>OZ025289.1:287556710-289956710 GCA_964019185.1 Maratus speculifer
AATTCAGAAAGTTAATTTCACTCCAATCCTACCCAGCAAATAAACAAACAAAAAAATTCACATAACTTCATGACCACATTTGAAATTACTATAAGGAAAAGTGGAATTATTTCAAAATACGAACCGAATTAATTAGATGTTATTTTCCTGTAATGCATTTCATTTCAAAATTCCCGACAGAGTACAAAAATATAAATATTTTTTATTACAAACAACAAAGGCGTCAATAAAATTGAAGGTAAAAAAAATGCGGTTTTTGTTTGACAGGTTTAGTTGGCGCCAGGAAATGAATAATCACTTCTTAAAAATGCTTTTATTGACCTAAAAATGTTCTATTTATAAAAAATAAATTTCAAAAATAAATGATCGAAAAGTAATCAGAAAATATTCTTTTATGACGTAATAAAATTATTTATAAAGGGTTTTTCCTTGAAATAAATAAATAAATATCTTTACACGATATTAAAAAAATAATAAAGTTATTTCGAAATTGAACAAAAACTAGAGTAGACAATGATATAAGGAAAAAAAAGGTCTTAATGGAATTTTTTACTTATGCGCCACTGTTTATTATTATTATTGTTATTGTTATTATTATTATTATTACTCATTATTCATTTATTTTTTTTTTGTAATTTCTTTCATGCTTTATACTCTATATACTTAATGGATTGCCTACATATTATATATATATTATTACATTTTTTATTTGTTCATATATATTCATCTTATATATTTATATCTATTTTATAGCATACATGCGCAGCTATATTTGATATTTAACAACTTTCAATACATACAAAACATAAGGTAAACAGCAAGAAATTGTCATCGACAGTACATGTGATACTGATATTGTAAAGTAATAATAATAATAACTACAATAATAACAACAACATTAATAAATAATAATAACAATTCATATTTAGTTTAAATTAATATTTTTCTGGTGTTGATCATGAAGTTATCGATCTACATCTGTATAAAACATATTACCGTATATTTTGTTTTTACCAAACAAAATAAGTAATGACAAATTTGTAATATTATACAATCCAAATCCAACTAAAACTCAATAAATGCGTTACGTTGATCTGTTGCGTTTTTAGCTTTTAATTTATATTTGAGATGTACAACGTACGTAAAAAAAAATCGGTTGTAAATTACAGTCTCAATACAAGAATGGTACAATAATAATAATTAAAAAAACATAAATATTATGTTATTACTGTTTGTGTGAAAACGTTTTTTAATATTGAACTCTGAAAGCAATGAATATACTGCATTGAAAGGAAGATACTAGGTGAGAATAATAGTAAATTTTAAAATTAAGTATATGAACTCTAGAACCGTATGTATATTTTTTTATGAGAATTGATAAATTAGTTTTATGATGAATATTTTAATGTAAAGTTTTAAATAAATCTGAATGTATGAAATTTCTCACAAAGAAATTAAAAAGCATTTTTTAACATATAAGAAATAAAGAAAAATCTCTATGATGTGGTTGTTTTGTAAAAATAATGCCTGGAAATAAGGTAAAGTTAACTTAAGAGTACGAATTTCAAAACTCGCCTTGTTCAAAAAATCAAATCTAGGGAAATCACAAAAAACCCAAACTGCATTCTTTGTTTTTCATTGTAAATCAACATTTTACAGTGTAAAAAATAAAAGCTAACACTAAAAGCTATTTTTATTTATTTATTTATTTATTTCATATTGTTGTGCATTTCATAGTGTTGTATGTATTGTTTATTTATTTATTTCATATTTTTAATGATGCAGGTTTCCAATAGAATATGTTGTTAGAAGTAACACGATTTTCTAAATTTTTATAAGATGTGTTTTGAAACTTACGTTCTCTTATGCATATATTGCTCAATATACAGATATAAAATACAATTCGTACATACACACATGCACACTAAATGACTAAATAATAAATAAATACTAACTATGAAAAAACGAACTAAACCACTTAACAGCTAATGAAACTTAAATTCTAAATTCAATACTTTATAAATAAGCTATTATATATGAAAGAAAGATACAATAAAGGACTATGAATGAAAATTTATTTCTGATACATATCTACTTAAAATAGTTGAAATTCCCCTGATTAGTTTTACAGTTAATCGCCATCCATTTAATAAACTACAAGGTAAAATTTACGGAGAACGGGAATCGTAAAAGCACTTCCAGCAGAATTTAAAAACGTTATACGAAATCTACTGGGAAATATCAACAAATAGCAAGTGGATATACGTAAAATTTCCCTGATATTTAATAAAGCAATGTCAATTTATGGTGCATTCAAAACAAAAAGAATCCCAAACTGTTAAAAAGCATCTATCATAAAGAGTACTTTCAATCTGGAATTTTCTCTTAATTTCCCTTTTCAACGCACCTTTTGAAAATAAATAAACAGGAAAAACATTAAGCTCTGAATGCCTCTTAAGAGATTGTTCAAGAGTGCATGAAATTTGATCAATGAATAATATTTTATTCCAACTCTAGAATGCAATTAGTATCCACAGATGGATTTATATTTATTTAGTTTAATGAAAGATTTTGCTTAAATTGGTTTTTGTGAGATAAACGAGGTATGTTTATCTCAGACCTTTGTATATTAATCAAATAAAGAATTTATATATGTAAATATACATATGTAAATTGATAAGTATTTTCATTACTGTAAAAATGCGCTATATTGTAAAAAATCAAATGTAAATAGCTTGATGTGAATTTTTCTAAAATTTGATCGATGAATAATATTTTATTCCAACTTTACAATGCAATTAATAGTAACCACAGATGGATTTATATTTATTTAGTTTAATGGGTGATTTTGATTAAATTGTTTTTCATGAAAAATGCGAGCTATGTTTATCTGATAACTTTGTATATTAATCAAATAACGAATTTTTATAATATATGTAAATTGATAAATACTTTCATTGTTGTAAAAATGCGTTGTATTGGGAAAATCAAAATGTAAATAACTTGAAGTGAACTTTTGTAAAATTTAATCAATGAATAATTTTTATTCCAACCCTAGAATGCTATTAGTATTCACAGATGGATTTATATTTATTTAATTTAATGAGTGATTTGTTTAAATTGATTTTTATAAAATATATGAGTGATGTTTATCTCAGACCTTTGTAAATTAATCAAATAACGAATTTGTATAATATATGTAAATTTATAAATATTTTCATTGTTGTAAAAATGCTTTACATTGGAAAAATGCAAATGTAAATAACTTGAAGTGAACTTTTTAAATTTTGATCAATGAATAATATTTTATTCCAACTCTAGAATGCAATTAGTATATCCACAGGATGGATTTATATTTATTTAGTTTAGTGTGTGATTTGTTTAAATTGAATTTTATGAGATATGTGAGCGATGTTTATCTCAGACCTTTGTATATTAATCAAATAACGAATTTGTATGTTACATGTAAACTGATAAATATTTTCATTGTTGTAAAAATGCGTTATATTGGAAAAATGCAAATGTAAATAACTTGAAGTGAACTTTTGTAAAATTTGATCAATGAATAACATTTTATACCAACTCTAGAATGCTATTAGCATGCACAGATGGATTTATATTTTAGTTTAATGGGTAATTTGCTTAAATTGTTTTTGTGAGATATGCGAGCTATGTTTATCTCCGACCTTTGTATATATTAATCAAGTAACGAATTTATATAATACAATGCAAACTGATAAATATTTTCATTGTTGTAAAAATGCCTTTTATTGGAAAACTTCAAATGTAAATAGCTTGAAGTGAACTTATTTACATTCGTTTTACAGTTTTAAAGTTAAAATGTCTTCATATAACATTTTATTATGGTGTCAACGATTTTAATCAGTTGATTTAAATCAGCGATTAATCGTGATTTCAATCAAAAGATTAAAAAAAAATCAGTGATTAAAATTTAAAAAGTTTATAGATATATAAAATAACATAAAAGTATTAAAATCTAAGATTAATATTGAATTTTACTACAGGTATTTTGTCACATTAATAAATGAAAAAAAAATAGCTTTAAATAATTGTTTCTAAGCTTAATTCCTGATAATTGTAAAACATTAAATACAGTAAGTTTATAAAGACATAAAAAGCATTTCATCTAAACTTTATATTTAAATTTAATATAATTTGTGATGTCATAATTTTCTTTGTTTAATCAAATTATTCATTCTTTTATATAAAATAAGCGTGACAAATATAAGTAAATTTTATAAAATAAGAGAGCAAATAACCAGAATCTTATTTTAATTTAAAAAATTTATACTTTTTTGCCTTATTGTTACTAAAAACATTTCCAATATATTTTCTTATGAAATAGTGCCTTGTTTTTGGAGCTAACATACTGCTTTTTTTCTTTCTAGAATGAATACTAAATTGTAAGTTATCACTTTAGTAATTAAAGCATAAAAATATATATTATATATATAAATATTAAAGAATATTTATTTAATAATTATTAATTTTAAATAGTATTAGGAATTTAATATAAAATGCAGTTACTGATTATTTTCATAAATGAAAATATCACTAGTATTTTAGTCTTAGATAATTATTACAAAATATTAATGTATATAACTTTATTGTATTCTTCTAACTTATGAAACTACTAATCTGCAATTTTTCTAATTTCTGTAATTATTAATTGATAATTAAATTTTATTAATTAAAGACTAAAAAACGTGGATTCTGCTAATAAATAGAGTATAATTGTTCTAGATACATAAAACTCTTGGTATCTATTCAGTATTTTAACGCTGGGGGAAAAAATCCGACTTGAATAAGAAAAAATCTGACTTAAATAAAAAAAAATCCGATTTTATTTATTAATTTTTTTACAACCTATTTTTATAGACATACATAAAGAGTTTTGTAGATATTTCATAAAAGCGGTACGTTTTTTATTCCTTTAAGAATGAAAAAATGAAATACAAAGAAAAACTTACACAAAGAAAAATGCAACTGAATATAAGCAAAGTACATAGAAAAATAAATAAATAAATAAAAATATTCTTGTAAAAATGCGATCGTATAGTAATATACATGCTTTAATCTATTATTCACATAAATTACGATGTTGGTTGTAAGCGCTTCATATCTTTAAAAATTAAACTAAATTATTATAATTCAAATAGATTAGAATTTGCTGAACAAACATACATTTCTGATATTGTGTAATGCATTTAAATCATTTTCAAACAAAAATTTTTCCTAAAGGACGTGTATAATTTCAAATTATATTAAGAAAATAAAACAACTTATAAAAGAGAACAGGGGGGGAGGGGATCAGCATTTATCTGCTTCTCTTCTTTTTTTCATCTTATAAAAGGGAATTTCGAGCTGAAAATGGAATATAAAAGGTCTTCAATAAAAATTTAAATGAAATCTGTATTCTAAATTCTAAAGGGTATTTACAAATTCATTTGCCAGTGCATGAGTTAGTATAATGATCATCAACTTATTTATTAGTTCTTTAATATATATATATATATATATGTATATCTATCGATTTATTACAACATAAATTTTATAATTATTAATGATTTATCATTAAAAAATTAAAATTTTTAACTTCTTAAAATTCTAGCAACTTTCATTTTTTTAAAAATACAATATATATTAGATATTACATGATCTTATAATTAATTCTTTGCGTTAAATGTATAAAAAAATTATAAAACATAAAAATAATAATAAAAAATTAAAAATGTTAAAAAGTAATAAAAAAATATATACATATGTTGGTTGGGTGGGTAGATGTTAGAGTACGGATGAGGGTGGTGTTGTCTGGATAAAAACGCAAAGGTTAATTATTTATTAAAAAAAAAATTGAGAGTGGGTTATTTATTTTAACATAATTTTTAAACTGTTTAATTTACACCAATATATGGATATTTGTCTAGTTATATCTATAATTAAATAGCTATATTTTAATTATCAAATTATTTTTAATGTTATTCATATAATTTTTGGTATTATTATTAATATTATTACTATTATTATTATTATTATTTTTATTTTTTAATTTTTATTATCCTATATTAAGATAATGAGTTTTTACCATGTAAAGTCACAATAAATGTTACTGATTAAAGTAACAATAATGTATTTTAAGTTATATGTTAACATGAATGTTATCTCTTAATTCTAATTTTAATCATTTTATTAATTTAATTTTATGTTAATATCGATTATTAATTATTTTTCCGGTTCAATTATATTTCCATTCTGCTTTATCTTTTTTGTTCGTCATGGAAAACTATTACTTTTAACTCTTTTTTGTAAAATATCTTTGTTCCTTGTTTAATAATTTGGTTTTTGTGTGCTGGTAGTCCCAAATTCGTATTGTTTTGCTTTTTCATGGCAAATACGAAGATGAAACCACACACTCCATTTGTAGTTCCAAAGTATTTGGGACCTGAAGATTCTGCTTTGGTTCTACAAATTTCATTTGTATTCATATTATTCTTTTTTCCTTCCATGTTCAATGTACTATAAGTTATTAAATTCAGTGGTTAATTTCAAATGGTTAATATTGTTTACTATAATTCAATTTAATTCTTTTATTGATAAAATCCATTGGTGAATCTTGTCTACTTTTAATGGTATTATATATATATATATATATATATATATATATATATACACAATTTTATTAAAACCATTCAATTAATTTTTAAAAAATGAAGAAACAAATAAACAGTTATAAAACCAGTTATATAAAACCAGTATAGCTAAATTAAAAGAACAGTTTATTATTGCTACTGTTGATAAAGCAAGTAGTAACTTTGCCTTAATTTGTAAAGTTTTCTATAGGAATCTTCTTTTGAAGGAATATACCTGTAATGAATCTTATAAAACGTTAACTGAAAACCACTCTAAAATAAAAAAACGTATTTTGGATTTTGATAAAAAATTTGGAATTAGTAGGAATTACTTTGTATTTCCTTACCTTTTTGCGACTGTTAAATTTCATAAGAAACCAGTAAAATTTCGCTTCGTTACCTGTGGTACTAATAGTTATAATTGCAAAGCGGGTAAAATTTTGTTTGGTTTGCTGAATTTAATTTTAAAGGAAATAGAAACTTTTGATTGCAATACAATCATTGGCAATAACCTTAAAGTTTTAGATTTTTTGAATGATAACTCATGGAAAATTACTTCTGTAAACACTTTTGACTTTGAGAATCTGTTTGGCAGCATTCCTCACAATTTGATTGTGGGGGTATTTGAAAATATTTATGTTGAATTTGAATATGTTTTAAAAGTAGATAAGAAGTTTTGGATTGATTTAATTAAGTTTTGCCTATTTGAAAATGTTTTATTTAATGGAATTAATTATTTTAAACAAAATAAGGGGGTGCCAATGGGAACAAGTTTTTCAAGTGCGTTCTCTAATCTATTTTTATATTTTTACGAAAAAAATTTCAATAATATTTCCTTCTTTAGATATGTAGACGATCTTATAGTATTTAACTGCAATAATTTTGAGGAAATAAGCCTTAACATTTACCCTAAAGAGCTCGTCCTGAACCGAACCGATGATGGTGAACAAATTACTTTCTTAGATCTTAAAATTAAGAAAAACAAGGAAAATGGTTGATTGGACTTTATGATAAAAGGAAAGATTTTAATTTTGAAGTTAATAGCCTCACTTACTGGTTTTCATGTATTAGCAATAAAGTTTTAAAAAATATTATGTATTCACAAGTTAATAGGATCCGCAGGATTTGCAATAACAAAACAGATCTAGAATTGGCTATGAGTGGTTTAAAAAAGATTTTAATGGTTAACTGTTATCCATCTTATATGTTAACTGAAAGTTTCTGAGTCTCAGTGTTTCTTTACTTACGGATGCTTGATTTCAATTTAGGGCGAGATTGAAGCGCTAGTGAATGGCCCCACTAGCTGAAGAGGGTTTTGTATTCCTGGGGGTTTGTATTTTACAATTTTATTTTTTATATTTAGTTTTGTAGGTAATTTTCCTTTTTTGTTTGTGTAATTTTTGGTCTTGTCCTTTGGTATTTTTAAAAAATTTTTGTATATATTTATAATATTTTTGAAGGTTTGAGTTTGATTTCTGAAATCTGAGAAGTTGGGGGCTAAGGATGTAATTTAGCTTATGAGCCTACATCCTTTCAGAAACTTCTCTTTATTTACCCCTACATGGAGGGGCCTCCCTGATGAAGACTTCCATGTATTTTGGGGATATGGAATTTCTTTTGGTTTTGTTATATATATATATATATATATATATATATATATATATATATATATATATATATATAAAAGAAATGTTTAAATTTTCCTGTTATTTTAAAAAAGTATTAATATACAAGATAAGTTTTAAGCAATAGTACAAAAATATCAATGAAATTTCAAATTTTGTTAATTATAAAATTATCGCAATTGATTTTATGAAATTCCTGTATTTTTTTTAAAGAGCTTTTATAGTAGCTAACGTTGTCACAGCTATTAACGATGAATTTTTTAAAAACGGAGATCTTTCTTCGTCAGCATTAAGAAAGCTGTTGCATACAAAAATCTGAAAATTTGTGGTTTTATAGAGAAATGTTTGATAAACGCGCTGGTGTATAATCTTTTTAAATCTAATAATTATTTTAAGAGATATTTAATGCTAAAGTTGGTAAAAATCTTTCCATTAAAAAAAAATTATAAAAGCAAAAACTATGCATAGGAATTTAACCATTTTTAGATCATTTTATACATTAGAAGTTTCTGATGTGTAGACAGCATTTATTTTCTTAATTTGATTCATTGTTTGAAGATTTGTTACCATTTTAAATTTAAATTTTCAGCATTTCGAAAGGTATTTTTAACATATCTTTAAAAAGTATTGTGTTTTAAATTAATACCAAATTTAAAAACTGTATAATATTTTCTTTAAATTAAACATTTATTAACTGGTGACTATTGTAAATAGAAAATATTTTCAAATAAAAATTAAATTAATATTAAGCATTAAAAGCAGATAAATATTAAAAATAACCACATAAAACTATATTTACACATGAATTTTAAAAGAGAAAGAAAAGTGTAAAATAACAAATTCATTAATATGCGTCAAAAGTCGTAAATGGTGAAAAATTATGTCAAATTCAAAAATTAAAATAAAACAGTGCAAATAATTATTTCCTTTCTATCGATAAAAATATTTTCTCGTGAATATTACAAAAAGAAAAGTTTTGTGAAAATTACGTCAGATTTAAAACGTTATACTTAAGAACGACTTATTTAAAACCATTAACTTATACCATTATTAAACAAATTTGAGATAATCTTGTAAATTGTGAAAATTCTCACAGTTCGGTTTACCAATTTTCTTGGTTTTTTTCCAAAATATTTTTGACAAATAATATTTAGCGTAGTACATAACGAAATAATAATTTTAAATATTTTTGAATTTTTTATAAAATTAATTATGTTAATTCTAGTCCATCATAAACTGGAATAAAAATCTATTAATAGTGAATACAATTACATAAATATGATAATAGTGAACTTAACTGCAGGTAATCGCTTAGAAACAATTTACTCTCGGATCTATGGGCAAAATTTCAAAACACAGTGATTACTCAAAGACTAAAAATAACAAATTATCTAAAAAAATTATGTACAAATGAATAATGTCAATTCCATATAGATAAAATTTTATTTTAGTTAATTGTGAAAATTCTCATAGTTCGGTTTACAAAATTCCTAGGTGTTTTCAAACTGTAAAAAAAAATCCGTTAAATTGACGGCAAAAAGTGCTGGCAGCAATGTTGTCAGCTGTTTTTGCCGTACAATTTGAAGTAAAATTAGATGTAATAAAAAAAATTACATCTACTTTTACTGCACTTTTTCGACAAAAACTGCTGGCAACATTGCTGCCAGCACTTTTTGCCGTCAATTTAACGGATATATATATATATATATATATATATTTTTTTTTTTTTTTTTTTTTTTTTTATTGTGCAGCTTTTCTAACTTACAATGTAGCAAAATCTCACCATACCCTTTGACAAACAGCCAGAAATTTAAATTAAATGACTTAGCTGTTAATATACCGTTGACTTAGCCGCTTAAATATATATTTTTCTTTTTACAAAATTTATGATGTTAGTTCTAACCCATCCAAAACTTAAATAAAAATCTATTAATAGTGAATATATTTGCATAAATATGATAGTAATGAACTTAAAAGTAGGTAATCGCTTAGAAACAATTTACTTTAAATAAAATTTCAAAGCACAGTGATTACTCAAAGGCTAAAAATAACAAATTATCTAAAAAAAATTATGTACAAATGAATAATGTCAATTCCACGTAGATAAAATTACATTTTAGTTAATTGTGAAAATTCTCACAGTTCGGTTTACCAAATTCCTCGGTGTTTTCAGCTTTTCTAACTTAACAATGTACCGAAATCTGACCATTTCCTGTGACAAACGCCCAGAAATTAAAATTACATGACTTACCCGTTAATATACTAAAAAACAACAAATTAAAAATGAGGTAAAATAATACCCTAGCTATCCTTGAATATTTGCTTTTTCTTTTGACACTCATTAACATATCAAATTATCATAATAAATAATAAATTTTCTTAAATCAATAATATGTATTTATCATACAGAGTAAGGCAATATTGCTATTCACAATTCCTGCATAAACGAGATCTATGGAGTAACGTAACACCGGGCAAGCACCGCCAGGGTAAAAATTAGAATTTTTCACACAACCTGTTGCACCAGAGCGGATTGGAAAGATCGCCCGTTAAGTTTGGAACGACTTATTTCGTCAAACAAGGAGAATATTTTCGAGACTGGTCGTACATTATCAAGGTGAGACCTGATATGTTGTATTCATACCAGGCAATTCGATGTGAAAAAAATAGGGAAATTCTTCAAACGGCACTTTATGCGTTAACATGTATCTTAAAAAACATTGATAAACATAAAAGTTATATAGAGGGACCTTTAGCATAAGAAAGAACCTATAAAATAATATATACTTTTAACATATATACAACTCTAAATGCTACTTATTGTGCCAATTGCTGTCATAGTTTATTTTTAAGTAGAATTAAATGTACACCAGTATCATGTTTAGATTAGGATTATATTTTGTTTTGAAAATTTATAGCTATTTTGTTTGAAAATTTATAGAACATTTATAACTGTTTTTTTATTTTAATGCTCAAAAAAAGAGGGGGGGGGGAGAAAGAAATATGAAAAGGATAAAGGGAGATAACGTAATAAAAAAAAGTTTTTTTTTTTTTTTTTTTTTTTTTTTTAAGGAAAAAAGAGGACGGATTTGGCGTATATTTATTTCGCATATGTCGCACGGTGTTTCCTCCACAAAATTTGCTTTAAAAATCGAGATACACGTGAACATAGTATTTAGGATATCACTCGTCACTTGTCACTACGGCCACTACGAAAATTGGTCATAGCATAAAACATTTGGGCGTAAATTTTAATTTAAATGCACGAAATCACTGAGCAATACCTTAGGGGCGCACCAATATCAACACTAATGATTTATTTTAATAGAGTGAAATCAACTTGCAATGATTTTCTCTTATTATATTTTCCCCTCCAAAATGTTCCTTCCAAATGTGCTGTTAAAAAATCAGGGTGACTTTGTTACACGAGAACACGACATGCATGAAAAAATACGGTACTTTCCCGGACCAAAAATAAAAGAATGTCGTATCAGACGTGTGATGAATTTTAAAAACTGCGATAAAAGCAAAATAATTTTTTTTTCTTTTTCTTCAGTTTTACTAATACATTTAATGCACCACATAATAAACTTCAGTTACGTAACAAAACTACTGCAATATGTATGCTTTAATTTATGTGATGTTTTTATATTAAATGCAATTTTATTAAAACCTAAGGGATTATCGTAAAATTTACCATACCATCTAATGAGACAAATATCAACGTGTGAGCGATTTTCTTATTTATATTGATACATATGTTAGTAAAATAAAAGAAAAAGGAAGGTTTACATACCTTTATTTAATATATTTATTTAGATAATTCTTTCTGCATTAGATAGGATTCTGCGCGCATATGTAAAGCTTTAGCTATTTAATTTTATAATAATAATAATAATAATAATAACGAATTTTTAAAAACTATAGATAGAATGTATATTCAGGAAACAAAATTGGCAATCTTGATTTTAATTAAAGATTTTAAAAAATAATTCAGTTTGGGAACCCAAATTTAAAGCTGAGCACTATTTAACCTATAATTGAAAATGATTTACAGTTAGCTCAGTTTCTCGGAATTTAAATTAATGTTTTATGCATGTAGATAATTCTGCGGAAAACGCTAATTTTTTATTATAAGCATATTTTTTAAATATATTTAAGTCAAAACATTTTATACTAATATACATAATGCAGTTATTCTATATAATTATGATTAAGAATACAATCTAACCTTCTTGTGGACTTGTGACATATTTTTAACGGACGGTAGTTATTCTATTACAAATGCAAGTTTTATGAGAAGAGTAATAAGAAATATGTTAGAAAATTAATCACACATGTCAATAGTAAAAACGAATTTTAAATTCTGTCTCAGTAATAGAAATAAAATTATAGAAAAAATCTCTTTGTTGTAGAATTTTTGACAGATTATAGTCTGTAAAGTTAATATATAATAATCCAAGTAACTCCATTGATCTTTCTTTTCTTCTCTTAAAAATTTCGTTGCACATATTCTAACTTATTGTTTCAGATATTTCGCATGTTAATTTGTTCAGCTATAAAAGTATCTCTTAGAATGATCTCTGCGATTGTGAGCTAAATTGTTTTCGTTTTGGTAATGTAAAAAAAAAAAAAAAAAAAAAAAGAAGAAGAAGAAGAAGGAAAAAAGAAAAAGGGAAACAAAAGAGAAAAGAGAAAGAAAGGAATCTCCATATTGTAATCTTTTGGGGGAAAATAGAAGAATAAATAAAATTTTAAAATAGTTTTTTATTTTTTTTTTTTCATGTTTCATCGCACCGGTATAAATAAAACACATGGATGTGAATATATTTTGTATGCTCGTACTTTTTAATTTAAAGGAATAAAGCTCTTCTAAATAAAAATTAAAAATTAAATTATAGAACATATAATTATAGAGCATTAAAAACGTTAATGTTCTTGTAAAAGCTTCGTATGTTATATGATTTTTTTAAAGATATCCATGTATATGACATCTATCACAGTATGTATATAGTAAGTGCTATTGTATTACGCAAATCATTCTGATGCATTTATAACAAGTATATGCATCCTTAAATTTTATGAATTCAAATAAATAAATTTATTAATACTTATCCTTTATATGTTTTGACCTTACTAAATTGCAGAAAGGTATTGCAAATTCTAGGATAACTCGCAAAATAGTTTTTAATATGAAGAAGAAGTATTAGGTAAAGATTTTTAATCTGAAATAGTAGTTCTATAATCCTTGGAAATTCTAAGAAATTTGCGCCAATTGCGAATGTATTTTTAATACAATATTTTAGACATAATTTTGAATACATTGCAAGAAAGAAAAAGAAATAATTAAGTCTCGGAGATAGTTATAATAAGTAAAAAAAAAAAATAAATAAATAAACATAATTTCTTCCCAGTTATATTTACAGAAAAAACATATTGAAAATCTGAAGTATAGAAATATATTTAAAATAACGAAAAAATATTGTTAAAGAAAACATAACTCCATTTAAAAGTAATTTTTTATATAAAAAAAGAAGAAGCAATGAAACTTGCTCTATATCCTAACAATAATCTCTTTCTATTTATGTTTCGCGCTATCAATGCTGCCAATTTCTGTCCACTTAACCAAAAAACTAACAAAAGCTGTTATTATTCTTATTGTTAAGCTTAAATAAATGTAAAAAACATTATTTTTTAACGAAATTATTTTCTTTATTATTCTAATAATTTTCATTTAAAATACAACGTTTTATTTATTTCTTTAAAATCGCGAGAGAAAGACAAATAATAAAAGGTAGAAAGAGGCCATATTTCTATTTTTTTTTCTTCAATTTACATATCTGTTTATTGCAACTATTTTTCACCACCAGTATTTTTGAAGGAAAAAATTTGCTTTATTTAATTACAAAAAAATTCTCGTTACAAAAGTTTTCTCAATATTGTAAGTAATAATTAACAGCCTTCGCTCGCAACGCTGGTCGGTTTTTTCAAACGCAACTAGAATCACATAAAATATATTATCAGTGAATTTGAACTTGTGTCTCAAACCAATCTAATCTTTTATCTGAAATGCCCTTCTACATTTATGAAAATGATACGGTCGCCAATAACCTATTATATTTTATAATCTGAGGAAAAAGATGGACTAGTAAGGCCTAAGACATTTTAGTTAATCATATAACTTAGAATTTGATAAAGAACGACAGAGTGATATGCAGTTCATCAAAACTATCCCTGAAAAATAATCTAACTAACAATACAAGTCTCATCAAAATCCGTCTACTAAAACTTTTTTTTAAAAAAGTCAATTTTTCACAGGCTCATTTGATTACAAATTTCCCCGATATTTCTACAACTACGTAACGTAAAACTATATTTTATATAAAAAAAATTCTCAGAAAAGTTATCTAACTAACAGTAAAAATTCCTTTAAAATCCATTCAGCATAATATTATAAAAAGGCTAATATTTAAGTACAATGGTATGCAACATGCTAAAACTTTCCCAGAATAATTTTCTAATTTACAGTGAAGTGACGTCAAAATCCTTTCAGCTAAACTGGTGTTAAAAGCCGCCGGAACTAAATTCTCATTTGCATTTTATGTATATATAGTAAGTGGTAAAAATGCATAAAAACTTTTTTAACCATTTTGAAAAACATCAAAAAAGGCTTTCGGATAGACATACTTGTAACTTTCTTACAAGGATCGGGCCGGAATTTTATTTCATTTTGGAAATTACTCCCAACAGAAAATCTTATTTCTTCTAAGTATAAAATTCATATACTTATTATAATAATTGTAAATTTGCACCTGAAGTAAAAGTAATATATTATAATGCATTTTTGAATTATTTTCATTCCTCGGACATTTTTTATTAAGACTGTTCACACTAAAACAAATTTGAAAGGCAGTGCTACTTTTCACACTAACCTCACAGCGTCACAGCATAGTAAAATGCAGAATTCTAGAATATTGAATTTTAAAGGTATTTTGGTAATTCGTAGATACAACTTTATTGAAATTATTTGGGACAAGAGTGAGACCCTCTCTCGGTACACGGTATTAATGCAAATAATTCACGTTAAAATACAATTTATTATTAATATATTAAAAGAAAAATCTATTTTTCTATGGATTCGCAAACATTGCCCAAAATTTCTAATTCTGATATCTGTATGCAAAAACATACATTTTTTCTCATTGGTGATAATTTACTGATTACAAACTTTTGAAAGATAACTTTATAGTTTAGTTATCGGTTAACAAGTGTATTGATAAGCTTATTTCTTTTTACGACAAATGTTCAAATTACATGCATTATATACGCATGTTTTAGCTATATCTGCAAAGATGATCGAGCATCAATCATCTTTGTAAATGATCAGATGATCATTTTGATCATCATCATCATAATGTATCAGATGATCATAGATGATCCTCTATGAAGACAACATACGGGAAAAATAATTTAGCTCAAAATATTTTTAATTATACTATAAATACCAATAACAAAATTATTTAGTTAAAAAATATTTTTGTTTATTAAACTTTTATGAAATCATATTTAATTTAATGTAAAGTTTTACATTCTTTAAGATGCAATTTTAGATACAGCTATCAAAAAGGTATCTAAACATAGTTTTTTTTACACACACACAAAAAAAAGGATAATAAAAAGGGAAGAAAAATGGTGCATAACACATTTCCCCCTCTGTTTTTCTAAGGTTCAGGAGCTGTTCTTAAGTAATTCGGAAGACAAATTCTATCACCATAAGCACTTGAATGAACCCATTAATAAGAAATTAATATAGCAATAGCAAAAATAAAAGGTAATTAAATTTCTGCAGAAGCTTAGTAGAGATTAATGGAAGACATTAAAAATTTCAAATATAAACATAATTTTCAGATTAAATTAAAAAATAAATAAAACAGCAGAACGTATAAAAACGCAATTTGTCTATGGTGGAATCCTGTGTCAAACGAAAATATCCCATGGTCCCCACTTATTTATATTTATTTGTTTATTTGTTCATTTATTTTATTTTTTATTTTTATTTTTACTTATTTTTATTTATTTATTTTTATTTTTATTTTATTTTTATTTTGAGAAAGCCTGTCTAACGGATTTTTCTTCTCTGGTCTCTTCCGGCTGCTTAACAGACTTTACTTTCTATATGAAAATTTGTATAACATTTTTTTCTATTTTCCTACAGTTGTCATTTTAGCTTATATTATTTATATGTTACGGCAGTTGCATATCATGAAGCAATAATGTTAAAAGGAACTGCAGATGTCAATTTAAACGGAAAAACATTACTCAAATGATTGTATAAGGTAAGAATCGCTGCATCATTTATTGTATATATCTAACTGAAAACAATCAAAATTCAAGAAGCGTTCTCTCAGTATTTTATTTTAATATATGCAGGATAAAACATAAAAAAGATACTTAATCGAAAAAAATAACAATAAAATCGAAACAGAAGAAAAGACAAAATCATATTTCTTAACAAATCAATTTCTTTGCAAATCATACGCTTCAAAATTATGTATAAATTGAAATTAATTTTTGCCTCCTAAAAATTTAAATATGCAGTTAATAAAACGTTAAATATGCCGCTGAAATATTTGAATTTTCTAACTCAAAAAAAAAAAAAAAAAAAAGAAAAAGAAAAAACATTTTTTTTATAGCAGTAAAATTTTCAAAAATTCAATGTAACTTCATAACTATAATTCGGGAAAAGCTGCATTTAATTAGAGAAATCGCTAGGAGATGAATCAATAGAAACTTACAAAAATAAATTTCAGACATTCAAAAGAAAAACAAAATAAAAATCCGAAACAATTTGGGTCCATCAGAAACCTGTTGATTTCTAAAATATCTGAATAATTATTTTCATAAAGGTTTGTTTCTGAAATTGAAAATAAGGGCGAATACATATACAATTTTTCACAATTAATTTTCAGCAGTGAAATTACACTTGAAATAATTGAGATTCCAAGGGTTCCGGGTTAGATCCCAAGTTAATTTCCTGCGTAATTTCACAGCTGAAAATTAATTTAAAAAATTGTATGTGTTCACCAATGCTGTTTTTTTTTTTTTTTTTTTTTTTTTTTTTTTTTTTTTTTTTTGGGGGGGGGGGGTTAATGTCTCATGGTACGCTTCAAGATTGTGTGCTTATAAAGACATCTTGTGTTGCAGTTGCAGTTATAGCCTTACCAACTTACTTATGGGAGTGAAAAATGCATAACTGTGTATAGTCCTCGTAGCTTAAATGGTACAGCACTTGGAGCGCTGTTGCAATTGTTCCTCGTTCAATTATCTCTGTGCCTCTAATTCTTATGCCTGATTGTCATGTAATTGACATATATTATTGATGCTTGCTGTAAAATGTTCTATATTGAAAATGAACTGCTTATTATTTATAGCTAGTTTACAGGGACATGTAAAATAAATCCATTTCACTTTTGTCTATTCCGAGGAATTTCAGTGAAGTTACAATACTTCATATATGACGAAATTGATATGCATCTTTGAATTTTTATAGGAATGCACAAAATAATTCTACTATGTTATAATTTATCGGGGGGGGGGGTGCATTTTAAGTTTGTTATGATACTTTTAATATCATGAAATTTAAAAAAAAAAAGGATTACTGAATTGCACTACAATATGTTTTCCATAGATTCCGTAGCCATTATCTTCATTTACAGAGACGCTCAAAAGTATTCGATTACAGGACTGACAATTATAGATATCATCCATTGAAAAAATGAAATTTCATATTAGTATTAAATATGATTAGTGTAGAAAGATAACTGGTTAATTAATAAAAGAAAAAATATTCAAACAATTCTTTATTTCTCATTATAACTATCATTTTTTCAGTTTTAATTTGACACTGAATCTTTATAAAAATAAAATTTAACTTCTGTTTATTATTGGACTAGATTGATTATATTTTTAGAATCATTTAAAGCTTTATCGTTATATAAACAATGAAAGATACAATGGTCCAATGGAGAATTTAAACAGCTTCATAAAATGATAAATACTATATTTTTATAAAAATAGAAAGCGGTAACAAAAAATTTTTATGGCAATATTTATTTTGTAATTATTTGAGGTAATTAACAATAATAACGGTTTTATGATATCTGAAATAGTTTTTAACATATAGAATTAAAGGTTTTAAAATTACAGCTAGCGATTGAAATTTAAATGAAGTTCCTCAATAATTCACTAAGATATAAAAATTCTATCAAAGATCCTGTCATTGTATTTATATGTTTAACTGCATTTCTAATATTTATAGAAAGCTTATAATATCAAAATATAGATCACTTATAGAAAATAATTATTATTCATTTTCCTGCTTGAAAATATGCATGCTCTAAAGAAGAAAGAAAAAAAAAAGGGAAAGAAAAGTCAAGTATTACACATAGATTTTTAAACACTTTCTAACACTATCATAATACTAATGTGAAATTTCATTTTTTTCAATGGATGAAATCTATAATTGTCAGCCCTGTAATGGAATACTTTGGAGAGTCTCTGTAAAGATAATGACTACGGTATCTATGGAAAAAATATTGTAGTGCAACTCAGCAATCTTTTTTTTTTTTTTTTAATTTCATGATATTAGAAGTATCATAACAAACTTAAAATGCACCGCAACCCCCCCCCCCCCCTTATAAATTGTAACGTAATAAAATTATTTTTGGCATTCCTATAAAAAAACTATGAACACAACTTATTCCAAACTCATGATAAAGCATTTTTTAATTCACCTCAAAGATGCATATCAATTTCATCATATTTGAAGTATTGTAACATCTTTGAAATTCCTTTGAATAGACAAAAGTGAAACGGAATTATTTTATATGTCCCTGTAAACGAGCTATAAATAATAAACACTTTATTTTCAATATCAAAGATTTTACATCAATTACATGACAATCATTCATAAGATTTAGAGGCACAGATAGAGGGCAAATAGATAAAGCGAATGTACAAACATTTTTCAACTGCATTATAAAGTGTTAAAAAGTTATAGAATAAGTTTAGAAAAATGTAATAAAACCTGTTAAGATCGAATAACAAGGAACACAAGAAAAAATCATTTCGGAATGTTTTTTGTCTTAGCAGGTCACTACTTTCCATAATTTTTGAATTGCATTCTTTTTGAAGCGACTATGGAATTTTCCATTTAAGGCAGGATTCTATTCCATAAGTTTTATTTTACTTAAACTACAGTAATATATATACAGACGGAACTTATCTGCAACAGAATCTTGTCTTAAGCGGAAAATTTAAAGGTCAAAACTTAGAGATTACCCAACCTACTAAAACAAGATGTAAATTTTTTTTATTATTATTTCTTTTACTGCATAAAAAACTTTTTATTTAATTGCTTTTGGAAATACTTAAATAACAAAACGACAAATAATAAATAAAAAGAAAACCATCGTAAACTAATGATATTGAAGAAATCCGAACAATAATAGTGAATTGAAATCTGATCCTTGATACAGGCATTTGATTAAAAGTTAGCTGAAGCCGATTAGATTAAAGAGAAATTCATTAATTTGATACTAAATAAATTTTCTAGTAGCATAATTTTAATGGGAATAAAGTACAAAACTAAAGTTGAAATTTTTCTACATACTTCTTTAAATGCACCTGAACTCTCTATGGCTAAGAAAGAAAAACAAGCCACAAGGAAAGAGAGATAGGAAGAAAAAAACCGTTCGCGATTTTCAAAATCCTCGATTCTGTGAAATAATAAAGGAACTAGATTGTTTTAAACAGCAGAGAAATTCTCTTAATGACTTTGTAGAGTTACAATAAGAAAATATGTGTCTGCACTGTTTATTTTCTGCTTACCATTTACAAATATAAATAAAAATAGGATACTGAAATTGTTACATAAAATAATACTAATTATAATAAAAGCAGAAAAAAAAAAGATATCCTTTAGCAATTTCAAATTAGTTTCTTTCTTAATAATTTTCGAGATGAACAGTTTAAAAAACTACAAAACACAAATCTTCAGTGTGATTTAATTCTTTTGGAATTCTGTATTGGGTCTGGTAACCCAACATTGTCCGAACTCAAACTTCACCGCGGTTCGAATGGGGTGGAATTGACTCTTATTTTTATTTTTTTTTATTTTGCATATCGGATTTGGATCGTTTTGAACTTAACTCTTTACTGCACAATTCTTTCTATTTTTTTAAAACAATTATTTGAATCAATTTTTGGTCTAATAATGGGAAAAAGGGTAAAAAAAAATTAATTTAAATTTTCAGCTAAAATTTTATATTTTATGGCCTGTACCTTATATACATAATTAGAGTTTTTAAATATTGCATTGTTATATTTTCCAATTAAATTGGATTAAATTAATTATATTTATCTACTTAACACTCTGCCACTTTCTTCATATAAATATTTTTAAGTATTCAGGAAAAACAATAGAGATAAATTTTGTCTTAATTGTTTGATCGAATTTTTTTTTTTTTTTTTCCAATGATCAAAATCTAATTTTTTATCAAATGCAGCCAACTTACATGGACAAAATAAGGGTTATTCCATTCTTTGGACCGTTCTTAATTAATTATAACGATCATATTGATCAAATCATAGCACATAATAAGAATATACATGAGCACATACGAGGGTCTGAATCTCCGAGAGGTGACATTATGAAATTCTGGGCAGATTCACTTTTAGCCCGGGTCATCCCTGCTGGGAAAATCCATCTCTCTAAGCGATTTTCACAATTCTCTTACTGTCGCAATTTTGATAATTTTTCAAAATATAATGATCATTAATTTGCGATTATTAGTTAGCGTGACAGGAAAAAAAAAAGAATGAAAAAGAACGAAAGAACAACAAGAGAAAGAGAGAAAGAAGAAAAAAGAGCAACGAAAGGGTAAAAATAAATCTACCTATTCGTTATTTTCACAATTCTTTGTTCCTAATATCATTTCTTCAGTATTGTGAATTGATAATAGAATTAAATAGTTCTAAAAACTGCAAGTAAAGAAATATCTAACGGTGATATTACAGAATTACAATAAAAGCATATAAAGTACTGATAAAAGAAATTCTAAATGCCTTTTCTAAACTTTAAAAAAAAATTAAATTAGTTAAAAAAAATATTGAAAAAATATTAGTAAATCCTATAACTTTTTTTTTTTTTTTTTTTTTTTACAGTTGAAAATTTTTTAAGTAATGCGAAATGATAGTAGAACTAAAAAATATTAAAAGCTAAAAAAAAAAATGTCACGGTAGTTTAAAAAAATTAAAGTTAAAGCGTAAGATATCTGCAACATATTAAAAAATTATAGTTAAAGCATAAAGTGTATGCAATTCATTAAAAAATTATAGGCAAAACATAAAGCATATGCATTCCATTAAAAATTACACTAAAAGCGTGCAGCCCATTTGATAAGAGAATATAAGAGAGTAAAATGAGAAAATAAAATAAAAGAAGAAATTTAAATGTAAATATCTGTTAAAATTATTTATTCGAGTAAAAGGCGGGGGAATAAAACTTTCACTCGTGATTTTTATAATCCCCTCTTTCCTTACACAGCTACAGGATAGTGGTAACAGGCAATTTAAAAAGCTACAAGAAAAATCTCTTGTTTTATGTTAATTTGCGATTATTGTAATAAACCTTTTAAAAATGATCCTGTATATAACGGAAAAGTTTATGGCACCATTAATCAAGGCCTGGCTAATTCACCTCCACCCACGCAAGGAAAAAAAACTGTATTATTACACAAAAGTAATGATACCCTATATACAGATGTAAATTGTATCTGTAAAGAAATTTATGCATACATAAATATAGATGAAATGGCATTCTAGCCACTTCTACATTATTCGCGAACAAGTTCAACTGATTAATAGAAGGGGGGGGGGTGTAAGAAAGTGGGTAGAATGATGCTTTCATCGGACAGTATAAATCGGGTCCTACCATTAATTAAACATATTCAAACAGAGCTTTTTTTGCGAAACATTAGACCTTTTTTTTTTCCGCTCCACACACACTCAAAAAATGCATTACATCATACGAAAACTAATGACACTCTAAAAACAATTACAAAAAATACAGACAATTTGATTTAATAGCTAGAAAACACATAAAAATTACATTAAAATAATACATTTTTTATGTGTTTTCTAACTATTAACAAATTCGCTGCCGATCACGCGCCAGCGCGTGATATCGCGCAGACGTTGAAGGGCCACTCACGTGCCAGCACGTGATGTGGGGTGATGTCCAATAGCCAGTCACGCGCTGGCGCGGGAAAATCTTTCACTGATTCTTAGTTATAAAAAGTAAATCGGCTTCTGGGAAAAACCCACTTCTACAGTGCGGCATTAACTATCATCAGATCTTCACGTAAGCGGCAGCGAACGTATTAAATTAAATTGTCTTTATTTTTTGTAATTGTTTTTAATCTGTTATGAACAGACGTAATATCTTTTTTCACTTTAAATAATGATACTCTGTATACAGATGTGAATTGTACTTTGGTAATTAAACTGGTATTTAACATACATACAATATACAATATATATGAAACTTAGTTTTAGAAATTGCATTATCAACAAGTTCTATCGATAGATAAAAAGGGGAGGAGATAGAAGATGGGTTGAATTGAATGATTTTTTTTTCCTCGGAACCCTAGATAACCTATGTTGGGTTCTGCCATTAACTGTACATACTTAAACGGGATTTTTTTACGAAACGTTACGATTTCTAATGCATCGGTTTTAATATATTTATTATATCTGTAACAATAAGTAAAGTTTAAATATATTGATAAATTAAATAAACAATTAAAACTATTCATTAAAATAAAATAAAATGAAAAAATATGGAGGAGGTATCCCACTTTAATAAATACTTCTATTCCTTGATATAATTAAGTCGATATAGGCCATTTTATAAGTTATTTTAAAAATAGAAATTGGCTATACCAAAAATAGCTATCAAATTTTAATGCAATGAAATCGATGTAATTATTAATATTTAAACACACAAAATGTTTCAAGTCAAAATGTAAAAAATATCATAAATATTGAGCATTAAAATTTAGATACTATTTAAACTGTTTTAATATTTAAGCTTCAGCATTAAATTTTGTGAAACTTTAAAAATACGCTTAAATTTAATTTAATATAGTTATTTTTAAAAAATTTAAATCGAAAAAAAAATTATTTCATTAATTTTTTAAAAAATTGATACATTTACTAAATGTCTCTATAATAAAAGAGATAAACTACTTAAATGAATCGTTCAATGGGGATGTTTTATCAATAAAATAATGCTTTATCTTAAAAAAAAAAAAAAAAAAAAAAAAGTATTAATCGAATCGAATTACAGTCAAACCCCGTTAATACGCGCCCTGCTTAATACGCGAAACCGCTTAATACGCGAATTTTCTTTGGTCCCTTGAAATACGCCTATCTTACGCATATAAAAAAACCCCTTTAATACGCGAATGGTTAATACACGAACCCGTTTAATACGCGAAATTTTATCAGTCCCTAGAAAGAAAAACCTATGTTTAATACGCGAATGAGCTTAGTTATAAACATACAAGTTTTTACATGAAGTATATTCCCAAGCATTTTATACAACAATTATTTAAAGAATTATATAACTTATTTTTTATACACAAATTATTTAAACCCAATTAAATGAGCATTTTCCCCCCTCAAAACCACACGCTGACTAGTTTTGGACCCCGATCCGACGCTAGCACAAGATTGTCCAGTCAAAATTCTCCCAATGAAATCTCATAATCGGGACGAGGCTAGCGTTGTGCAAAATTTATAGACATGCTGCTTTATGTCTGCTTTGAAAAACACTTGTTTTCATTAGGAGAGTATGTAAAACCACAGTGGAAAATTTTAATAGAAATTCAAATTTTTAAAAGATACAGCATTTAGAGATTTTTAACTTATGCATTTTGGCCTATCATGAGATGCTAGTTAAATGAATGCAAACTAAAAAATAATTGATACAAAACTTTTTAAAAACCTGAGTGTTTTATCGTGGTTTCGCTCGCTTTCTGTACCCATAGGCTCAAAAAATCAAATTGCACAAAGCAGAATGTATCTTCAATTCAATACTTTTCTTGCGATTTTTGTCATTTAAAAATATGAATGTAGATAAAAAGGGAATGAAATTTATAAAATCATACAAATTTGAAGTTCATATGAGGTTCGTTTTTAGCGCGGCGCGGGCTGTGTGAGTCAGCTAGTTTTTATAAAAAGCAAAAATGAAAAGAACTTTTTCCCACAATTAAGAAATGTTGTGACCCCCCCCCCCTCCCCTAAATTAGAACGGTAGAACCAATAGTGGAGCATGCGCTACAATCGCAGATTAATCACGTAAGTATTTCCAGTCGCTATTTCATCAGTGCTGTGATATTTTTAAAAGAGTCGCTTGTCGCTCCCAGTATTATCTAGTTTACGCTATCCATCTATGTTTTTATAATTTAGTCTAAACTATGGCGGAAGGAGCAAAACATATTAAACAAAAGGCTCTTTCCATCACTGAAATGTTACAAATTATAAATCAATACGATACGACAAAGTATCTCAAAAAAGTCTGCGTACACCAAAGAAAAAGGCATATCTGTGTCAATTTTAAGAAATTTGTTAAAGAATAGGAAAGCCATTGTTAACCAAGCTGTGGGTGGAGGAACAAAGAACAAGAAAATAAAAACCGCCAAGTTTGAGGACATGGAAAAGGCCCTTCACGAATAGTTTGTTCAAGCGCGTTCTACGAATATCTCAATAAGAGGCTTGTTAATACAAGGAAAAAGCTTCTGAAATCGCTGCAAAAATGGGATTGCTAGATTTCAATGCCTCAGATAGATGGCTGGATCGATTTAAAACTTGGTATGACATAAAATTCAAGCATGTGTGTGGTGAGTCAGCTGACAGTCAACACACACACAGTCAACATTGGACAGTCAACATTGAAGATGCTACTGTTTCAAAATTAATGTGCTTCCGCAGCTTGTAGAAAACTACTCAAGTCGGAATATTTACAACGTGGACGAATTTGGGCTTTTTTACAAACTGACACCCAATAAAACAATGGCCATGAAAGGAGAAACGTGTCATGGAGGCAAACTGAGCAAAGAGCGTCTTACTATTCTGCTCGGTGCCAACTCTGATAAATCAGATAAATTAAAGTTGCTGATCATAGGAAAATCCCGCAGACCGCGATGCTTTAAAAATGTCAAGAATTCCTTCTGCCTGTGTACTCGAAAGCCAGCGTAGAGCATGGAGGACTGGCAATATTTTTACAACATGGCTTTGTAATTTTCATCGGCGTATGAGAAAAGAATAGCGCCATTTTTATTGCTTGTGGACAACTGCAATGCGCATCTAAAAAATAACGAAGACCTAAATAATCTCCAAGTAGGATTTCTATATCCAAATTCGACTAGTGTCACCCAGCCAATGGACCAAGGAATAATTGACAGCGTTAAAGTAAATTACAAGACTCGCGTCGTGCGGTGATATCTTCACTAAATGGAACACAGCAGCAATCCTTCTTGCTAGGGGTGTCGTCCAATTCACACCTCGACGCCATGCACATGCTTGCTGCAGCATGGGAGAGAGTCACATCAACAACAATTACAAATTGCTTTCACAAAGTGGGTTTCGGAAGTAGCGAGGACATCATTTACACAGAGCCAACCTCACACCTTAATGTTGATGAAGATTGGGTGGCAGCACAAGAAACTGTAGGGGAAAATTTTGTCGATTTAGACACGTTAATTAATATCGACAAAGATGTAGTTACCTCCGAACTTAGAAGTCTGGATGATATCACCGATGTAACTGCGACTGACAATCCGGCTGAGGAGGAAGAAGATGATGAACCTGCGCTTCCGGACCCATCCCTCTCCAAAGTTACAGAGGCATTCAATTTCCTAAGACAATGTACGCCGTCACTGGGGGACCCTCAACAAACAAACTTTACCACTACCTAAATAAGGCGGAAAACATCATAGTGATGACGCGACCGCATGTTAAACAGGCCAAAATTGACATCTACTTTTCCAAAAAGTAGTTTTTATGACATTATTGACTTCAGTAAGTTTTTTTTAATTGACTTTTTATTAGTATCAACACTGTTTATTATCGCATCTATCTGTTCTGTATAGCTAAAAAACGATTTCAATTTTGTTAACATTAGTTTTAGTTAATATGGTTAGCAGAAATTTTTGTGTTCGTCGTATTAAATTTTGTGTGTCATACATTATAAATCTAAATTTGAAAAGACATAGGATTTTTACTTGAAAAAATAACGATTATTTGAATTTTCAGCTTTCAAACACTCCTGCTTAACCCCTTGAGGACGAGCGACACGTATACGTGCCGCAAAAAAGGCTTAAGAATCATCGTTTATCCCCACCAGTAAAATTTTGCTGTAAAATTTGCCTTATTTAATCGGAGCATTTTCTCGATTCAGTAAGATAGACATTTCTGTTTTTTAAAACCGGTGACAAAACATTAAAAATTTCGTAAAATGCTTCCGTCGCGAAGGGGTTAATAAGCACATAATGATTAAAATAAATAAAATGTCATTTTATGTCTTAAAAACGCTAAAAACTGATGAAAAATACGTTTTTTCCGCATAGATTGTTATTAGATAGACCACTCGACGAAAATTCGCGACCTTCGGTTAATACGCGAACCCGTTTAATACACGAATTTTGATCGGACCCCTGATTCGCGTATTAACGAGGTTCGACTGTACTATTGGACAACAATACTGTCCAAAATATTGCACATGAAAAAAATATATATGAATACATTATGACTGAAAAAAAGTACACTTATATTGTTATAAGCGAAAAGTCTATAAATTAAATTAAAAGAAAATATTAAACAAAAACCAGAAATTTTACATCAAAAATCGAAACAAGTTTAAATATTAAATATATTGATTTATTTAAGCGTTTTGAATAATCGTTAAAGCTGAAAATCAAAAAAACACCAATCACTTTAAGACGACTAAATATATATACAGTAGACTCCTTTAAATTCGCACTCCTAAAATCTGCAACTCTCTAAAATCCGCACATATTTTACGGATGTAAACAATGAAACATTCAGTTCAGATGTAGGTGCAAAAATTGATTTTTTCAGTTTTATATCAATTCCATACATTTTTTAATTTGTAATTTTTGTTAAGGTTATTGAATTCATGTTTTTTCATGAAGAAAGAATAATTTATTTCTGAAAAAATAAAGATATTGCTAATATCATTGGTAATCACAATCCTACCAAACATATTTATGTATTAATCAAGCTTTTTTAGTTATTAAGTCTGGCTAAACCTGAAATAAAGTTTCATTATTTTATGATCCTGGTGTGAATTAGTAATGTACCTTTATGAGGCAAGTTTCATTGAATAATTTAGGAAAAACACATTTCCTCTT
Organism: Maratus speculifer; assembly: GCA_964019185.1. Lineage (NCBI taxonomy): Eukaryota > Metazoa > Arthropoda > Arachnida > Araneae > Salticidae > Maratus > Maratus speculifer. The sequence continues at coordinate 287,584,482 of OZ025289.1, forward strand.
TTATAATGAATATTTAATTGTAAATTATCGATTATTAACTTTACCTTTCCTTTTAGTATTTTAATCATTTAAAAAAATATCTAAATTTTTATTATTTTAATTTATTACTTTTTTTAATATTTTAGTATATTGTATGCATTCATTATACTTTTGATTTCATTATTAATTACATTATTAATTATTTTTTAAAAAATGTAAAAAAAGCAATGACCAGAAATTCGCAAAATTCTAAAATCTGCAAAACCTCTGGTCCCAAGCTGTGCGGATTTGAGGGAGTCTACTGTATATTTTTTTAAATGAAAGGATTAGTAATAATAACAATAAAAGTAATGTCGGAATAAGAAAAACCGATTTTGTGTCCTCAAATGAAACTTCTATTTAATTCAGACTATAATCATATGCATTTCAATTAATAGTTAATCGAAAACATTCCTTAAAAAACCGGACAATAACCCCCCCCCCCCCCTCCCTCCAAACCTTCCGCTGATAAATAAAAAAAAATACATATATATGATTCAATTAATACATTAAAAAATAATATTTGTAAAAAAAAAATTCTTTAAGTATCGTAATCACAGTTTTTAATAACTGCATTTTGATCCTTTGCATTGTATCTCAAAATATTTCTATAGGAATATTTTTTTATTATAAATGTATGTATCCATTTTTATAAACAATCGCGTTGTCAGATGTATGCATTGTACTATTTTATCATAAGTTTATGTATGGCATTTTAATGAACAATCACCTTTTCAGATGCATGTATTAAAGTATTTTTCCTATAACTTTATGTATGCAATTTAATAATCAATCAACTAACCACACATATCTACTGGTGCACTTTTTATTATAACTTTATGCCTGGTCTTTTAATAAACAATCACTTTGTCACATATATGTATTAGAGCATTTTTTATTATAACTTTATGTATAGCACTTTAATAAACAGTCACCTTCCCAGATGTATGAACAGGAATATTTTTTATTATAACTTTATATATAATATTTTAATAAACAATAATCTTGCCAGATGTGTGTATTAGATTATTTTCTATTTTAATAATATGAGTAGCATTTTAATAAAAAATCACCATTCAAGCTGTACAAATCCATGAGTGGTATCAGCTATCTCATATATCGCTATCTTCAACAATCTATCACTATTTTAAAGAATCGTGTTTAAAATTGTATTTTAATTTTATAACATATTTTTTAATTATAAATTTAAAAAAAATCGAAGCTATAAACTTAGAGAAATAAATAGAAATCAGAGTCAATAACCAATAAAATGTTAAATGTAAAAAAAAAAACTTATGTGTTTTAAAAACAACGAGAAATTAAAAAATAACATAAAAAATATGAACATCTGTAAAAATTGAAAAAAGCACATACAGCATTTAAGTACGTTTTAAAAGAATTCATTTAAACTTTTTATCAAAAAAAAGGGGAAAAAAATCGAGGAACAGCTAGCATTTTTCATTCAATCACCAAATTACAATATAACATGGGCAACTTCCGTGAAACCATATATGAAAAAATTATAACTTTACATACAATATTTTAATAATCATTCGCCTTGCCACATATATGTTTTGGAATATTTTTCATTATAACTTTATGTCTGGCATTTTAATAAACAATCGCCATTCCAGCTATATAAATCCATGGGTAGTACCGGCTATCGCATAAATAGATACCTTATCCTCAATTATTTAAAAAAGTGTGCTTAAAATTTTATTTTAATTTAATAATATATTTTCAATTAAATATTAAAAAATCGAATTATAAATGGCAATCAGAGTCAATAATCAGTAAAATGTTAAACGTAAAAAAAAAGTTGTATGTTTTAAAAGTAACTGAAAATTTCAAAATAACATTTAAAAAAATATGAACATCTGTAGAAATTGAAAGAAGCATATACAGCATTTAAGTACGTTTCAAAAGAAACCATTTAAACTTTTTATCAAAAAAGAGGGAAAAAATCAAGGATCGGCTAACATTTCTCATTCAATCACCAAATCATAATACAACATGGGCAACTTCCGTGAAACCTTTTATAAAAAAGCTGTGATGTAACAGAAAGCGAAATGTCAAGTTCAAAGATATTTTCTGTCCCTGAAGGCTAAATCAAAGGCCGCCGGCAACGTCGCAGTATCCGCCGAAAACCATGTTACTTTCACCGGCGTAGAAACAAGTTGCGAACGACAGAAAGAGAATGACAAAACCCGTAAAGGAAAGTTCTTTCCGACAAAATGTTTCACAAAGATTGTACAATTTAAAAGAAAAAAAATTTCTAAATATGTTTCACGTGATTTGTTTCCGTTTATATACATGTGCAAGTATGATAGTATTTATTTAGTTATTGAAAAAAGCATTACTATTTGAAAACTAATATATAAGCATAAATAATTAAAAATATAAACAATTGATATTAAAAAAAAAATAAATAACTAGAGTAAAAAATAAAATTGAATAAAAAGTTGATTTAAACTTAAAAGAAAATGAAAAGAAAATAAATAAAATCTTATTATAGCGACTTATTACGGCCAGAATATAAACTTTAAATATATAATTTATAATTTAAATTATTTACCAAAATTTTATTTTTCAAATATTAAATTAATTTTCATAAGATGTTCTTATATTTCTGTCTTTGCTTTCATAAAAATAATTCTGAAAGAAACAAACAAAATGAACGGAGAAAATCCCCCGGATCGATGGTTTTGTTTTTATTATGTCACATTGCCACACGCCGGTGACGCAATACCCTGACACAGCCGCTTGTCAAACGTTTCATAAAAAAAGGGGGGCACCAACCAATTTGCGTAAAAGGAGTGGTGTGAAAAACGAATTTTGGTGTCAAGAGATCAGCAAGATGTTATCTGCCTCGTTATGTAATGCTAATTTTTGGTGCATCGCTAACAGCCGCGCGCGATAAATACGCCGGCTGACCGTTACCGATCTCTCCGCCTCCCGACATATTCCGTTAGTCCCATTTTTTACTCCTAACGCGACATTTGAGCGACCCCCAGGGTAAAACGTTCGGGAAAAAAAATATCTTTTCAATAAAACTCACCTCTTACGTTTTCCAGATGAAAAGGTGGTTACCGCGATTGAAACATCTCTTTCCCACCGAACACTTCGAGAGAGCAACGGCGGCGAGCTCTCGCGTGGTACGAAAACCGGCGTGTAAATAAAAATATATCCTTCCGCGATTGAAAATTTTAATCCATCATTTAGCAGGTGTTTTTGTACAGTGTTCTTTAATTTAATAGCCTAACCATTGCTGGAATCGGCAAGATCGGGCTAAAAAACGAAGCTCCCGAATTTTATCCAAGGAACTCTTTTTTCGTCGCGGATGCGAGCTTTGTTGTCGGGAGCTGCGATGCGGCTCGCATCTGTGACGTCACGCGCACCTGCTGGGTAAACAGAGAAAGAGAGACAAATTTAGATCCCTCGCTTAGGATGGATACAAGGTCACACGTTCGTGGCGCTCAGACTGTTTCTAACTCTTTTTTTTCATTTTGTTTTTCGCTTCATTATTTCTTTTTCTTTTTATTATTATTATCGTTATTATTTCTTCTGCTTCTGTCTCTGCCGAAAAGATAAAACTTTTAACTGATCGCTCTACGACTTTGTTTTTGTTTTGTCGGTGAGACATCTTGAGACTGAACGCCCATAATTTTATTTCTCTCTCTTTGCGTTTTCTTTTTTTTACCCCCACAGAAATATTACAGAAGTCTTTCCCTCAGACAGCGGTAGATGCTGCTACTTATTTATTTTGTGTTAAACAATTGGTTGCATGTGCTGTCAATTCGTGTTAAATTTATTGAACTTTTTTCTTTTCTTTTCTTTTTCTTTTTTTTTTTTTTTTTAGTAATACCATTTCTGGTGTTACTCATAATTTAATTTTTCTGATACCTTTATTTTTTATTAAATGGAATTAAATAGATATAAAAGAATATATGTATATATAGCATTTAAAAAAAAAATTTTTGAACGGTTACTTAGTTCTTAAAATTATTACTCTAGGGATTTTATTTAAATAAAATTTTCCATCCAGAAAAATATAATCAAATTTTATTTTTAAATTCGATTTAGAAAAAATAGGATGCACAACAAACGCCAAATGTAAAATAAAATAGAATAAAATTCTTATTTTGAAAAACTTGAGTTTCATCAATTTTCACCATCTTTCATTCATCAGTTTTTACTTAATTAGAATATTTATATAATAAAGTCGAACTGATTATCATAGAATAATATTAGAAAAAATAATAGTTTTGTTAATTGGGATTGATTATTAAAATTAAACATTATTAACGAAATTTTCAGAATTTTTTTTTATGAGAAAAAAAAATGTGCTTCTGTGGAACTCAATCTGAAATAAAGGCAGTTATTATATGATTTTATATAATACTATATTATATTAATACTATATAGTACTACTATATACCGTATACAGTATAATTAAATATAATATACTGTATACTATTTTTAATTGTAATATTTCTCTTTTTCTTATAAGAAGGGCTATTGCTATCGATTTATAACGTAAAATATTATACTTTTTAATTTTTTTTACCAGTGAAAGAGGAAAAATCTGCAGATTGTTTTCTTTGAGCCATTTATATTAAAAAAAATTAAAACCCATATTCTTAAAAGAAAAAAAAACATGTTTGAGGTACTTAAATTTAAAATATTTAAAAGTAATTGCTTTATTGTTCCATTCTTCAAACTGCAGACACCATCTGAAGAACTTGTTAATGCTATTTATATGCGAGTTTACCAGAATAAAATTAAAATACTTAAAAAGCCCTTTCATCACATAATACGTATGGAATAAAAAACAGTTTGCTTTTATAATTTTATCACTCTAATTTGCTTATAAATATAATTTTTATTTTTATACCTAAAAAACCACTTATATAAAAATTCTAAATGTACATTTGAAAAGATAATTTTATTTTAGGTCATTTACAAGTGAATTTACAATTCTTATATATAATTTCAATATTAAAATTTAAATGGTTTTAAAAACTTTTAAAAAGTACTTTATTTCTTAAAAACGATAGTTCTAATGTCAAAAACATATATTTATTTACAAACAAATTAGAATGATAAAATTATAATGTAAATATTTTTAATAATTTATTTATTTAAAAAATGTAGCAATTTTAACAAAAGCTTTTATTTACTTTATGTTTCACATATTCTAATAATCAGATAATATTTATTTATGCGGTTTGTGAATGGATTTACAACAATAAAATTAAAGATTTTCTTCGAACTTTGTTATGCTTTATTTATTAAAAGAAATATGGCAGGATAAAAATGTAGCTTTTATTTATTTTTTCTAAAAAATTGGTTGGTGGTTTTTATAAGTGAATTTACAACGGGTTTATAAGTGTACGTTTATAAGTGAATTTATTACAATAAAATTCAAATACTTCTTAAGACTTTCTAAATACCTTATTTATAAAAATAAATATTATTGTAACTCAATAAATTACAGTTTTTATTTACTTTTATTTAAAGTAAAAAAAAACAGCAAATGATTTTTGTTTATGTTGGTCATATGTGAATTCACAATAATAAAATTAAAAAGTTTCTTAAAACTTTCAAAATATTTCTTAAAACTTTCTAAAAAAATTTTTATTGAAAAAATGTAAAAGCATCTAAAATAACATGTTTGTTTTTTATTTTAATTATTTTTATTTTTAAAAAAGCAAAACTCAGCAGACGATCTGCTTTCATGCGTTTTCAAGTGAATTTGCAACAACAAAACTAAAATATTTCTTAAACGTTTGTTAATAATTTATATATTAAGTTCAATATTGAAAATATAAATAATTTTTATTTATTTTATTTTGTGTGAAAAAAATATCAAAATCACCAAAAGATACATATTTTTTTCTTTTTTACGTCATTTGCAAATGAACTTACAATAATAAAATTTAAATACTTCTTAAAACTTTCTAAATAATTTCTTTATTAAATGTAGTATTAACAATGTACGTGATCGTATTGTACTTATTTTAATTTCTTTCCTTATTTATTTATTTAATTTTTGTGGGTATAACAATCAGCAGACGATTTTCTTTTATGCTACTCATAACTACAATTTATAATAAAATTGAATCAGTTCTTAAAACTTTATTTCTGGTTTCAACTTACAAATATTTTATTTATTAAGTGTAATATTAAAAATATACGTAATAGTATTGTAGTTATTTTCTTTTCTTTTATTTTCTTTCTTTCTTTCTTTCGTTCTTTCTTTTTTTTGTGCGGGTATAACAATTAGCAGACGATTTTCTTTTATGGAATTTACAACTATAATATGTAATAAAATGGAATAAATTCTTAAAATTTTATTTCTGGTTTCAACTTCTAAATATTTTATTTACTAAAACAAATACAATAATAATAATAATAAAATAACTGCTTTTATTTACTTTTTTTCTCCAAATTATAAAAATCAGCAGACGACATTTCTTTCATGCCGTTTCTAAGTGAGTCACTTTACCTCAGAAGTGTGGAAGAATACGGAGATGAAAAAAACCCCATTCAAGCACTGATCTGCCTTGAGGGGAGAAACTCCCAATCATTCACAGAGAGACCTGCAGAGAAAACTGCTAGGATGTCCCAATAAAGTAGCAACGCCGGAAAGCTGTTAAACACGTGCGGAAGTTTTTTTTCTGGGGTTAAGAATATGGAAATTTTGAAGTTACTAAGGCTTCGATCGAGGCTTTATCTGTATTATGGAAAAGAAGAAAACCAACTTATTCGTGTATTTGGCAAAAAAATGTATTGTTACAATGAATAGGGAAATTAAAGCTCAAAAGTGAAGAAGGGAAAATGGCTTAGGGAAGCATTAAAATCTGTGTGATTGATATTGATATTATTGTTGTTCATTTTTGATTAAACAACGTTTTATTCTCGGAAATTTTTATCTGTTCTTTTTACGTTTTAAATATGATTGCTTAAGAGATTATTTTAAGAGAATGTAAGTCGTTCATGATAACAATAGTAGTAGTAGTAGTAATAATAATAATAATAAATAATAATAAATAATTTAAATATATAAGTACTTTAGATAAATAAATAAATAATTATGTAAAATTATTTCTTTATTTATTTAAAATATCATTTAAAAAATTTTTCCAACACATTTCAAAAGCTTTTATTCATCTATTTGCCTATTAATTAAAATTAATTTAAATATATAATTAAATATATAAATACTTTATATAAATACTTTATATAAATAAATAAATATATGAAATCAGTTATACATTTATCTAAATTATCATTTAGAAATATTATTATTTAAAAAACTTTTCCAACGTACTTCAAAATTTTTTATTCATCTGTCTGCATTCTAAATTTTACAAAAATATTTGGATTTTCTAGAAAATGTTAAATGTTATTGGAACTTACTATATAACGTGTTTCTTATTAAAAATAAAGACTGTGTTATTTATAGTTATTTTATAAGCATTTAGGAAAAGAATTATAAGCTTTTTGATCTATAGACAATAATTAGACAAAGTATATTTTAATAATGCTACACTTCTTTAAATATTACGAAATAGATACCAGTTTTTTTCTGGGGGTTAAGAATATGGAAATTTTGAAGTTACTAAGGCTTCAATCTGGCTTCATTTCTATTAAGGAAAAGAAGAAAACCATCTTATTCGTGTATTTGGGAAAAAAAATGCATTGTGCCAATGAATAGGGAAATTAAAACTCAAAAATGAAGAAGGGAAAATGGCTTAGGGAAGCATTAAAATCTGCGTGATTGATATTGATATTATTGTTGTTCATTTTTGATTAAACAACGCTTTATTCACGAAAATTTTTATCTATTCTTTTTTACATTTTAAATGTGATTGATTGAGAGATTATTTTAAGGGAATGTAAATTATTTGTATTCATGATAACAATAGTAATATTAGTAATAGTAATAATAAATAATTAATTTAATTATAGAAATACTTTAGATAAATAAATAAACAATAACTATATTAAATTAGTTATATATTTATTTACTTAAAATATCCTTTAAAAAACTATATTATTAAAAAAAACTTTTCCAACATACTTCCAAAATTTTTTATTTGTTTGTCTGCCTGTTTGCATTCTAAATTTGCAATTCTAAAAATGCAGCTGATTTTTAAAACTGTTTGCATGTTCACCCTAATATCTGCAAAATCTCATTTATTTCTTTAAAGACCAGACAAACGTATAGTTTGGCGTTGTGCAAATAAAAACTTTTATTACATAAATAGTAAGAATAATAATAATAATAATAAGCATTGAATTAATATTAGTAAATTTAAAAATTTGAAAAAAAAAAGTTGTTTTTATGTTTTTTATGACATTTTAACTAAATTGTCATGAATTATTAGCTGATGAAAATATGTTAATATCTATTTTAATTATAAATAATATGAAAAAATTTGAAATTTTTACAGTTTGTGTATCATATTCATAATTTATATGTTATTCAGGTTTCACTTGGATGAACTCAAATTAAAAATTGATGTACAACTACTTTTGGCATGAAATTAAATTTTAATAGAATTTAGCGCATAAAATTTAGATAAATTATGTTTTTAAAAGACAAAAACAAGACAAAATTATCCTACTGAAAAATATATTATTTCTTTGCAGAAAAAAAAAAAGATCGACTTTAGAATAAATTTGACATGCACCTGCCATATGCTTCATATAACTATCAGCGTACAGTTTTACAGATTTTAGAATTCCGAATTTGAAATTTTAGAACATTCCAAATAAAAGTTACTTTCATGAATTTCTTTTTACATAATGTTTGTTACATTCAGGATTTTTTTTTCAGAAAGCTAAATAAATATTTCATATCAAAGTCTTACTGAAATTGAAGATTATTTATAGAATATATTATGAATTATTAGACGAAGAATGCTATTATCTATCTTTATTACAAATATTATTATGATAAAATCTGAAATTAGCATTAATTGTATATTAGAATTAAAATTTATGCATTAGTCATACATAATTTGGTACCGAAAAATTAGAATGTTAATTAAATAACACTTTATTTATATATTTAAAGGTAAAATTTAAAATAAATGGAATTTAGAAAATAAATATTTGGTAAAGTATTTAAAAAAATATTCATCATGTGGAAAAGCATTTTGTATCTTCTTAAATTAGTTACATATTTTATTATGAATATTATTCAGATAAACTCTAAAATTCGTATTATTCGTATATTAGAATTAAATTTTGTGTATTGTGCATAATTAATTTGGAATCTAAAATTAGGTTGCTAATTAAATAATGATTTATGTATATATATTTGAATGTCAAAAATTTTAAATGAATGGAAGTTAGAAGATAAATATTTGGTAAAATACTTTTAAAGATATTTTTTTTTCATCATATTGAAAATCATTTCATATCTTTTTAAATGAGTTACATATTTTAAAACTTTAGTAATCATATGTCACTCGCTTAAAAACATTCCAGCAATGGGTTTCATAGGTGCAGAGAATCCAACTTCATCTTCCGGGGTTAAAGAATTTGAGTAAAAATCATTATTGCTTTTATTGAAAAATCTATTAAAATTTTTACTTTTAATATAAATTTTTTTAGATGTCCCACTCATGACACTAAAAAGTATTCCAACGTAAATATATATATATATATATATATATCAATAATATATTTCAATAAAATTTTTCAATTTATTAATTTTATAATATATTATCCGCATGTTAGAAGTTATTAGCCGCCAAGGATTTTTCTCATTACTACAACAGTCTTTTTTATTCCGATCGGTTTAAGTGCATAGTTCAATTATATATCTATTAAATTTGGATTTCATTTACACTGTTTTACTTAATTTATGATAAAGTTTCAATTTCGATATGAATTCTCGAAATATTCATCGGAAACAAATCCCGAATTTCTTATATTGTTTTATTTACAAACGGGTTAATCATTCGTAATTGAGCTGCAAGTAATAGAAATAGATTTTAAAAAAATCATGCATGAAAATTATTTTCAGAAACGATAAAAAATAATAAATTGAGGTATATTAGAAAAAAAAATCAATGTGAAAGAACGCTTTTTTTTTCATGAAAGGGCGATATAGAATTTTAAATTGTGCAATGTTGGAAAACTACAAATTAAATTAATTAATTAATTAACAAAAGCGAAATTTACTAATCAGATGTTTCCAAAGTCAATATGATTTCAGGGTTACTTCTAGACATTTTCTTGCATTATAATATAGATATTACTATGCATCGTCTTAATGAACATTCAAAATTAATTTTTAAATGTTCATTTTTGATAATTTAATTTTTAAATTATGATATAAATAAATAAAATTGACATCTTAATTATTTGCGAAATAACCGATTTTACTGTGCATAATCGCAATTAATTTCTTTAAACAAATGGGTAAGCGTGACTGCAGATCGCACAGAGGGTTTCATATAATATTTCTTTCAAAATAATTTATCCTTTAACTAATAAATGCAAATTGTAAATTTATAAATATTAATTTCTTACATCGATGGTAGCAACAACAAATTTAATTTTTAAAATAATTATAAAAGGAAGTTATATTTATTTTAATCAAAATAAAAATTTCAAATCAAATTATTTAAATAAAATCCAAAATTCCAAATTCCAATTTTTTTCAAAATCTGAAAAAAGGAAATATAAATTAAAAAAAAAAAAAAAAAAAAAAAAAAAAAAAACGCACTGTAGAAGTTGGTTTTTCCCAGATGCAGATATATTTTTTATAACAAAGAGTCAGTGAAAGATTTTCCCGCGCCAGCGCGTGACTGGCTATTGGATATCACGCCACATCACGCGCTGACGCGTGAGTGGCCCCTTAACGTAGGCGCCATATCACGCACTTGTGCGGGAGCAGCAGGCGAACGTGTTAAATGAAATTTAAAATGTTGATGCATTAGTAAATCACAATAGTTTTTAAAATAGAAAGAAAATTAAATTCGAAAAATTTTATGAATATTATGAATATTAAAAATGTCAGATGAACGAAACCCTAATATACACCCAAATACAAACCCATAAGTTTACAAAACTACGAAATTTATTTTAATTATATCCATCTTATTATGAAAATTTCAACTTTCAGCATCGGGGATCGAACTAAGAACCTTTTGTTTACTAGCAAAAGGATTTACCTATTAGGGAAAAAAAGGATGTAAGGATGTATCCCTAAAGGATATTAGGATGACTTTTTGCCAAACGTTCAAATTATGATTCTCTTATAAAAAGTAAAAGGTAACGATGAACAGATTGCATTGAAAAAATAAATTTAATTAAAATAATAAAATTTTATTATTTGTTGTCTAACATGAGGTATTCACCTGCAAGTACACGAATTTTTAAGTTTCTGACCTACACAGTTTTTGTACACGCACTCTGTGACAGTCGGACAAACAGATGACAGAGACGAATAGACGAAAAATTACTATATCTGTATTTCTGAATTCATAAATTGATAAAATCATTTTTTAAATAATTCTGCACTTATTGTAATTTTTTTCTAAAAATTCGTTCTAATAATTGTTCCAAGATTTAATCTAAATTTTTTTCTAAACTTTGTTCCAAGATTTATTCTAAAATTTATTTTAACGTTATTCTAAAATCCTCTCTTAATTCATTCTGAAATTTACATTCATTTTATTTTAAATTCATTCAAGAAAAAATTCTAATAGACAAACAAAAATATGTTTAATTTTCTTTTGTTAAATACAGCAGAAAATTCAAAGGAGGATACATTTTAGTTACATTAGTTTAATTGTTTGAAATGCATTTATTTGACAATTTTATAGAGCTTACAAAATATCAAGAAAGTACACTGGTGTGCAAAATGTAAGGACGAGTCCCAAAATGCCAATTTTCAAGCGCATATTCAAAAGGACTTAATATAATACAAATAATTACTAACCCTGCATAACATCTAGTCCATATAACATCTCATTCAGGTCACATATGGTCACAAGAGTCAGAGTCACTAGGGCGAAACAAAAAATAGGAAATTCCATACGTCTCTTTTACGAGTCTATAATGACTACTATATGTGACTCCACTAACAGGTCACTGCAACTGCTGCTTTGTGTCGAGTCACCAGGTGACTTTACAATGTCGTTTTATTGAGACTCTCATGTGACTGTCATTGGGAGACTCAATTTCAATGTCATCGTGAATGTTGCATTATGATAAATCACCAAATGATGTCACATTAAAGTCACATGGTGACTTTCTGTCACAAGACTTTGTCAAATAGTGACAGAGACCTTACTGTGAAGTAACCACTGTAAAAGTGATGAAAAGTCACCATGTGACTTTAATGGGACATTATTTGGTAATTCATCATAATGCAATGTTCACAATGACTTTGAAATTGAGTCTCTACACGAGAGGTCACATGAGAGTCTCAATGAAACGACATTGTAAAATCACTTGGTGACTCGCCGCAAAGCAGCAGTCACAATGACCTGTCAGTGGAGTCAGATATAGTAGTCATTTGACACTCATAAAAGAGACATATGGAATTTCCTTTTTTTTTGTTTCGCCGTAGTGACTGTGACTCTTGTGAAAATGTGCGACCTGAAGTTATATGGACTAGCTGTTATACAGAGATAGTAATTATTCGAATTATATTGCTTCCTTTTGAATATTCGCGTGAAAATTATCTCGCTTGAAAATCTTTAGAAAATTGGCATTTTGGGACTCGTCCTTAAATTTTGCACACCAGTGTATTACTAAAATAAATATTAACACTTTATGTTGCCGAATTATAAAAATGTGAGATGAACGAATGAAATTTTTAATATAAAATCGAGTTCTGAAAAATAAATGCAGTTCACTGTTGCATTTTCGTTCTAAAGATACGAAAGCTTTTTAGCACTTGTTGCTTCGCTAAAAATCAATAGACTTTAGGAAATAAATAAAAATGTTGTTTATGCATTTCTTTAAAGGTTTATTGATGTTTTTTCTGTGTTCTCCAGGTTAAAGAAAAAAGAAAAAAAAAAACTTCAAGAATGTGAAGATGTCTAATTGTGTCAGCAAAACTTGCCTTCTTATTAAAAAAAACTTCCAACCAATTATCATTTTTGAAACTCTAAAGTTTGAAAAAGGTTTCTAAGTTTCATTGTAGTCTCCTTAAAAACCCGCATTTAAGTGCGGGCCCAAGTTTAAACCCAGGGTTGGTATAGTCATCGAGCAAATGGAGCCTGTGCCAATTGGGATCCTGTTTGGAGCCCCAGGTCTCTCTATATAATTCGAAATAACATATCATTTGTATGAATATTTCTGTATGATAATTTTGCTCTGTATTTGTTTTTAAATATGAGAAGAGAGAAAGTTTTAACTTTATTTCTTAAAATAAAAACTTGATATAATTGTCGTAGAATGCATAGGTTTGATGATCCTGGACACGAAAAACAATTAAAATTTTCCAAAGTATGAGAATTTTTGTGAAAGTGAAAATAATTATGCATATTAAATGTGAAAGTTGGGATATTTTTCAAATGTTTTATTACTATATGATATCTATATCATACTATATTACTACATTACATTATATCATACTATTATTATTATATTAATTACTATATTAAATTATATAATAACTATTATTATTATATTAATTATTATATTATATTATATTTCAATATTATCTTTTTTATGATAGAACAATGACCACTAATATATATATTCTAGGCTATACAAACATTTGAACATTTATTTTTTGACATTTTATGTCTAGGCTATACATTTTATTAATCCAGTATTGCAGCATATGTTAGTCTCCACTAACAGCAATACTGGATATCCTTCGCCAGGGCTCCGCACAAATTGCGTCAGCCCAGTGTAAATTTTTTTTGCCAACCCCCCTATCTTTTCTTTTCTTGGTATTAATAAATATATATTGCATGAAAAACAAATTGCTATGTGCTTTTATTTAAATTTATGTTTAAGAAAAGAAGAAGAAAAAGAAAAAGTTTATGTCATAAAACTCAACAGGCTATTATTGCTATGGTGGCTGATATTGTTCTAGTGTTTCTTAATTGTTTTGCACGAGATTATAGGGAATATAACAGATACTTTCTTCTTTTTTCTTTGTAATTAGTTAAATTTATATCGTTTAAAATATAATTTGCCATTTGTCTTTGTTTTAATAAAGCTTGGAAAAAAAGTTTTTTTTTTACGGTATGAATATCTTTAGATACTTATCACGGTGTTTGTTTATTGTTTTGTCCGAAGGTCAAGTATAAAAGAAACTATTCTAATAGCCATTGGAATATATATTTTTTTCGTGGTAACTATAATAAATTGTTTTACATCTAGAATTTCTGGTATTGCTTTATTTATTGTTTTTATTTAGTTGTTAACATTGTGAATAAATACAAACCATCAGTGGCGCCAACTTATATGGGCCCGTGGGGCCTGAGCCAACCCAAAACTTTTGAATTTCAACTTGCCCAGTTTTCATTGTTCCATTTCGTTATTTATTTCATTATTATTTTATTATACATTTTAATTCCTAGAACAAAATTTATTTTTCCAATGACCGCGCGTTTTAATTCTCCGACTGACACCCATAAATCCAAAGTGACTGAAATGCCACTGTTTAACTTTCTGCTGTTTCAATTTGTAGTCATGTTCGTAATATGTTGATATTACGTTAAATATTACTGTGTTTATAAGGAAAAATGCATGAAAATATGATTCTAAAAAATTGCAGCTATCTTAAAACACGATAGCTTGACTTAAAAATCTTAACTTTCACCAACTGTTCACCCTTCAAAGAAAAACAAACTGGATTTACCATTTTACCAAAATATTTTTGAGCCCACCCAATATTTTTGAGCCAACCCGATATTTTTCAAAAGTTGGCGCCACTGCAAACCACAATTAGAAAACTTTCAACAAATGAAAATGCCATACATAATGAAATTTAGCATAGGCTAAATGCAAAATTGATAAATGACACCCTCTTGAAGGTTCAAGTGTGAAAAAAGGCACAAGATATTTAATCTTTCACTGCACCGCGTGCCACATCTGCCGCACACCAAAAAGCACTATAATTATCATTATGTGTCATGAATTTGGCCAATATTATCCCTATAACTTATCAAGAACAGTCCAAAGAATGGAATAACACTTATTTTGTCCATGTCAGATGGTGGTATTTGACAAACAATTAGAATTTGTTTATTAGAAAAAAAATGGAACAAGCTATTAAGGCAAAATTTATTTTATTATTTTTACTAAATACTTAATATTAATATTAAGAAAATTGCCGAGCTGAAAAAAATTAATTAATTTAAGCCCATTTATTTTCAAAATATAGTAATACAATATTTAAAAATCTTAGTTATACATATAGGGGACACGCCATAAAATATCCAATTTTAGCTTAAAATTTGAAATTAATTAATTTATTTATTTTTACTATTTTTCCCATTATTATACTTATATATAAATTCCAAATATTTTTTTTTCATTAAAGAAGAAACAATCGTGCAGTGAAAGATTAGAAATGGCCGTGAAGAAGGTGAAATAGATAAGTAAAATAGTGTTTAGTATGGAGTAGTGAAGTTGCTCCATTGAAGCAAAAAGCGACAAAATTCTGACTGAAATTCTTCTATTTTTGATTTATCGTGTATTCTCTGCATCAGTTTTTTCGTAAGAAATGTAAGCAATAAAGCAGTATAGTAATATTTATATTTAGAGAAGATTAAAGTTGCACTTCACCTCCTAAAGTGTTCCATTTTGATCTGAATATTCATCTCCTACGAGACAATGCAATATTATACACAACAGGTGTAACGAAACGAAAATTTCACCGTAAATCATTCTCAATCACCTTTCTTATAGTAGGAACTTATTATCTTTTGCTCAACCTTTATTTGGATTCCTTTATATAGTAAAGGAGCGTTCAGAGAAACAAAATTTTCATCAGATAAAGAAGTCACATATTTTCTATGCTCTATAATTCACATACGTCCTGGTTCTTTTTATTATACAGGAATAATAATAAAAAGAATGGTGATAATAATGATGTTGAAGAAAGTGTGTAGATTGAAAGAAAGTTGTCTAGAAAAATAAACTATTAAAACTTTTTATATATAATTGTAATGTTTATCATTTCTACGTGCAAAAATAGGGTTAGTTTGTAGTCATGTTACTGACACTATTTGCTGCACGCTAATGTTTTAATATATATATATATATATATATATATATATATATTTCATTTTTTCAACTATTTATTACTCTGTTCCTTGTTTAATAATTTGGTTTTTGTGTGCTGGTAGCCCCAAATACGTATTATTTTGCTATTTCATGGCTAATACGTGGATGAAACCGCACACTTCATTTGTAGTTCCAGAGCATTTGGGGCCTGATGATTCTGCTTTGGGGGCTACAAATTTCATTTGCATTCATTTTATTTATTCAGATATACTCGTTTCACTATTTATTATTATTATTATTATTATTATTATTCAATTCAATTCTAATTCTTCGTTTTGGTTTATTGTTTTATTGATAAAATCCATTGGTGAATCTTGTCTACTTTTAATGGTATTATATATATATATGAGGACATGAGTTGCAAAACTCGCCTTATTCCAAAAATCGATTTTTGAGAAATAGCGAAAACATCAACTTCTAACCACCTCTATTGGTTTTCATCTTAAAGCCAAGATTTTACAATGCCAAAAATACATGATAAAACTTTTCTTCATATTGAAGCGTTTTTTCGGTGCAATTACATCAACAGAATAGTTTTTTTCTTGGTTTTATCCTTCAAAAAGTGGAAACAGAACCATTATAAGGTAACTCCTGTGTCTTTTTGTCAGTCTGTCGTGGCCATTTAACTCGAAAACTATGAAATTCTGAAAAGATTGTTGACCCACATATTTACAGATTATTAAATATTCTCAAATAAAGTTGGGGAAAAGGTAGAGGTTTCCTGTTATTTAAATTACCTGGGAAAAAAATCTTTTTTTTGTGTGTATGAGGATTTTGTGATAGCTTTCGTAACGATGAACTGAAAAATATGTTTACTTAAATTTTTGGTATTATATTTTTAGAAATATCATTGGAAATGTAGCGGAAAGTATCCTCTCGCCATCTATTTCCTAAAATACTAAAACTAAAAATGTAATAATAATAATAATAATAATAATAATAATAATAATAATAATAATAATAATAATAATAATAATAATAATAATAATAAGGTATTAGATGTTAATTTTAACCTAGCGATTACACTAGATCACGTAACTTTTGAGAAAAGTTCATTTTTCCGTTGTACACAAATTTCGAATTGCGAGCATTCAGCAAAGATGTTGAAGAGTACTGGAAACACTTATTGCAGCAAAAGTATAAAAGCATTAATACTAATAATTTTCGAAAAAATAATCAGTAATTAGCTAGGATATTAATCTTTAAAAACATGGGCGTTTTGAACATACGTAATGACAAGGGGCCGTGCTTTATGAACCATCGGATTGAAACAAAGATAGCAACTTTTAATGATGCATTTATGCAATTCAATGTCCAGTACCAGTACTGTACTGATACTTACAAAAGCAATACACGTCAAATTTTTAAAAAATAGACTAATTTAATTAGAAATAAACACATAAATAATATGGGATTTGCGATTAGTTTGCATTGAGTGGATCTCTTAATATGCCTTCCTTGCATTTAAAATATAATTAGAAACCAAGGTGGCATTGCAACTTTCCGACCACCTTTTGACGCGCGCTTGTACTGCAATGCAAAGTTTACACTTGGTTTTGTTTTGGCTACACTATATAAAGAAAAGATAATTACTATGCTGAATTTAGTTTACGAAATGACGTATATAGTTTATTTACTACTTTTACTGGCGATACCGAATTATGTTCATCAAAAGAATTTAAAAAGAAAAGATTAGGATAAGATTTAATAAATAGTTATACAGAATAGTAATTATTATTTAGGCTTCATATCTCTTTGAACTTTTATAGTAAACCCATTCATACTTTCCTAGAATATATATTTATACCCAACCAACTTTATGTTGTATAGATTTCCACAAGGTCTTATTATCAGTTTGCAACGATTTTTTATAATAATACAGCTTTTAATTCATATATTTATTGTAGGGAACTCTCTAAACTCTAGTATTACTCACACTTGATGGTTTATTTTTTGATAATTCGAGCTTTGAAACTGACTAATATATTAATTACGTAAAACGATAGCATAAGAATGAATTATTTTGGTATGCAATGTTTAGAGATTTGAAATTTTGTAGTATTTGAATAATAAATTGCTGTTTCTCTTAGTTGTAATCTTATGTTTAAAGGGGTTTTAAAAGAAAAAGTTAAAAAAGGTAAAAAGGTAAAAAGAAAAAAAAATCCACGAAATACATGCATCAATCAATAAAAATTTACTTTTAAATATATTTTAACTTTTTCTTATTTGCATTTTTTCTTCTATAATCCTTTTAATTCTTCTATGTATTTCTACAATCTTTGGATATATATAAATAGAAATCGCTACAAGCGATTGGAAACTCAGTAATAAATGGGTTTTTCTGTACATAAAGTCAGGCGCAGTGAATGAAGAATTTTGTTTACTGATAAAAAAGCTATTAATAAAATTCAAGGTCAATTTAGGAAAGAAGGATTTTACATCTGATAAACGATGAAACAAATTTAAATAATTAGAGGAAAACTTCGAGCATTTCGTGAAAAAATCATTCTACGAAAAAAATTGTCATAATCTTTATCATTATTATATTGTGTTAGATATTTGAAGTAAAAAGAACTGATATGAATGCAAAATAATCATTGCATGCAGATCTGATGTAATAAATAGGAAAAATAACTGTAAAAAAAGGACAAATATATCTTAATCTACAAAAATATAATATACAATACAAATTAAAACATACAATGATTGCTTTCAAGTTACCCACAATTCTAAAAAACGCACTTCATCCTTAGAAACCTCAGAAACTGATATATTTCCTACATTTAAAGAACTATTAAAAAACAGAGTTCATTTTGCAGTCATTTATCAGTTCATTTTACAGTCATAGCAATATAGAATATATATAGAAATATCATATAAATTAAGACTTGATATTTTAAAGATTCACGTTACATTTTCACATTAAAAAAAGTCCATACAGATTTATTGAATAATAGGAATATTATTTAAATACATGTGCAATCTCTATTAAAAAAAAAAAAAAAAAAAAAAAAAAAAAAAAAAAAAATCTAATATTTTTGGGATGATACACTCTTTTGCATCAATTACTTTATGCAAAGTTATTTTTGAACTTGTATGTCAGACAACCTACGTACGAATTATTATATAAATGTTATTTAAAGTAGTAATCAATTCTTTGTATAAATGTGTTGCATATCTGCAACATCCCAAAAGTCAATGTTACTTATACAGAGAGTTTTAAAAATGACTATTTTATTTATTGCTGCCTTTTCCCACTGTATCATTTAACATGAATTATTCGGAAACGTTTCAGAGTAGTTTTTGTAATAACTATGTCAAGAAAAGGTTCCAAGGTTAGCGTCACCGAATACGATGAATGCATCAGTACAGTATAATTACCATATAAATATAAGACAGCCCAGGGGATTTCAATGAAAAAAGGAGCAAAATTTACGCTAGAAATTATAACTGAATAAATTTTATATTTGACAAGCAGCTCAATAGCATGATCGTGAGCATAGCGGATTAGGGGTTTTTCTTTGTGAGTTTAAATCCCGTTCGGATTTATTTTTCGGAGCTAAACTTATCATGAATTATTCTTTTTAAAAGCAATTGAAGAAATATAAATAGTAATTATAATTGATAAAAAATATAAATTAAATCTAAGTTTTGTAGCAAATAAGTGCATTTTTTATAATAAAATTTTGCGTGTTTAAATACATAATGAAAGGTTTAATAAAAGTTGCCACATTTTATTTTTTACAGAGAAATAAAATATGTGGAGAAAAATATTATTTTCATTATACTTACTTATGCAAGTACTTTATATATTTCGTGGTTTATTAAAAATGTGTGTAATATTTTTAATATGATTTTTTATAGTGT
Source organism: Maratus speculifer (assembly GCA_964019185.1). Classification (NCBI taxonomy): domain Eukaryota; kingdom Metazoa; phylum Arthropoda; class Arachnida; order Araneae; family Salticidae; genus Maratus; species Maratus speculifer. The sequence goes on from OZ025289.1 coordinate 287,604,648, forward strand.
GAGATGCTTGATTTTTAATCAGAATAAGTATCTACGTTTTAAATTTTTCTAGAGATTCGATTTCCCCCTGTTTAGTATGCTTTGCTTATACAATACTGTTAATTATATAAACAAATTTTAATTGTGAATCATTGTGAATCATTGCATGTTTATATAATGCTGTTTAATGATCTAGACAAATTTTAACTGCGAGTTTTTGCATATTTATATTAATGAGAAGTTAAAAATAATTAATAATAATAATAATGGAAACTAAAAAAAGCCAATTGGAACTTTTATAGATTTTATAATTACGCTAATTTTAAAATATATTTACTGTTATTCACATAATTATGCTGCTATTTTTTCCCATAATTAATTGAAATACGATGAAATAAATTAAAATACGTTGCGTAAATTTCTAACATACTGCTTTGTTTTTTTTAAATTGTGATTTTTCGATTATCATATTAATGTATTAAATGTGTCGCTTTTTTAACAACTAGTTTTTTAAATTCTGGATTTTTTATAGCTTGGTTAATTATGCTTATAATTAAAATAACTATCTATGTGCTTAAAAATAGGTTCTAAAAATGTATTGAATTTCTGAAAATCGTTATTAAGTGGGCAATAACTACAAAATCAAGAATCCGAAAAAAAAAATCCATTTTAAAATGCAGAACAATATTTTTACAAAGTTATGAATTGCATTATGAGACAAAGCAAAAATAATATACTTATTCACGTATAAATAGCGCGTATTTTTATCAATTGTTTTCTGAAAAATAGTAGATTATGCATTGAAATAACTGCAAACAGTTTTAAATAACAATAACAACAAAAATTCTGGTCTATAAACATATAAACATATAAATTGGCTTCACCCCCCCCCCACATCTTTTTCATCAAATATTTAAACATGCAAAACTTTGTTACATAAAGTTAAAACTGCATTTCTAAGCTACGAAACATACATACAATTTATATTTATCGTAAATTTCAATAATTATACATATCTTTTCAATTGCAGTTCGTAAATAATTGATTTAAATTTTCATTCCGAAAAGTAAGATCAAGCGGGATTTAAACTCACAAGAAAAAGAAAAAAAATTCTCAAACCTGGTATGTTGAAAATCATATGACTGAGACCTTTTAGCTGCCATTTATTTACATATTAACTATACTGTATCGATACACAAACGTCCATCGTTATCGGTGACTTCAACCTCAGACCCTCTCATTGTGAGCTAAGAAAACTGATTAATACACAATAAAAAGTATTTGGAAACATTTCAAAAATTGTAGCACCAAAATATAGTTTATATTTATATATAAAGTGACCCAGCCAGTAGTTGATCAAATAAAGTCAATGCTACGATGTTTTGTAATATCTTCTTACTTTTAAGTTTTAGAAGTAAGCTAACATGATTGCTACAATCCTTAATGAATGTCTAATAGCAGGCTAAATAAATGAACGCTGAAATTAAATAGCAACAACATTATAAATAATAGTTTTTTTAATTGCTATTTTCCGTACTGTGAAAATTGCATATACGTATTAGATTGATCAAGCGAAAGAAGTCAATCAAAAATCTAAAATTTAATTTATAAAATATCATCCTTGGTCTGTGATTAATAAAATTCTTATAAAAATATCAGTTGAAATAAGTAAGATGGAAGTAGGTTATTTTAACTTACCGTTATTGTCTCCAACTAATCAAAAATTAAATGTTTACACTTTCTAATATAAAAATTCATAAAATGGGCTCTCTTGCAGAAGACAGATGATAACAATGTGACAACTGGTGCTTTAACATTCGAACAAAATTATTACGTCTAATCCTAGTTGTAAAACTCATTTCCGCCTAAAATAGCGTAATATCTTAATCCTTTCGGGTCTGGTGTACTAACTAATAGTACATGTCTTTTAATGGAAAATTATTTTGTTTTAACAAATAATTCTGCTACTATTTGCATGTAGTAATGTTAGCATATGTCTAAGCATTTACTATATAACTTCATTTATGTTTACGCATTTAGTAATGATAATTATTATTATTATTTGCTTCATTCTCTTTGCGCGTTTGCAATTCTTTTATTTTAAAAATATAATTCACTCTTGAAATTTCAAATAAAAGTTACTTTCCTGAAATAATCCTGTGTAATAAAGCGTAAAAAGTATTAGAAAGTTGCAAGTTAAATTAAATTTTATTGTAATACAATATTTTCTAAACACCTTGGAAAATTCTTCCTTAGCCTATTGTCATATGAATATTACTTGAATAGTACGCAAAACAAGAACATTCGTTATCTTCCAGAAAATGAAATATTCATTAAACACTAATTAATCTGTTTGGATAGCTAGTGTTAACGTTATTGATGTAAAAGTAATTTTTTCAAAAAACTGAAAAAAAAAAAATCAGGCCCGAATGGATTAAACAACAACTGAAAGGGTATAAACTATTTTCAGGGTCACGCTACTTCTTTAAATCTCGAAAATATATCTTTTTTTTATGATTCTTCACTTAAATATTGCTATTCGTAATAATAAGTGACAATGTGGAGGTATAGGGTCAAGAATAACTTGTGTGAAAAGCTGCTATCAAATAGCCATACTCATTTGAATCCCTTTAGTGTGCAACGAGGCAGAAATCCGAAGAGATTTAGAAACATTTATCTGTTTTTTAAAGTGTAGAATGTCAAACTGAAATCCTGATTCAATATTAGAAAGCCTATAAAATGGATAGCATCACACAGAAGAAAAAACTTGTATGAAATTTTAATGCATTTTTAATTTTCAAATCTTTATACGGTAGAAATCTTTATACGATTTTTAGAGGTTCTAATTTCCGTGGAACGCCCTAATTTTCTGCCAAAAATTAAATTTATGGCCTAATGCTCCTAACTTTATATATTTTCTTTTAATAACTTAAGACGTTCATGCCTAAAAAATACTAATCTCCCTATACACAGAAAGCAGTATTCGAATAATAAATATATTTTTTTTCACTGTCGGGTAAATATATATGTTTTACTTTGTCATAATGATAAGATTTTAAGGAAAATATATACCAGTATAAACATAGAACATCATTCATTTTCACCGTTTAAAACTTTTGCACTCTTAGTATTTTTAAACCCAGTGTAATTGTCCTGATTTTTTAAAACATATAATTAACTTTCTAATTTTTTAATTCGTTAAAATAAAATTAATTTAATAGTATTTTACAGATTTTTTGTAAATTAAATCTGCATTTGGATATCGATGAAAGGTCAGGCTTTTTATCGAATTGGTGGAAATTTTTTAAAAACACCATAAAACATATTACAATATGCTAAATTAAGCGTAATTTAATATATTTTATGGCGTTTTTAAGAAATTTTAATCAATTCAATTAATTAACACCAATTTCTACTTAATTTTTTAAAAGCTTTTTATGTTTACATTGACCTTCCTTGTGCATGCAAATTACTTTTCGAATTGTCCAAATAACTTTTACATAATTTCTTCTTACAAGGATATCGTAAAATGCGATGTAGAGTTTTTTTTTTTTTTTTTTTTGTTACTTTCATCTCTTTTAATGCCTTGACAGTTCGACACCTGAGAATAATAAGGTTCTATCTATGTTTTTGAAAAAAATTACTTATCGATATAGAAAGGCTGTATTTGTATCTATCAAAGCATTTTTGCATCAAAATGATGTTATATGAGGACCCTAGAAGCCAAGGGGTATAAGTGACAAAATTGAAAAAATTGAGTTAAGTGCACAGGGTATCTGGAAATATGCTTTTTTCATTTCAGGTAAAGAAATATAGGTCATTTTCTGATTATTTGGGGAGTTATAGAGATAAACCACTTTTTTCGAAAAACAAACAATATTGATCAATTATACATTCAAAGAAAATTGTACTCTATTTTTTTAACAGTTATTGAAATGAGAGTTCAAAGATTAGAATGCAACAAGCAGATGTTTCCAGTTTCAATTTAGTCAATTGTTATTGATGTTCCAATTTAACATCAATTATGTTTAAACTCAATTTACTCCAAATCGACATTTTGTCACTTGTACCCCTTGGCTTCTGGGCTCCTCATATATAATTTACTTAGGATATTACAACTATATTAGGACATTATTTTAATTCAGAAATGTCTTTACAGATACAAATAGAGCATTTCTATATCGATGTCAATTAAAAAAAAAAAAAAAAAAAAAAAAAAAAAAAAAAAAAAAAAAACACAGATAGAACCTTATCATTTTCAGGTGATGAATTAAAGGAAGGCATGTAAAGCAAAAATTCAGGCCGGGAGAAAAAGATACTCGTTGAAATAAAATAAGGTTGAGTCTTCAGTATCTTTCATATTGTCTTCTTTTGCTTGGTATTCTTCTAACTCGATGAGTGCTTAGTTATTTAAAATATATAATTAAGATGTTTAGCAATATTAATTAACTTTTCAAATTTTTATTATTTAAAATTAAATTAAATTAATATTATTTTACTGATTTTCTTGTAAATTAAATCTGCATTTGGATATCGACGAAAGGTGAAGATTTATATATTTACATTAACCTTCTTTGTGCATGCAAATTACTTTTCGAATTGTCCAAATAGTTTTTATATAACTTCTTCCTACAAGGATATTGTGAATTGCGATATACGGATTTGCGTTTATCTCTTGATTTTATGCTACTTTCATCTCTTTTAGTGCTTTGAAAATTAAAGAAAGGTAAGAAAAGCAAAAATTCAGACAGGGAGAAAAAGATACTCTTTGAAACAAGATCAGGTAGAGTCTTCAGTATCTTTCATATTGTCTTCTTTTGCTTCTTTAACTTTTCTATAATTTCTTCCTATAAGGATATTGTGAAATGTGATATACGGATTTGTGTTTATCTCTTGTTTTTATGCTACTTTCACCTGTTTTAATACCTGAAAAGTAAAAAAGGACAAGAAAAGTAAAAATTCAGACATGGGGGAAAATGATATTCTAGGAAACAATTAAGATCAAGAAGAGTCTCCAGTGTCTTTTATATTCACAACTTTTGCTCGGTATTCTTGTAATTCGATGAGTGTTTAGTTTTCTGGATTATTTAAAATATGTAATGAAAATGTTTAATAATATTAATTAATTTCCCACATTTTTAATTAATTAAAATTAAATTAAATTAATAGTATTTTACTGTTTTTCTTGTAAATTATATATGCATTTGAATATCGACCAAAGGTGAAGCTTTTTACATTTATATTAACTTCCTTGTGCATGCAAATTACTTTTCGAATTGTCCAAATAACATTTCTATAACTTCTTCAAACAAGGATATTGTGAATTGCGATATACGGATTTGTGTTTATCTCTAACTTTTAAGCTACTTTCACTTCTTTTAATGCCTTGAAAATTAAAGAAAGGTAAGAAAAGTAAAAATTCAGACAGGGAGAAAAAGATACTCTATGAAACAATTAAGATAAGTCTACAGCGTCTGCAGTGTCTTTCATATACACAACTTTTGTTTTGTATTCTTGTATCTCGATGAGTGCTTATTTTTTCTGATTATTTAAAAGTTATGATTAAGAGTTTAATAATATTAATTAACTTTCAAATTTCTTAATTAAATTTAAATTAGTAGTATTTTACTGATTTTCTTGTAAAATAAATCTGAGTTTGGATATCGACGAAAGATAAAGCTTTTTATGTTTAAATTTACCTTTCTTGTGCATGCAAATTACTTTTCCAATTGCCCAAATAGCTTTTATATAATTTCTTCCTGCAAGAATATTGTGAAATGTGATATACAGATTTGTGTTTATCTCTTGTTTTTATGTTACTTTCATATCATTTAATGCCTTATTCTATGAAACAAGATCAGGTGGAGTCTTCAGTACCTTTCATATTGTCTTCTTTTGCTTGGTATTCTTGTAACTCGATGAGTGCTTAATTTTCCTGATTATTTAAAATATATAGGGGGAACTGGGGCACATTGATACAGCTTTTTTCTAAGAATTTTTTTGGTGTCCTGAAAACAGAAATTTAAAGTTATTTTTGCATGTGGCGTCAGCAAAACTTGTGTATTGTGTTTTAAAAATGTATAATCGTTGTTTTATATATTATTTTTGCATATAATTAAAAAAAGTCATTTGTATCAATGTGCCCCATCCCCGGGGCACATAGATACACCTTGTGGGGCACTTTGATACGTCTGGGAAAAATGGAGACAAAATAACACCAATGCATATTTTTCATAGATAAATAGTTAGCAAACCATTTTATATTTATTTATAGAAATGAAAATCACATACAATTTATTTGTAAGCAATATTAAAGCAATCAAAAGGAAATGTATAATGACCCGATGTTCTGGCTGTTCCTTGGCTGTTGTTGGCTGTGGTAACTTTGTCATATCTGGGACTTCAAACCCAGCATTATCTTCTTTCTTAGGCACGATGGAAAAATTACCAGGTTTTCTGTTTATAAATCGGTTTATAAACAGAAAATAAGGGATAATTATATTAAAGATTCTGTTTATGATGTAATTATCCTGTGCTCTTCTGCAGTTTGTTTCTCTTACTTAACATTTCTCATGTCGAAAATACTTTTTTCCATAGAGAATCGATATAAATTTGAGATTTTCCAGACTGCCGTCCTTTTCTTTTGTTAGTTTTAGTAACACTAGATGGTGGGTATGTTCTTACGTCTTCTATTTGCAAAATATTATAAAATGTACTAATATGAATAAATTAGAGATATTTCACTTCAATAAAAACTAATATTAGAAATTTTTGTCGAAAAATGGTTGGATTAAGGAATCTGTGGTAAAAAAAATAATAAAAGGTAATGAAAAAATGAGTTAGAAAAGGATTTATCTTGTATCAATGTGCCCCGACATAGACTGTATCAGTGTGCCCCACAGAGCCATTTTTAATAAAATGAGTCTCAAATCCAACAATTCATAATTTATCTAACAATAAAGAATGAGGAACTGATAAAGAGTAGCTTTGCTTGCCAGGGAGAGTATTCTTTTTGATTGAAAATACTGGAACAGTTGTATAATACCATTTCAATTGTACAATTCAAATTTACTTTTGACCTACAAAAACAATAAATCACTTGTCCCATTTCATCGAACTACTGAATCATTCCAAGACTTTCTGTATGTAGTTCAGTGCACTAACATCACCTTTTGAAGCTGTTGTGAAACTTCCTGTAATGACCCTGAGAGCTGTAGAGGGGGTGTATCAATGTGCCCCATGTATCAATGTGCCCCAGTCCCCCTAATTAAGATGTTTAGCAACATTAATGAACTTTTTAAATTTTAATTAGTTAAAGTAAAATTAAACTAATTGTATTTTATTGAGTTTCTAGTAAATTAAATCTGCATTTGGATATCAACAAAAGGTAAAGCGTTTTATACTTACTTTAACCTTCCTTGTGCATGCAAATTACTTTTCGATTTGTCCAAGTACCTTTTCTATAAATTCTTCGTACATGGATATTGTGAAATCGATGTAGAGATTTGTGTTTATCTCATGTTTTTATGCTATTTTCACCTCTTTTAATGCCTTGAAAATTAAAAAAAGGTAAGAAAAAGTAAAAATTCAGACAGTGAGATAAATATGTTCTATGAAACAATTAAGATTAGTCTGCAGTGTGGTTCATATTCACAACTTTTGTTTGGTATGCTTGTAACTCGATTAGTGCTTAATTTTTCTGATTATTTAAAAGTTATAATTAAGAGTTTAATAATATTAATTAACTTTCCAACTTTTTAATTAATTAAATTTAACTTAGTAGTATTTTACTGATTTTCTTGTAAAATAAACCTGAGTTTGGATATCGATGCTAGCTTATAGCGTAAAGCTTTTTATATTTGCATCAACCTCCTTATACAAGCAAATTACTTTTGACCTACGAAACCTACGAATGTTGTAGCCCAATAAGTGTTTCTGTCGTGTTTAATTTCTATATTAAATCTTTAAGGGTGTATTTCGATTCAAACTGCTTTTTTCTGATTTATTTTTGAATTCATTTTTGCTCTCAAATACACCAAACTTTCAAAATCTCTTATTTGGAAAGTACAAAAAGTGCCGTGATTGTCGATTCTTTGATAAATGCAGAAAATATTGCAAAAAAAAGCAATCAGAAACGGCATTTCGAACCGATTTTTCCCAAGCGGGAGATATGGGAACGAAAAAAAGGATCATACTGATAAGGTAACTGTTTATAACTCAAATTCTAATGAATGGAGCGTAAAAAGACATCACACGGCACCTCATACGTTCCTTTAAGAATCCCCTCAGCAAGTTTCATGCTTCTACTTTTAAAAATGTGTCTGAAATTGTATCGGAAAATTTCGAGCTGCTGAAGGTGCAAAAGCGTTTTTTCGAATACACCCTTAAATTCTAAATTATAAATATAGAAAAATTCTACCATAATAATTTTTCTTCTTTATGTCTAAAGATGTATCAGATGTCTTGGTACTTACCTAATATTCGGGCCAGATCATATTAACTTCCCAACAATGGCATCCAAAATATAAATTGCGGTAACCGTGATAAACTCAAAAAAGGGGTTCCTTTTTTGAGTTTATCAAAAAACGGAGACTTTCGATTGCATAGTTTTTTAATAATAACATCAGCCAATTTCATGCGCTTCCTTATAAAAATGGATTTAAAAATGTGTCCGAAAATATCTTCTTTGGATTTGAAAATAGTCTTAAGTGATGAGTAGAGTGAAATATAAATGTATATATGAAATACTGTAGGATATCAAGGTGAAATTTAATGTTTAAAAATGCCAAATAGAGTATTTTAATGTGTTTAATTTATGTGAACTTGATCATGGAAAACTATTTTTGTATTTGTTTTAAAGTTAAGGGTTGTAATTGTGATGTTAATAAACATTTGCTTCTTGAAATGTCTATGCTACACATTACAATTTTGAGGTGTACGAGACTTTTGATGGCTGAACGATGCCTATTAAAATCTATAAGGTGTCCATGACCAATATATTGCACATTGCATAAAATATTGCACTGTAAGCTTTACAAAAATTAACGTACTAAATATTATTAATAATTTGAGACTGCTCCACATGAGGGTAGATGAAACAGAGTCGAGAGCAGATCTTACTAAATCGAAGATGCAATGAGGTAAAAAGTGGAAGGAATATTTATGGTGAAAACTATAATTAGCCATGCACAGGGCATAACGCTGAGATATTACATCATTCCTGTCTTTATTCCCTCGTGTGTAAAAGACAATAATTTGTAAAAGACAATCGTGTATAAAATAAAAGGGCATCAAACCAATTGTGTGTGACAAAATAATTATTTCTGTTTTCTTAGTAATTTTTTTTTTTTTGTGTGTGTGTGTGTGTGTGATACATCTAAAAAAAGAAGCTCATTTTTTTCATAATCAAGACTTAAATACTCCGACATATTACAAGATTAATTTAAAATAACACATATATATAAAAGCTTCTATTTCCTGTCTTATATTTTCACTAATACTATCATCTTAAAATTTACTTAAGGGTGAATTCCAGTCCAAACTGTCAATTTTCTGATTTATTTTTAACTTCATTTTAACTCTCAAATGTATCAAACTGGAAAATTCTCTTATTTAGAAGCCACATAATGTGCCGCGCTTGTCGATTTTTTGATAAAGGTAGAAATTATAGTAAAAAAAAGCTGTTAAAAAGGAATTTTGATACGAATTTTCCAAAACGGGAGATCTGGGAATGAAAAAAATAGTCATCCTAAGAAAATAATTGATTATAAATCAAATTATAATGAACTGAGTGAAAAATAAAATCACACGACCTATTAAGCATCTCTTCGAAAAACATCAACAAGTTTCATGTTTTAGTTTTTAAAAATGAGTCTAAAAATGCATCGGAAAATTTCGAGCAATTGAAGGGGGAAAAACATTTTTTCGAAAACACTTTTAATAAGATTTTGTTTCGTATTTTGTCTATACTAGTTGATTTGATGAGAAAAAAGGTAAAAGTATACATTCACAGAAACAGCAACTCTAAACAATGAGTATTATTTTATTACTCTCAATTTTGTAAACGCTATGCCTTAAAAAAATGAATCAGTAAATCCGTAAATCAATGAGTCCTTTGTCTTTCCTTTATTATTTTTTTCTTTTATTATTTTTAATTAGAAAATGTAGATAATGTCTAAGATTTTCTGAAATTAGAATTGATTAAAGTGTGCATTGTATAACAAAGTCAAGGAAGCAAAACACTACGGCAATATTAACGAACATTCCAATGCATCTTTATCGAAGGTTCTATAATCTCATGTAAGCACGATAAATAGATAATGAATTAAAAAGGAAGAAGTTAAATTAAAGAACAAGAGAAAAAAAAAAAGGAAAGAGAATAATTTTCTATTCAACGATAATTTTATTTTGTATATTTAGGCGAAACTAACGGTAATTTCTTACGAAATTATATTTAAATAGTCATTCCCGATTTTTAGAATAGGCAAAAGAATAACTAAATGCTATTTTTTTCTTATGCCTAAAACTGTTTCAGACATGCTTGCTAACAAGAATAGAACATGATCCTTAAGCTGAATTATTTATTCGGGAAAATAGTTCTGCTTTATTGAGACAATTTCAGCACCTACACAATCACATTCCTAATTTGTGAATTAACATTATGTAAATAAAGAACAAAAAATCGTTGGCGAAAGAAGAAAAAAAAATCACAAAGGATACAGGCGTTAAGAGAAATCTGAAACACTCATTATTACTTTCCAGATATTCATTCCATATTAAGATCTACAAACATACTTTCTACAGCCATACAGCGGAGAAAAAAAAAGAAAAAAAAACACCTCTTAGTTTGCATTCCATAACGCAGTTCCAGTCCAGCAGAGAAACAAGTTCAGTTTCAAGGATGAAAGTAAAATAAGCAACAAATAGTCGCCCTTTGCAAAAGTTTAGTAAATAAAAGCCAACAAAGTAACACGACAACCACATCAGTCCATTTGTTTCAGCCAGGCAACCGGTTTCTGCTTTGAATAAGTTTGCATGCGAGATAAGGAGAGAGGTGCGCATCACGTCGTCAGCTTGATCTATCCAAATTAACGCACACGCGCTACGATGCTGTGCACATCGTCTAGCAATCAATTACCGTTCTTTGGCCACAATAAGTTACTAAGAAACGGACCTTGTTATGTATTTAACTAATGCGAAGGGCAGGCTTTACAAGCGGCCCAGCACGTGCATTTGTCCTGGGTGGGAGTAATGATATTAATCATAAGAATTATCAAGAATACAAAAAAGCGTTCGTACTATTCGTCTTTTTATATTGGAAAAAACTCTTATACTAGCTACACTATTAAAAATTTGACCCTTCTGCTGCCTCATCACTTCACTGCTTTTATAGAAAACGATTACTTCACCGTATTATAGAGCATTCTCATGGGTCCAAATAGACATATTCTATAAAAGCAGGGGAGTGACGATCCAACAAAAGGGTCAAATTTTTAACAGTGTAATGTGCAAGACACGTATTATCATTGTCCATTTTATTCCCCTGTTCCAACAATTTTTTTTTCTCCATTAATTTAAAAAATCTCATTTATTATCATACTCGAAGCTTTATTTACAGCATTTAGATTTTTAACTGAAAAAATAAAATTCTGGAAATAATATTGATTATAAGGCAAATTTTCTTTCTCATTCCCCTTCTCAAAACCCATTGATTTGTCCGTTTAAAATTGTACGCGAAATAAGGAGAGAGGTGCGCATCAACTCATCAATTTGATCTATCCAAATTAAGACACACGCGCTACGATGCTGTGCACATTGTCTAGCAATCAATTACCGTTCTTTGGCCACAATAAGTTACTAAGAAACGGACCTTGTTATATACTTAACTAATGCGAAGGGCAGGCTTTACAAGCGGCCCGGCATGTGCATTTGTTCTGGGTGGGAGTAATGATATTAATCATAAGAATTATCAAGAATAAAAAAAAGCATTCGTGCTATTTAGTTTTTATATTGAAAAAACGCCTTCTAGCAAATGTGTAAGGCACATATTGTCTTTGTTCGTTTTTATATGAGTCTATTTCAACGCATTTTTCCCGATTAATTTTAATTTATTATCATAGTCGAAGCTTTATTTATATTATTTAACTTTTTAACTGAAAAAAAAAAAGAAAATTTTGGAAATAATATAAATAATAAGGTAAATTTTCTTTCTCATTTCCTTTCTCAAAACCCATTGATTTGAGCATTTAAGATTGGTATTGTATGCGAAATAAGGAAACAGGCGCGCATCACGTAGTCAATCTGATCTATCCAAATTAATCACGCGCTCTGCGATGCTATGCACATCCTCTGCCAATCAATTACCCTTCTTTGGTCACAATAAATTACTAAGAAACGAACCTTGTTATATACTTAACTAATGTGAAGGCAGGCTTTACAAGCGACCTAGCATGTGCATTTGTTCTGGGTGGGAGTAATGATATTAATCACAAGAATGATCAGAAATTAAAAAGAGTATTCGTTTTATTTAGTTTTTATATTGAAAAATGCCTTATCCTCCTCAGTCCTGATGTTGCATGTTGGAGACATTAACAAATACCCTTTAAATGAATTTAAATGCTTTTGGAATCGTTAGAATTACTTCTAGATATTTTTATTAAAACCCTGCATATCATCAGAGCCAGATTTACGGCAGGGCATTCGGAGCAAGGGGCCTTCGCCCCGGATTTTCAGGGTCCCCCAAATGCCGCTGAAAATTTTTCAATTATTGCCCAAAATCTGATATAGTTTTAATACCCAATGAAATTTTACATATCATTCTACCTTCTATTGTGTTCATATAGTATTTTTATAACGTTGTATATTTTGTCTCAAGTAGCCATTTATTACTTTAGTGTAGGGAATATTTTCTTTTATCTTTATCACTTAAAAAATGTTTTGTATTTTTAATTCTTGTTTAATCATTTTTCTTTTAGGATCAGATTGTCTGAGTGTTGGTGAGCGAAGCTTGCAGACTATAGAGCCCCCTAATATTTTAAATAATTTTAGCTTGGTGTTGTCGAAAATTTATTAGCTGTTGGATACTTTATTATTCCAGATTTATAGACTGATATAGGGGAAGATAATTAGCACAACACAGTTTATTATCAAATACCTACTTATTAAAATTTCATAAGTGTGAAATAATTGTTTTAAAGTCGATTATTGATTATCATATTTAATTTTTTAATGGATATTTTAAAGTCAATAATAGTTACTCCAGTAACTATTATTTTTTTAGTCATTCCCCCTGTAAGTATCCATATAAGGGGGCCCCCGTAAGCATCTAAGCCCAGGGCCCCAAAATTTATAAATCGGTCCCTGTATATAATAAGCATTGATATATACAGGCTGATACCCCATAGCATGTGTTTTATAGTAATTTTAAACAGCTTTTTGTAGTCTCTCGCAATTTTTGTCTCAGGACTGAAGTGGTTATATCAAATGTGTAAAATACATACTGATTTCAATTATTTTTAAATCTCTAAATGTATTTCAATGCATTTTTCTTTTCATATTATTTTTTAAAGTGTAATTTATTATCAATTTTGAAGATTGATTTTTATTATTTAGCTTTTTTATTAAAGAAGTGAAACTATGAAAATAGTATCGTGGAAGACGGTAGTATTCCTGTGATGCAGCCTTAAACCTCAATCGTATCGTAGAATGAACGAAGTGCGGAACTCATATATACAGCTAACTGGAGATCAAAGGAACTGCAAAACGCCACCTTTCAATAAATCAGCAGCTCACATTGTTCTGATTTTTTAAACACAGCCTTATATCTGCAATCTAATCGTATTGTGAAATTTTTAGAATTCAACGTGCAGTATATTTCGAGATCTGTAAGCCCATTTTTAGACCCTTAACGATAGTGTAAGTTCGTCTTTTTTTTTTTTTTTTTTTTTTCTTTCTTATCTTTTCTTCTGCAAAACGCCTCGAGGTTTTTTACTTTTTATTTTATTTTATTTTATTCTTTTTTAAGTTAATAAATAATATGAATTCTTATCTTCATTTTTCTCCACATATTACCGTAAGTTTCTTCCTCAGTCAGTACGCTGCTGGGCTGTAGACCTAAAGGTCTGGTGTTCTGTCTTCTCCAAAGCTTTAACTTTTTATTTTGATCTTTTTTTTTTTTTTTTTTTTTTTTTTTTTTTTTTTTTAAGTCAGTTAATAAAGTACAGTTGATTTTTATTATCCGTTCCTTTGTAATTTTTTTTATTGCGAATCAGATGATTAAATGAAATTTTAATTTTTTAAAAATTTTGGCTCAAGCAATTTGTTTTATTTATAATAATTTATGTATAGTATTATATGATACATGTTACTTATAAGCCAACGGGTACAAGTGACAAAAATTTAATTTCGAATGCATTGTATTTAAAGATAATTAACATTAAATTTGAAAATCAATAATAATTGACTGAATTGAAATAGGAAACTGCCGCTTGTTTCATTGCGGTCTTTGAACTCTTATTTCAATAACTGTAAAAGAGTAAAGTGCAATTTTTTTAAATTTATAATTAATCAATATTGATTATTATTCGAGAAAAATGGTTTATCTCTTTAACGCAACACATAATTAGAAAAGCAATTACCTTTCTTTATAAGAAAAGAAAAAAGCATATTTCCAGGTCATCTGTGCGCTTCTTTTATTTTTTTTTTTTTTTCAATTTTGTCACTTATACGGCTTTAAAAAAGAAATTTAGAAAAAATCATAGTACATTATTTTATTTATTTTTTTTTGGAGGGGGGGGGGGGAGGCATGGTGTAATTGAAATAGAAAGAATATTCCACTTACTACTATATTTCTAAGAATAGTTTTACTATGCTAGTATTTTTATTAATATGTTTGTGATACAATTGTTTCTAATTATGTTATATAAAAATGTTAGATTCGTTTTCTGAAGTAAAACATTTTTTCAGATATCCTTAAAGCAAATATTAAAATTTATTAAAATACATAATTAAAACAATAAATCAAAAATTAAAATAAACAAGTGTTAATAGCTTAAATGGACAATTTTTATGCATTTAGATCATAAATCAATTGCAATTTTTAAAATAATAACATTATTAATATTCATAGTTATAATTCAGGAACTGCGAATTTCAGCGTCAGTATTAATGTCAATGGATACTTTCAGAAAATAATATAGTAGAGATATATATATTAAATTTTATAAGTTTTGAATTCATACACATATCTGTGTTTATAAAGAAAATATAACTCATGTGTAGTTTAAAAATAAGAAACTTATAAAAATTGAATTCATTATATTCATATATTCGCCGACAGGAAATGTGGTTCGAAACACTAAATTTCAGACTATTTTCTGAAAAATCTTCTGCCTTTACCAAATAATGGAACAAATTGTTCAATTGCACAGTTTCTGCCTAAAATAACTTGACATTTTTTGCGAATAAAATGAACTAAAAAATGTGAAGAAAGTTGGTAATTTAGGATTCGGAAACAGACTTAAACTTAGATTCATAAATGGGAAACTTTTTGTCTCAATTGCTTTAAAGCGAAATCCTTTAATTACATCTGTTTTGGAATTAATATCCTATAAAATGTAGCCTATTCTTATAAAAATTATGAAAAAAAGTTAATTTTTTGTATTTATTTTCTTGAATTCTGCATTGAAGCTCATAAGAATATATTTTTTTTAATCCTTTGATCACTAACCTAAAAAAAAGCAATGGTATCAATAAAAACTAACCCTTAACGGGTTAAAAGTTTTAACGCAGCTGTTTAACTTATGGCTCTAAGAATTTTAAATATGAATTTTAAAAATAATGATATCAAATTTCGAGTGACGCCATGCTATTAATTAAAAAATGTATTTTTGTATTATTTATTTCATTATTTTATTTCTGTTCTATTTATAATAGCATGTGCAAAAGTTGTCTTCAATATAAAAGATGCATAAAAAATTATTCACTGATACTTTTTCACATGCATCTCTTATAAATTTAAAATATGAGTTTTAAAATATATGATATAAAACTTAAGTAATGCCTTTATGTGGCTTTAAAAGGTTAGTTTTAAAATTCAAATTATTTATTTATTTTATTTGATAAAGTACATTTACACATATAAAAAATACTTTTAATTTTTCGATTCGTTGTTAAATTTATAATTTTAAATAAATCAATAACTATGCATTGAAATGTATTTATTTCAATAAATTGATTTATTTTTTGTGTTATGTTATACAAAATTGTCAGTTATATTTGTGTATGGTTCCTTTGCATCAAATTATCCATTTCTATGCGTTTCTCTTAGTTTAGATAATTTGACACTAAGGAACCATATAACCCAGGACGGCTACAGACAAATTGTGTAAGGCTTAATGATACAGCAGGTCAAATATCCTCGGAAAATTCAAGTTCTTTGAAGCTCACTGAAGACGGAGTGATTCACTAATTAAAAATAAAATGAATTATTGTCGTTAAAAGTAAATTGACAGTTTTGGGTAGTTTTAACGCTGTTAATTTTTAGAGTTTAACGATACATAAATTCACCGAATATCTTCTCCTATTTAACAGATTCTCGATTTTTCTAATCTTTGTAATTTTACGTAAGACTTAATAGTCCAAGAGCCGACCGCACAAAACCCTAAGTCATCGAGACAAGAAAAAATAGTTTATTTTATGGAAGAGTAGTAATAGGGGAACCTAATCATCCATGTCTGCCGGAAGCGAAGTGGTGCATAAGCCGAAAATTGATACCACTAGTGGTTGACTCGTAGACTTAGCATTATGTTTTCCTGAACCCAATTTTCCATTTTTTTCATACTTTTAATTGTACGACAAACACAATGTTAAACGTACAAGTGAACCACTAGTGGTATTAATTTTTCGCTCATGCACCACTTCGCTACCGGCAGACATGGATGATTAGATTCCCCTATTACTACTCTTCCATAAAACAAAGTTACAATAAAACAAACTTTTCTTTCTCATGGATTTCAGGTCATCTGAATAAGTTTCTTTCTTTGATTTTTGTGAAAATTGTTCCGAACGAGTATTACATATAATCCAATGCATTTGATGTCCACTTTCTTAGTGCCCCTTCTGTCCATCAGTGATGCTTTAAATCTTTATTCCATTGTGCTTATTTCTAATCTTTTAATTAGTTTATGTATTCTAATTTATTATTAAGTCATATTCTAATGATAGCAGACGAAATAAATTTAAAAAGTCCTTCCGCCAATGCCGGGAGGAAGAGGTAGCTTTCATATACTTATATATTTATTTATTTATTTTAAAGTAAGTTACATTGTTCGAAAATACTAAGCTCAAATTAGTGGAAATAATCTTTAAAAATTAGTGATTTTATAAGATTGAATACTAGTTTTTGTCAAGACTGAATATTAATAGGAATTTTTAGAAATTAGTCATATTTTATTCAACCTGGTTTTATTTTAAGCGATTTAGAGAGTCACCAAATCCCACGATATCATAAAGTGTATGCCATTTTAAAGCAACATGATGGATCGTTCAGATCAGAACGTTTCAAAATGTCTGCCATAAGCAAAATTCAAAGTGCTATAACTCAATCATTTTTTAAGATATAGACAAAATAAAAAGTGTTCTGGAATCTTTGTTTTAAGTTTTAACACGTAAAAGAAAAATATTTTTCAACTTTTAATGTTTTCGCATTTAATTTTAAATTTTTAAATTTTTAAAAAAATTAAAATGGCCACCATTTTGAAACAAAATGGTGGATGATGCTGGCCAACGAACTCGGTCGAGATATTTGTATGTAGTATGGACATACCAAGTTTCATTGAAATCGGTTCATAAATACGCGTGTTATCACGTGACAAAATCAGATCGTTTCAAAATGTCAGACATAAGAAAAATTCAAAGTGCTATAACTCAATCATTTTGTAAGATATAGACAAAATAAAAAGTGTTCTGGAATCGTTGTTTTAATTTCTAACACGTAAAAGAAAAATATTTTTCAAATTTTGATTTTTTCGTATTTAATTTTAAATTTTTTTTAAAATTTAAAAGGGCCACCATTTTGAAACGAAATGGCGGATGATACTGGACAACGAACTCGGTCGAGACATTCGTATGTACTATGTACATACCAAGTTTCATTGAAATCGGTTCATAAATACGCGTGTTATTACGTGACAAAAATCAGATCGTTTCAAAATGTCAGCCATAAGAAAAATTCAAAAAGCTATAACTCAATCATTTTTTAAGATATTGACAAAATAAAAAGTGTTCTGGAATCTTTGTTTTAAGTTCTAACACGTAAAAGAAAAATATTTTTCAAATTTTAATTTTTTCGCATTTAATTTTAAATTTTAAATTTTTAAAAAAAATTAAAATGGCTGCCATGATTTAAAAAAAAAATACAGAAATTTAAAATTTAAAATTTCATCTTTAGCAATTTGTTTTGCAAAATTTTAAAAGAAAGAATCGTATGGGTGTTATTTTAAGCATTTTACGTTTATTACATTATTTTTTCTTATTTTCCACATAAGGAACGAAGGAATAAAATTTAGCAGAATTACGACTAAATTTTATTATGTAAATTTTTTCACCTATTATTTTTCAAAAGTAAATTCAGCTTATAAATTTTTTTTTTCAAAGTTTTTCTTACATTCTCGAAATTATTTAAATAAAAATTACCGAAATAAAAGACTTTACACTCCGGTTTTCGGAAACGTTTTATAAAATTTTAAAAGGAAAAAAAAATTCACTTTATGTTTTTTATATTTACTACTTTTTAGGTGCGTTCGTAATTATGTAAATACTTAGCACTTATAGTTGTCGTTCAGTCCGTCCGTCCGTCCGCATATAACAACGCAAAAACTACCCAACCGAATCGTGTGTAATTTAAAATATATAATTATTACTAGGGATGGGCATTATTTATCGTATTAGGATAAATAACAGTGTTACCACGCTAGAACCTAATATTGCATTAATATGTTGCTGAAAAGTCCCTGTTAAATAAATAACACATGGTTCTTAATGACAGCATCTTCTTTCACTTGTTTTAATCAAGATTTCATTTTTTGTACCTCTAAAAAAGAATAATATTCATTAAAAACGTCCTTAATCGTTTCTTTTGAGACGTTTGCCGAACAATGTTGAATGTCCGGGCTGGATTCCCGGACAGCCACCCCCTTCCCGGCTTGCGCAGACCCATTCACAATTATTTAAAAAATTTGCGTCCCCCCCCCCTTATTAAAACACCCTTAAAAATCCTTATTAAAAAAAATCTCACAATTATACACTCTAAAATAAAAACCTGTCTAAAACGGAATTTAAAACTGTTTTATAGGCTTCCGTTTTAGAAGGTTTTACTATGTAAAATAAGATATTGTTTGTATCCAGTAAGTTCAGGTTAAAAATTCTGGGCACCCACCCGTTCAAAAGGCTGGTTATGCCTATGCAACCACAGAAGAAATAATTCCTTAATATTCGCTAATTCAATAACTGTTAGATTTTTCACCAGCTTTCCAATTCAGTTCAGTTATGTAGTTCTTTTCTGTTAGATTTTCCACCCGTTTTTCAATAAATGTGTTTTTTTTACATTACAAAAGAACATTTTATCGCTTCGTAACTGTTGTTCATTTTCAAACGTTTTGTTACAAATTATTTGACAACCTTGAAAAGTGCTGAGTAATATACATTATCTGAGGATAATTTTGTTATCGTTAACGACTTTTGATTTAAAGTTTCGTTTCCTGTTTGGTTTTTATTCGCGGTCGTTGAAGAAAGAGGGTAAATAAAAAATGATTTCGTCTCTTTTTTATTAAATATCAGAAAGACTGAATTTGAGATTTGTGGATTTGATTTCTAAAGGGCTCTTCTGGGAGGGGGGGGGGGTTCACCCCCCAAACATACACCTTCAAATTTCGCTTATTTAGTTCTCTACCATTTTTAACATGACACCCCCCCCCTTTCCGTGACTCACCTAATTTTGCTCATTTCTTCACTTCATTTCAATCTTTAAAAGGCTTTAACTTTGCTTCTATGGGAGCTAAAGCGGAGAAAAAAATTCTAGCATAGCTAATTTTTACTCGCCATTCTTTTTGCTATTTCAATTTTCCGGTTTTCCCCTAAAGGACCATTTTTTGGGAGGGGGGGGGGGCGTTTCTCATTTTTTGATGTAATATGTCTATCGAAAGCTTATGCTTCATACATTACAAATCTAGCATAAAAAAATTTCTCCCGTTATTCTGGGTCACATTACGGACCCATAATGGGTTGAAATTTAAATTTCTCAAACTTCTTCGAGGTTTTTTGCCAAATCGGTATCAGAAAAAAATTGTGCCAACGTGATGTGTGTATGACATCTGCGCCATATAAATATTATTCAGTCTTTTTTTATTGCAATTTTTTTATGTGAAGCAATATGCATTATTTTTCATGCACAATTGCGCATTAAATGAAAATTGTAATGTAATTTTTGTAGTAGTACTTTATAATAATGAATAAAAAAAACACATTATTTAAAAGTATTTCCTGCACAATAAAATGTTTCCTGACGATTACAAAAAATATGTCCTGACAATTCAAAAAATAAAAACGTAATTGTCCAAGTTTTCACTTTTGTCGGCACTCCAAAAATGTCACCTTTTTTAGGGGGGGGGGGGGGGTGAAAATTTTGTGGAAATAAGTCTTATTTTTTATTTATGTATGGATCCATATAAAAAAGTATGGGCTAGTGAACTTTGGAACCATTTTAATACAAGTCATATTCCAAATATTAAAATAATTGAGAAAAATTATTAAAAAATTATTTTCAATTTAATCATTTTTATACTAAGTAAATGCAATTAAATTTCTTATAAATTGAATCTGGAATGTTTAGATAAGATTTTAATATTTACAAAATATAAAATACAGTACAATATATTAGGTTTACAGCTTTCTGAAAGACATAAAAATAGTAGGATAAAATTTAGATGAGTTCAAAGTATTAGAATACTTTATTTTGCGCAACAATATTACCGTATTAATATGAAGTAAATGGTAGTTAATTTTTTGTAGCACCCTCTTTTGCTTTCATAATAGCGTACAATCGATCTTGCATACAATACATATCTGCTATTAAGAAACTAGTAAAAAAAAACTGAGTCTGGAAAAAATTTCATTGTCTACCATCTGTCCTATCTCATAAGTTTCTTTGTCCTATCAGTTAATATTTGTTTTATGTTTTGCAGCCGCTCTAGTAGTGGCAGCACGCGTTGACTTGCTGTACGAAAATTCAGTATAATGCATTTCATCTCAGATTTTAAAACATCAACAGTGCTAATTGAGATAACGCGGTGTACGGAAAATGGATTTTTGAAAAATTCGTTTTCCTCTGTATGTTAAAGAAAGTTTTCTTAATATGTTTTCTTGTACTTTCTAATTTTCCTGTTTTTCGTATTTCCTATAGGATACACTATTTTATATTCAAAAATATATGTGCCTATAGATATTTTCTTAAATGTTGTTGCCCCACCAGTGGCTGAGAGATTCTGCACTCAAAACTGGTAGACGGCAGGCGCTGGATTAGAACAAAACCCAATCCCGGTCGTCAGCCCAATCATTCGGAGTTTTCCGTGGTTTTCTTGGACCTTTGGATTTCCTTGCGTACGGGTTGGGTTCCCTTAGAAAGACTCCCCCCACGGAGGGCACCCCCTTAGGGCCCATATCCCATGTGTTGTCCGTTTGGGAGCATATTTAGCAATTGTTTATAAATTGTTTATTGTATCCTGTTACAAAAATAACAGGATGTTGGAACCTGTTACCGCGCTACTGTGGAATGGTGTAACCTGTTAACCAAAAAATAACCATATTTCCCATCTCTAATTATTACAGAATTTTGTCGAGTCGTTTCAAATTTTATGAAAATCAAATGCATAGATCAATTACAGGGACAATCAAAAGAATTCTGTTACATTACGGTCAATGGGGGAAAATGTTTCAAATGCATTTTAATCGTTTGAAATTTAAAATATATGGGTCATTTTCAAAAAACTTGTACATTCTATGTCCCCCAACTTTAAGAATTTTTAATAACTAAAATAAAGTTTTAAAAATAAAATTTAAGCATTTACATTACTTGTCTGACTGTTTAGAGTAAATGTGGAATAAATATTATCATAAATTAAAAATAATATTAGTGTAGTTATGGTTTCAATGTGTCAGCTATAGCTAAAATGCTATGTCCCCTCTTCTCTTTTTACTTTTTCAACTGCTATAAAATTATAAATCAATTGTCAAAAGTTTTAATTTTTTCAGTTGTGACAATTGCTGTATGTCTTATCTGTAGCATAGGCTATATAATATATTTTTAAAACTTGTTTTTTTATAAAAATGGAACAATTTATTGTTGTCCCCAGATTTTTTCCCCTCTGTTACTTCCACTCTGTTACCATATATATTGTAATAAATTATTACTACTAAGTGTTCAACACAAGGTTCTGCAGTTCTTCGAACAGTCTATTTTTAGATGCGGCCACCATTTTTTAAATTATTAAGTTATTTTCACCGTGGTGTTGAAGTAAAGCATTTACAAGATAAGGATGTTTTATTCAGTTTCCCCTCTGTTACCAGCTTATTTATGTGAAATTTATTTTTTTTTTTATACTTTTATAAAGTTTTAATCATAAGATCAAATGGTGTTGCTTAAATAAATAGGCTTAGTTTTTCTTGTTTTTAATTCACTTTGTGCTGATAAAATTATTTGCAGTTTTTTTCCCCTCTGTTACCGTTCCCCTCTGTTACCATGCTTATGGTAACAGAGTGAAACAAATGTAACAGAGTAAGAAACTGCTAAAAAAACAAGTTTATTTAAACATTGTTCTTGAAGGCTGCACATTCTCGTTTCATGTTCTTAGAACAGAATTAAAAATATGCATTTTTCTTTTTAAATATAAAATAGTAGTTTTTGTGGCGAGCTAGTTGCCATAAACATTAGGCTTTAATTTTCTCAAACAAAATGCTTCTTTAATTGTAGTTATTTATATTTATGAATCAATACTACTTATTTATGAAAAAATAATGCAGTGTGAAATACCACTATTTTCGAATATTAATTTTTGTAAAAACTTTTAATTCTTGCTTGGTCTGTTTCAAATTTTAAGCTATCTTATAATGCATGATAAAAATGTATTAAAGAAGAAAAGATAATTATTTAAGTAGGAAAAAAATTATAAAAAAGATACACCGCGTCAAATACTACTATTTTCAAATAGTAATTTTTGCAAAAATTGTTATTTCTTGGCTTAAAGCGTCATCCAATTGGCATGCGAATTTGTTTAAAATTTGAAAATCTAAGGCGAGCTGTTAGAAATTGAAACACAGATTATAACATGTGATAAAAATTTATAAAAACAATGCCACGTGAAATACCAGTATTTTCGAATAGTAGTTTTTTGCAAATATCTTAAATTCTGCCTTGATCTGTTTGAAACATTAAAACTTCATGATAGCTTATAACACATAATAAAAAGTTATATTAAAAATATTGCCTGGTCTAATCCCACTATTTTTTAATAGTATTTTTTGCAAAAATCTTAAATTCTTGCTTTAAAGCACCACTACCTCGACTGATATATGATGAGATTTTTTTTAAAACTAAGCAGTGCGTTTGTCATAGCACATGATATAAATTTACAAAAGAGAATGCAACGCCAAATACCACTATTTTCCAATAGTAATTTTTGTAAAAATCTTAAATTCTTGCTGGATATGTTTGAAACATTAAGATTGTATACAATACATGATATAAACTTATAAAAAAAATATGTCACATCAAATATCACTCCACTATCAATCAGCGTTCCCCTCGGTTACTTTTTTCCACTCTGTTACTGTCAATTTAAGCTGGTTTATTTCACTAAAAATTTTATCAATCATCATTTTGAATAATTAATTGTGTAATTTTAACTAATATTTTATTTATGTAATATTTTTTTTATAATTTAACTGAAAAAATGTGAATACAAATTTAATTAAAACTTATGATTTTTCCAAAAAAGTAACAGAGAGGAAATGCTTTGTATTTTACAAAAATAAAAATAATAACAAAACAACAATTAGAATTTTCTGAAAGTAGCAATCATGTAATTAAAGGAAATGTGATATTTACTGTTTTAGGTGTTTTATTTTTTTAAATAAAAATTTTTGACTGTTGGTAACAGAGGGGCACATTTTACTGTTGCAAGTTCATACTTTATTTTTTATTTGACATTCCAAATCAAAAAATGAACTGCTGTTTTCAGTTTTATATACAAGAAATGCTTTAGTATCATCTAATATTTTTATAAGTTGTATTTAAAAAAAAAAATTTTTTTTGTGAAAAATTTCCCAAATGTACAAGTTTTTTGAAAATGACCCATATAATTATTACATAATTTTGTCGTGTCATTTCAAACTTTATGAAAATCGGATGCATACATCAATTACAGGGACAGTCAAAAGAATCCCGTTACATTACGGGCAATGGGGAAAAAGTTTAAAATGCATTTTAATGGTGTTACACTCGTTAGAACATAATACAATGTATATGCATCTATGAAATACATATTATAATTTACATTTTGCACAATCTGTGGTGCAAAAAACATTTGTTATTGATTTACAAGGCCACTCAAAAGTATTCCATTACATAATGGTGTAGGGAGAACATTGTTTGGTGCGCTGTAATTAACTATTTACAATTTTATGAGATTGATATATGAGAGTGACATTTTTAAAACTTCGTTATCATACAAACGCACCTTATTTGCTACGCTTTACGTGCAATTTACAATTTGTTCTTTTTATTCTTATAAAAGGAAACAAAGTGAAACGTTTGGCGGAGTTACGACTAAAACTTACTACTTATATCCTTTCATCGTTTTCTTTTTTTTCTTATTTTTTATTTCTAAAGTAATTTTAGCTTCGAAATTATAATGACAGTAAGTATTACACAATTGCATAAAAATATAAACAAAATGAATAAGTTATATAAGAATAATTACAATAAGTAATTATAGGAATCATCTTTCGCTTGCTTCATACAAATTTTAATTAAACATCTAACCAACGTATTGAAGGGAGACAGTCTGTTTTAAGAGAAATATTATCATGAGTTAAGATGTGCAATTGACATTATCAAACCTGTCTTTGGTAAAAGTAATGATATAGACTTTATTCCAATATTTAAAAGTTAAATGATATGTTTCATTTTTAACACTTTCCAACAAAGTTGAAAAGTATTTATGATTTTGGCTTGTCTGACCGTCTGTCCGCGCTCTAACTCTCGTAAATATACTCAGATTGCCCTGAAATTTTTAGAATTTATTGACATTTACCGTAGCACAAACTCTATTGCAAATGAAGTTCTAGCATGATTTGTTTATTTACAAGGACAGATAAAAATTTTCCGTTACATTACGGACTATGGGGAAAAATTGTTTCAAATGAATTTTAGAGATGTCAAACATATTAAAATGTATATACATTTACGAAGAACACTAAAATATGCATTCTGTAAAATGTGTGGTGAAAATAAGGGTTATTAACACTTTCCAACAAAGTTGAAAAGTATTTATGATTTTGGTTTGTCTGACCATCTGTCCGTGCTCTAACTCTCATAAATATACTCAGATTGCCCTGAAATTTTTAGAATTTATTGACATTTACCCCAGCATACGAACTCTTTTGCAAATGAAGTTTCTAGCATGATTTGTTTATTTCCATGGATTCAAAAATTTTCCGTTACATTACGGACTATGGGGAAAAATTGTTTCAAATGAATTTAAAAAATGTTACGCCCTGTCAAACATATTAAAATTTATATGCATTTACGAAGAGCATTAAAATATGCATTCTGTAAAATATGTGGTAAAAATAAGGATTATTATTCATTTACATCAGGGCCTCACCAAAGTATTCCATTACATAACGGTAAAAGGGAGAATTATTTGCGACATATTTTAATTATGCTAAACTATTTCATGTATAATGAAGTTGATGTGCGTTGCTGAAGAATAATATAAATTATTTCGTGCAAAATACGAATCCCATAGTATTTACAGGGATACACAAAAGATTTCAAATAATATATTCTATCCGAAGAACTGTATACTATCAAGGATGGCTGATGGAAGAATAAAACGAAATTTCTGTTACGATATGCGCTTTTAAGTTTCACTAAATTTATGGTGCGTATAAATGGTATACTTGATATACAGGGTTACACAAAAGAGCTCTTAAATGTTACTGAATAGGAGCGTAATTTACTTAAAGATGGTTTTTAAATAGGTCACACATTTTTCCGCTAAACTGCATTCAGTTTACTGAGAAATTTTAATAGAATATAGATAAAATGATATATAGGGCCACGCAAAGAATTAGATACATAGACACCTATGAATGATAATTTCTGAAAATGCAATTTCAGTAGTTTTAAAAATATTTTAGTTTAAACTAAGTTTTAGCTAAATACTGGCATGTAATAAATGTACTAAGTAAAATACAAGGCTGAACAAAAGCATTCAAGTATGTCTATTAGTATAAATTGTTGAAAGAGAGATTTCAACCCGTTCGGTGTTTGCTTGCAAAACTAAATTTCCTCATTATCTGTTCAAAAGTATTGAAATAAATAATTGGCTACGGACAGTAATACCTTATTTCGCTAAATAAAGAAGTTTTGGTAAAGAATTCAGGAAGTGTTGGAAAGTGTATCATAATCTATGCTTAGCGCATGATTTTTTTTCACTTGTTAAATAATCATTATATATATATATATATATATATATATATATATATAATACATAATGAAAATGTATAAATTGCAAACTTTACTATTTCAAAACTGTATGGCGTCGGAAAACTGCCCAAAACATTAAGAAGTAGTTCTACAGTTGAAACCTTATTATAGAGATCCGCACACGCCCGGGCCGGGCCGGCAAAAAAATTAAACGGGCCATACGAGCCGATAAAAAAGTTTAGCGGGTCTGCCGGCCGTTACAAAGATTTCGACATACAATTTCATAAACAATAAAATATGAGCTATTTTCAATAAGTATGGCTTTAACGAGAATAGGTATAAAAGCGTGTCACGAGCAGATGCTAGATTGACAACATCAATACAGAAATGTAACTTGTACAACGCAGAGATCGGCACGGCCTTAATATTTTTTTTAGCAGACTCATCCGGGCCGAGATCAGGCTTGCATTGCTTTTCTATACACAGAGGAGCCGGGCCGGAACTAGACTTAATTGCTCTCTAGATCTGTAGGGCAGACAACACGATTTGTAAAATTATTAATAGCAATTAAGAATTTATGTTAACGTCATCTTTATGTATATATTTCTTGGTGGTTCTTAAACTCACCCCTCAAAAACGCAAAAGATTGGCACATTTTCTTACTAATTTTGAACTGTTAAAATATAAAACTGTCAAGCCTGACTATTGATGGGATTTGGAATCAAATAGCGTTTTTCATTTTTGGTAAATAATATACTTGTATAACCTTGTTGAGATATAAGAGATTCTTGTACAATGAATGTAGATTTTTCTCCCTTCTGATGCTGTCGCTTCCGGAAATGCTATTCAAAACGCTAACTTTGCTAGTATTTTCTTAAATTGCTTGTATGAAAAAATGGACGATCACGCCATTAGATTACATAGTTTCTGAATAAAAAAACCTGTTAAGCTATGCGTTTCAAAATAATATTAATAATAATAAATAAGTAAATAAATGAATGAATAAATAATTCAGAAATGTATCAGAAAGAAGCTCCTTTGGATTTGAGAAAGATTTTAGATTTGGAATCTTCAATAAAATAATGTAGAGATATTTTCATAAATCTACTTTTATTACACAGCTTCAATAGTTAGATTTTTTAATTTTCTTTTTTCTTCTACTCCAAATCATATTATTTTTTTTAACGAATCTTTATTTGAATGTTGAAAGTCTAAGAATCTAATTAATCATTAACGTTGCCAATGCGTATTTTCTGTAAAATATTCTTTAAAATCATTCCATAAATATGTATGCCGTATTATTTAAAAAAAATAATAATAATTATATGATAAAAATCTGAATTTTTTTTAGAAAAAGTGGAAATTTTGCGGGCCAGAACGAGACGGGGCTGTTTTCACTGATTTCTGTACTGGCCGAGCCGAGATAACTTTCCTACCGGCCGGGCCGGACCGAGCCGAGCCCTGGCCTGGAAATTTCGGCCCGTGCAGACCTCTACCTTATTACAATAAATTTTTTTTCAGAAATCAAACTCTCTTTTCTCTTTTGACGAATTCAATTACAAATAAAGTGTTTGCCAGCGTTAGTTTTTTTTTTCTTTTTTTCTTACTGTACTTAGTCAAGTGTGCATAATCGTCGAGGAAATTTGTTGTATTACATCATCAATCGTAGGATGTGATATAACAGCTACATTCTATTTGTGACTGAAATATAAAATAGATTCATTAAAATTTACCTACTTCTTTTTTGGTTAAGAATAATTAATTACATAATTAAAAACTAAATTATCTTTAAAAATACGATTTATTTGCGATTTTGAAATCACAGTAATCTTCTCTACCTGAAACATTTCCAAAATATTTAAAATGAATACATACTATTTTATAAGTGACACCATTGGATTTTGATTCCTATTGCCCCAGAAACACCAGGTCTTTGATAATAAAAGCACCTTGATTATGGCACCCTGAAATAGTTGTTGTCTAGATTTTTGTGTTGCAATTGGAATTGCGAAAGATTTCTGACTAGTAATAGTTATTTTCAAATGTAGAAGAAAATGATTATTATATCTATTATATGTATTGATCCCTGATCATGGAAAAGGCATATAATTTACAACTTAACTTCTATCGAACGGTTTTCATTGATAAGTGTACTGATATTTGAGCAATCATTAAATGTTTTCTTATTTGCTATTTGCTTATATAATCTTGCTTATTGATGTATCTTTCGGGGACTTTTCTATTTGATATATATATATATATCTTTTTAAGGATTCGGTGTTTTTTTAAGAATGAAAATCAGAGGGAACGTCCCAGTTTTCAGTGTTATACTGAAACTCCGCCTACTTTTGTCATATAATTAGTGAAAAAAAAGCGAAACAAGTCGGAAAATATACATCAAACCTGGCAAATGAGGTGCGTTCGTTCTATAACTAGTTTTATAAAGATTTAAATTTTGGTGCAATAGCTGTTGCATTCTTATGCAAAAATGCATGAATACAAAATTTATTACAATATTATGTATCAAATTCAGTAATATGAAAATAATATGACTCCATTTCAAATAGGACGTAATTACCGTTGCAACTTAGAATCATTATCTATCATAGGATATCATTGAGTTAATTACATGTAATTAACTCAATTACGAAGAAATTTAGTACTCGAGCGAAGGAAATGTTAATAAATGTCATTTTATATTTTGATTCGGTTTTCATAAAATTTGAAATGACTCGACAGTATTCTGCAATAATTATATACATTAAATTTCAAGCCATTCAGTCGCGTAGTTTTTACATTGCAATATGCAGACAAACGGGGAGCAGACGGACGTAGCAGACGACGGCTAACAGTGTTATATATTTATCTGAATTGTAGTTTTTACTTCTCAAAATTCTCCATGCCTAGTGATAAGTTTGTCAGCAGTTTTCCCCAGAAGAACGAATGGCGTACAGCAGGGGCGCGCCAACAGTATCCGGGCTTGTGTGCAGAATTTCTGTTGGCGCCCTACATTCCTATCTCATCCTCAATTCTCAAAATTAAAAAAAAAAAATCATTACATTGTACAAATGCATAGTTGCTAACCTTTCGGATATTTTCAAAGGTTCAGTTTTTTTTTTTTTTTTTTTTTTTTTTTTTTTTTTTTTT
Organism: Maratus speculifer; assembly: GCA_964019185.1. Lineage (NCBI taxonomy): Eukaryota > Metazoa > Arthropoda > Arachnida > Araneae > Salticidae > Maratus > Maratus speculifer. The sequence goes on from OZ025289.1 coordinate 287,634,538, forward strand.
TTTTTTGTTACCCAGAAAATTTATTTAATAAAATGTGTCTCTTTTCTAGGAGGTTCTAATATTTTTGCCTTTATTAAATAAGATTTGTGGTTCCAAACATGGCTAATTGACTTGAAAAATAAGGAAGTTTCGCATCTATATAAATAAAAATCCGAAACACAGCAAAACCTACGAAAATAGAACCCATCTGTATCAGAATTCTGCCTTAAACGGGAAATTTCATTATTTCGGATAAAATAATACAAATGCAATAAGAGTGTGTGTATGTGACATATCCAGAGAAATTTATTGTACCCGAAAGTCTAAAAATTTCTATGAGTCTAAAATTTCTAATTGTCATTTCTGAGTTACTTTTAATTTCTAAAAAAGTCGTTTGTTGATTCCGTTGTCAGTTAATCATTTCATCATTTTACGAACAGAATTTTTCTGCGTCGGAAAGGATTAACGTTATTAATTATTTATTTTGTGATTAAAATTTCTGTCTCCTTCACATACAAAATCTTTAAGATAGTTTTTCCTCTGAAAAACATAATTTAAAATTTACTGTGATTTTATTATTCCTGAAAATGGTTTTTAGATACAATTTATAAATTATAGGAAACTTATGGCTATCACCATGAGATATATGTGCATCATATGTATAAGACATTTGTGACGTATAAATCTATTACTACACATAAGTTGATAGCTGAAATGTTTACCGATATTTCCTAGTAGAAATTTTCTTCTTCTTTGTGAGAAAAGTTCTGCAGGAACGCAATGATTACCATTTAAAAATTAAAAAACAGATGGAATTTAGCGTCAATAGTAATAAAGCTGTTGTCCACCTTGCCACTACTACATTGAAATAACAGTGTTGCATGTTTTCAGTCATGGGAAGTTTGGCGCCCTTCATTGTTTGCAAACGTATTAGGTGCTCGGCTGTTTCCTGAAAAATTGGACAGGCTTATATCTAAATCGCTTATTATGGGGACTTAGAAATAGAACAAAACGAAATAAATAAATAAAGGAATTGATAGATTATGAGTAAATTTTTATCATGTGAATTTGTAAAATATAATTAAGATGTCAAGAAAATGTAATATATTTTAGCATAACTAAATTAAGAGTTTTTCTTTTAAAGTATTTTTTCCTCAACTGAACTTTTTAGCAACTTTACTACTCCGGCGCCTGTGTGCACTGCACACTTTGCACACTGGGTCGGCACGCCCCTGACGTACAGACCCAACCAATACAGATCTTTTTAGCTGAGTGTAATTTTTACCTAAGCTGGACTAGTAACATTCTGAAATGAGTGGACAATGACACTGACTCGGATGCGTGAAAGATGTCTCGGTCAAACTCTGTAAATTGATAGCCGAACGCGTCGGCTTACGTCCGAGAATGACCCCAAATCCCCCTTATTTTCAAACTGTAAATATTTCAACTATATCATATAATCTAGAACTTTTAAACAGTTATTTACTATAATCCCCAGATCTCCTTATTTACATTTATATAATTACGATCGCACATAAAAAAAATAAATACAATTAAATAGAGATAGTGCAACTAACTGCTAAACAAAAATACCGAATATTTACTGCATCATAGCCGGTTGCAATCAAGCCTCCAAAGCTTGATTGATTTTAAGAGCTTGGGGGAAATACATATTTACAGGGCCCGCTTTAGAGAGAAGCAAGTTCGGCCAAAATACTGGAATGGGCGTAATATACAAAATACTTCGTAAAAGCAGAATAATATTTCTTATTTACAAAAAATTTACAGCAAACTTATAGCTAAATGCGTAAATTTTATTTAATATGCAATAAAAATTATGAGAATTAGCATAATTTGGTGAATAATTTATAACAGATACTAACAAACATAATAATACAAAGTATTATGGAAGTTTAATTATTACTCTACATTATAATTTGACTGAATTACACTATTTAGCTTTTGTATATTAAATTAATTTATATAAATACAATGAAAATTCTACAAATTCTGGAATCTTCATTGTACAAAAGACCTGGTAATAGCACCCAAGTAAAAACTATGCTAGTAGTTTCAACAGTTGATATCTTATTTACAATTCCAGTTTTCTGAAAGTCGGAAAAATTACCGATATAGATTTTACGCTGATAGAGACTTCCAAAAGTGAGAACGTAAAAACTAAAACTGCAGGACATACTTTCGATGAAAATGCAATTTGAAGTGCATTTTCTCATGTATTTTGGAACCCGATAAATTTAAATAGCTTCTCTACGTTTCAAAATCTTGTAAACCGTGAACTTAACGAGCGTTGTTCTAATAACTCTGTTTTTCTGATAAAGTCGAGAAAATATTTGCTATCGATCGTGCCAAGTCTACGATTTAATGCTTGCAGATAAGAAAGCATCTGACTTTCAGGTTCAGATATTCAATAAATGGTTCATTACCACCCTGATGCGACCCCAGCTGTATCATCACAATAAAAATTAAATTGCAAGATTTTTATGATATTTTTTAAATACGGCATGTTGTTGTATTATACTAATGTTATCATGAACATTAAATTATATTTTTATAAAATAATGCAAACTTCCATTGCTGTTACATTTTAAAATAATTATTTAGGTTGGAACATTCCCTTAATTATTGTATCTATATTTTTAATTGTAATACCTTTCGATTTTCAAATGAAACAATTTATCAATCCAATATGGTGACTCCATTTGCTTCACCATAATGAAATTTTTATTATATCATATATTATTATACCTATATCTATATCATATCATTTATTATTATGATATTAAAATATATATTACTCCAAACCTAATAGTATTTTTGAAAACTTATTGATATTTTCATTCATATCAATTTTAAAACAATAACTTGCTATAAAATAGTAATTAAATTTTTATGTCTGTTAATTTATCAAAAAACATTGGAAAATCAATTTCGTTTGCTGTTTTCCAACATTTGACATACTATTAAAAATAATTTTTTTTTTTTTTTTAAATATAGTTAGATGCATAATACATTGAAGATTAATTTCAATTGGAAATACTCTTCAAAAATGAGAATTTTATCAAGTTTATTTTTGAAAACCTTTTGAAATTATCATTCGTAATTTTTAAAACAATAGTTTGCAATAAGCTATCCGTTTCAATTCTATTTCTATTTAATAAATTACCAGAAAACACTAAATTATCAATATATTCTTTGATACTTTGACAAATTTGAAATACTATTTAAGCGTTGAAAACTTTTTTCACTACAAAATATTGTAAAACTTATTATGCAATGAACACTAAATCAGTTCCATATATATTTTTGATTGGAAAGAATAACAAGAGATGAGCACTTTTTCAGATATGTTTTTTGTAATTAAAATAAATAGATAAACAAATAAACAAAGTGAAATTTTAATATTTCAGTATAAGAAATTTATAAACATAAATTATTCTTGTAATATCATTTTAAATTATTCTACACATATAATAAATAAGAGTTTACCTGCATAAGCATTGATTATTAAACCGTTTTAAAACTAACAAAATATCACTAGAAGTATTTTAAATAAGTGAAATCACATTGCTAGTTAAGTGCAAAACAAACAGACTGAAAAATCTCCGATCCGGAAATCGAACCCGGAGCCCTTGGAATAGTGATCCACGTACTGTATCTACCCCATGACCTATCAGCTACCGGGACGATTCCCAGCTTCTTTTCAATAACTTTGAATAAGAGATGCTAATCTGGGCATAATCATCACAGCTTAATCGGTATAAGCACTCGGACCGCTACACTGTAAAAATTGAAGACCCAAATTGGGTTGAAAGATTTCTGGGTATAGTAATGTTCCTAAAATGGTACAGTAAGGATTCCAAAATGGTAGAGTATTGTTCCCAAAATAGATAACCCAAAATGGTTCAAAACAGAGCAGATCTTTATTAACATAAAATTAATCAAAATTTCTGAGGTATAATGTATACACTATCTAAGATATTTCAATTGTTTTAATATCATTAAAAATCAGACTTTTTAAAAACGATTTTGTGCTACAGACTGAACTTTCCAAATTGGAACAATGCTGTACCCAAAAAACTTTCAACCCAATTTGGGTATTTTGTTTTTACAGTGTATTTCAAGGGCTCCGGCTTCGATTCTCAGCTTGAACATTTTTTACTCTGTTGGTCCTACGCTTTGTCAGCAGTGTGATAATTCACTTATTAGAAATATTCAATAATTTCAAGCGTAATTTCCCTGTTGAAAGTTAAATAAAAACTCAATTAAAACTATATATAATTTGAAAGTTTATTTTTTATCACAATGAAATTATCATAGTGCATCTTGTAACCGAATTGTTTTGTACATCTCTGTAAACAGTAGCAAAATGTAAGCAGTATTTATTCTATATTCCCAATGAAGGATGTTTTGATCTACCTAAGTAATGAATATTGATTTCATTATGTTTGAAATATAACATGAATAAAATACATTGGAAACAATTTTCATAACGGAAATCTTTTGTGTGCCTCTGTAAATAAACTATAAATATCCCATACTTTCTTTTCAATTCCCAAAATTCTATAGTAAACATTAACATATAAAAGTTACATGCAAATACCAGTATATTTTTTAAAGTTGTTGGAGCATGGCCATATGGATAGACAGGCAGACAAACAAATAAATAAGAAAATTATTTATATATACGTAAAAATATAAGATATTCTTATTTCATTGTAACAGTATTTAGTTTTAAGAATTTATAATTCACGGGTGAAGCCCTCTCTTTCCATAATGCACAAAATTAAATATTAAAATTAAAAGTTTAATATTTAAATTTAATTTAATTCTTGAAATAAAATAACTCTTTTGATTTTAAAATACATGTAACAGTTTTAAAATTTTGAAAATAATATTTTTTTATACTTTAAAAGAATTCATTTTAAATTTGAATATTCATTCAAAAATTTTGATTTAGCTAATTAAAATTTCAATCAAATACGTTTTTAAAAATAAATCACAAAAATTAAAAAAGTTAAAAAATTATTTGAAGTTTTTCAATGCTATTTAAAAATTTAAATTAAAAATTTAAAACTTAAATCTCATTTAGTTCTAATAAACTTTTTTTTAAAATCCTCATGCATTTGATCACGACTTAATGTCTACAAAATATTTGACACGATTTAATACAATAAAAAAAAAAGAAGAAGAAGAAGAAGCATGGGACTAGTGAAAATTTCTTTGATGAAAGGCTGTGGTCGTAATTTAGAATATTGTAAAAAAAGGAAGAGTCATGTGTGTTTATCTAAAAAAGTGCCGAAATTACGCAATGGACCAAATAGTAAGTTGACTTTGTTTATTTCATATTTTTTTTAACAGTATTTTTATCGGTGTGCAATAATACCCTTTCATAGTTTTGATTTTTACTTATTTTGCTTTTAATTTTTAAAGATAATATGCATTAAAACAGTTCTTCAATGTATTGAAAGTATTCAGAATTGTTTTAAACTAAAACTTACAAGTAAAATAGTAATCGTAAATCAAAATATGTTGAAAAGTATCATTTGACATCGATAAAAATAGTACTGACACTAAAATTTTTCACATTAAAAATTGACTTATAGAAATTTTAAGGTCTTTCGGTTAAGCCGATTTTCGGATAACCGGGATTCGGATAATCGGTGTTTTTCTGTATTTATCTAAAAAAGAAAGCAAACTAAATTAAAATAAAGACTTTTATGTACAAATGCTTAGACATCTTAAAAACTGCTACACCGTTAAATAAATAAATAAATAAATAAATAAAAAACTGTAAAATTATAGAAAATCTACGGGTAATCCATTATCTTAAGTCGTATGTAAAATTACAGAGTTTACGAAAATCAAAATTCTGTTAAATAACAGAGATGTTATTCGGCAAATTTATAATGGACTCTATATGTTAGCATAATTAAAAATGCACAAGAAACCCCTGTGCTGGAAGTTGAAATTTTCAAATTAAGATGGATTTAATTAAAAGAAATTTCGTATCTTTCGCCAATTTAGTAGGGTTTATATTATTTTGTTCATCACTAGCAATCATAATATTTTTTGGAATTCAATTTTCTTTCTATTTTAAAAACTATTGTGATTTATTAATGATTCAACATTTGAAATTTCGTTTAAATAATTTTTTCGATTTTAGAAATTTAAAATTTTATTTGCATCTCCGCTATTTTTATTACATCAGATTTTCAAGAAATTTGGAATTTTGGATTTTTTACTAATTATAAGTGAGTCGTGGGTAAGGTCGTTTGGTAGCTTCATAAATCTATTTTGAATAACAATAATTTAATTTAGTTTTCAAAATTAGCGAATTACTTAATCCTCGGTGACTTCAAAGATTTCCAAATTTTCGAGTAAATTAGAATTGCTATATCATTTAATTTTTACTCAATTTGTTCCCAGTCGTCCTGGGTTTTGAACCCGAGGCATCTGCAAACAGAGAGAAATTTACTGTCTGAGCTTCAGAAGTTGTTGTCGCTGTGTACAAAGTATATCTTTTATGATTCAGTGCATAAAGTGATGATTGAACAGCATATTGTTTGTCGATAAAAATCCTTACCAACTTCGAAAGTTGATTTTTCCTTTTCTAAATTATTTTAATTTTGAAAAAAAAAATAATAATTTTAAAAATAAGTTTTTATTGTTAATGTGTCTAATCAAATTGCAAAATAATTTTAAAATTGCATATTTTAAATTGAAAGTTGTAAAATGATGAATGAGAAAATCAAATACATTTAACCGAAAACTACAGTAAATTTACAGAGATTCTCATTTTTTCCCCGTATTTTTACAGAAATTGTCGGAAATCTGGACAAAATCTTGTCCCTCTAAATTTGTCAAGCTATTTGTTCAGCAGTGATAGTTCCGATCCGTTTTTTCTTTTTGCATTTCGGTCGTAAAGGCACTCTCTTTTTACCTGTAACTGTATGCATAATTTTATTTCCAGTTTATGTACTAAGTAAGTATATCTAGAGTGTGAAACATCCCCATGTGTGCCTGTAATGGACAGACGATCTAACCGATGGGTTTAGTTCTTGCTTTTTGCTGTAGGTTAAAAGCAGTTTTGTCATCAATGTGTGTTAAACAACGAAGTACCCAGCAAATGCTGGAGTTTTATGTAAATAGTCTTATTTAAGTTTAACATTCGAAATGAATGAATAAATGGACATGTTATTTCTATTTTGAACTGATTCATCAATGTGCCATATTCTTGGCGTGAGATTCTTGATATCACACCACAAACCTTAAAGTCTGCATTTTATAACATTGTTTTATCTCCATCAGAAATTTTTAATAATATATAATAAAAAAGAATATATAAATGATTTTTTTATATTGAAATAAATATTTCGACAGATAAATAGGATGGGTGCGCTAATAATTGACTGGTGATATACATAACTGTATAAAATAAAATTTAATGCAGATATGTAATTAATTTTTTTGATATATCAACCAAAGTCAACATTTTCTGACATACCAATGAAAGTAACATATGCCTACAGTATATAAGTAAGTACCAAAATATACCTAAGTTTTTTCCTTGCAGTTTTGTGGTCTATTGGTTAATTATTGGTGCCATCATTTTAAATAAATAAATAATAGAAAAAGAAAGAAAGAAAGAACTTTCCGAAGACAAAATACACCAGTTTTACCCTGTATAAAATTTCGTATATGTACTTCTATTACAACAATGAATTCATTATTATATTTTTTAATTCAATGTATGCGAAATTAATCCAGAATGCGGATTCAATGTATCTCTGCTTAAAAGAATCTGTCTAATGTATACGTATGTGCAATGTTAAATTTTTTACAGAGTTGATCAAAGTTATTTTACTTAGGCATGACAATTGAGTAAATATCGATATTACTGAAATTACAACGCAATTTTTAAATAAACTGCTTACGAAAGTACAGTCGGCTCTCGTTAATTCGAACTCGTCGGGACCACAAGAAATGTTCGAATTATCCGAAGTTCGAATTATGGAAAATATGAAATAAAAACATGCTTAATATGGTACTATTACAAAGAAATTAATGTTAGAGTGTTTTTTAAATATATTTCGTCTGTTATCAATAGAATATGACTTAATGATAAATTAGAATGTATAAATACATAAACTAATTAAATGATTAGAAACAAGCACAATGGAAGAAAAATTTGAGGTGTCATTGACGGACAGACGGGGCTCTAAGAAAATGGATATCAAATGCATTGGACTATATGTATACTCGTTCGGAAGAATTTTCACAAAAATCAAAGAAAAAAAGTTATTCAAATGATCCGAAATCCGTAGAAAAAAAAAAGAAAAATGAAAAATCGGAATTCTCGTTAGTTCGAATTAAACGAAGTCAAGAGAAAATGAGTTCGAATTAGTAAAAGTTTTTAACGTTATTCTGCCATTGAAAATTTCGGAACTTCATGTTTAGTTCGAATTAATCGAATATTCGAATTATCCGATTTCGAATTAACGAGAGTCGACTGTACATCTCTCCCCTTCCCCATTCGATGGTATAAAAATTAAAAATATGCGTCATTTTAGTTTAAGGGGCCATCCATAAATGATGTCACACTTTTTTCCATATTTTTAACCCCTCCCCCTCCTCCCCTAAAGTGTCATATTTTATCGCACCTCCCTTCACCCTGTCGTCACATGTCACGCTGTATTACATATACATATGCATACAATTCAGAAACAAAGCACTATGATATAGATCATATTTCCAATTTTATTTTTAAACTTTAACTGTTTTGGTTTAATGACTTTTGTGAGAATAATAAGAAAACTGATTTGGATACTTATTTTTTATGTAATTAGATTAAGGTTTACAACAAAAATTATAATTAATATACAATAGTAATAAAATATTAATATGAAAGAACAATTGAAAACAGTAGTAATTTGGAATTTGAAATAGAACTTAATAGTATATTTGTCTTTAAATTTTATCTTTACTTTATGAACACAAAAAGCTTTAATTTCAAAATAACTTCAAATTGCAATATGATGATTTTAAAGCTTTTACTTTAACCAAAATGTGTGACGTCCCTTTTTTTTCTTACCTCCCTCACTTCCCCTCTTTACAAACTGTCACAATTTCATGAACCCCCTCCCCCCCCCCTTCCAAGCATGACATCATTTATGAACGGTCCCTAAAGAATATTGCAAAATATCAAATTTAATATTCTACTGTTGCCGCCGTTAAAATCAACATTACGAATAAACACGTTTGTCCTTTAAATTATAGATAATCAAGCACCCCAAACAATTTTTACCGCAATATGATAACTCCAGGTTTGCCATTACGATATTTCTTTAAACAAGGGTTTATACATAAAAGAGCAGAAGACTAAAAATGCTGGAGGTAAAAACAACGGCAACTAAACTTCTTGAAACTCTGGTCAACTTCAAACAAACTTCTACTAAGCAATTGTGGGATTTAAAGAAGTTTTGCTAGCATTTAAGAGAACAGTTCTAACCAGCGTGGAAAAAATTAAAAGTTCTTCGAAAGTTTAGCATGCCGCAAGAAAGAGAAAGTTTTAAGATATTTTTTTTTTCAGACAGTCTTATACAAATCTCTTCTTTCTTATTACGCACATTTAGGAAGTTTGTACTAATATATTGGCTATTAGACTGAAAAATAAAAATTCTTTCTGAAATAGAGAAAAGAATAGTATCCGAGCGTCTACCTACACGCTTGTAAGAGTTCAAAATATGCCTTCGAGGAAGGAAGAATGTATCTCTCATTCATTAGCTTAACCCCTGAGTACTGTTTGTAAAATCGTATTGTCAAACTGACATATGCTCGAGATAAATCTGTTTTTAGTTTAGCTATATATAAAAAATCACTCAAAGGCATCAAAGTAACTTAATATTTGCTATAAGTGATAAAAATAAATTTTAAAAGCCAAAAAATACCTTTATATATTCATATTTTATATGTTTCATTGCATGCGGCAACATTCTTTAGAATTAAAATGATGCAATATTTTTGCAAAAAAAATGTTTAATTGAAAAACTAGTAAACAGAAATTCCGCAAACACAAGCATGAAGTCTTAAACTGCAATATTAACAAGTCGGAAATTGGACGTCAAGCGTAGCAAATGAGATGCATCCGTACTATATCGAAGTTTAAAAAATATTCAGATCTTGGTGTAATAGTATACAGTACTTCGGATACAGTATTGTGGCTGAAATCTTTTGAGCGCCCCTGTAAATACTTCTTCTTTCTATACAGTAAGTAGCCTTTAGCACACCTCATCAATATGTATCAGTTTCATAAAATGTAAAATAGTTTAATGTAATTAAAAATTACCCAAATAATGTTTAATCATATTAAACATTGTTTGGGGTGCAATCTCCCATTATGTAATGGAATATTTTTGTGTGACCTTGTAAATTAATAAAAAATATTTTTTACACGATAGATTGCATAGAATGTATCTTTTAGCATATACTTCATTGATGCATTTCAATTTTCTTATGTTCGAAAGAATCTAACATCATTAAAATGCACTAGAAGCAATTTTTTCGCATTGGCCGTAATGTAACGGAATACTTTTAATTGCCCCTGTAATTAATCTATACATCCGATTTTCATAAAATATCAAGTGCCTCGACAAAATTATGCAACAATTATTCATATTTTTAATTTCAAATGATTCGATTGAATAGTTTTTGCTGTATTATATGTGGGCAGATAGACGGACGAACTGAATGACAATTATCGGTAGTACGTCTTTACGTAATTACGAACGCATCTAAAAATAACAAGTTGGAAATTGCACGTGAAGCGTAGCAAATGAGGTGCGTTCGTACGATAACGAAGTTTTAAAAATATTACTCTCATATATCAATCTCATAAAATTGCAAATAGTGAATTACAATTAAAACGCTCATCAAACAATGTTCTCCCTATACCATTTTGTAATGGAATATTTTTCTGTGGCTTTGTAAATCAATAACAAATGTTCTGTGCACCACAAGTTATCTAAAATGTATATTATAATATTTACTTTATAGTTGCATTTAAATTTTATTAATTTCGAATGAGTGTAACACCATTAAAGTGCATTTGAAACATTTTTCCCCATTGACCGTAATGTTACGGAATAATTTTGATCGTCCCTGTAATTGATCTACGCATCCGATTTTCAAAAAATTTGAAATAACTCGATAAAATTATGTAATAATTATTTATTTTAAATTTCAAACGATTAAAATGCATTTGAAACTTTTTTCCCCATTGACCGTAATGTAATGGAATACTTTTGATTGCCCCTGTAATTGATCTATGCATCCGATTTTCATAAAATTTGAAATAACTCGACAAAATTATGTAATAATTATGTATTTTAAATTCCAAACGTATAAAATACATTTGAAACTTTTTCCCCATTGACCATAATGTAATTGAATACTTTTGATTGCCCCTATAATTGATCTATGCACCCGATTATCAAAAAATTTGAAATAACTCGACAAAATTATGTAATAATTATGTATTTTAAATTTCAAACGATTAAAATGCATTTGAAACTTTTTTCCCCATTGACCGTAATGTAATGGAATACTTTTGATTGTCCCTGTATTTGATCTATGCATCCGATTTTCGTAAAATTTGAAATGACTCGACAAAATTATGTAATAATTATGTATTTTAAATTTCAAACGATTCGGTTGGGTAGTTTTTGCGTTGTTATTTGCGGACAGACAGACAGACAGACAGACGGACAGACAGACGGACAGACAGACGGACGGACTGAGCGACAACAATAGGTGCTACGTATTTACATAATTACGAACGCACTTAAAAATGAATCCAGTTAGGTTCAAAATACTTTTTAAGCTAATAAAGCGAAAATCATTTTTTTCTTTTTTTTCAAAAAATTTTACTCCATGTCTCCCTTTAATAACTTATTATACATATTACTTATCGTATATTACTAATAAATAAACTGTACAATTGAACTCTATATTCTGTTTTTTGTACTTTATATTTTGTTTTTGGCAAAGAGTAAAGATTTTTTCGAAAATGTTCTTCTTTCGAATCGAAGTTCCTTATCCGATAGTACAGGAAAAGAAAAAATACTTCTGTCCTGAGACAATATAATAATTCTGATGTAATTCATTTAAAAGGAAAGGCTAAGCTATTCGAATGCAAATTACTCCAATAATCATGCTTTTATGTTTAAAAATGTATCTGAAAATGTGTAACAAAGTTTCGAGTTGTTGAGTAAGGTAAAATGGTTCTTTTTTTTTTTTTTTTTTTTTTTTTTTTTTTTTGAGAACCGCCGCGCCGTAACGTTCCTTATGATTTCACTGCCAACTTACTCCTTTACTCTCTCCACAGAACATAAGAATTAAAGTTGTAAGAAGTTATTCACATGCATAAGGTTTAATTGTTGCTTGCCAAATTGTTTTCCCTATGGGGATAAATGTAATATCCCTATCGTCTGCCGTAATACAGAGAATAGAATCTGGCAATCGACGTTACGTATACATAGAGCAGAAGAGAGACCGCCATGACCTTGTGAATGTGCGTTAAAAGTTATTTCTCATGCGCCTCTCTTGTTTTTTTGATGACATAAATTGTTTGCTGGTCGGTCTTATTTGTTTTTTCTTGTTTGGCTTGTTTTCTTTTCTTGTTTTATTTGCTTCGAGATGTTGCGCAACTTTATGTTAACGAAATGGAGGGAAAAAAATGCTGCCATGTCAGTTGGAAATATTTTTTTATTATTATTATTATTACATTTTTGCATTTTACTGGTGCATTCGCGATTAGTAAGACAGACATAAGCATTTTTTTTTAAGTGTTGAACTGATAGCGATAGGTATAAATTAGAATTGTAGTGATGTATGTTTAGAAAATTTTGTGTAAAAAGCTTCTTATCTGGCATAATCAAAAGTAGATTTTGGAGATAAGTTTTAACTTTTCTTTTAGGTTCGCTTACTTACCTGAAATGCGTCTTATGAAAATTTAATTAATATAATAACGCATATCCACTTTACCAAGTCAAATATTTATATACTATTCTATTTTTTATCAGTCAATCCAGTTTTGGGTTTTATTATAATGTCCGGGTTTTATTATAATGTATTTACCTAAGTTATAGAATTTTTGCCGGAGAATAATTGTTCTGTATTAAGAAGGGGGTAAAGAGTTTAGCTAGTGTATAGCTTCACAAAAAATTTTTGCACAGATTTGGACTTTACTAGGAACTTATTCTGAGTCTAAACATTATGTAAATTATGTACAGGTCTCTTTTATGTGGTTTGATTTATCTTTGTGTTAATTCAAATGTAAAATAAAGTTTTTGTTGTTATACAAGTTATTTTAACTTTAGTTTGGTTCATTTTATTGATTATTTTCATAATCTAGGCTTTCCTCAATTTGGATGACTTCCCCTTCTACCCTTAATGCACCCAGTTTAATATAAATTTATCGTATTTGAATGTGATGCTATTTTTAACATCGGAAACGTGTCCAATAAGGGACAGTCTGTAAATTTCTCCACCGAGATGAAGGGGGGGGGGGAGTAATAATTTTCTTTTTTAATTCTCAACACAACCTTCGTCAGAGCATGCAAAAGTGCTATTATTAACACGTTCGCTGCCGCTTACGTGAAGATGTGATGGTTGTCAATGCCGCACTGTAGAAGTGGGTTTTTCCAAGAAGCCGATTCACTTTTTATAACAAAAAAATCAGTGAAAGATTTTCCCGCGCCAGCGCGTGACTGGCTATTAGACATCACCCCACATCACGCGCTGGCGCGTGAGTGGCCCCTTAACGTTGGCGCCATATTATGCGCTGGCGCGTGATCGGCAACGAATATGTTAACGTTCTTATTTTTCAAGTGTCACGTAGTTGGCGTCAAAAAGGAGTGAAAGTAAAAGTCAATTTTTTTTTTAAATTTAAAAAATATGAGAAAATTAAATATAGATATTGAAGAAAATGGAATATCCCTTTGAAATGATTCTTTAAATAAACCGATCCAAATTCTGAGTATGTTGTCATATGTTAACACGTCATAACCGTCACGGATTGACCTCCGTAGGGGGTCTTTCTAAGGAAACCTAATCCGCATTTGCGCAAGGAATTCCAAGGTTCAAAGAAAATCACGGAAAACTTCGGAGAATTAGGCGATGGCCGTGACTGGGTTCGAACCCAGCACCTCCCGTCTACCACTTTCGAGGGCAGAACCTCTCAGCCACTGATGGGGCTCGAACCGAATTAAGACGGTAACGGTTAATATTTGATTTCGTTTAATACAAATTTTTTTCGGTGCTTTGATAATTTCTTATAAGCCATAAGGCTAATGCAAAAATATTACGGTTAATACGCGAATGGTTATTACAAGGTAGATTTTCATTTATTTGAGTAAGAAAAAATTACATTTAAGATGCTAATTCATAGATCAAGATGCGAATTCACTTTCTTTTTACCAAAGTTGCTAATTTAATGGCTATTTTTTTTATTCAAATAAATGTTTCCAAATAACAATATCTACTTTGCATAATAATAGGTTAGTTAAGGCGAAAATTACTAATCGGAAGTTGTAGTAGATATATGTATGTTAAAAATACTGTCTTAATTAGCAATACTGCATTTATAGCCTTCTTTTTCTCTTGCTTCGTATATATTTTTATTTTAGTAGAGAGAGAAAAAAACGAATTCAGGATGTTCATGTGTGTCATAAAAATAGTTAGAGTTAGATGTGATACACATGTTATAAGTTAGATTTTAAATATACGTTATATTATTACTATAGTTAATGATGTATGTTGTAAGCAAAATAAAATAATTATAAACTTGTGAAAATTAAACAAACACAGTTTCAGGTATACAATTCCTTTTACTTTTACTATGCTGGTCTACTTTCTTCTACGCGAACAATACTATTACACAAAGATTAATAAGGATAGTTATTTCTTATCATAATGAAAATGAAGGACATATCATAATGGTACACGTTATCACAATTAATAAATTTGCTTTTAATAACTGGATATCGTGCTTCAAGGTTTTTTTTTTTTTTTTTTTTTTTTTTTTTTTTTTTTTTTTGCTATATTTGTCTAGCAGGAAAATTGTTGTATTATTGGTTGTAATGTATAAATCAACAATGAAACAGTCTTCGAATCCATATTTATTTTCAATTATTATTTCGGTCGGTTATATAATAGAAATAATAAGTCAAAGTTGAATACAGTTAAATTTTAATCTAAAAGTAGATAAAAGGCACAAGTTCAGACCGTAAAGATACAAATAAAAAATCGAAAGATCATTTAGACAATTTGATGTGCAATTGTCCAGCTCCATAAAAATCACGTTTAATATACAAGGACGAAACTAGTCTTCTTTTACACTTGGCACAAAAATGGATTTTTTCGCACCCCAACCTTTCTACGCAAAAACACTTTACAAAGATAATTTTATCATGTTTCAGATAGTTGATTTATTTAAAACGTATAAATATTAAATATGTTATACTGAACTACGTAATCAGCTTTATCAAATATGGCTTCATTAAAACCTTGAAAACGGAATCGAAAAAAAAAGGAAAAATCGGCAAACACAATCTTTATTTGCCCCCCTCTTTACCTGGTGCCAGGGCCACGTGCCCCCTCTCCCTCCTTCTAGTTTCGACCTTCTAGTATGCTATCCGCTTAGTAAGCAACTTTTGTCCACACCATTAAAACTCGTCTTAATCTTTTATGCCCCGACGGTACTTTAAAGTACCATTGAAATAACTTGTTATAAAATTAATTTAATATATCGATTAATAACAACACAGTTTAAAATGAGTTATAGATACTTTGCTTTATCTTATTCCAAAAGAATTATTTGTTGAGCAAAACAACAATATTTTTAAAAAGATGATTTTTTTTATCTTCAGCTTTTCAGCTTTCTTGACGTTGAAAGATTATGGACAGCTAAGAAGTTTCAGCTAAGAAATTTTACTATATTTCTATAGTAAGAATAATATTTGTACTTTCCGAAATTCTATAAAACACTAAAAAATACTTAAAATAAAAGATTTGAAATTATAAACACTGCACAAAATCGCTATAAATTCAATTAAAATTTTTTTTTATTATAAGGTAAAATTCTTCTGAAATTTACAAAATTGTGTAAATTTTCTAATCTACACTATTAAAATCAGACCGTATGTATGTAGTATGTATGTGACGCTGTCTCTTCCGATCCCGGAAACGGAGAAACCTCGCGTTTGTTTTGAATTGAAGGAGAAAAATCCCGGGATCCCGAGTTGCCCATTCATATTGCAAAATTCCAATTAGTTGGTAAGTTATTAATTAAAAACGTTAAAATTTTAATTACTTTGCCCCTGTATGTTTGCACAGTGTTCGCACGGGTTGAAAAAGATCCTACCCGAAGTCAACCGATAATGAATGACAAAAGGAGAATATTTTTTATTTTTTTTAAATTGCCGTCGCGGGCGTTTTAACAGAATCAAACAAAAAACAATGAGATTTTTAAATAGATTATTCTTTTCTTGGACTAACGGTCTATTTTTTTCTTTTGTTTATTTATTTACCATTTTTTCGATTTTTTTCTGAAACATCAATTTTTAGTCCTTTTTTTCAATATTTTCGGGAAATGCATTTTTGAATTCCAGTTCTGAGAGTTCTGAGAAAATATAATAAAAAATGATGCCGGATTCTAAATTCTCATTCCTTTCTGAGAGTGACAGCGTAATTTTTTTTTTCGATTTTTTCATTTATATATATATATATATATATATATATAAGTTATTATTATACAGTTTCCCAAGTAAATATTTTATATCTCCCAAAGTTATTGCACTAACGACTTGCCTAAAAAAACAAATGTGCGTCTAAACATTGGTTAACTATTTATAGAAGATAGAAAAAATCAGTTGAGTGATTGGTTGGAAAATGATAGATGAGCGATTAAGAATAAACATTTATATCGCCGATTTTTTGGTATTTTCACTCAAAAAATTTTTTTTAGTTTTTTATTTAAACATGATTTAAGAATTCAATATTTTGAAAGAATTGATTGAATACTTAAAAAAAAAAAAAAAAAAAAAAAAAAAAAAAATGAATGCGATGACAAAACGAAATAATTACAAGAAATCTATTGAAGAGTGTTTTTGGCATCATGGCAAAAACGAGTTGCTTCTCTTCTGAATACAAAATATTTCAAGGGTCATTTGAGTTTTATTTCTGCTTAAAAAAAATTATTTTTTTAAAAGTCATCACCCAATTCACAGATATGTTTCGTGTTCTTCAAGTTTTCTTTAGATAAACCGACCAGCGTAGCGGGCGAAGGCCGCTAGTATAGTTTTAAAAATTAACAAAATGTGCTTTAGAAAATGAAATCCTAATTTGGAACATAAAGGGTTAACTGGACTAACTAATGGACTGTAACTAATTTCTTCCGAAAATTTAAACGTGGTTTAATGAAATTTATGAAGGGAAAAGAATAGATATATGTATATGTAATAAAACACCTGACAATTTAGCGTTTTATGTTAAAAAGAAACATTAGTTTTTATTAAAAATCAACATAACTCAAAATTAGTAAGTGTTTAAAAATTGTTAACTTTAAAATTTCAGACCAACTTGTTTGAATTTTTAAAGATTTTTTAAAAAATATTTATTACTTTTAAGGAGACAGTACACATTTAATAGTCGCAGAAAAGACGAAATCTGTTCTGCATAATATATTTTTCTTTAAAGGTAATAATTGTAGAATTTCGAAAAAATATCATAAACTCTAATAATTTAAAAGAAAAAATCACACAACCTACCTAAGTAATAAGTAGCAATTTTAAAAATATACTATCGAAAAAAATCTATATCTAATACGTGGCTATAATGAAATCCTGTTTTAAACAGAAACGGATCCCACTAAAAATAATGTAATGCAATTATAACTGTAAAAGCGGAAATAACACATCTGAAAAGATTTCGAGCAGATTTTTTGCGTTTCCACCTTAAGGCCCCACACTAGGCACAGAAAAAGACCCGGATGATAATACTAAGTCTATGGGGGCGTTCTTTTCAAATATCTCTCTCAAATTTTAATATTTTACATGATTTTTTTGCTTAGGATAGCTGAGGACGATCCACAACTGGCCTAGTTTTTACTTTTACAGTTTAGGTTCAGATTTTTTTTTTTTTTAATACTTCAATTTTTAAAACCAGTTTAAACCGGTACTGAAATTGAAGCTATCATAATATAAAAAAATATATAAGCAAAATCGAAAAAGTAAAAACTAGACCGGTTGTAGATCGTTCTCAGCTATCCCACGCAAAAAAATCATGAAAAAATATTAAAATTTGAGCGAGATATTTGAAAAGAACGCCCCTATAGACTTTACATTATCCTCCGGGTCTTTTTCTGTGCCTTGTGTTGCGCCTTAAGAGTGCTGGGTCACCCAACTTCAAATTCCCCCACCCTAATGTTAAATCTATGATCTTTTGATGCTTATATTTAAAATATCTCCTCAGGAAATTAATATTTTAAACTCCTTTTTTCTGTGTAACTCTTCTTTAAGGATGTCTGTTTTTTTTTTCCTTAGTTTTCAAAATATCTCTAAAAGCTATATGCTTAATTTTATATGAACTGCTAAAATTTTACTCCCACTTCGTTAGTTTTTAAAACATAAAATATTAAATTAAATAAAGATTTTAGAAATATTTTGAGAACTAAGAAAAAAGGGACATCTTTTAAGAAGAGAATACTGACAAAAGAAGTTAAAAATATTAATTTCCTGTGTAGATATTTTGAATATAAAAAGGCATGAAATGCCTATAGAATGTACATTAGTGAGAGGAAGTTGGAGGCTTAGTGACCTCTGTATATTTTCTAACGCTCACTTACTACGGGTATATGTGTGTGTGTGTGGGGGGGGGGGACTTAGTATATTCTAGACGTAAACTAAAAGGATTAAAACAATTTTTAGCTTTCCTCTAATTAATTCCGAACTGGGCCTTTTTTTCCTCCTCTACGAATGGGCTATAAATGTTTAAACTAGAGTTAGAAATGCATAGATTTGGAAGCTTTATAATAACAAAGAATTTTTTTATATTATTTTCCTCAATAACAATTCATAGACGTTTCCGCGTAATTTCCAAGTAACGACTTGTTGTTTAAACAATCTGTTTTTTTTTTAATACGACCCTTGAGCAGTAGCTCATAAATTTTACATTTATCTTAAACATTAATTTTCATTATTTAGAAAGTAATCACATGTAATTGACTGGTAATTAAAAATAAAACTTTAGATTCTCTCATTAAATAAAAATCTGGTTAACGCGTGACGCTAGATTATATTTAAATCATGCCCCGGAATAGCGATTTTCATCCACGATATATTTATTTAATGGATACGGTACACTTTCTCATTACTTAATGTTTTTAAATTCCCCCTTTATCAATCTTTCCTTTCTTGTTTGTTTAATCGAAGTAATGTATTATTCATAATACGTTCCCTTTAATTGAAGAGATTTTTCTGGCTGAAAAATCTAAAAGCGTTTTATCTGGAGTTAATTCCGAGAATATTGTTTACTAGCCTAAGCTTTAATGTGTTGAAACAAATAACGTGATCGTTTGTTTGTTGCTTAGTCTCTTTTCACTTGTTACTTCTAATTTTATGCTACTTCATTTCTCTTTAATTGCTTTTCCACGAATTTCTCGTATACTTTAAGGTTAAAACGGGATAGCTAATCAATTTCCACGAATAATAATATTTCCGCAGAAATAAGAAGCTTTTTGAAGGAATTTAAGAAAAGGCATTACTTCAAATGAAATTAATAAATAAGTTGACATATAAATTGGTAAATGAATGCAAAAAATACCAAAATGTCTTGCTTTATTTTGAGTAATAAAGCTATAAGGTTATTGAACTATATTTGAACTATTGATTTTATATTTGAACTATAACGTTAACATTTTAGGGGGGAGAGCAGGGGTCTGGCACATGATATCGTAAGATATCTAAGGAAGGGGGGGGGGTTGTCTTTTGATCTGGAGTTAATTCCGAGAATATTGTTTACTAGCTAAGCTTTAATGTGTTGAAACAAATAACGTGATCTTTTGTTTGTTGCTTAGTATCTTTTCACTTGTTACTTCTAATTTTATGTCACTTTATTAATTTTTTCTGTGAATTTCTCGTATATTTTTAGGTTAAAACGGGATAGATAATCAATTTTCCGGAAATAAGAAGCTTTTTGAAGGAGTTTAAGTAAAGGAATTTCTGCAAATGAAATTTATAAAAAGGTTGATATATAAACTGGTAAATGGATGCAAAAAATAACAAAATGTCTTGCTTTATTTTGAGGCAATGCAGATTAGGGGCTGAGCAAATATAACGTTATAATTTTAGGGGAGGGAGGGACCTGGCATATGATATCGTAAGATATCTCTAAGGGGAAGGGGGTTTGTCTTTTGATCTGGAGTTAATTTCAAGAATATTGTTTACTAGCTAAGCTTTAATGTGTTGAAACAAATAACGTGATCGTTTGTTTGCTGCTTAGTCTCTTTTCAACTTGTTACTTCTAATTTTTTGTTACTTCATTTCTCTTTAATTGCTTTTCTGTGAATTTCTCGTATATTTTTAGGTTAAAACGGGATAGCTAGTCGTTGCTCAGGACATCGCCTAATCGATGAGTTTAACAGTTTTTGTTTTTTAACATTTCGATAAAAAATTTTATTTGCAACACAAGCCATTCTTCCACACACTCATTAAATAGTTCTGTACTTAAAATTTATATTATAGATTTTGGTACATAAACATGAGAACTGATACATGTAGAGTAAATTTCGAAATACAGTTTATGCAACTTAAAATTTCCTTTAACTAAAAGTTTTCCCGGATTAACCTTTTATCTACCGAATTATGAATTCATGAAAATTTTACATTCTAAAGCAGTTTACGTAAATTGTTTAAACTAAATTAAAATATGATTTACATAATCATTTAGTATATTTTTGAAGGATTTTAGGAAGATTGAAGGATTAATTAAATTTGAATTTACAGGAATTTCGTGCAAGATTTTAAACCCCGCTCAAATCTTTTTTCAAATCTTTAACTCAAATCTTTAAACTTATTATGCAATTCTTTTAATACGTCGATTGTTGTAATACTGTTTAAAATGAGTTACAGATACATTACTTTATTTTGTTTCAAAAACATTATTGGTAACACAAGACAAATATTTTTAAAAGGATGATTTACTTTGACTTTGTATCTTTTCAGCTTTCTTGGCGCTGAGAGAGGGGGATTTTTCAATTCGGAAATATTTCAATACTTATATTGTAAGAACATCATATTTGTAAATTTTATAATTCTACAAAATACCAAGAAAACAATTTAAAATAAATGATTTGGGTGTGGCTATAAATATTGTACAAAATCCCTGTAAATTCAAATTTAATTAATCCTTCTATATTTCTAAAATCCTTCAAAAATATATTAAATGATTATGTAAATCATATTTTAATTTAGTTTAAACAATTTACGTAAAATGTTTTAGAATGTAAAATTTTCATGAATTCATAATTCGGTAGATAAAGGGTAACCAGAGATGCAAGCGCTGCGTCAGAAATGATCGATTCTTACCACTTAATTTTTAAAATATTTCTCGCTTTATTTAGTGACAAGATTTCTAAGATTTAGTAAAGCAAAGAATACGATTAAATTTTTGTGGTTGATACCAGGAATTTTTGGCGCAGAGCTTGCGTCCCTGCATTTGATACTAGAATGCCCGGAAATTTTACTCAAGTTTGATAATAATATTTCATACCAGAATTTATGTTCAAAATTACATGATTCATTTAATGTAAATCTGCGTGGTTTAAATTTAGCTTATTTCAAAAAAAAATTTTTGGCTCTAATTGAAATTCAATCACATTTAAATGACTTCTTCGGGGCATTATAGTGTTAACAAAATGTATTGGCACAAATGAAATCATTAAGAAACAAATAAATTAATAATAAATAAAAATTATAATAATTAAATAAATTAAAAGAAAATAAAAGTGAATTTCGATATTTATTTCAATGCAGATTACAGAAATGTTTTCAGCCCACATAGGAAAAATTCAGATTTTATTCAAATTCATATGTATGCATCGCAACCTTGCTTCAATAGTATTGTAATTCAAAAACATCGTTTTTCCAGAAACGCGAAAAACTGTTTCAGTCTGTGGTAGGCTCAATGGTCATATTGCAAACCCACTTGCTACCTGTTTGCTGGAATTTTAACTGCTTTATCTTCTGCTTCAGGTGATTGATAGAGAAATGTAAACCACGTAGAATGTTGACCATAACTCAAAAATTCCAAATTTTGAGTTGTGACGAAGGATGTAGTGGAGGGTATACGCCTGTATATATCGTATACTTTCTGGATTTTCTTAAGGAACACCGTGTACCCTCTGTTACTCATGAAAGCTGTAGTATATACAATCTAGGGTATACCCTCCGCCTTGAGCGTATACCCTCTGCTTAGACCGTATACTCTCTGTTTTTTCTAGGACTATACCACTGGTTGTGACATTCTTGTAGCAAAGGTGCAAAATGTTAATGCATAAACATGTAAATTGACACATAAAAGACAAATTTCATTAAGTATATTCATTCAGATTAAAGAAATTTGTTTGGCACAAATAATGAAATTCCTATTTTGTTTGCACTTAAATTTAAATTAAATGTATCCTAGAATGATTTATTTCTTTATCTTTTTTCCAAGTTACGACGTCTGTATTAGTAAGAAAGGTTTGTATGCATGTATGAATTTATGTTCACTTCCGTGTTCCATTTAAAAGTTGGTAGAACAATAACAATATCATTAATCAGAATATTTTATTTATATTAAATATTTATGAAGGCTTCCATAATCTAAAATATATTTATTGAAGTTCAATTTAATAACAATAATGGAAGATTCATCAAATAGAAGATTCTTTTTTATAAGGAAGCAGTCGCTTTACTTTTGCTTTTGAAAAATACCATTGCATACATTGTAATATGTCATATAAATTGTAAGTTCTATGTAAATACATCAAAGTTTGTGAATTTCAATACTCTCCTTATCCTGAAAATAAAATTTTGAGAAATCGCAAACAATCTCTGACTGCGTTCGTTGGTATTCATTGTTAACCAGGTTTTTTAAATTCCAGAAATACACGATAAAACAAGTTTTTTTTTTTCGATTGTAGTTTTTTGATGCATGTTCATCAATAGAATAAATACAATGATACAGAAAACTCGAATTTTAAATTTTGGAAAGGCGACTTTTGAAACTCACGTTCTCATATGTGTGTCAGTTAGTAATTAAAAATGTATATAATGAAGACCTCAGAAGCCACGGGGTACAAGTAACAAAAATTTGTG
Source organism: Maratus speculifer (assembly GCA_964019185.1). Classification (NCBI taxonomy): domain Eukaryota; kingdom Metazoa; phylum Arthropoda; class Arachnida; order Araneae; family Salticidae; genus Maratus; species Maratus speculifer. The sequence goes on from OZ025289.1 coordinate 287,657,952, forward strand.
TTGGAGTAAATTAAGTTCAAAGATAATTGGCGTTAAATTTAAACATGTACAATAATTGATTGAATTGAAATAGGAAACTGTCACTTGTTCCTCTGTGGTCCTTGAAATCTTTTTTTAATAATAATGAAAAATGTAGGGAACAATTTTCTTTAAATTTATAATCAATTTTCTTTAAATTTATAATTATATATATATATATATAATATCATTAAAAGTAGACAAGATTCACCAATGGATTTTATCAACAAAACAATAAACCAAAACGAAGAATTAAATTGAATTATAGTAAACAATATTAACCATTTGAAATTAACCATTGAATTTAATAACTTATAGCACATTGAACATGGAAGGAAAAAAGAATAATATGAATACAAATGAAATTTGTAGAACCAAAGCAGAATCTTCAGGTCCCAAATACTTTGGAACTACAAATGGAGTGTGTATATATATATATATATATATATATATATATATATATATATATATATACTTATTTCCAGGGTCGTCTGTCACTTAGTTCTGTCATTTATACCCCTTGGCTTCTTGACTACTCATATATAATTGATAACAAAATTTTGATTTATTATACAAACAAACTGTAAAAATATTTTGCATAAAGTTTCATGTGTAATCCTCGATTTTCGCATTACATTTATCTTTTAGCGGACGTAGTCAGGCGTGTAGTCGTAAGAACAACAGAAGATATACGCTCTAATCAAAGAGTATACGCTCAAGGCAGAGGGTATGCCCTAGAGTGTGTATACTATAGCTTTCTTGAGAAACTGAGGGTATATGATGCTCCTTTAAAAAAACAGAAGGTATACGGCGTATACCCCCATATATCTTCTACTACATCCCTGGATGTAACAAAATTTGGAGCTTTTAACAAATTTCGTCAATTAACCTTTCGCGAGCGGTGTCGTTAAAAAAGTACACCTAATTTCTATTTTACTGGCACCCAGAATGTTTAATTAAATTTTTCCTTTTATAACACACTTGAAAATAAGCAAGTTCGTATTTTTTAATAAATTCGTTTATATATTCAGCTGCAAGTAAATTATTTCAAATAGCTTTACGTCACTCCGGAAAGGGTTAAAACGATTTTGTATTCATTTTTTCTTTGAAGGTTCCTACCAAATTTCTATATAGCCAATGGTGAGTTTCTAAGAGCGGCTGTTCCTACAAGAATTTTTAATTGATGTGTGAAGTCCATCATAAATTGTTCTATTGTAATATTTCAAAAAATGATTCAGTGTCTTCTTTGTATGCAAATTAAATGCTTTTTCTTTTCGCTTGCCCATATTTAGACACATTTTATCACATGTTGAAATTCGGGAACTTTTTTTTCTCATCTTCGATCTAAAAAAAGAACTCGTTGTAATTATTTCATATAGTGAAGTGTATCCAAGTGATATATTCCTTTCATTCCATATACTTTTGCTAGAAATTACATAGTTATAGATCCAAAGACAAACTATAAATAGAAAATTCTTTAATATATAGACTTTACCTCAGAAATATTTCAGATCACCTTTCTCAAAAAAAAACAGAATAATAAAAGTCCATCCAAAGATAAATTTACCAACACTATTTTTTAAACTGCTTCGAAAACAATTATGCGGTTTGAAAAAGTATCTCGCAATGCTGTTACTGCAGTTTCAAATTATCAATTTTTATCATCTTCGATCTAAAAACGAAAAGAACTCATTGTAATTATTTCATATAGTGAAGTGTATCCAAGTGATATATTCGTTTCATTCCATTTACTTTTGCCAGAGGTTTCATAGCTATACATCCGGAGACAAGCTATACATTGAAAGTTCTTTAATATATAGACATTAGAAGTATAGCAAGTTACTTTTCTCAAAGAGAAACAGAATAATAAAAATCAATCCAAAGAGAAATTTACCAATAAAGAATTTAGCATATTTTTAAAACTCTTTCGAAAATAATTCCATGGTTTGAAAAAGTATTTCTCAGTGCTCTTACTCTAGTTTTTAATCATCATTTTGTATCTGAAAGACGTTTGTCTTATTAATGGCGTGAGTTGTCATTATAACCTCAATACAATAGTTTTTCTTTATTTCTTATCATTAATCAGAATTAAATAGGAGAGTAAAAGGTACTCACCCGATAAATTCTTCTTCATTGAAGTATCCAAGAATTAAATCCACCATAGGAGAAGGGAACCGGGCGTATTCACATTTTGATCTATACACTGCACTAATTCATCTTAATAAAGACGTATAATATTATTATATGGTAAGTGTAAAACACACACACAAATTATTGTATACACACTTCTTCATTTTCTACTTTTAATTTTTACCACGCGAGAAAAACAAACACAGCAAAAGGGTAGTGCTCTCAGCAAGCTACAAAACAGAGAACAGAATGAATTTAAATCGATACATACATAAATCATAATATAGAAACAATTATTAATAAAAAAAAGAGTCATTTAGAAAGTTTTGACAGTTTTTGTAAACCTGTAATTGTTCGCTCGTAATCACTGCTTCCAAGGTCACTCTAACGAGCACTTAACTTTATTTATGATGCCATGATAACTGTCACTTGTTGCACAACGGAGGAAATTATTTACGAATTGCGCAATGTTTCTATCAACTCCTCCTTAATTTCTGAAGTTGTGTTGTCACTCAGATGCAAGTTCTTCCTGTGAATTTCAAAAAGAGGTTTTGGCAGGGGTTTTGTGAATAAGTCAGCTATCATGATTTTGGTTGGGCAATATACAAGTTTTATTATGCCATCTTGTTTCAGTTGTTTTATGAGATGATATCTAAGTTCTATGTGCTTTGTTTTACTTGAATGTTTTTCAAGCTCTATCATTTTGATAGCCGACTGATTATCCTCGAAGAGTTCTATAGGATATGTTTGTGAGATATTGAGTTCTTCAAGTAAATTCACCAGCCATTTGACTTGATTAGCTGCATTAGCTGCTGAGATGTACTCAGCTTCGGCAGAAGATAAAGCTATGCAGGATTGTTTTTTAGTTGACCAAAGTATGGGATTTTTACCTAGCAAATATACATTACCACTTGTCGATTTTCTTGATTCTGTGTCTCCACCCCAATCAGCGTCCGCGTAGACTTCTAGCGTTGGTTTTGAATTTCCATCTATAACTAGATTAAAGGTTTTTGTTGTCTTGAGATACCTCATGACCCGCTTTACACTGTTCCAATCTTTCATTCTTGGCTTTTCGTTCCTTCTGCTTAAGATGTTGACAGCTGCACAAATGTCTGGTCTGCTCACTGTGGCAAGATATAAGAGTGCACCTATGGCTTGTCTGTACTGTGTGTTGTTTGGTAAAATGTTGTCATCATCTTTAAAGTGAGTGTAATTTGTTTCCATGGGTGTACTACATGGTTTTACTTCTTGTAAATTGAATTTATTAATTAACTCTTCAATTTTTGAAGTTTGGTTAATTAAGTAGCTTTTGTTTACCTTTCGAATGTTCATGGATAAATAATTGCTTACGTCCCCTAAATTCTTTAATTCATACTCTTTATTTAAGTTCGCGATTATTTCCTCAATGGTTTCGTCTTTCCCTGCAATTAAAAGGTCATCGACGTATGTTATTATATAGGTTGTTTCATTATTCCTTTTCTGTGTAAAAAGACATGTGTCAATTTTACTTTGAATGAAATTCATGTTTTTTAGTGTTTCTGTTATTTTATTATGCCACGCTCTCGCGGCTTGCTTAAGTCCGTAGATTGCCTTATTTAATTTACAAACTTTGGTTTCCTGGTTTGGTTCAACGAATCCTTCCGGCTGCGACATGTATATCTCCTCATCAAGTTCCCCATGTAAGAACGCGGTGTTAATATCTATATGCTTAACATTTAAGTTTTGGTGCAACGCCGCTATTAATAATGCTCTTATCGTAGTATACGATACGACCGGTGCGTAGGTTTCGTCATAATCCTCTCCGAATTTTTGCGTATATCCTTTAGCTACTAAACGTGCCTTATATTTTTGTATTTTTCCGGTATTGTCACGCTTTAATTTATAAGTCCATTTGCAACCTATTATTCTCTTATTCGGTGGAGGATCTACAATTGACCATGTTTTATTTTTTCTTAAAGAATTCATTTCGCTCTCCATGGCTTCTATCCAATTCTGTTTTACCGGAGAGTTTTCCATTAATTTAACTTCCTTATAATCCTTTGGTTCATTAATTTTGTCGTCTTTGACAATATATATAAGCCTATCAGGAGGTACGCCTTTATTTATTCTATCTGAGCGCCTTAGTTCCACAATTTGTTGTTGAGACGCAGATGGTGTTGTTTTTCCGTTCGAAATTTCTATCTCCACGAGATTTTTACAATTGCGTTTTTCGTCTTCATTTTGTTTTTGTTCAATTTCAGGCTTATCATTTACGTATTTGAATTTATTTTCAAGAAATTTTACCGTTCTCGCGATTTTTATTTCATTTCCTCCTACATATATGCGGTATCCCTTAGATTCATTGTCGTATCCCACAAAAATACCTTCAACAGCTTTATTATCTAATTTTTGTCTTCTGGCTTTATCAATATAAGCGAAGGCTTTGCAGCCAAATACTTTAACGTAACTTAAGTTTGGCTGTCTTTCTGTCCATAATTCATATGGCGTTTTTGCATTAGCTTTTGTAGGCAGTCTATTTTGTAGGTGGTTTGCCGTACAGATTGCTTCCCCCCAGAACTTTAAAGGTAGATTTGATTCATTTAACATTGTCCTTGCCATCTCAACTAACGACCTATTTTTCCGTTCAGCCACCCCGTTTTGACTTGCACAATATGGGACTGTATGTTGATGTTTTATCCCATTTGATTTGAGATAATTCTCAATTTCATCTGATGTAAATTCTCCCCCATTATCCGTTCTGATTTCTTTCGGTTTTTCACCAAATTTGTTGCTTATCAGCGCAATGAACTCTTTGAGTTTTTCATAGACTTCACTTTTTCTTTTCAATAGATAGATTATTGTGAATCGCGAGTAGTCATCGATAAAAGTCAAGAAATATGATTTCCCCCCAATCGTGGGTGTCTGAAAAGATCCACAAACATCCGAGTGAATAAGTTGAAGCCTTTTACTTGCTCTATACTGAGCAACTTTCGGATAGGGTTCATCAGTTAATTTCGCCTTAATACACGGTTCGCAATCTATATTATGTTTACAATTGTTTATCTGGATACCTCTTACTAATTCCTTTTGTGTAATTTCTTTAATCGATGTTAGATTTCTGTGTCCTAACCTTCTATGCCATAGTTCTAGACAATTTTTATTGTTGCACGTTTGTGTAATGTTCGCATGGTTTTCGTTAGCCAACTGGACTTCATAGAGGTTATTTACCTTTTGTGCTTCTAAGCAGATTTCTCCGTTAAGTTTGAAAGAGCATCGGTCATTTTTAAATACAATCTCACATCCGTTTTGGGTTGCTTTGCTGACTGATAGTAAATTCGTTTCAATTTCAGGTACTAGAAGTACATCTTTAAGTGTTATTTTATGAATTTTATTATCCGATGTCAGCGCATTTAAATTTACATCGCCTGAACCGTAAGCGATAAGTTTTTTTCCGTTTGCGATAGTCACGTTTGTTTTTTCCCTCGATTTTATCTCTGTAAACATCGATTCAGAGGATGCAATGTGACTTGAGCTACCGCTATCCACAATGAATGTTTTATTTTCTATCCCTTGTGTTATAAATGCATAATCTTTGTTTTCGCTGTTTCTCCATGTATTGTTTTTTCCTTCATAGCGATTAAACCTGTTATACGATTCCGATGCTTGTTCATTCTTAAAATTGTTTTCACCCCTTTGAAAAACGAGTGATGTAGAATAGTGTTTTTTGTAATTTTTGTTGTGTTGATTTTGTTGTGTTGTGTGTGTTTTGTTTTTATTGTGCCAACATTCTTGTGTGTTATGGCTTCTCATTTTACAAATCGAACAATATTTTGATTCTTTTTTAGCTGGAAACTTTTTCTGAGCTTTAAAAGCTTTCGCTGTATTATCAATACTTTCATAGTTTTCATTTCGACGATTAAACTCGTCAATTAGCTTATTTTTAATATATGACGGAGTTAATTGTGCTTCTTCTTTACTTTCGAGAGCAGTAATTAAATTATCATAAGACTGGGGCAGAGAGCACAGGAGGAGCGCGGAAATGTGGTGATTATCAATTATTTCGCCTATAGCTGCCAAATGATCAACGAGCTCCATTATTTTTGTAATATGATTTATCATATTTCCATTTTCTGCTAATTTTATACTATATAATTTTCTAAGGAGAAACAATTTGCTTGTGAGATTTGATCTTTCATGTATTTCTTTTAATGCATCCCATGTTTGTCTAGCAGTTTGTAAATTCTTAACATGGGTTATCTGTGAATCATCGATAGTTAGATTTATCAATGCCCGGGCCTTCCTATCATTTTTGGACCATTGATCGGTCAAAGGGGTCGGTGGATTATCGGTTATTACATGGAACAGCTCTTCTTTAGTTAAGAGCATTTCAATTTTAAATTTCCATGTACTGTAATTCGTTGCTGTCAATTTTTCAATTGAATAATTATCTTTTAATGTAGCCATTCTAATCTTATATTTTTATTTGTTTTTTTTTTATTCAATATTTTTATTCAATATTTTTTATTTGTGTGAAATTAGTATATCACTATGTTATCAAATTGATATAACTTTTTAGATCGTTCTCATAATCATTGAAAGACGTTTGTCTTATTAATGGCGTGAGTTGTCATTATAACCTCAATACAATAGTTTTTCTTTATTTCTTATCATTAATCAGAATTAAATAGGAGAGTAAAAGGTACTCACCCGATAAATTCTTCTTCATTGAAGTATCCAAGAATTAAATCCACCATAGGAGAAGGGAACCGGGCGTATTCACATTTTGATCTATACACTGCACTAATTCATCTTAATAAAGACGTATAATATTATTATATGGTAAGTGTAAAACACACACACAAATTATTGTATACACACTTCTTCATTTTCTACTTTTAATTTTTACCACGCGAGAAAAACAAACACAGCAAAAGGGTAGTGCTCTCAGCAAGCTACAAAACAGAGAACAGAATGAATTTAAATCGATACATACATAAATCATAATATAGAAACAATTATTAATAAAAAAAAGAGTCATTTAGAAAGTTTTGACAGTTTTTGTAAACCTGTAATTGTTCGCTCGTAATCACTGCTTCCAAGGTCACTCTAACGAGCACTTAACTTTATTTATGATGCCATGATAACTGTCACTTGTTGCACAACGGAGGAAATTATTTACGAATTGCGCAATGTTTCTATCAGTATCATCTTCGATCTAAATGAAAAATAAACTTATTGTAATGATTTCATGTAGTGAAAAGCATCCAAATGACATAATTCTTTTATTCCATTTTCTTTTGATAGAGATTTCATAGCTATAGATCTGAAGACAAATTATATATTGAAAATTCTTTAATATATAGACTTTACATCAGAAGTATTTCAAGTCACTTTTCTCAAATAGAGAAAGAATAATAAAAGTCTATTCAAAGATAAAATTACTAATAAAAAACATATCATATTTTTTAAACTGCTTCGAAAATAATTATGTAATTTAAAAAAGTATTCCGCATTGCTTTTACTGTGGCTTCAAACTATCATTTTTTAGAGGCTTATAAATTACATAAATAATTTTTTATTTGCTCTTTTGTTAAACAAATATAGAAATAAAATACCAACATGTTGAATTTTCCATTTATATGTTGGTGAACTGTGAATATATTCTTGATTTTCAATCATGCTTGTCATTTTTCTCTAATAAACACATAATGATAAAAGTCTGCTTGAATATGATTTAGCTTAATAAATATTAATCCATTTGATTTCAGTTGTTCGAAAACAATTATTTGGACAAAATACATGTCCTACATTGCTTTGGCAACGATTTGAAGCTATCGCTGTTTTTCTACCCATATAAGTTATCGCACAGCTCCAGTTTCTTTCTCCACAGCTTAAAACTAAATACAGTCGACTCTCGTTAATTCGAAATTGGATAATACAAATCTTCGCTTAATTCGAACTAAACATGAAGTCCCGAAAATTTCAATAGCAGAATGACGTTAAAAATTTTCATTAATTCGAACTCATTTTCTATTGACTTTGTTTAATTCGAATTAATGAGAATTGCGGTTTTTCATTTTTCTTTTCTTTCTCACGGATTTCAGATCATTCGAATAACTTTTTTTCTTTGATTTTTGTGAAAGTTGCTTTGAACGAGTATACATGTAATCCCATTCATTCCATGTATTCTCATGCATTTGATATCCACTTTCTTAGGTGTCTGTCCATAAGTGACACTTCAAATTTTTCTTCCATTGTGCTTGTTTCTAATCGTTTAATTAGTTAATGTGTATATATATACATTCTAATTTAATATTAAGTCATATTCTAATGATAATAGACAAAATAAATTTAAAAAACACTATAATGTTAATTCCTTTGTAACAGTACCATATTAACCATGTTTTCATTTCATATTTTCCATAATTCGAACTTCGGATAATTCGAGCATTTCTTGTGGTCCCGGCGAGTTCGAATTAACGAGAGTCGACTATACTTGGACGCATCTTCAACTGCACCGAAGGAAAATATATACAAAACTGACGATGCTACTGTCTGCGTCAGGTATGCTTTGTGAAAGAGTATTCAACAAGTCCGATAAACAAACATCAGCGCTACCATGCGGCAAGAGAAAGGTTCACTTTACACAGTTATTCTATTTTCCTTGCAAAGCTTCTGAACTGCGCATTAGTAAACTAAACAACTGCCGAGGCGTTTTCGGACATCTCACGCATCATAATAAATTCCTAATTTTAACCCTTTTGGGTCCGAATTTTTTTCAATTCTTAGAAAAAAAAAACTTATGTTAATAACATTAACACTAGCTATCCAAATAGATTAATTAGAAATTAAGGAACATTTTATTGTCTGAAACATAACGAATTTTATAGTTTTGCACATTTTTTAATTCATATTCATAGACTAAGGAAGAGTTTTTGGAGATGTTTAGAAAATATTATAATGTAACAAGATTTAAATGATATTACAACTTTTTAATACTTTTTGCGCTTTATTACACTTGATTCTTCCAGGAAAATAACCATTATTTTAAATTTAAAGAGTGAAATGTATATTTAAAAGTAAAGAATCGCAAACAACGCATAGAGAACTAAGCAAATGTTAATAATAATTATTATTATTACTAAATGCCTAAACATAAATGGAATCATATAGTAAAGGCATAAACACATAGTAACATTACTACATTTAAACAGTAACGAAAATATTTGTTAAAGCAATATAATACTGAATTAAAAGTCATGTACTATTAATAGTACACCAGACCCGAAAGGGTTAAAAACCACGGACCACTCATATTATAATTATTATTTTTTTTAATATAAATACATTTGTACAATAACAATTTGAGGAATTTCTATTTTATAATATAAAATGAACAATCCTGATAAAAAAAGGCTAACATCTGGAGACCCTACTAATTAGCTGTAAATAATTGTATGAAAAAACTATATGTACCAATCAACTGATAATAATATACGTTGTTTAATGCCATGCATAAATTATCATTATGTGTAATTACTTATAAAATTAAATTTTCTGCAATTTTTAGTGTGTAATATTTCTGAATTACAGTTCATGCAAAGCATTAAATAGTCGATGTTATTCCCAATATATTGATACTTACATCTCTTTTGTTTGATTATTTTCTGCAGAATTAAAAGGGTTATTACTTTTTTTTTCACTTCATACCAATTTGATATAACAAAAAGTAAATGCTTATTTAATTTAGAAGAAAATTATAAACCCGTATTTATTAATAACAAAAATGTTTAAAGGTCATTTAATTGTATTATAAAAAGGGGTTAGATTAATTATTTCAAAAGAATTGGCGTTTATTTAAATATCACATTTTCAGTGTGATATTTGTTTCTAATTGGTGCTTCGAATAAATTAATGGGTTTTTGGCTTCACTGTTATTGCAAGTTGGAAAGCAGCTTTCACGTCAAATCAAAATCTGTACCGAGTTTTATTTAATGCGATTGTTAAAAAATATTTTCGCACGTACATCACTGAAAACTTATTCAAAATGTTCCTTGATTTTTCACTCAGATAAAGGTATTCACCTTTTATAGAGAGCAAAAACTAAACATTGCTTGCTTTGTAAATAAATAACAGATAACATTACTTAACTAAATATGAACAAGCCGTAACTTAAATTTTCAAAAATAAACATTTAAAATTTTATAAATATAAGAATTTCTGATTATAGATATAATATTTGTTTATTATTTATAAAACATAAAAAATGCAAATAATGTTTTATATTTTTTATAATCTACTGAATTTTTTTAGTGGACCTCTGATTGGCAACAACCAGGGATGTAGCGAAGGGTGTACGCTGGTATATGCTGTATACTTTCTGGATATATTAAGACGCTTCGTGTACCTCACTTTCTTAAGTAAGTCAATGAAACGTGTGCCCTATCTTATATCCTCGGCCTAAAACATATTCCTTCTGTTTATTATTATTGTTATTGATCCTCTAAGTGTTTGGAAAGTACTAATATTCCGTTCTCTAAGTTCCAGGTTTCATTGCATTGTAATAATAATAAGGAATAATAAAAATGTAATAATAAAAATATATACAGTAAAACCCCGATCTTCCGCATCCATCGTTTTCCCGCATTTATCGTTTTATTTCTATGGTCCCTGCAAAAATTATAATTAAATAATGTTAACGAAACCCGCGTGCATCGTTGTTTAAAAAATAGTTTCCCGCATTCATCGTTGTAAATTGTTTCTTTTCACCGGAATGAAATTGAAAGTCAAGCGAATCCATCATATGACATACAAACTGGAGTTACTTCTTTTATACTAAAATAACTCATTTGTGCTGCTTGTGTTGACAATGGTGACGATAATACAGATGAAGAATGGTTGTATATAGCAGAGGATGCGCTTATATTTCCATTGATCAAGATGTTGCGACATGTGGTGTCCTAAATATATAGGAAAATGTATAAAAATGCAAAAATTGAAAATAATGGCAAAGACGGCATTTCTAATTACATGAACTTTTATATATGTATATGAAATTACAGAAAATGACCCGATAAATGTTGTATGTCTTGCAAATTTATTTTTTGATTAAAAAAAATTAACGAAAATTCAAGCAATATTATTGATTTTTTAAAATAAATATCGATTTTCTATAACTTCAATTTATTTCTTTTAGAGTTTAATAAGCAAGAAATTAGTATTTAATAGTATACTGTGTACTTGCACTGCATTAAAAATAAATAAACATTGTGCTTTTTCGAATTTGAAGTTAATCCGTATTCATCGTTTTTCCGCATTCATCGTTTTTCTCCTGATCCCCTTGAAAAACGATGGATCGAGGTTCTACTGTATTTAGAATAATATAATTCTATAGGTTTAATGAATTTTCGATACATTTTAAATGGTTATTACTCTTAAGGATTACATTCATATTTGTAATTCAATTTACATATGTTGAAAGAATCATATTTTCTGAGTATTTAAATCAAAATGCAGAAAATAACATTACAATTACAACCATTTGCAAAACGCTCACAGGGTCAAAGACTACATCATTGGCAAGCCCAACCACTACGCCAAATGATGGCAACTGTGCCATGATATTCTGTCTTATTTCTTTTTAAGGATGCTAGTCACTTAGCTTCATAATTCCCCTCGTTAATGCTAAGTTTATGGACGTTAGAATGCATTCATATACAGTCGACTCTCGTTAATTCGAAATCGGATAATTCGAATCTTTTCTTAATTCGAACTAAACATGAAGTGCCGAAATTTTCAATGGTAGAATAACGTTAAAAATTTTCATTAATTCGAACTCATTTTCTCTTGACTTCGTTTAATTCGAACTAACTAGAATTCCAATTTTTCATTTTTCTTTTCTTTCTCGCGGATTTTAGATCATTTGAATAACTTTCTTTCTTTGATTTTTGTGAAAATCGTTCCGAACGAGTATGTATATAATCCAATGCATTTGAATCCACTTTCTTAGTGTCTTGTTGTCCATCAGTGACGCTTTAAATTTTTCTTCCATTGTGTTTGTTTCTAATCTTTTTAATTAGTATGTATTTATACATTCTAATTTAAGTGATATTCTAATGATAACAAACGAAATAAATTAAAAAAACACTACAACATTAATTCCTTTGTAATAGCATCATATTAAGGATGTTTTCGTTTCATATTTTTCATAATTCGAACTTAGGATAATTCGAAAATTTCTTGTGGTCCCGACGAGTTTGAATTAACGAGAGCCGACTGTATTTAAAATACCTCCTCCGAAAATTAATACTCTTAAGTTCCTTTTTCTGCATTCCCTTCTTAAAGAATTTCTATTTTTTTTTTCTAAGATCTCAGTATATTTGAAAAATCTATGATTAATTTAATATTTTATGTGTTAAAAGCTGGCGAAATGTGAATAAGAAATTAACACTTCATATAAAATTAAATGTCCATTTAAGAAATATTTTGAGAACCAAAGGGAACTAGTAAAATGGGATAATACCAAAACATTCTTCTATCATGTACATGTTTATACTTCCTGAAAATTGCCGCATAGCAGCGCAACCGATTAGGTAGTTTAAACCAAAATCTAATCAGTAACAACTTTTGTTTACTTGTAACTGAATCTGAAGTTTGAAGAAAAACAGTGCATTAGTTTCTGAGATAGAGGTATTGCAAAATCTTTTTAAAAAATTCTGCATAGCACCGGCACATGTTGGGTAATGTACACGTACACAAAAAACAAATCAGGATCAATTTTTATCAAGTACTAACTGAATCTGAAGTTTGATGAAAATTCAAGCATTAGTTCCTGAAATACAGCTATACCAAATCGTGAGAAATGCAGAACAGCATCGCCGTCTTTAGGGAGATTCACACCAAAAACTAAATAACATATGTCGGAATCTATGTCAGAAACTAACTGAATATGAAAATTTTCCAAAATTCGGGCCTTAGTTCTTGACATAGAACTAACATATTATATCAAGGACTAACTGAATCTAATTTTTTATAAAGATCCGTGCATTAGTTCCTGAGGTAAAGTTATTGTAGAAATTGTGAATAATATAGCATAGCAGCGCCACCTGTCAAATAATGTTCACCAAAATCTAATTAGCTCTAAGTTTATATCAAGGCCTAACTAAATCTAAAGTTTTGTGAAATTGCGTGTGTTAGTTCTTGGGATAGAGCGCCCACATTTTTTTTTTCACTTACAGACTCAGAGAATAACGGAATGACAAGCAGATCACAGGCTGCCGCTTCCTAAAAACCATCAAATCGTGTTCAAGATCTTCTAAAACGTATAAATACGTCGAAAACCGGAAGTCGAAATTTCTCACGAATCTAAAACTTTCTTCTTGTAAAGATGGATGAAAGTAAAAATGAGACATTTTTTAAGAAGAATATACAGAAAAAAAGAGTTACATCTATTAACTTACCAAGCGGGTATTTTAAATATACGAATACATCAGACGCTCTTATACTTAACATTAGTGAGGAGAATTTCGAATTTGAGTGACTATAGCAGCCTTAATCTCATATGATACACATTTAAAAAAAATTCATCAATATGAATAAAATTACTACTTTCCACGATTCGAAAAAATAGTATAGAACAGCGCTTTTTACGTAAATTTATAAATGCTCTTCAGCAATCTTCTTCTTTTTTCTAGATTTTTATCTCTCATGATTGCATCTAATCAAATAATGTTTTATTCATATCACGGTTAATTTAATTTAAGATATTCTGAAGAAATTTAAAAATCATCCCTAGTTTATATCAGACAAACATTTTCTAAAAATCATCAAATCGTGTTCGGAACTTTCTAAAACGTATAAATCCATCGAAAACCGGAAGTCGAAATTTTTCACGAACGTACTTTCTTTTTGAACATATGTTAACTTACTAAGGGGGTTATTTTAAATAAACGAATACATCAAACGCCCTTTATTTAACATTACTGAAAAGAATTTCGAAATTTAGTGACTATAGCAGCCTTAATCTCGCATGATACACATTATTTTAAAAAAAAATCAACATGAATAAAATTATTACTTTCCCGGATTTGGAAAATTAATATAGAACAGCACTTTTTACACCCCTTTAAATTTATTGACACTCTTCAGAAATCTTCTTTTTCTAGATTTTTATCTTCCATGAATGCATCTAATCAAATAATGTTTTATTCATGTCACGGTTAATTTAATTTAAGATATTTCTGAAGAAATTTAAAAAGCATCTTATCAGTGAAATTCTTTCTTCTGAAATCCTTTAAATGTTTAGCGGATACTGAATGTATATCAAAAAGTCTTGTGATATTTAATTTATCCCTTTCTGTCTTAGAAATCAAGGTTATCAAACTCATAGGTTAACAGGGTCCAAATAAACAAGCTTATATAAGATTGGAAGAAAATGTCAGGATAGAACAGAAGTAAAACACTAGCCCAGTAGTATGAATACACTGTATGACCAAAGAATGACCGGCTATTTGCGATTTTAGATGTTTTGTTAAGGGGGCTCAAGGCTTGATCGATACGAGGAAACCATGTAAACAGAGCTCTCGCTTCGAGTCCCTATAAAAACAAAAGTTTTCAATGTAATTAATTTAAACTTTCTGATGTTTTAAAGGTATTTTTGTAGTCTTATAAAATTATAAAATAAAGTACTTCAATGTAATGTAATAAAAATTATAGCAAAATTTATGTAACACAATTTTTGAAAAAAAAAATTTAAAAAAATTAGCCCTTCCATCAAACATTTTTTTTTTAAAAATCTTACGGATAGTCGGCTTTGCTTGGATTCGGCTTTGAAAGTAATGATACATAAATGCTTATAACTCCGGTAAAAATGCAAATATTTTTATGCGGTTTTTTGCACTGAATTCAGAATTAATTGAATAATCAAAATACATCATAAAAAAATCGGTTTTTTGAAAAGTTTTCAAGCCCTGCGCCCCCTTAAATATCTAGAAACATACACGGGGATTTACTCTGAAAGTCCAAGTTCGTAAACAGAATAGTACAGATCTTTCCGTGAAGATTCTTTCTCAAAATCCTACAGGAAACCGTTAACAAATTGAAAAATAATGAAGATCTTTTAGATAATCCTGTCAAAATTAATGTGACAAAAACGTCTGAATTGCACCTTTTGGTTACGTGATTTATTGTGATAAACTGTGTTCATTTTTATGAGACTACACTCTAAAAACGAAAGAGCTGATTTGGCTTCTCATGAAAGAGCTGTAATCTTTTCGATCATAAAAGAGTTGTTTTTCAACCGATTAAATCTTCTTGATCTAAATTGGTTATTTAACTAGCTCAACTTCATTTAAATTGGTTAAAACTCGAGTTATTTCAACTCTTTTTTGAGAAGGTTCCTTTCAACATTGAGATGAGTGGATTTCAGCTCAACTTGAGCTATTTTGTGGCTCACTTTTTAAGAGAGTATCATGTATACTCGTAGAGAAATTAAAATTTTTATAAAAACAGTCTCAAATTTTCTCAAGTTTTTTGCTAATAATTTGCAGAGTTGATAATATTAAAAAAATGTTCTTTTCTGAAAATATGACAAATGATATTACACATAATACTCTGTAATAAGAATTAAAAAATAATACAAATTGTTGGTAAAATGAGCAGGTTTACTAAATAATTCTTCACTGCGCATGCATGAACGCAATCAAAGTGTAATCTGCATAATGTGATAGCAAATTTATATAGCAACTTTAGTGAAAGTCTCAAAACTATAGCCTGAAAATTCTGAAAATAATCGTCGTCGATAGAATAAGTTCGAAATCCGTTATTCCCAAAATAGAGCAAAAGGATGGGAGATTGTACATGCAATATTGTACATTCTATATTGATATTAATCAATAGACATACGAATACTGCCCGTCATCTTTTTGCTTCCTTTAGGGAATAACGGATTTTGACCTTATTTTATCGACAATTTCGACAATTAGCTTAAGAATTTTCGAGCTATATTTTTGAGACTTTCACACAAGTTACTCTACACATTTAGCAAATAATATTTTCATTATGTTCACGCATGCGCAGTGAAACATTATTTAGTAAATCTACTCATATCTCATACAATTACTTTTTTTAAATTCTAAATACAGAATATTGTGTACAATATTGTTGGTCATATTTTCGGAAAAGAACATTTTTTTATATTAAGAATTCTGTAAATTATAAGTAAAAAACTTGTCAAAATTTGAGATTCTTTTCATAAAAATTTAATTTCTCTACTAGTATACATGCTATCCTCATAAAAATGATAAAAATTTGTTACACTAAGCTACTTAATCATAATCTGCAGTTTTAACGCTTTTGCTATATTAGTTTAGACAAGGTGATCCAAAAGATATTCGTCCTTTTTTAATTTGTTGGAAGTCCCCTTTGGAATTTCAGGAAAAAATCTTCCGGAAATATGTGACTTGTACTATGTTGTTTATACGCTTGGGTTTTCAGAATAATTCCTCATTTATTTTTCTAGATATTTAGAAAAAAAATCTAAAATTGCAAGTGGCCGGTCACCTTTGGGTATATATTGTAATACTTTTCGTATTTGAATGTTTGTGCAAAAGGTTCTGTTCATCAACTTATAACAAGGTACTTGTATTCACAAATGTTGAAATAAACGAATGACACCAGTATTTACATAAAAATGTATTTGTAAATAAGAAAAAAGCGAATTTTCGCATATTTAGTAAAAGTGAAATTTTCATTAAAAATTTCGGGTGCTAATGTCGTCTGGCGGATTGAGATCTGGCGAGTATGGTGGAAGTTCAGTTTGCACCATCCCTCATAAATTTCTTTCGGTGTCTTGCAAATCTTAAAACCAAACTTTAAACTGATCTTTTGTTCTTTCATTTTCCTGTTCTCAGTTAAGAACCAACACGCTGAACACGCACTTTGTAAAGCAAGTCTTACGCAGAACATAAATGACGCTCAACTAAACAATGGTGGGGGAAGATGGTCAACACTTGCCTCTATCCAGGTGCTGCGTTTTGTTTCTCCGGTGTTGCCAGATCAGCCGTTCTGAACTCATACACCGAACTTTTTTTGTCAGAGGTAGCATTATTTCAAAAGTATCAATTAGTGAATAAATTGTCCTTAAAAAAAAAAAAAAAAAAACTGCGTAATTAAAATATTTTGACTAAAATTTTCATATCTAATTTTCATTTGCATGTAAATGCCATAATTCTTTGCAGTTATTTTACTAGCGATATGGATCATTTATTTTTGTTTCTCATTCATTCGGCTTGTTTTTTTTTTTTTTTTTTTTTTTTTTTTGTTTGTTTGTTTGCTTGTTTGCTTTAAAATCATGTGTGCAGTAATTATTTGTGAAATTATTTCAAAGTAAATTTGTCAAGGACAAAGGACTTTTTACTTGTAGAAATGTATGCATACTTTTTTCTCTGAACTCTTATATGCGATCGCTAAGTTTCAATTACAGGCGGATATTTTTTAATGCTACCTCAGATCATTTTTTCAAAACAGAAGTCTTTTACATATAGGGGGAACTGGGACACATTGATACACCCCTGTACACTGAGAAAAAAAAATATGCCGCCTTCAACTAGAATGAATAGTTAGTCACTTTCTGAATCTCTAAACTAGAAATATAGATGTCCAAACTATGCGAGTGGGGTAAACAACTAAGCTGAATAGGCGAAATGACTTGACATTTCTAGTCTCGTGTTTTCTAGGAGACGAAACGACATTGAACCGTTTCAGTAGCGAGAAATTATCGCTTGATTTTAGGAATGGTTTCTTAAGCTATAATTCTAGCTACTAAATCAAATCTATTGTGTTCGCATCTATTTGAAGAGATTTTTAGATAAATTTGACAACAAAAATATAGGAAAACGCGCTTGAATTCTAGTAAGAGACTCTGGAACTCTCTAAGAAATGGAACTAAAATTTATAGAGATGACATGGAACTATTTTTTCTAGAGCCATTACTTAGATTCTATATGCCAGAACCATATTTTTTTCTCAGTGTAGGGCCATTACAGGAAGTTTCACAACAACTCCAAAAGGTGATGCTAGTGCACTCAACTACATACAGAAAGTCTTGGAATGATTCAGTAGTTTGATGAAATGCGACGGCTGATTTATTGTTTTTGTAGGTCAAAAGTAAGTTTGAGTTGTACAATTGAAATGGCATTATAAAAAGTTCCAGTATTTTAGATCGAAAAGAATACTCTTCCTGGAAAGTAAAGCTAATCTTCATCAGTTCCTCATTCTTTATTGTTTGATAAATTATGAAGTGTTGGATTTGAGGCTCATTTTATTCAAAATAGCAGTATGGGGCACATTGATTCAGTCTATGTCGGGGCACATTGATACAACCTGAATCCTTTTCTAATTTATTTTTTCATTATCTTATGTTATTTTTTTAACATACACTTCTTAATTCAACCATTTTTTGCCAAAAATATCTAATATTAGTTTTTTTTAAAGTGAAATATCCCTAATTTCTTTATATTAGAACATTTTATAATATTTTTGCAAAAAGAAGACGAACGAACTTACCCAACATCTACTGGTAGAAGAACTAGCAAAAGAAAAAGACGGCAGCCCGGAAATTCTCAAATTTATATCGATTCTCCAGAGAAAACAGTATTTTCGACATGAGAAATGTTAAGTAAGAGAAACAAGCTGCAGACCAGTACAGTATAATTACATTATAAACAGAATTTTTAATATAATTATCTTTTTTTTTTTTTTTTTTGATATACCGATTTATAAACAGAAAACCTGGTAATTTTTTCACCTTTCCTAAGAAAGAAGATAATGCTGGGGTTAAAGTGAGAACATATGACAAAGTTACCACAGCCAACAATCAGACGAGGAACAACCAGAACATCAGATTATTTTTACATTTCCTTTTGATTGCTTTTATATTACTTACAAATAGTTTGTGGGTGATTTGAATTTCTATAAATAAATATAAAATAGTTTGCTAACTATTTTTCTATGAAAAATATCCATTGGTATTATTTTATCTCCATTTTCCCCAGACATATCAAAGTGTCTATGAGATGTATCAATCTGCCCCGGGGATGGGGCACATTGATACAAATGACATTTTTTGATTTTTTAAAAGTTACATGCAAAAATAATATTTAAAACACACTACGCAAGTTTTTTCTGACATCACATGGAAAAATAACTTGAAATTTCTGCTTTCTGGATACCAAAAAAATTCTTAGAAAAAAGCTGTACCAATGTGCCCCAGTTCCCCCAACGTTTTGGGAATATTTGCGAAAGAAATATACTACAAAATGTATTTTTTTTTAATAGTGGTGCAAATATAATATAAAAATATTCACCTGTAATTAAAGCTTTGCTATACCTGCATTTATATAAATTCTAAGGGGAAAAAAACACTTTTATGGTATTTTGGAGTAAAAAAAAGTTCCTAAAATAGAATAATATTTATTAACATAACATCATCAGCAGTTTGGGCAGCATTCACAAAATGATTTAGAGTTTTATATTTCTTCCTTTTTAGGTGCATTCGTAATTATGTAAATATGTAGCACCTATAGTTGTCGTTCAGTCGATCCGTCCATCTGTTCGTTCGCATATAACAACGCAAAAACTACCCTACCAAATCATTTGAATTTTAAAATATATAATTATTACATAATTTTGTCGAGTCATTTCAAATTTTATGAAAATCGGTTGCATAGATATATTACAGGGACAATCAAAATTATTCCGTTACATTACGGTCAATGGGGGAAAAAGTTTCAAATGCATTTTAAGCGTTTGAAATTTAAAATACATAATAATTACATAATTTTGTGGAATCATTTTTAATTTTATGAAAATCGGATGCATAGACAAATTACAGGGACAATCAAAAGTATTCCGTTACATTACGGCCAATGGGGGAAAATATTGCAAATGCATTTTAATGGTATTACACTCATTCGAACATAATAAAATTAATATGCATCTATAAAGTACATTGTCAGGCTCTGAGAAAACATCTGTAACAGGATTGGAATTTATGTTATTTCACTATCTTAATATTCTATGTATTGTACGGGCTGTTTACTAGAATTTTCAAGGTGACATTCTTTCTTTGTTAAAATGAGAATTGACAGGTGATCATGTGCAGGTGGTGAAGTGAGAAAGAGAATATTGTCGAGAGGCGTGTTCATCCGTCAGCAAGGTATGTGAATGATGAGCAAACAAGGAACATGCCACGACTCAAGAAAGCAATGTGGAATGTGTCCAATGGATAAGCTCCACAGGGGGGTTGACATTGGGGAAAAGCAGTGATTTGAGAAGGGCAAGTCTTGTCTGAGATTTTGGCAGTTCGTATCTGGGCTCGTACCTAGAGAGCAGTGTAGGACAGAGGTCCTTGCAGAGAGTGCTCTGTGTCAGAGAGCATAGGCTGAGTTCGTATCTGGAGAGCAAGGGACACAGACGTCCTGGTGTGTAGTGCTCTGCGCCGGATAGCGTAGGCCGAGTATCCATGTGTTGGGAGATTCGAAATTGATCTCCGATAAAGTGAATCTAACGTGCATTGAGTGTGAGGGAGAAGGTGTAATTTGAACAGTACACAGCCAATCTTTACTGTATTTAATTTAATGTTGAACCGGATCACCTATATCCGAGTTGTAACTGTATATAATTGTAAATAGCGTATTTATTGTGTACATATATTCTAAATAAACTGTTAATTCAGTTAACTGACAGCACCAATGTTCATTTACACAATCCTCACAGTGGGTGACCGATATCACCTAATAATATCGGTGGTGGCAGCTATAACTACCACGGACTTTCTTCAAAGTTGTGCGGGCTGAGAGGAACGTCCGACATACGTATTATAATATACATTTTGCATAATCTGTGGCGCAAAGAACATTTATTATTGATTGACAAGGCCACACAAAATATGCCATTACATAATGGTATAGGGAGAACATTGTTTGGTGCGCATTTTAATTGTAATTAACTAGTTACAATTTTATGAGATTGATATATGAGAGTGATATTTTTAAAATTTCGTTATCATATGAACGCACCTCATTTGCTACGATTCACGTGCAATTTCCAACTTGTTAATATTGTATAAATATTCCATGAATTCGAAGATTAATTTCTTTTATTGTTCATTGAATTATTGTTTCTCGTCCTTAGTGAGAAACTCTATCGAGTTTCTATGATAAGTTTTTCTTTTCTTCTAAAGAATTCAAATAAAACATCAAAAATGGATATAACCATTTAAAAATTCAAACCGACACAATATTTGATGTATGAATGATTCCTATTTTTTAAATTACCTTCTTATTCAGGAATTGGATTTTTTTCCCAGTCTAATGGTACCGTAATGTGGTGATGAAAAAACATACGGGTTAGCAGTGGCGCCAACTTTTGAAAAATATTGAGTTGGATCATAAATATTGGGTGAACTCAAAAATATTTTTGTAAAACGGTGCGACAAGTTTTTTTTTTTTTTTTTTTTTTTTTTTTTTGGAAAGGTTGACAAATGGTGAAAGATGAGAATTTTAAGTCAAGATATCATGATTTAATAAACTTGCAATTTTATTAAATTATATTCTCATGTTTTTTTCCTTATACAGATATTGATATTTATTGTCATGTCATACTATCATGAACATGACTAGAATTGAATTTCTGTACACTAACCTGCAGGTTTCACTGCAGCATAAGCAATATTTAAATTTATATAATTTTACAAATAAAACCCAGTTTTGAAAAATTAAGTTAGGATTAATACTCTCAAAGATTATACACCTATACATAATAACATATTTTGTATCAGGTTGGAAAAAAATCTTTTTTTAATATTTTTAATAAATTATAGAGAAAACAACATTACAATTTTACCCTTTTGCCGGGCAGTCAGGGGGTAAAAAAACTATTGAGTTCGGAAGCCTTCGAAGTCTAATCACCTTGTTTAACAACTATTTTTATAGCAATACGAACTTCGATCTAGCTTTGTATGTTTTAATATGTAACATATATTTTAGTCGGAATATTGATCTGTGTTATCGTTTTATTCAACATTAGTATAATAATACGCAAATATTTTACCGATTTTAGGAAACTAGTAGTGTGATATATATGCTGTATTTTTTCCAAAATAGAGTGGACATACGTCGGCACAATATCATATAAATTAGGCAATGTTCTTGTCAACATACTGCAGATCAATCTGATTTCCAAAGAGCTTTATCCAGGACCTGCTTGAAAAACGTATGTAATGACTTATGTGCAATATCTGGCATTTGTAACAGTAACAAGTCACAATATCTATGTGCATAAATAACACGCAGCGTGTAAACACAGGCGGGGCCCGTTTAAGGCGTAGAAGTAGGGGAAGCCAGACATCACATAGGAGGCCCCCTATTACTCAACCAATTGTTTTTTTTTTTCACTTACTAAATCTATTTTTCGTATGCTAAAATAATTTGACATTTTACCATAAAAATTTCGGAAAAATATTATTTTTAATATTAAATTGACTATTAATATATTACACATATGAAAAAGTATTTTATTAAATACATAACTATACATAATCAATGAGTTTTGTGAAAGACAAATTATGGAACTACTGTTGGGAATATTTGAACTTCAAAATATCTAATATTATTATTTACAAATTGCAGCATAGCAAGGAAAAAAATGCTTCGGAAGAAAACAGCGTGCATTCTCTTACTCTGATTGAATTTCCTCATTAAAAAATAGGTTTGAAAAGTAAATTTGGGAGGTCTTTTGTATTGCAATGGGTAAACACGGACTTTATGGTCCTATTCGGTAAATAGGCTCTGGACACAGGTATTCACATTGTAGGAAAGTAGTATATTCTGTATGCAGGATGAGCAGAAACATGCCTCATCTCACGTGTCTTGTTAATTGAATACGTTTCTTTTAAATACTTTTATTGAAAACCGAGTGATAAGTCAGGACTGTGAGATCACGTGGCTCTCACAGTCAGCACACCTTCCAGTGATGTGACTTGGATAGTTATTCCAAAGTGGGATTATTTTAACATCGCTTATATATCAATCTTATCCTTTCACATAGTCAAAGTGTGTGGGGCTTGTTGAGTCCCACACACAAATTGGTAGGCCTCCCCACCTGGCTGTATCTGGTCAAAGTGTGATTTCTGCAGGGATAAATTTCCATCATTATTTCTGAAAGTCATTGTCGCCATTGTTAATCGCAGAATTTCTGTCGTAAATTAATCAAAATTATTATTCAAAAAAAGTGGAGATTATTTTTAATGATAATTAAGCTTTAAATATTGGTTAAAGATGGCGACTAAATGGCCATAGTGTGGATTCATACATGCTATATTCTTCTCTCATTAGAAATGTACTCACCTCAATTGTTTGCCATATTCATACCATGTGGCACAGATAGTGCCGGACCCATTTTTCTTGAAAAATTTTATGGATAATAAATTAATGTTTTTTCTTCCTGCTTATTTTTTTTTTTTTAACATGAAAATATAATTTGAATAAATCCGTTTTAAATATTATGTATCTGCGCCCTCTGTTGACAATTTTTGAAAGTATTTTTGCTATATATATATATATTAATCTTTCTCTAATATTAATCATGAAAATACCAATTTTTAGTTATCAGTTGTTCCTTTACAATGAATTTTTTAAATTCTAGCGACCTTTAAAAGCATTTGCTACAGAATAAATATACATACGAATAAATATACACATGTAAAGTTAAAAGCGATGCATACTTTATATCGTCTTTTATTTATTGCAAATGATGAAAAGGGTGGCGTGACCTATAAGTATAAACATCGCGTGACCAATAATCATGAGATAGAATGTTTCAACAGTACCTTCATATAATCACGGGCTGTTACAAAAGAAGCTCGGTATTTAAAGTTTGGCTCGTAAAAAGTAAACAAAAGTCGTTTGTTGACGAGTCCATTTGTACACGTTCCATGAATTAATAATGTTTGAAAAATACAGCAAAGTATTTTCGTATCTCTGCCAAAAGTTAGCAGATGTTTTAACTTGGTAAAGAATCAAATTAAAGTAATTAAGATAATTGTCAGTTATTAATATATTTTTAAATCACTCTTTGTTCATTTCTTAAAAATAAATCAACAAGTCCTTTAAAACAAAGTGTTTCAAAGCTTTTTCTTAAAATAATTAATGTAATGCTAATATAATTGTATGAATTTATAATGGTTAGTTGGTTGGTTTAAAGGGAGTCAATAGCGCAAAGTCACGCATGAGAGATTCTACACAAAAACTAAGATTATAAATAAAATAAAAAAATGCATAAAAGAAAAACAAAACTTATTTTGACATGTAAACATTTACTAGTACATGGTTGTCTATATGATTATGACTATTTTTATTAATGTATTACAATAAGTAGTTTAAAAAAGAAGTCGAAAATTATACTTTAGTGCAGTTAAAATGGGGTTTTACAGCAAGATACCATTGTTGACCAGACTACTTACGAAAATTTTACAATAAGTTTGTTTTGGTACTAAAAATAAAGATCCGATGAGCCTGCCTTCAAAAAATAAAGTTGTTTTACTATGTTTAAATGGAATAAAGATGTGCTTTCTTATAAAGTATAATTGTCGACTTTGTATTCATAAAACCGTCGGTAATTCTGAAGCAAATGATCGTATCAATTTGCGGATGGTTTCATTCCATTCAAAATTAAAAAATGCACAATAAATGATACTCCACTTGACCTACACTGTAAAAAAAAAAGTGTCGATCTACTAAAAAAACTTTAGTGATCCTTGTAATTACTAAAAAATTTTTAGTAATCTTAGTCGGTTACAAAAAAATCTGTAAGAATTACTAGAAAAAATTTAGCAACGAATAGTTAATAATTTTATATTTTTAATAGCTATTACTAAAACTTACTTGGTGTGGCCTTGATAACATAGTGGTTATATTAACGGACTCCAGGCTAAAAGGTTCCGGGCTCGATACTGCCCACTGCCAAATACGCCCCGAATGAATGCAGTGTAAGTACTCGTTAATAAAGGGATTATGAATATCCTGACGGAGCAGTAGCAATGTTTGGTGTTGCCATCTATTGCGGTTTTGCCGAAAATCTTCTGCTCCAGAAGTCTGGATGCAGTTCGAGCCCACGTAATGGTTATTAAAAATACTTTTAGAGCTGTTACTAAAATTTGCTTGGTAGCTCATAGTAAAAATTTTTAAGTTAGTTATACAAAAAAATCTTTTGTTCAGTTTACAAAAGAAATGCTTGTTTCGCTTGCAAAAAAAAGTTTGTAATGGTTACTAAAAAATTCTGTGGAATACAAATTTACTAAAAAATTTTTAGTAACCAATTGAATTTTTTTTATAGTGTACTTGAAAAAAGTTGGTCATAAACACAAACGGTTGGTTGTTTATGAAGGCCAATTATCAACACGAGGAATATAGGCTTTAAGGGTGGGGGGATGTCCTCCCATGGGAATCTTTCTAAGGGAGCCTAATCCGTATTTACGCAAGGAAATCCAAGTTTCGTAGAAAAATACGGAAAACATCGAACGATTAGGCCGACGGGCGCGAACCCAGCTCCTCCAGTCTACCAGTTTCGGGGACAGAACCACTTGGCCACTGGTACGGCCCGCCAAAGCTAGTAAAATGCTTTACTTTTTTGAGTATTCATTCGATCTTCATTTCTTGTACCAAAATGGACATTTTCACAAATTCTTATGAATGGCCATATCGGTTGTTTCTGGAGAAACCTATTTTGTCTGCACTAAAGTATAATTTAGACTTCGTATTCTTAAAGCATTCTGAAACTTTATTGTTTGATATATTTCACTTTTAAAATATGTTTGAGATTCATAATATATTGAGATTTCCTGATATGTTTTATATATATACCTTTAACTAACAGATTCGACTTTTTGCTACACGAACTTAACTTATAACATATTGTTTTATTTTAAAGATAAAATTTTATTTACGAGAGCTGCTATTTATATTTCTGGCCTTGGCAAGAAGGAGTGTTATGAGGCTGCCGCTGAAAATTTCAATTGAAAATTCGATTTTTTTTAACCATAAGTTCTCCAAAACAATTTGCCATTTTAGCTTGATTTGCGTTATTTGCAGTAAATTGAAAGATTCATCTTGTGTAAAAAAATGAAATTGGCTCGTGAACATTTTCGTGCGATCATTTTTCATAACTTTCGACGTGAAATGTCAAAATAAGAGTACTTCCATGAACTTAATTTTTTATACAACGATAAAGCACCATCCTAAAGCACTGTAAAAAACTGGCATAACGAATTCATTCGTGTTCCATGTTCGCTCCAGGACGCATTTCGTGAATGTCTACCAAAACCGGTTGTTGTGCCAGAAAATATCAATGCTGTGTCTGAACTGATAAAGCAAGATCGTCATGTGACATACCATGAAATTGAGAAATCTTTGGACATTAGTATGACAGGCATCACTAAGATATTGACTGAAAATTTGGGAATAAAAAATATTTGTTCGCGTTGGAGCCCGAATATTCTATCAAACGCTCAAAAGGAAGTCGATCGGGGCAAGGAAATGTTAAACAAATACGTTCAAGATTCATCAAAAGTTGTGTACAACATATAAACAGGTGACAAATTTTGGATCGATGCATATGAGCCGGAAACAAAACAAGAATGGACTATATGGGTCTTCCAAGACGAGCTAAATCCAACAAAAGTTGTTCCAGGAAGACGCACATCGAAACAAATGGTTGCCTATTTACTTGACATTAGCGGTCACGTGGCGATAGTGGCAGTAGAGCAACGCAAGACAGTTAGTTCCAAATGATACTCAACCATTTATTTGCCAGAAGTCTTCGGAGAAATTCGAAAAGAGCGGAATAATAGGCGAATAATTTTTTATCATGACAATCTATGCTCGCACACATCGGCTCAAACAAAGGAATTTCTGAAACGCCAAAACATCGAATTGATGGGTTATCAGCCATAGAGCCCTGATTTGTCACCCAATAACATTTTTTTATTCCCACACACCAGAAATAAATTACGTGAATAATGATTTTCGACGCCCGAAGAAGCGGTTGTTGCGTTCAAAACGCATGTTTGGAGTTACCTCCATAGGAGTGGAAACAGTGCTTCGAAAATTGGTTCAAACGGATGAAAAAGTGTATTGATCTTCATGGAGAATACTTTGAAAAGCAATAAATTCAATATTGAACGTAAACATGTGTGTTTTCATTACCAGGCCAGAAATATAAATAGCAACCCTCGTACTATGTAATGTCTACTTAAGTTTAAGGTGTAAAATCAAAAAAGATTTGTGAAAGCAAACTATATTTTAATGAATGTTTTCAAAACAGGAATAGCAAATAAAGAATTAAAGTAACAAATTTTCAGGTATATATCATGAAACATCTTTTACAAACATATAATGATAGTAAACTGTTCTGAGCAAGTTCTGATGCACCAGAAAAATATCCTTTATTCTATTTGGCTATTTAAATAATTAAGACATTATTGATATTATTATATTATTCAGACATTTTTCTCCCAGAAATATTTCTGTGACTCCGGGAAGATATTTTACAGATCCGGAGGTAGGGGAGGGGGGATTGCCCTTTTATCAACTAAAATGTATAAAATCTTAAACTTTTCAAGAGCTATTTTAGTGTTTCGAGGAGGGGGAATAACACCCTCTGAATTCAACACTGTAAAATATAGGTCTTAAGTTATGCACTAAATGCCCACTGATTTTTTTATCATTTATTTATTTATTTATTTATTTTGTTTATCAGTTTGTTTTCATTTCGTTTAGTTATGTAAAAGTGCGAATAGAAAAACAAGCGATAAAGGTTGTCTCATGCCATGCAAATTAATAATTTGCAGATAAAGCTATTTACAGTTAACCAAAAATTTAATAAACAAAATGATAAGGTTTTATTAATAAAATCTAATGATCTGTCCATCCCACTTCTACACATATTTTTGAGTTTGGTAACGTCAGATGCAGACCTCTTTTATTTTTGTGGAATTGTTTTAAAATTGATGAAAAATATTATGCAGAATATTTAACTTGTAACTATGAAGAACATGATCGTGAGCAAACTGTTATGACTAAAATACTTCGATAGTAATAATAGCAGTAATAATAACAATAACAACAACAACAATAACAATAATAAAAGTATTTTTTTCATCATGAGTCTACGTCAACGCATTAGGCTAAAAACCATATGTATAAAAAAAAAAAATCCGGACTCTATAGTTGATTTAAATTTCTGCACCCATACGAGACATGCCAATATTTTATTTTTATCATTTTATAGATAAAGAAACCATTCCATTTATAGAATGTATTCGAAGCACATTTTAAAACAATCTAATGTATGTTGTTATTCACGATTCAAATTTTATATCAGGAGATATCAGTTTTGGGATAGTTTCCATTAGGTTTTATAAATAGCCAACTAAAAAATATGAAAAATATCAAGTGTGAATATTGCTGTTTATCCTGTAAAACTGTATTTAAAGGTTACTATCTGAATTTGAAACCGATTAATGTTAGTAACATAAGTAGAAAGTAAGTAAGCTTTTAAAACGGATTTTTTCCTCCTTGCAATGTACAGTTGGTAAAGAGGTATTTAGCTTAGAATATTAAAAACGTTCTAAGCTGAAGGGTTTTTTTTTTCTGTTGATGTCTAAGAACCAATCCCAAACAACTAAATTGCGTCTAAAAAGAAACTAGTAATATTTATCACTTTTCTATGTTTCTTTTTTCTTTCAGTTTAATGAACAGTTTTAAAGTATAATACTCATGACAGTTGAATAGAGAATTCTGAAACATGTTTATTATATTTATTATTTATGAGAAAGTACGAATTTTTACCAAATATTTTCTATATTTTTATTTGTTTGCTTAAAGTAGAAACTTTAAAAAAATTATAATAAAGAGAATCATCATTTAAGTTTTGTTGTTAATTCTTTATTTATTTATTTTTTATTTTTATTTTTTAATCTGCCGTTGAATTTTTCCTTATGCATATATTTTTTTTTCTTTTGATTATACAGTGAAACCTCCAAATAAGGGACACCTATGGGACCGGAACTTTTGTCCCTTAAATAGAGGTGTCCCTTATTCGGAGTTTTTATATTATTATTAATTAATCTCTCTGAAGGATATAGAAACAGCAAAGCATTAAACATGATGTGCCATAAATGACCCAAAGTGCATAAATTATGTTAATCAGACAAAAGGAAGAAAAGAGAATTAATCAATTAAAATTTTCCATTAATTACTAAATATTAAATGATTTGTAGAATTATTGATTTGTATTTTTATGCAAACTGTGTACATGCAGCAAAAAGTATAAAAACATTTGAAAGAATTTTACTTGAAGTAGCAATCAAAAGTGATTGTTTTGCAAATTTCAATTTTTCAATATAAACCTTTCATATGTTCATTTACCATACTTATAAATTTTAGTTCTTCATTACCAGCCGTATTCGCCAAACAAGAAAAAAGTATTCAACTCTTTTGCATATTTTAAGACAACAAATCTCTCAACTGCTCTACTTAGCAAGTGGGAAACGTTTTGGCACATTTACAAATTCATTTTTTAATTGAAAGGTATAAAATTGGAATGCTTGACTATGGAAGCAATTTGCAATTGAACTGTATTTTAAATTTTTTGAAAAATAAATTACCTGTAAAATCCTGTATAAGGGATTTTGATCACGTGACAAATACCTTTTTAACCCTTTTTTGAGTACTTATTTTTCTTTCTGATGGAAATTCGGTTCAAGACGCCCACATTGATATTTTCTAAAAAATCTATACCATTAAAAAAAAAAAAAAAAAAAAAAAAAAAGGTCGATTATATATTTTCTGAACCACACTTGCTAGTTTTAGACATTTCCGGATAAAAATTAATTAAAACAATATGTCTTAAAAGTTGCCTTTTTTGGATCTGAGAACAGCTTAAAAGCATATGTAAACTTCTTTATTTTACAATTTTCTTTTATTCTCCATTTTCAGAATCATCCTCACAATTTTCATCATTACTTTCAATGCGGATAAAAACACTAATGTTGAATCAGAATTGTGGGTAAATAAATGGCAGTTAATAGTGTCATATGCCTCTATATAAACATGACTGTCTGTCTGTTTGATAACTTCATAAAAATCTGTATTTTCATTTTCATCACAGACTATTTCATTATCTGAAATTCAAAAACACAGTCTCTAGTCTCATTTTGAAGTGTCCCTTAAATCGAGTGTCCCTTATTCAGAGGTAAATACATTACACGTCCTATTCCAAGGGACTGGGACCGGAAGTTTTGTCCCTTAAATAGAGGTGTCCCTTATTCGGAGTGTCCCTTATTTGGAGGTTTCACTGTAGTAGCTAATAATTGACATTAAAGAAGTTAATATAAATTTAAAGATTTAGATTAGAAAAAAAAAGAGAAAAATATATTTTAAGTAAGAACAAAATATCACGCCGTGGTAAATTTAAAAAAGTCATGTTATTTGACGTTAAAAAATAAATGTTTATTAGTTCAATTTCCATTCAAATATGATAATTTCTTATAAATTTACTATTATTACATATTATTTTATGTAACTGTTACTTGTTTAAATATCATTTAACGAAGAGTTAGATGTTTAACTCTCTATGAATATATATGCCTAAAGATAGCGAAATGTGTATTTGCTGCCTGTTTTTTATTTATATTTCCTCTGTATGTATAATGCTTCTCCGGATTCATTTTCAGTGAGTCATGATCATGAGTTAGTTATGTTGAAGTTGCTTGATGAAATTATTCTGCTGCGAAATATTTTAAAACTGAAATGCTATATGTAAATATTTAGACATATACTGCAATGAAATAGTTAATTTTAACGTTTAGTAGCTAATCTAACAGTAATTATTGAATTTAGAAATACACAAACAGATATAAATAAAAACTAGAGTAGTGTGCAAACAATCGGAAATCATTGTGATTATAAAAGAATCGAAGAGCAATATCGAGCAATAGGGAAGGATAATCGGTTATTGCGTGAGATGCGTATAATCATAATTATAAAAGCTAATGAAAAGACTTTTTTATTTAGCGAGAATATATGTGTACACATAAATATTTGCGACCGACGAACGGATGTATGACTCTGATTTTAATTTGTTAAGAGAAGGTCAAACTAGTCTAAAAGTCTAGTCTTTACTAGTCTAATCTAGTTTATAAATAAAATTCAAAGTTGAAAGTCCTATTCAAATTCGGCACTAGACACAGGGATACAATTAATTATTGAAACTACTTTTTTAAATTCACTTTCCATTTCTTTTTCCAAGGATTACTTAAAAATTCAAAATTCCTGTAGAATTATCCGTTCGTATACATTAAATCTTTTCCATAGTTCGGTTACTTCGTGATTTCTCTGTGTAATCTCAGTTCATAAGGGTGTTCTTAAATCAAAAGGGGCAATTTTGTGGCATATGTTTTAGTTCATTTTTGCTCGGTAATGCATAAAAATAGCAGGTGTTGTTATTCAAAAACTGTCTAATTGTACTCGGTTTTCAGTTTTTAAAAAAACACAATAGATCTTTTATAACAAGCCTTCAAAGTTGACGTTTTTGAGCACATTTCCGGACAAAAGCAGAAAGCGCGGTTTAAAAGCAGTAGAAAACGGGTGATCACGTGATCGAAATAGCTTAGAACTGGATAGCTAATTTAATTATCATAAAATGGAAAACTAAGTTCGATTCCAAATCGCTTCCATAGTCAGACGTTCCAATTTTACATCTTTCTGTTAAAAATGAATTCGTAAATGTGTCAAAACGTTTTGCGTTGTTGAGCGGAGCAGTTGAGAGCACTCTTGATAAGCTCCATACAATCTGTTCTAAAATGTATTGAATGAACAAGAGCCAGCTTGTTTTCTGATGAATCGTATTCTAGTGAGCTGCAATGATGACATTGTCGGAAAAATGGAAAAATTTATCTTTATACGCCAAATTTTTCGTCATTTTTAAACAAATAATTTCCGTACTCTTTTTTTTTTCCAGTTCTTTCCGGAAGTCTGAAAATGAGGGAGAATTTCCGTTAACCCCTTGAAGGGCGGTAATATATCCCTTCTATTTTTAATCAAGATTTCCACCAGAAATTTTTTTTATCGCATTTTACTTTGACAACTTTGATGGGGATCAATGATTTTATTAGTGGTAGGTATTGTATATAGTTTTATAGTTTATATTTATATGACTATGAATGTTATAATAAAGAAGAATAGGTGTATAAATTATTTATATAATTTATAGAATACAGTATGTCCTTATTGTGATTAATGACTTACTTAATTGGAAAAATATTTCATTTATAATCGATTTTTTTTTTCAGTTTTGTTCTATTTTTATAATAACAATTCGCCAGCTAGTCTAACAACAAACAATTCTAAATTTTTCTTTATTTCCTTTTCAGAGAAAATAATATGGTGAAACACTCTTTCTTTACAAAAAAATCAAAGCCATGAACGATAAATGGAATTCAGAAACCCACGAATACTACGAATTTTGATCACGTCTTTAGCATGACACAATATTTATTTCAAGAAAATTTCCGTGGCAATATCATTCTGCTTATTTCTAGTGACAAGAAGATTTTGATAATTAGCAGATTTCGTTAATCAGTGATTTCATTAATGACAGATATATTGTATATAGCTTTATACTATTTTATATTTATATAGCTGTAAAACATAATACCTATATTATTTATTTATATAGCTTAAAACTTTTCAATGATGTTCTTATTTAAATTACTGACTTGATTAATTTTAATAATATTTCGTATATTTTCGATTTTTTTTTTCAGTTTTGTACTATTTTTTTATGTAAGAAATTTGCAATCATTTTATTTTTATTTATTTATTATTTATTTATTTTTATTTATTTATTTTTATTTATTTATTTATTTATTTTTACAGCGAAAATAAGATGAACTATTTTTTCTCTAGAAAGTAGTGAAAACTGGGAACTGAAAAATGTAACTCGGGAACCCAAAGATACCTGAATTATGAAAATTTCAGAAAAGACAGGAATGCACAGAAATAGATATTACTATCGCAGGTGTAATCACAGGATAATAGAACATTATTTCCAGAACAAGTATCCAAAAACAAAAATTTTATCCCTTTTAGTGTCTTGCAGAATTTTTCATGTATGTTTAACGATTCATAAGATTATAGCTATAAAAGATATTTGTATGAGGATTTGTATTTGATAACGTTATAGCTTTATTTATATTATACGCTTAAAATTTACATTATATCAATTTTGTGTACAATCAGATTTTGAATTTAAACATCACGTGGCGGAAAAACATAGGACGTGTAAAAAGTTTTTAAATGCTTCTGATGAACATCATAATTTCATCACATAGCGTATTGTGAAACGAAAAGCTTGACTAATTTTCTCTAATACTTTTGAATGCGTACGGATGTTCCGTTGGTAAAATCTCTTGCCATTTAGAAATTATCACATCATACCTCCAAAACATTCGAAAAACAGTTTTTTCAACCAAGTCACAAACAGAGATGTCAGAATCGTTATGAACAATGCATATTAGTGATGGGCGATTCTGGAAATTTTGAGAATCGATTAAAATCGATATCATATAAAACAACATCGATCATAATAAGAATCGATTTCTCAGTTCTAGAATCGATACTAGAATCGATATTTCGATATTCAGGTTCACACAGAGAAGATCCAAATTACTAATTCCAAAACTTAGACAATCAGCAGGACCGTAATTACCGCCTCCCACCCCCCATCACCATTTAGGGAGGCATAGAATTAAGCTATTGCAGATTTTAGAGCCGGATAATAAGAATTTTAAATTTTAAAATGATTGTCACTTATGGTTGTCACTTACACAAAAACTTTGACAAATTTGAGAGACATAACTCAACTAATAACAACACTGAGTAACTTGGCATTAAACCGAGGATAAAGAGTGCCAAGAGCGTGTAACTAGGATGGAGAACAAGGAGTATAGACAAAAAAAAACTTTTTTTTTCTTATGCCAACCAAATGTTACACGAGATAGTTTGAAAGAACAAAAAATATGCCCCATTCCCAAGGGGGCAGGTAAACCCCACTCTTGACGGAAGGGCGACCATAGCCCAATTGTATCTTTTGTCGAAGTTTCAAAATGAGGATTTACAATAAAATAGAACGAGAATTGGACATTTTAAAAATTGCATGCATACTTTGAAAGGCTATTTAGTAAAAATTGGCAAGGAAGGAGGGGGGGGGGGACGAGGGATTAGAACGGACGAACTTGAAAAAAAAAAAAAACATAATTAACTAATAACCCAAATAACTGAGCTCCTAAACAGAAATATAGTGTTTAACTTAGTGTTGAATTCATGGGGTGGCCTACGGGGAATATGCACTCTTTAAAACTATAAAAAGTGCCAAGAGCATGTAACTAGGTGGAGAGAGGGGTAGTAACAGAAAAAAAACGAGGAGATAAAAGCTTCATAACAATATGTTACATGAGATGGTGTGGAAGAAACAAAAAATATGCCTCCCACCCAGGGGGGGCAAGGTAAATCCCAAACGGACAAAAGGGCGACCCCGGCTCAAATGTATCTTTTGTTGAGGTTTCAAAATATGGATTTATAACAAAATAGAACGAGGATTAGACTTTTTTAAAATCGCAGTCATAATTTGAACGAACCTGTAAGTTAAGATTGGTGAAGAATGGGGGGGGGCGGTAGCACGGGCGAACATGAAAAAAAAAATAGTGGCACTCTGAGAGTGCCGATAGAAGTGAAATCTTGAACAATTACGTGTGTATTTTTTGAATCGTTAGGATATATAATTTTGAATCGTCAGGAAATATTTTTAAATAAATAAAAAAAGTTTCTATAATATTAAAGAATATATTAATCTCTATAAAAAAAACCGCGCGATACCATATATCCAGCTATTGTAGTTAACTCACTATAACTACTTTCTTACATTTTAAAACGCGATAATTACACCAACCAAAATTAGACCATACTATCGATACCTTAATCCTTATCCAAATAAATCATTTTGTATTAATGCCTATTACAATATCTGTAGATTACTTTTTGAATTATTCAAATCGAACATTCCATTCAAAAGATATTACGAATTTGAAGATGACAATCTAAAGAAATAATAGCGCTGCTGAGTACTCGGTGGCCAATAAGCTTAGGGATTACGTGTGCAATCAAACGATTGCGGGTTCGAACCCCAGTTTCGCTAATATGTATCAATGTTTTTTTTTTCTTTTTTTAGAAGAAGTTTGAAAAATTAAAATTTTAACACATTATGGGTCCGTAACGTGACCTGAAATGATGGGAGAAAATTTCTTATGCTAGGTTTGTAATGTATGAAGCATAAGCTTTCAATAGACATATTGTATCAAGAAATGAGAAAAAAACCCTCTGCCCCCCCCCCCCCCACAAAAAAAAGGTCCTATAGGGGAAACCGGGAAACTGGAATAGCAAAAAGAACGGCGAGAAATGGTTTGCTATACTAGAATTTTTCTCATCACTGTAACTCCTATAGAAGCAAAGTTATAGCCTTTTAAATATTGAAATGAAGTGAAGAAATAAGCAAAATTAGGTGAGTGATCGACAAGGGGGGGAGGGGCTCACAGCTCTGGGGGTGCCATGTAGCTTAAACTTTTAAGTTAAAAATGGTAGAGAATTAAATGAGCGAAATTTTAAGGTGTATATTGGGGAGGGTGCAAGCCCCCCCCCCCTCAATTTTTTTTTTGTTTCTTTTGAAGAAACAAAAAAATATGCCAGCCGGCGGGGCGCAGATAAACCCCAAACGGGCGGAAGAGGGACCCTTTATTTATCTTTTGCCAAGGATTTAAAATGTGGATCTAAAATAAAATAGACCGAGAATTGGACATTTTAAAAACTGTATGCATATTTCGAACGGCCCTGTAAGTTAAAACTGATGCGGAAAGGCGGGATTAGAAGAGACGAGCGAGAAAAATAAAACATAATAAACTAATACTTCAAATAACTGGGCTTCTAAACAAAAATATAACGATTTAACCTAGTGTCGAATTAATGGGGTGACCCGCAGGGGATAACCCCCTCTCCCAGAAGTTATGAGATTTTATGCTTTTTAATGCACAAATTGCGATTCCCCCTCTCTTACAGAGCTGTAAAACATGATGCCCTCTTCCGGAGTCGCAGAAAAATACCTGCATTCAACACTGATTTAGCCTAGAAAAAGAAAAAAAAAATCGAAATCGAATCTAAAGATCGAAATCGAATCTAAAGATCGAAATCGAATCTAAAGATCGAAATCGAATCTAGAGATCGACATCGAATCTGAAGATCGACATCGAATCTAAAGATCGAAATCGAATCTAAAGATCGACATCGAATCTAAAGATCGAAATCGAATCTAAAGATCGATCTTACGGGCAGAATCGATTTTACATTTTTACTTTCTTTTGTAACTTTACAAGAAGAGAGTATTAAATTCGTGAAAAATTTTGACTTCCCGTTTTTGATGGATTTATATATTTTAGAAGCTCTTTAACACGATTTTATGGTTTTTAAGAAATATCTGTGTGTGTGTGTGTGTCTGTCACTCTGTGAGTCTGTATACGACAAAAATTTCTGACCGTTCTATCTCAAGAACAAATGCACGGAATTCCACAAAACTTTAGATTTAGTTTGATCTTGATATAAACTGAATCTAATTAATTTTTGGTGTATATAGCCTAACAGGTGGCGCTGCTGTGCTGCATTTTTTGCGATTTGCGCAACAGCTATATCTGAATAACGAATGAACGGATTTTCACCACATTTTAGATCCAGTTAGTCCTTGACATGAATTGATGTTTTTTGCATTTTGATGTATATAGCTTCCCAGATGGCACTGCTATACTAAATTTTTCACAATTTCCACTCAGCGCTATGTGAAAGGGGGGGGGGGGCGAAAGAAAGCGGTCGTTCTGAGCACGGAAATTTAGGGGGCGCCAAATTTTTACTACTAACATCACTTCTAGCCTATCACAAGAAACAGTTAATAGGGGGGGGCTAAATTGGAACTTTGAACCGGGCGCAGTTCTCTTTTCGCACGCCCCTGTTTTCATTTCAGCTTTATCTCAAGAACTAATGCACGGACTTTCATAAAAATTTAGATTCAATTAGTTCTTAATATTATTTGATGCTAATTACATTTTGGTGGAAATCGCTTAAGAGATGGCGCTGCTATACTGCATTATTCATAATTAACGCAATAGCGCTATCTCAAGAACGAATTTTCATCAAAATTGAGATTCACTAAATCTGACATAGATTAGTGTTATTTAGTTCTTGGTGTAACTTGCCCTACAGGTGGCGCTGATATGCTGCATTATTTATGATTTCTGAATAGCTGTATCTCGCGCTTTCATGGATTTTCATCAAAATTCAGATTCAGCTGGTACCTAATAAAAATTGATCCTGGTCAATTTTTGGTGTACATCACTCAACAAAAAACGCTATTTTACAGGGGGGGGGGGGTTCTGAGATTTCTTTAATTCTTCTATCTTAGAAACTAATACACTGAAATTTTGGAATTGGCACATCCATCTATTTTATCTTCGATTTTTGGAGGAAAATGAAAATTATATTACCTTCAAAGAAATCGATTAAAAATTTTAAAGTATCGATTAAATCGAGTTGGCCGTAGTATCGATTAAATCGATTTAAAAAATCGAAATCGCCCATCTCTAATGCATATATTTCTTAAATTACGTAGTTGAGGGGAAACTTAACAGCTAGTAGAGAGATAATTTGACTTGTAAATAGATTAAGGGGTCATTAGAAAAATGTTTAAATGTAATTAAAAGCTACATGATTTATTTGAATAAAACAATAGAAAGTTATAAAAAATCTTAAGAATTTTAACATTTTAAAATACGAAATAAAAAGGAGAAGCAGAAAATTCCGTTCGGAACCTCTTTTTGAAATTGCACCCTTCCAAAGTGTATTCAAAATCCTGACATCTATAACGTTGTTTTAAAGTCTGTCTATTCTTAAATGCTTTAAGTGTTACTGAATTATCCATAATTTATTATTATGATTATTGCTATAATGACTATTTATAATGTTTACAATAATTATTATTTATAGTTATTATTTTAATTACATAAGGCGTTCGCGTTTGAGTGTAATTAATGATTTTTATTTGTTAATTTGATTAATACAGTGGTGGAAAAATTATAAAGCCACTTGAAGATAAGATATAAGTAAGAATCAAAAGATGGAAAAAATATGAAATTTCATACATATATATTACATGCTAAAAGAAAGTAAAAAAAAAAAATCATCAATAACTACTTTAGTAAAAGGCAACTAGATTAATAAAAGGACTAAAGAAAAATTTCTTACAAAGAAAATTGGAAACAATTATAAAGTCGATGCTTGCATTTCATGAATAATCGATGTAAGATCCTTTTTTTCGATGACTTTGACTATTCTCTTGTTCATTTAATCGATCAGATCCCACAAAATGCTTCCATTAATATTGTTCCAAAAGCTTTTATAACTTTAAATTCTAACTTTAAATCGAATTAAATAGCAAATCTAACTTTAAATTGAATGGCCGTCCATTTTGGAATATTTCGGACTAAAATTCACCAATGATTTTCTATTACTACATTCAGAGCAGGGCTACGACCTGGCCATTGAAGATATTTCACCTGATTAGCTTCCAGCTAAGATTTAGTTGATTTCGAAACATGAACAGAAGCACTGTCCAGTCTCCTGAAGTTATTAGAGGAGCTATGGATTTTAAATTATCTCCTAACATACGTTGATACGTAACAGTTATTTTGTCATGCATGAAAACAATTGGAGTGGTTCCACAGGCAACAAATTCAGTCCAAACCTTTACCGGTTTGGAAAAAAAAATACATGAGGTTCCTGTTGTAAATCATACCAAAAATATTAGCCGCTGGATCTATTAAAATTAAATTTCCTTTTATTAGAAAAGACAACATCTCTTCAGTTTGTACCTTCGATTAAATGTTTTCGTGCAAAGTTTAAGCGGATATTTTTTGTGGTGCTTAGAAAGAGGTAGAATTTTCCATATTTTTCATTTCCGAAATAATATCTCACAAGAATAATTCTCAAAATGGCAAGCGAGAGCATCTTTAAAAAATTGATCCAGTCTGGATTTGAATTGAAATTTACTATAATTTTACCATCGGCTTTTCTACTGTCTCTTAAACCTTTAAACAAGGGTCGTATGCTTAAGAAAAATTTTCAGGACAAATATCAGTATTTTTTTGTTAATAGAAAAATAAATTTAGATTACATGCGCAAAATTTTGCCGTATTAAATAATAATAATAATAATTGAAAAAAAAAAAAAAAAAAAAAAAAAAGATTTTCTATAGGAAAATACTGGTACCAAAGAATTTCTCGGTATTGAAATTTCAGACAAGTACAACGCCTGATTTAACCCCTAACGAGAGCATATTGTTTAATTTTTAATCTTTTATCACCTCTTTTTCAAAAAGAAAATGTTATGTAATTGAATCTCGAAAATGCTTTGATTAAATAAGATAAAATATTTACAACAAAAAATAACTGGTGCGAATAATAACAGCTTCTGAGCATCTTAAGTGGCATGTACGCTGGTCACTCGCCCCTAAGGGGTTAAACTTTTTTCGCACTTACCCGACATCAAAAAGGAGGACGTTATTAATTCCATCGGTATGTATTTTTTGTTCACGTACAACTTTCGTAAACACAAACCAATTTTAATATTTTTTTTTTTTTTTTTTTTTTTTTTTTTTTTTTAATCATAAGTCTCCCGCGTGGTCCCATTCCAATTTCATCAAAATATGGTGAAAGTATTTTTAAAAGTATATCTCTAAGACAATTAATGCTGCTACCATAGCTGCCTTAATTGAATTTATTGTGAACCATTTTACTTTCCCGGTTCCTAAAAAATTATAATAATCACTATTGCATATAAAAATAATTTTTAATTTTTTCATGTTAGAAATGTTCAATATAATCTTCTTTAGCTAATGCATAGCTCAAATCAAACTTTAAATATTAATTTATGTTTGAATTTTCTTCTTTTTACTCTGGGACAGCATATGTAAGCTAAATTTGAAAATAGCCCATATGTTTCAGAAATATTTTGTCAAACCAAAAACAATCCTTTCATAATAAAAAGATAATGCGGAAAAATGAAAATAAAAACTTCAAATGCGGATGGGTTCCAAGCTTATAAATTTAAAATTAGAGAATGAATTTTCGCTCTGACTGATAAGAAGCCTGAATAGAAACTGGACTTTCTTCTTAAATCATGTTTGTTGATTTATTATTATTGTTAATTTTTAATAAGTAATCTCAAGAAACAAAACGATTAAAAGCATAAGATTTCAACCAAAACATAAATTGTTAAATTAAAATAAAAGTAAGCCTAATTTTTAAAAAAATGCTTTGTACTCATATTTTTGGTACGTAACGTAATGACAGTAAATTTTTTATTTCTGTGGATTTATTTTTATTTTGTGCAATTATATTTTAACTGTGTGTTAGCATTAGCAATAGAAAGAACACGACATATGATCTCTAAGTATCCAACGATGAAGCATTTAACGCTCATATTGATATGCACTGATTTTCTACAGTATACCCCTCATATCGCTCTGATATTATCCTCAAATACACAGTCTATCCGATTGGTCAAGATATGCAATTTAACGCCTTTCTTTCCATAGAGAATAAAAATTATTATTATTATTATTTTCACATTCAATCACCGTTAAATTTTGACAGTTTTATATTTCAGGGGCTCTGAGGGGGGGGGGGACATTATACAGATTCAGAGGGGGGTCGGTAAGAACTGCAATTTTCTGCCATTGAAAATACAAAACTTCAAATCTTCCTTTTAATTGCTCCGAGCTCCCCCCCCCCCCCTCTGGATTCAACACTGCTCCAATGTTTCAAAGCTCTACCAGTAACGCGGAGGTTCTGCTTATACAGCTGGTAGACAAGAAGTGCAGAGTTTGAATCCTATCGCGTCTGTCGGCCTAACCGTTCGGGGTTTTCCGTGGTTTTCTTCGAGCCTTGACAAATCTTGCATAAATGCGGGTTCGATTTCCTTAGAAAGACCCTTCCTACGTAGGACCCCTCCTGTAGGGTACTTCCCCTAGGGCCTATATCTTTCGAGCAGATAATCAGCAGCCATATATAACAGCAATATTTCAACATAAAGTCGTATTTATTACAATGTTGAAGTATGACTTTTATTTATAGGTAAAACGATTTATAAATATCAGTAAATTGTATCCGGTGTAAGCATCGAAAAATATTTACCTTTGCAGCTTGTGAATGTGATATCAATAGCCTTATGAAAATGAGGATGAAAAAATATACGTTATGGGTTCTACATATAAAAGGAATTTTTCATGACTAAGCAAGCCTTTCTTCTATCAAGATGTCATAACTGCGGAAGATACGAACAACGAATCATTTAATATTACATATTAGGATAATTCATAAAATCACCCCGCTCTAAGCCGTATGAGTTTTCGAAAAGGAGTTTTCGCTTAAAAAAAGAAAAAATCTGTTGGTACTTTGCCATCCGGATGTTTCATTTCCAAATGAGGAAAAATAAACCTCAAAAAGAAAAAAGTAACAACCCTTTCCTTTATCCAGTAACACACACCCAACGAACAAACAAACCGATAAAAGTTATTGACAAGAACTTTATGTAAACAGCAATAAAAAAGGATAGCTAGCTGCAAAAAGGGGTATGTACAGGTAAACATGAATATCCCGGCATGCTCTGGGATAGTGCCCTTGAAACATGGCGCTATCGCGCTATGGCCACACCTACCTCTCATTGGATAAACAACTCAAATTTCTCTTTTTTAGAATGGCATCTTGTATTTTGTTTGTAACTCTTTGCTTGCGTCGTTTTCGAAAAGATTATTATACTTAGTTGCGCACTGTAACTGTGTTATTTCAACGGGAAAAACGCGAAAAAAAGAGACTGGAGATTTCCCAGTCCGTTTGCAACTCACCTCCTCTCTTAAACTTGCAAGAAAGGACGTTGTCTGTAACTTAAGGAGGTTCGTGTGACCGTGGTACATTTGAAAAGACAAAATTTGTTTGAGAAAAGAAGTAAAATAAATGCACAACTTTCCTTTTCTAGCTATTAATTGCTTTATTTTCTTCTATAATTCATTGAGAATTTTTTATGTAGTTATGCCCTGTATATTTTAGGAAAATAAAATAGAAACAAGGTTTGGAGAAATGCTTTTTTAAAGAGGAGTGCTAGATATTACGCGATTTTGTCAGGACTGTTTTATAATTTATAACTGGCCAAAAAAATCTGATTAGTTTAAAAAATATAAAATTTATAAAATTTAAATAATTTTTTGCAAGCGTGCGGGTTGGATCTTAAAGAGATATCTGTGGTTAGTAATGCGCCCGATAGATTTCTTTCCGGGTTGAAATTTCCAGGCCCGGCCCCGGCCCGAACGAAAGTTTGTTTGGCCCGACCCAATGTAAAAATAAAATGTTCGGCCCGCACAAAAATCAGTGATCCGGCCCGATCTGGCCCGACACAATTTCTACTATTTCGAACAAAATTAAGATTTTTATCATATAATTAAGATTCCTTTAAGGAATACTGCGCATATATATGAAATGATTTTGCAGTATATTTTACAAAAAAGACACAATAGCAACATTAATGATAACTTAGATTCTTAGATTTTCAATTTTCAATCAATTTAAAAATATAATACGCCTGAGAAAAAAAAAAAAAAAAGAAAAAAGAAAAAGAAAGAAAGAAAGAAAGAAAAAGAAAAAAAAAAGTTAAAAACAATATAACTTTTGTAGCAGTATAATAATAAGTAGATTTATGAAAATATTTCTATATGATTTATTAAAGATTTTCTAAAATCCAAAGGAACTGCTTTCTGATACATTTCTGAATTTATTTCTTTTCGTAAACGGATGCGACTGGTAAGTGTTCGTATTCAAAAACTATGGAATGGGGTGGTATTATCCATTTTTTGATACAAGTACTATATCTTTGAGAATTTGTTGTCAAAGTTAGCGTTTTTGAATCGAATTTACGAAAACGACATAGTATGAGAAGGGAGAAAAATCTGCAGCCACATAAGAATATCTTACATCTCGACAGGTAATCTATTTACCAAAAATGGAAAACACTATTCGATTCCAAATGTTTTCAATAGTCAGGCTTGTCAATTTTATACCTTTATAGTTAAAAGTTAGTCAGAGAATATGCCAAAGTTTCGCGTTGTTGTGTAGTGAATTTAAGAACCACTAAGAAGTATACTTTCAAAGATTACGTTAATAGAAGTTCATTATATCTATTCATGCTTTTACAAAACATAATTTCTGCCCTAACTATTAAGTCCAGTTCCAGTTCGGCTCGACTATGTAGAAAAACAATCAAGTCCAATCTCGATTTGGCACGAGTTGGCTAAGACATATTAAGCCTGGGTTAGACACAATGTAATTTATCCAATGCTAATCACTACACGGCACAAATTACATTTCCGTATTGATGTTGTTAAACTAGCATCGGCTCGTTATGCACATTTATATTTATTCTAGTTAAAGCCATAATTATTGAAAATAGTTCATATTTTATCGTGTTTGCCGAAATCTTTA
Source organism: Maratus speculifer (assembly GCA_964019185.1). NCBI lineage: Eukaryota > Metazoa > Arthropoda > Arachnida > Araneae > Salticidae > Maratus > Maratus speculifer. The sequence goes on from OZ025289.1 coordinate 287,701,816, forward strand.
TACTTGGCCAGTTGGCCCGTTAATTTTTTTTTATCGATCCGGCCTATCCGGTATTGCCTGTACAATTTTTTTGCGCGGTCGGCCCGTTAAAATATTGTCCTAATTCTGGCGGCCCGGTCCGTTTTAAAATTCGCATCCATTCCGTCGACCCGGCCCGGGTCTATGCAGACCTCTTACATATATATTACACCATATCTAATCATAATTTGAAGCATTACTGGCATAAAGCTTCGGGAATTAATTAATGAAGTAAAATACTGAACAAAGTAAATTTTCATTTTGATTATTTATTAAAGCTTAGAGTGCAGAAATAATTAAAAAATTTTTAATTATGCTTGGATGATTCGAAATCAAAAGGTAAACATCTACTATGATGTTCTATATGATGATAAGTGCCGAGTAGTATTCTGTTTACTAAAAAAAAAAAAAAAAAAAAAAAAAAGAAGAATGCATATGACATTAATTCCAAAATATAATAAACGAATGATTTATGACGTGAAAAAAAAAACCCTGCAATTTTGCATTCTGTTGGATTTCTTTTCACGCGAAACAAAGTTTGGGATATTCTTTAAATATAAGTAAGTGGAGTATATTTACTTTCTGTTTATATATGCAATCATTTTAAATTCTCGTGTTTTTGTGATATATTTGTTTTACGTATTAAATTGATATATAATACTTGTAAAATATAGTTTTGTAGTCTAGCTATTTCAATATTTTAAGGATAAAAATTAGTTAATAACATAAGTACGTAAAAGTGTCATTTTTGTATAGAGCTTTGAAATATTTACTTTTAATTATATAGCGTTTTACATGCTTTAAATTCCGTGAAGTTGAAATTACAGGAATATTAATAAAATATGGTGTTATATCTTGTTTTAACAATAATTTTTTTTTCAATTTATGTTTGTATTTTCATGTTTTTTTTTTTTTTTTTTTTTTTTTTTTTTACACTATTGGGAACAATATTAACAACATTTAAAAAATTTATAATTTTAATTTTGCTTTTTGAGGTGTTAATCCTGAAAGAGTTAAAGAGATTGTCATACTCTTATTTTTCTGTTTATTAAATTAGTAAAACATATTTAAAATGATTTGGGAGCCCATTTGATTATGTTTAATAGGAAATTTCAATACTTCTACCTGGAGGCGGGTATGTTCAATAAGTAATTTTCTATCAGAGACACCAAAACAAGCTTAATTTAATGCTAAACATGCATAATAAATGAGATTATACCAAAATTTAGAGGTACTGCAGCTCCATTCTGCCTCTTGCTCAACTCTACACTTACTCTGTGGGACCTATGATAAAGATATTTTTAAGCATGTAAAAATAGGAAATTTCATTGTTTACTAAATATTATGTTTAAAATGTATATTATAATAAATTGTCGCAATTAAAAGGAAGTTTAGCAGCCTCTTTGCGTAAAACTATTTATTTTTAATTATGGCTGTTTTAAATTTGAAATGTAATCTTTAAATTATTTTTTATTTTGCAGTTAAAGTCATGTAAATATTAAGACATTTTGTTTTTTTACCAACTGGCGCTAACACTTATTTAATGTACTTTAATAAGTGGTAGCAAAATAAAAAATAATTTAAATATTACATTTCAAATTTAAATACAGCCATAATTTAAAATAAATAGCTTCACGCAAAGAGGCTGCTAAACTTCCTTTTAATTGTGACAATTTATTATAACGTACATTTTAAACATATTACTTACTCTACACCAAAAATGGTGTTTGTTTACATCAGTCGATTGTTGTTGGATTATTACACCATTTATTGGTGGTGCTTTCTTTCTCTACTTTTGGTGTAGGATCACACGGATATTTTTTTACATTGTAAGGGACATAGCAAGCAATCGCATTTGCATAGCAACCGCATTTAATGGCGGAAATGTTTTCCTGGCGCGGTAGTGACAACACAAAACTCAAGAAAGAAAGGAATCGAACAGGGAGAGGAAACAGATTTATTATTCTTAGTACTGCAAAAATGCTCGTACAAGCTGGAAAATGATAAGGAACTTGTTGCACGCATCGTGGCAGCTGCTGGTATAATACTCCCGGGATTTTCAAAAACATGAGAGCTTTATGCGCCGGAGATGCGCTTCAATATATCACGGCCCTATAATTTCGAGCTCTTATTTTGATGACGATCTTTGTCTTTTTAAGGTTCTTTTTTTTAAGTTTTTTGCTATATTAAGGATAATAAACATGGTTTCTCCACTTCTTCATGTCCTGTCTTTTTAATACTTCCTACGAAATTGAAAATTGTCATGAAATTTTTGGACGTTAATGATTTTTACCTGAGCACGAACCCTACTAAAAAGGAAGGCTTTTCCATGATCAGTTTATTTACAGGGACAGTCAAAAGTTTTCCATTACATTACGGCCTATGGGGAAAAATCGTTTCAAATGGATTTTAAAGATGTTGCATCCTGTTAAACATCTTCAAATTTATATGCATCTACAAAGTGCATTAAAATATGCATTTTGTAAAGTATGCTGCGAAAAGAATAGTTATCATTCATTTACAGGGCCACACAAATGAATTCCAATATGTAATAATAAAGGGGAAATTGTTTGCGACATATTTTAATTATGGCAAACAAGTTCATATATACTCAAATTGATATACGTTGCTGAGAATTAATATGAGTTATTTCATGCATGATACCAGTGCATAGCATTTACAGGGACACACAAAAGATTTCAAATAGTATATTCTATCCGAAGTCTTGTATATTATGGAAGATGGCTTTTAGATGGATGAAATGCAGTTTTAATTATGATATACGATTTTAAGCTTCAGTAGATGTATGCATATTATATGGTTTATATAAATGCAAATTGTTACACAATTTAGATATACAGGGTAGCACAAAAAATCTCGGAAAAGTTACTGAATATGAACGTAATTTACTTAAAGGTGATTTTTAAATAAGCTATGCCTTTTTAGGAGGAACTGCATTTAGTTTACTAAGAAATGTTTGTAGAATATAGATAAAATGATATACAGGGTCACGCAAAGAACTGGATACATGGTCGCCTTTGGATGATAATCTCCTGAAATTTGATTTAAATAGTTTAAAGAAAATTTATTTTTAAACTAAACTTTAGCAAAATATTTTTGTGTATGAAAAGTACTACATATTTTACAGGGCTAAACAAAAGTATTCAAGTATGTTTTCAACTATTAGTATAAATTGCTAAAAGGAAAATTTCAAATAGTTAGGAATTTTCTTCCTAAACTAAATTTTACTATTATATATTTTATGTATTAACCGACAGATCAAATACAAGGCTTTTCAAAAGTATTGGAAAATATATATGGATATGAACAATAGTACGTTCACTGTCAGAAAAATTCGTCAATATACACTAAGTTATCGTTATTTTTTCACAAATAATTTCTGTTCTCCCAGAAAACGTATTTGTTCTGTGAGTTCATTCCGAGCGTCGAAAAATGAGGAAAAGTTTCCGTTTATATCCAGCACGCATGCGCATTGGGTCTGTTAGTAATAAGTTCGAATTTATTTTTAAAATGAAAAACAAAAATATTCTATTGATTAAAATGTCTAATTTAGTTTTAAAAGACAAAAATGTTTTCGAATTTAAAAATAAATAACAATTACTTTCTTTATTCGTTCAAAAATTCTCACAAATAGAACATCCATGTTTTTTCTCTAACATTCTACGTAATATATTTAAAATTCACATTTTTATACTATATTAATACTAAACGTAAAAAAAACCCAGCCACAGTTTCATTAAAGATGAAATCTTTCCGAGATTAACTGCATAATTAAAAGCTTTTTAACGAAATACACCAACCCACACCATATGAAATGAACAGGGTCAATCCATTTCAAGTGGTCCAGAAAATATATTTTTGGTCGCTCGACCATTTTTAAAAAATCTGAAATTTTTTGTACAACAACCCTAACATGACGGAAGTTCAAAATGACCGTTCTTTTAATTTTACAATTTTTTGTTTGTGCATGGCGGCCATCTTTGTTTCATCGTATACAGCGATTTTCTCAGATACTAGGATACACAAAATTGTAAATATCTCGTCTTCTATTTTCCCAATTGAAATGGGGTTTGCAGCATTTTGTTCAGAATAAAATAGGCTAAATATACAGTGATAGAAAATTTTTGAAAAATAAATTTTTACAGGTGAAATTTTAGCACAAAATGTACGATTTTTTCCAAAATCTATCCGTTTGCAAGAGGAAAATTTTCATGCAAGAGCAACTGTCAACCTTACACAATTTTTTCTACAAATAGGTCAAAAGTACGTGTACTCATACACCAAGTCCCAGATCTGAGAGTTGATTTCTCTTTGCGAAAAAAATTCCGAAATTCGTCAAAAATTTCAAAAATCGCACTTTTTAGGCTTTGATATCTCTGGTGGGGCACGAGATAAAAATCTGAAATTTTGGCCTGTGATAGTATTGTGTAGTAGCGTTATGTACAAAAAATTTCAAGAAGGAGATTTGACTACAAGCTGAGATATGACATGGAAAATATGTGAAAACAATACTGTCAAACTATTGTAAACCTACTATGTAATGGTTCAACAAGACTGTCAACCTTGCACAATTTTTTCTACAAATAGGTCAGAAGTATGTGTACTCATACACCAAGTCCCATATCTGGGAAATGATTTCTCTTTCCGAAAAAAATTCCGAAATTCGTCGAAAATTTCAAAAATCGCACTTTTTAGGCTTTGATATCTCTGGTGGAGCACGAGATAAAAATCTGAAATTCTGGCCTTTGATAGTATTATGTAGTAGTGTTATGTACAAAAAATTTCAAGAAGGAGATTTGACTACAAGCTGAGATACGGTGATTAAAGAAATGTTAAGAAATGCTATTACGAGTACATTAGGAGAAATGAGATTAGTCTCTTTTATTACAATATTTACCCAGAAAATATCGTTTTTTGAAAACAGTTAAATAATAAGCATTTAATTTACAAAATACTATATATGCTCAACAAAGAGCTTAACAATATTTACGAGGGATGTTATGAGTTCGACCAGTTACTGTTGTCAGTCCATCAGGCTGTTCTTTCTAAAAATTTTATTTGAAGCCCCCCAAGTCTTGTCATCCCTTGTTAACTTGAATGAAATTCTCTAGGTTTAATAACTGAAGGCATGTCAACTCGATCAGTTTCAATTCATTATCTGTAATTTAATTTTCCTGAAATGTGTTCCGAGTAAAATTGTTGCAATAGCATTTCTAGTAGATTTGTTCATCTGGACAAATAGTGTATTGGCTTAGCATACATTCTGAATTGTTTAAATCACACAGAAGCATTTGAAAAAGATATTTGTAGCTAACATTTAACTCTGTACCATAAATAATTAATTTAAAATTTTGGAGGTATGAACAATTACATAGTATGTTATAATAGTTTGGCAGTATTGTTTTCACATATTGTCCATGTAATATCTCAGCTTGTAGTCAAATCTCCTTCTTGAAATTTTTTGTACATAACAGTACTACACAATACTATCAAAGGTCAGAATTTCAGATTTTTATCTCGTGCTCCACCAGAGATATGAAAGCCTAAAAAGTGCGATTTTTGAAATTTTCGACGAATTTCGGAATTTTTTTTCGCATAGAGAAATCATTTCCCAGATCTGGGACTTGGTGTATGAGTACACGCACTTTTGACCTATTTGTAGAAAAGATTGTGCAAGGTTGACAGTCTTGTTGAACAATTACATAGTAGGTTTACAATAGTTTGGTAGCATTGTTTTCACATATTTTCCATGTCATATCTCAGCTTGTAGTCAAATCTCCTTCTTGAAATTTTTTGTACATAACGCTATTACACGATACTATGATAGGCCAAAATTTCAGATTTTTATCTCGTGCCCCACTAGAGATATCAAAGCCTAAAAAGTGCAATTTTTGAAATTTTTGACGAATTTCGGAATTTTTTTCGCAAAGAGAAATTAACTCCCAGATCTGGGACTTGGTGTATGAGTACACGCACTTTTGACTTATTTGTAGAAAAAATTGTGTAAGGTTGACAGTTTCCCTTGCATGAAAATTTTCCTTTTGCAAACGGATAGATTTTGGAAAAAATCGTACATTTTGTGCTAAAATTTCACCTGTAAAAATTTATTTTTCAAAAATTTTCTTACACTGTATATTTAGCCTATGTTATTCTGAACAAAATACTGCAAACCCCGTTTCAATTGGGAAAATAGAATACGAGATATTTACAATTTTGTGTATCCTAGTATCTGAGAAAATCGCTGCACACGATGAAACAAAGATGGCCGCCATGCACAAACAAAAAATAGTAGAATTAAAATAACGGTCATTTTGAACTTCCATCATGTTAGGGTTGTTGTACAAAAAATTTCAGATTTTTTAAAAATAGTCGAGCGACCAGTGCTGGACCACTTGAAATGGATTGACCCAACAGTTCTATTTTAACGCACAATCATCATGAGCAGCCGTAGCGCCGTGGATTAGCGTTGGTCTGGTAATCCTGGGGTCCTTGGTTCGATCCCCGCCTCTTCCGCATTGATTTTTTCCAAACTTTTTTCAAGTGACGGATATTTTTCCTCTTTTGACAGAGAAAAAAATAAACAGAAAATCGTCAATATACAGACAATTTCTGGCAGCAGTGCTGCCAGTGCATTTTCTGTGAAAAGACGGAAGTTTTTTTGAGAGTGTTATTTCCCTTGATAACGAAGTTTTGTGAATGATTTCAAGAAGTGTTGGAAAAAGTGCTTCATAATCTATGCTTAACGCATGATTTTTCTTACTTGTTTATATTTTGTGTCGTCACTACCGCGGCAGGAAAGTGTTTCCGAACATGCGTTGCTGTGCAAATCCGAATCCTTGTGATGCCCCTTATATCCCCTTAAAGTTTGTCTCGATAATCTTGGGACACCTGGTATATAAATATAAATTGAAAAAAGACTTAGAAGCGCATAAATCAATTTATTTATAGAAACTAAGCTTCATAATAGTACATAGAGATAAATCATCGGTCTAAAGTTTGTATCCTGTATACTTTTCTTCACTTTTCACAAATATTTTTTCAAACTTTTCCGGATACTTGATTTTCAATTTTGCTCATTGCTAGATTCTTTTGATATTTTTATGTTCAATACTTAACAAGTTTTACATATTATTTTGTTGAGTTTGCCTAAAATTTTATTTTTATTTAATAACAAATTAAATATTTGTGATGATTAATGTAAAATCTATAGCCTTTTTTTTTTCTTTTCAATAAAGAATATAGTATATGAGTGAAATATATAAATATGTATGAATACGCATGTGTATATATGTAGTAACTTTATAATATTTTAAAAAGAAATCCAATTTGAAAACATCTACCTCATACTGTTCTCTCTCTATATATTTTTAAATAACAGGGAAGACTGCCTTTCCTTGACCTTGACAAACGGAGATCGTGTTTCCGCGAAATGCGTGGTAGAACCACATGTGATTTTCAGGTCAACTGGCTAAGGTGAGGGGGAACGTCAGTCGCCTCTGTTGTTTAAAAGGAGTAAATGGGAGGAAAACTACGTTTTGCAAAAAATTTACCAGGAAAATTTTTTGGCATTGTATTTATGCGCGGACTGATTTAATGTATCGTAATAGATAGCTAGCCTTCCGTACCATAGTGGAACTCAGTGCCTGCAACAGATTAATATTACGGTAAATTTTCAAAATGTTTTTTTTTTTTTTTTTTTTTTTTTTTCGGTGTTTCATTTATTAAACAGTTAATAGCGATTTTTTTTACTGTGAAATCATATTCTGTTATTTTCCAAAGTTTTGGACAAAATTATATCGTCGTAATTAAATTAACAAAATTGAAGCTTTTAAAAAGTACAATTAAGGAAGAAAGCGAAATATTAGTAAATGATCAAAATAAAAGTCATAATTGAGATAAAAGTCGTTGCACATCATCAACACATTAACACGATAATTCGATCATCACTTTCCTGTACAGTGGCAATTAATTTTATGCAGACAAACAAAAAAAAATGAATTTGCAATATAACTTTTTTTATGTTTAGACAAGCTGGTGTATTTATTTGATAAACAACTGATTAGTATTATACAGTAAAATATCTAAGTAATGGACACCTTGGGAACGCAGAAATTGTCCGCTATTTGGAGGTTTCCGCTATTTCGAAATCTCAGAGATACAAAAATCGCTAAGAAATGCTTAATATTTCATTAATTTACATTTATATGTTCTAAAACCTCTATTATAAGATTAATAAGAAATTAAAATTATTTTTAAGCAAAAAATTTTTTATAAAATTGTGCACTCTTTAACTGCTGTTTATTAAATTCTTATATACATACAAATTTTTTTTTTTACAAAAGTTTATTTTTGCTTGCAATTACGTGTAATTTGTTTTTCAATGCTATGGTATTGGTCATTATAGAGTTCCGAGCGGGGATAGGGATTACACTTTTTGATCATTAAAAACATAAAATCTTCAGCGAGGACATACACATTTGAATGCTCTGGGAGTGGTCCCTCCCAGACAACTCCCTGAATTTAATAATGAACGTGAAGGAGAAATTTCCTCAGATCACCCTCCACATTTATCTGAGATCACAAAATTTGTGACACATTGCCCTGATAAATCTAGAGATTTTTTTACTTTTTTTTCCTTCTTCATTTTTTTCTTGTTAAAAAATATTTTTTCATCCTTTATCGCCGAAAATATTGTCCGCTATTTGGAATGTCCGTTATTCAGAGGTTAAACATATGAAAATTTAGGTTTTGGGAGTGGGGCTTGGAAAAATGTCCGTTAAATAGAGGTGTCCACTATTCGGGAGTGTCAGTTATGGAGGTTTTACTGTAGTAAATTTTCAAAATGTTTATTTACGTACTTTCATTTATTAAGCAGTTAATAACGAAATTTTTTCTTTGACGACTTTTCTATTATATTCTGTTATTTTCAAAAATTTCGGCCAAAATTATATCGTGTGACTAAATTAACAAAATAGAAGCTTTTAAAAAGTACCATTAGGGAAGAAAGTGAAATATTACTAAATAATGAAAATAAAAGTCATAATTGCCGTAAAAATTGTTGCACATTATCAACACATTAAAAGGATAATTCGATCATCACTAACGTTTACAGTGACAATTCATTTTATGCAGATTAAAAAAAAAAAAAAAGAAAGAAAGAAAGAGAAAAAAAAAAAAAAAAAAAAAAAGAAGAAAAAAAAAAGAATTTGCAATGTAACTTTTTTCTGTTTGTACAAGCTGGTGTATTCATTTGATAAAGAATGTGTTAAATAATGACATAAATCTCGCCCAATATGAAAACTTTTTACAACAAAACTTTTCCTGATAATTGTTCCACTCCCGTCTGCATATTCCCAATCTGCATTTCCAACAAATGCCTTCGACGGAGCACTTCTCTTAAACATAAATGCAAACTCAACAAATAAAGATAATAATTTGAAAGAAAAGATTTGCATTTGAATTAGTGAAAAATTATAGTTCTCGCCGAAGAAACAATTAAACCTAAAACAGAGTTATAAAAAGGAGAAAGGAGAGGGAGAGAGGCGATGTTAAAAACTTCGCGAGTGCAAAAATGATGACAGACAAAGCGAAATCGTAGTTTTGCTAACTCAATTTGTTCAAAAAAAAAAAAAAAAGTTTGCGTGTACTTCTTTTTTATTTAAAAAAACATAATCTCGCACATACAGCAGAGGAGAGAGAATAAAACTTCCATTTGCAGAAACGGCTTACAAATTCAAATTCATTAAAAATCGTGTTTTTACTTGCGACTAGTGTTTATCGTTTTTTTCTTCCCGATAAAATAGGCAGAATATTTGATTAAAACATTTACATGACTCTTTTCCGTTTCCCGGTATTTATTCCATCTTCACGTGTCGCGTGGAAGAAGATGTACAAGAGAGAGAAAGTCGAGAGCAAAAAGATGGCTGGTGAAGAGGGAGGGAGGCTGGTAAAAAGAACAACAGTTGTTCACTTAAAGCTTAAAAGATCAGAATACGATTCGAAAAACGCCTTTTTCTCCTGTTTCGACCCCCTTGATCATTTAAGAACACTGGTGTTTAAATGTCTTAAAACAAAATTCCATCCCTCCTCCTTGATGCCCCTTTTATATACCCTCCTCCTCTCCCTACTACTCCAATACTTCAGGATGCGGTTAACAGGGTGGGAGAGAGGCTCAGCTATAATAAAAAATAAAAAAATATAAAAAAATAAGTACCAAGCAAACTAATATGGAGTCAAACAAAATGTTCATCGCATGTATTTTTCCGCATCTCATCGCTTTTTTATAATAAATTTTGCTTCCGTTTCAGATCTTTTTACCTCTTTATTTTTTATTTTTTTCTTCCTCGTTTTCCAAGTATGTGTCTTTGCCTGCTCTTTAGTGTGAATGAATTTGCATGGCTCGAACATAACTAATCCTTTTGTAGCATTCGCTTCACCTTCTTCCTCCCCCCCCCGCCCCCTTTCCCTCATCCATACTGGTGTCTTCCCCCTTCCTCCCCCACTCCTATCCGAGATTTTTACATAAAACTCGTCTAGATTCTAATGACATTTGCTCAAAGCTCTTCCCCCCCCCCCACTTGGATTATTGAAAGAAACGCAAAAATGGGAAAAAAGAAGCGCCGCTGTTTAAGTCATTAATAAAAAGCAAAAATAGGAGAAAGCTGAGCTTGCAAAGAAAGAGCTCGGTCGTGATATGCAGTCCCCCAAAGCAGTCGCATATTTATTCATTACTACTCTGTATTTTTCCCATCGCAGTTTTTTCCATCCCCCTTCCAATCCTCCTAAAAATTCTTGTCCATCCCCTACAACATGTTAACGTTTATCTCCCATTATCAACACGAAAAGCTTATAATCGATTAAAATGAATGCAAAATACTTATTCATTTATTTGAATCGATCAAAATTAGGTTTTCTGGTTAAACAGACACTTATGTTGAACATTTTTTCTCAACTTTTTACCGAACAAGATGTAAAATAATGCGTAAAAAAAAGGGCGTCTTAATATTACGTTTTAACGGATAGAAAATACTTGAATACATCTAAAATCCAAAGTGCTTCACTGAAAACTTTACCCGTGAAACATCAAAAAATGCCACTATATCTTTTTTCTTCATTTACAGAAAACTTTTTAGCGGTTTTTGACCCATGAGTCAGCAAAAATCAAAACCCTCTACCCAATTTGCAGAAAACTGATTTGTAATTTGAAAGGGGGAGCATGGAAAAGGAATAAAAAACCCCTTATGGTAAATTGTACGTAAAAAAACGGAGCCCTTTTTGCATGTACCACGTTTGAAATCATTCAACTTTAATTACATTAAAAAATATAAAGTATTTGCAGAGTTTTTTCTTCTTTTTTTAATAAGGACAAATTTCATTAAATCATTGAAACTCAGAAAAAAGAAGAAAAAAAAGTAGCAAATTGAAGTCTAAAATCATAAGCTGTTTTAAGAGAGTTTTATCGTGATTAATTTACTATCGTCGTATGTGATTTTTTAACCCGTTTTTAACTTGCATAAAAAGCAATTAAAATGCTATTAAGGAAAGATCTTCTCCCATACAGTAATTCAAAATCATTTTTTTCCCATCACGAATCAAAGAAAATTTAATAAATCTGTGTCCTAAACACACAAACCTGGTTAAATGTATAAGAAACGACGTTATTAAAAATATCACTTGATAATTTTTTTTCCTTTTTTTAACTTTATTAATAAAATTAGTAAAACTACTCGACAATTGGAATTTTTCAAAACGGACAAAATCATAGCATCAGCAAACTTTATTCGGATATTAGCACTATAAAGTCTTTAGAAAATGGAATGACTTTGGCTAAGAGGTAGCAACATGGTATTAAATGATTTCTACCTTGTTTAATGATTTAGAAAAAAAATCAAACAAAGAAAAGAATAGAGTATTTAACTATTTCTCATAAATGGAAATAAAAGGCGAAAAAGGACTATTTAATAAAGGTACATACATAGCTCAAAAAATGGATTCAATAACGGCTATTGTTCTGCTTATATGTCTATTTAATTATTGATAAGGGGAATACTGGGATAAACGAGGGAATTAAAATTTTCAAATGAGATTACTATCTGTGTGCAGAATAAGCTAATTCGCAAACTTTTCAATGAAATATTATTTGAATGTTTCTTTCTTTTTTTTTATTTCGAATAGTCCGTTAATTTTCCTTTTAGATATTTGAGAGAATTGAAAAATGTATTGAACTGTGTAAACGGAAATATGTTCTTGAAACCGATTCTGTTAGCATATTTTTAAATGCAGGATATTATGCGAAAATTTTCATGAATTTGCTCAGTGCGGATCATTGCGGATTGTTATTTGAAATAGATGCTAATTTGATTTTCTTATTACGCTGAGAAAAAGATAATTAGAGTTTCAGCTATTTTTAAAATCCTATTTTTACAAAATAAAATTTTAGGATAAAAAAAAAAAAAGGAATTTTATTCTCTAATATTAATACAATACACAAAATCAATCGAAATTGAAATATCATTTATCTGATTCAAAAACAGCAAGTTTTGCAGAAATTAAATAAGTGGTTTTTAGTTCTAATTAAATTCCGATTTCCTAAGCGTATTTATAAAAAAAATTACTTTACTAAGTACTTGGTTGATTGTAATTTTTCTAGTTGCTTGTGATAATTTTGAAATTTTTTTGCATTTTTGTGTAAGTTTTTGCTAAGAAATAAAAATAAAATAAAAACTTCTAAAATCACAAGAATATTAAATAAAAATTTAAAAATAATTAAAATAATAAAATATAAATAATAAAGTAATAAAACTAATATTAACCTTTATATTTTAAAATTAAGAGGTTCATGTTTGTTTTACAAAATTTTCTCACTTCTGGCCAAAATTATTCATTCATTAAAATATTTTATTTAATTAATATATATATTTAATTTGTAATTTGTGAAAAAAGATGATGATAATTAGTGCAAATTCAGATAAGTGATAGTTCATTATAAAAATATTTTTAAAAGAAATTGTTTATTGTTGTATTCGTGACCAAAGTTATAAAGGCAGCAGAAAATGTAAAGAAACAGAAATGTATTTATAATAAGAACCTAAGAATTAGGACACTTTGCACAATGTGTATTTAAATTAAAAATTGAACTGTCATTCTCATTTTGACTTTAAAGTTGTATTTATTTGTTTAAAAATTCATAAAAAAAATAAAAAAAAAATATAAGAACGGCCTTATAAGTTCGCAAACATTAATTTGTTAAGAAATGTCATACGATTTGATATGTGCGGAACAAGTTTTGATAAATATGTTGTGGGTATTAAAGCCTTAAGCGAACTGATCCGAAATTACTACTTAAAGTCAATAAGAAACCGGGACTGAATTTAATAAAAAGTAATTAAATAAAATGGTCAACCCGAAACTCGAACTGCACCTTGTATACATCAACCTGAATCCAAAATGAAAAAAAAAAAAAGAAAGCAATATTTTAATATAATGATTAAGGAATAGTTTACAATTATAGTTCGAATATCAAATTTTTCTATATTTTGTATAACAACGAACACATATACAAATACATGTAAGAAAATACAAAATTCAGACCTATTAATCAGTTTTTTAATAGATATCCCCCCAATGTGGATACGGGCCCCATGACTAATAATCACGGGTTTTACAGGGCAGCAAGAAACCTAAATTTATCGTATTAATTTAACTAAAACACATGGCCTTTTTTAACTGCTAACCCTCGGGAGATGAGAAATTTCAAATGTACATCTACGCACTTGTTCTCGGAAAGCCATGCTGTAAAGACCTGTGAAAAGATTTTCCTAGGTTTTAGAATGTTTAAACAAATCTTAATTAATGCTAATTCCCTTGAAGTCTGTCGTTTTATGAAAATGCGACATACATGCATTAACATTCATATGTATAGTTTTTCTAATTTAAAAAGTATTCAAGACTTTTTATTTATTTATTTATTTAATTTTAATTATCGGTTTAACTTCGAACACGATCCAAAAGAATCAAAATCTAATCTGAAGCCAACCCAAATTCCACCTCAACCCAACTTGCAACGAAAAAAATTATCCTCAGTCCTCCCGGCCCGAATCGCGTATCGGGTTGATAAATAAAATCGGGTTAATCGATTCAATGCAGGACTTTAGTGGATATAGATTATCTAGTCACGAAACCAGTCATGTTCTATTTAGTTTAAAATCTAGAGAAATATTTGAGCAATTATTCTTGAAGTTCGTGAATAAAAAGAATATGAGAACACGTTTTACCTCATATTTTTCAGGGAAAATTTAGTCAAAGTACAATTAAAAAAAAATTAAATTAAAAAATCTAAATGTATAAATAATATTTGTTATTTTAGTGCATTAAAATTTTTTTAATGATCTGTAGATGTAAAAGATGGTTGTATAAATTATTTACCATACGTGTACATGTTTTTATAAGAATGAGAAGCACTCATGTTCATGAAGATTGAATAATTCCTTTAAAAGATTCAAAATAATTACTTTTTCTTTTTTGGGGGGGGAGGGGGGGGTATAGCATGCCAGTTTTTCAACTAAATTTATATCCTCTTTCAGAAAATTTCCGAGAAGCATTAAACTTCGGTTAAACAAAGCATACATATTGAATATTTGATAAAATATTAGTATGTGTCATGAAATAATTTTTAAGGGTGTTCTTAAATCAAAAAGGGCAACATTATGACATATGCTTTAATTTATTTTTGTTCGGAAATGCATGAAACTAGCAGGTATTGTTACTCAGAAACTGTCTAATTGCACTCAATATTTTGTTTTTTAAAAAACACAATAAATTTTTCATAACAATGTCTTAAAAGTTGACATTTTTTAACACATTTCCCAACGAAAGCAGAAAAACCGGTCGAAAAGCAAGAGAAAAATGGGTGATCACGTGATCGAAATAGCTTAGAACTCGATAGGTAATTTATTAAACAAAAAATGGAAAATTAAGTTCGATTTGAAATTGCTTCCATAGTCAGGCCTCTCAATTTTATACCTTTCCGTTAAAAAATGAATCTGTAAACGTGTCAAAATATTTTGCGCTTGTTGGAGAGGTATCACAACTTTTTAATACGATATAACTTTTAACTATATTGGACAACTTATATAAAAATGCCAATCAGACATCGTAAAAAAAAATAATAAGATATCAGCGATGAAATGAGCTATAATTCAGTTATTGTCTGAAAATGACTAGATAAAATTGAATATTTCATTGTAAATCACAAGATAATTAAAATGTATCACGCAAAAGTTAATGGTGCTTTTTATACATTACACGCAGATAAACAAAAAAAAAAAAAAAAAAAAAAAAAAAAAATCCCAACGTATGTTGTTGCAAATTGAATTTTACTAATTACAGTATTTTATTTTATATAAATTGCAAATTGTGAACAAACCCTTACAATCCTGTAATTTTTACTTTCTTCTTTGTTTACAAGAAACTTTTGGATTTGAAAACAAAAGGTTAACTTTAATTTTTATTAATATTAACTTTACAAGAAGCTTTCGTAGTTCGTATTTAGGCAACTTTCCACGTATTGGATTCGTGAAAATTTTCGAGCTCCGCTTTTTGACGGATTTACATGCTTTAAGGATCAGAGATATTCCCGTGATGCATGTTATGTTATATTTTATTTCATGTATAATTCAAATTTTAGAGCTTTAGATGTCAATAGTTATGAATTTAAAACTAATTAAACATTATTGCTTACTATATTTCAGTTACTTTCAAAGATTTGTTAATAATTTTATTATAGGTGAATGTCATATATTTAACAATGTTTGATTTCAGATTAATTTTTGTTTTAAATATAAATCCCTACGTTTTTGCCCTATTTTTCCGTAAATTATTGCTTCTTTTGCAAAGTCCTACTGTTCTAAAATATTTTACATTCTTCCACTTAAAAAGCAATGCTTATAAACTCCCTTTTTTATGTAATTTCTAAGCATGATCTAAATATTAAGAATCTGTAATTTTTTTTATCCATTATGATTTTTTTTTCTTAAATATGAATACGGAGTCAATTTTTTTTTTTTTTTTTTTTTTTTTTTTTATGTTCTCTGGAATATGTATGCATATACATATATTTAAACATATTCCCTTTTTTAATTATGATTTCTAATTTTCATCCGCTATTGCTGAAAAGTTGGATTAATTAAATTCTTATTTATGAAACGACGCGATAAGCCATATTCAATTGAAATTATTTACTCCCGTAGATATTATATTTTGTTAGTATTAGCTAAATAGATTTTATATGTTTTATGATAAAAGATTGATCAAGGAAATGAAAAAGGAAAGAAACATAAAAATTAAGTAAATGATTGCTTATGAACTGCTCTTATTGTTTGAAAAAAATTTAATGTAAGAAGTAGTAATTAATCTCATTTAAAAAAATATTTAATTCTATATTATGAAGCAAATATGAACTTGAAAAAATACATATTAAAGCAATTTAATCTATAAACTTCAAAACGGGCATAAAAAACATTTTTTTGTGCAAATGATTTCATGTATCAAAAACTTTGAAAATGCGTTTACAGTAGTAATTTGTTTACAATTGCGGTAGTACGGAAAAGTATAATCATAACTTCTAAATAATAATGGTGATAAATACCCTAAATGTTTATAATCAGAAATTAGTAAAAATAAACATCTCATATAACGGCAGATTAATCTTTATATCATGTCTGTTATGAATGGAAAAAATCTTCTGAATCAGCGTTTCAAACAAAAGCTTTTTTTTTTCCTCCGATCGTTGGCAAATTAAATCGTAAGAGAAAAGATCGTAGGGAGAATAAAATATTTACACTCATTTTTTATTCACATTGGATGAACTTATAAAGTTCTGGTTATTTTTTGAGAAGCATTGAGTGGTATTGAAATGTTTAAAAAATTATATTTCAAACCACTACATGAAGGAATATAACTAGTTTTGTAGTCATAAAAAAACAGAGAGCACACTATAAGCAGAGAGTGTATGCTAGAGTCATAAAGGTTCATTCCTAGAGTATGCGCTTTAGTTTTTTTTTTTTTTTTTTTTTTTTGAGAAACGGAGGATGTACGGAGATTTTTTTAAAAAAATTCAGAAGCTATACCGCATATATTTCAGTATACCTCTCACTCCATCCCTCAATAATAACTGATAATTAGTTTTGGAATCAGGCGGACACTTGCCGATCAATCTTTTTCTAGACAACCTAAAAGTATTTAACTCATAATCACACAAAATCTGTACGAATAAATGGTTAAAATGAAATAAGACTTACTTTCACGCTTTAAATAATCCTTTGAATACTGTCCGAATTTTTTAAATAGTAAAATGCCGGACGAAAAAGATTCGTTTCTGTTGTCTTAAAAAGATGCCGTCTATTTGCTTTTCTCTTGTTTGATCGATGAGTAATTAATGCATACGTTACTCACTCTTTCAGGAGTGACTATTCTCTCTTATAAAAAGAGTGCGTATTAGTACGAAATCAGTGCAATTTCCAAGGTTACATTATACGATGGAGTTTGGAAAATGAAAACTCACTATTTTTGCTGCTTTTAATTATTTTATTTCATATATTGCTTCAAAGATGAAAAGAAAAATTTAAAAATACATATTTTCAGGATTTCACTCTCATCAGTGGAGTGACATCTCTCTCTCGAAAACAAAGTGAGACATTTCACTCCTTTCTAGATAGTGGAAAATTACACTCTTTAGGGAGTGTATTTTAACAAAATTCCCTCAAAAAAATGCCTGTAACTCTTTCAAAGAGTAAATATTTCACTCCTTCCAATTTTAGAGTGTACTCCAAATTAGAGGTTTGCACGGGTCCGGGTCAGGCCCATACCCAGCCCGGCGAAATGGTTCCGAATTTTCTAATATGCAAAACCGGCAGAATTTAAAAAAAATTTCAACAGGCCGGGCTGACAAACAATTTAAATGGGCCGGGCTGTGCCGGCAAAAAATATGGAACGGGCCATATGGGCCTATAAAGAAAATTTGCGGGCCTGCCGGCCCGTTATAAAGATTTAGATAGAAGCGATAAAATATGAGCTATTTTCAATTATTATGGCTTTAACGAGAATAAGTATAAATATGCGTTACGAGCCGATACTAGTAGACAACATCAATATTGCAATGTAACTTGTACAGTGTAGAGATAGGCATCGGGCAGTTACATTTTGTGTAACCCGGGCTTAATATTTTTTCATCAGACTCGTTCCGGGCCCGAGATAAGGCTTGCATTGTTTTTCTGATAGACGAGTATAGACGAGCCGTACCGGAACTAGACTTAATTGTTCTCAAGATGTGTAAGGCAGACAACATGATTTATAAAAGTTTTAATAGAGATAACCTTTGGAAATATACTTCTTGGAGGTTCTTAAATTCACTTCTCAACAACGCGAAAGTTTGACACATTTCTGACAAATTTTTAACTGTAAAAGTGTAAAATTGACAAGCCTGACTATTGAAAAGGTTTGGAATCGAATAGCGTTTCTCATTTTTGGTAAATAAAATACTTGTATAACCTTGTTGAGATATTAGAATTTCTTGTCAAATGGTTACAGATTTTTCTCCCTTATCCATACTACCGTCGGAAATTCTATTCAAAACATTGGCTTTGACAAAATTTTCATAAATTGCTTGTATCAAAAAATGGATAACGCCATTCGATTACGTAGTTTCTGAATAAAAACACCTGCTAGTCTTATGCGTTTCCGAAACAAAAAAGTAAATTCAGAAATGTATCAGAAAATAGGTCCTTTGAAAGTTGCTCCTTAGTGTTAGAATGAATTAAGATTTGGAATCTTTAATAAATTGATATAGAAATATTTTCATAAATTATTTTTCATTATACAATTTGAAAAGTTACGATGTTTTAACTTTCTTTTTTTCTTTTAATTCTAAACCATATTAATTTTTTAATGAATCTTTATTTGGATGTTAAAAGTCTGAGAATCTAAGTAATCATTAATATTGCTAATGCGTATTTCCTGTAAAATCATTCTGTAAATATGTATGCAGTATTTTTTAAAGGAATCTTAATTATATGATAAAAATCTGATTTTTTTTATAGAAATATTAGAATTGTGTCTGCCAGAAGGGTCGGGCCAGATTTAACTGATTTCTGTTTTGGCCGCGCCTGGAAATGTAAAAATATATACGAGATGGGCCGAACTTTTGAGTTTTACAACACCCAAGTTTTTTAATTTCACAATAATAGAGGGTTCGTGCGCATCAATAGATTTAGAGGATTTTAGTTCCAGAAATTTCGTGAAATACTAGTCGCTATATCTGAAGACAGAATTTTCTTTTCTTTTCTTTTCTTTTCTTTTTTTTTTTTTTTTTAAGGAACATCGTATACCCTCTGTTTCCCACGAAAGCTATAGGAAATACACTCCAGAGTATATCTTGTGCCTTGAGCATATGCCCTATGATTAGAGCGTATACCAAGGTCAATGAACCTATGGCACGCGTGTCGATCCTGGCACGTATGAAAATTTCTCTGGCACGCGAAAAAATTCATAGGCTATATTCAGTTTATAGATAACTTCAATCCATCTTAAGTTTTTTTTTTTTTTTTATATATATATAAAAAGTATAATTTTGTGTAATAAGTATATAATTTACTCATGTAAATTATAATGATGAATTAAATGATTGGTTACTTTTGAAAGAATTAAGGTATTATAAATTTCAATTAAAGAATCATGAAGCGTTATTTTCTTTCCAAACCATTTAAGATATAACGATTTTCCAAACAATTTTGATTTTTTATCAAATTTTAAAAGTTTTACTTTTGAAAATTGCATTTTAAGATATATTAATATATATATAATTTGCATATTAATATATATCTAAGTGACTCGTTTTCTACTTCAGATTGGGTTTATTTTAAGTAGTTTTAGGGCTTTAAGTTATTAGGTATTTTACGTTTTATTCTATTTATAGGTTTTAATTTTAAAAATTGAACATTAATTGTTTGTGTAAATAATTATATATATATTGAAACTGCGTCTAACTCAAGAACTGAAAATTATTTGATTCGGAAGTACACAATATAAGAAAAACTAATTTATAGACTGTTAATTTCATGCTATATTGCTGAGTAAATACAGCATAATAAATAAGTTAGGAATCGAATTCAGTATAACTGTAAAAATATTTAAGCAAAAATCCTAGAAAAATTAATTATTGGATTTTATTAACATTAACTTTTCCTGACACGTTAGAATATTGGCACATGATAATTTTGAAATTTTTGTCACGCATACTCAAAAAGGTTCGAAATCCCTGGCTCTTTTTTTTTTTTTTTTTTTTTTTTTTTTTTTTTGTATTTCTAGGTTATCCTGTTGACCAATTTCTCCAAATTATACAAATCGCCAAACTAATAGCAAAATTATACATATTGACATAATCTTTATTTTAAATAACGAAAAAACAAATAATTAGTAGAATATTAATAAAAATACAAATAAAAAGTCGAAATAAAAATCGCTTAATGACATTTTAAACACGTGTATCGCATTTAATGTCATTGAATGTGACATTCACGATCATCCATTATTGGCATTTAATCTTATAGTTTGGCGATAATTTTTTAGTCGACGGGATAACCTAGAAGTACTGTTTTTTTTTTTTTTTTTTTTTTTTTTTTTTTTTTTTTCAATATATATACAGACTACACAACTGGTATGAGACCCTGTTATAGTACGAACTACATCTCATTTGCGACGTCCGACATACAATTTTCAAAAAATTCAACCACTTTAGTCACCATTTTTCAACTACTTAACTGATCAATATTTTTGAAAAAAAAAAAAAAAAAGACTTTCAGGTAATGTTTATTTTTTTCATGTTTTTTACAGAATTTTTAATGTTTTATTACCGGTTTTCCAAAACAGAATTCTTTGCCTAATTGAATCAGAAAAATTCTCGGATTAAATAAGATAAAATTTACAATAATACAGTCGAGTCTCTCTATATCGAAACTCCATACATCAAATTTCTCTATATAACGAATTTTTAGCAGGAACGGTCCCCTTTTTTCATGATTACATTAAAAACGGTCTCTATATAGCGAAATATCTATCTCCATAAAACGAATTTTTTCATAAAATGTTCTTTATTTATTCAGTTTTAAAAAAGCTTCAAAATCACATGGAATCAAATTTCCATCACTTATTTTTGATTTATCGCTCAAGGCTGAGTTTTTTTATATTGCTTCTCTACCTTCAATCTCCTTGATATTTAAGTACAAGGAATTCATTCCACCTGTCCCCCTCCCAACACATCTTTCAACATCCTCCGAGAAACAGTGTCAATTTAATTGTTACACATATAAAACCTGTATCAATGTGGTAATTGAAGTCAGTGTTGATTTCAGAGGGTGGCTTGGGGGGACATTCACTCTCGGAGCAATGAGATTGCCCCCGAAAATTTGAGACGTGTTTTCAGTGACAAAAAAATAAACGTACGTTTTTCTTCTGTGATTTTTATTAAGCTTTTAAATAAATCGCTATTCTTTTTTTTTTTTTAACTGTTCAAATAATTAGGATGAGCGAAGCGAATCCTCTACTAGGCCACTCAAATGACATTTTGTCGTACACTTTACAAAAAAGTTATACAGTATTTTTACTCGAAATTAAACACAAATATAAATTAGGATCTGTAGATTTGCAGAATATTATTTTTTTTTTTACAGAAATACTTTTCAAAAAATTATTATTTTAATTAATTTATTTTACATGTTTTTCCATTACGAACGCATTTTTTCAAATAAAAAATAAAACACGTATGTTTTCAGAAGAAAAACTTAAATCATGGGGTCAGTAATTATAGCTAGAATCATCATTAAATAAATAAAATATATTTTCATTATTCTGACAAAATATCTCATAAACTGCTTTCCGATTTTCAAACTATGCTCATTCCTTTTAATTATATATAGTTTCATGATTTCTTTCATAAAATTTATAAAATACTTTTTTTAGAAAAATTATAGCATATTTTTAATGAATTAAAATTTGTGAAAATTCTCTTATTAACATTCAATTATAAAAGTATTTTTCTGTGTTAGGAATTCAAATATACAATTTATTCTTGATTTGTGAAATCATTTAAGCAGACGATATTTATGAATTTTAAAAGAATTACATTATATTTTTGTGAAGTTGCAATAAAAGAATTATAAACAAATAAAATTAATATTTTGTATAATTCTACTTCGAAAATATTTTTATTTATACCAGTCTTATATCATAAATAAACAATCTGAGGAAATTCTTAGTTATTTGGTTAAAGTACATTTTAAAATTAAAATGCGTCGAAACATAAAATTACATTTTTGCTTAATAAAGATGCAAAAGTAATTTAAAAAATATATTATTACTTTCAAATATTTATCTTATAGCATAATACTTCGCGAATCCAAACAAAGCATGGCTTTTGCTAGTTAAGAAATAGGATATTACGTTAATATTTATATTAAACACTTCAAATTTTTAATTATACGTATAAAAAATAATACTTGTTCAAGATTTGCACATTAAACAGAAATTTTAACGGCTTTCTCTATTCAACGAATTTCTCTATATAACGAATTTTTTACTGGAACAATGGATTTCGTTATCTAGAGACTCGACTGTATTTTGTTGGTGAGAATAATAAATTATGATTGTAGTATGGATGCCCGTACGTGGTACGTACAAATCATGATTGGCAAATACATGTTGCCAGTATGAAGTACAGGCAAAACAGGGAAGCGGCTAAGGAAGTCCGGGAACACATTTAGATTTTTTTTAAATTTATTAAGTTAAAATTTTGAAATTTTTTGTGATGGTTAACCATTTTATTTTAAAACAAAATCATATGATACAACTTCTCAAAATATTAAAAAAAATTATATAATTCAAATTATTATCGGTAGAATTTAGTTTTTTTTTTTCATTTGAATAATTCGAAATATGTAAGTTTTAAGTTTATTCAACATTTTAAACAATATTAATTTAAATAAAAATTAAAAATATTTAAAGTAAAAATCTTAAAGTGATGTAACTTTAAAAAAAATCGTATTTTCAAAAATTTTTTTTTTTTTTTTTTTTTTTCAAATTTGCTGAATCAAAATTAAAGTAAAACAGTTGAAAAATACATGTTCCACATTTGCAAAATTTATCTTTAACGTTTCTTGAGCTATAACAATTAAAATGCAAAAAAAAAAAAAAAAAAAAAAAAAAAAAAAAAAAAAAAAGTGAAAAAACTCATCACGAAGAAAAACCGCATTTTCGCAAGAAGCCGTTATTGTGACAACCATTGTTTGAAAAAAAAAAAAAAATACATATTTTATGTTTTGATTAATATAAAAACATGATTAAAACATAATTTTACGCAGAAAAAGAAAACAGAATTTTTCTGTGCAATGAAATTATTTTTGGAAATATGAAGTTTTTTGTGTCCCGGACTCACCCTAAATTTAAAAATTCTGAACAATTCTTTTTTTTTTCTTTTTTCGAATTTATTTATTTTATTTTATTTATTTATTGTTTCACAGTTATTTTACCTTAGTTTTTTCCTCCTTCTAATCTTGCCTAATTTTCTTGTTATTTTTTTTAAAACAGATTTCCAATAAGTATATCCACGTCTGAGGATTACGAACGGAAAGGGACTGTGCATTATATAACGTTATCAACTTTTTGATAATTTTGAACCTCCTCCCCCTTTTGATATCATACGTTATCATCCATCGAACCTCTCCCCCCTCCCTTCGGTAATAATATCGATATCAATGTCCATTTTTTGTTTGTTTGTTTGTTTGTTTGTTTGAAGTGATGTATAAAACTATAAAGTTGGTTGCATTTATTTTTCGCATACTTTATTGATTCAAATGAAGAGAAGTCCATAAAATATCCATTTATGTTAAGTAACACTTAAAAGAAATTTTTATTATTTAAAGGTATTTTGTAATAACTTACATAATGCATTCAACAGTAACAATATCTTTTTGTACTTGCCTCGCAGGAAGGAGGGTGTGGGGGTGGGAAGGTAGAAACTCTTATCAACAAAACAAATGGGCTACATGGCAACAAAACAAGTGGGTCTTTTATTTATTAGTAACCACTAACTTCTTTTCAAATATACTTCCCACATGGTTTCTAGAATAATGATTGTATATAGGTACACATATGAAGAAGAATAGTATTGTCACATGTTGGGGCATTCCATATTTTAAAATTAAATATTTTTATAATAAGTTAATGATTTTATTAAAAACTTGTATTTCCGTAAAATATATAAGACTAAAAAACGATAACATGCTCTTTCGAACTGAAAATCATGCTATAAATTTTAAAAAAAGAGAATTTTAGTTGGATCAAAAATGATATTGATATCAAAATATAAATCCCCCTCCCTCTAGAGATATCTTACGATATCATTTGCCAAACCCCCCCTCTCCCCCCTAAAATGATAACGTTATATTTGCACATCCCCAAAGTAAAATCTTTATTTAGTGTCTCCATCAGATGAAAGGGGGTTGTTGATGCATGTTTACTTACGGAAATAGACAGTTAGTTCAACCTGAATCGAGAGAGAAAACTCCGATTTCGAAAAAGGAAGAGAGAGCAACTGATGTTTGGATGATGGCATTGGATGTTTTCCGCAAGTCATTCACTCTTGTTTCTATCAGCGGTATTAACTCGTTGTCTTTAAATGACATCGACTCATCTAGAGTAAACACAGGAACATATTAACAGTAATCACGAAAAAACACCGCCAGAGGGCGTGACATCCGGGAAGTGTGTCAATTGCGAACTGACGTCAATAGCGTCCACTTTTAAAAAGGATGTCGTTATTTATATAAAGCGCAGGTCGGGACAACAATTTACCCTCATCATCACTTTCGAATCTCTTTTTATTATTTTTTTTTCCACTATCTCCCTCGAATTCATCTTGAGAGTTGAGTTGTTCGTCCTCTGTTATATAAATTGATTAAACGAGGTCCCAAAAAAGTGACCGTTTACGGCAGACGATAACACAAAATGAAAAGAAACCGGGCACACCCATTTATTGAACGTGCTAAATAGAAAAGCTCGTCGGTTTCTTCCCACACAAATAGAATGAAAATTCTCAGAATTTTAGAATCGTTACTCAGACAAAATCATTTACTCCCTTTACTTTTAGCATTTTTTTTCTTTTTGCTTAGCCAAAAAGAACTGAGTTAACGGCTTAATATTTCTTTCATAAATCTCCCTTATCTTCAAGTATTCATTTAAAATAGACAGACAATTTTACAGGAACATGTATAAACATACATGATTTTTTATTTTATTTTTTTTAGAAAAACCAGAAAGTATGTATACAGTGAGCAAAAAAAGTATTTGCACACCAGGTAAATTTGTTTTAGCATATGTATAAATAAATAAAAAGCAACTAAGAATTAAAAATACCAACACTTTTACAAAATAAATAAACATATTTAATATCTGACTTAATAATTATATTTAAAATGTAAAAATATAAAAAAGTAGCAGTACTGCCAAAAAAATATTTGCACACTAGCAATAAAAATAGAACTAGAGGAATTATTTATAAGTGAAAAACAGTGCTAATATTTAGTATGCATGTCCTTTGCTTCAATTACAACTTCCCGTAAGACATGGTGACGTCACGGTGACGTCGTTGTGAAGTCACATTGTGACTTTGTGACCGTCGATGTGACGTCACGTGACGTCGATGTGAAGTCACTGTGACTAAAATGTGAAGTCGTTATGGCCGTTTTAGAGCTTGTTTGTGACGTCACATTGTGACCACATTGTGACGTCGCAATGTGACCAATTTGTGAAAAGTGTGTCATTTGTGACGATTTTGTCATTAACAGTGTGACGTAATTGTGACGAAAGTGACAATGCTTTCAAGTCACATTGTGACCAAATTGTGAAATACAGGGTGAGTCCAAAATCATGGAACAAACTTTGAGGGGGCGGTAGGACTCACTATAGCAAATAATGATGGCACAGAAATATATGACCGGAAGTGACCCGTCAAGACGCTACACTAGTCACCAAAAAAGACCCGGATGGTAATGTTATGTCTATGGGGGGGGGGGGTGTTGTTTTCAAATATCTTGCTCAAATTTCAATATTTTACATGATATTTTTTCCATAGGATAGCTGAGGACGATCCACAACTAGGCTATTTTTTACTTTTTCGATTTTGGTTATATTTTTTTTATATTACAATAGTTTCAGTTTTAGAACCGGTTTAAACTGGTTCTGAATTATTGTGGGCTCTTAATCTGTAACCAAAATCAAAAAAGTAAAAACCAGCCCAGTTGCAGGTCGTCCTCAGCTATCCTATGGAAAAAAAATATGCGAAAATATTAAAATTTTAGCGAGATATTTGAAAATAGCGCTCCCATACACTTAACATTATAATCCGTGTCTTTTACAGTGACTAGTGTGGCGTTTTAACGCGTCACTTCCAGTCATACATTTCTATGCCATAATTATTTATTATAGTGAGCTCTACCACCTCCCTTAAAGTTTGTCCCATTATTTTAGACTCACGATGCAGATCGTTTGTGACAAAACTTTCGTTAACACTGTGATGATTCTGTGACGATTTAACTTTTCTTAACGATTCTCTAACAATTTAAAAGAAACAGGATCTGCTGAAGCTATAACTCCACGCCATGTTCTGTTAAAATTGGGTTTGAGTCCTAAAATCATATATTGACAATTTATGAACAAATACTGTATAATATATAAAATAGTTACCTGCAGTAAGGAGACTTTCTTCTAAATTAAAGTTAAAAATTCGATTTACCTCACATGCCTTACAACTCTGGTGTTGTTTTTAAAATTTGAAAAATATTGCCTTTCAAAAATATTTATATATTTTCCCCACATGCTGAAAATTGCATAGCTTCAATTTTATTTATAACTGACACACATTTTGTAATATGCTGTTCAAACTGTTTAATCTTTTTGAACTTTTTTAAAAAAAACTTTTACTCGCTTTAATATCCACAAATTTCAGCACATATCTAAAACTGTACAGCTTGCCAATATTTCTGACCAATAATCCTGATGTCTATAAATATATAGGGTGGATGCTCCAGTGTTGGCCACATTAAGAGAAAAGTTGAAATGGAAATTTTATAGTTTTAGACTGAATAAAGCATATTAAATCGCAATAACAGTATTCTTTAGTAAATTTAGTTGTCTTTCTGTTAATTATAATAACTTTCTATCAAATATTTTAGATTGTGAGTAATAACTCGTTAAGTAATTTCTTTCAATTTGCACCAGTTTTGGCCACCCTTGCACCAGTTTTGGCCGCCCTAATATCTTGTAATTTTGCAAACATTTTAACTGATAATAAGTAAAAATAAAGCATTTTTGTGCAAAATCTGTTTTACCACACAGATATTTGTTTGCTGTATAAAAAAGATTTGCATTTTTTAAAATGAAATCATAAAAACATCGAATAAAATATACTTAAGCTGATTTTAACTGAACATTTAAATTTAAAAACAAAAAATATATTTAATTCATAAAAAAGACTTATAGGACATAAAAAGCTTATTTTAACATTTTGCATATTTTCATTTATATATATCATATGTTATACTATACCAATATTTACAGTTATATGACTAGAATCTTGAAATTATTCCATTTTTACATGAAATAGTATTTTGACAATCTCTAAAATCCATTTTTTTCAACTGATTTTAAACTTTAATTCCTCGTACTTAGCTGCCTGTCAGCCTAATCATTTGGAGTTAGTTTTCTTCAAACCTTAGATTTCCTTGTGTAAATATTGGCTAGGATCTTAGAAAGACCTTCACAGAGGGCATCTCCCTTCTTTTTTGGCCCATATCTCTCATATAGATAATTGGCCATCATAAATAGCACAACCCTATTACTTGAGATTCAAAAATAGTAAAAACTGGTCTCCATTCTGTAAACTTGTGTTGCAAGGTAGAACGAGATACTACAAAACTTAACCATCTTGAAAAGCTGACAATGAATTTTGAAAAGCCATAATTTTACTTCCTATCTTATAACAGTGTTTAATCTAGACCATTTTTAAGAGTACAGAATTGTCTTTTTTAAACTTGTTAAAATGAATCCTATTTATAGTATAAAGATTTTCACATTATTTGTTATTTCTAAATTCATGTGCTTGAAATTTTGCAAAAGTTATGCAACTTCCTCATTTTGTTTTGAAAAAATACAAGAAACCACTAAATCATGCTGTAATTTTATTGAACTTTTAAATTTATAAGTCATAAAACATTTCTAAATATATTGCTGAAATTTTCACTATAATTAGTCTTGTGGCCAAAAGTGGAGCATATTGTTGTGCCATTTTTGGCCACACAATGGCCATAACTGGTACACATAGCAAATTTAAAGCACGTACTAGCACGTAAAGCAAGTAGTTTTGGCCACCCCTACTTTAAGCTGTAAAAATAATTAATTTAAATATGAAATTGCAACAGAGAGAAAGCCTACTTCATAAAGCTTCATAGCAATCTGTTTCAGAACAAATAAAGTTCGATAAATCCCTAATATTGAAAGATTGTGAAAACTTGTTACCTAAGCAAAAACCTTAATATATGTGAGTGCACACTATAGTTTTACACTTTTTTCTTTTTTTTTTTTTTTTTTTTGCAAGTCATTTTTTATCAAAAAATAAACAAATGGGATTGAAAATAATAAAAGAGTGTTAGATTAAGGAGTAAGAATGCATATAATTTGTTAAAATCAATTTACAGCCTAAATAGAGGGTAAATCATTCCAATGTGGCCAAAACTTGTGCAGTTGCCAGAACTGGAGCATCTACCCTATATCTTTTAATTATCTTTTGTTGTAATTTTCCAACTGATTGAAAAAGTGTCCAGGTCAGGATTCGAACTAAGCAGTCTTTCGCGCAAATTGTCAATACTTTGTCGACTGAACTATCCTGGAAGAATCTGACGCACACAATTCACACAGTGAATACGAACGCATACTTATCATTATTATATATAACCCTATGTAATAATACTTTATTTTTTTTTTCAAACTACTCGTATGATAAATGCATACTATTCGTATGAGTATATAATGATATTTCTCCGGGTGAATTGTGCGTGCTAAGTTGCTCTGTTGGAAGAGCATTGGCAGCATACATCGAGGGTCTCTAGTTCGAATCCTAATCTAAACATTTTTTTACTCATTTTGGAAAATTAATATTCGTTTGATTAATTTACCAATTAAAATCATTCTGTTAAATATAATATAGAATTATCTTTTGATAAAACTACGTGAAGTTTATGCGCAATATTTGTAATATACAGATTTTATTTAAAAATCGAGTACTAATGAAGATGAGGCAATTAGTTCTAGTATTACGCTTAGTTATTTCCTTACTATAGTGGCCTGTGCGCATGTATGATTACACCAAGGTTTAAATTCGTAGTTAAACTCATATATATATATTGTATATGTCATATAGTGTAGATGTGCCGGTAAAGGTCATCCTTATGGAATTTATTTTTAAAAAGTTTCCTTATTAATAGTTATAATTATTAGATTTCATTTTTTTTCGTATTAGATGAATCTATTAATAGTATTTAAGTATTCTCAGTCTCACTTCCCAATATTAGACAAAATTTTATTGAAAATAATAGAAATACATCAAACACTAAAAATTTCAGTAATGTACATCCCACAAAAAAGTACATGTAATTGTTTTTATGACTATTTAGAACCAGGATTTAATGAACACATACTTATAGAACAAAATTGTTATTTTCAGCACCATTTAACAATTAAGATATCAAAAATTAATAAAATAATGCGATAATTACTCATTTTTTAAAATCAATAATTGTTATTATCACAAAATCAATATCTTAATTATTTTAGATACATGGTTTAAAATAATAAATGTCATGGAATTACAGTTATCAAATTTTTGGGATTATGAGAAATTCAGAAAGGTAATAAAAAAGTTTTAAAAAATTTGTTTTTGCAATATTAGTGCATAAATTAATATATTTATCACTATTTTCAACAGTTAAACAACCCCAAACTCCTTTATATATTAATTATAACGTTAACTTTTGATTATGCATACATTTTTAAATTTATTAATATTTGATTTTAACCATGTAATTAAAAAAATGTGATTAAAGTGTATTTTAAAAATAATGTTATTAACTATTTTCAAATCGTTGACATGCTGTTCCGTATTTCAACAAAATAAATGTTAAATTTATTGAATTTACTAAGGTAAGTGGATTCAAAAAAGTTAAATTAATATGATACTTATTCCTTTTATAACATGTTTTTTACGAAATTCACAGAAATCATTATAAAAAAAGCAGGAAAAATAACATTTTCTTACCTCTTTCTTAACGGCATTATCCTCTAATTCAAGTTTCATAATCCATTTCGAAGTCGGAATGTCCGAATGAAGTACATTGACATTGGCGCGCTCATATTAACGAAACGCCACTGACAATGTATTTTTTCGGACCGGCATTTTATATAAAATGTCAACTGATCGCATTTCTACATAACTTTTTAAAAATTTTCAACTTACGTACTAAATACACGCATAACATCATAACAAAGTTACTAGAGCAGCTGGCCTAATATTCTAAAGAATAAATACACTAGTGTCAACTATTCTGGTTGTTGCCAAACGATATTTTTTAAGCAGGTGATTTTTTGTTATTATTGGTTGTTTGAGCTTCGAAGATTTATAAGTTGAATGCGCATGCGCATTAGTTTTATAAGGGTATCCCTAATTAAAATTTTGAGTTAAATTTTTTTTTCACGCATTTCTATTTTACTTTCAATTAGTTTCAAAATACAGTGGAACTTTCATTTAACGAAGCGCATATTTAATGAAATTATCTACTTTTTTAATTTTCTGTTGAACCTTCTTTTAGAACGCAATTAACATTTAAATTAATATTCATATTAAAAAAAAAATTCTTCTTACCAAAATTTGCTGCACTTCCGTGCATGCACAATATTCAAAAGGATAGATTGCTGTTAAGATTGATTGGTGAATATATTTCAGCGGATTGTACGAATTGAAATTATGTATTTATTTTATCTTTTAAATAAAAAGGAAAAAATGCGAAAATTTTTCGATATGATAAGAAAGGGATTCTAGTTCCGCGAAAATATTATAGGTCCATTCTCTGAATACTTAAAAAAGATGCGAAAGTTTTTATGAGTGTATCTTTCATAAGAGATCGCACACAAAGTAATATTCGAAAATTTTTTTTAATTTTTCGATTTGAAATACAAGGGAAAACGAGAATTAGAACGCTGCGATTCAGTTTTTGTTTCCCTTCCTTTATTACGCGGTTTTTTAGATATTATACTAATGATTTTTTTTTATGTGGCTATATTGCATAACAAAAAGTACTATCCAAATTAAAACACAGTTTTATAATATTTCCATTTTTATTTGTAGTTTACTATACAAATTTCATGAATTTTCGTGGATTTCAATTCAACGATATTTTTTTCATAACGAAGCATTTAAGTGTAACGAGAAATTTCCTTAAATGGAAGTTTCACTGATAGGTTCATTGCTGGGTGCTTAGTTTCATATGATGGGAGGTTTATCTCATATATGTGATATGACGTACATGTTACATGCAGTGCATGTAATGTGTGACATAAGATCGATTGCACAATATTCTTCTGCAATGCCAGAAAACACGTTTTTTTACCAGTAAATAACATGGTTTGGAGAATTTTTGTAATTTTCTAAAGTTTTCTAAGAAAGTCACATCTGAGTCACAATGTGACGTCACTGAGAGGTGGCATTTTGGTCACAAATGTGACGTCACATTTCAGTCACAATGTGACGTCACTGAGGGGTGGCATTTTGGTCACAGATGTGACGTCACATTTCAGTCACAATGTGACGTCACTGAGGAGTGGCATTTTGGTCACAGATGTGACGTGACCACAGTGACTCACAGTGACGTCACTGTGACGTCACTGTGAACATGCATGCTATGTGGGTTGTAATCGTCTGGGGCATTGATTCTATTAATTTCTGACATGTTTCACTGCTGATTTGTAGCCATTCTTCCCTAAGAGATTGCTTAAGCTCTGATTTGTTAGAAATTTTCTTTTTCCTTATTTTCACATCCAATCTGAGTTTTATAAGAAAATAGGTATGATTCTTTAAAAAAAAAAGGGCCACATGTTGGGAATTTTTCAAAAAGGAAACACTATTCTAAAAAAGGGCACACTTGTATTTTATTCACAAAAAAAATTTGAACTGTTTCGTTTTTTAGAGTCCTCTAGATTTTGGGATATTTTCCCTGGATCAAACGAATTGCTATGGGGCCTATAGGAAAATTTGAAAAGAGCCGCCAGGTACATAAAAGAAATTAAAAGGGCTACTGGGTTTTGCTAAAACGGCTTAAAGTCAACACTGAAAAAGTAAAACATAAAATAAATATTAATGATTTACAAAGCTGTTTATAACTGGACAAAAATGGAAATCAGGACTTTATTTATTGAATGTTTCCATTTTATATACAACTCTCCATTCTTGGGCGAAAACAATGTAACATACATATTTCTTAAATATTATGAGTTTGCTCAGAAATGAAAACATTCGATGAAGTGTAAGATGCATGTTTCAATGAACACAACTGAACATATCAAATGAAAATCAACTTTTGAATTGCTTAAAAGGCGCAAATGCCAACCTAGTGAAAAAGATTCCATGCCGGGAATCGAACCTGGGCCATCAGTATAGCGCACTGACGTTCTACCGACTAAACCACATGGAACGACTCCCAGCAAAGAACTTATCACTATTACTTGTTGGCAAGGCTACAAACCGCAGCACAAGATGGAATATAATCCTCCTCCATGTCCGCGAGCCACCGATCTGGGGCAATCACGAAACTCAAATCTATCCAGCATCGATTGAATATATATTAATGCGTGGAAATTTTTCCCAGAGAGAAAATTCGCCTTGAATATAACATATCAAATGAAAATCAAATTTTGAATTGCTTAAAAGGCGCAAATGCCAACCTAGTGAAAAAGATTCCATGCCGGGAATCGAACCCGGGCCATCAGTATAGCGCACTCCATGTGGTTTAGTCGGTAGAACGTCAGTGCGCTATACTGATGGCCCGGGTTCGATTTTCCGGGTTTCGAATTAAGCGAAGATTCGAATTATCCGATTTCGAATTAACGAAAGTCGACTGCATTATTTATAAGTTTTTCTGATGCAATAACACAAATTCAAAACTATTCTTCAGATAGTAAATTTGATTCTTGTCTATGTACGAGGGAATTTTAAAAAATTTGAGGAATTTCGTGATAAGTGCTATATCTCTCTTAATTCCTTGACGAAGGGTATGTGGTTGAAACTGTACACGTCTTCTATGATCTTTTACTTTGAACCTTACTATTTATGCATAGTAAAATGAAAGTATAGGTAAAC
Source organism: Maratus speculifer (assembly GCA_964019185.1). Classification (NCBI taxonomy): domain Eukaryota; kingdom Metazoa; phylum Arthropoda; class Arachnida; order Araneae; family Salticidae; genus Maratus; species Maratus speculifer. The sequence continues at coordinate 287,735,363 of OZ025289.1, forward strand.
TTTTTAGTGACTAATGAACACGAAGATTACGATTTCCTTAATGAAACGTAAAAACTGAGCTAAGTCTCGACATTTGTTTTGATGGTAATGAAGTGTGCTTCAAAGTATTAAAGATGATCAGTATGACTCGACTACTTAGCAAATATTGACTTATTTCGAAAATTTTTTACACATTTCACTTTTAATAATTTCTGATGATTTTGTGCATTATTCCCCTCTCCCCACAAAAAAAGAAGAAATGATAAAAATTCAATAAGAGTGATGTATTATAGCATTTGAAGATCCTTATTACTGTTTTTAACTAAGATCTGATATGGGGGAATTTAAAATAGATTTACAAAATTATGTATTCTGTATACATTGATCACTCATAGATATTTTTTCCTAAATTTATTTTCATGAAGCTTATGTCAGGAGATTTGTTTTAAGCACTTTTATTTAAATATATATGTATACATATATATATATATACATACTGATGAATCACGTTTGAGAGGAACCTGGACAGAACTGCGCATGGACGAAAAGAGCGAGTCCATGTCAAAAATAGGGAAGTTAGTACCATCTCGAGATGAGTTTGTTTATTAAACAACCGTAGATGTGTCGAGTTTTTTTTTTTTTTTTTTTTTTTTTTTGGGGGGGGGGGATACATTTTTGTTTCTGTAATTGAATTATCTGTTTTTAAAATTACATTGTAATTCTCTTACACGAAATAAGTTATAAAAAGACAAGTATAATAAAAAAGACGATTTAAAGGTATGATTATTAAATTTAGTTTAATAACTTTTCACTCGCAATATAGTGCAACTTAATCTTTTTAGAAGTAACGGCAACATGGCGTAATTTTAAAACATACCAGATTAGCAATTTTTAAAATATGTTTCTTTACATTATTGTGTAAATTTTTTATTTATATTATTTGCATGCATTAGATATGAATATGGCGCAGATGTCATATACTTATAAGGTTTGGAACAATTTTTTTCCAACGTCAATTTGGCGAAAACCTCATTTTCGAATACTGGTTAAATATACATCTTTAAATTATTTTCTATTTAAAAAAATAACAAGAAATAAAACAATTTTTAAATATATTAAATTTTAAAAACTAATAACTGTAGAACAAAAAACATTTTATGTAATTTCAATAAAAGAAAAATTAAGGTAAATAAACAGTTTATCAAAAAATAAACAACAATATCAGGGTTACCACATTAGGTAAAATAACGCCATTTTGACGCCAAGTAAATCCCAGTGAGTATATGACATACGTGTGCCCTGAATATTTAGGTTGTTTCAATTGACGAATTTCTCGCACAGCCTCCAAGTCAGATGCCAAGCAATCGTTAAAACTGTGTTTTAGCCCCCCCCCCCCCCAAAAAAAAAATTATTTTATAAAAATTCAAAAAATGTAGGGGAAAATATATACTTTGGAAAAGTTATTCCGAGAACTGATAGAAGGTGTGCAATCTAATTAGTTTAAAATAAAATTTTATTCGGAACAAAAAATAGAAAACAATATTTAATATCATTTCCATGAATACGTAGAAGCAATCTTGGCCTCATAGGCTATTCCCTAAAGTCTGAATGGAATCGCCTTGGCATTCTGCCAAGTGAGGACCTTGTAAAGCTGGTATATCAATATATATATATATATATATTGTTATTATTCGAAAACATGTTTAATAAATGACATGAATTCATGTTTTTTCTCATAAATACATTTTAAATTATTAATGAAAAAAAAAAAAGGATTAATTTTCTAGACTGATAGTTTATTGATTGACTAATTATGGGTTGATGACCAACCATTTTCTGTGTTAAAAAAGCTTGTAGCGCTAAATACGAATATCACGTGGAAAAAAAAATCTCGAAACTATCTTTTCTTTTAGAATATTTTCAAATTGATCTCAATCTTTTTTTCTAAATTTTTCACAAATTATGATGACTAAATGAATCATAGAAAACACGTAAAGATTTATACAATAAAAAAAATGTGTTTCATACAATTAAAAAAAATAATGTTTGACACAATCTAAAAACATTCTTGACACAATTAAAAAAATGTTGGATACAGCTAAAATAAGTTAGAAATGGCACGTGAAGCGTAGCAAATGAGGTGAGTTCGTTCGATAACAAAGTTTTAAAAATACCATTCTCATATATCAATCTCATAAAATTGTAAATAGTTAATTACAATTAAATAGTGCACCAAACAATGTTCTCCCTATACCATTATGTAGTGGAATACTTTTGTGTGGCCTGTAACAAATGTTCTTTGCACCACAGATTATACAAAATGTATATTATAATATGTACTTTATAGATGCATATAAATTTTATTATGTTCGAATTAGTGTAACACCATTAAAATGCATTTGAAACATTTTCCCCATTGACCGTAATGTAATGGAATAGTTTTGATTGTCCGTGTAATTAAACTATGTATCCGATTTTGATAAAGTTTGAAATAACTCTTCAAAATTATGTAATAATTAAATTTTTTTTTATTTCAAACGATTAAAATGGATTTGAAACTTTTTTCCCCTTTAACCGTAATTTAATGGAATACTTTTGATTGTCCCTGTAATTGATCTATGCATCCGATTTTCATAAAATTTGAAATGACTCGACACAATTATGTAATAATTATATATCTTAAATTTAAAACGATTCGGTTGGTTAGTTTTTTTGTTGTTATATGCGGGCGGACGAACAGACGGACAGACGTCCTGGACTAAACGACAACTATAGGTGCTACGTATTTACATAATTACGAACGTACCTAAAAATGTTTCATATGTTGTGGCACATTTAAAACAAATAAACGTTATAAAAAACTGGGAAAATAGTCTTGAATCTCCCATAAGAGAATTTTGGGGAAGAAGGTGAGGATTATTCCTGGCGGGGTGGGATTGCTTTTTTTATATACTTTCCGGAGTAGAATATTGCGGAACCAGCGGGGACTTTTCCCACCGGGAGATTAATAAGTAGAAAATCACATATCTTCCGGGGGACGTAGTGTAATCTGGGGGATTTCCGAATTCATGATTACTTGTATCATGGCTGCTAGGCTGCATCTATTTAAAGTATTCTCAAACATTTATTTATCTCGCTCGACAACAGAATTAATTTGTGGCATATTCGCAGACATACATTTATATTCTAAATAAGTGACATTTATAATATTCTGATTCAATTGACAAAGAATCTCATGCTTACAAATATCATGTAGAATTCAAACCTATTTTCTCTTTTAAAATATTTTCATATTGATCTCAATCTTTTTTTCCTAAATTTTACATGAATTATGAAAACTAAATGAGTTATGGAAAACAAATGAAGATTTACACAACCAATAGTAATAATAACAATAATAATGTCTCAAAAAATTAGGACAAATATTTCACACAACTTAAAAAAAATGTTTGACACAGTTAAAAGAAATGTTTGGCATAGTTTAAAAAAATGACGAAGAATCTTATACTTACAAATATCATATAAAAAACCAGATCTCAAAACTATTTTCTCTTTTAAAATATTTGCATATAGATCTCAATCTTTTTTCTAAGTTTTACATGAATTATGAAGAACTAAATGGATTATGGTAAACACAAAGATTTGCACAACCAATAATAATAATAATAATAATAATTTGACAATTTTTTTTCTTCTAATTCTTATGTTGTTGCATATTTCAAACAAATAAACGTTCTAAAACACTAGGAAAATGGTCTTGAATCTCCCATAAGTGGATTTTGGATTATTCCTTGCGGAGTGTGATTGCTTTTTTTATGTTTCCGGAGCAGAATATCGCGGAACCCACAGGAACTTTTCCAATCGGGAGATTATTAAGTAGAAAATCACATATCTTTCGGGGGACATAGTGTAATCAGGCAGATTTCCGAATTCATGTTTACATGTGTATCATGGCGACTTCGCTGCATTCATTTAAAGCAGTGGTTCCCAAACTTTCAGGCTCGCGGAGCCCTTTTAGGTAAAAAATTTTAAGGCGGAGCCCCTGAACCCTACTAAACTCTGTGGTTTACAAGTTAATGTTTTTTTTTATGCCTATGAAGCAAATACGGAGCAAGCTTATGTTGAATAAAAATTCGAGCCAGTAATTTTTAACATTGGACCAAAGTTCTCAATTTTGCTTTTTGTTGATACAGAAATTCTGAATTCAGTATGAATTTCCAGTATGAACTCGGAATTAAAGATCGAAATGGTAACCATGTCTGGATTATATATTACATTGGGGCTTACGTAAAACTATTACTCCCTCTGTCCCAAATTAGTTGCAATATTTAGGTTGCAATTTTTGTCCCAAATTAGTTCCTACATTTTAAGTAGGTGGAGTCATAAATAACTTCTGATGCAGTTAGATCGACACCAGTAAAATTATACTAGAATTATTATAAGTATTTATGCTAGGTCTCAGAAGCGTAGTCAACTCGAATTTAAAGTAAGAGGAATCGAAACAATTATTTAGAAAATTCTCTGAAGAAAGAAATCAGTAATATTGAGCGCAAAACACTGTACTGGAATGTTTGAAACGATATTTGAAAATTTTTAAACTAAGCTTCTAATATCATAGATTCTGCAGCTATTAAATTCAATGTGCATCATAATGTTTATTATACTATCCCGTTTGCAGAAGCAGGTAAAGACATCAAAAATAAAAGATGAGGAAATTTACGATGTAAGTTTACAGCAAATTGTAAATGCGGACGAAAAAAATGCCTCTGAGCAAAATCAAAGATGTCCCAATAAAACGAAGACAATCACTGCGAGGATTATCATATGCTGCTATAATTCGTAAATAAAAGTTATACAGGATTCTCAAGGCGGAAAAAATTTGGAGCGTATTTTATGCATAACAAAGCAAAGTATAATAGAAAAAAATAAGCTCGACAGAATTCTATTTTGTTTGCAGCTTGTTCTTGCTAAAAAATACTTTTTAAAAATGTTGGCATAAAATTTTCGTAAATGAATTCACGATTGATTAGCTTGAAGATAGTTTTAAGTGATTACTGTTTAAAAAGTCTTTAAAATTTGGGGCGTGGCTTAAGAGTGTGTGAACCGAGATTTTTTTAAACTAATTAATTCCTTATTAAGGAATGATGGAGGGAATGTTAGGTACATAAATATTGTTGATTGATAGTATAGCTTTCTGAAAAATGTTCAAACAAAATCATAAAGTCATAAATATCAAATATGAGTACAAAAGTATTCAAATGTCGCATCTAATTTGTGACAGAGGGAGTATTATTTATGATGAAAACCACACAAACACAGAAAAAAAGTAAGTTGTACCATGTTCATAGCAGAGAGGTACTTCTATGTAATTCCCATAGGCTACTCGCAAAAAAAAACCTTGTTTCAATTATTTATGAGTAATTATGTAACACGTTTTCGCTAGTCCCACCTTCCCGTAATAGAATCAAGAGGTTATGGAATAATTATTTCGTTCATCCTTAAGTTTCTAGTACTTCTAAACATGCAACGAAAATGAATCGTCTCTCACCTTCTTTTTTTTTTTTTTGAGCAAATTTAAAAAATACATTTAGAATTAAGTCATTGTTTTAGTGTTTAAGAAGGCGGGGCAAACTCTATAAGCTGTATTGCTTGGTGCAGCATTGTTCACTTTTTTGGACATTTTATTTAAAGTTTTTGGCTATTAATTACATCTTTAAAAGAAACTTTCTTTCGTAATTGTTTTTTATCCTGAAAACAGATATGTAGTTAAAAACTACACATGTTAATTTCTTGAGGTGCAAGCAATAATGTCTCAGTCATATTGTATTCTCACCGGAACAATCGTAAAATTTTGTTTGAAAATAATAAAAGAAAGAATATTTTTTTAACAGTTTGCCATCAAAGTTAAAAATATAACATTTCGTTAAAAGTTTCTGGTGAGATCTCGTTTAAATTAGGTAGGATAAAATGTATCCTACCGCCCTTCAAGGTGTTTAACGAACTGCAACTAGTAGGGAAATATTCCTAATACAATGAGATACATGGGTGAGATTGAATTTATGTCAGAGCCGATACTCATTGACAAAAAGTCTAAATAATGGTTGAAGCTGAGCAAAATTTTTAATTCGTAATGTGATGACAAATGTAAAGAACCAACATATATATTTTAAATTGCTACAGACTTATTTCTGATTGGAAATGTGGCAGAGACCAATTAAAAGAAAATTTTAAAGAAGGGTTGTGAAAAGACAAAAAAATGCTAAAAAAAAAAAAAAAAAAAAAAAAAAAAAAAAAAAAAATCCCGTTTTAGCAATATACATTGCTTTTAAAATTAAGTACAATTATGAAAAACAGCATAGAAAATTTAAATAACTAAGAAATTATAAAAAATATAATAAACAGATTAACCCTTTACCGTTCATTGGTTTCGCCACGAAACCACAAAATTTTAATTCTGATATGCAACACTGACACCGGTATTTTTATCTAAAAATATCCCTTTTATTTTGTATATGAAAAATCACGTTTTCTTATTTAGAAATATTATATATATTTGACATTAATTATAAATAGAAGTTTTCTTATACGTCCATTAAAACATTTCAAAAATATGCATTAAAATATTTAATTGCTAAAAAAGACGTCAAATACTAATAAACACATTAAAAGATCTTAATAATTATTAAGATCTTTTAATGTTTTTATTAGTATTTGACGTCTTTTACAGCAATTAAATATTTGAATGCATATTTTTGAAATTATATATTTGTTCTTAATTACAGGTGTCATTCATTTATTTCGACATTTTAGCAATGAAAATGCTTTGATCGTTAAAGGGTTAAAGCAATTAAAGTTACAAAAAGAAAAGAGCTATATGCACAACGTACATAAGTATTAAATAAATCTAATGAGGGGTTTCTTAAATAATACAAAATATTACACGAAAGGGACGTTTTAATCGACAAACATTGTTGTACAAAGAAAAACGTTTAGAAAATTTAAATATACACATAGCATAAATATTAGAGATTAAATAATTTAAAGGTTAATAATATTAATTAATAAAATAATGTATAAATAATATTAATAAAGAATAACTTAAATTTATATATAAAAAGAAATACATATATACAATGTACACAAATGTAATATGGATCTAATAAAGGTCTTTAACCCTTTCCGGCGCAGAGTAAGTTTAATTGAAATAATTATCTGCCACCAGAATTTATAAACGAATTTATTAGAGAATACGAACTTGCTTATTTTCAGGCATTTTATCAAAGGAAAATTTTAATTAAATATTCTTGGTGCCAGTAAAATTAAAATTAGGTGTCCTTTTTAAGGGACACCGCGCCGGAAAGGGTTAAATGATAGAAGATGCAGTAAAAGTATGTTTTCAGCGACAAACATTATTTTATTATAAAACACAGTATAAAAAATTAAATAACTAAAAATTAATGCAAGTAACATAAACAGATTTTAAAAAATTAAACGTATAAAAATAAAAAGAAATATATACACACATTATACACAAATGAATCTAGAGAGGGATTTTAAACTATACAAGATCTTTTTTAAAAAGACTTTTTAAGCGACAGATATTGTTTTAAAAATTAAATACGATTTTGAAAACTTGGGGAGAATATTTAAATAAGTAAAACTTAATAATAATAAATATTTAAGGAAATTAAAATTCCAAAAATAAAAATAATACAATATGCAACATATACAAATATTAAATGCCTGTAGTTTTTTTTTTAACTATTATTCTGCATAAGTTTGACGAACAATAATATATAAAAGTTTAGAGTGATAAATGTGCTTAAATTATTTTGGACAGTTATTTTATTATCGGGTGCAATTTTCGACAATAGCAAGTGAATGTCTGGTTCTGCATTTAAGAGGTTTTTTATTTTGTTTTGATATACTTGTGTAAGTGGAGATTCCTGTTTCACACAGATATGTCTTTGAAAATGGGAGTAAAATTAATTTTGCTCTGTCTAACAAGATTTTGTATTCATTTGTCAAATGACACCAAAATTCTGTGATACACTTGCTTTGAAAAGAGATTTCTAGATCGCTTTGAGATGTTAAATCAATCAGAGTTTCGTATTCCTCAGAGCTTAAGCTGTGTGGTTTTGTTTTTGCACTGAATGGATTTAGTATCCATTTAAAATCGTTCAACATATTATTTTGAGCAGCTGGAAAGTCATGCATAAATGAATTTATCAGAGCTTCCGGATGATCTTGAATACTTTCTGATATATATATATTTTCAAATTTAATGTTATGGCCATTTAAAAACATTTTAGTAAGAGTTAGGTATTTAATAAGAATTAAGAATAAACATATAAATAGGGGAGACTCCAAAGAACTAAACTCTTCTCACTTTTGTTCGGCAAGCAGAGTTAACAGCACTGGCGGGACTTTTCTGTTTCGATACACGTTGTGCATTTAATTCAGAATACTATTTCTTGTAGTCTTATTTTAAATGGAATTTTTAAAACACATTTAAAGCAGAAGTATAAAATAAAGCAACTCAGACCAGAAATATTATACAGAAAGTAGATACATTTTAAATGCCAATGTTTAACTTCTTAGAGGTGTACCATTGCATTTTTGAACCCAGTCATAGATACACTTATTTTTGACACACACACAAATTTCTACCTACATTTGAAAACCTTTTAATTACAATATGCTAATTCCTTTCATATTTTGTTTATTTTCCTGAAACACCGCGGAGCCCCTGGTAAGTTCAGGCGGAGCCCCAAGGGCTCCGCGGAGCACACTTTGGGAACCTCTGATTTAAAGTATTCTCCAATATTTATTTATTTCGTTCGACAACACGATTATTTCTGGCATATTCACAGATATATATTTATATTACTAAATAAGTGACATTTATAATATTCTGATTCAAATGACGAAGAATCTCAAGCTCAGTATCTACTTATATTATACAGGAAAAAGTCTCCGTTCGTAACGGAGACATCATATTGAAAGTGGCAACAAGTAGATGATTATATTTAACTTTTATTACATTTTTAAAACTTTTAAATGCTGCACATTTTAAGTTGATTTTTACATAATAATTTTTTTCATATGTTAAATTGCAACAAACTCTAAGATTAAAACCATAAACGTTAGAGCAAATTAACTTTATCTGTTTAAGTCCCGGTGAGATGTATCCCTTGTACTTGCTGTGCCAGCTAAATACCATATGAAAATCAGATCTCAAAACTATTTTCTCTTTTAAGATATTTTCATACTGATTTCAATCTTTCTTCTAAATTTTATATAAATTTTGATGACTAAATGAACTATCAAAAACGTGTAAAGATTTACACACAAAAATAAATAAATAAATAACACTAAATTTAAAAAAAATGTTTGACATAATTAAAAAAATAATTTTGACACAATTAACAAAAAAAGTTTCGCATGTTGTTTCATATTCCGAACAAATAAACGCTTTAAAAAACTAGGAAAATGGTCTTGAATCTCCCATAAGTGAATTTTGGAGAGGAAGGTGAGGACTATTCCTGGCGGGGTGGGATCGCTTTTTTTTTTTAACTTTCCGGAGCAGAATATTTCGGAGCCCGCGGGGACTTTTCCCACCGGGAGATTAATAAGTAGAAAATCACATATCTTCCGGGGGACGTAGTGTAATCTGGGGAATTTCCGAATTCATGATTACATGTGTCATGGCGGCTAGGCTGCATCCATTTAAAGTATACTCAAATATTTATTTATCTCGTTCGACAACACGATTAATTTATGGCATATTCGCAGACCTACATTTACATTCTTATATAAGTATCATTTTTAATATTCTGATTCAAATGACGAAGAATCTCATGCTTACAAATATCATGTAAAAAACCAGGTCTCAAAACCATTTTCTCTTTTAAAATATTTGCATATGGATCTCAATCTTTTTTCTAAATTTTGCATGAATTATGATGACTAAATGGATTATGGAAAACACATAAAAATTTACACAACCAAAAGAAAAAAAAAATATTTCAAACAGTTAAAAAAAAAATGTTTAACACAATTAAAAAAAATGTTTCATATGTTGTTCCATATTTCAAACAAATAAACGTTTTTAAAACTTGGAAAATGGTCTTGAATCTCCCATAAGTGAATTTCGGGGAGGATTATTCCTTGCCGGGTGAGATTGCTTTTTTTTTTATGCTTTGCGAATTAGAATATTGCGGAACCCGCGGGGACTTTTCCCACCGGGAGATTAATAAGTAGAAAATCACATATCTTCCGGGGGACATAGTGTCATCTGGGGGATTTCCGAATTCATGGTTACATGTATCATGGCGGCTAGGCTGCATCCATTTAAAGTATTCTCAAACATTTATTTATCTCGTTCGACAACACGATTAATTTATGGCATATTCGCAGACCTACATTTACATTCTTATATAAGTATCATTTTTAATATTCTGATTCAAATGACGAAGAATCTCATGCTTACAAATATCATGTAAAAAACCAGGTCTCAAAACCATTTTCTCTTTTAAAATATTTGCATATGGATCTCAATCTTTTTTCTAAATTTTGCATGAATTATGATGACTAAATGGATTATGGAAAACACATAAAAATTTACACAACCAAAAGAAAAAAAAAATATTTCAAACAGTTAAAAAAAAAAATGTTTAACACAATTAAAAAAAATGTTTCATATGTTGTTCCATATTTCAAACAAATAAACGTTTTTAAAACTTGGAAAATGGTCTTGAATCTCCCATAAGTGAATTTCGGGGAGGATTATTCCTTGCCGGGTGAGATTGCTTTTTTTTTTTTTATGCTTTGCGAATTAGAATATTGCGGAACCCGCGGGGACTTTTCCCACCGGGAGATTAATAAGTAGAAAATCACATATCTTCCGGGGGACATAGTGTCATCTGGGGGATTTCCGAATTCATGGTTACATGTATCATGGCGGCTAGGCTGCATCCATTTAAAGTATTCTCGAACATTTGTTTATCTCGCTCGACAACGCCATTATTTCTGGCGTATTCGCAGATACACATTTACATTTCTAAATAAGTGACATTTGTAATATTCTAATTCAAATGATGAAAAAATACCATGATTATTATCTACCAGTTTATAACGAAAAAAACCACATCCGTGCGTAGCGCTGACGGCATTTTGAGAATGGCAACAGTAGACGATTAACTTTAACTTTTATTCGAATTTTTTTTAAAACTTCTAAATACTGCACATTTAAGTTGTTTTCCTACCTAACATTTTTTTTTTTCAGATGTTAAATTAAAACTAATACCAAGGTTAAAAGGGTAAACGCTCGCGCAAATTTGCTTTATCCCTTTAACTACTTAACTGATCAATATTTTTGAAAAAAACTTTCAGATAATGCCTATTTCATAGCTGCCAACTACCACGCCTATTTAAAGTCAAATAAATATGTTAGAAACAGAAATTTTAGTAAATGATTAACAATACTTGCTGTAATTGATAACATTGAATATATGTGGTATACATTTTACTTAAACATTTTTGTGGTTCCAAACATGTTTATATGATTTAAATAGGCGTAGAAGTTGGCAGCTCTGCTACTTTCTTTGTGTCTTTTATATAATTTTTAATCCCTTTCCCATGTTTTTCAAAACAGAATTTTTTGCCTAACTGAATCAGAAAAATGCTCCGATTAAATAATGCAAAATTTACAATAAAAATTTACTGGTGAGAGTAATAAATAATTGGAATATGGATGTCCCTACGTGGTGCGGGAAAAAACATGAAAAACACTTTGCCTGCATGACGTACGGGCAAATGAGGGAAGCGGTTAAGACCAGTGTTCAATTCAGGAGGTGGCCCGGGGGGGGGGGGGCATTCCCCCGGAGCAATGAAATGTCCCGCCCGGGAAATTATAATTTTTGGATTTTCAGTGGTCAAAAAGTGCAATTTTCTCCCCGGAACTCTGTAATGTCCCCCCTCCGGAGCCTCAGAAATTCCTCCCGGAGAAAAGTGTTTGAATTCACCACTGATTCATCCACCATCCACCATTCCACCATTCATCCAGTGAGATTTTTCTTTTTTTTTTTTTGCACTTGTCATGCCGGTTGAAAGTAAAACATATACTGCAAACGCTATCTATTGATAAAAAAATGATACTTTACTCTTTCTACAAACCAGAATGATCGTTTGATTCGGGGTTTTATCATATACAACTGAGAAGCAAAAATTTAAATGAATGTCTAATTTGCACGATCGCGCGGGCTGGGTCCAGGGCCTTGGGAAGCGAAGGGCAAATGGGCGGCTGCCCCGGGCACGGAAAATGAGGGGGCGCCAAATTTATACTACCAACCTATTTGTTTTTTCCCTTCTTGTAAATATATATGTATGTACATATTGATAAGTGTTTTTCTTTCTTTTTGTGACAAAAATATACATTTTAAAAATAGCATGTTATTTCTTTCTTGGAATCCAAAAGGGATTACAAACTATTGTACTATAATGTGGATACCTTTATTCTGCATCATCATTTACTCCATATTGTTTTCCAAATACTGTTTGCCAAATTAAAGGTAAAATTTTCTCTTATATTATTTAGTCGTTAAAATTAAACATTTTAAAGTTCTAAAGTAAACGCGATATATGTATCCAATAGAATTTATTTGCGTTTCGTCATAAAGAGAAGCGGGTGGGGGGGGGGGGAAATTGAAACTTTTCCCCGGGCGCAGTTTTCTCTTCGCATGCCGCTGGCTGGGTCTTAAAAGATATTTGTAGTTAGTGATACGTCTGGTCTCGGACAAACCTTGTTTCCTTACAAAGTCCAAATATCAATCAAAAGTTAATTATCGCCACCTTCAGAAAAAAATTCCAAGTTCTTATAAAAAAGGGGAAATTACGTGAAAAAATCAGTTCTTAGAGATTTGACCTGCTAACAGTGTAGCCATAAAATTAACTCTTTCATGCATGAATTAATTTTTACACACACTGTTAAAATTTTGAAACTTCTACTGCATCGTCACTCAACAGCTTTTATAGAATATCTCTATTTTGACCAATGAGAATACTCAATACAGTGAAATAATCGTTTTCCATAAAAGCAGTGGAGGGACGACACAGCAAAAGTTTCAAATTTTTAACAGCACAGTTAAAAAAAAAAAAAAAAAAAAAAAAAAAAAAAAATTAAAAAAAAAAAAGAAAAATCAAACAATCGTTTTTTATGATAAATGAGAACCCATTATAAAATAATTTTATTATTGTGCTGCATACTAGCTATTATCTGTTCACAAATCAGGTCTCTATAAATGAATGCTGAATATTTTATTTTAATATTTTATTGGTCAATACTTATCTGCCACTGAAAAAAAATGAAGTACTCAAAAATGAGAACATCGATGTTCTCATATTGAATTGAATATATTTGGATCAAAAATGAATACATTGCTTTCTCAATTTTGACACATATGTCATCAAATCAAAGAAAAAAAAAAGAAAAAAGAATAATGTTGTACCTTATATTGGTTTATTTCATTCATGATAGCATAAAAGATGCTTATTAATGTAAATATTAAATTGTGCACAGTACTATGAAATAATTTAAAAGTACTTGTAAATAATGCTCTTGATAATGCTCTTGTCATAAAAATATTCGATTTGCGTATATTTTGCTAAAAATTTTGTTATTTTTCTTAATAAATAATCAATTAAACGTTTATTGCTAATAATTTTGTGCAAGAAATAAATGTCAGAATATTTTTATTTTAATTTGTACGTTCAGGGAGCAGTTCTTAGCAATTTATATTTGAACACAACCATGGAATCAAAAACAAGTGGCATGTGTTTCTCAGTTTTGAGTACATTTGGATCTGAACTATTTTGAGTATGTGAAGTGTTTAAAATTGAATACTTTTTACTCAATTTTGATAACCCATTTTTTTCAGTGTGTTCACATAAGACACCCATATGAATGAAAGGGTTAAGGGTGCATTCAAATTAGAACTTCTTACTTTTAAATTTATTGTTGTACTATAGCACATCAAATTGGCAGATTCTCTCATTCAGAAACTATGTGTCGTGATTGTCTATTTTTGATAAAGGAAGAATCCCCCCCCCCCCAAAAAAAAAAAAAAAAAAAAAAAAAAAATTAGAAGTTGGCGTTTTGAAGCGAATTTCCTTAAGCGAGTGAGCTGGGAACAGAAAAAAATGATAATGTTGAGAAAATAATTGTTTATAAATCAAGTTCTAATTTAATTCAGTGAAAAATGAAAACACACAGCCACTTATACATTTCTTCAAAAATCACGTTATCAAGTTTCATGTTTTCAGCTTTAAAAATGAGTCCGAAAAGTTTGAGTTGTTGAGCGCGGAAAAAAGTATATATATTTTTAATACCGCTTCAATATAGTTCTCTTCTCGTCCTCCGTAACGGTGACCGAGCTCTAACTTTCTGAATTATTTTACAGCTCTCTATAAAAGAAGCTAATTTAATTAGCAAAATTCAGAGTCTACCATGTTTCGTTTCAAACCAGAAATATGATTATGAAATAAATTTTAAAAATACGAAAAAAAAAAAAAAAAAACACGTCAAATAATAAAATTAAACTGTTTTAAATCAAAATTCTGGTGTGAAATTTTTTTTATAAAACTTAACTCAAATTTCCGGTAGTTCTAGTGTTAAAGTTAAGGGACAGTGTACCCAAGCTCTTGAGCAAAACTTTAAGAGGTGATAGTACACATCAAGACAAACAATATTAAATGTGAAACTAAGGGTCCGAAATGTCTTCCGAAGGAGAAGTTTGGAGTCCGAAATTTCAAATGATTATAAAAACGGAGAAATTGGTCAAAAAGTTTGCGGTTTCCGCTAAAACTATTCTTTATGTCAGTATTTTCTTGAAAATAAATTTTCAAGATAAAATTAAAAAATACCGATAGAGGGCGCTTTAGACTTTGGAGAAAATCTACTCTTTATCGTTATTTTTTGTATCTTATTAAATGCTTTCAAAAGCTTAGACTTAAATTTGAGCTTAAAATCTGAATCGTTAGGAGTAGTTAAGTAGCGCAAACGGAATTGTGTTCAGAGGAGGGGGGGGGGCGGAAGGGGGTGTACAAAATATTTCCTTCTGAACAAAGTTCCTGTTTGCGGAACTTAACAACTCCCAACGATACAGATTTTGAGTTCAAAATTTTAGTCTAAGCTTTTGAAAGCATTTAATAAGGTACAAAAATTAACGGTAAAAAGTAGTTGTTCCTTTCTCCAAAATCTAAAGCCCCTTCTATCGGCATTTTTAAAATTTTACCTTTGAAATTTAATTTCAAGAAAATACTGACAAAAAAAATAGCTTTAGCAAAAACTCGAAATGAATCAACCAATTTTTCCGTTTTTTATATAATCATTTGAAATTTCGAATCCTAAACTTCAATGGCACCTATTTCCTTCGGAACATGTTTGGGACTCTTAGTTTCCGATTTAATATTGTTTGTCTTGATGTGTACTATCATTCCTTAAAGTTTTGTTCTAGAGTTAAGATTCACCCTGGATAAATCATTTTTGTAAATAACATTTATTTACTGAATTTTGTAACTCGCGAACGCACCTTACATATGCTTGTTTTCTAAAAATTATTTTAAGCCCTTAAAAACAAGGCCTTTGAAAGGTATATTTAAATGCTATTATTATTTAAATAATCTATCGAAAGCCAATTCCAGCTTCTAATTTTCTGAGGAATGTCATTGTTATTCAAAGGAAAGTCACTTGTTGATTCCTAAATGATAAATAAACTGTTTGCAGAAGGAAGAAATATGCAGTAAATGATGTAAATTATGCAACTTTTCCCCATTTTTTTCCTCTTCAAATTTATTATTTTGCTATTACGTAATGGTGTCCAAATTAGACAAGAATATCTGGAATCTAGATAATAGTAATGCATTTTTTACTGTATTGAAAAATTATGAAAACGAAATTTGTGTACAGAAGAAAACTGTCTCTGACGAAAGCTTTTCGTGGTGCCGACGAATAGAGTAAAGTACATTTATATAGGATACATATATTGTAAATGGTATTATTACTAAAGTGTACTTGCTAAGATGGGAATATATCTAATACGGAATTTTTTTCCAGTTCCACATGTTTCCGTCTTAATAAATTTTATTGCACTTCAAATGTTGCGCATGCGCTTTCAGACATTGTGGTTATCAAAATGTGCCTATTAATGCACGAAAGGTTTTGTATTTATAAAGAAAATTTTTATTTAAAAAAAAAAATAAGTGTTTATTAAATATTGTACTGAAATTTCCTTGGTTTTAAAAATTATAGCAATTTAATGATGTCATTTATAGATCAATATTTACATGATAATGCATTATGTAAATACTGATCTTTCTAATATCGTTACAAGAAGAAAAATTGGTTTCGTAAAATTTTTTCGAATTCCTGTTTTAAAACATATTTATAAGTTTTAGCGTCAGAGATCCCCAAAAACATGTCTAATTTTCATATAAATGCTGTTTGCATAAATGCATATTTTTAATATTAAAAGCTTGTTCTATTATCTTAGAAATACCATATGGATCTAACGAACATAGTCGTTTTAATACTTTCCAACATATTTGGAAAGTGTTAAAAAAGGACACTAATTACGTTAATTAGTTTAATTTAGCAAAATAAATACGAAAAAATATTCTGGTAATTTTTTTTCGTTTAGTGATGGAGGAGTAAATAATTTAATGATTTAAATTGACGATTCAAAAAATGAATCATTTTATTTTTTTAATTCATAATTCGAAAAATAAATTTGTATTTCAAAATCTGCTACACAAATAAAATCATTCTTAATACTTGAAAGTAGAATTCTTCGATATCTTCAAGTTATCTGCATGATTATAATCTTTTTTCGCATAATATCAGTCCACATTTGAACTTGAAAGATTGTTTATATTCACATGCTTCAGTTGATGTTTAGATTTAGATATCAAAGAGTTATCGCCATAAATAAAGATCACGTCTCAATCTCGTACCAAAGTACGTTGTAGAATATTCATTGTACTTCTAATCTTCTCTTATGCACCTTCCAGGCATAACTTATTCATATAAAAGACTATATTGATTGCGATATGTAGGATGTTTCTAAAATAATAGTATAAGTTTTTTAGTGGTTAAAATATGCTTCAATGCAAACAATATTTATACAGGAAATTAATGTCGGCTTCCCTTTATCCAATCAAAAATACAGGGTGTCACCGCAACCTGAGCCAAATTTTTCGATCGCGAATTTAAGAGGGTACGGAACACATTTTAAAATAATTTTTACTTTATTTATTAAATTAATTTTAGTTATTATTTATTTATTTTTATTTATTAATTTTTATTTATTATTTATTTATTTATTATTATTATTTTTGTTCAAGTTAAAACTTTGAAATTTTTTGTGATGGTTAACCATACTATTTGTAAACGAAATCACATAATAAAACCAATCATATATATTTTTTAAAGATTTTCAATTTTAAAATTTATTTATAAATAAGGGATAATTTGAAATCATTATAACTCAAAATATTATTTATAGAATTATATTTATTTTTTCATTTAAATAACCCGAAAGATATGATCTTTAATCTTGATTTAGTATATTTCAAAATGTCAATTTGCATAAAAATTAAAAATATTTAACGTGAAATATAAAAAATAAATGATGTAACTTTAAAAAAAAATCATATTTTCAAATGTAAATATATTTTTCAAACTTGCTGAATCAAAATTACAGTAAAACAGTTAAAAAAGACATGTTCCAAGTTTGAACCATATACCTGTAACAGTTCTTGAGTCACACTTTAAACAGGAGACATGATCAAAGAGCCCATCATGAAGAAAAACGCATTTTCATATGAAGACATTTCCATGAGAACCAATGCTTGAAAGATAGATTTTGAAAACTAACCAAAACGAAAAACTGATATTTCTTGTTCCAATTAAGATAGAAACATGATTAAATGTCATTTTAAACAGAATATATATACAATAAAATATTTTTAGAAATTTTGAAGATTTTTGTTTCCGGACCCCTATAAGGGGAGAGACGACTGGGACGCCACGCACAAATCCTGACATTTCATGTCAAGGACTAATTGAATCTGAAGTTTGATGCAAATCTGTACATTAGTTTTTGAGATTGAAGTATTTAGGAAATCGTGAAAAAGCTGCATTGCAGCGTTACCTGTTGAGCATTTATATCAAAATGTAGAAAATGTCAATTCATGTCATGGACTAACTGAATCTGAAGTTTGATGAAAATCCGTGCATTATGCTGCATTAACTAAATATAAATTTTTATTAAATTCCGTCCATTAGTTCTTGAGATAGAGTGTCCACAAAATTTGTATCACATACAGACAGACTCACAGACAGACATTCTGTAAAAGCATGTTTTTTGGTATTTCTGGCCTGACGTGTAAATTCCTCGAAAACCGGAATTCGTAAAATATTACGAATCCATTACTTTCTTCTTGTTAAAGTAAAGGAAAGTAAAAATAATATTTCAATTAAGATTTTCTTCCATTTAATTTCTTAATACACTGAAATGATAATTAAAAACCTTTGGCCAGTAATAATGCATAAGTTCACCACTAGTCTTGCAGATTAAGACAAGACAAAATTCACTCTTCAAAAGGTTATGGTATGGTATTATAATCCTACATGTTTGATCAATTGTTTCTTTTATATAATCATACTATAGAAACAAATAAACAACAAAAATATTATCAGTCAAACAAAAACAATTGTCAAAATGTTAGATTCGAATACGGATAAGGGCTACATGTACGTTTAACTGTTTCTAAATCTGTGAATATGAATGCTGATATGGATCTCGGAATTCAAATGTTTATTGTTAAAGTGGGTGGGATTTTGAAGTGATAGCTTAGGGCACCTTGAGGTTTACATAGATTAGTATATGATTTTATTTCTTTGATCCAGCTGCATGGCAAAATTAGTATTAATGATACAAAACATAACACTAATTAATAAGATGAACCTCCTAGTAACTGACGTCTTAACCCCTTAAAGACGAGCGACACGTATACGTACGGCAAAAAGACTTAAGAATCTTTGTTTAACTGTAAAATTTGTTTCATTTAATTGGAGCATTTTTTCGATTTACTAAGACACAATTTTCTGTTTTTAAAAACCGGTAAAAAAAGATTAAAAATTTCGTAAAAGGCTCCCGCTGCGATAGAGTTAATGATACATTTTTTTTTTTTTTTTTTTTTTTTTTTTTGAATGGGTGATGTTGGATTTTAATTGGATTAGTATTTACTTTTCTTATTTTATTTGCATTTTTCCCCTCTTAAGTTACTTACTTTCGGTTAGTTTTATGTTTGTAATTTCCATCTGTGAGGCAATTTTATCCAAATTTCATATATTTAAACATTTTTGTATCAAATGACAAACAAAATCTTCATTTAGCATGCTCTTCGCTTTTCGTTTCGGCGCCTGTGGCACATTCTCCCTTTGCCCTTCCCTAGTTTCGTCTCCACTAACACAGGAAAAACAAAATCTATACATAGGTTCCTTCATATATCACTGAAAAAAGTTTCTTAAAATGAATTCTAGCTATTTCTTCTGATTTATGATACACTTGCTGAAAGAATAATAACAGAATTCTCAATTTTACATCGATGCTTTAAGTTCCCTTTCTA
Source organism: Maratus speculifer (assembly GCA_964019185.1). Classification (NCBI taxonomy): domain Eukaryota; kingdom Metazoa; phylum Arthropoda; class Arachnida; order Araneae; family Salticidae; genus Maratus; species Maratus speculifer. The sequence continues at coordinate 287,755,031 of OZ025289.1, forward strand.
AAACTCCGATAAAAGGAAAAAAAGTTTACATTTAATATGTCGGAATAGTTTTTCCTTTATAATAGCTATCTTTCGCTGAAGAATAAAATATATTTCCTTTTGTATATGAGCATTTAGTTACATTTAAGTACAATCATTATATAAAATATCCTGTCCTTGATCTTTCCAGATATTTTTTTTATTTTTTTTTTTTTTTTTCTACGGTTAGCTTATCTTTCACTTGCATTTCAAACAACCTGATTGTTGAGAGATATTAAATTCAACGTGCGTCACTAGCGCCATCTATTGCTAGTTTCTGATAATCAGAGAAAGTATTAAAGTCGGAGAAAACTTGCAAAAAGTGATAAAAATGTTATTTTAATAAATAAAAAAAGGAAAAACAAAAAATCTATAAATAGAATTAAAAAAAAGAAACGGTTATCAGAATTTTGAACAAGAATATACTTAAATATAACAAAGTTTATGAAACTTTTAAAAATAATACATATTTCTTCCGAGGAAGTAAATCTTATGAAAACCAATTACACTTGTTAAAGTGAATTTTATTGCGGTTGCCTTCAGTTAGCCCCTTCGCGACAGGGGCCTTTTACGAAATTTTTAAAGATTTGTCACTTGATTTTAAAAAGAGAAATTTATGTCTTATTAAATCGAAAAAAATGCTCCGATTAAATAAGGCAAATTTCACTGTAAAATTTTACTGGTGGGGATAAACAAGGATTCTTAAGCCTTTTAGCGGCACGTATACGTGTCGCTCGTCCCCAAGAGCTTAATCAAGTCTGACGTATTAATGTACATAAATATAAATCTATCTTCACAGTTTCAGTTGTGTTTTCATTGAGCAGAGAGTATTTACTAAAGTCCCATTTTTACAGTCTGAAATTTGCGTTTCCTTATATTTGTGATAAATTATTTATTAAATAATAAAAATTAATAATATAAATAAATTAATAATATTAATAAATTAATAATATTTATTAAATTATAAATTATTTATTAAATTACATTCACTGCTAGTTACAATTTCTTTCTCCTGCCTTTATAAAAATATTAAGACAAAGTCTCTTCAGGACTAGCCTTCTATGCTTGGGTGTAGTCTAGGGGTGTAGTCGTAAAAATAACAGAGGATATAGGCTCTAAGCAGAGAGTATACGCTCAAGGAAAAGGGTATACCCTAGAGGGTGTATACAATATATTTCTTGAGAAACAGAGGGTATACGGTGTTCCTTTAAAGAATACAGAAGGTATACGGCGTATACCTTGTATACCCTCCACTACATCCCTGGTGTAGCCGTAAAAAACAGAGGATATTGGCTCTAAGCAGAGGATATACGGATTTACCCTACATTGTGTATACTATAGCTTTCTTGAGAAACAGAGGATATATGGTGTTCCTTTTAAAAATCCAGAAGGTATACGTCGTATACCCCCGTATACCCTTCTCAATAGGGATTTTATACTTTCATCTGAAATACAAGTATTTTAACTAGAAAAACTCGATTTATAGAATAGCGCAGTTGAAAAAAGCTGAATTTCTCTCTTAAAAAAAAAAAAAAAAAAAAAAAAAACTGTTCTTTTTACCACGTAAGAATCCTTTCTTTTAGCGGACTATTAACCCCTTCGGGACGAGCGTCTTTTACGAAATTTTTAATCTTTTGTCACCGTTCTTTCACAACAATAATTTTAGAATTAGCGAATTGGGGACATGTTCGAATTAAATAAAGCAAAATTTACAATAATAATTTAATGGCGAGAATAATCAAAGAGTCTAAGCATCTTATGCGGCACGTATGCTGGTCATTATCCAAGGTCACTCGTTTCTTCACTAAAAATCTCCCTCCTGTAAAGGTCTGATTGGGCCCGGGCCGGCGGAATAGTTACCAATTTTCTAACGGGCGGAGCCGATAAAAAATATTTGCTCGCTTGCCGGCCCGTTAAAGAGATTTTAGCAGAAACGATAAAATATGAGTTTTTTTCAATGAATATGGCTTTAATGAGAATAAGTATAAATGTGTGCCAAGAGCCGATACTAGTTTGACAACATCAGTACAGAAATGTAACTTGTACCGTGTAGAAATCGGCATCGGACAGTTACTTTATGTGTAACTAGGCTTAATGTATTTTAGCAGACTCGAGATCAGGCTTGCATTGTTTTTCTACATGTAGACGAGCCTGGCTGGAACTAGACTTAATTGTTCTCAAGATGTATAGGGCAGACAGCGTGATTTGTAAAACTATTAATAGCGATAAAGAATTTATGTTAACGTAATTTTTGGATATATACTTCTTGGTGGTTCTTAAATTCACTTCTCAATAACGCGAATGTTTGACAAATTTTCTGACTAATTTTTAATTGTAAAAGTATAAACTGACAAGCCTGATTTTTGAAGGGATTTGGAATCGAATAGCGTTTTTCATTTTTGGTAAACAAGATACTTGTATAGACCTTTTTGAGATATAAGAGATTCTTGTCAAATGGCTGTAGATTTTTCTACCTTCCCAAGTTGTCGCTTCCGGAAATTCTATTCAAAACGCAAACTTTGATTGTATTTTTTGTTATTTGCTTGTGTCAAAAAATGGATAGCGCCATTCGATTGCATAGTTTATGAATAAAAACACATGCTAATCTAATGCGTTTCCGAAAAGAAAAAAAAAATAATTCAGAAATGTATCAGAATGGAGCTCCTTTGGGTTTGACAATGAATTCGGTTTTGGAATCATAAAATGATAGAGAAATAATTTTATAATTCTACTTTCATTCCACAGCTTCAAAAGTTACGATGTTTTTTTTTCTTTTATTCTAAACCATATTAATCTTTAATGAATCTTTATTTGAATGTTGAAACCTGAGTAATCATTAATGTTGCTAATGTGTATTTCTTATAAAACACACTGCAAAATCGTTCCATTGATATATATGCAGTATTCTAGAAATCTTAATTATATGATAAAAATCTGAATTTTAGAAATAGTAGAATTGTGTCTGGCCAAAACGGGACGGCGCTGTTTTCACCGACTTCTGTACAGGATGGGCCGGGACTAGAAATGTAAAAATATAAACGGGCCGGTCCGGGCTCGGGCCGAACACTTGAGTTTTACACCGGGCCAGGCCCGAGCCTCGATATTCCAGCCAGTACAGACTTCTACCCTCCGCGGTACGTACACGCGATGAGTACGTAAAGATAATATTTTATACATTAATATACCGGAACCGGATAACTGCTGACAGAAAAAAAAAGTCATAAATATATTTGTTTTTTACAGAATCTGTCTATTCCGGAAAAGAAAAATCATGCGTATTTTTTATTTTATTCAAATATATTCTCATTAAAAATTCCAATGAAAGTTTTTTTTTTTTTTTTTTTTTTTTTTATCTCGGAAACTTTTTTAACTTTTTTATTTATTATCTCGGAATTGTTGCATTTCTCCTCTATATTATTGTGCACCTTTATTTTTGAGAGAAAAATAAAAGGGGATGGGAATAAATTACTTTTGATTGTTGATTATTATTATCATTATTATTATTATTATTATTATTAGTAGTAGTAGTAGTAGCAGTAGTAGTAGTTCTAGTATTTTGTTGCTTTGATGGCCTCTGATGTAAAAATATTGGCCAGGTGCGGGTACGGATATATTGAAGGTATTTTATCATAGCCTAGAATTGGATTCTCTATAAACGCGACATCTGGTTCTTTATTAGAGATCACTCACTTGATCACTCACTAGGTCACTCACTTGAAAATTCCCGCTCCGTAATGTTAAAAAAATGGGCAGATTTGGACTAACCTCTCTGAAATTTTCAGACTTGATTTTGCTAGCTATCACAGATAGATATACACACTCAAATACACACCGAGAAAAGACTTTTTTTTATTAGTATAGATTTATTTTTTTCATTCATTTTTTATTTTTTTATTTTGGGGGAAAGGAGCATATTGTATTTTAGATTTATATCATTAAATAGTGAATCATAAACTTAAAAAAAAATGCCTTCAAATTTGCTTTTCATATATGGTATACTAAAGCTAAATTTCATACACCACTGATTAATTATAACTTGCGTAATACTCCGAATAAAATATTTTGTAAAAATGTTTTACAAAAAAATTTCAAAATAACGTAATAAGATATTATTTTTTAATTTTATTCTTCAGCTATGTGACATTTGGACTAATCATATATTGACTTTAAACTGACTTTGCCACTTATTTGATATTTAACTAACTTTATTTTATCATACTATTTTTTTTTTTAACGAAAACACGCTTTATACAATGAAAATAAAAACATCTTGTTAAATTTGGAGTTACTTTGCTAAAAAGAACTTAATTAAAAGTAAGCAGGAAAAAGTGCACTTTTGATAGATAATTTCTACGATAATTAATTCCTTTCAGATAAACAAACAAATAATGTTAACGTATTAAGAACTCATTCTTACATAACAAGTTAATATGTAAAGTAATTACGTCTTTTAAGACGTTTTAATCAGGATAATACTGTAAGACTTTTTCTGATCCCCATTTTAATTTATTGTGTTGCCAATTTAACTCGAATTATTTCAGCATATTTTTTACTTTATGCGGACTGGTAGCTTTTAGTAATTACAGCAGCGAAACGTTAATTAAAGAAGAAAATTTAAACTGAAGCATTAGGAATATGAGGTAGGAAATTAAAAATTATTGCCTTGAAAATTTAATATTTTACACAACTAATGAACAAGTACTTATAAGTAATAAATAATGTTTTTAAAGCTAAAAAAGATAATATTCAGACAACAGTTACCTTTTAATCCCAGCTTTAGTAAGGGTTCTAAAATGGAACATTGAGCATTATGGCTAATTCTATATTTATTAAAAAGAACGCATAATATTTTCTGTTTCTTTTTCTTGTATTTTATACATTTATTAACTATTTCTTAAACTAGAAAATTTACCCAAGAAACATATTCAAATAAATGCTACATTGAAAGAGAGCACATTTTTCTACTTCCATTTGATTTTAAAAAACACGAACGTTTGCAGTTATGATAACATGCTCTTAAAAACCAGTCTACGTGATTTCTCTATGACATCACAAGAGTCACAAACGGTCCCAGTATCTAAATTAGTAAAAGTTGATTTCTTTATTTCGGCATTCTCAAATAACCATCAGATTGTGACTACTAGCTATGCAATCAAAACAGTACCAACAAGTTGGAAATTGCATGTGAAAAATAGCAAATGAGGTGCGTTCGTACGATAACGAAGTTTTAGAAATATCACCCTCATATATCAATCTCATAAAATTGTAAGAAGTTAATTACAATTAAAATGTGCACCAAATAATGTTCTCCCTATACCATTATGTAATGGAATACTATTGCGTGGCCTTGTAAATCAATAATAAATGTTCTTTGCACCACAGATTATGCAAAATGTACATTATAATATGTACTTCATAGATGCATATCAATTTTATTATGTTCGAATGAGTGTAACACCATTAAAATGCATTTGGAACATTTTCCCCCATTGACCGGAATGTAACGGAATATTTTGATTGTCCCTGTAATTGAACTATGCATTCGATTTAAATAAAATTTGAAATAACTTCACAAAATTATGTAATAATTATGTATTTTAAATTTCAAACGGTCAAAATGCATTTGAAACTTTTTTAACCATTGGCCTTAATGTAATAGAATACTTTTGATTGTCCCTTTAATTGATCTATGCATACGATTTACACAAAATTTGAAATAACTCCACAAAATTATGTAATAATTATATATTTTAAATTTAAAACGATTCGGTTGGGTAGTTTTTGCGTTGTTATATGCGGAAGGACGGACAGACGGACGGACTGAACGACACTATAGGTGTCTAGTATTTACATAATTATGAACGCACATAGTAACAAAGTTACCAAAAGGTGACTTCTTTATTTCGGCACTCTCAAATAATGATCACTTTGTGACTCTCCTATGAAGTCATCGTGACCAGTTTTATAGTTATTTGCATTATGTCACAAAATGTAGCATACCGACTTCACACTGACGTAGATGCGACTCATTTTCCATGTTACCTGCCAGCAGTGCCGGCAATAAAGTTGAATTTTGGTTACGGCACTGTCGCATTTTGGTCGCATTCAGTCACGGTTCTATTATAGTTAATATTTAGCCAATAACGGTTTAATATTGGAGCAAAGGTAATTTTTACTGGAAAAATTTGTATCGCATTCTAATTATTATCAGTATTAGGATAGGAAATATTTTTCCAACACATATAAAAGCCACTTAGTGTAAAAAATACAATAATAGTAATTCATTTTGAAAATTTTATTGAAAATACTGCTTTCTTGATCAAGATATTCTTCCCATATTCGAAATTTATAAAATAAATATTATAAACATTTTAAGGATTAAATATTTATAGTAAGTAACTGTAGTAACTGTTAAAAATATAATAATATAGTAATTCATTTTGGACATTTTATTGAAAATACTGTTTTCTTCATCAAAATATTCCTAAAATATTGGAAAATAAAATATATATTATAAACCTTTTAATGATTAAATAACTGTAGCCAGTATTAACAAAATGTTTGCAACATGTCAGAACGCCTATATTGTTTCAATATTAAACCAATATTGTTTTTTCTACATGAATTAATCATAATATGAGATAGTCATTTGATTATTGTATTTATTAATCGCTAATAAATTTTGGATTTATTTTTGTCTGGTCAGGCAAAGAGGTAGTATGTTGTGTTTCTATCTGGCTGTGAATAATTTTAATGTGAAACATGATATAGCCAACCTGATAATACTTTTCACATTTTGTTGTTCCAAACAATTTTATAAAAGTTGAGTATGTGAAATCAACAGATTGACAATCAATGTTGCATTTTCTTTCTATTCCAGGCCGACTCGGTTAAAATAAAACCGGTACTATTTGGTTATCTCGTCGACCAATTTCGCCAAATTATACAATCGCCAAACTGTTAGCCACATTATACAAATTAACAAAATTTTTCATTTAAATAACTATGAAAAGAAATAAATTAGTGGACATTAATAAATTTAGTAATAAAATTTGGAATTAAAAATCACTTGATGACGTAATAAACATGTATATTGTGCTTAATGTCAAGTGAATGTGACATTTACGATCATCCATTATTGGCATTTAATTTGTAGTTTGGCGATATATTTTTGGTCGACGGGATAACCAAGTAGTACCATAAAACCTCTTCAGTTTCGAAGATAAAATAATAATACAAATACTTATCCATTGGTTTTTCCAAACAAAATGACATCGTTAAATGACAGAAAAAATATTTTTTCTGAAATTCATCCTTTAGGTGCTTGGTAATTTACTTTAAAAAATATGGATACAAAACTAGAAAACTCCTTAAAAAGTCAATTTAATAAACATTAACCTAAATTAACGCAATCACAAATTTAAGAGCTTTAAACAAGTAAATAATCTACAAATCTTCAGGTGCAGGCATTTATTCGTTTGCTTTCATCCTAAAAAACATTCAGCTAATAATAAGTGATGTAAAAAGAATCAGACATTTAAGTTTTTATAAATAAAAGAACAGAAGTCTCCAAATGAGGACCGAGGGACCAAAAAAAAAAAAAAAAATCGTTTAACCCCTTGGGTACGAGTGACACGTATACGTGCCGCAAAAAGGCTTAAGAATCCGTGTTTATCCCCACCAGTAAAAATTTACTGAAAAATTTGCCTTATTAAATCGGAGCATTTTCTCGATTTAACAAGCCACAAATTTCGGCTTTTAAAAACCGGTGACAAAATATTAAAAATTTCGTAAAAGGCTTCCGTCGCGAAGGGGTTAAGTTCCAGTTTAAAGTTCGACCAATAAAACGTATTTTCCGATTTTGTCTCCGATATTCGAAACACTTATTTCAATGAATCTTCAAAAGGAACAAAGAAAATAAATACATAAACAAACAAACAAGAACAATTTTAATCTCCAAAATGTGATTGAGAATTACAAAAGCGGCCTTTGTAAAGATCTATTTCAGCTATCCAATACAAAATCCTAGCCAAGTTCTGTAGGTGGCATTTTTGTATTTATTCACTAACATCAAATGTACAATGTCCTCAATACGTTGCAAGTATCAGCCGTTCTAAAAATACTGCTTTGTGTAGTTGTGAGTGTATTATTTCTGAGCTAACTGAATTCGAAATATATGGAGAAATTATATGAAGAAATTGTTGGTGCTCCCGTCACCAAAGTATCCGAAGAGTTTTATGTTTCAAAAGGCACTGTATTGAAGAGTTAAACTACAAACAGACGAACCTTCTGGCTGCTTACAGTATCTGCTTCTTTTATTGAAGTGACGCATTGTTTTTGATTTTTAATGATTTTAAGGGGAAGGGGACTGATTTCCTGCAAAACAGGAATCTTTCTCTCAAGTAGAGTTGAGTTTCTTATTTCCTCACCTATTGTAGATTCCTCTGCTTCTATTGTGAATAAACCGCAAAAGAGTCTTAAACAAAAGATTTCATAAAATTCGGTTGAAGGATGGCAAAACAAACGTGTGCCTGCAGCCTTATACCGCATTCTGGTATAATGGAAAAACAACCGCTAAGTTACAACGCGGACTAAAGTGTGTGTTAGATGATCATGACAGATGGTCATTGATGAGAATTGTGACTAAAATTAAGAAGACCACAGTTGCAAAAGTCCACGCTAAACTGAGCATCGGGTTCTCAAAGCCTGTTACAACACCAAAACAATCAAAAGGAGTTTTCAGGACAAGGTGCAATTCCAGAAGCTTTCATCAGTGATGCAAATGCGTCAAATAGGAAAACGTTGTGCTTAAATCATAAAAAAGGGACTGTGGAGACGTGTAAGGGAATAAGTTGGTCGAGTAGGTCATGTTTCACACAGCTTCCAACTTCTGGCAGAGTTAACATCTGGTGAACATCTCGGTGCAGAATGCTTGCTGCCGAGAGTAAAATATTGCGGGGATTTCGCATTGATTTGAGCAGGCATATCGTGATATTCCATGGGCTTTATGATTAATCTGCAAGATTACATTAATGGCAAGGATTATGTGATATTTTTGGCGTCATGAGATAACGTGATCGAACATGAAGACAATAAGCAGACAATAAATTTGTTCGAAGACAATAAGCCATCTTTACACATCTTGAACCGTTCAAAACCTGTTTTGCGAGCATGAACGGGATTTATCAAATTTCTGATAGCCACCGCAGTCATCATATCAAAATGTTTTTGAACCTACACTGGTGTGCCAAATTTAAGGACGAGTCCCAAAATGACATTTTTCAAAAGATTTTCAAGTGATAATTTTCACGCGAATATCCAAAAAGAAGTAATATAACTCGAATAATTACTATCCCTTCATAACAGCTAGTTCACATAACATCTCATTCAGGTCAAACATGGTCACAAGAGTCACAGTCACTACGGTGAAACAAAAAAAAGGAAATTTCATACGTCTTTTTTATGAGTCTCAAATGACTACTATATGTGACTCCACTGTCAGGTGATGAATTTTCACCACTTATCCCCGTGGTTACTTCACAGTAGGATCTCTGTTACCATTTGACAAAGTCTTGTGACAAAAAGTCACCATGTGACTTTAATGTGTCATTATTTGGTTATTTATAATAATGCAACATTCACAATGACTTTGATTTTGAACCTCCAAATGACAGTCACATGAGAATCCCAATAAAACGACACTGTAAAGTCACCCGGTGACTCATCACAAAGCAGAAGTCACAGTGACCTGACAGTGGAGTCACATATAGTAGTCATTTGAGACTCATAAAAGAGACGCATGTAATTTCCTATTTTTTGTTTCGCCGTAGTTACTATGACTTTTGTGACCATGTGTGACCTGAATGAAATGTTATATGGACTAGCTGTTATGCAGGGATAGTAATAATTCGAATTATATTACTTCCTGTTGAATATTCGCGTGAAAATTATCGCTTGAAAATCCCTTCGTCCTTAAATTTTACACACCAGTGTACATGGTCTACTTTGGAGAGAAAAATGTGTTATAGTTATCAACCTCCATCATCATTAACTGAACTTTCCTTTATCTAGCAAGAAGAATGGTAAAAGATTCCCTTAGAAATAATACATGACCTGTTGTTTAACCATTCCAAAAAGGCTGCAAGCTGTTTCGGATGCCAACGGCTATTCTACATCGTATTAGGCATGCTAACATATATTTCAATTTCGGTTGTTTTCATATTTTTGTTAACCCATGTACACACATTGTACAAAAATGTGTGGACTTTAAACTCATTTCCACCAGATTTTGCGTCTTGTAGAAATTTTAAGGAGTACGATTTATTTAAATGTATATTAACCTCTTGGGAACGAGCGACCGGTATTCGGACCGTATAAGGGACTCAGAATCCTTGTTTATTCTCACCAGTAAATTTTTATTATAACTTTTGCCTTATTTAATCCGAGCATTTTCGCGAATTAATGAAGTATAAATTCTTGCTTTAAAAAAACGGTGATAAAGATAAAAATTCTGTAAAAGACGCTCATCCCAAAGGGGCTAATTATAGAATTTTTAGAGATCTTTTTGAGGAAAATAATCTTTTATTTTTTATAAATCAAGGTGAATACCATTGATTTGGAATTCTAATTGTAATAGAAAATCTCAAGTATTTTTCCTCTTGCTCTTAGCAATTTCAAAAAAGGTATCAGTAACATTTAAGCAAAGAGATGTGACTACGTTTAAAAGTATATACTAATTTTCCTTCTAAAACAAAACTATTTTCTGATTTTAATTTACATTACAACCATTGAGTTTTTTGAAAATAAACTATTTTAAGAGGAACTTAAAGTTTGTTCACTTTTATTAGTTCAATTTTAGGAATGTAAAAAATATGGAGTTGAATAATTTGTGCAATATTATTATTTTAACACAGTCAAACTAATTGGTAAATTTTATCATATGAATTGAATATTTAACAACTGAGCGAAAAAATTGTCCACGCCAGGAATCAAATCCAGATCTATGACTTACAAGGGCAATGCTTTTTACCGTTTAAGCTAGCTGGGCGACAACCGGAGGGATTTCTCGCTCAGAAAACCTTATTAGTCATAATATCTGGTCTGTTATTTAGACAGCTCGACAGAATAAATCGCAGGTAAAGGAACTCAATATAACAATGGATACATAGATATACTATTATTTTAACACAATCAAACTGATTGGTTAACCTCATTGATCAAACTTTTGGTTGGCCAATAAGATATCTGAACGAGAAATGCCCGCCGGTGGTAAAATGAACTTAATAGCATAAATTTAGCATAAAATAACCAGTCTCATTTTTATAAATGTCATTTCCTCCAAATTGCAAGAAAAAAGAAAGCGAATATAACATTTCCCTTTCACATTGCTGAATTTTTCTCTCGATGCTGAAATTTATTAATGAAGTCTATTTTCTCACTAATTAATATTGTTTTCTCTTTGGATTTTATATTTTAAATTTTGAAACATTTAAAATTAATTTTTTTGAAAAAGTTTTTTCATTTGCAATTTAAAAATCACTAAAACCAAAATCACTTAACAGAAGTTTTGAAAGCCTCTAAAGAACAAGTAATTCCAAATAACTGAAGCAACCAGGGATGTAATGGAGGGTATACGGTAGTATACGCCGTATAATTTCTGGATTTTTAAGGGACCCCGTATACCCACTGTTTCTCAATAAAGCTATGGTATATACATTATAGTGTATACTTTTTTCCTGGAGCGTATGCCCTCTGCTTAGAACGTAAACCCTCTGTTTTTTTCGACTACATCACTGGAAGCAACGTACACCAATGCGAGTGATTATTTCAATTTTTTCATGGAAAAACTAGGTTAACATTGCCATAGTTATTACAATTTTCAAGCTTTTAATAGTGGAGAAAGAGACATGGAAATTTTTCAAGGATTTTTTTGTATGCTCCTTCTTTTCTATGTCTCAGCTGAAAATCTTAAAAAAGAACCGTATTTGAAACATCTTTATATTTTTATTCTTTCTTTCATTCTTTCATGATCTCAGGAAACACCTTTACATTTTTTAGGTAATTGAAGAGGGTGGGGGAAGTAGTGTAAAGGTTTAAATTATACCCGGTAAAAATGATAAATTGTTACATTTTGACAGACAACTGTAATGGTTGTTATCTAATATGTAAAAATGAAAATTTGTCTGTTTATAATTCTGTACAAATAGACAGTTTGGAAGCCAGAATCGTGAAATGTTACGTACATGTTTATTAAAACACGATTGGGGCAATTAAAGTAAGCCGGAAACGAAATAATTTTTAGTTAATTTTTAATTAATAAAAAACCACCTATTTAATAGCAATTTCGGTCCTTACGTATTAACGCCACAGCAGCAAAAGTTGCACTAATGCGCCAATAAAAAGGAGTCTTCTTGTTTGCAAGCGCGCAAAAATGGCGTGAAAAAATGAGCAAAAAAAGCACCAAAACACTAAAAAAGAACTAAAAAACACTAAAAAATGGAGTCAAAAATCAGCAAACAACAAGGCAACAAGGAAACTAAAAGGTAACTGCGTGCGCTTGCAAACAACAAGATTGATCTTTATTGGCACATTAGCGCAACTTCTGCTGCGGTGGCGTTAATACGTAAGTACCGCAATTTCTTATTTTTGTGTTAAAGCAGTTGCCATCAATAAAAATCCACAATAAAATTCTTACCACAACAATTGTTTTTCTACTTCAAGATTTTCAGGTTAAAAACAAAAATAAAATAAATATATTGATGTTTTTTTAAAAAAGATGAATGCTATAATGTCATAACTTTTCTACTGCAAGATTTCCCCGTAAAAAATGAAAATTAAATATGTAGTTTGACTATTTTGTGAAACAGTGATTATTGCATGATATCGGAAATAAAATGGACGTTACCATGTGAATATATAGCGCTATATAAGTTTTAAAAAATGTTTTTAAACGTCACAAAGACCGAATTATGAAAGTATTGTCGAATTTTAGTATTTTGAGGGTATCTGAATTTATTTTAGCCATTTAAAATATATTCCATATGTATACACATTTACGTCTGAGTATGCGTCCATATTAGAATTTCCACAAATGTTACGTCCCGAGAGTTCATTCTTAACCCTTTCGGGTCAGGTGTACTATTAATAGTACATATCTTTTAATAAAGTATCATTTTGTTTTAAGAAATACTTTTGCTATTATTTACATGTAGTAATGTTAGTATATGTCTATGCCTTTACTATATGACTTCATTTATGTTTAGGCATTTAGTAATAACAATTATCATTATTATTTGGTTAATTATCTTTGCGCCGTTTGCGATTCTTTTATTTTAAACACATATTTTACTCTTTAAATTTAAAATAAAATTCGCTTTCCAGAAAGAATCTTGCACTGTTAAAAGTAAAGGTGACAAACCGGTGCCATTTGGGACCCGGAGGTGAAAAGGCGGTGCCATTTAGAACCCTAGGGTGCCATAGGGGCTTGGATATGTGGTGGAAGTGGCGACAGTCTCTTATTGGGTGATTGGAGCTAAATAAGGTGCCTTGCACTTCGTATTGGCAGCAATGTGGCACCTCATCGGGTGACTGGCACCATGCGCATGCGCTGTGACGTGTGTCTCCCTGTTTTCGGTGACGGTAAATAAAATCTATCGCTGTGAGTGAATGAAGGTGAGATCGATGGCCGAGTGGTCAGAACTCTGAGCTTGTAATCAGACGTTGTGGGTTCGAATCCTTCGAGGGCCAAAAGTCGGTTTGTATATTTTTAAATTTTCTTATTATTGGGCACTCTGGATTAAGGGTGCCATCTTTTCACCTTAATTAAAGGTGCTATTCTGGCTCCTTTAGGGGTGTCACCAGTGAGACAAGTCTTTCACCCCTAAAAGGTGCAATGTGTCACCATTAGTTTTAACAGTGTGTGTAATAAATCGCAAAAAGTATTAGAAATTTAAAATAATAAATTAAATCTTATTGTAATGCAATATTTTCTAAACATCTCCAAAAATTATTTCTTAGCCTGTTGTCATATGAATATGAATTAAATAGTTCGCAAAATAACAACATTCGTTATTTTTCAGACAATGAAAACTCTTTAATTTGGATAGCTAGTGTTACAGTTATTCACATAAAAGTAATTTTTCCTAAAAAAAAAAAAAAAAAAAAAAAACAGACCCGAAAGGATTAATGAAAAACTGAAAAAAAGATTTCAATTTTTTTTTTTTTTTTTTAATTCATATAATTTTTGTACTTCCCATTTTTCTTAAATCATGAGAAAATTATTTAAGACTGCATTCGAAAATTTTCTTTTCCAACCATTAATAATTGGATGCATTTCAGAGCAAAAATGAGTTAAAAAATGAGTCCGAAAGTAAGCAGTTTGTATTAGAGTGCATCTTAACTGCAATCTCGTTTTATACATACTTTCCAGAAAGCATCACTGTATATGTTTATTAAGGATATTTCACGAATCAAATTCCTATTCCTCCTCTTCTTGCATTAATTGGAATTAAAGTTTATATCCTGCATTTGGTTATTTGTTCAGTAGCACTGCACTTTCATTCAATAAATCTGTCTATAAGGAAGTTTTTCTAGTCTCGAAAATGAGCATAGTTAATGATTTGAAGGTTTATTGTTTACCCATGAAAAGAAAATGGCTTTAACAGTCAATTTGACTTAAATGTGTAATTTATTATTAAATCTTTTTTCAGTCCATTTGCAGAATAATTTAGGTGCTTATTCATTCTTATTTATCATAATTAATTGAAATTTATTGATTTTTAGCTAATCTTATCTGTATTGCATTTTTTCCATAACATATTGCTTCCATATTATTGCAGTAATAACATAGCTATGTAATTTTATTGTTGTTTTTCTACTGCAAGGACCTTGGTGGTTTAAAAAAAAACTTGGCGCAATTTGGATTTTAGAAAGTAAGAGTTGTTGCCAAATGCTATAACAGAATTGAAAACATATCTATAAAACGTTATGGTTGTTTATGTATGTATATATGTACAGGGTGTCCAACAAATGACTGACCCATTTTGAACGCAAATTACGGAAAAAAAAAAAAAAAAAAAAAAAAAAAAAACGGTTTTAGATTAAAATGTGCAGTTTGCTGTATTGTTATTAGAAAGTCAATAAAATTATAAAACTGCATTTTTAAAAAATAGTTCGGATTTCGGCCAAAAGATGGCGCTGGTAGCAACAGGCTTTCGGAATACAGACATGACTCTAGTTTTCATAGGTATGAGCTTTTCTGCTCATTTTGTATAGTCGGATTTGAGTCGACATGTTGAACGACACCTGCAGAAACAGGATATGTTGGTTGGAACGAGATTTAAAATAATATTTAAGATTGAACAATGTCTATTATATTTAATCTCCTCAGTTCTGTGACAAATATTACAAGAAACTATAAAAACTAGTTTAAAATTACTACAAAACATCGCTAAAGGTGCATGAATATATAAATGAATACTTATGATATGCAAACATTTATTTTAAAGATCTGGAAGTAATTTAACAATTATAGAAACATTTAAATTAATTTAAAGGATGTTCTTTAATGTCTCCTCCAGGCGATATCAGGACTGAGGGAGTTAATAAAAATCAGCAAAACATACTTTTTAATAAACAACAACTTTTCACACATTTACCATAAACAAATTCTATTCAAAATATACTTTTTTAACTGCTTAACTGAATGTCATTTTTACTTTCAATAAATGAAAATATGGGATAAACACTGCTTTTTTAAGATAAAATAATCGTAATATTTAGTCTAAACATTTCTTATATTAGATAGTATGAAATTGTATTTAACTCAATTTAGTATTTAATTGTATTTAAAAGTAATTGCCACTGAATTTAATTTTTTTTTGTTTAGATATTTTAAATAAAACTGAATGTCTACTTATTTTAATTAAAATTTGTAAACACGAATATTATCAAATAACTTGAACATTCGTGTTTTTCGATGTATAATTAAAAAAAAAGTTTATGGAATCATTTAAAAAAAATGTTCCTTAATTCAAATCAGATACAGGAGATATCTTCAGAATACTTTCCCGTTCTTTTCCTCATGCAAAATAGTTTAGGAAGGGAGGGGGGACGAAAAATGTATTTAATGATCTATGGTTCTTTTTGTAATGAAATTTTGAAAAGTGTGACTCGCATGATATAAAAACAGGTACGTTTCTTTTTTTTTCTTTTTAAGCATCCTTCCATTTCTGCGTAGATGCGTTTGTTGTCAGGGGGGAGGTGTGTGTTAAAGACATCTTAAAATTTCTCGTGGCTTTCGTAATAAACATTTATGATAATTTACATATTAAATTATACATATAATGTAGGTATAAATTCTTTTTCGGAAAAAATTAATAATATTTCGTTTTAGGTAGGTTTTCGTCTTAGCAGGTAGTTTTGTATATTACTTTCTCCGTCGGGATTAATATTTTTTGTGTTTAAGACAGGATTTGTTATGGACGAATTCCTTTATTCTAATGTTTACTATACATTTATGTGCCGATTTAGAACTCACTGCCCCCTTTCTTTTAGCCAGGAGACTTGACAACACTATTTCCGTAACACTGTTCTATTCACTTAACTGATTTGCCTATACGAAGTACGGGCAAGAAGAGTTTGCTTGAAACCATCAATTAAAGCATTTTGATACAACAAAATTTTAAATACAATTTCATACTATTTAATGGCAGAAATGTTTAAATTAAATATCTCATTATTTTAATTTTAAGAAAGCCGTGTTTATCCCATATTTTCAATTTATTGCACGTAAAAAAGAGAATCGTTTAAATGGTTAAAAAATTATATTCTGAATGGAATTTTTTTATGGTAGATGTGTGAAAAGGTGTTGCGCATTAAAAAGTAAGTTTTGCTGTATAATAGCTAATTGTTCAATTATAAATATTATTTTAAATCTCTTTCAAACCGTCAAACACTATTTCTGCAGGTGAATCGAGAGTCGACCCAACATGTAGACACAGATTCGACTCAACAAAATGAAGCGAAAATGTCGAAAAGCTCATGCCTGTGAAATCTATTGTCATGTCTGTATTTTGACAGCCTGTTGTCACTAGCACCATCTTTTGGCTAAAATTCGAACTATTTTAAGAAAGTGCATTTTAAAAAATTATTGACTCTCTAATACACTGGATTTCAAAATAATATGATTACCCAGTTTTTCAAGCATGAAAAAGAGAAATATTTTAGAAAACAAACTAATCAATGTTAGAAATAGAACAAATTGATTTATTTTATGACAAAATATAATAAAAATGCGATTTATACATAAAAAAAACTGCATTTTTCTATTTTTAGGTGTTTCATAATGATACATACATTTGCCAAAAATGCAGATTAAGAGCCAGCATGCGCACTAGATTTTCTAATTAATGTATAAACATGATCAATCATGGAGTGAACCAAGATTTTTAATGTATTTTAATCAAATTCATTCCAATGAAAAATGATAACAGCTTTTAATTCGAACATTGTGGAATATTTTTTTTCATTTGTGAAAACAGCTCTAACCAGTAGACTCCATACATTTTCCATTGGAGTCAGGAGAAACAGATAAATCAAGAGAAACAGATGGCCATGAAATTACATGCATAGCATTAATGAGAAAACATTTCCAATTGCTGTTTTCCGTGTGGGAGATGCATTGGTCTTAGTAGAACATCCAGAAAGATGCGCCAATTTCCTCAAGAAATGACAGTAAGTTTTCTTCAGGTATATCTTGGTAGGTCAATGCATTTATTTTGCCAGAGAGAAACGCAACGTTGATTTTACCATAAAATCTAACCCGTGCTCAAACTATGAGTGAGCCGCCACCTTGCTACCGTTTTGAAAACGTTTCTGGTTTCTTGTGCAGACAGTGCAAATAATAAGAAAAACCACCCGGATCATCCTAATTGATTTTTTCCATTCGAAAATATTATTCAGCTTTTAAGACATGTGATCTTTTGCTCAATCCACGCGATTCTGCTGATTCATTTTTGTCATACGTGACTGGGGGTTTTCTTCGAGGGATTTGGGGGTACGTCATCATCTTCGAGCTCTTGACTACTCTGGACATGATACTTTTTGACACTGCTGTCAGTGGAATTAGTGAAAAATCGCCTAATGTTTTTTTCCCATTGCTCATTCCTTTTATAATGGCTTCCCCCCCCCCCCTTTTGAACAGTTTTTGCGTACATTTCTGTGACTTCTTTTCTCTAAATTCCTCTTTTAGTTGAAAATAATTTAATATTATGCAAGAAGATCTTTTCAATTATTTCCCGATAGCTCTGGCCAAAATTCCTTGATCCCTAAAAACCACGATTTCCCCTTTCTCAAAACAATTTAAAGCGCTTTTGTGACCCATACTTGAAGGAAACAATTTGTTATCAAATTTGGAAATTTCCTTGTTTGCGAAGCCGTTAGCCATAGACCTATAGTTCCAATTGCAAAAATGCTTTAAAAAAGGTAAAGAATTGTTTTTCAAGCGATTTAGGTAATATATATATATATATTAAAAAATTACGAAATTAAATTTTTATATGGTCTCCCGGTCTTATAAGTGATACTTAGTAAATTTTTACTCCTACTCTAACAAGTAATACAAGAAAAGTCCCATTCCTCTGCGATTAAAACTAACCGAGTAATAGCTGTTTAATGTTGAAGTATCTTTTTTGCTGCAAATTAGAGGTCAGTCACAAATTTACTGGAAATAAAAATAAACAACGCAAGATATAAAATTTAACATTAAACATTCAGAGTAAAATATTTTTTAGAATATCATTTTTAAATTTATGTTGATGATTACATATTAAAGCAAAATTTGTACTAAAAATATAAGTAAAAAATAACAGAAAATTTGTCAATTTAAATTATGAAAAGCAACAATCACAATTCGTTACAAAATGACATATATTTAAAATTATATTAGATTACTTAACCTAACAGAATTTAGTGTAGTCCTATGAAATAAATAAATGGCACGCACCAAAAATTGTATTAATATTACATTGCCATTGGATATAAATAAGTGTGCAAATTGAGTGTTTGGAAGTGAGTTAAAATTTGAATAGGAATTTTGAACTAGGGAAACATACGTACGAACGTTTTAAGCAAAATAAAAGCTTATCAAAATAACACATCTTTTTGAAATAAAATCGCGATTTCCCAAAATTTGATTTTCTCGTTAAAGAGAATTTTAAAGCTCACGTCTTCAACTATTTTAATTAGTCTAGAGCTTAATTAATAAAAATTAACATTAAACTTATATGGTGGCAGCACCTTCAGTTAAATTGCTTTAAAAATATTTCTTTATCGCATTTAAAACATTTTTGTAATTGGAATTATATGTCTGTGGCAAATGGTTTATGAATTAGCTATTGGACAGAGTTGGAAATGGACGCCCTTTATAAGCACTTAGAATATGCTCCCTGAAAACTTAGCCCAACTCATTTGTTTTCAGCTACAGAAAAGTGGTTTAAGTAATGAAATTTAAAGTTTCATAACTCGGTCAATTTTAATGTTAGATGAATCGGACCTTTTTTGTATTGCTTGATAGGGTGATGGAAAAATTTTACTAAATATCACTAATAGGACCGGGGGACCGTATAAAAATTTAATTTTCGTAATTTTTTAATAAAAAAATGTTTGGACCTAAATCGCTTGAAAAACAATTCTTTACCTTTTTTAAAGCATTTTTGCAATTGGAACTATATGTCTATGACTAACGATTTAGAAATTAGCCATTGGCCACCGTTGAGAGTGGACACCCTGTATATATTATGTGTGTGTATTATTGCTTTCATATGCAATTTACTCCTGTAAGTATAAAAATAGATAAATGGCTTTTTTATATTAAATAATCTGTATAAATATTGAAAAAATCCTTTATGTATATCTGTAGCGAATATGTTGCCAGAAAATATGTCGCCAAATTTCCTCTCCCACCAAAAAAATTTTTTCTATCTCGCCAAACCCTTTATACTAAAAAAGTAACTTTTCATTTGTAATCTATGCAAACAAGTTTTATAAAATTACCCATAAGATAATTATCGTATCTTGTCTAATTATAACTCTAAATGTATCACATCTTATTTACAAGTATACTTCATCTCCTTATTGCAGGATTTGAACGTAAATTCACTTTTATTTAAAAATGCAGAGATTTTGTGGTAGAAGGAAAATTTTAAGTTATTTTAGTGGGATGGCGGATTCAACTCGTCATTTTATCCGGAAGAGTTATAATTTTTAATATGACTCTCGAACAGTCTAAAATGTTTATTTTACCCTGTAATACTCATCGTTGTGTGACCCTCATTATTACTGCAATATATGCTGCAATAATACTCACAATGCCTTTACTTTTTTATACAATACTAACTACAGTCCAATACTTATTGAAATACTTACTGCAATCCATTACTCAGGGCCGTAGCTGGAAGTGAATAATAGGGAGGGCGCAAAACTGCGTCCTGTGCGGGTTAATTGGTGGGATCCTCGGACAATGAAAGCCCCATTCTAAATTTTCTCTCAGCTCGGAACTGATTTGGGGTTACTGCTTCTGTGAGTGATTGATTTAGGCTTTTTATTACTCGATTGGTTAAATGAATTGATCATTTATAAAGAAAATAAGGACCGTATTTCTACGCATTTTTTCAGTGAAGAAAATAAGCACCATAAGAACACAATATTTGTACATTTTATAATTTTACAAAATACTAAGAAAATAATTAGAAATAAAGATTTGAGTGGGGTTATAAAAAATTGCACAAAATCCCTGTAAATTCCAATTTAATTAATCCTTCTAAATCCTAAAATCTTTCAAATATTTATTAAATGATTATATAAATCTCTTAATTTAGTTTAAACAATTCGCATAAAATGCTTTAGAATGTAAAATTTTCTTGAATTCATAATGCGTAGATAAAGGGTTAAAAATATTATTGAATAACATCTGCTTATTTTCATATGTTTCTGAGCAAAAATGAATTTAAACTTGTGTTGTAATGATAGTTGCCTTTTGGACTTGAGAACAGTCATATTTCGCTTATGGTAAAATCGTATCCATTGAAAATTATTCATAGGTTATCACCTTCGTTTAAATTTTTATATCGGATCCGTATTTAAAACTCTGTTCTGCGGTTTTGTTGCGAAAGTTGGCGAAAATTGTCCATCTCTCGCCAAAAAATGTGGTTTTAAGTAACAGGCGAAAACGCATATTTTCCCGTATCTCTCGATCTCCTCCGCTATTGACCTTTGGGAGGATACGGTAAATTATAGCGAGCTACACGCAGGTTCACCATGTCCGGTGATGTCCGGCCCCCCACCCTTCCTGGTGAAGGGATAGGGTGGGGGGCTCAAGAAAATATAGGCAGGGCTCGTGTCCTTCAGCTGATGACGAGCTCTATTGTTTTTTTTTAAGCTCGAAACGCGTCCTGCTTTGATTTTTATCTCATGGTGATTTTTACAAAGTCTATTATTATAATCATATTTTATCTCTGGCTCTCTCTGACACAGAAAGATAAATTAGTGCTTAATCTCACTGTAGCTATTATGTTCCTTATTAAACTATTGTAATAACTTCATTTTATACTAAGAAAAGAATATGATGATGAAAAATTCGAGTATGTAACTAATATAAGCAATATTAAACATCATGTTAGCTTATATGCAAATAGGATGTTATGTACAAATAGGATGAGTGAGTGTTGAAACACTAAGTTTAATTACAATTTAGTATTTCTGCAAAACTTCGAAAAGGCCTCAAAATTAAATTAGATTTTTGAACAGAATTTATTTGGATTTTTGAAACATAAATTCACTCAGTCCTTGCAATTTTTTTCCAGGAGAAACTTAAAAAGTTTTAGGGGGGGGGGATGAGCACCCCCCCCCCACACACACACACACTTAGCTACGGCCCTGTACTTACTACAATACTTTCTGCAATGTTTTTCTGTCTTGCTGGTTAAAAAGGAAGAACTCTTTTATTTGAAAATGGTTAAAAAAATAGATCGGTATATACATCAATGCAAAACACCTGTTTTTTCTTTTTGACTTTAAATATCTTTCCTGAATAAAAAATCATAAAGTTCGAGACAGATTTTAGAAGTTTTACAATAATTAATTATCTCTGTTTCGGATTTAATTAAATAGGTATTTTTTATGTTTAAAAAAAATGATAAATAACTGATTTAATAAACCGTTTAAAGTCCAAACATAAGTAAGCATGAATAATAGACTTAACAGCGTCAATAATTGAACTTACCTTTATTTAATTTTTTTTAGATGTGACTTTCTTGTTTTTAATTACTTTTTCTACATATGGAAATTAAAATCGAGCAATCACAAAGTAAAAAAATATACAGAGAGAGGGAGTCAGGGAGACTTTTTTTAAAAAAGAGAATAAAATTTAGAAACACGAATAGCTCGACATCGAGAAGAAATAAAAAATTAAGTTACGCTCTGTTCTATGACAAAATCATAGTTATTAACAAAGACATAAATAAGAAATGGTACATAGAAAGAAATAAAAAAAAGCCGTTTTTTAATCAGATTCATTTGTTTTTTTAAATATGAAAAAAAAAAAATGTATTAAAAAAAAAAGGTAAAAATCTATATTTCTAAGCTTTATAAAATATGGGGCTAGTAGTCATTAACAAAAATACGCTTTCATACGATTTTACAACCAGCTTCATTAGTGCGTAGAATATAGCAATGCAAAAAGATGGCAATAAAGAAAAAAAAAGTTAAATGAGGAGAGAAATATTCCATCGAGCCGTTCATAGATGGCGCTAGTTTGACATTCCTTTCCTTCGTGATTCAATTAATGAAGTGATTTAATTGTTCTTTTGGTGCCTTTCTGCCGTCGGGAAAAGCTAGCTTTTAATTTCAAGACTGAAAAACAAAACGGGAAATGTATAGAAAATTAGTTGCAAAGAAACAGTTTAAAAACTTAATACAATAATATATTAAAAAAATAATTAAAAAAGTGCACTTTCACGTGAGCATTAGCACTTACGGGAGCCGAAGAATAACGGACAAAGATTTTTTTTTCGCTGCTCAAAAATTTATTTTTAATTATCGTTTTTCAGCTGGGTTTCGTGGGTTATAGGGTATTTTTTTAATTTCCAGCGTTCATTAAAAAATGTGCGTTCCCAAAACTAACTTTTCATTTTCAGGCTTTTAATAGGTTGGAGCTGGAAGTTTAATTTATTTTGATTTCAAATCAGTTTTTTTTTTTACTTCTTTTTTTCCCCTAACAAAGAACAGCGATTTATTGGATTAAAAAAAAAAAAAAAAAAAAAATGACTTAATTTTTATCACGAAAACGTCCGAAGAAATTATTTTGTACCACGTAACTTTTCTAAATTAAATGTTTTTAAAGTTACTTTTTTCATAATTTTCAGTATACCGCAGATGCTTAATTTTTACTTATAAATTATAACTTTATTTACTTTTTTTCCCACCCACAATTAACTGGATTTGTTTTATGAAAGATACCACGCAATTTTTATACATGGAAGAAAAACGCATTGTCATTTAAAAGCAGGGCGGGGAGGAGGATATACGTAATGAAATTTTTAAAACATTTTGCCATTTAAAAGATCTCTTAATGAATCACATGATTTAATTGTAGAACTTCATTTAATATAAAGAGATTTTAAATTTAAAGATTTGATTGAGAATATAAAGTATGGCATAAAGTTTAACTTTAAATTCAATGTAATTTATGAATGTACAGGTGATTCATGACTTTTTCTTTTATAAAATTTCATTATAAGATTAGACATTTAAAATACGTTTTTTAAGCCATGTTTTGTGTTTATTATGGTGGACGATAACTTTTATTGTTGGCAATGTTATTAGTAGGTTCTATGCTCAATTAAGAAATATCACAACCCTAAGCAAAGCATTTTTTATGCGTGTGAGACAGGGGCGTGCGAAGAGAAAACTGCGCCCGGGGCAAAGGTTGAATTTGGCACACTCCTAATTAAGTTCCCGCTGCACAGGTCTGTAGCTTAGTTCATTTAGAAACACAATTATTTGTAGAAGATGAATAAATTTTAAATCTTGAGCTGAAGAATCCAATATATTTTTTCATCTTTATTTATTGCGACACAAGGAAAACGAGCATATTCACTTTCTTAACAAAAATCACTACTACATGTCTATACTTCATACTACGATTTACAGTTTTTATTTTTAAAACTCCACGAAAGTTCCAGAAAAAATGATTCATCAGTTCTGCCGTTGCCATTTTTCGAAATCGGAAGAAACTTGAATGTAGCACTATTTTCTATTCGTGACAGTTCAAGCAAAGCCATGGGGTCAGTCCTTGGCCATAGAGTTGGTCCCCAAAGCTCCTTGACTCTTACAACTCCCCCCTAAAAGAGCTCATTAGTGGCTTTTGACACAATGAAGCTTTAAACTATATACACACAAAAAAAAATATTAGCAAGGATGAGAGCAATGTGAATCTTCCCATTTCTTTTAAAATAAATATATACAAATACCACAATATATACACTAAATATAAGCATGAACGACAGAAATACCAAAATACATCAAAATTTAAACATTATGCAATTTCCTTTTTTTTTTTTTTTTTTTTTTTTTTTTTTTTTTTTTTTTACTTTTTCCAAATGACCCGCCAAAGGAATTTCGTCAGCAACAGATAAAATACACTGTCTCTTACACTGAGGTAACACCACCTGCTTCACAAATTCACCACAGACATCTTCAGAATGCATAAGAATACCTTCCTCTATAAAATAAGCACTTTTATTATTTTTATCAATTTCCCAAATATTTCTTAAAGTATCATCAGCTCTTTGTAGCTTCATAAAAGATTCCTCTGTTTCCTTCTCACTCAAATCAAGTTCATCAGTTTCAGGATCAGAATTCAACTTTTCAACTTTTTTCCATGCTCATTGCACATTTCTAACTCATTTCCGCCCTCCAAATCAACATCACCAGTGAGATCAGAGACATTCTCAACCTTCGTATATAATATAACCTTATGGTTTAATGCATCATAAGCAGTTGGACATATAAGCATCTCATTCACCAATTTCTTGGAAACGGCACAAGTTACCATTACATTTCCATGTATTTTATCATCTATTCGCATCGGTATTATTTTTAATGGAGCAACTTCACTCTCTCCGAATGCTGAAGTTATCACAATCGTTCCTTCTCCTTCAACTGATACATCCTTGACTAAGTCTGCCCGTATTACCGAGATCTGTGTACCAGAATCATAGATACCGTCCAACGCATTATTTCCACATTTAATCCTAACCACTTCCAATTCATTAAATTTTCCTTCTCTTTTCACGCAGGACGAAACAGGTATTGTTATTCTTGCAGTTAATATCGATGACTGCTCTTCTCCAACTTTCTCATTCGATTGCACAGAGTTCGTTTGTGCTCTTTGTACACCTTGAGTACCACGTTGAGTTGGGCAAAATGAAGCCTTGTGACCCTCTTGTCCACACGAATAACAAGTAATTTTATTAGGTATCCGTGTCCTTGCTTTATAAGTACCAACTCTTGACTCATATCTGCGGTCCGATGCGAAACCAGGATTTCTATTATCAGTGTGTTTAGAATAAAATGAAAAATTACTCTTCTCTTCGGAAAATCTATCTTTCTTATCTAACTTACTAAAATCTTGTCGCACACTTTCATATAAGTCAAGTTTCTCAGCCAAATCAGTAGGAGATACTATTTTAGGCCATTCGTCTACGAAATGATCTCGAATCTCATCAGGCACTCTTCTTTTTAATTGATCAGTTACAATCAAATCTTTTAAAGAATTGAAATCAGCAATTTTAAGTCCATCAATCCATTCTTGAAAATAACCATTTAATTCAAATACAAATTCTCGCCAGGTGCGTTCAGGGTTTCTTTGATGTTCCATAAACTTTCTACGGAATCTCTCAGGACATAACTTAAACCGTCTCAGTAGAATCCCTTTAATATATTCATAATCTTCAAATTTCTCCTCTGCCTCACGTGCGAGAGCCTGTATAATATCGGACGGCAGCAAAACCAACAAGTTCGATACCCAATGTTCTGGATCTACACGCATCCTCTTTGCTTGACGTACAAAAATAGATAAATACAAAACAATGTCGTCCTCCTTGACATTAAATTTCGGCATAAGTTTCGCAAATTCAATTCCATAATTATAGGCTTTCATTTCCAATCCATCAATTCCTGCTTTTTCGCTATCTTTCGCTATCCTCAACTTCTCCAACTCAAACTCCCTCTCTTCTCTTTCCAACGCAATTTTTTCCATCTCTTTTCTCGTCTCTATAATAGTTTCCATCAATCCTTTCACAAACTCTACTTCATAGTTTTTACTCGCCATAATTAGTTGCTTTAAATCAGCTATTATTGCATCCGGTTCAGGGTGCTCTCCCAATTCTTCAGCCAAATATCGTAAATCTTCTTTACGAGCCTTACCCAAAAATGGCATTGTTAGTTTTCTAAATAGTTTCTCAAGAGGGTAGTAAACCAGTGGTGTAGTTCTAGAAAAAAAAGTGGGGGGACGCTCATAGTCTCGAACATTAGGATGTCTATCACCCATACGGCTAAATTGATTGTGAATTCCAGAGTTATATAATTGAAAAATTAAATTTAAAAAAAAAAACTAAATTTAATTTTTATTTTAAAATTAATAAAAAATTTAAATTAAATTAAATTTACTTAAAAATAATTAAAATTTTAATCATTTAATTTAATTATATTTAAAATTAAAAAAACTTTAATTTAAGTTGCTTATATGAATTATCTATTTATTTATTTTGTATTTAGTTATTCAAGATGGAAAAGAAATTCATTCAACGTATTTTATTTTATGTTACAACAATTTTAACAATTTTTTACTTCAAACACAATTTTAAATACAGGGTGATTCTAAATTCATGGTAAAAACTTTAAGTAGCCGATTTGGCCCCTTTTTATTTAAAAAATTTTCCTTCATACCAGAAAATTCATATACTATTCTTTTGATTATTTAGGATAGGCATTTCATGATTACAAAAAAGAAAATTTTTTTTTTTTTTTGAAATTTCCTGGTATGAAATCGAAAATTTTTAATTAAAAAAAAAAGAAAAGAAAAGAAAAACTAGCAAATCTGTCAAATACAGAAAATACATGAAAAAAAAATTGAGTTTTTTTTTTTTTTTTTTTTTTTTTTTTTTAATCAGAAATTCATACCAGAATTTTTCAAAGAAGAATTTTTTCTTTAAATAATTATAAAATGTCTCTCATAAATATAGAAAATAATAGCATAAGAATTTTCTGATGTTAGTGAGAAAACTTGAAATCATAAAAAGGGACAAATTGAGCCCCTGGTGTTTGTACTCTAACGCGTCACTTGCGCCCATACATTCCTATACAATAAATTATTGTTATAGTGTCCACAACCTAAACGAGCCACTAGAAGGTGTTCCCTGTAGAGGTCTGCACGGGTCAAAATTTCCAGGCTCGAGTCCGATCCGATCCATAAAGAAAAAAATTGACGGCCTGACCAGGCTCGATATAATAGCTAAATACAAGCCGCGAGCTTAGCCTGGAGCGGAAAAGCAGTTAAAATTTCGGCCCGACCCGAGTGAATTTCTACAGAACATGGATCTTTACCTTTGCGGAAGAGTTCTGACCAAAAAAACTTATCTTAGTCTTTTTTTTTTCCATGTTTATGATCTTCATTTATGCAGAAGTGCCGTAGGCTGCGATATTTATGCTTTTAAAGAACCTTTGTTTGTATGTAAATGTTTCAGTTATCTTTGGTATTTTTATTAATCCATATTCCATGTAATGGAGACATAAAAATCCAAAAAATGATATATGGTAAAAATAAAATCTTCTAAGACGGAATCGCTTTGGAAAGAAAAAATACGTTCTCTTCTTAGCAGGCGTAAATGTTTAGCATATTTCTTCTCGCGCATTATTGTATTTATTTTGCATGGATGAACAGATCAAAAGAAGTTAAAAAGAAATTTCCAGCTTTGTTTAAAAGAAAATTCCGTCATAGACAGCTCTTTTTTTCATGAGTTTAACTCTATTTTAATAAGCCTAGAAGTCTACAATTCTTTAAAAAGAATAAATTCTAATGTTTAATTGTAGAATAATGACGACTTAAAAGTATATGCCTTTTTTGTAAAAAAATTTAAACCAAGGCAAATTTTACTGATTTATGAACAGACTTGGCCATGTCGAGAAAGAGATTTTCAATGGTATGATTCAAAAGGAACTGATTATTTTAGTTCGTGAAGATTAAGAAGAATGAAATTAGTCCCGGCTTTGTACGGAAAAATAAAGTTAGGCCCGACTTGGCCCGATATTCCGGGAAAAAAGAAGGGCTGAGCGCAGCCTGAATGCCATTAATGGAAATCGGCCCGAACCCGGCCCGTGCAGATCTCTAGTTCCCTGTATCAACTCATAAATGTTAATTTCCACAATGCCCATTTTCACTGTTTCGATTTTTTCAGTCTTTTTCTAATGAGGATATTTTGACTTTCGAAACCGGTTCCAAAAATGAAATTATTCAAACGAAATAAAAAAGGTGCAAATATAATTGAAAAAGTAAAAAACGGCCATTGTAGCAATAGGCCTCGGATATCAATGCAAAAATAGTTTTAAAATATTTAAATGCAAACGAGATATTAAAAAATATATATATCTTCCATCTTCAGAAAGCGGGTGTTTTCGCCTGAGGCAATTAAGTAGTCCTTTAGCACGCAATTTCTAGTATATAATATTTATATTTTTTACGTACCACACAGTAAAACTAACTGTGTAACTAAATAAAAAAAGTATAAAACAATTAAGAAAGTTTTTCTGACAATTAACGTTCATTGCAGTCCTATATATGAATTTATTTGTATCGTATTTTCACAGTAAAACTTATTTATGCTAAAAAAAGATAATATTCCTGAAACTTAATTTTTTTCAAATCCCGCCCACATAAGTTAAATAATTCGACTTGTTGAACTGCATATGATTTATAGAATTCATTCCATATAGTGTAATAAAAATTAGTTAGGATTGGAAATGCACATCCTGCAATGTTGTTCATACATGGTTAAAGAAAATTGATATGATACATTCCTTATGTTTTCAGTGGCTGACGTTAACTCCCCCTCAATAACGTATATAAATTTCACAATATGCTTTTCAAACAATTATTGCACACCGATAGTAATGCAATGTAATTTCTTTGTATATCCCTATAAATGAACGATAGAAGCTACTCAATCTTTATTCTATATTAAGCGCACTGTTATGCATTTTAGTAATATGTATAAAGTTTATTATGTTTGAAGTTGTGTAACGTCATTAAAATAGAATGTAAAGAGTTTTCTTTCCGTATGGCATAATTTAATGAAATAGTTCTATGTAACCTGTAAACGAATTACAAGTGCTACGTACTTAATTTGCATTAAAGAATCTCTATAATAAATAGTAAATCATAATAATATATATAGACAGTGTGGCAATCTAAGTTTAAAACGTTGTATTTTAATTTTGTACTTTTATGGCGCTGCAAACTTTATAGAGATTGCAGATATTTTGAAACAATATTGCAGTAATTCAATAAAATTTTTATTTAGAAATATAACAAATATGATCAAAGCCGGATTAAGGGGGGGGAGAGGCTAAGGGGGCTGCAGCCCCGGGCCCCAACCAGTCAGGGGCCTAAGCCAGGGGCTAAGCCAACCAGTCAGGGGCATAATCAGCAGAGGCTAAAGTTGTACCAAAGTTTTGTTTAAAACAATTACAGGGGTGTAAAAGCTGCGCGAAATCGCCGCTTTTTTTTTTCCAACTTATCTTGAATTACCATTTGACGTCATTGCTGTCTGTATCTTCGAATTTTTCCAGGCTTAACAAAAGAGGCGATGAAAACGAAACGAAAAGGGTTGCGTAAAAAAGCGCGTATTTCGTTAAAAAAGAACGAATTTAATCAAGATCGCGGAAAAGCGTAATTTTCTTCAAAAGACCATGGGAAAGAAAATTTTATAAAAAGAGAATTTTATAAAAAGGTCACGAAAATAGAGCGAATTGTCGAACGGTCGCGGAAAAAATGCGAATTTCGTCAAAGGATGGGAAAAAAACGCGATTTTCACAAAGAATCGTAAAAAACGCGGATTTCATCAAAGGGAGGAAGGAAAAACGCGATTTTCTATAAAACATCGCAGAAAAAGCGTAAATATAGTCAAGAAGTCGCGGGAAAAGAGTGAAATTTGTCAAAGCATTGAGAAAAAACGCGAATTTTGACAGAGGATCGCGAAAAAACGCGAATTTGGTCAAAGGCTCGTGAAAAAACAAGGGTTTTGACAAAGAACCACGAATTTCGTCAAAGAACCGCGAATTTCGTTAAAGAATGGCAGAAAAAGCGCGAATTGCTTGGTAAGTTCGCGGGAAAAGCGCAAATTTAATCAAAAGATCGCAGAAAAAGCGAATTTTGTCAAAAGATCGCGAAAAACGTGAATTTTGACAAAGAACCTCGGAAAATCGCGAATTTCGTCAAAGGTTTGCCAAAAAACGCAAACTTTGAGAAAGAATCGCGAAAAAAACGTGAATTTTGTCAAAGTGTGGCAGAAAAAGTGAGAATTTCTTGAAAAGCTCGCGGGAAAAAGCGCAAATTTAGTCAAAAGATCGTGGAAAAAAACGAATTTTGACAAAGAACCGCTAAAAAATGCGAATTTCGTCAAAAGATTGCCGAAAAAACGCGAATTTTGAGAAAGAACCGGGAAACGAAAGCGCGAATTTTGTCAAAGGATCGTGAAATAACGTGAATTTTGACAAAGAACCTCGGAAAATCGCGAATTTTGTCAAATGTTCGCCAGAAACGCAAATTTTGAGAAAGAATCGCGAAAAAAACGTGCATTTTGTCAAAGTGTGGCAGAAAAAATGAGAATTTCTTGAAAAGTTCGCGAGAAAAAGCGCAAATTTAGTCAAAAAATAGTAGAAAAAACGAATTTTGACAAACAGACGCTAAATAAACGCGAATTTTGCGAAACAACTGGGTAAAGAAAGCGCGAATTCCTTAGAAAGTTCTCGGGAAAAGCGCAAATTTAGTCAAAAGATCGCGGAAAAAAGCGAATTTTGCCAAAGGATCGTGAAAAAAAGTCAACTTTGACAAAGAACCTCGGAAAATAGCAAATTTCTTCAAAGGTTCGCCAAAAACGCAAATTGTGAGAAAGAATCGCGAAAAAGCGTGAATTTTGACACTTTGAGGCAGAAAAAGTGAGAATTTCTTGAAAAGTTTGCGGAAAAAAGCGCAAACTTAGTCAAAAGATCGCGGAAAAAAGCGAATTTTGTCTTAGCATCGCGAAAAAACATGAATTTTGACAAAGAACCTCGGAAAATAGCGAATTTCGTCAAAAGTTCGCCAAAAAAACGCAAACTTTGAGAAAAAAACGTGAATTTTGTTAAAGTGTGGCAGAAAAAGTGAGACTTTCTTGAAAATTTCACGGGACAAAGCGCAAATTCAGTCAAAAGATCGTGTGGGGGGGGGGGGAACGAATTTTGACAAAGAACCGCTTAAAAACGCGAATTTCTTCAAAAAATCACCGAAAACACGCGAATTTTGTCAAAAAATTGCCGATAAAATGCTAATTTTGTCAGAAATCCGCAAAAAAAAAAAAAAAAAAAAAAAAAAAAAAAAAACAATTTGGTCAAAGGATGGCAGAAAAAGCGCGAATTTCTTGAAAAGATCGCGGGAAAAGTACAAATTTAGTCAAAAGATCGCAGAAAAGAGTGAATTTTGTCAAAGAGAAGCGGAAAAAGTGTAAATTTCTACAGAGGATCGCTTGAGAAAACGTGAATTTCGTCAAAGAATCGCTGAAAAAACACGCATTTTGATAGAGAATCTCAGAAAAAACGCGAATTTCTTCAAAGGGTGGCAGGAAAAACGCGAATTTCGGAAAATGATCACAGGAAAAGCGCAGATTTTTTTAAAGATCGCGAAAAAAGGGCGAATTTAAGAACACTATTAAAGATTACAAAAACAAATTTGATTAACATTACACATATTCAATATTTAAGATTTGTATTTTAGGATTGAAAAAACAAAACAAAGGTGTGTGTATGTGTGTGTGTATTTGAGGAAGGGGTGATATTCAGTATCGTGGTAAGAGGCTCAAGATTTCCAATAGCGTAACAGGGGTGCAAAATTTCCAGTAGCCCCGGGCCCCAGAAGTGCTTAATTCGGCTTTGAATATGATGTATGTTAAAAACCCCAAATTAAATTTCTATTAGCTTTTTTACAAAATAAATTAATGAAAAAGATGATTCTTGTTTGTTTTTTCTGAATATTTGATGTATTTTAATCTCAAGTTTACAAAAAAAAAAAAAAAAAAAAAAAAAAAATCGCAATTGTAAAAGAGAAACAGAATTAAAAATAGTCTTTTGCGGAGGCTTCAGGTGGACAATACTTCTCCCTATTGATTAATTATTGGTTATCTTTTCTTTTACTGTTCAATTACTTTAAATCCTCTGAGCTGTATTATTTTTTGAAAATTTTGAGAGAGGCAGAAAATTCATTTAATTAAATTAGAAAATTTAGACGGGCAATTCTGCTCAATCACCATTGATGACGCCCATGTTTCTTTTCCGTCCCGCCCCCCACTTATTTTAATCTCGTTTATTAAAAAACATAGTTTTATAACAAAAACCTATTGATGTTTGGCAAATATATAACCCTTATTAAAAATTCAAAACATAGTAAATAATTTAAGATATTATTGATCAAAACTCAAAAAATACTTACAATTCTGTTGGATCTGTCTTTTGATCTGCATCTGTGGTCAGTGATTTCTCATCTGTTTTTGTACAGCAACGTTTCGAAGAAATTGAAAAACTTTTTAGTTTTGGCTGCCTACATCGTTTCATTGTTATTTTCCCCTCAAAAATTAAAATTACGATATAAAATATTTATGGCTAGAAAAAACGAGGCAACTCAGAGATACTCGCTCTACTTTACACAAGTCCAATGCTTGTATCTAATCAAGAAATAATGGTCAATGTGAACGAGAGAAGGGAGGATAATCGTTTTGGGGGGATTCTTTCACTGAACACTGAGCAGTATCAGAATTATCAGTATCAGACCAGGACTATAGAATAAATTCTGAATAGATTAAGGACTATGAAGTAATAATTATTTTATAGTCCTGCTGCAGACCCCTTACACCGGCCGATTGATGAAGACTGCTAACAGTATGAGACAGCTATGGCGATTACTCTCAATGTCTTTAAAGAGCTTATTTACTGATTAATGGAAACATGCTGATGCTAATTGTCGTGTGAGTAAAAAATGACCCGGTTTTCAATACTCGAACATCTGGATATTTTTTAAACTGAGACTGCAGTGTGCCCAAGGTCTTTTTCGGGAGCTTGTGTGATTTTTCTGTTAGGAAAAAGGAAGGGGATAATAGACTTCCGAGTAAAACTAATGTATGCCTTTGAAAAAATGGATGTTAGCGCGGTATTTCATAACTGGTAATTTGTCTTTTTAAGTGTTTGTTAATTTTTTAATTAAAAAAAAATTTTAAATCATTTAATGAATCAGGAAGATTTGCGTCCCCTCGCGTCCTTAGCGTCCCCCTTGCAATAAAAAAGTAAGGAGACGCTTGAAAGAAAGTAAAAAAGTGGGGGGACGCCGTCCCCCTGCGTCCCCCCTCGACTACACCACTGTAGTAAACTGTCCAACAAATTGGCGAAAACTCAAATTAACCGTAACTCGGAATCACTAATCCACCACTCTAATAAACACCAGAAATAAGTCGCACTTTGTAACCATATCACGCACATAAATTCAATACCATTGCGAGCACCAAAGCAATTTCAAAATTCAACACCTTCACATGTATCACGTCACAATACAACTCTTCAACTAATACTACTTCATAAATCAATCCAGATTCATATTAAAACAAAAATATACACACCACATAAATGAACACTCATCATAATTTATAAATCCTTCAATTAACATATATATACAACCAATACTCAATTACTCTCCGAAATATACACAGCCCTACTTTCATAGCAAAACATCTCATATAGAAAACCAATAATAAAAAAAAATCACAACCAAAATCAATTCAAAATATCCTCCATTCAGCCGGCACTACAAAACACCACTCCTATACTGCTACAATACTACTACACCTTAGCACTGACGTACTACTTAGTTACATTCAAAACAAATTCCTTTCCTTAACGTCAAAATATGAAATAAATCGCAAAAATCTTAATAAATTTATCATAGATACAATATAATTTCTTATAATGGGAAGTCACATTAATAAAAAGCTCTCACCTTGCATCCTTCCAGACTACGCCAATTAAGTTCCCGCTGCACAGGTCTGTAGCTTAGTTCATTTAGAAACACAATAATTTGTAGAAGATGAATAAATTTTAAATCTTGTGCTGAAGAATCCAATATATTTTTTCATCTTTATTTATTGCGACACAAGGAAAACGAGCATATTCACTTTCTTAACAAAAATCACTACTACATGTCTATACTTCATACTACGATTTACAGTTTTTATTTTTAAAACTCCACGAAAGTTCCAGAAAAAATGATTCATCAGTTCTGCCGTTGCCATTTTTCGAAATCGGAAGAAACTTGAATGTAGCACTATTTTCTTTTCGTGACAGTTCAAGCAAAGCCATGGGGTCAGTCCTTGGCCATAAAGTTTGTCCCCAAAGCTCCTTGACTCTTACACTCCTCACCCGAATTTTTCTTGTGATAAGCCAAAAAATGACGTTGGTGGTATAAATTTAGCGCCCGGAGTGACCACCCCCTTCGCCCTCTCTTTCGCACGGCGCTGGTGTGAGAAGGATAGAGATTCGCAGGGGTCCGTACTCGGCCCGATCCGCAAGCTGGGAAGGCAAAATAAGGGCAAACTTTGAAACGGTTCGGCCCGGATCGACAAAAAAATTAAGCAGGTCAGCCGGACCCACACTGTTAAATAAATAATAATAATAATAATAAAAGGGGGGGGGTCGATTTTAGGGAAATTATACAGGTATTCATGACGTCAATACAATTTATTGTTTTTTAACGGAAAAAATTCTGTAGATTCCGGATTTTCCCCCTTTTTTTCGTTTTTTTTCTGGAATTTACGAAAATTTTTCCGTTAAAAAACAGTAAATTGTACTGGCGTCCTGATCACCAGTGCAATTTCTGTAAAATCGTCCGTTTTTTTTTTTTTTTTTTTTTTTTTTTTTTTTTTTTGCCGTGGAGTGTACAGATCAGCATCTTACAGTTACATCTTATTTGAAGGCGAATTTTTTTTTTTTTTTTAGCAGACTCGAGGCAGGGCGAAATCAAGCTTTCTTTTCTTTTTTCTATATAATCGAAACGTCGGAAAACGTCGCGGAAAGGAATTTCATGTAATTGTTTCCTTAGATGAACAAACGAACATTTTTCTTTTTTTTAAAATAAAAATTGTAGTAGCAATAATAAATTCGTGTTAATGGAATCATTGGAAATATACTTTAAAGTGTTTTTCAAAATCCCTTCTCAACAACGGAAAAATTTCTGATTCATTTTTATCTATAAAGGCATGCGGTTGAAGGTTTGATTATTGAAGTTATTTAGAATCTATTAGCGTTTTCCATTATTTGAAGTATAAATTATGTACTTATCGAGCTATAAGCGATTATTGTCGCATGACGACGTCTTTCTCCTTTCCCGCCCTGCCACTGCGTCCTGACGATTCAAAATGTCATCTTTGACCGTGTTTACTAAATGAACTTTTGCCTTTATCAAAAAATGGATAACGTCATTTGATTTCGCAGTTTCTGAATAATAACACCTGTCAATTTTATGCATTTTCGAAGAAAAGTGAATTCAAAAATATGTCAGAAAGAAGTCCCTTTTGGATAGTTTCAAAAATTTTCTTTTTACTATACAGCTTTAAAAGTTGTAATGTTTTTAACCTTCTTTTATCCTTTTATTGTAAACTACATTAATTTTTTATGAATCTAAGAGCCTAAGTAAACATGATTGTAACTGTTGCGTATATTATCCCTTTTGCGAACAGTGATCTAAAATATTACTGTAAAAGTTACTCATAAATATGTATACGGCTCTTTTTTATAAAAAAAATCTTAATTTCATGTTAAGCAAAATTGGGAATTTTTTGTCGAAATTAAGTCAAACCGGTTCAAGTCCGATTCAATTTATTCTTGCAGAGACCGAGTCTTTTTCCACTACTATATTTTATACGGGTCGAAGCAGGGTCATTTCTTTATTTTTTACAGCCTGTCTGACCGGACCAAGCTAGCTTAGACCGTAATTTCCGGACCCGATCTAAACCGGTCCGGTAATTATGGCCCATGCACACCTGTAATGTGCATGTGGTGGGAGGGCTGGGGCTGTTGAGCCACTGCTATAAATAAGCTCAAAGCTCGACATATTTTTGCGCCCTAACCCTGCACTCTCTTTATCTACTAATAGAAATTACCTTGTCTACTAAAAGAAAATATACTATTATGAAAATTTGTTACACATTGTATTTGAATTGAAGTTCAAGTTTTAAAACACTGAAAACTTCAGAATAAAGTCATATCTCAAATTCGTGTAAAAACAAAGAAAAAAAAATACATTGCTCAAAAATTTTCATTCACGTGCAGTGATGATTTCTTTAATAATTATATCCAGGATGTTCCAAAAATGGCGCATGCATTTAAAAATTAAATGAAAACGAAAGCGATAAAAACATACTATTTGTCTTATTCTACTTGAGAAATCAGTAAATTTTTAACAGCATAGAATTTTAAATTTAGTTACAAAGTTTGCCAATAGATGGTGCTGCAATGAGGGAAAGCTTTTAATAAAGACTGTATAAACATGTTGTTAAAAAGTCATAAAAATAAATAGCGATATTTTCAGTAGATTTATTTTTTGGCTCAACGAAAGTAGCGGAATCCCCTATCAATGCACAGCTTAAAAGTTATCTCATGCAGCAGAGATGCTCTGCTCCATCTCTGCAGAAGTGTGCAGATTTTGGTAATACATTTTGTCTTTCAGGTACCTCCCCTCCCATAAAATTCACAAGAAGTAAAATACGGCGAATAGGAAGGCCGTTCATGCTGCTTCCCGAATGCTTTGAATAATCCTGAGAAATAATACGATGATCGAAATGTTCTTTGAAGAAATTGGATGCTTCGCATTTCGATGCGGGCAAGCACTGTCTTGCATGAACCAAGTTGTATTTTCAGAATCCTTGAACGCATTTTGCACCGCCAATAATTTACAGCAAAATGTCCAGGTAAATCGCTGCAGTAATCGTTTGGTGTCAGAAAAATGGCCCATTAGTTCTTTGAACGATATTGATGCCACGATTTTTTGGACAGAGGGGTGATAATACAGCAACATGAGAATTCCTCCATCCATAAATGATTTAATTTAACTCATTGACAAAGCCGTCCTGGGAAAAGTACGCTACATCGGAAAGCCGAATTTGTTTCCGACATTTATTTCGCCAGCATATCCTGCTGCTAAAGCATAACGTTAGTTAATGTTCCGTGTACATTAATGGCAGCAGCACTAATTGATAAATATAACTGAATCTTGTATCGAAACAGATGGAGATTGAGACGTATAATACGGTGCACTGACATGCGTCGTATTCCATCTTGAGTTGCAATACGCATTGAATCGGAATCTTGAACACAATTGTACCATTTGCTGGAACGGCTTCAACATTTGCACCTGTATACTGAGAGATATGACGCTTTAAAATACCAGCAAATCTATGTTTTTACTTTGTTATGAAGCTTTTTTGTTTCAAATATGACGACCCAATATTTTTAGTTCTGAAATCGCGGAAAACACTCAGTTTTAAAGAAAAATACTTCTTATTCGTTAAATGCAGTAAATTTACCCTGTGTTATTAAATTTATTCATATTATTTCATTTGTTGTGATTTCGAACGAAACGCTCCTTTCAATAATATTTTATTGCATGAAATGTTGCGAACTACATTTTTATTTTAATTGCAGAATAACACTTTAAAAGCCTTCGTAACTTGATCGCAGAAGCGTAGAGTTTGTTTTTCAGTTTTCGAAATCA
The DNA here is from genome assembly GCA_964019185.1 of Maratus speculifer. NCBI lineage: Eukaryota > Metazoa > Arthropoda > Arachnida > Araneae > Salticidae > Maratus > Maratus speculifer. The sequence continues at coordinate 287,793,168 of OZ025289.1, forward strand.
AAGAATAACTGAATAAAAAAAAATGACGACTTTTCAAGATTTTATTGGATTTTATAAGATGTCATTGGAAATCTTCAAGATAATTTCATTAATTTTGTTGTTTCAAAAGGTTTATTCCTATTTTTATTGAATGCATACTTAATTTCTAGAAGTTATCGTAAAATTAGTGTTAGCTATGCACCATAATGTTCGTATACACTCTAAAAACAGCTTTTTCAAAACTGATCAAAACATACTCAAATCTGAGTTTGTGGCATAGACTATATGGCGAAAGGACTCCAAATAAAAATTACTTAAGTTTGAAACATACACTCTTTATTTCGGAAAACATGCGCATACTCAAGAATCACGTACTCGCATTTGTGTATGTACGCGTTTTTCAGAAATGAGTATACCCGATTTTCAAACTCGAGTAATTTTTATTTGGAGCCATTTTGATTATGTGACATAATGTCGCAATATATGTGGCGTTCAACTGAATAAGTAAAACTTCCATTCCGCATAAATTGCAACAATAGACTTTTAAAGGATACAAAAAATAACTTTTCTGAAATATACGCGGCAGTCAACTGGATAAGTAAAATTCCCATCTCTCGCATATATTGCGACAATGAATCTTTTTTAAAGGATAATAAAACAACTTTACCAAATTGTATTGAAAAGTTAAATAATTATAGAAAAAGTGAAGTATAATTTCCATGCCACACGCATTTTACTGAATAAGTAAAACTTCCATGCTGCATACATTGCGACAATAGGTGTGCATTTTATTTTTTCGTATTCAACACGTTGAGTGCCAGTGTGCATGACATTGAACTTTCCATTTAGGCTGCGTCAGTCACCGCTAACCGACAGCGTAAAGTATGGCATAAAATTAAAAAGAATATGTCGTTTTAAGTAATTATTAAGAAAATATAATTCTGTAATACATGAAAATTAAGCAAATTTTAAATGAATTTTCGGCAATTAAATAAAATAATATACTTTGTTTAGTTTTGCATCATACAATAGAATGTCATTCATCGGTGACTGACGTGGCCTAAACGGAAAGTTCAGTGTCAGTCACCAGTCACTGACGGGGTACTCAATTATTAATTAAGGGAGACAAGACTGGATGCAATCTTATAGGGAATATGCGAGTTATATGACCCGTTTCCTCGGAAACTACAGGACCAATTTTGATGAAATTTGGAATCCACATTAATGGATTATGCTCAAGACCCATGAGAAACAGTTCTTTTCTGCCACTAAACTTTTTTTTATTTTAGAACATTGACAATTTTTCAAAATTTTCTATTTTCAGATTTTTTTTCTGAAACTAATTAAAATTTTCTAAAACTGTCTGCCACATATCACTCATCTGTTATCTGTAAGAAAAGTGACGTATATCGATAAAAATAAATTTCACAGGAGAGGCAGAAGAAGATTTGCATGATTTTACAGTAACATAAAATTGTAGGATTTAGCACTGCATGCAGGAATAACAGTATGCATAAAAACATAAAACACTTAAAAATAAAGAAATCTGACGAGGTTTAGAGAATTGGATAAATTTACGCAATCTACCCCTCTTCTGTGGTCACGAATGGACAAATAGCGTAATGAAGTGATTTTCCGTTTACCAACACTTATGACACATTTTGTGCAGGAAGGCATACCTATGACAGACCTATTCGTGGAACATAATCCAAAAAGAATTTTTGCGAGATGTATCACATTTTTTGTGGGAGAGCGATATGATCTTATATTTATGCTTCTCCACCAATATTTTTTTTTTTATCGAAAACTATCAGGTTTATTAAGAGTTAATGGGGTTTTTAGCTAAAAAGTACAATTTTACGAAGAGCTAAAAAACTTAGACACTTCTAACTACAATGAAGTTTTTGCACAGTTTTATAAAAACACGTGAATTAAGGATATACGCTATATGGCCAAAGATGACCGGCCACTTCAATTTTAGACTTTAGACATTTTGTTAAATATCTAGGAAAATACATGAGGAATTATCCTGAAACTCTAAGCGTGTAAACACAATAGTGCAGGTCATACATTTCGTACTTCGTGTACTTCGTCCTCAAGGGATTAAAACTAAATATATCCAAAATTTTCCCTTATTCCTCGTGTTTATTACGGTTTAAAAAAAATTCTGGTACTTAAAACTTTTAAAATTTAAATAATTACTGGTCTGCTAAAAAATAACAATTTTTGGTGGTATATTTTTCTTTTATTGAAAATTAGATGCCTAAATAATTTAATCGAGGTCTCCAAATGCTGCGATACCGTATATTTACCTAAAACACTTGTAGTGATTATTTTATAACAGCCGTGTCATCAATAAAAAGATTTTATTTCGAAATGCGAAACTGTAATTATGATGCGATTTTTATAAAAATGTTTTAACAAGCATGCTTGACATTAATATTTATAATGTTTTGCTTCAACATGAATAACTGACCGGCAATTCTTTACAACTATTTGTTTTCCTTAATAAAGTTATATCTTACAGAAACAAAATGTGGTGCGAAATATCTTTCAAAACAAGAGAGAAAGCAAAAACTCATTCTCATTACAAGGCTGACACAGGCGACTATTTTTATATTCTGTTCACACCAGACAAAAAATGTAATAAAAACTTAAAAATAATAATAATTTGAAAATGAATAGTGATAAAGATTTCAATCAAATTTCATTTAAAAGTACAATTTTCCCCTTTACAATCGTGTAAAAATTGAAAATGTGCGATATTTAGAAGTTTAAAAATTCGCAATACTGAAAATTATAAAACTGAAATTTCATTTAAAATTAGTTTATGATTGGTCCAGAAATATTAATGTTTAATCAATGCCGCACGTAATATATTTCTCTGTTATTACGTAAGCCACACTTTGATAATGATAAAAATAATGTTTCTTTTCATTATTATTTTAAATACAGGATTTATTTATGTCTGAAATTTTAGTCTTTGAAAATATCATTTTCCAAATAGCCGTTGTAATTTGTTAAATTACTTTTTTTTTTCCAAGATGGATTAGAATTTGGTAGCGTTTCATTTATCTTTTTTGGAATTAATAGAATTTCCTTTATTACCGTAATTTCGGGTGTATAAGCCGCGGATCAAACAATTCTGTTTGGACCCAGAAATCTTATTTAGTAATTGAAGACAAATATTTACGGCGATCTAAATAGTTACATTTATTTCTTAAAAAATTCTGGGTCGAAAAAGAATTGTTTGACCCGTGGCTTATACACCCGAAATTACGGTATTTTATTTTATTTCAATTTCTTTTAAATTGTAAACTGTTTAAGCTGTTAAACTGTTGTTACTTTTCACTATATTTCATTCTTTTTTAAAACTTCTCTTGAATTTAATTATTCCTCTTCTTCCTACAGATTTTATTACAGTGAAACTTTTTCTTTAATTTCTATTCCTACGTTTTCTGCTAGTTGTTTACTGATCAACTTGATGTTAAGTTGCAACGCAGTTGGTAATCCACAATGATACTTACATTGCCCCATTGTTGTATTTGAACCCATGAACTGCCTTTTCTTATGCATTCCAATTTCGGAAAGAACAAAAGAAGAAAAAAGTATACATAAGAACATACTACAAACAGTGCTGTGCCTATATGATGCAAAAGCTAAGAAATTATTTAACTAAAAAAATGTGTATAAAAACATCATTTATCCCTGAATTATATTTTAATAAATAATTTAAAAATTTTTAAATACTTGCCCTAAAGATTCAAATAACAAATTTCCTTAAAAAAGAAATCGATTTCTAATGCAACACATTCAAGGTTGCCAGAGGTGACTATTCCTTAATTCTATCTGGAGCATTACTTTGTTAAAATAGAAACCTTTAACATACATTTTGGCAGCATTTGCAAAAGATGTATATTTCAAAATTTATATAAAAAAAATACTGGTGCGAACAAAATATAAAAATACTAGCCTGTAGCAGCCCTGCACATTATCATTAGTATTTTTTAATCATATGTTTAACATTTATTAAAGTTTAACACAAGTCTCATGCTAGATAACTTGTACAAAAAAGTTTGAGATTATGTTTAATAAATAAAGAAAACTTTTAAAGTAATGTTTCGTATAATTTTTCCAATTATTTTGAATTTTACAGAATTTTTAACACGAGACTTCTCGGGTAATTTATAGGTTGAACCTTGTTGCTTATAGTTATTTTTTTAACTGCTATAACCCTTTATCTATCGACGGTACTTATAAGTACCATTGTGGAAAATTTATTAAAAAGGTATTTAATCAGTCTATTATTAAAAATTCTTTTTCTTACGACACAATACACTTTACTCGATCTAATTTAGATAGAATATAAAGACAATCGAAGTTGAATATTTTAAAAAAGAGGTAATTTTTTTTTATCATTTTCATAGGTAATATCTCTTTTTTCTTTGAAAAAAAGTTATATGAAATATTTTCGACTGCGAAAGCCTTTCCATTTACAGAGAGGATCATAATACATTTAAATACGTTGCTTTAATAAGAATTGTAATATTTCTTTAAGAATATTTTTGGTTAATTAATTTGATTATTTTTCTAAATATTTTACAAAAAAAATTATAAACACCGACATATTTAATCAGTTTTAATAAAAAAGCGCTTCTAAATTTCGAATTATTATTATATATAAATTCACTTATATCTTCAATTATTAAAGAAGATAATTATTGATGTGAAGCCAATTCCTAATAAATAATTTGGTAGATAAAGGGTTAAAAAAGTTGTTCATTCGATAGATCCAAATTGTTTCATGTTTCAAGCAGATGGTTTTACCATCTTCGCACAGAATTAACTACACGTACATGCAACTTGCACAATATTAAATTGGTTGCATAAAGTAATTACTATATATGTAACTCGCACAAACTTACCAATCACGATTCTAAAACGATATTATTCATTAAAATATATTAGAGATACAAAGGAACTATAAAAATCTTTATTACATATTGACGAAATGAACTAATATCACTTACAGAGATAGATTAAATTCAAGTGTGCTTAAAGAATAAAAACAGAAAAAAAGGCTAACTTGTAAAACACCACAGTAAATTAGTCATTCTACATTCAATAAAGTACAAATATTACATTATCGTGGTACTTTCGAAAAAGTATTTTCTAACTTCATCACAGATAAAGCAAAGATGATTGCAAAGTACATTTTAAATGAAGAAAATAAATCATGCAATAATATAAGGGGCTGTCCATTAATGATGTCACGCCTTTTTTCAATATTTTTGCCCCCCCCCCCCCCTTTCACTCTTGTCACATGTCATGCTATATTATATATACATGCATTTACAGTTCAGAAACAAAGTACTATGCCAGGGGTGCCCAGAGAGGGGTTTGGTGATGCAAGATGCGTCATACAATTTAGTTGTTTTTTTTTTGGGGGGGGGGGAGAATTTGAGAAAAAGTACATTTTTTTGTGGGGGGGGGGATTTTTAATTTTTTAATATTTCAAAATTTAATTCCAGAAATGTTCCTATGTTTTCTTTCTTTAAATTCTAGATAAGGGCAATAATAGCTCATTCTGCTATTCTCATTTCGCTATCTCTTGAAGGTGCAGTAGATTATAAGTAGAATATAATTTACAATTTGTATTATGTTTAGGGGGGGATGTTAAAGTATGAAGGTTTTTTTTAGGGGGGGGGGGATTTGCGTCATTAGGTTTGGGGGGGATGGTCACCACTGTACTATGTTATAGCTCATACTTCAAATTTTATTTTTAAATTTTAACTATGTGTTTTAATGATTTTTGCGAGAATAACAATAAAACAGATTTGTGTACTTATTTTGTATGAAATAAAAAAGCTTTACAGCAAAAATTATAATTAATATACAATATTAATGCAGTATTAATATGAAAAATCAATTTTAATTTTAATTTTAATTTAATTTTAAATGTAATTTAATACTATATTAGGCTTTAAATTTTATCTTTACTTTATAAACATAAAATACCGTAATTTCGGGTGTATAAGCCGCGGATCAAACAATTATTTTTGGACCCAGAAATCTTATTTAGTAATTGAAGACAAATATTTACGGCTATCTAAATAGTTACACTTATTTCTTAAAAAATTCTGGGTCGAAAAAGAATTGTTTGACCCGCGGCTTATACACCCGAAATTACGGTACTTTAATTTCAAAACAACTTAAAAATTTAATATGCTGATTTTTAATATTTTTATTTTAAATAAAATGTGTGGTGCCACATTTCTCCTTACTCCTTCCACCCCCTTGTCACAAACTGTCACAGTTTCACAACCCCTCCCCCCCCCCCCCAAGCGTGACATCATTTGTGGACGACCCCTAAATTATCTTTTACCGTTAAATGCAGAAAACACAATCCAAAATATATACGAATAAAATGGATATACAATATTTTTTCTTTTAAAAAAGGCTTCAGCTTTCACGAATTGTTTCTATATATATGGGCACATTGTACATCGTAAGAATAACAGATTTATAATGCAATATTTACATAATACTTTAGTTGCAATATTATAATTATTGCTTGATATCAGCCTTCAAGGAATAGATTTGGTCCAGAATTGCAAATTTCATTTTACAAAAAATGACTTGTAAATTTATAATTGTTAATTGTTTGTATACACAAATTGTTAAAACATACACAAAATGATGTTTATGATTACAGCGATGAATATGGTTGAAATGCCTGTACAAAGTCGATTTCTTTTTTTGTAAGATTCAAATGATTCTTAGCGTTACAAAAATGTGATTTTACCATCTCGCATGTATTTATAATAGAAAAAATACATTTTTGATTCATTTTTCAAAATTTTGAAATCAACAAGTTAGGGTGATTTATTGTTTATTTAAATTCATAATTCGGACAAATGTACGATACATATGGCAGCTTTAAGGTGGTGCTTAATTTATTGATTTTTTTTTTTTTTTTTTTTTTTTGGATAATTTGGATAATTCTAGTGTAAGACTCTGCTCTATTTTTATTTATGATACCTTTTTTATATTTTCTAAAATAATTTTGTTATAATTTATGGTAGTAAATTTCGCGATGTTCAATGAATGACGCTACACTGGAAAAACTTTGCTCTAGTTTGATCCAAATTTTGGTACCCAGTAACTACCATCATTAGATGGTGAAATCTCATACCAACATTTGGAGCTTTCTTTTTCAACTTCGTTCCAACTATTGAAACTACGGTTCAGCAGTTGAAACATCATATTATGTAATTTTCTAATAATATGCCATTATTGAGAAATTTGTAATAATTCAGTGCAACTCAGAATAAAAAATACCAATTTCCAATATGTTGAAAAACATAACACGAAACATCATTGCGCACTTTTGCGCAATGCATTAAAAATTCCGATTCGTAGTGCTATTTGTCCTATTATATCCATTGCATCTCAATTATTTAAAATTTTAGAATAATAAAACAGATAAAGAGATATTTTTGAAATCAAGATTTGATAATTATCTTTTGACAATTTTGCCCTATATATTATATCAATTGCATCTCTTCAATTTAAAATTTTAGAATAATAAAACAGATAAAGAGATATTTTTGAAATCAAGATTTGATAATTATGTTTTGACAATTTTTCATGAGCGTTAACAAAACGTAATCACAGAGAAATCTTAAAGTTCATTTAAAATTACATTAAATCACAATAAATCGTACGTATTTACATATGGCAAAGTACTATGCCATTATTGAGAAGCTTGTAATAATTTAATACAACTCAGTATCAAAAATAATAATTTCCAATATGTTGAAAAACATAACACGAAACATTATTGCACACTATAGCGAAATGCATAAACGAAAAATATGGGGTCAGGTGGCGATAATTATGACCACCCCTGTAATGGATAAAACTGTGTATTGTAAAATTTTATTTCAGCTTTTTATTAACCTCATAATGTACTTTTAATTTTAGCCATTCTTTATCACTAGTCTAAAGCCTTTTTGAGATCCAAATAGCAATTTGAAAAAAATTATCAAAATGTTTGATAAATGGATTTGTCAGTTTGAAGTTCTGATGGTAATATTTATCCCCAAACAAATGTGTGTAGGTAAGTATAAAGAGGAAACATAGTGGTCATAATTTCCCCACTAGTGGTCTTAATTATCCCACAATTTTATGATTATAAGCAGGGATGTAGTGGAGGTATACGCGTAAACCTTCTGGATTTTTTAAGTTCTACCGTATACCCTCTGTTTCTCATGAAATCCATAGTATATACGCACTAGGATATACTTTCTGCCTTGAGCGTACCCTCTGCTTAAAGCGTATATCTTCTGAACTTTTTACGACTTCATCACTGAATATAAGTTTTTGATAGGGCAGTTATAACCATCCTTTTAAGTTAATAAAAAGGGGGCTAGAGAATCAAAACTTTTAAGAAGTGTTCTTAAAGGGTGAAAGTTAATTCCTATGTAATAAAAACATTACTTTTCCAAATAGAAACAAGTAAAAAACAACAACAATGTTGAAAATATAAACAGTGGTCATAATTAACCCTCCTGACCTTAAAGAATTTTATAATACATGTATCAACATACCACAATCTGGTCCAAATTTTCATATGGATCCGTCCAGCACATATTTAAGAAAATATGACATTCTTTTTTACTCAATACACATTGTCTGAGGCACAGACGATAAAAGCAATGAAGTGATTTCAACCAAGTTTTATGTGCTTGAAAAAAAGTTATTCAAACTTATTAAATAAATCCCTGTCAGTAGTAGAGTATGGTAGTTAACTTAGCTAATGATGCTGGGCAACTTTTGTACAAGGACGTTGGAAGAAAAAATAAATAATTTGATCTTTCGTTTAGAAACATCTGCTTATTAATGATTATTTAGCGTTCCAAAATGTAGTGACATGGTAAATTTATGACAGTGAAGCACAACGTTTAGTTATGGGGTGAATAACATTTTAAATTCATAATAATAACTATACAGATTGAGAGAGATACATTATAGATAACAAAAAAATTATTATCAGTGTAGTGGATGCAAATCATTGTACAGTAGAGTTTGATGTACTTATTGGATTTTACCCGACCGGAAACAAACAATCAAACAAAAAATAATGTAATAACAAAAAAAAAAAAAAATAATTTAAAAGATTGTTATTTAAAACCCGACTTGAACCAAATTATTCAAACCCAAACCCTAAGGGAAAGAAAAATAATCTATATATCTTAATAAAATTTTTAAAAATTCCATCTATAATATCAATTTTATCTTTTCTGCATAAAAATTAATAAATGTATACCTATTAATATTAAAATATATAATTTTTTCTTTTTTTTTAACCTATGAAAAACATCCAGGACTTTCTTTTAAAACATTAGGTGAACATGAGACCCACACAGGAGAGTTGAATCTAAACCGAAACCGATTCAAATCCGAGACGTTGAATGCCAACCTGACTTGAACTTAGCCTGCAACGAAAATAATACAGTAGACTCCCTCAAATCCGGAAAGCTCCAGAAGAGAGATTGAGCGAATTTTAGAATTTTGCAGATTTCTGGTCTTTGCTTTGTTTACATTTTTTAAACAGTAATTCAAATGTAATTAATAATGCAATCGAAACTATAATGAATGCTTACAATATGATAAAATATTAAAATAATTAAGCAAAGTAATAAACTAAAATAATGAAGATTAAGATAATTTTTAAAATATTAAAATCAATGGTCAAGTAAATAACTAGTTACGTTTAGTTAAATATTCCTCACAAATATCAAATGCAATTTCCTTAAATTATTCCATGAAACTTGTCTCATAAAGGTACTAATTCACATCAAAATCACAAAAAAGGGAGTTTTGTTTCAGGTGTAGCAGGACTTAACATCCAAAGAAACTTTATTAATACATAAATATATTTAGTAAAAAGATTGCGATTACCAGTGATATCAACAGTATTTTGAATTTTTTCAGAAATGAGTTTATTCTTCTTTTATGAAAAAACATGAATTCAGTAATACTGTTGAAAATTACATATTAAAAAATATATGGATTTGATATAAAAATTAAAAAGGTCAAATTTTGTCCCTACATCTGAACTGAAAATTTCATTGTTTACATCTGTGAATTATATGAGGGTTTTAGAGAATTGTGGATTTTAGGGTTGCGGATTTAAGGGAGTCTACTGTAACAACAACAACAACAACAACAACAACAACAACAACAACAACAACAACAACAACAACAACAATAATAATAATAATAATAATAATAATAATAATAATAATAATAATAATAATAACACAACCTCGGCAGGTTCCGGTAACACTCTGCTGCTACTCAACTGGATGCAGTACAACAATCTTCAATGTACTAAAATTCAATGGCATAGAAATTCAAAAATTATGGGCTCACGTAGTCATACTCTAATAATAATGTTTATGAGAATAATTAATAGTTCGAATTATTTCTTAATGTTATTATCCCAAAATCAATATTTTCATTGTATTTAACATAAGGTTTAACATACTGAATTCTAGAAGTGTTGCAGTTTTTATCAAATTAATGAGAAAACCGCTTGTTCAAGGAGGTAACGCTATTTAGATATATAAAAAATGTCTTCACACATAAAAAAAAATAACAGCTATTCAAAAAAGGTAAAGCTGATTTTCTTTAATAAAGAGTTTTCACACATTAAAAAACTGACTGAGTGAATGGAATAATAAAATTTAAAATCATAAATTATTATCTATTAATGAGTAGTATTTTCTTAAACTGCGGCACATAAAGATGAGAGATCTTATAATTCAATTTAGTATTTTTAATGTTTAAATTTACATTAAATTCTTTTTAGTCGATAAATTAATATAATTAAATTATGACATGAATTGAATAAGTGAGAGTACAATATCGAAAATTACAAAACATCGAATTTTATTGTAACAGAAAAAAAAACAGATACATGATTTTTGTGATTTCTAATTAAGTTCTAAACTATATGTACAATAAATTTACAAATCACATGGTTGAAATCATTTCATACAAATACTTTTTCAGTACGCTTTACTCTAAAGTTACCGTTCACAAAAATATCTTTCACTTCCATCTTTATCACAAACAGTTTCAATTTACAATTTGCACCTTTTTTTTAATTTTATAATTTCTTTAGACATAAAATTTCATATACACAAAGAAAGATAAATGATTGAGAATAGAGATTGTCTTCGTAAATGGCATTAACCGTAAATTTAAAATTACAGTAGTGAACAAATTAATTAGGACATTTTGGTCAAAACAAATAAACTTTCGATCGGAAATATTTTTTTAAAATTTTTTGAAGAATTATGTGAAAAGTTAATCTTCGGCTGGTAAAGAATAGTTAGTTATTAACGAGCTGTGTATATATAATGTTACCTTTTTAGGTTTAGAAGGGGTCTGACATATGATATCGTAAGATACTTCTAGGGGTATGGGAAGATTGTTTCTTCATATCGATATATTTTTGATGCAACCAAAATTATCCCTTTTTATTTGTAATACGGTCTTCGGTTCAAAATAGTATGTTCAGTCGGCTCTCGTTAACTTTCACTCGTCAGGACTACAAGAAATATTCGAATATGAGAGGAAAACATGCTTATAGGGATACTGTTACAAAGGAACTAATGTTCAGTTTTTTCGGCTATTATCATTTGAATATCACTTAATAATAAATTTAAAGCTATAAATACATAGACTTTCCATAATATAAATAATTAAGGAATTAGAAAAAGCGCATGGAATTATATACGCTAGTTTAGAAAGATTCTGACAAAAATGAAAGAAATAAAGTTATTTCAAAGATCGGTGGGAAAATACGAAAACAAAAAATCGGAATTCTCTTTAGTTCAAATTAAACGAAATCAAGAGAATAAATGAAATGTTTTAACGTTATTCTGCCACTGAAAATTTTGGGACTTCATACTTAGTTCTAATTAAGCGAGGGTTCGATTTATTCGATTTCGAATTAACGAGAGCTCACTGTATCTTTTTTTTTTTTTCATCTGTTATCTATTTTTATGAAAATACAAAGTTATTATTTAAATCACCAAATTATTATAAAATTATTTATTTTTAAAATATGGAATGCACAAATGTTTGATATTCAAAAGTTTGTATTACCTTGTCCAAAGTAATTTGCAAACTACTGTATATCTTTCACTTAAATCTTTTCGGATTACTTGAGATATAGCATAGTCTATTCTCAATCCATTTTACATCACAAACAAATAAAAATCACAAGCATGATTAAAGCAGAATTATTTTGAGCGTATAAATGGCACAATCAGAGACTTGAATAAAACATTTGGGGGACGTATTACTGGTCGTTTCCAAAATGCCGGTAGTCTCTCATAGAATTAATGTACTACACTTTGCCACAATGAATAATTTTACATGTTACATATTTGCTAACACACATTCACTTTTTATGTACATGATAAAGTTGAAATTTTCTTCTCAGAGTTTTTTCTTTAACTGCAAGATCAGGTAAATAAATTCCGTGTTTTCAGAAATTATAAACATTTTAATATAATACAGGATATCTCCATTTATCGCAACTAAATTCTAAAACCTTTTTATAATAAGGTTTTAGGATTACAGACATGATATTTCTAATTGCAAAGAATGCTTCGAATATTGTTCTTCATTATTTAAGTGCTTATTTAGGTCATAATAGTTATTTTTGTAAAAGTTACAAATTTTAAATTTTATACATTCCCTGGCTCTTATAAGTTATATATATATATATATATATATATATATATATATATATATTTAAATTTTGTGCTTTAACAAATAAAAGAAAAAAGTTCATTTTTTGTATAAGTGAAATTGCCAATTACTTTCAATTTTATCACATTTTCCGGCTTTAAAAACGGAAAAACGAGTTTCGGGTGTCAGGAAAAACAAACAATTTACAAAATTCGAAGCATACTTAGCTCAGTAAGTTTTTGTTGTAAAAAAATGAGATTTTGTTTGTTTTATTTTTTTTAAACCGTTGGGGAAAGCAATTTTTATATAATTTATAGGATTGAGGAATAATATAGCAATTAAAAGTTTGCAACTATTACAGAAATAATTATTTTGATGTAAATGAATTTTATCCGATTAGAAAACAATATTTGATACAGTTTTACAATTGGAAGTATGCCACCAAAATAAATGGTTTTATAGTTGAAAAAGCACCAAAAACTGAAGATAAGTAACAATTAAAATAATAAAACTTCACAAAAAAAAATCACCATACAATTAAAACAATACATAAAACGCATTTTGAACTGGAAATTTCAACAGCTCGTCATCAGCCGAAGTAACACACGTGTTCCTAAGGGGACAAGATCACAAATGAACTGGCAAGATCATTTCAATTTCATTCAACTAACCCAGTTCATTTGTTACCTTGTTCCTATACGGATACGTGTTTACTTCGGCTGATGACGAGCTGTTAAAATTTCCAGCTCGAAACGCATCTTATGCATTGTTTTGATTTTATAAGGATTTTTTACAAAGTTTTATTATTTTTTAGCTGATGGGTAACGATAATAGTAATCAGGTGTAATTGAATAAATGTTTATTAATCGAGCAAATTGTGATTATACTGAAAGTTTTTACTTTTAAGTTTCACCGTGTTAAAAACTATAAAAATAACATAATTTCAATTTAATTAATTTTAATAGATTAAAAAAATACTTGCAAGAAAATACAGCGAATTTAGTCCAACTTCTGAGTGAAAAAATTGTCTTAGATTTAATTTAAAAGAATGTATACATTAATATTTTATTTTTAATATTGTAGTCTTCTACAATTAAAGTTTGCCCTTTACTGTGTACAATAATAAATATGACTTTTAGGGAAAGGAGGGCAGTAGCTGTGGTAATTTATATATCGGTGTCAGACTATAATACAGAGTTACTATAAAAGAATCGTTTGCTTTCAAAATTCGATTTATTGAAAAGTATTTTACTTACAAATGTGATTGATATAGGAATATAACCAAAAAATATCCAAGTTTTATCCTAGGTCTACAAATATTCTATGTGTGCCAATTTGATTACATGGCACACATCCAAACAACCATTATCCTCGAATTGGCGATATCACTGCAAAAGGCTTTGTTTACAAGGCGATTCTTTACCGTACTGGAGTCATTTCATGGTAAATTACGTTACATTTAGCACTATTATTAGTAATTTTAGTAATATAACACACAAAAAAATCATTCAAACTGTAAATTTGACATGGTTTGCTGATTAAACTTATTCAAAGCCCATTTTAGATGATTATTTCTTTAATATTATTTCTTAAATTTTGGTAGTTATGCTTACTATGGTAATTGCCATTACTGAAAAAGGAATGTAAGTTATCATATAATGTATAATTTTCAATATAATTTTCAGGTAATTTTCATCCAAATTGATCCTCAGATAGGTTTTATTGACAAATCATGTTACTTTTACATTTGAATATTTTTTAGTGTTATATTACTAAAATTACTGCAGTAAATTGCTCTAAATGTAATGCAAGTTACCATGGAATGACCACTGCTTTCTAAAAGAACGTTGCACTGCTATGATAGACGAGCATTTCGTATAATTTTGGACGCAGAAACTCTTTTCTCGCTTTGCCACCATTTCGGGAGGCGACTAAACTGAATTAGTTAAGGATGCTGAACTAGTGCTGCCACGCCACCTGTTGTACAAACTTGAATATTTTGTGGTTATTTTCAAAAATCAATTATGTTTTTAAGATAATAATTTTGAATAAATCAGGTTTCGAAAGTGAATATTCTATTATATTAACGTGTAATAATAATTAGAGATCGACTGAAAATTTCGATTTTGTTATCGCTGACAGCCCAAAATCGAATTTTCGTTGAAAATTTGAATTTCGACAAAAATGCTGCCCGAAAATTTGGTCGGCACAAAACTCTGTATTTCAAAAATTTAATTTCTTCCTACTGAAATTTTCAACAGTACCAATTGATTTGTATGCTAAAATAAGAATTTTTACTTATTGCTATGAACTTCGTTATTTATAATTATCAGTCATGATTAACTTAAGAAGTCAATGCAAATTATAAAGCAATTAATGTATGTATAACTAAACTTTGAAGGTGCTTTTCACGTGCTCTTTAGAAGCTTCAGAATTAGCTTTAATAGAAAATTTTTGGTTTAAAACGCAGAAATGCTTCAAATACTTTGTAAAAGTTCTAGTACAGCAGATGATCATTTACAAAAATCACCAAGAAAGATAAATTGACGTATGTATATCTAAAACATTTTTTAATTAGATGAAATTCACATAATTAGAAAAAATGCTTGAGTCGTTGAAGAATTAATTACATTTTATTTTATATAAAAATGAAAAGTTTTGGTCAGAGGCACACGAAGCAAATTTAAATTGCTCGTTTAATTACAAGTATAATTAATTAATAATTATATATATTTATGTATAGGGTAACATCCTCAGTAATTGGCACATTAAGAATTTGTCGTTAAACTTACTTAAATTTTCATTACAAAGAAATAAGCTATTTACTTGGAAATATTTTTAAATCAAAGAATGCATATCTGTGCTTCTATTTTGCCCACTAAAAGCAAAAAAATTTGGAAAAGTATTTTTATAAAAATATATTTATAAAAAGTTGCTGAAATCACCAGTAATTGGCACCTAGAGCACCAATGTATGACACCTTGTGATCCAGTAATTGGCATATGTTTATATTTAAAAAAAACTTTACATTTTGCATTGGGTTTAATCGCTTTAGATTAATTTACTGTAGATGAAGATGCCATATTTCAGGTTTTTGAGAGTAATAAATCAGCATATTATTCTGAAATGTGAACACTTTAAAACAATACAATATACTTACATTAATACCCAGTAATTGTCATGCTGTCCCCAGTAATTGTCATATGAAGCTTTAATGGATTCCAATTACTGATAAAATTTATATTTTCAAATAAAAACAAATGATAAACAAAATTAGTCTATAATTTTAAAAGTACTTCCAAAATAAATGGTTTAATCTCAAATTCCTTGCGAATTCCTTGTAACTGGAATAGGTGCCAATTACTCGGAACTAGCAAAATTGAAGCACCATTAACTGGCAACTACCATTAATTCAAAAATCCAAATATTTGTGTCGAAAATACTTTTACACAATTGAAGTAACCCTTTTTAACCAAACAAATCTGTTATCAATTAAAATTTAAAATATATTATAAATCAGATAATAATGAATTGAAAAGCATGCCTTCCTTAAGCCAAAGAAAAAGAATTTGCAACAAAATGGCTAATTTGATACAAGCCAGATTTGTTTCTCTTTCCTAGGCTCTATTGTCATCTTGTAAAATAAATCAAAGTTATAATCTTTAACGTAAATGAGCATATAACTGATATATGGTCTTGAATTTTTAAAAGACTGGATATAAATCTTTTTTTTAGGACATGTTTGTAAAATGTGCCAATCACTGGTGCATGCCAATTACTGGGGGTGTTACCCTACATTGATTACTCTTCGAGACGGGAGCTTTTTACGAAATTTTTAATGTTTTGTCACCGGTTTTTAGAAAAAGAAATTTGTGTGTTATTAAATTGGGAAAATTCTCCGATTAAATAAAGCAAATTTTACACTAAAAGTTTACTGGTGGGGATAAATGCGGATTCTAAAGCCTTTTTGCGGCACGTATACGTGTCGCTCGTCCTCAAGAAAAGTTTTGGACATTCACGTTTTGAGTCGAAAATAGGAAGATTACCGAAATTCCGTTCTGGTCTTAAAATCTCGTTTCATTTGATCTATAACCCCTTCGCGACAGGACTCTTTTACGACATTTTGAATGTTTTGTCACCGGTTTTTAAAATTAGAAATTTGTGGCTTATTAAATCGAGAAA
Source organism: Maratus speculifer (assembly GCA_964019185.1). Taxonomy (NCBI): domain Eukaryota; kingdom Metazoa; phylum Arthropoda; class Arachnida; order Araneae; family Salticidae; genus Maratus; species Maratus speculifer. The sequence continues at coordinate 287,810,103 of OZ025289.1, forward strand.
ATGCACCGATTAAACAAGGCAAATTTTACAGTAAAATTTTACTGGTGAAGATAAACAAGGATTTTTAAACCTTTTTGTGGCAGGTATACGTATTGTTCATTGCCAAGGATTTAATAATAATATTGATTTCTATAGCTTAGAATCCATTTCTTTTTATGATTGAGCTCAGATCGTCAATTATCATCTTAAAAGGAAGAAAAAGTCTCTCTTTTTTGTCAAAAACTATTGACTTGTGATATAAATTTAAAAATAAATAGACTAAGCTTATTTTAAGTTGTAGAAAAAATGCTGATACATAATTATGTAATTATATCCAAACATTTTTGAAAATATTCAGATAAGAACAGAAAAAATATTATTTGAATTTTTGCAGTGCTATAACAGTATTATAACAAAGTATTATAGCAAAATAGAAATTATTTATTATTTAACTAATCTAATTACATTTAAGTTTCATGGATAAAAATGACAAATTATATAGGATCAATCTTAGATTTACGATCTAAGATTGATCTTAGACTTGATTACTTAGATTTTAGATAAAAAAAAAATAAATGAGCACACCATTAAAAAAATTTTCGAGCCAAAGTGAATATAATTTCAATACATTTACCAGGTCATAATGAAACATTGTTCATCAATAATAACAAAAATAAGGTATTAATTAAATTGAGCAATGAAAAGTTTTGAAATCCAGCTGTAATTAAATATAAATAAAATCTACTCAATATCAATATATTAAATAAAAATTAAATTAAACCTAAAGCTCAAATTGTGGTAATCACCATAAAAAATTATCTATCGACAGTTTCATTAGTTTAATAGTTTCATATTTTTAAGAAAAAATAAATTTTACGTTAATTAGAAAAAATTGTTTTTATGGAAATCTTTTTTTGAAATCTATAATATTGAATACACTTCGCATTTATATTCAACAAGTAAATTTTCTATATTTTGTGTATTTATCTTTCTTTATAAAATAAACTTTACAATAAATGCCTTACAATGGTACAATTTTTTCTGCTTTGAACGAAAAAATGTTCATGTGATGAGATAATTTATTAGAAGAAATTGTACGTATATTTTGAAGACAATTATAATTTTTTTTTCTGTATGATACATTCGAAAGCTTTTTCACAGTCACAAAAAATGACATACCTATTAGACATAGCTATACACTCTGCAGATATATCATTACTGTAATAGAACAAAAATTTACAATGTTAGGCAGAATGTTATTAACAAAATTCACACAAACAATAAAACTAGTCGTTACATCTGATGTATCGAAAATATTGATTTGAAAAAAATGGCTGCATATTCTTGATGCAATTAAAGAACGTAAAATACACATAAGAGTCTATGCATATGTAAAATCTCAATTTTCTAAAATCACCAAGAACTATGTAATGAAAATATGTAGTTCATGACTATGACATAGATTTACACCAAAAAGTTCACGGCTGAGATTAGAACAAATGATTTCATTGACGTAGCACACACTGCTTTAATATCTTCAAACAAATTAAGGCAGTGATGACATATAGATGTTCAAATAGCGTTCTGTTTTAGGACACGTTTTAATTCAATTGATTAATAAAGAGACACTGTATACGAACACTCATATAAAATCACAAATGTATTCTTTGGAGTAAAAATGTCTTTTTTTTGTAAGAAAGTAAACGTGTTTCAGATCTCAAAATGATAGGATATATTTCCTCTTGTAAACATTTACAATGGATTCAAAGTTTAGTTTGCATAATACTTGATATTTTATTTGAAGCAACAAACAGTACGATATCAAATAATGTGGATTATGTGTGAACTGTAGAAGCAAGAAGGCTTCTCAGCAATGGACGAAATTTTGAACTATCTGTACACCGATGTACATACACGTTTGAACCCAATGTTCCGCTCGGACTAGACGATGCACTGCTAGTGTAGCACTTCTTGTTACACTGAGAAAAACAGTTTCTTCTTAGGGATGGTCTAAGTTATTCAAATGCAACAGCATTTCAATCTTTAAACAATCTTCTTGCATAACTTGAAGTTAGTTTTAGCATGAACCATTCGTGTTATAAAGGTAATGCGAAGCAACGTAGGAAATTGCTCGTTACCAATTTTTATAGGATATTTCCATATTTATTAACAAAATTAAGACACCTCAATATCGAAATTTCCCATTCGTTGGATTAAAATTCTCGTGATATTTATCGAATCGTCTTAGAGAAATGCACAATACTATATGGTCAGTAGTAGTCTGTGACTAGTTCATAGTCTCGAGGCGGCAGAATCGACGAACATCGATTCGTTTGGTGACATTAGGACTCCTGGCCTGTCCCACACTTGACATGTTTCAGGATCACCAGACAATTCCCCAGTCGTTTCCTCTTCTTCTGGTACGTCGAGATTGGTGGTCCTCCACGTTCTGTTGATGGTAGGCACGTGGTGGTGATGGTGATGGTGATCTGATGACGGATCAGTGGTCCTAAGAAAAGAATCCGTTTCCTTCAAAAACGAAGGTGACGACGGTCTGACGTGTAAAGGTATCACTTGGCTGGCAGGATAATCTTGGTCATCGCCGTATTTCTTTGAAGTTAAGGGTAACGATCCATTATTTGAATCGGAAATTGTGAATTTTAGGGGTTCTTTGCCGCCCAGAAATGAGCTTAATGTCCTCGGCCAAGAATTTTGTTTGTCATAATCCGGTGGGGAATCCGACTTAACGTTGCCAAATACACTGGACGCTTTTGAAGCGAATATTTTTCTGTCTAGCGTGTTGGCAGCGATTTTATCGGCTTCCTCATCGATATAACCTATGGACGACGCATATGAGCTTCTGCTCTTTGGCTCGTTTGTTAAGGTACTTAGCTGTGTGTCTTTAGACGATGTAATGGTAGTTTCGCGTGGGGCAATTTCCTCGCCGTTTTCCGCGTCAGTTGTTTCGATCAAAACTGAAGGACTGAGACCAAACATGTAATGGCTACTTGTGACTGGAGGTTCTTCAGACATTTTCGAATGATCTTGAGATGTTTCCGAATTAGACCTACAAAAAATAATGAAAAGTTTAGCAAAATTAATATATTTACAGTATGAACACTAAGCCAAGCTCAGACTGTTTCTAAAATTGCTAAAACAGTGTACAGATTCAGATTCAGTCAGGTTAGGAGGCCTCCTAATTGGTTTGAGCTGAACTAGCCCCACCCAGCATTGTTTATCTTAAAAAAATTACAACGGGAACAAAACAAAAAGTTTAAAATCTACATGACATTTAAAACATGCAGGACGTTTAAACATTAAAAACGGTGTTTAAAATTTCCTGACAGTTTCAACCAAAACACTTGGCCATTTTCAAGGGATACTAAGAATACACTGATACAGGCACACTCTCCAACTCGATGTGAGATGTAGGGAAAACTCGGGGGACAAAGAGAGAAAATCAGAACCGTCGGTAAGTTCTTAACATCGTTTTTAATGTATATCATACATTTTTAAATGTCATGTAGGTTTTAAACTTTTTGCATGTTCCCATTGTACACTGTTTTAACAATTTTATAAATATTTCGAGCTTGGCTCAGTATTGATATAGTAAATCACAGTGTAAAGTCCACTCTTAAATATTAATATATTTACAGTTTAAACAAATAGTAGAATTTCAGTAATTAGATACAATAATATAAATTCACCTGATACTTCTAGATTTTTAAAATTAATTCTGCCCAAACATAAATGGGTCACTTTGAATTAAGAACTCTAAAATTACGCATGAATCATGTTATTAGATTTTTTAAAAATTTATATTTTTTAAGTGATTATATTTCTTAACCCTTTCGGGACTAGTGTACTATTAATAGTACACGTCTTTCAGTGAAGTGCCATTCTGATTTAAGAAATACTTTTGCTACTATTTAAAAGTAAAAATGCTAATGTACTATTAATAGAGCATGTCTTTCAATGGAGTATTATTTTGTTTTAAGAAATGCTTTTGCTACTTTTTAAAAATAATAATGTTAGTATATGTCTATGCATTTATTATCTGACTTCTTTAATGTTTAGTCATTTAGTAATAATAATAACAATAAGTATTTGCTTAATTCTCTTTGCACCGATTGTGATTCTTCTATTTTAAGCATATATTTCACTCTTTAAATTTAAAATAAAAGTTACTTTCCTGAAAAGACGATGTGCAGTAAAGTGCAAAAAATATTAGAAAGTTGTAGTATAAGTTAAATCTTATTGTAACATAATATTTTCTAAACATCTCCAAAGATTCTTCCTTAGCCTATTTTCATATGAATATTAATTGAATATTACGTCAAACAATAACATTCATTACCTTTTAGCCAATGAAATATTCGTTAAACACTAATTTATTTATTTGGATGACTAGTGTTAATGTAAAAGTTACGTAAAAGTAACGTTTTCTAAAAACAGAAGAAAAATTGGATTCGAAAGGATAAGGTAGGGATTCGAGATAAGAACCTTAATCATATCATAAAAATTCATCTCACGGTCATTACAAATGACATGCGACAATGAGATGTACATAAAACACACGAAAAAAATTAATAACTTTAAAGTCTTTTTTTTCTGTGCAGTGAGATTTTAAGTACACCTGTCAACTGTTAGATCCATGACCGTGGAATGCATTCTTATTTATAAAATATCTTATCGGGAAATTAACTCTTTTGCATCCGCGATAGAGTCTCAGTTGGAATTGAAACTTTTTTAAAATTTTAGCATCACGCTTTTGTCTAAGAAAAGTGCAACAAAAACAGTGTTTTTTCGCAAACTTTTTTATATTTTCTCCAAAATATATTACTATAAAGTTGTAACATATTATTTCTATTATATAAATCCAGATGTGCAAATTAATTATAGATTTTTGAAGATCTGTTCATTCGCTCTGATACTCATTATTTGGGAACATAACTTCAAATAACCAACCCATGCAGTACTTTTAATAATAAAGTATTATGAAAAAAAAGTTTACACGTTGAAATTTCAACTGTAATATTTTAGAGTACTTTAAATAATAAATTATAAAATGTGACTATAAAATGTTTAGAAAATGCTTCGGTATGAGCAGCAAAGTCCTATTTCTTTTACTACGAACTTTTTTGTCATCAGACATGTTAGGCTCTTAATACTTGAAATATATTAAAATCATTATCATGTATGTATATTTAATTATGACTATTTGTTTGTTGCAGTAATACAAAGTACCTAAGCAATGTTACCACAATTGGCAATTGATTGCTCATGCATTTTTTGTTTTTAAATTCTTTTGTCTTCACTTTTTTACATTCAATTTACCTTCCATAATATGTACCACTTCCAAGCATTGCTATCGTGACTACAATGACCTTCTAAGAAAATGTGAATATTATTAAAGATTTCAAAACACACTCTAACGCCAAATCCTATGTGCTCAAACATGCTATTTGTATGCAAACTTGATTGAGGAAGATTAACCACAAGATCAGATTTATCATAAGATGTCACATTTTGAACGATTCCTTAATCCGAAACTGTCAACAGAAAAACAATTTTCATAAAATTAATATCAATGTAAGTTGAATTGTTTAAAATATACGATGCATCTCAAACATATTATTTGTCTACAAACTTGATTGCGGAAAGTTAACCACAAGATCAGATTTATCATAAGACATCACATTTAGACAGATTCCTTAAACTGAAACTGTCAACGGAAAAACAATTTTCATAAAATTAATATCAATGTAAGTTGAATTGTTTAAAATGTACGATAAATAAAATTAAAACGAAATATAAAAAAGGAGAGGGAGGGGTGAAGAAAAAAAGAATTAATAACTTTAATTCACTCGTTAATTCACAAGATATCCGCTTTGGTTTATTATAAATCGGGTTAATATTACCTACAACTTTTATATTCATTTGTTTTTGATAGGACCAATTTTTAAAGCAAAAACAAACAAAAAATACATTGGGGTTGTAGAAAAAAATTATCGTATTAACATAATTCTGATAAAATCAGCTTTTACATAATAATAAAATTAAATGCACATCAAAAGTGGCCAGATAAAATTATTAAACTGGATTTATCTCTAATCTTGGTTTATTTTCTGTTAGTACATAACCTCTTAACTTCGTAATCTATCTGAGCAAGTAGTCCGAGAGGGCAGGGCTTTTTTTTTTTATCGCAAGATTTGGTAGTACAAAATAAAATGAAAACACCTGGATCTACCAATTTACCTGCTAAGATTTTTCTGCTTCGAAGCTCTCCTCCCTTGATCAACATCCCTGCTGCTGTTGCTTTTTAATGTGTTGCTGCTGCTAAACGTCAGCAGCTGTCCCCTGGATGCGTAGTCTGACGGCACGAGTGCGGGAACTTCTTCGCCACACGGTATCGGGCCTTTTTCAGATCCCCAGAAGGTATTGGTGCTGAAAGGCACGCCAGCATCCATGCTTCCCAACCGAGTAGTTGTCGAGTGCCCGTTTTGCTTGTTGTGACCGGAGTTGGAGTTACCTGACCAGCTACCAGGAGGAACCATCCCACGATATTTCTTGAAAGTTCCAGTTTTCAAAAGTTGATACCTGTGAAATCGTTTTAGATTAATAATTGAAGGAGAGATAAAATATACTATTCCATTGAAATGTCATATTTGGCAGATATAATACAGAATGTCCTAAATGTCCCTGACACATTTTAAAACTTGATATCAAATCAAGTAATTGTCGTACGGGAGAGCGGTTTGAACTAAAATGCTGCACCGATGAAACTTTTTCCTGAAACGAATACAAAAAATTAGTTCCAAACTTTTATCATAGATGGCTCCACTTGTCTCTTTGTTTGGTTTCAAGTCTACCTTATTTTCCGATTTTCAGATTAATTGTGATTTTGTTTCGAGGAACCAACACATTTTGTGAATTTTTTTCTTTTTCTTTTTTTCTTTTTTTATTTTTTCTTTCTCTTTTCTTTTTTTTGTGAATATAATAATTTTTATATAAAAAATCATTCGTTCATAGCCGAAAAACTCCAGGAAGAGTAAAACATACACTATAATTGAAACAATGCTTTCCTTTTCACGATTTTGTGAAAAAAAAGTATCAAACTATTTTGTTTAAAGAATGTTATTTTAATGTAATTTACTATATTTTTGTGAATATAACAAATTTTATGTAATGAATCATTTACTTAAAATGGCGAAACTCCAAGAAGAGTAAAACAGAAGAAGATTTAAACACTATTTATGAAAAAAAGTGCTACCACTTAATTTTTTTTTTTTTTTTTTTTTTTTTTTTTTTTTTTTTTGTCAAACTAATTATATTTTATAAAAAATAAAATTTTGAAATAAAATATTCTATCTATTTACTCAAATCTAGTCTAAACATTTATTATTATTATTATTATTATTATTATTATTATTATTATTATTATTATTATTATTATTGCTATTACTATTTTATTATTATTATTATTATTATTATTATTATTATTATTATTATTATTATGAGACTTCTTGCACGTAATTTTATTTCTATTGAATTTTTTTCTTTTTTTTCAAACAACTCAAATCCTAACAAGAACTTACAATTCCAATAATCCTAGAATCCTAAAATGTTAAATCCTTAATAAAGATCATCAAGACATTTTTTGAAAAGGTTCCAAATATGATCTTATTTTCTCCTGAATCGATCCCTGATATATTAATAAACAGTTATACCTATTCAGAAAGTCATTATCATTTTAATGTGGATTGTGAATAGAGTTTCGTCTCTCTTTCTATATATGTACAGGGTGAACCAAAAGTTTTGTCCTGATTCAATAATTCATAACAAATTAACCGATTGTATAACAATGCAACTTGTATCGTTAGATAGGTCAGTTTTGGTAGTTTGTGTGCGTGTAAGACGGCGTGATTGCTCCTTCAAGTGACTCATGGAGGGAGGACTTTATAAGGAAGACTTTTTTTTTTATCAAAATGGCATCGATTCAAGAAAAAGCTCAATGTGTGATTTGATTCACGAAAGGACACCGTCTATTAATGTTCAGCTAACACTTCGACGTTGTATCTGAACGGAAATGACAAGTCTAGTGTGATTGGAGCAACTGCTGAAAGCATTCGGCAATCGTTTTAGCGAAGTCCTACTCTACCTAATTGTGAAGCATCATGTAAACTCAAATATCTGCTGCTAAATATGCTTAAACACACATTGAGCTTTGTCTTGAATCGACGCCATTCCGGCCAAAAATGTCTTTCTTATAAAGGCCTCCCTCCACTAGTCACTTGAAGAAGCACATTTATTACACACACACACACACACAAAAAAAAAGTCTACTAAAATTGACATATCCAATGATACAAGTTGCATTATTATACACTCAGATAATTTGTTATGAATTATTATATTTAGTGCAAGACTTTTGATTCACCCTGTATTTATATAAAGATATAGAGACAAAACTCTATAAACAATTCTCATTAAAATGGTAATGACTAACAGCTAATTATTCAATCTTGATTAATGACATCTTGAAACGTACGTGACCTCTTAACAGAACACATTTTAAAAAACACTTGGACGAAACTGGAACAATGCTTTGATGTTCTTCCAATTACCAAGGGGACACTGGTTAAAATTTACAAAAGTATAGTCTTTTTTTTATGCAACAATGCTTACAATGTATCCAAACAAAAATGTATCTAATTATAATAGTTTAAGCACAATAAATAGTTATAATCAGGGCAAGACTTTTGGTTGACCCTATACATTATATATATTAAAAATAACAAATCCAGTTTGAAAAAGACAATGAATGTATCTCCATTCTATCTCAGATTTTTTAAAATTTCATTAAACATATAAATTACCCTAAAAGATTTTAATTATAAGGTTTTATAAATATCATGTCACAACACAGTGAGTGACTAAATTATTTATTACATACAATTTTTCTTATTGGCAATCTTGGTTAAATGTTTTTGTGTTGACAACACGGACAGTTGATATTTGACAGCTGTCGTCAGCCAATAAAAATTTCTCAATGCATAACCTACGTCAGGGATGTTATGGGAACACTTGGTAATTTAAATTTTCTCAGTAGTTTATGATGAATTCTATTCTATGCGAAATGCGTCAAAATAAACACTTAAAATCAAAGAATTTGATAATAGCCCCGATTATGCTCTGGCATCATAATAAGTGGTTAAAAGGAAAGAGTAAAAAAAATATATACATAGCAGGTCAAGAGGAGCACAATCCGTAAAGGTAGGTTTAACGAAATATTGAGGAATTTCTTTTGAAACACTCATGTTAATTTGTTTCGCAATAAATTTCTACTTTATGAGACTACTTTTTGTTTGTTTTCTACTTTCTTTTTGTTTTTATTTATAAACCCATAAGTATTCAGTCCATATATACCGGGAGTAGTTTAACAATCCACCAGTAAACAACAACAAAGCAAAGCTTCATGTTCTTAGCAATGCAAAGTTTAGGCGTGTAAATAACAATTTGGTCACCATCTGTTGACATGTCATTAACATTATAATACAGACTGAATAATTAACTATTACCACACGTCGGTAAAATTATTGCCATTTTAATGTGAACTGCGTATAAAGTTTCATCAAAATATATACTATATTTATTACATTAAAAAATGATAATAGCAGTTGCATAAAAGACAGTGATTGCCATGCTAACCTCTGATTTTTTTTTAGTTTTATTAAATATATTCATTACCTTAAAAGAAACTTTATTATAAGTTATGATTATTATTATTATTTTAAAACAATTATTATTAAACCAGGGAAACCGTATAAGGCTTTCGCACTGCAGTCTTATTGACATTTAGATTTGACTTAAAGATTATTTGATGACACTTCACACTTGTTTTATTGAAAAATGATTGTACTATATGTCAAAAGCGTATTCTAAAGCTTTTTATATAATAACTTCTTGAGCATTGTATGTTTTTTTATGCGCATAAAAATGTAATACAAACATCAGAAAAACTATATATAATATTTAAAAATAATTAATTTTACAATAAAATATATTATTAGAAATAAATTTTTGAATTATTTTTATAAAAAAAATTCTGAAATTCTAATTTTTACATCATTTTTTAAAGTGACATTCTTATTTTATTTTTTATGTTAATTATTTATTAGTTTTCATATTGCTAAATTTGACAAAACTTGACTTGCACCTAAAATAGGGGTTTTGTTTAATGGTATAAATTTCGGAGAAATAGAATTTAAGCTATCAAAAAAAAAAAAAAAAAAAAAAAAAAAAAAAAAAAAAAAAAACAACCTTGAGCAATCACAGATTTCAAACTTTTAGAAGATAATGAACGTAAACAAGCTATTAAATCAACAAATATATATATATAAAAATCCTTAACTATCAAATATCTATTGTTTTCAGATGCAAGAAAAGTAGAGTTAGATAGCTATATTTATGATTATGAAATGAGATATAACCCTCTGATACCTTCCTAGACTAGCTTCGATTTAGTTCTAAATTTTGCTAGATAAACACTTGAAATTAATAGTGAAATAGCTGGATATTTACAACATAAAATGTTACAAATGAACTTGAAAATAAAAATAACATAATTACTAATAAGTGGTGTACAAAATGTTGCAAAAAATTTAAAAACTGTACAAACATTAAAGTAAATTTAAGAAACTCAAAGTTTCGATCATAAAATATAATGAGTTTTTGAATTTGAAGGGCGGTTTTACTCTGTTTGGAAGCAGTATAAAGATGTTTTACTGGTTAAGATCTCAGATGATTATCGAAATGTTGAATTTCTTAAATTTAATTTAAATGTTTGTACAGTTTTTAATTTTTTTTTTTTTTTTTGCAACATTTTGTACACCACTTATTAGTAATCATTTATTACTAATAAGTGGAAATTATTATTTTAAAATTTATTTTAAAATTTATTTTAAAATAAATTTTAATTTATTTTCAAAAAAAAATTATTATTTTTATTTTCAGATTTGAAATTGAAAATAATAATTTATTTTTATTTTCAAATCTATTTGTAACTTGAAATTAAACACATAAACACAAATGTTTTAGAGAAATCTTTTATTTTATTTAATATGATAGTAAATAATGTGATAATAAATTTCAAATTTACTTCCACTATTAAAAATTTTGAGCAGGGTAACCAATTCTTGGTATAGCAGTAACTAGCTGTTAACACAAAATGGTGCAAACTCGTTCAAACATTTTAGGATCCTGTTGAACCACAGCTGCAATTATTAGAACGAGATTTTACTATCGTATAATTGCTGCTATTGAGCACCAATAGTTAGTTTAGCTCAGCACTTACTCGTAATATCGAAAAAAATATATTTTCAAAACAAAAGAAAATTAAGGTATTTATTTCTCAATCTTAGCTATTCTTGTGCGTAAATAAAACTTGTCAATAAGACAGTTTTGATGCTTATTTTGCAGATTTAAGTAAGTGGTGTTTCTAACTGAATATCGGGGTTTTAACGCTTGGTAGTATTTATTACATAAAACTTAAAATTATAATTAATACATAAAATGAAAGAGCAACTCAAACAATTTTACCCCCAAGCTTATAAGTGTTCAACCTTTCGTGACACGGCACACAATAAGAGGATAGCTCGAATTTTCCCATGTGTTTGTGGGGTTATTATTGCATCAGCTGCAATGGTAGGGGAGGCACACACACATGATCCTTTATGAACCCCCACAGATAGAAATCACATGGCGTTCGATCGGGTGAGTGTCTGAACAGAACTTCTTTGCTAATCAACGGTTGGAGAGAACTGAGTTATCGACTTGATGTGTGCCGTGTGACGAAAGATGCTCAACTGAACACTTGTAAGCTTGCAGGTAAAACTATTTGAGTTGCTCTTTCATTTTATGTATTAATTATAATTTTATTTTTTATGTAATAAATATTACCAAGCGTTAAAACATCGATATTAATTAAGAAACACCCTGTGTTTCGTAATTAATGAAAACATTTTCATTACCAAGCGCTTCTTGCTTCCGCATATTGCAGGCATCTTACGACAAAGATAAGAAATCCTTGCAGAGAATTGGCAATGCAGAAAATGTATTGGAAAACCAGTCTAGCTTCACCAACAGCAAAAGCACCAAATACCCATGACACGCCAAGAAGAACCTGAAATAGGGTAATTTAAAAATGTTAGTTTAAAATTTCTTTCAAATAAAGTAACTAATTCAGTGATCATTAGAAGGACTAAAAATTGAAAATTCTTAGGCGCCAAGAAAAATTCTCAGAAATCTTAGGAATTCTTAGGCTTGAAGAATCATTTCTCTAACATTAACGCTTTCACTGCAAAATGGAACATTGGCAACTCATAACCGTATTCGGCTATTCTTGAGTGATATGTGTCATTTTGCATTAAACAAGTTAAATATTCAAAAAAAAAAAAAAAAAAAAAAAAAAAAGGAAAAAATCAAACTAAGCAAAAAATTTAAATTACACCACTTTTACATTGCAAAAATTAAATAGCAACAAACTATGATATTAACCCTTTATGTACCGACGACGGTATTTTAAAATACTATTGAAGAAAGCTTTATATAAAACTTATTTATTCTGTAATGTTTTAAGAGTTTTTTATTCTTTCCACACAAAGCACTCTTCTCCATCAATTTTAGACAGAATAGAGAAACAATCGAAGCTAAATATTTTTAAAAAGTGGTGGTTTTAATGTTCATTTTTGTAGGTATTTCTTTTCTTTCTTTAAATGAAATTATATGAAACATATTCAACTGCAAAAGCATTTCCATTTACAGAGAGGATCATGATGCATTTAAACTCATTGCTTTTTAAAGAATTGTGATATTTTCAAAAGGGTAATTTTGGTTATAATTAATCTGATTATTTTTGTAAATATTTCACAAAAAAATTACAACTACCGATATATTTGATCAGTTTTAATAATAATAATAATAATAATAATAATAATAATAATAATAATAACAATAATAATAATAATAATAATAATAATAACAATAATAATAATAATAATAATAAAAAAACCATATCTAAATTCGACATTAGTATTATTCAAAAATTCCTGTATCCCTTCAGATATTAAAGAAGATAATTATTGAGGTGGATCAATTTCTTGATAAATAATTCGATAGGAAAAGGCTTAAACATTAAAACAGTAGGCAAATTATCTTTCATTGCCAACAAAAAATTATATACATAAATTAACAATGCCTTTGATATTTTGATTTGAAATGCTGTTGTCGAGTGATTTTTTAGGATTCGAATCCTTTAAAGGTGGTGCATTTATAGATATAAACAATAAACTCTTAGGTACAAAATTTAGTCGCCAAGAGGAATTTTTTAATTGCCCAGAGTTTGTCGGACCCTGATTATTAGAGATGTCGTAGATAAAAATAAGAGGCTATTTAACCTTTTTTAACCACTTTTAACCTATTTAACCTTTTTTCTAAGCGATTTTCTTTCATTCTTAGGGAGAAAAATACTCTTGTATTAATGGAATTAAAAGTATTTGTCAAAATCTCAAAAGTTACATTTTATGGAAATCTAACGAATATGTCATGTTTTGAAATCTAAATAACAAGTCATTTACTAAAATTTAATGATTAATTTAAATTTAAATTACTAAAATTTTACTATTAATTTACTAAAACTTTTTGAACACAATTAAGTAAATTTCGTACTGCAACAAGATTAACGACTTTCTATAGCTTATTATAAATTATCAAGTGTGATAATTATAAAACGTAGGCAAGACATTTCAAAATATTGTTATGAAATACATCGTTCATTAATATTATTCTACAAAAAAAAAAAAAAAAAAAAAAAAAAGAGAGAAGAAAAGAAAAACAAGATGAAAAAATCCTTCCTTATAAATTACAGAATTTTCAATCCTCTAAATACATGTAGATTATTTTACAGAATTCCTAGGTAGATAGAAACCTTTCTCAATCACGAAATCATTCCTGGTCATAAAATCATTTTCTGTGGTGCTGCCATCTAACGTTACTTTTTAAATAAAGTATTGTACATAATTTAATTTGCATAAGTCGTGAAATTTCAACAGAAAACTAAATATAAACGAACATGAAATACCATAGAAACAAACTAATAATTAAAAAGAAAGAAAGAAAAAGCTTTATTAGATATATGTAAGAAATTAAAAATGTATTAGATATGTTTTAAAGATAGTAATTAAAAATGAAAGTGAGCTAGTGAGCTTAAAGTCACAAACAAAGACACGCTATTTTTAAAATAAATTATAAATTTAGTACGTGTTACATGTAGTAAATTTTAGTACATGTAGAAATTTAGTATATGGATTGCAAAATTCAATACTTGAAACTGTTATACATGGATGCATGACATTTGCTTCGTAATTATGACTCAGTCTGGCTTGTATTTAAATTAAAAATATCTTTAACAGCTAACTAGCATCATGAAGATACTTGCAATCTAATTAAACTAATGTCAGCGTTCTTTTTAAATTTCCCGTTTCTATTACAATATTTTTAAATGGTTTTTTTTTCTATGTCTGGGATTTGTGAATAACTGTGAATAACTGAGGTCGGCATCTAACGTTGTATGTTTGTAATTCTTCGATTTTTGTAACAGTAAGTTATTATTATTATTATTAAGACACTTTTACTTTCAGAAACTAGTCTGAAAGTTAAGTAATCGTATTATAAAAAAACTGCAGCCAAAATTGAGAAAAATAAGTAAGTACAAATGTACAATGTTAAACAGTAACGTTAAATATCCAATGAAAATAAAGAAATATATATATATACATAATAAATATATTAAAATGCAAATGAGAAATTTAAAAGAAGAAAAAAAGTCCCCCATAGGTTTAAAATTAGGTTGCGAGTGTAATCGAATTATTAGCGTACGTTCTTAAATCTATTCTCAAGTTCAGTAATCGACAAACATGTTAATTTTTTTGATAAATAAATTACCCATCGCGTTATAACAGATTTTGATCACGTTACAAAACAATTTCGGCCCTTCATTGATTTGCTTTTTCTATTTCATGTGAAAACTCGGTTCAAAACGCTCACTTTGACTGCTTTTTTATTATTACGTTTTCAAAAAACAGAAAACAGTTTCTGAACACAAATGAATTAAAACCTGTGACATAAAGCTACCCTTTTGGATTTGAGAACAGGCTTAAACGTCAGTCAGATCTGAAACTCCCCTTTCCAAAATAAAACTCATAAGTTTAAATGCGCCCGTATTTTTCTCATTTTCCATGAGGAAATTAATATTTTTAATGTTTACTGAGATTGTGTGATAGCTGATTAACAGTGATTAATTAATTATTGGTGAATATCAGTATAAGTAGTTAATAATTTTCAACTTGGAGTACGGAACAATTCTTGGTGTGCTCTCGTGGAATTTATTATAATAATCTTGTTTATAGTTGCTGGATACTTTTAATTGTCGTGTTTAAGTTTGTCAAATAAAATCAAGAAAGAGACCTCAAGATTTTATACATAATACTTAAATATAGAATCCAAATCTTGTAATAGTATTTTACAAATTTCAAATTTTTGGAGTTATCCTATATACAGTTGTTATTATAATCATCTTCGTTGTGAAAGATTTCCAAATGTGTTTGAACATAGATTTTTAGCTACATCTAATATTGCATTTAACATAATTTCCACTGATAAACATATATGATATATACAGTATAAAGGGATCAAATATAGAATCTTTTTATACTTTTATTTTTTTTAAATAAGAAAAAAAAACCTAAAGGCTAATTTCATGCGCATGCGATTTACTACATATATAATAAAGAACATGTATAAAAAAATTAAATCTGTCTCAAATGCAGAAAAAAAAAGCCTTAACATTTTTAAAACAATAAAGAAAGTATGAACATGGGGGAGCAAAAGGCATTGTAACTTTTACTTTGTGTTGACGTTACCAAAATTTGCGATATTTAGCTACATTATTGTTATATGAGCAAGAATAAAAAGACAAAATATTCATAGTAAACAAGCTTTATGCAATATTTTAAAACAAAATTCGACTTGCTGACTAATTTTGAGGTAAACTGCCCAATTTAGAGGCTATTTCAGCCTACTGAAATGACCTGTTTGCTAATGTTAATTCTATAGTAGAGATTTATAAAGGTATCTCAGTCGCATTTTAATATTTTTAAACGTTTTTTTTTTATTATTATTATTAAATAGCTGAGATCGATCTGCATGAAAGCCTTTTTTTTATTTTTTCGATTTTGTTTCTTTTTGTTTACATGTGTTACGAGCACACTGTAAAAAAATTCCGTTACTTTACGGCAAGAACTGCAGGCAGCGATGTTGCCAGCAGTTTTTGCCGTAAAAATTGCACTAAAATTAGATGTAAAGTTATTACGTCTAATTTTACTGCAATTTTACGTCAAAAACTGCAGGCAACATTGCTGCCAGCGGTTTTTCCTGTAAATGTAACAGATTTTTTTTTTCTTTTACAGTGTACTTGAAAAAATTACAACTCGCATTATAGACTTCTGATTAATCAGTAAGTCACAGTTGTCTCTGGCTTTCAAAATTAACGATTTGGCGAATAGGAAATAAAAAACAGAAGCCAAATGAAAGAAATGTTAGCAAAATAGATTCGGCGTGAAACACTTAATCCTTTATTGCACCCCTTTCTTTTTCTAAATTTTCCAAAAAAAACCCAATTTTTGTAATTGTAAATAAAATAGCGATATCCGCTGTAGAAACTATTGAGAATAAGTACATCCTAAAAGTTTCCTAAATGTGTAAATTCAGACATTCTTTTAGCCTCAGGGTCATTCCATGTAAAATGAGCAAAAATATAAAAAAAGCCGTGGCTGCATAGGAGCCGAGTTTAATAAAATTTGAGATACGTGTTCATTTCATATTCAAATGTAGTTCTGCACAGTATTTTGACGAAAAATAAATTATTTTATCTGTTTTGGACATTTAAAAAACTTGATATAGAAGGGTTGCGGATAATCGTCGAAAGTTGCAAGTTTGAAGTTCAGTATTTTGAGAACTATTTGACAAAAATGATTTTTTTTTTTTTTTTTTTTTTTTATAATATTGAAATCTCTGGAAATCAATCTTTATATTTATTGAGTAATAATAATCTGGTAATACCATAACTAATCATAAATTGGTTGCAAAAATTGAAATTTCGTAAATTTTTGAAAAATTTTAAACGCTATAAAAATTGAAGGATTTAAAAAACATCTTTGAAATTCATGAAAGATGTAGTATTATATATGAAGATCGAATTCTCCAAGTTTCAAAGTTGTTATTTATTTTCTTCATCTTAAAAAAACTTGAAAAAAATGACAAAATCACAATTATTCCTCTTATTTAACCTCAAAAAATAATTAAAGGACAGCTTCGACATCAACAATATTGCACATATATAAGAATCAATAAGTCTTTGACACACTAAAAAAGCTTCAATGCTGCCTTTTTTATTCCTAACATTATAAAAATGGGTTCAAAAAACTAATATTCGAGGCATTCTAAACACAATCTTTCTTTGAAATAACGCGCTTTTTGCAAGTTTCTTGGTAAGAAAAGATTTCTGATGCCATCTACATTTAATATTTGATTTTAAGATTAAAATACAGAAATTTTATCGAGAGAATCGGTCTTCTTCTATACCAATTTAAAATATTCTTGAGGCAAAAATAAACTGAAAGCAAGAATAAAACTTCGTATATTCAAAATATACACTTTTATCTGTAATATCAAACAGTTTAGAGCGTTTGAAACCTTTTATTCGTCTCCAAACAAATGATAAAATGTTGAATTTTTAATCAACAGTTTTCACTATTTAATTTTTTTTCTCATAAAGGAATGAAAAAAGCAAGGATTAAATTTCAGATGTATTAAATATATTCAATTAGCTATAATGACAAAAAAAAAATTGAATTTGGAAAAAGTGTCCTTCATTTTAAAACATATAACTGAAATATTTCATTTTTTCCGCGATTTTTTCTATTATTTTTTTATTATTAAATTATGTAATAAAAATACAATTACTAAATTATGCTAATCCGTTACTTATAGTTCATTCTTAAGTGTAAATAATTTTTATTACAATCTTTCCATTCCTAGGGCTAATAATCAAACTTGAAATTTCAAGCATGTACACAAGACCTCCATTTCGTATCAACTTAAATGTAAATTTTTATACTGAAATAAACTAGTCTGAACTCTACTACTTTGCGTTTCCTCGTAAATGATTGTGATCTACTTATATGATGATTTTCAATAAAATCTGTGACATGTCAGCCACACCTGATTTGCTCATTTCGTGTGGAATGACTCCTCAATAAAAAATAAAAACAGCTATCTTTGATCCACCGCTATAAAAATATACACAAAAAATTGCTGTAAGATTTCGATTGTTAACCATTAGAAAAAACTGACCTACCAACCAGGACCGTAGCTAGAAATGAACAATAGGGGGAGGAGGGGGTCATATTTTTTTTTCTCTCTCTGTCGCAAAAAGATAAATTAATGCATATTCACATTTTAGGTACTATGTTTTTTATTTTACTGTTGTAATAACTTCCTTTTATGTTAAGAAAAGTATATGATGATGAAAATTTTGAGTGTATAACTGGTGCAAAATTAAACATCGAGTTAGCTTCATATGTACAAATAGGATGAGGGAGTATTAAAACACTTATTTTAGATACATTTTATAACTCTGCAAAACTGTGAAAGGTCTTCAAAACTAAATTAGATTTATGAACAGAATTTCATTTGAATTTTCGGAACAGAAATTCATTGAGTGACATTAGAATTTTTTTTTTAGGGAGGGGGGGATCAAAAAATTTTATCGGGGGTATAAGCAGCCTCTAGCGTCCCCTTAGCTACGGCCCTGCAACCAACGATACTTTGCATACAACAAAAAAAAAAAAGGGGAGCAAAAATTGAGCATTAGCGATTTGGCGAGTCAGATCATTCTTTTAGTTGCCAAATGGAGCATTTTGTCGCAATTTATCACAATGGCTAGCGGCAGCGATAACCCTGCAATAACTCAAATACTTAATTTCATAGCCTGCTAAACATGCCATGACAGTGAATGCACCCCTGACTTACGCGGTGACAATTAGGATCTTCTCTTTCTTCCCCTGAGGCTTCTTCGTCTGAGATGCCCTAGTAGCGAAAAATCGTTTATCGAATACGAAAAAGTAAAAAATGCTCTTCTTACAGATTAATCTTAACTACCAATGCAAAAAAGAATCGTTACTTAAAAATATTGGCATGTAATAGAGATATTTTTACAAATTTCTGCCATAGGATTAGCATTCGCAAACGCGTCTTTTAGCTTGACTGAAGTATCCTCTTAGGTCCTTTGTTGCATTTAAGGCAAAAACCGCTGCCAGCAATGCTGCCAGCAGTTTTTGCCGTAAAAATGGCAGTGAAATTAGATGTAATTTTTTTTATTACATCAAATTTTACTGAAATTTTTACGGCAAAAACTGCTGGCAACATTGCTGCCAGCGGTTTTTTGCGTAAATGTAACGGATTTTTTTTACAGTGCCATTGAAAAAAATAGACCCTTTCAGTAGTGACGTCAGTTATGACGTAAGGCTTGGAAACTGACTCCAAAGAAATGGTTGCTATAATGTATTTTCTATTTTATTTATATTTTTTAGCTATATATAACAGACAATTGTTTAACGCTTTACATGCAATGATACTAATTTCTACGATTTATATTTAATAATAAATGAAGCATAGCAACCACTTGTTTGGAGTCAATATCCAAGCAAAATGTCATGACTGACATCACACTGAAAGCGTCTATTACAACTCGAATTAATAGACTGCCAGTTAATCAGTGAATCAAATACAAGTGTCGTTACCATGACAGTGAATGCGCCCCTGACTTGTGCGGTGGTGATGAGTATCTTCTCTTTCTTCCCCTGAGGCTTCTTCGTCTGAGCCGCCCTAGGAGCGAAGAGAACCTTCGTCACCATCAGAAAGACCGCCAAATTGACCGCCAAGATCAAACAACATGGGCCTAGGAAACTCAAGTAATACACGTAGGGGTTGCTTGCGGACAACATGCAGCTGTGAAAAAAGGAAAAAATAAAAATTAACACTTAAACAAACACTTTAAATTTAAAAATACATTTGCGCAAGTCATTTATTTTATACTATTTTGATATAATATTTTTAGTTCAAGAGCAGATAGCTCAAAAACCTATGTTATCGAGCACAATAAAAAACCCTTCATTTTCTGGAAGAGTCGAAATAGAGGAATCAAATGATCCATGTCTGCCGGATAATGTTAAGGAATTGTGAATAATGAAAACTTTTAATGCAAGAAAAATTTATTTACAGCATTCATTACATTTCACAGAATGCATTTAAATAACCAATCAATGTTTAATAATCAATCCACATAGCAGCGCCACCTGTTGTGAGGTTTATACCAAAAATCCTATCATCCTATTTGTAATCAGCGTCTAATTATGTTATATATTCTAGTGTAACAGAATCTGAAATTTGTTGAAGTTCTCTGCATTAGTTCTTGAGATATAGCTATCGCAAAAATTGTGCAAAATGTAGCATAGCAGCGCCACCTATTGGGCAGTTCATACCAAAACCTTACCAGTGGCAATGTATCTCAAGGTATTGCGGAATCTGGAGTTTGGTGAAATTCTGTGCATTAGTTCTTGAGCTATAGCTACCATGAAAATCATGAAAGACGTGGCATAGCAGCGCCACTTGCAGACCAATTTACACCAAAACTTAATCAGCGTCTATGTATATCAAGGTCTCACAGAATCTGAAGTTTTGTGAAATTCTGTGCATTAGTTCTTGAGTATAGCAATCATTAAAACCATGAATAACGTAGTATAGCAGTGCCACCTGCAGGCCAATTTACACCAAAAACCAATAGGCACTAATTCATATCAAGGTCTAACTAAATATAAAATTTTATGAAATTTCGAGCATTAGTTCTTGAGATAGAGCGCCCACAAATTTTTTGTCACATACAGACAGACAGACAGACTGACAGACTCACAGACAGACATTTTCTAAAAATAGTCAAAACGTGTTCAGGACCTTCTGAAACGTATAAATCGTAGAAAACCGTAAGTCGAAAATTTTCATGAATCCAATACTTTCTTCTTGTAAAGATAGAAGAAAGTAAAAATCACTCTTAATAAATTACAGACTTTTCATTTAATTAATCGAGTTAGAGGGCGGACAGAAAGAAAGCCGATCAGACAAAACCCTTTTCAACTTTGTTAGAAATTATTAAAAAAAATAATAAAATATGAGGAAATAATATTTAAATACACAGAAAATATTACATGAGAAAGATTTCATATATTTTTATGATGGCTTGAGCAAAATACAACCTATGACAATAAAGTTCGGTGAATGAATTCAAAACTACCTATCTGGCAACATTGGGGAAACAAAACGCTGCACCTGCATAGAGGCAAGTGTTGACCATCTTACCCCACCGTTGTTAAGTTGAGTGTCGTTTATGTTCTGCGTAAGACGTACTTTACTAAGTGCTTGTTCAGTATGTTGGTTCTTAACTGAGAACAAGAAAATGAACGAACAAAAGATCAGTTTAAAGTTTGGTTTTAAGATTTGCAAGGCACCGAAAGAAATTCATGAGGGGTGATGCAAATTGTACATCCGCCATACTTGTCAGACCTCAATCCTCCAGACTTCTTCCTATTTTCCCATCTAAAACTCTCTTTGAAAGAGTATAGAAGAAAGAGACCATATTGCTGACATTCAACGAAACTTGACGAAGCTTTTGAATTCCATCTCAAAATAAGACTTCTTGGGAATTTCACAGGACATGTATAGCAGATCTCAGCGGTGCATACTTTTGAGAAATGAATATTTCGAAGGATGGTATGGTTACTTTCGTTAAAATTTCATCTACATTAATGTTACAGGACTATTCACCGAACTTTATTGTCAGAGGTAGTAACATAATCATGCTATATATTTATTGTAAGCTTCTATATTTTAAATAAATGTCAATTAATTATAATAAAAATATTAATGAGAAATTAAATTTTAAAATAATGAATTAAAGTAAGATTAAAATCAGAAAATGTATGACATAAAATGCTTATAAATGAAGATATTTCCAGTTTTAATACACTCATTTCATTTAAATTTGAACATGATAACTACTTTTGTAAATTAAATACTAAAATAGGGTTGCCAATTTGACATTTTTTATATTAAGAAATTCCGAATTCATAACGCGAATTCAGAAAGAACTATTTTTCCTTTATGTTATTTCAAAATGGATGCCATGAAATATATCAAAGATTACTGCTCGAAATTTCCCATGTGAATTGGAATTTGTGTATTCTGAATTTTAACAAAAAACGGTAAACTGCATGGTCTTTTTGCCATAAATATTTATTTAGAAAGCTTTAGATAAAAAAAAAAAATATTAAAAAAAATTCAGTCTTTTGAATTCAATTTTATATATGCATTGCATACTATTATTCAATATGTCATGCAAAATAAATTTTAAAAGTTGTCTTTTAATTTTTATTTGCTGGAACCTTTATATTTAAAATATTTGACGACAGATGGCAGCAGTACTGTGCAGCCACTGATTAGCAGTTAGTTCATCTTGAGTAAAATCTTTATAATAAAGGAAGTATTATTCAGTAACATACATAAATGTTAACAGTGTGAATCTCGTAGAATATTTAGAAGAAATATGTAAAAAATTCATCAATGGAAAAAGAAAAAAAATCAGTATGTACTTGAATAAATGACCTCATTTCTTCATTATTTCAGATTTCAGAACTATTTTTCTTAATACTTCGTCAATAAATGCATCTGGAAATAATTTTAATTCGAATTTAAATTTACAAGTATTCCCAATTAATAATATTCATTTTCATTCTATAATACTGATTAATACTTTGTTTATGATGAAGATTTTACTCAAGATGAACTTTTACTAATCTACAATGGAGGCACAGTACTGCTGCCATCTGTTTTCGGATATTTGAAATAAAAAGGCCATAGCAAATAAAAATTGAAAGGCATCTTTTAAGATTTATTTTGTATGATATGTTTTTTAAATGAAGTATGCAATGCATATATAACATTAAGTTAATGTCAGAAAATATTGCAATTTAATAAAATATGGAAAAAATTAAAAAAGAGTACTGACTGTCTATATATTCTTAAATTAAAGTTATATGGTATTTGTGATTCTTTAAAAACAATTGAAAATATGTTTTAGAAGGATCCGAATATTATTTCATTTTTCCCGTTTTTTGATTGATGAAATTGATAGAATGGACAAAAATCGTCAAAACTTTTAATCCATTAAGTGGTTTTCGTCGGCGACCCCTACTTACGACCAGAATAGCCCTAGTCTTTTGCGCGAAGCGAGCGCCAAAATTCTTTACTTTTTCACCCGAATACCTTAGACTAAATAGAAAAGGAAAAAAAACTACAATCGCCTTAACAAGTCAATATTATTAATAAAATACGCCTATTCCAAATTCCCATAAACTGAATAGTGTTCGGCCCCAATTAGTTCGAAATAACGGGACTATAGCATACTAATGCATATATTGCAGCAGATAAAATTAATCTTGTATATTTTTGAAGATCTGGCAATTCTTCTCTTGTCCCGCCAGTAGGTCGCAATCCATCGTTTGCTAGCTACTAAATTCAATGATTAATTAAAGAATTAAACAAGTGAAAATATTTGTGCATTATATTAGCAATTCTTTTCGGGCAATTACATGAAAATAGAAAAATAACTATAAAAACTTAGGCTTACTATTCATTCTGGTGGTAATAGACCTCCCAATCTAATAAAACTGTCACACCAACTATGATGAAAGGAATTCCTGGAAAGAAAAAAGTGTTAGAAAAAAAGTCAGAAAACATAGCTATTACTTTTTAAGACTTTTAGTATGTCAATTTTCGAATTCGCCTCGCTAATGTTAAGTCTATGGGCGTGTGATGTATTCCTATATTTAAAATATCTACTCCAGAAAATAATAGTTTTAACTTCTTTTTTTCTGTATTTTATTTCTTCTTAAAGGATGTCTGTTTTTTCATAGTTCACAAAATATTTCTAAAGTGTATACTTAATTTAATAGATGGTGCTTGTGTTTGATGTGATTGAAATATTATATCGCTGCCATGCTTTTAATACATCTTCCGATAAGCTAGATTCTATCATGGGATAGAGCCACGCCGAATTGCTTTCTAAACTTAAACCCATTGATTCTAACGATCTTAAATATGCCTCGACTTTCGTGAATAAATCTGATAAGGGAAGTTTATCTTTGCCGTGCGCCTGTACATTAGCTACAATCAATTTTAGGAATTCTCTAACGTACACTTCTATTAGTAAATCTTTATTTCCAAAACGCTCTTGAAATGCCTCGACAGCTTTGGGGTAATTAACTGCGGTCATTGGATAGCTCTCTAACAAGCGCCTGGCACTGGTTCCAGGTTCTACCGATTGGATAAGATACTGAAATTTGTCACTATTATCCAAATCTATGTCTTCATGAATTTTCTGAAACTGAGACCAAAATGAAAGATAATTTATTAACTGCGAATCGAATGGCTTAATATTTAGTTTAGGTAATTTATAATGCTTTGATTTGGAATAACCGTGATCTGTGCTTTTTTCACTATCATCTTGATTACGTTTATTTGTACCCAATGCTTCGCTAACTTTACGCTTAATGGTAATAAATTGATCTGAATAACTTTCATTTTCCACTACTTCATTTTCAATAGCCTCTTCGTCGCATTTATCATCATCTAACATGAGTTCAATTATCGCTTCATCGATAGATTTAATTTCATGAATCAAATTTTCTAATTTACTAAAACCGTCTAAAATTTTGTCCTTATCTAATGACTCGCTGTTAATTTCTTCATTCAAAACATTTAAAGTTCTGGTAAATGACGAACGTAGTGGTGTACGCTTTTTCTTTAGCTTATTCATCTTAGAAAAATTAAGTAGTAATGCACAGCTTATGAAAACACTATACGCTATAAAAACAATTCAATATCTCAACAGTATTATTCAAATGTCCGTGCTCGGGGCGCCAGATTTGTTCTGTAAACAATCAAAACTTATTTGGGTTCAAAAATCTTCTAAATATTCTTGAATTTTCTTTTTAAAAATTTTATTACATACTTAGAATTATAGAATAAAGAAATATTGAATTCAAATTATTTACATACTATGTACAAAATGTATAATATGTACAAAATATAAATGCTTTTACCTTGATAATTTTTGATCATCATACTAAAAACTGGAAAGATGATCCTTTATGCATTTCTGCGTGCCTTTTCATAAAATTAACATAATTCTTCAATAAAACTCAAGACACGCACGACAAACAAAAAATATAAACATTCTCTCTTAAAAAATTCTTTTACATTCCATCAAAAATTGATGCCAACTTTTTTATCTAAACTTTTAACTCATCTCGTAAGATAAAAAATATAAAAAGCAAAGCAGACGAAAAAACAGCTTCGCTTCCATAGCAACGAGTCGCGTCTTATAAATAAATTAAATATCACAATTGCAAATATGCAAACGATTTTCTGTGAATAAACTGGGATAACTTAATTTATCAATTCCTAACAGTGCTAATGTTACTCACAGATTTTAACATGTAAAGTATTAAATTAAGCATAGATTTTAGAAATGTTTCGTGTACTATGAAAAACAAAACCTTTTAACAAGAGTATAAAGAAAAAAAAGGAGTTAAACATATTAATTTACCTAGCAGATATTTTAACCATACGGATGTAATCTACGTCCTTAGACTTAGCATTAGCGAGGATCAATTTGAAATTGAGCAACTAACAGCCTTAAGAACATTTAAACATACAAAATCAAAATTATGATTTTTGATTGATAAAAATATATTAAACATATATAAATATACGTTTATAAACTTTAAATCAACATAGATGTTAAAATGATGTTACAAAGTCGACATCCGAGTTTTTTCGACTGATTCTAGTAGTCATCATCAAAGGGAAACTATCTTTACCCCTTTCAGTGGTAATTAATTGCGTTTGTGCAATGCTAAACTTCTACCGGAAATTAAAAAATATATATATTTGAAAAAAAAAGATCATTGATTGTTTTTTTTTTATTGAAAGCTATAAGATATTTTTTTCTTATAAAAGTTACAAAAGTAAAAATTTATTAAAAGTTTCTGGTCCAAATCATAATTAAACTTAAGTAGGATATAATAGATTCCATCGCCCCTCAAGAGTTAAGGCGTCAATCTTAATGAATGGTTGCTGGTTTAATTTCTTGATACAAGTCTATTTATAAAACAACTGAGCTGGAGGAGGGTACTAAAATAGGATGTTTAGTGGTTATGTTCTAAATTTACTAGAAATATTTAGTATGTTATACCAGATCAGGGATATACTGTAGGAGATTTCTTCCTTTAGTTATGATCTCCAAAGCATCCATGATTATGGAAATGTAGTAAACTATTTATTTTAATTAACAGCCTTAAGTCAAAAAGTGTAGTGGAGAATAATGAAAATTTCATACCAATCAGCATTCTGGGTCTAAATGTTCTGTCCTTTTCTTTTCTTTTTTTTTTTACATTTTTTAAATTTGAAGATGAATTAATTCTGAGTAAACATATTTAAATTTATAAATACAGTCATTCAGGGTATCTTTGATCTGGATTTTCTCTAGTTTCATATTCCATACTCTTATTTAAGAAATTGTTGCAACTTGGGGCATTAAAGAAAAGAAATAATCCTAACCTATTATAAGACTATCAAAAATTAAGGAATAATAAGGATAAAAGGAATAGAAAATGAATTTTCAATCTAGTTCAAAGTTATCCAGCCATTTAGGGTAAATTTGAACCATATGATAAATATCATGTAAAATAATTCATTACACACACAAAAAAATAATACAACAGTTAGGGCAACTTTGAACACCCAAAAAGTGTTTTCAGATTTGTAATTTACATTTCCCAACACCACAAGATTTGTATGATTTATGATATTACAACAAATATTATGCATAGAAAAATGGAAGAAGAGAACCATGAATGTTTAGAAATAAGAAAGAACTATTTATTGTTCATATAAAACATAAAAATGCAGGAGAAAACAATTTTCAGTATTTGAATTAATAATTTGAATAATATATCCATAGTTAGATTAACACATACTAGTATTATTTAAAAAAGAATAAAAACTGTCGAAAGTAAAAAAAAAGTCAAATTTGAGTAGCTCCTACTCGAATAATGCCTTTAAGGGAATTTTATGTATTTTACACATATTTGTGGAAATGTTTACTTTTTATACCAGATGCATACTTTAGGCACTTTTATGAAATATACGGACAAATAAGGGGAATTTTTGACAGTAACACCTTTAATCAGTAAAATATAAACATCTCTATAACTTGGAGCCGTAGCCGCCTCAAAGTTACACTGAAAATGGTGTAAAATGGCAGTATTTTCTTATTTTACATTGACCATAAATAAATAAATAATCACAAAATATTAACATATTTACAACATTTAGACAATAATATGTCTGTTAAATGAGTATGTTGGTACTCATTATGAAAATTTAATTGGACTATAACAACTTCAAAGCAGCATTCAAAATTAACTTGACAAAAATAGTTGAATGATACAAATAATTGCGCATAATGTTGCTAATTTATTTTCTAAAAATAAAGAGTAGAAATCCCAGATTAGAACCTTGCTAACATTGTACAGCATTGGAGTAACATTTTGAAGTCAAACATATTGAAAATTAGCACATGGTGAAAAATTACATCCCACGGTTCAAAGTTACCCTGAATCGATGTAATTATGCTGAATACTCCTGAGAATATATAGTAGACCCTTATAAAATCCCCACTGCTTGGGACCAGAGGTTGTGCGGATTTTAGAATTTTGCAGATTTCATGCTCATTGCTTTGTTTACATTTTTTAAAACAATAATTTGAATGTAATTAATAATGTAATAAAAACTATAATGAATGCTTACAAAATAATAAACAACTGAAATAAATAATAAACTAAAATAATAATAATAATTTAGATAATTTTTAAAATAATTAAAGCAAAGGTCATATTAATAATCAATAACGTATGATTAAATATTCATTATAAAGATGAAATATAATTTTTTCTAAATTATTCGATGAAACTTGCCTCTTACTAGAGTACTTAGTCCCTGATACAAGTAAAATTACTTGTATTAGTGACTAATGTATCCTGTAAATTCATATCAAAATCATAAAATAAGGAAGTTCTATTTCAGGTTTAGCTAGACTTAATAACCAAAAAAGTTGATTAATACATAAATATATTTGGTAAGAAAATTGTGATCACCAGTAATATCAGGTACATCTTGAATTTTTTCAGAAATAAATTTATTCTTCCTTAATGAAAAAACATGAATTCAGTAATATTAAAAAAAAATTACAAATTAAAATGTGGATGGAATTGACACAAAACTAAAAAAGTCAAATTTTGTCCATATATCTGAATTGAATGTTTCATTGCTTACATCTGTAAAATTATGTGTGGATTTTAGAGTGTTGCGCATTTTAGGGTTGCGGATTTGAAGGAGTCTTCTGTATACGCTATATGATCTAAGGGAAGAAAATTTGTTTACAGATAATATACTTTATTTCTTTTTTGAATCAATGATACACAATTTCCTCAAGAAGATGCAATATCTTACCCCAAGCTAATATCGCCCTTTTCAGCATGAAATGCGATTCAGCACTCGCAAACACGTGAACCAGTAGCTGATACATATTGGTAGCTTCTACGCACATCCACGCCAGACTGGAGAGCAAGAAATAGTGTACCAGCACGGCCACAGCGGCGCATACTTCGGCATGGGCGCGCCTCGATCCGCCAGCCAAGAAGGATGCGTTCATCAGCAGCATAGATACACATAAGTGCAATAGAATTTGTCCTGGGTGGTCGCGGTTGAGGCACCTGGAAAATTATACTTTAGTTAATTAAACTGAAAATATTAAAGTACACACTAATTACTCGCAATACATATTCAATACAGGGTGTTTGACAAAGGATTGCCTAACTTTCTGATTTAATAATCCATTAATTAAATCCATTAATGTTAAATATAAAGATGAAATAAACGAGATTTTTTTAAAAGTATCGTTTGAATTTGAACACAACAACTAAAAATAGCTCAAAATTTTGTCAATAGATGGAATTGCACTGTCGCAAATTATAATACAGTAAAACCTCGATTATCTGAAAAACATGTAACCAAAGCATTTCCGATTAACCGGGGCTCCATAGGAATTTTCGGGGTTCTGTAAGAATTGTGAAGCTTATGGTGAAAACTTGTTTGAATAAAAGCTGTGATCGAACATAGAACATCTTTGTGATAAAAATGTTGTGGTACACAGTAAAAAAAATCTGTAAAGTTAGTAAAAGTTTTCTAGCAAACTGGGATACCTGAAACTTTTTATGTAACGGTAACAGCAAAAATTATGATGCAGATACCAATTTGCATTGAAAATCAAAAAATCTGTGTAAGGTTACTAAGAATTTTTTAGGAAACTGAAATTCCTAGAATTTTTTATGTAACTGCCGTCTAGTTAAAGATAAAATTTTAGTAAGATAACTGTACTTTTAATAGATTTGTTTATAAAATTATAGATTTTTGTAGTTTTACAAAAAAATTAGTTTTATAAATTTGCATCTTTTCTTGTACAGTGTACAGATAAAAAGTTAGTAAGCATACAGATTTCGGCAACTTTACATCTGTAGGATTACAGATATTTTTTTTTTTTTTTTTTTTTTTTCTACAGTGTACTTATCAAATACAGCATGTTTGACGAGGAATTGTCTAACTTTCTGATTTAATAATCCATTAACTGTGTTAAATATGAGGATGAAATAAACAAAATGTTTTTCTTTAAGTTGCTCAAGGATTTTAAGAAGCTACTTCAGTCAAATGAAATTATCCTTTCGCCAATGTTCGCGATATCTCTATAAATTTCTTCCATAGGATTAGTATTAGTAAACGGGTCATTTCATTTGAATTTATACAACTTAAAAGTAGTTCAATGTTTCGTCAATAGATGGCGCTGCATTATCACAAATTGTAATACTTTATTTATGTTTCATATTGCGCATTTCTTCCCAAACTTTTGGGGATAAAAAACGGGGTGTGTATTAAACATGAGATATATTCAAAAACTATATCAAAACATATGAATGGATTGTGACGTAACAACTAAAGTGGACCAAGTTCATTTTTAAAGAAGAAAAACAACAACAACTCCATTTTGAATGTGTAAAAAATCTGTTTCAAGGGACCGTTCAAGTATTACGTAAGCACTAAAGGGGGAGGGAGGGGTCCAGAGTCTTCTTATTTTTTCTGACAAGGGGGAGGGGGGGGGGTCACGACAATTCTCACGTAAGCATTAAACGACGAAGCAACTGCAGTTCAAATTCACCAAGCAAACAAGGACCGGAAACCTGCAATACCCCAGGCCACTGTTCCAGTGAAAACTTTATAATAGACAATGTTGAAACATAGGTTCAAGGATCTTGGACATCAGATTAAAATATTAACACCATATTGAACTCCAACATTTGTATAATTCATGTCAAAAATTTTAGTTATGATGCCTAAGTAAGTTAAGACTTCTTATATATCTTGTTTTATTGTTCAAAGTGATAAATAACAATATATTTAAACCATTTTGTATTCTGTGGTTTGTTTAATGCAATAAGCAACAATATATTAAACCCATTTTATATATTTTGATATCACAATCCCTATATGCCTATATAAATTTGTAGTAATAATAATGTAATTGATTGGTAACTTTTTATAAGTCAAGAAGTACTGATGTATAAACTGTTATAAAATCTTACGTAAGCAAAGGGGGAGGGGTCTAGCATTTGCTTATATTTTCTTACAAGGTGGGGGGGGGGGCGGGGGTACAAAATGACTAAAAGTATGCTTATGTAATACTTAAACGGTCCCCAATTACTTTCACAGTAAATGAAGTCCATAAACATATGACATATATGATAAAGTATGTAAAAACAGACTTGGTTCATTATGGGAGTGGCTAAAACAGATTTTATGCGCCTTCTAAAGGGAGTATCTCATTTATTTATTTATTATTTTTTTTTTTTTAAAGGACTTGGTCTACTATAAGCAAATGAATAACCACACCTTGGATGGAGTTCTTTTTAAAGTCTAATAATCGTATGGAACACTTGAAAATATCGAATTTCCGAGCTGTAGCTATTTGGCCGTGAAATGTAAAGTTTTTACTTAAAAATCAATCGTGTAGTTTCTCCTTATTTCAACCGTCATTGCACACATTCTGAAAAAAACTCAAGTAAGCAAAAAAAAAGAAAAAAAACCCCATATATATTTTGTCGTTTACATTTTTTACTATTTACTAGTAGTATTACATTTTCGCTTTTGATAAATATCATGTTTTATCACTGCATTTTAATTCATCAAATATTTAAGCAAATAATAAACAAAGCTTTTTTGCTTTAAATAACTTTTTTGCTCTAGTTACTACTTTAGCTTATACTATTTTACCACTTTAAAAGTCACAAAAAATATTTAAAACTATTGAAATTCATAGGAGAAATTTTAAAAGCTCTCCCATAGGTTTTTAATCAGTTTGCGATACTGACTGAAGTTTCATCAAGATTGAAACAATGATTCGATTTCGCTCTTTTTAATTTTTCTCAAAATACACATTTCTACCTGTAATTACCTGAATAGAGAATACGTGAGTATCGTTAGGGTCAAGCCCAGCATGGAGAGTCCGCAGCCAATGTAAGTGATGATGGACAAATTGAAGAGATGGTCCGCTGATATTCGGATATTGGGAGTGGGATCCTGGAGAAAAAAAGAATATAAAATATTATAACATTAAATGAAATAGGCAGATAAAAACAAAAATAACAAATGGATACGCGTATATCTTAAGATTAAGTTATTTAATTATTATAAATAAGCTGTAGTTTGTTTCATAGATAATAATTTTAAACAACTTTGAAAAAAGAGCGCCTGTTTGTGACCGTTATGTAAATTAGCAAATTTTCCAAGACTCACTAAAAAGATTTGAAAAGAACATTTTTCGTTACATTTCTGTTACAAGTATTAAGAATTTTAGCTAGGTTTTATCTAAGATTTTCATATCATAGCCAGCTGTTCTTAAAATGGTTCAATATATATATATATATAGAATAAATAAATAAATAAATAAAAATGTATATAAAATAAAATAAAAAATACCGTAAAGTACTAAAAAAATTAACTAAAGCAACCCCCCTCCCCTCCCCTCCCTCATATATTTTGCAAGCTATATAAATTCTGGGTAATTTATAAATTCCAAATATATCTCATAATCCTCTTAATTTTATCTATCTATTTCACAAAAGTTCCAATCATAAGCCCCCATTTAAATTATTAAAATTTCCTGCCTGAAGGGTTTACTTTCGATACTTTGCGGAATATATGTATGCATCGCCTTGCTCAACAATACCAAAAATTTCAACATCAACAAACACGAACTTTCAGACTCATTTTAAACGCAAAAGAGTATATATCAGTAATAGGCTGAACTACTCAATAATCTTCTGAACTGATTTGTAACAAACAGCCCTTTTCATTTATGGGTAAATGAATGACATTTTTAGTTATTTAAAAAAAAAAAAAAAAACGAACGATTTTACGGAAATTATATAGAAAGTTTTTCCGTTTTTTCCTGTAATTTGAGGAAATTTTTCCGTTAAAAAACAGTAAATTGTGCTGGCGTCGCAATTAACAACACAATTACAGTAAAATAGTCCGTTTTTTTTTTTCAGTAAATAAAACCAGTTTTATGCGTTTGAAAATAAAAATGAATTAAAAGAAGTGTAATAAAGTAGCACATTAGGATTTGAGAACAACCATAACAATCAGTGTAAAGTCACTCACTCTCTCTCACAGTTCAGCCCCACCAGTGGCCGAGAGGTTCGGACCTCTCAACTGGTAGACGGCAGGTGCTGGGTTCGAACCCAATCGCGGCTGTCGGCCTAACCGTTCGGAGTTTTCCGTGGTTTTCTTCGAACCTTGCGTAAATACGGGTTAGGTTCCCTTAGAAAGACCCCCACGGAGGGCACTCCCCCTGGTCCTATATCCCATTAGCGTAGATAATCGGACGGCAAGAATCAACCAACCAACCAACCTCTCACACTTCATAGGGTAATAAATTTTTACATGATATAATCCACATTTTTTTTTTTTTCGTGAATATTTTTGCATAAGTATTAAGGAAGTTGTGAGTTTAGATTTCAGTTCTGCGTCCACCTGAAAATTCTGTTGGATAAATAGAGTTTTATGATGCACCCAAACTTAACTCACATCTTTCAACTAGAAGTCAACCGAACTCCATATAAACATTACACTCTTCAGCCCGAACCAGGAATATTTAAACCTGAACTCAAACTGAACCCGAATTAGAAAGAAAAATCGGTTTTAATACAATTAAACAAAACAAACATAAAAAATGGCTATTTATAGGATAAAATTTTTCTTTTGTGTTGAAAATAGTAAACACGTATATACTAACTGATGTTCAAAATATTGTGTTTTTTTCCCTTAATAATATTCTAGACTTCTTTGAAAAATCGTGTCATCTCGATATCGATCTACAAGAATCAAATCTCAATCCTAAACCAACTCAAACATAACACAATTAAAGTCAAATCGAAATGAACTTGACTCGCAACGAAAAAAAATTGTGCCAAAACCACCCGACCAGAGGGTCAGATAAGGTTTTACTTTATTATTATTTATTACTTTACCAAACGCTGGACTTTAGATATAATTACTTTCAGTTGGTTTAATTTTTTGCATAAAAATATTTGTTTTATGAATTTGTTTGTTCTGGCCAGGGGCATTGAATTCCAAAACAATTTTAAGCTTCAATAAATATTATTAATATATATATATATACATATATATATCGTGTATAATCAGAAAATTGCATAAATAGGGTTTTATTGTATTAATGTAAAAATAAGTTCTCTAAATAAAGCACTATTTCTTGGGTATATGTTTTTTATTTTGCGAATATATACACATATATAATGGTACTAATACTAATTTATTTCGTATCTTAGTTCCAATTCAAATTGCAACGCTTAAACTATTTTTTTTCTAGCTTTTAAAAAAAAAAAAAAAAAAAAAAAAAAAAAAAAGATGTCAGTTACAATTTGTAAACAGAAAAAATATGTACAGTGTGAGAAAACAATCGAATGCAAGTCATAACTTTAACTCTAAAAATCTTACTGAAAGCTAATTAGACAAAAATTTTTCATGTATTTTACCTTTTTTCTTGTTTAATTGATGTTTATTATCTTTTGTACACTTTTTGTTGTATTAAGGTTCTATCTGTCTATCTATTTTATTATTATTATTATTATTATTTATTTTTTTAATCTTTGACCACTTGATTTTTTTTTCATTCAATCTTAGTTCATTCTTAGTTTACTTTAAATGTAAGCACTTTTATCAAGTCGAAAAAAAACCCTTCATATATAACAATAGAAAATATTTACCAACAACAGGGAAAATGACGTCATGTGCGTTGAGTAGCAAGCCGTCGCATTACCACTTTGATTGGTTACTAGACCTTCCGTTGACCAGACTCTTTCTGCAATAACAATATTAATATTAGTGAAAGTAATAATAATAATGATGATGATAATAATAATAATAATAAATTAGTATGTAAATACATAGCATGTCACAAAAACATCGATACAGATTTTGAAGTGAGGTAAAGTAGAAAACAAACAATTTTTACATATACAATTTCTCTGTTAAAAAAAAATTCTGTTAAATTACAGAGAATCTACGAGTAATGCGTTTTCTTAAGTCTTATGTAAAACTACAGAGATTAGAAAAACCGAGATTCTGTTAAAGAACAGTGAAATTATTCGGTAAATTTAGAATAGACTCTGTAAAATAACATTGTTAAAAATGCACAAGACTCTGTAAATTTATTTTAAATGACAATAATTTGGTTTTTAAAATTAGTGAAACACTCGACCTTCAGTGATAGCAAATATTTTGAACGCATCGAGAATTGTTGTGTCATTTAAAAATTTTGCGCAATTTCTTCCTTGTCGTCCTGGAGTTTGAACTCGTGGTCTTTTGAGGGAATTCGGTTTTTAGGTGCGTTCGTAATTATGTAAATACGTAGCACCTATAGTTGTCGTTCACTCCGTCCGTCCGTCTGTCTGTCCGCATATAACAACACAAAAACTACGCAACCGAATCTTTTGAAATTTAAAATACATAATTATTGCATAATTTTGTCGAGCCATTTCAAATTTTATGAGAATCGGATGGATAGATCAATTACAGAGACGATCAAAAGTATTCCGTTACATTAAGGTCAATGAGGTAAAATGTTGCAATTGCATTTTAATCGTTTGAAGTTTAAATTACATACATAATTTTGTCGAGTCATTTCAATTTTTTTGAAAATAGGATGCATAGATCAAATACAGGGACAATCAAAAGTACTCCGTTACATTACAGTCAATGGAAAAAAAAAAAAGTTTCAAATGCATTTTAATAATATTACACTCATTCGAACATAATAATATTGATATGCATCATAAAGTACATATTATAATATAGATTTTGCATAATTGGTTGTGCAAAGAACTTTTGTTATTGATTTACAAGGCCACACAAAAGTATTCCATTACATAATGGTGTAGGGAGAACATTCTTTGTTGCGCATTTTAATTGTAATTAACTATTTACAATTTTATGAGATTGATATATGAGAGTAATATTTTAAAAACTTCATTATCATACGAACGCACCTCATTTGCTACGCTTCACGTGCAATTTCCAACTTGTTCATTTAGTGAAGATAATAAAATTAAGAAGACGTCGTAAAAGAGTTCATAAGTTATCCAAAAAGCAAAGTATTATAATCCTAATAAGTGTAGAAAACTAAAGTTATGAAGTAATTAACGAAAAATTGGAAGAAAATTAAACAAGAAATGTTTAAGTCAAGCAAGCAAAAAAAAAAAAAAAAAAAAAAGGTTGCACTGTGTTGTGGAGATGAATGAATTTAAAATTCTGTGCAAAATGTGGTATTTTAAACTAAATGCTAAAATACAATGGACTGAACAAGACCTATTTACCACTGCAAGTGATGCAACCCCGCCATTTCTCTGTCTAGTTAGCATGAATTATAGCCCAATTTAATCTTCATAGTATTTGTTCTATAGATTATTTTTTTGGTACTTCTCTATTATCCCGTCGACCAGTTTTGCCAAATTATACAAATTGCCAAACTAATAGCCAAATTATACATATTGACATAATTTTTATTTTAAATAACGAAAAAACAAATAATTAGTAGAATATTAATAAAAATACAAATAAAAAGTCGGAATAAAATCACTTAATGATATTTTAAACACCTTTATCGTATTTAATGTCATTGAATGTGACATTCACGGTCATCCATTATTGGCATTTAATCTTACAGTTTGGCGATAATTTTTTGGTCGACGGGGTAACCCAGAAGTACCATTTTTTAAAAATGAATATCTACTATTGAGACCAAAATATTGCACTCACTGAAAAAAAATCACTTTAAAATTTTATCGCTATACAATTTCTCTGTCTAGTTATGCATTTCACTCCAATTTAATCCTTTCAATACTTATTTGATTAAATAAAATGGTAAAATCATCTTTTTGTTCCATGAATTCTAGCTTTTAGAACCGAAGTCAGACTTTATACAGAACTGTGCTTTGACGAAACACAACATTGTTTTCTCTGCAATGTTGTGTTGCATTCCATTTTCATTTTCTAAACACAGAATCCTGTAGTCTTCCATCTGTTGCTGCTCCCTTGCAAATGTTTCTGCGTTTAACAATATTGTTTTGCGTAACTAAGTTATTTTTCTTCCAATTTTACTTTCAATTTCTTCATGACTTTCATTTACAATTAAAAATATTATTATACAATATTTTCTGGGTAATTAGTAGTCATATATATCTTATGACCTTTTTAGCACTTTCCAACAAAGTTGAAAAGTGCTTATACATTCGGTTTGTCTGTCCGTCTGGCCGGATGGCCGTCTGTCCGCGCTGTAACTCCCGTAAATATACTCGGATTGCTATGAAATTTTTATACGTTATAGTTGTTTACCCTTGCACGACAACTATTGAAAATGAAGTACCTACCATGATTAGATATCTACAGAGAGAATCAAAAGTTTCCCATTACATTACAGCCTATGGGGAAAAATCGATAATATACTCGGATTGCCATGAAATTTTAGGACGTTATTGACGTTTACCCTAGCACGAACGCTATTGAAAAGGAAGTTTCTACCATGATTAATTTATCTACCGGGCGAATCAAAAGTTTTCCATTACATTATGGCACATGGGGAAAAATCATTTATCTACTCGGATTGCCATGAAAATTTAGGACGTTATTGATGTTTACCCTAGCACAAGTCCTATCGAAAATGAAGTTTCTGCCATGATTAGTTTATCTACAGGGTGAATCAAAGTTTCCCATTACATTACGACCCATGGGGAAAAATCGTTAATATACTCGGATTGCCATGAAATTTTAGGACGTTATTGACGTTTACCCTAGCACGAACCCTATTGAAAATGAAGTTTCTACCATGATTAGTTTATCTACAGGGCAAATCAAAAGTTTTCCATTACATTACGGCCCATGGGGAAAAATCGTTTCAAAGGAATTTTAAAGATGTTATACCCTGTCAAACAAATTAAAATATGCATTCTACAAAATATAAGGTGAAAATGTAGCTATTATTCCTTTACATGGCCACACAAAAGAATTCCATTAGATAATGGTAAAAGGGGGAATTGTGGATGACATATTTTAAATACATTAAGCTGTTTCATGTGTAATAAAATTGATACATGTCACTGAAGCTTAATATAAATTATACGCTACTGTCTTGCATAATATGAAGTACATAGCATTTACAGGGCCATACAAAAGATTTCAAACAGTATATTCTTTCCAAAGTACCGTATATGTGTCCGATGATGGCTGATGGAGGGATGAAATGCATTTTAATTATGATATGCGCGTTTATATTTCGCTAAATATATGTACGTTATATGGTGTTTATAAATGTTATAGTTGATATACAGGGCTACCCAAAAGAGCTCACCAACGTTACTGAATATGAGCGTAAATTATTTAAACATGGTTCTTAAATAAGCTATGCATTTTTACGCTGAGCTTCATTCAATTTACTGAGAAATTTTTGCAGAATATAGATAAAAGGATATACAGGGCCACGCAAAGAATTCGGTACATGGACGCCTATGAATGATAATTTATGAGAATGTGATTTCAGTTGTTTTAAAATGTAAACTACAGGGCTGAACAAAAGTATTCAAGTATGTTTCCATCTAATAGTATGAAATGCTGAAAAAGAAATTTCAAGCTACTAGGTATTTTTTTGCTAAACTAAATTTTCCCATTATATCAACTAACATATGAAATACAGAGCTGTTCAAAAGTACTTGAATACATATTTGGGTACATTTGGCTATACATTATTATTTTCCTAAATAACAAAGTTTTGTTAAAGATTTCATTAAGTGTTGGAAAGTGCTTCATAATCTATGCTTAACGCATGACTTTTTCTTACTTGTTTAAATTTTATTATGCTTTACTAACAAAGAAATCGAAAGAACTCATAGAACTTTAGCGACTTTATAGGAACCGTAAAAGATAGTGATAAAAATCCTGTTATACAGGGTGATTCAAAATAACGTGGACTAAATGATATGACAAATCAAGCATACAACAAGGATAAAAAAATCACATAGGAACATAGGGTCGCAAACTACTTATTGAGTCACAAATACAGGGTGTTTGATTACAGCTACACCCGGTTTAAAAGTAATATTTTCGAGGAAAATATAAATATTGTAATGAAAATACAATGATATGTACCTTATTTTGTGTGAAATGTGATAACGCAACGAAAAGATCTGGAAAAACACATTGCTCAAGCAATTGATGTACCGTATAAACTGATTATCACAGTCCAAAATGTGAGGTGCCAAGTGCATATTGCTGGTGCGCATAATACAAAATTCCAACACTTTTGTTTGGTGTTATCACATTTAAAACAAAGATGAGAATGTCTGTTAAATGTTTTATTATAATATACTTCAGTTTTCTGAAATTTATTACCGTCAACCCAAATTGAGTTAGGATGAAACACCCTGTATTTGCGACTCAATAAGTGGTTTGCGGCCCTATGTTCCTATGTGATTTTTTATCCTTGTTGTATGCCTGATTTGTCGTATCAATTTGTCCACATTTTTTATGAATCACCCTGTAAATATCAAAACATGGCATTATTATTATAATTTTTATTTGAAATCCTAGCCTGACACATATTCAAACAAAACTAAATCTGTCTTTAACTCCAAACATTCATCTAAATTGGCTTTGCTTAAGAGAAAGAAAAATATTTTACACCAACCTAGAAAGGCTATACTGCCTTTTTTCTGATTATTTATAGCATTCAATAAAATAGTTACAATTGAACAAATCGTATTGCATGATATTCTTGATTACATTATTTTTCCAGCAGTATAGAGCTTTTGTAGAATTATTGAAGAAAACTTAGTGTTATAAGTAAACAAATAATAATACAGTAGAACCCCGCTAATTCGGACCCCGTTAATTCGAATCTCCGAATAATCCGGATCAATTAGGTTTTTTTTTTTTTTTTTTTTTTTTTTTTTTAAATTTGAGAAGCGATTGGCTAATTTCCATAACATTAACTTGTTTCATCGTCGTAATCCGAATTATAAAAAAACTTTTTCTGAAATATTTTCGAAAGAACCCTTAAATTTTCTTATTTAAACTCTTATTTAAACTACACCCAACGAACTACTTATGCTCAAGCGGATGCGTGACCGCACGGCTCCCAAAAGGTATAGAAAACTGGCACAGCAAAAATTCATCAACTTTTTTATTACAAAGTAAACATTTTTACTGTCTGTAAATATTCAATAAGTTATAACATAAATGTGATTTTCTGTAAGTATGTTTTATTTCATTTCATTTTTTTCTAATTCTCCGGATAATCCGGATTGGGCCTGGTCCCTATTAATCCGAATTATCGTGGTTTTAATGTAATAATGAACCAATCGTTGATGATATTATACAAACTAATAAGAAAGACAATAAGAAAGCAGTTAAAGGCATTTCAAATGTTTTAGATTTTTCTAGCACTTTCAAGTGCATTGCTGCAATACATTTGATTATATAAGTAATGTATATGATCAAAACTTATAAAACTTATGTGTAATTCTCCAGTGCTTAATTATTTATTTTGAGAAATTTGAATATTTTATAATACTTTTTATATTTATTAAACATTTTAAATAGACAAATGTAATAAATAAATAAATAAATAAATAAATAATAATTCTTTAACGAAAACACTTTAAAATATAAATTGTATAATCGTAAAGAAAAATAAACATGAAATCATGCTTTCAAATTCCCCATTTGTTAAAGAAAAGGTAAGGAAAAAACTTTAAACACAAGAATATATTTACTAGTTACAAATAATCAATTTTTCTCCCAAAGCATCTATACTTTTCATAGTAGATGATAAAAGTATCTCCATGAAACTTTCAATCTGAGAAAGTTAATTTGATGATAGTTTAGAAGCAAAAAAATCTCATTTACTGTTAACTGCAATTTCAATTTAATTGAGAAGAATAAAAACCTTAAAAGGGAATGAAAACAAAGTTTGAAGATGATATTCTATTCTGAAGGTACTTAAAAACATTTGTGCTTCAAACTTACCATCTTCTTTCCAAAATGCGCAAAAAACTCTGATATTTGAAGGTGAGGGTAGAATGTAGGTTACAGGGTCTGTCAAGTTGCTGATACTAACATTGGAAATACTTGCTTGGAGAACACGCCGACCTGAGGTAAAGTAAATATTTTTAGTTAGAAATCCATATATATAATTATTGGAACTTGTAATATTTTTGCATAAAATTACTTATGCACCTAATATCTATATTATGAAGGCCAAACGTATCTATGCATAACGCATACGTCATTTAGCGAATGGCAACACGTTCACATGCAATTGGGTTTTGCAGTTTTTGGTACTGCAAATTTTACACTTCTAAACATCGTATATTTAAAATTTTTGCACCGCCGTATAGAGAAAAAAATGTACTTTTATGCAATTTGTTTCAAAGCTGTATTTTAGTTTAATTTTGAGACATTATTATTATTTTTTATATAATTTTTAGTACTGATTATGTAATTGTGGCAACATTTTCTCTTTAAATTAGAAAAAGAAATAAAAAAAAAGGAAAAAAAATAGAAAATAAAATTTGTATATTACTTCAAAAATATCGTCTGTTATAAAATCCGGTGAATTTCCATTTATTTCGTTTAATAATTTGGATAATTGAGTTTTATAGTATTTTGTTAATTTTAGCTTAAAATAATATTTGTTTGAGAGTTTGACTCACTAATATAAGGCACATTTTTTTACTGTAACTAATTTTGTGGATTTATTATAAATCAATGAAACAGTTCTTTTTTAAAGATTTTCTTTCCTCGAATTTCGATGGGTTCCACCTCGTTATTCTTAAAAATCAAAGAGAGCAGTTATTTTAAGTTAAAAGTAATTTCCGAGGAATGTTTTATCTTTTTCTTCCATTTTTTCCCCTTAAGCAGTAGAAACAAAAACTGGAAAAAAAAAAAAAATCCTTTTATTTTAATTTTGTAGTCTATAACGATCGGACCAGAAGAATTTACAAAGTAGAAAATTAATTTTGAAGAATTCTTAGACTTTATAGAAAATTATTAAATTAGGCATACATATTGTGAAGTGCACTTTGTTTGAGTTAAAAATTGTACTTAAAAGTTTTCACAAATATTTTAAATTATTATAAAACTGCTATCTAATGATCAAACTTAAAAAATAACAAAATTCCAAATGAAAAATATTTTAAATATATCTAGTGCTGCCATCTGGCTGTACAACGAGAAAAACTAAATTTAAAAGCTAGAAGTTTGATGCAAATCACAGACTTACCTTTGGTGCTGCCATCTAGTAGCATTAATACGTAGTAAGATAATTTAAAATTCCTAGTTCATATATTAAGGAAACCAGATGGCAGCACTACACGTTTTCAACACAAATTTCTTCCAAGTTTTTCCTCCAAGAAAAATTTAATATCACAACGGGATAAAAAACATTTTTGTTTGATTACGAATCTCAATTGTCTTTTTCCCCTCTCATAATGATAAATTACTTACAAATAAAATAAATATATCGTAAAGCTATATTTTTATATATTATCCATTTCAACAGAAAAATCTTATTATTTTATTAGTGATTTTTGATTAAAAAAAACCGCCTTGCTCTATTACAATAAATGAATGGAAAAACACATACAAATTAGTTAAACACACAATACTAATTAATTAAATTAACAAATGTGCCAAAACCAGAGTAACACAGATAGATTACTTTAAGTGTCAATTCGTACTTTGAGAAAATTTATTTATTTATTACTTTTTACAGTTACGAATGATTACTTTCATGTGAATAAATTATTATATATTTTCCCATCTGTGCTTACCTAGCATACCTCAATTGATCTCAAGATTTTACAAAATTTAATGATTAATTTCTTAAATATTTTTAAACTCTTAAATTTTCTTTATGTACAATCTTTCAGATTCTAATGTTTAATAGTTTAGGGAAAAAAAAAAAAAAAAAACATATGAATTACAGAATAGAATATTGATAGTTCAAAATTTTATTTTCAATTTTATAGTCTAAAAAAGCAACAATAATATATATATATATATATATATATACAGGGTGTCCGAAAAGTCTGGAAACGGTCGAATAACTCGAGAAATACATATGAGATTGAAAAACGTAAATATACGTGTTGAATATTTTTAAATAAGCTACTCAGTGATACCAAATTTGACCTTCGTAACCAACCCCCTGGGGGTCAGAGGGGGTCCAACTTTGAAATCTTAAATTATAACCCCCATTTTTTATTGCAGATTCGGATTCTAAGGACAAAAATACGTAACTTTTGTTTTTGATGTTTATTTCGAATCCTCGTTTATCACGGTGTAATTGAGCATATTAAATCGATACATATTTCGGCTTTTCCAACGGGATTTTCCCTAATCGAAACTAATTGGGGAGAATTTATGACATCA
Source organism: Maratus speculifer (assembly GCA_964019185.1). Taxonomy (NCBI): domain Eukaryota; kingdom Metazoa; phylum Arthropoda; class Arachnida; order Araneae; family Salticidae; genus Maratus; species Maratus speculifer. The sequence goes on from OZ025289.1 coordinate 287,853,486, forward strand.
AATTCCTCGTCTTTTGCAATAATAGCGTTTCCTGAAAATCACCCGTGCCGATTATTACCGTAGTGCTACACAGTTAAAAATTTGATCCATTTGCTGTAGCGTCACTCCACAGCTTTTATAGAATATCTCTTTCATGACCAATGAGAATGTTCCATAACACAGTAAAGTACACTGTAAAAAAAATTGACCCTTTTACTGCATCGTCACTCCATCGCTTTTATAGAAAACGATTACTTTACTGTGTTATGGAGCATTCTCATTGGTCACAAAAGAGATATTCTATAATAGCTGTGGAGTGACGCTGCAGCAAATGAGTCAAATTTTTAACAGTGTAGCACTATTGAAATAATCGCCACGGGTGATTTTCAGGAAACGCTATTCCTACAAAAGACGAGGAATTTGACGTCAAAAATTCTGCCCAATCAGTTTCGATTAGGGAAAATCCCGTTGGAAAAGCGGGAATATGTATCGATTTAATATGCTCGATTACACCGTGATAAACGAAGATTGGAAATAAACATCAAATACAAAAGTTACGTATTTTTGTCCGTAGAATCCGAATCTGCAATAAAAAATGGGGGTTATAATTTAAGATTTCAAAGTTGGACCCCCTCTGACCCCCAGGGGGTCGGTTTCGAAGGTCAAATTTGGTATCACAGAGTAGCTTATTTAAAAATATTTAACACATATATTTACGCTTTTCAATCTCATATGTATTTCTCGAGTTATTCGGCCGTTTCCAGACTTTTCGGACACCCTGTATATATATATATATATATATATATATATATATATATATATATATATATATATATATATATATATATATAAAGATTTAATAAATAAACATAATTGTAATTTAACAAATTACAACGACAATTTGGAAAAGATATTTTCAAAGGCTAAAATTTTAAAGACTTATAAATAAATCCTATATTCAAATTAATAATAATAATAATCATAATTTTTAGGATGATCATAACGAGTCATATATTACGTAAGTCATGCATTAAACATTAATATTCCTAGACCAATGGTAAAAAACTGCAGTTTATAGATACACTACTTTAACTGTTTAAAATGTGCATTTTTATTTGATAGAGTTAATAAGAATGACTTCTGAACGCCTCATATTACGTAACACATGAATTAAACATTAATACTCCTGGACCCAACATGAACAAATTTTAAGCGAAATTCTAGTTTTACAATTTTTGGAACTCCAAATTTTTAAACTTCTAAAAATCGCGCATTTTAATTTTTTACACCGTTGCGTAGAGAAAAAAAATGCACTTTTAAATGACATTTGTTTGAAATCTATATCACAATTTGTTTTTAAATTATTATTTTTTTAAAAAGTTTTTATTGCTTTTTTTTTTTTTTTTCTGTCATCCTGGCAACAGAAGTATTCCATTTTTGGACATTAAACATGAACCATTCAGAAAACGAATAAAATAAAATAAGTTGCGGAATTCAACCACTAAAAAGATTCTGATATACTTCAGATTTACCAGTTCTTTACCGAGGACAATAACTATTTTTCAAATAGTTAATAAAGCAACATATTAATTTAGAATAATAAAAAATTTATTTTGATCGAACCTGGATAAGAAGAGCTGTCGGTTCTCAAGCAGTTATATATTCTTCCGTATTCGCTTTCACACTGGCGCCATCTAGATGTCTGTTTTTCTCTAAAAAACTTGTCGTTCTTGTATGCGACAAATTTAATTCGAAGCTCTTGATCTGTCTGGTTTTGTGCAAAGAGGAGAGCTTCCATGGGTATTGACAATTCCGAGTCCTAAAACAAGAAATGAAAATGTTTACTATTTACTAGGACATAAAAGAAGATCTATAATGCGTTATTTCTGAAAAAAAAAAAAAAAAAAATTAGTCTTTTTTTTAATTTAAAAATATTCTTTTGGCAGATATAGATAATGTTACTCCGTACATAAGAAAAAAGACCAAAGTTTATAGATATAAAAGTATGTGGAAAAGTATAAAATTAAATAGATATAAACTTAAATAAAATTATGTGAAAATATATAAAATGCTTCGATTTATAGCATAAGTATTATTACTAACATAGCGCAAAAACATATTGATGTACTTGAGAATAATAATAATAATAATAATAATAATAAAATAAATAAAAAAAACATTTATTTATTTATTTATTTGGCCATATTTAGTATACTTAAGTTTTTCTGAAATCTAACTCAAAACTACGAAAAATTATTACAAGTATCGAAAGTCTGACACATTAGGAGAAATTTTTATTTGTGGTATATTTCGGAAAAAAATATCATATTAAATCTAAAATTGGTGGACGAAAGGTTCAGCCCTCGAAGTTGGTAGACAGTAGTTGCGGGGTTCAAACCCAATCGCGGCCGTAGGCCTAACTGTTCGATGTTTTCTGTGGTTTTCTTCGAGCCTTGGATTTCCTTGCGGGTTAGGTAGGGCCTATATCCCTAGCGTAGATAAAACTAAATAAACCAAACTAAATAAACCGAACTAAATAAACCAAACCAAACCAAACCTTGCCGGTTAGGTTTTCACAGAAAGACTGCCCCCCCGGAGAGAAACCCCCTTCGGGCCTATATCCCTGTTGTAGATAATTGGCCGTCATAGAATAAACCAAACCAAACTGAAACATTTCTAAAAATATTTGTATATTCAAGTTTGATTATTAGTAACAATTATAAATTGAATGATTGCACCTTAAATTATCCATAAAAATTTGTATTCAAGTCAAATATAACATGCTAAATAGTGCATACAATAAGACAGGGATTTCACGAACAGATTTAAAATCTTAAAATGTACGTTTCGAATAGTTTCTGTGATCGTCATCAAGCTAAAATGATGTTATATACAAATTTAAAAGTTCAAAATGGACACAAATGTCTAAGAATACAGAAGAAATCTTGAGCGGAAAATACGCAAACGTCAGCATCACCATGTCCATTTTGAACTTTTTAACTTGTGTGTAACATCATTTTATCCTAATGATGATCCCAGGAGCGATTGATATATAAATTTTTTGTACTGAGGATGGCTTTACTTTGGTTCTAGGGGTCATGTTGTTTTTATGACGATCGAATATCTACACGAGTGTTATAGGGCGAAGTGCCCTCTGTGGGGATTTTTATAAGGGAACTTAACTCGAGTTTAGGCAAGGATATCCAAGTTTCGAAGAAAATTGCGAAAAACTCCGAACGATTAGGCCAACGGGTGAAATTGGGTTCGATGCCAACACTTCCCACCTACCAGCTTCGAGAGCAGAACATCACGCTCACTACAGTGTATGCGCGGGGAAGGGGGATCATGATCCTTGTAGATCTTCAAAAACTTTTCACAAATTCCAACATAGGGTAGAATTAATATTTCTTACGAAAACTATCTAAAACTGGCACGAAAAATGAATGATATATCGAAATGAGCTATGTAATGACTTTTGTAAATTCTATTCCTCTAATTAATTTTACTTCCAGCCATTTCATTGTTCGGAATGAAGGCAGGGAAAGTCGATAGCTTCAGAGCCCCGCCCACCCGCTAACCGTTTCTCAATATCTTTAATTTGTCTACTTTTTCTTTTAAATTTGTCCTGTTTCAATTTGTCTTATTTTTTTTCTTTCTTATTAAAGTCCAAGGCTATTCGGGTCGTAAGTAAGGTATTTTGGGGCTATCCGTGGTCGCCTGCCGGCGACAGCGCTGTCGCGCCAGAGACTAGTTCTGTTTGGGTCTAGGTATGGGTCGTCCACGAAAATTGATAACTCACTGCGACCGTTGACCCACTGTCCACCATCTGAGACACATATGTTCGGGATGAAGGCAGGGAAAGATCGATAGCTTCAGATTCTTACACTAAGAATTTTTACTTTTGCTTGAACAATAAATGTTTTAAACATTAAACTTTGAAATATCGCAGTAAATAATTATGTAAAGAGTCAGTCTATAAATATTTATAAAAGCAATTGATTGGCACTTAATAACTGATCGACCGCCAGAGTCTGTAGTACATGTACAACTATCAGACTATATTTTATTAATTATTAGCAGTCCGTGATCAACCGCTAGAGAAAGTCCATTATGTGAGTACTGATAGTAAAAAAAGCTAGAGACTACTGCTGTAGACGAACTTCAACACTCAGTTTTATTCAGCATGGAAAAATTAATAACATAATTGATTGAACACACTTTTTCTGCTTAAAATGCAATCAAAAGAATATCTAGAAATTGGAAATATCGTGCATATCTACTACAAACGCAAGCAATCTATTTAATGAAATTGCTTTGTATTCTTTTGATAAATTTAACTCGCGATTTTTTCTTTCGGACCGCTGTCTTCGTTTCAAAGTAGGACAATCTTTCTAATGGACATCTTGTTCTTTCTTCAATACATCACAGGAAAGAATAACTCGTTAATAATGGCAGTCGGGCGTTACACCCAATATATTAACTGAGTTTGAAGTTTTTCTACAAGGGATAATGATCCGGTACGGTGTTATTTATGACGGCCAATTATCTAATACAGTATGGGCATGGGCCTGAAGAATAGGGAATGCCTTCCGTTGGGATCTTTCTAAGGGAACTTAATCCGTATCTATGCAAGGAAATCCAAGCTTCGAACAAAACAACGAACAATTCTGAATGATTGACCCTACGAGTAGGATTGTTTTCGAACCTAGCACCTGTCGTTTACCAGCTTTCAGAGCAAAACCTATCGGCCACTGGTAGGGTAATGATCCGCATTTCAATCGACTGCCTTCATCAGATTTCGATGGTACAATTGCCGCCGCTCTTTAGTTTAATTCCCGACACATAATGCATGTAATTTAGAACCATTAGTCTAATATCACATAAAAGTCTGCCGGGAAGATATCACGAATACGGAAACCTGCACTGAACAAATTTTAAAGAAACTTTCGATATGCAAAGGGCATCAAAGAGCGGGTTTAAGGCAGTTAGAATGCAAAAAATATGAACACATAAAGCAGCTTTGAACCTATACTGATCTCGGGCACCTTACCGTCCAAAAGAGGTGGAATATATATTCTTCAAAGGCTCATCGAAATTTAGACATGAGGCTATTTGAATAATCTGAACAGACCCGTTTACAACGCTAATCCTATGGAAGAAATTTTTAAAGATATATCATTTACATTTATGTATTTTTGAACGGTTTTTTTCATTGACTAGTTGAGGTCGATCAAAAAACATTTTTTATGTTTTCGATTTTGATTACAGATATTTTTAAAGAGGAAATTTTCATATTCGGAACTGGTTTCGAAAGCAAAAGCATGCTCTTGATGCAAACAAAATTAAAAAAGTAAAGAAAAAACCCCCTAGATATATAAATAAATCTCAGCTATACAGAAAACAAAAATTAATTTAAAAATATTAAAACGCGAACGGGATATCTCAAAAAATTTCTTCCACAGGATTAACATTAGCAAGTGAATCTTCCCGGATGAGTGAAATAACCTTTTAATTCTGTAACTTCTGGTAATATTATAATGGTACAGTTTGATCCACACCGTAACGTTTGAGTATCAACAATAGTTAAGGCGATTCTACTATTTCTCAGTTCCAATCTGAATGAACACTTACATTGCTGGGAAAGTAACCCGATTACGAAAGATCCTATCGGAAAAATTTAAAAGGATTTTAGGTAAGTGAAATACATTGAAAAAATGTGAATAAATGTGTACGAATAACTCTACTCACGATCTCTTCCGGCGGCCCGTCATCGTCGTCCCAGAACGGGACGGTCCTCCTGCGGCTGGTCGTCTTGTCTTTCCTCCGGTACCGAACGGGGAAAATGAGCTCGTCTAGAGCAGCCGCGGCGTCCGGATCCCAGTCGACCGCCTTCACCACCAGATTTTCAGTTTCCAATGTGATGCTCTCCCCTCTCTCCAGTTTAACTTCCGACACGAAACGATCCACTAGTGTAATTACTCTACAAAAATAGATTTGTGAATTAATACTTGACATTTAGTTTATGTTTTAAAAATAAGTAATGAAGAAGAAATTGGGAAAAATCAATTTGTGAATACATAATCGATAAAAAATCTTGTGTGAGAAATTAAATCAATAAAATACAACGTTTAAAACACACAATCATTAAAATTTCTAAACATACGTATACGTTTCGCAAGTTTAAGGACTCGCATCCTCAGTGGGGAAAAAAAAATTAAAGTATATAAAATCGAACTTTTCCGAACTGGAAGCAAGGTGAAAACCCAAATAATGGTAAACACAAAAAAAGAAAAAAAAAAAAAAAAAAAAAATCCATCAAGTTTTAGCAACCAATAGAATCAAACCAGAAATGATTTATTTATTTAACATTTGACTTGTGTGCTCGACATGAAAGCCTGCTTATAAGTCATCGTCAATATATAGGGACGAGATAGCACAAGGAAATTTTACATCATAAGAGAAATACAACCAGGAGCTCCACACACAGGGTGCGTGCAATGGAGCCAGCGGGATTCGAACCCACAACCTCCTACGCTCAGAAGCGATTAGCGGAGTGGTGTCTTAACCACGGAGGCCCTCCCCCAGAAATGAAGTATTCTGACATAACCAATCTACCCAGAAAGTTGAGATGTACGGCATGCTAGATAAATCATTAACCAAGGAGTTTTTAAATCTATTGATAAGGAATGGTTTATAAAAGTCTAAATCAAGCGGAGTAGTGGATATTTGGATAATCGTGGCTAAAGTAAAATTGAAATTACGACCTTCATCCCAGCAATGAGAAGCAATAGAGGAATTTTTCAATTCTTTTCTCTTTACATCGCCTATGTGTTCTTTGACTCTTTTTTGGAGCTTACGTTTGGTTTTGAATTAATTAGTTTATGAATAATGGTTGTGAATTAATACTTGGAATTTAATTTATATTTAAAAAATAAGTTATGAAAAAGAGATTGACAAAAAAATCAATTTATGAATTAATACTTGAAATTTAATTTATGTTTTAAAAGTAAGTAATGAAAAAGCGATTGGCACAGATGTCATATGCGCACCATATTGGTGCGGTTGCAGCAGAATGTCGATACTATGTCTCACATGGCAACCCAGCTATTGTTCTTTATTTATTAATAAACTGTTTATTTACTTTTAATTTCTTTTTTTAAATGATGTAGATTGGTTGGTTGTGTTTGAGACAGCGAATTATGAACATCAGGGATACGGGAACTAGGGAGTGGGGCTGCCTCCTTGCAGGTCTTCCTAAGGGAACACAACTCGTATTTACGCAGAGAAATCCAAATTGGGATCGAATCCAGCGCCTGCCGTCTACCAGCTTTGAAAGCAGCACCTCTCAGCCACTGGTGGGATTGACATAAATTGCATTGTTCTATAGTTGTTAATTGAACTTTATTTATTATCATTTCATTTTTTGAAATAATAGAAAACAATTAATGTATCTATATCTATATATATCTACATCATGTTGTAATATTTACAACACTTGTGTATTCCCCGGATATTCTGAGGTAACCACATGCGATTCAGGATTAAGGGCGTACATGTGGGACTCCCTTCCACTTTATAGTTCATTACTGTTTTATTTTCTCCATATCCACTATAGTTTACTTGGTATTTCTTTATTTAATTTTGGTTTTATGTGTGTTGGTGGCCCCAGATTCGTATTATTTTGCTTTTTCATGGCTAATACGAAGATGAAACCACACACTTCATTTGTAGTTCTAAAGTATTCGCGGCTTGACAATTCTGCTTTAATTCTACAAATTTCAATTATATTCATATTATTTATTTATTTAATTTCTCCCCAGGTTCAATTTGTTTTTTTTTTCTGTTAAATTCAAATAGTTTATATTGTTTACAATTAATGGTCTTATATATATATATATATATATATATATAACTTATATTTGAAAGCAAAGTTTTCGCCAAATTGACACCAGAAAAAATCGCGTCAATGTGGTGTGTATATGACATCTGTGACAAGAGATTTTCTAATTGATATAAAAATTATTGAGGTACTCAATTAAGAAATGCTGAACGCTTCCAGAGGTACAGCATCAGGGGACATGCAGCATTACTTATAGCATGTATTATATACAGATGCAGCATTATTATATATTAATTTTGACCTTATTTAATCGTATAAGAACCAAAGATTAATTAAGCCCAAATTTAGAATACAATAATAGTGGCAGTAATATGATGCAGCGTCCCTTGACGCTACACCACTGGACGTAATACCGATACAGATCTTTTGATCGCCAGTGGTAAAATCTCATTTTAGCCAATGGGGAAATTTAATTAGGTAATTACTCATTACCTAATCTAAATATTTAAACACTGTTTACATCATCAGAAAGTAGACTTCAGATGTAGTGAATTCAAGTAAATTATTTCCCTTATTTTAAACATTTTTAAAAAAGTGACATACTTTGAAAATTTTCCTTTAACATAAATTTTTTATTCTATCATGTTCTAAAAGGTACTCAATTTGCAGGAAATATTTTTAAAAACGCACTCGCCTGCATCTGATACTTTCTGATGGTTAAAATGTGTTTCCGTATTTATATTAGATAATGAGTAATCACCTATTTAATTTTTTCCCTATCTTAAATTTTACGTTTCCCTTTATCAGCAGTAGCCCTAAGCATTTAAGTGCAGTGTTTTGTAGCTACATTTAAATATCTGAAGTTGCTTACATAAAGATTGATTTTTATATGAAATGTATTTGATGCATTAAAAAAAATGTCAACAAGTTTCTAATTTTAACACGTTGAGTGGCTACGGTGACTGACATTGAATTTTCCGCTTAATCTGTGTCAGTCACCAATGACTGACCGTGTAAAATATGATATAAAACTAAAAAAAAAATATATTGTTTAAGTAACAATCAAGGAAATATAATTCTGTAATAAGTAAAAGTTTAGTGGATTTTAAATAAATTTCAGTACAGTCGATCCCCGTTATAACGAGCTTCAAGGGACCGAAGTTTTTGTTCGGAATGTATCCGAACCGTTAAAAAATGTTAGAGTTTACAAAATACAGTCGACTCTCGTTAATTCGAAATCGGATAATTCGAATTTTCGCTTAATTCGAACTAAACATGAAGTCCCGAAATTTTCAATGGCTGAATAACGTTAAAAAATTTCATTAATTCGAACTCATTTTCTCTTGACTTCGTTTAATTCGAACTAACGAGAATTCCAATTTTTCATTTCTCTTTTCTTTCTCTCTGATTTCAGATCATTTGAATAACTTTCTTTCTTTGATTTTTGTGAAAATTGTTCCGAAAGAATATACTTATAATCCCATGCATTTGATATTCACTTTCTTAGTGACCCGTCTGTCCATCAGTGACGCTTCAATTTTTTTTCCATTGAGCTTGTTTCTAGTCTTTTAATTAGTTTATGTATTTATACATTCTTATTTAATATTAAGTCATATTCTAATAATGACAGACGAAACAAATTTTAAAAAAGACTATAACATGAATTCCTTTGTAATAGTACCACATTAAGTATGTTTTCATTTCATACTTTCCATAATTCGAACTTCGGATAATTCGAACATTTCTTGCTGTCCCGACGAGTTCGAATTAACGAGAGCCGACTGTATGTATATTATTAGCTGATACCTATAATGTTGTATTATGTAAAAAAAATCCGTAAAATATGTTAGAAATGGTCATTAATGAATTAAATTCACTAAAATTGATTACATTAAACTGACACAATACTAAATGTATTAACTAGAAATGAAGGCACATAGAAATACAGTACAGCGCCTACTATCTAAACAAGTCGAGACCGTTCGGATAAATGTTAGGATAAATGGGCAGGCAATTTAAGGGATGATCCTGACTATACTAATATCTTTACAAATTATCCAGGCTTAGGATGACTAACACTAATTATTGGCGCGTTAAAAATCGGTTTATTTATATTTTTATTTATTTTTTTATTTACTTTTTATCAATCAATTTTTTTTTATCATCTTCTGAACTGCAGTGATGATAATTTAAGGAAAACAGCTTTTGATTATTGCTTGCTTTAAAGAAGACATTCTTTTCAATGCTGCCATGTCTCAAACTATTTTTAAATACATTAGTTAAATAAGTTATCATTAAATGCATTACTAAACAGCTATAATAGGAGAAATAGAAAATAACTGACGGGTGGCGTGATCACATCTGCAGAATAGCTACCATAAAAGAAAAAGAAAGCAGTTATTACTACTCTTTAATAAAAATAATTACCGTTAATTTTCGCCATGTTTCACCAACCGGCATGGATTTTCTTATAACATTAGAATCGAAATCCTGTTTTTACAACAGCGAAAAAGTAAAAAGAGAAAAAAAATCATGTCAATTGGAAATTTTTTTTCGCTATAACCGATTGTGAAGATTTGAGAGATTCGTTGTATAAGAATAAAATAACATTAAATACTATAAGAAAACGACGGAACCGAAATTTTCATTCATTATTGCCGGGGATTTGTTATAAACCGGGTACGCTATAATTGGGTTCGACTGTAATTACTTAAAACAATGTAATTTTTTAAATTTTATATCATATTTTAGATTGCCAGTTATTGGTGACTGACGCGGTCTAAACGGAAAGTTCAGTGTCAGTCACTGGAGACTAACGTGGCACTCAACGTGTTAAATTTGCGTGTAGTACTAATGATGTGCAATTAAGGAGATTTTTGTTTTATTTAATTTCGTGGCCCTTTAAAACTTCCCTGGAGGAATCACGTATTTTCAGTGTCTTTATACGAAGTCTTACTACTTAAGATGCTATAATGTTAGGAATAATTCATTTTTATGCAATTTTAGAAATAGTTTATTTGTATACAATTAAATACAGCTTACAGAAATTAGTGATGAGAAAATTAGTAAGGAATCCACAATTTTGTTATTTTTCTCTAACATGAAATATTGCTATTAGGAAGAAAATAGAACAACATTTTCTGATAAGCATATTATGCTCAAAAAATCAAAACTAAAAAACAAAGTAATACATAATATAAGATAAATCATTAAAAAAAGTGAATTTACAATCTCCAATCTATGACATATTTCATATTTTGAAGAACATGTGTTTACTATAATCTAAAACAACGGAAAGAAATTATTGCGTACCGACTTTACTAACGTAGAATTAACAACTTTATTAACGTAGAATTAACAAACAGTGCGAATTTTGTTAATATATTACAGAAAGAAATATAATTTTATCAAAAGATCGATAAAAGAGAGGACATTATTTTTGTCTGATATTTGCTGAAAAACGCGATTTTCGGCAAAAGATCGTGAAAAAAATTTAGATTCTCGTCAGAGGATTGCGGGAAAACACAATTTTCGTTAAATGATCACGAAGAAAACCCCTGCAAAACTAGCCGAAATATGGCGACATAGATGCCGAAAATTAGTCGCCAAGTCAAAAAAATTTGTCGCCATGTGGCGACAAGCGACTGTGAATCTGCATCTCTAACGGGAGTTGGTAAGTAATTAATCTTAGTCTTCTTTATTTGTTATGATAACATTTGTGTTCGGTTTTCGAACAATTCTTTGCATAGAATTGCTTTCGAAAACCAATGATACCATTTATTGTATTTATTCTTCTGCCATTTTAAATTTTATTTCTGTGTAATATTTACCTGTTCACAGTCGTGCCATTTGTGTCTCCAACCCGCAAGAGAGTTTCATTGATGGCCAACATATTACTCACGATGGACAGCATATTGTGCGCAATCTGAAAGAGTAAAAAATATATGTTAATATTGGCATAATAACAAATGCTTTTGCACAATTACTTTGTTAATGTCTGATTAGTTTTAAATTTAGTTTTTTACTTTTGAAACAAATACTTATCCAAACTGTATAAATTCTAAAATGTTATGTTTTCGGATAAATAAATCATGTTTGTTGTATCTTAAAACTTCGATATTTACTAAACGGTGTTAAATGATAAATTAACCTTCTACACTAACAAAAAAAAAAAAGAAAAAAAAAAAAAAGATTATTGTTGCATGGAAGGTATTTGGGATTTCTTCTTCTATTACTTGGATCTCACCTACTAAAAAAGAAAAAAAAAAAATCTGTAGAAAATCTATGGGTATTTGGCCCAAAAATATGTGGGAAATCCGTCAGTATTTGTCATTATGCAGATATTTTAAAGAATATTTTTTTAAATTCTGCAGATATTTTTAAGATAAAGCTAAATCTGCAAACTTTCTTCAAATTTCTGAAGAAAGTGGCGACTTCTTCAGATAATCTTAAGATTATTTTTAGTGGGGCAGTACCTTGAAAATCTAGTAATTTGGCAAAAACATAGAATTAAAAAAATTTTACACTAAATACAGGTAACCTAAAATTAATCACAATAAAACTTCACAGTGACACTCTTATTAGAAGAAAAACTAAGAGTTTCTTTCTTTTGCTTATTTTTTAAATGAACAACTGTTATTATTTTTCCCGCAACAAACAAATATTTTTAATTACTTTATTTTCATTAATCTGTGTTTAACAAACGTTTTACTCTTGCCTCCAAAATCTCGATCTTTCCTTAAATGTTCCTTAAATTACACACATGTAGCATAAAATTAAACAAAATAAAATTTCAGACAGATACTCTTATTAGTACGAAAAACTAAGAGTTTCTTTGCTTTGCTTATTTTTTTAGAGCAACAACTGTTATTTATTTCCCACAAGAAATAAATGTTTTTAATTACTTTGTTTTCAGTTATCTGTGTAATACAGGGTGTCCTAGAAATATTGGGATAAACTTTAAAGGGAGATAGGGTACATCGCGAGGATTCAGTTTTGCATAACAATTTATAGTCAGAAATGTTTTCCTGGCGCGGTAGTGACGACACAAAATACAAGAAAAAAAAAGGACACGAAGAGGGAAAGAAAACATGCTTATTATTTTTAGTGCTGCTAAAATACTGAGACAATGCTGGGAAGTACTCTGGAACTTGTTGCACGCATCGTGGCAGCTGTGGGGAAGTTCGGGACATTCTTGGTGTTTTAGAGATCATTAGATCATTCATGCGCCGGAGATGCACTCCGTGCATCACGGCCCGGAATCGGAATTTTGAACACCTGTTGTTTATGACAATCGTTGTCTCTTTAATGTTCTTTTATCTCAGTTTTTTGCTGTATTAAGGATAATAAACATACTTTCTCCTCTTATTCTTGTCCGATCTTTCTTGTGTTTCGCGTCGTCCCTACCGTGCCAGGAAAACGTTTCCGACCATGGTTTGCTGTTTAAAACTGAATCCATTGTGATGTACCCTACTTCCCTTAAAATTTGTCCCACTATTTCTGGGACACCCTGTATATATATATATTTTTTGCTTTTAAAAACCCGATGTTTCCTCAAATGCTCCCTAAATCAAACACACATAGCCTAAAGTCATTATAAAACAAAAGTTCTAAGTGATACTTTTTCTAGAACAAAACCTAAGAGTTTTTTTCCGTTGCTTATTTTTTAAAGGAACAACTGTTATTCTTTTTTTTTCGCAACATATAATTGTCTTTAATTACTTTATTTTTGTTTATCTGTGTATTTTTGTTTTGCTTTCAAAATCTGGATTTTTCCTCAAATGTTCCTAAATTAAACATGTTTAGCCTAAAGTTAATCACAACAAAACTTCAGAATAATACATTTATTGGAAATAAAAACCAAAGGTTTTTCTTTTGCATATTGTTTAAAAAAACAGCTCTTATTTTCTTCCCTAGAACAAATAAATATTTTTAATTACTTTACTTTCATTTATCTGTGTATTTTTTTTATTCTTGTTTTTAAAATCCTGATGTTTCCCCAATTGTTCCCTAAATTATGTGAATTTTTTAAAAAAGAAAATTGTCTTAATTACTTAAATGGTTTAAAAACAAAGTTTGCAATATTACAAAAACTCTTTAAAAAGTCTTATTTGTTATTATTCATGATCTTTATTTACTTTTTCACATGTAATTTCAGTTTAAAAACTGTTTTTTTTTTTTTTTTTTTTTATTATTATTATTAAATATTCAAGATGAGTTAACTGTCTTTTGAAATTCCATAAAAAGTAACATATTTATTGGACAAAAATGTTTGTCATGATTGCAATTGCAAGTTTCATGTAAACAAAAAGTTATTTAAAACAATCGCCCATAGTTGACGATATACCTTCAAACTGAGATAAAACATCAACTAGCTACATGTGTACATTTACAGATTTTTTTTTCTATATTTCAATCTGAGCACTCTTTTTCGTTTGATTCACATACAAGGGATACTTAATTTCATTATACAGGTTGAAATATGGTAGTATAGTATGGTATTCTATAGCCATTAAAAAAAAAGTATACAATACATTTTAATCACAAAATTGTCGCAGGGAAAAATGGAAATAGCCATAAGATTTGGAAATTATGTGTTATTTAAATTCATGGCTTGCTCATCTTGAGTTTCTGATGATTTTTTAAGGTTTGAGGATTTGTGGTAATCGAACTATGGAAAATTTTTGGAAAAAATACTTTTTACTGGGTTCAAATAAATAAATAAATAAGTTAATAAAAAATAAAATCGATCACGACACATTTCCGTCCAGTCTTCATCCAAATTGTAAGACTGATGAACTACTTTGCTCTTATTACAGAAATCTCTAGTTTTACTGCGGAACCTTCTAGCGGCTGATGGTTGAAATACCTAGCTATAAGCAAGATGAAAAAGTATCCATTATGATATTGGCATACTGATATACTAATATTTTATTATCAATATACTCGTTTTCTCTATAAATATTTCTAATATAATATAATAATATAATTACCTTTTGTTCTAATGCTTCAAAATAAATAAATAAATAGATAAAAAATTCAGAATTTTTGTCATTGAATAATTTTAAAAGTGAAAATTTCTTATGCGATGGTGTTGATTGAAAAAAAAATTACCATGGAATACAAAACTCGACGCGGAAATCAACGAAATCGAAAAGAAATAAATATATTTAAACAGATGTGGAAAGGGACTCACGTTTCGAATGTTCAAAGATAAAATTAGATTTTTCCTTGAATGTATTTCTTGAGATTTTGTCATTGTCAAATTTTTTAATTTAAGTAAAACTCACTTTCTTATCGTGTATAGCATATTCTAGAACACCTTCAATCCGTCGCGTAGCTTCCTGCATTCTGTCAACGTTTAGGTGCCTTGGATCCTCTGTTAACATCCAGAGCTGGCCGGTGAGTTCTTCCGCATTCTTATAACCCTGAAAAGAATTAAAAAAAAATTAGTAAATAAAAATTTCCATAAATAAAAACATTTTTTACCATTAAATGTGAACTTTTATACAATTATTATAAATCATTATGCAAAATCGGGATTTTTTGGCGTGCAATGCAGTGGTTTCACGTGTCAGGATTTGGAATCCCTGTATCAGTATGTCCCACTTAAATCAGAACTAATTGCAGCATTAATTGGAACCCATCACAATCCTCTCGTCTATGAACTTTGAAATCATAACTTCCCAAGCTGTCACCTATAGTCCTTTTAAATAGCGGAGGCAGGTGACCTTGAAAAATTTACCACTCACCTTCGCCAATAGACCCTTTGCACGTGACGTCACATGCTTCATCTGGTGCCCAAAAACAAGACAAATGTGATGTTTTCACATTTGTAAATACAGTGATTTCCACTTCATTTTTTAAGTACTTAAAAAAATAATGAAAGACTAAGAAAAATCAAAATTAAACAGAAAGGCCACACGTGCTTTTAACGGCAAACGAGGTGCTACGATGTTTTGTTTGGGCTCCAGATGTGCATCAGATTAGAGTATCAGCCGTTGCTGTGACGTCAATGCAAGGGGTCAATTGAGGGGAATATCACATGTGGTTCTATCAGAAGCTTCGAGGAATCATAGTCTCACCTTGTCAAAGTTAGCCGCCTCCGTTATTTAAAAGGACTATAATTTAATCGTCAAATATATATACTTTCAATTCCTTTTTATGAAATTTAAATTATTTTAAAAATTTTAATTTAAAGTTTACATTAAAATACAGAGTGGAATACAAAAGCAATGAGCCTTTTTCAAAAGACAAATTTATTGAGAAAATCGATAGAATTGACTAATAGTCTTCAAAATAATCACCTCCTGCATCAATCTACTTTTTCAGTGCATTTCCATGACTCGAAGGTATCAAAGTCTGTGATGGCTGCAAGGGCTGCCTTGACATTTGCTTGGATGACTTCGATCAAGTGAAAGCATTTGCCTTTCAGTGCTATTTTAAGACGTCAACTACTGGCTGAAAAAGACCGGATGATAATGTAAAGTCTATGGGGGCTCTCTTTTCAAATATCTCGCTCAAATTTTAATATTTTGACTTGATTTTTTTGCATAGGATAGCTTAAGACGATCCACAACCGGTCTAGTTTTTACTTTTTAGGTTTTGGTTTCAAATTAAAAAAATACTTTAACTTTCAGAATCGGTTTGAACCGGTTATGTAACTTAAACTATCCTAATATAAAAAGAATTTAACTAAAATTGAAAAAGTAAAAACTAGGCTGGTTGTGGATCGTCTTCAGCTATCCTATGCAAAAAAATGTCAAATTATTAAAATTTGAGCGAGAAATTTGAAAAGAACGCCCCCCATAGACTTTAACATTAGTATCCGGGTCTTTTTAAGCCAGTAGTGTGGGCTCTTAAGTGCGAAAACAAGAAGTCAGCAGGGGACAAGTCCGATCTGTAGGGAAAATTAAAGAAATACCGGGAAAGTTATCCCGGGCCAGGCAGGCGCTCTTCATGAAGGTAGTGCAGCTGGGTGCATTATTGTGGTGAAGCTTCCAGCTGTCCTTGATGTCCTTTTGCTTGCGTGCGACTCTTCTTTTCAGATTTTTCAGGACTTCCAAGTAGTGAGCAGCATTCATGGTCACTCCGGGTGAGACAAACTTGTAATGGAAACCCCATTCACTCCGAAGAAGGCAATGAGCATGGTCTTCGTGTTGGATTTGCTCATCCGCGCTTTTTTGGGACAAGGTGTGTTTAAGGCGTGCCATTCAGAGCTTTGTCGTTTTGTCTCTGGATCGTATTTGAAAGTCCAAGTTTCGTAACCGTTTATCCCTTTTTCGAGTATGCCGGGATCGTCTTTGCACAGTTGTTGCAGTTCTTGACATCGGAGCACTTGGTTGTTTTCTTTGCTCTTTGGTTAAAATTTCGGCATGTGTTTGGCGCAGATATTCCGCATGTGCAAGCCCTCGGTAACAAGGCGTTGCGCGTTGTCTCCGATAAGTCCAGGGTCTCTGTTACTTGATAGAGACTTAAACGCAGGTCCGAGTTAAAAAAAATCACACGTTCGCTGTATACAATGTTAAAAATTTCGTGCTACTTTGAACCAAGATTTGGTGCTTGCAGCTATTACCAGCTGCCACCATAGGATGGTTCAATCGAAGCTCCAAATCTTGGAACGAGTTTACACCATATTATTTGAAAAAATGGTATTATGGTTGAACCGAAGTTCCAAATCTTGGAACAAGATTTCACCATCTTATGGTGGCAGCTACTAAGCACCAAATTTCGATTCAAAGTAGCACAAAATTTTTAACATTGTATTAACGTCAGTTCGGCATCCAGATTGTGGTTTCTCGTTTAGCTCTTCCTTGCTCTCTTTACAGATAAAAGCCTTGTGCCACTTTTTTGCTGGAGATTTGGATAGGCACTAATTCCCAAACGTCTATTGAAGCATTCCGAATGTTTCAGAAGGAGGCAACCAGCTGGTAGCAGAACTTTATATCATACCGTTGCTCGAAGGAACTTTCCATTCCGCCGTATTACACAACTACCGCACAAGTGTTCCCGTCAAGGCCTTGCCGCTCGAAAAACTCGAAAGTTCGTGCCGATGTATGCTTGCGTCAGAATAACATGAGGCTCATTACTTTTGAATCCTAGCCCGTATATTAGTTAATGCTGATCGTTAATTTTTTGATATACGAGTTGCAAAAAGTTACATCACAAATTTTGCGTACTGACTTAAACAGACTGCCAAAAATGAAAATATTTATTAAGTAAAATGTAAAATGAATTTTAACACATTTAGCAACTTTAACACATGTGTGCCCAAAATGTTAACCTAAACAATGAAATCAATAGCGAAAAAGATATATTTGCCTACATTGTCAAGCATTCAGATTTTTTTTCTAGGTAGAGTCAGGAAATAACATTAGACGTATATAAATGTTGAGCCTTCAATGTAAAAATAAAGGATTCTGTAAATTATGGGAAGTCTAAAGCGAAGAGAAAATAATAGATTAATATGCCGTTTTTTAGCTACGTTTGTAATAATGTAAATACAAAGCACCTATAGTCATTGTTCAGTCCGTCCGTTCGTCTGTCCGTATATAACCGAGCAAAAAGTACCCAACCGAATCTTTTGAAATTTATAATACATAACTGTTGCATAATTTTGTCGAGTTATTTCAAATTTTATGAAAATTGAATGCATATTTTAATTAAAGGGACAATCAAGAGATACCGTTACATTACGGCCAATGGGGAAAAAAAAAATTTCAAGTGCATTTTTATGATGTTACACTCTTTGGAACATTATAAAATTGTATAAATCCATTAAATATATACCAAATTATACATTCTGTACAACTAGTGGTAGAAAACATATTTGTCATTCATTTACAGGGCCACACAAAAGTATTCCATTGCATAAAGGTGTAGGGGGAAACATTGTTTGGCGAGCGTTTCAATTATATTAAATAATTTTACATTTTACGAAAATGACATATACGTAGGGATTACAATCCCGAGACTAATTTCCGATCCCGAGATTTCGGGATTGTTTAGATTCAATCCCGGGATCCCGGGATGATCCCGGGATTACGAAAATTAAAATATCTTCAATATTACCAAATCTCACAATAGCTAAATTTCACAATATTGTAAAAAAAATAATTAAAGCAAAAATACAACCTCACTTAAGAAAATATACCAAATTCAAAATTTATTAATTAATAATAAAAAAGTGTAGGATAAATTACAACAATTGGAAATTAAAACAAATATGCTGTTAATGTTTGACTATGTAACAACAATAACAAAAAAGTATGTTTTATCTTCCATATAGTTTCTTTCATTTGGTGTTGAAAAAGTCTTTGAATGGGTAAATATTCACAATATGGAAAGATAATTAATAAATTCATATTACTAATTAAATTTTGAATTATTCTCATTACCAAATAATTAAAGATTACAAAATTAGGATATCGAAAACACCAGGTTTTCCTCTACACTTTTTTTTATTGAAATAAAAGTACTTAACACATACTCACATATAACAATAAAAATTTAAATAAACGTATTATTTAAATTTCTAAATAGTGATAGTTGTTAAAATTTCAAAACATTTGCATAACACAAAAAATTATTGCATACCAAGATAAAAAAGAACATTAGTTTGAATAGCTCTGTGTTCCTTAATTAATCGGTTTTCCTTTGAAAATATGATCAATGAAATATTAAAGCATCTAAAGTATCACTTCCATGTCGACTTCTAATTTTGTTTGCAATAAATCCTGCTGCCGAAACTACTCAATCTGCTTCGACACTCGCGGAAGGAATTGTCAGCAAATATTGAAAAATTAATTTTAAATGATGACCACGTACTCCTCCATTTTCAAAAAGAGACATTTCTAATTTGTATTGATAAATCCTTTTGTTTTTGTGTTTCAGGTTAGACAGTTCGCATGCTTTTTACTTACCCATCATACGTAGTATAGGGTAAGTCTTGCAATCGTTTTGAAAATCGAAAAAATTTTTTTGACGTATTTACACGTTTTAGACAGTGGAGATTCCGAAAAACATATTTTTAGAAAAAATTTTTTGCCGTCCGTCCTTCTGTCTGTCTGTCTGTCTGTAAACGCTCTATCTCTCGAACGAATTGAGATAGAGACTTGAAATTTTGTATGTAGTTAGTATGTAAAAATGGGACGAACCCTATTTAATATCAGCAACCTCGATTATCCGGAACTATTTTTTTCGGACTCTCGAAAAATTCGTTCTGATAAAAGGTATATAAAAATTTTCGAATTTTTTTGTTCTAAGGAATGGACGTAAAAGGCAATAAAATAACACACATTTTGCATATAGAACGAAGTCAATAGGATTATTAGTTGCCGAGATATTTGTAATCCTGTTTTCCACATTCTTCGATTTTTCATGACCCTGTATTTCATTCAAATTTCAATTAGAGGTATATTTTAATTGGAAATAAGACGCTTAATCCGATGCAGTTAATTGTTAGTTAATAGAGTTATTATTTTTGGAGTTATAAGGTTGTTTCTTTTGCGCAGTTCGGTACTACTTGAGTAGTTTGGTGTTTTATATAATTTGTCAATATCGGTAATCAGCAGTTCTTTAATAGAGCATTACTATGTATATTAACAATATTTAAATTTTGTTTATGAATTGCAATGCATTGTATAAATAGTTTTCACATGTTTTATTTTCATATACATATCCATGATGGGTAAGTATTACGGTGGCCCCCAACGACTAGTTTTATATGCACTCACAAAAAAATAATTTTATTAAAAAAAAAAAAAAAAATTAATTGTATTTTTACTATGACATTATTACTTACCCATCATACGTAGTATAGGGTAAGTCTTGCAATCGTTTTGAAAATCGAAAAAATTTTTTTGACGGATTTACATGTTTTAGATAGTGGAGATTCCGAAAAACATATTTTTAGAAAAAAAATTTTGCCGTCCGTCTGTCTGTCTGTCTGTCTGTCTGTAAACGCTCTATCTCCCGAACAAATTAAGATAGAGACTTGAAATTTTGTATGTAGTTAGTATGTAAGAATGGGACGAACCCTATTTAATATCAGCAACCTCGATTATCCGGAACTATTTTTTTCGGACTCTCGAAAACTTCGTTCTGATGAAAGGTATATAAAATTTTCGAAATTTTTTGTTCTAAGGAATGGACGTAAAAGGCAATAAAATAACACACATTTTGCATATAAAACGAAGTCGATCGAATTATTAGTTGCCGAGATATTTGTAATCTTGTTTTCCACATTCTTCGATTTTTCATGACCCTGTATTTCATTCAAATTTCAATTCAGAAGTATATTTTAATTGTAAATGAGACGCTTAATCCGACGCAGTTAATTGTTAGTTAATAGAATTATTGTTTTTGGAGTTATAAGGATGTTTCTTTTACGCAGCTCGGTACTACTTGAGTTGTTTGGCGTTTTATACAATTTGTCTAAATTGGTACATCAGCAGTTCTTTAATATAGCATTACTATGTATATTAACAATATTTAAATTTTGTTTATGAATTGCAATGCATTGTATAAATAGTTTCACATGTTTTATTTTCATATACATATCAATTATGGGTAAGTATTACAGTGGCCCCCAACGACTAGTTACTTACCCATCATACGTAGTATAGGGTAAATCTTACAATCGTTTTGAAAATCGAAAAATTTTTTTGACGGATTTACACGTTTTAGATAGTGGAGATTCCGAAAAACATATTTTTAGAAAAAAAATTTTACCGTCCGTCTGTCTGTCTGTCTGTCTGCCTGTAAACTCTCTATCTCCCGAACAAATTGAGATAGAGACTTGAAATTTTGTATGTAGTTAGTATGTAAGAATGGGACGAAGATTATTTAATATAAGCAACCTCGATTATCCGGAACTATTTTTTTCGGACCCTCGAAAAACTCGTTCTGATGAAAGTTATATAACATTTTTCGAACTTTTTTGTTTTAAGGAATGGACGTAAAAGGCAATAAAATAACACACATTTTGCATATAGAATGAAGTCGATCGGATTATTAGTTGTCGAGATATTTGTAATCCTGTTTTCCACATTCTTCGATTTTTCATGACCCTGTATTTCATTCAAATTTCAATTTAGAGGTATATTTTAATTGGAAATGAAACGCTTAATCCGACACAGTTAATTGTTAGTTAATAGAATTATTATTTTTGGAGTTATAAGGATGTTTCTTTTACGCAGTTCGGTACTACTTGAGTAGTTTGGCGTTTTATATAATTTGTCGAAATTGGTACATCAGCAGTTCTTTAATAAAGCATTACTATGTATATTAACAATATTTAAATATTGTTTATGAATTGCACTGCATTGTACAACTAGTTTTCCCATGTTTTATTTTCATATGCATATCCATGATGGGTAAGTATTACGGTGGCCCCCAACGACTAGTTTCTATTTCTTGTTGTAATTTTTCCTTAAATGTTCGGTTATACATTTGACGCTTCGCAGTGAACTCAATATGCGTTATTTCTCTATCTTCAGACTTGCTATTGTCAACACTGTTATTCACCCTTCCAATTATTGCTTTACTTGCTTTTTAATAACAGTTTTGTTAGGAATAGAAAACATACTGCTAGTTTGCACTCAGGTCATCTCATTTAGGATTATGCAAATAATTTAAATACCCGATAATTCTATATGTCGTCGTTCTGTATTGCATAGTTTTAGCACGCCTGTCATTTTATAAGCAAATTTTGATTTTTTTTCTCCGACAGTTCGTTTAAAAGAATTTTTAAGGCTGCGCCTGCGGCTAACAAATTAGAATCCCTGCGACAGATTGCCTCTACTGTGACTTATATCGGTTTGAGGACTTCAATAATTTCGTTTATAAGTAGAAAATCGGAATCGTCAATTCAGATCTTATGCTCTAAATCAATTAAAGCTTTCTGTATGCTATTTTTCAAGAAATAAAATCGTTCAAGTATAGTTGCCAGCTATTCCATCTAGTCTTGCAATCTAAAAGAAGGGAAAATTCTTTCTTTTTTTCAGATTTAACATACTGTTACGAATTTTGTAAATAGTTAGTGTTTGTACTGTAAAATAATGTAAATAATCTTATTAAGCTCCATTCCTAAACTAATATTAGTAAAGGAATGGAGCTTAATAAGATTATTTACATTATTTTACAGTACAAACTCTAACTATTTACAAAATTCGTAACACTACCCCCTCCTCAAAGACTGCACGTCCCGGGCAGTGCAATCCTTGAGTTAGAGGAAAACACTTAAAATAAATAAATAAATAAAAGAACTAATTACTATTTACATATTTACAAAAAGTGAAATTTTTAATCACTTTGGCCAAAATAAGGGGCTAGCCGGTTATAATGTACGAAGCCCAAGGTCGTACATAGTTAGTGTTAGTTTAGTTTGGAGTTTAGAGTTAGTTTAGAGTTTTAGAGTTAGTTTGTAAATAGTTAGTGTTTGTACTGTAAAATAATGTAAATAATCTTATTAAGCTCCATTCCTTTACTAATATTAGTTTTTGTTACATTGTCTCTGTTATCAAGCAAACTTGTCTATTATTTTCAGTGAATGTCTATGGCAGCTTTGCGAAATATTAGAGATATCGCCAAGTTGGCGTCACTTTTGGCGACTAATTTTCGTTGCCAAATTTGGCGATATATCGCCAAGTTGGCGACAAACTTGGCGATTGTTGGCGATGGTAACCCTTCCCTACTCTATGGTAACCCCCCTATTGATATACTGATGCATTGAATGTTGTTCCGTGGATTTTTCGAGAGGGTTCTAGAAATTTCCAGCACCTGCTGCGAGCCTATATAAGGAGAGCGATACGAGCTGCTGTTGTTATTATTTACCAGTCAGTCATTGAGTGAACAACGCGTTTGTTAAGCAAGTTTGCTTGAGTCTTATTTACGTTATTTTGAATGTGATTTAGTGTTGAGACGTTGTATAAAGAGTCTCTGGAACCTATATCGGCACTTATACGATAGATTTGAACAATTATTTTTGAATATCTAGAAATATTTGTGAGTTTCGAAGACTGTGTTGTTCTGAAGTTCTGTAAATAAATTATTTTCTACTTTTCTGACAAGAGTTTGAAGTTGTCTAACCATAAGATCAAAAGAACCCCATATACGCTGCAACAATACTTTTGAAGAACTTCATTTTTTGTTGCAGATCGTTTAAAATAATTACTAATTTTCGAACTTTTTAAATAAGTTCATTAATATATTCATCAGAGTATAAAAAGCCGTTTTCATCTTCAAAAATTAAAACAAACTTCGATTCTAAACTTTCTGAAGATTCAATATCTTCATCTTCATCTTTATCATCTTCTTCTAGAGCTAAATTTTCACTTCCGCAGCATGATTCAGCTATTGTTTTACTGTAGGAAGTTTCTGGTTCTGTATTTCGTTGATTACAATATAAATCATCACAAACTGCTAAAAGAATGCCATGAGAGAAACAAAGCTGTTGATCAGCTTCAATTTCTTTTACGACTTTCATCATTACATTTTGTCCATCAGTTACGATAGCAACAACGTCTTTTTTCATTGAAATGCCATACTGTTTTAGGCGCAGTGTTAGCATTTAGACACTTTTTTTCAATGAAATATCTGTGTATAGGCACAAGCCCTAAATTAAAAAAATTGTTTAGATTTCTATTTCTTGAATGGACATTAATATTCACAAATCACTTGTTTGCAGTAGATGTCCATTCACCAAATTCAAACTAATTTTTTTCCCCGAAGTTTTAAAAGTTTGTATTTCTTTTATAATTAACATCTTTATTATGAAACTTTAGTTCCCTACACGATTTGAACTGATATTGCAGATTTTGGCAAATCATTATAGCCTTTAGCTATCAGTAAATTTCTTAAATCAATTGAAGCGAGGAAAACGTTAAATGAAAAACCATCTTTAGCAGTCATTCTGGATAGAATCAAATCTAGTGATTCCTTATCACTACTAAAATAGTCCTCTATTTTCAACTTTTTAGAAGGCAATTTATTTTCTGTGCAATCTTGACTTGTGGAAGGACTAGAATATGTAATAAATTCTGCAATCCCTTAGTTGATCCGCCTAATATTTTAAGTACTGCGCTACACCTTTTACATTTAGCGCCTTTTCCATCTTTTGGCGTTAAATAGTAGTACCATATTGTAGATGTATCATTGTCTTTCCGATGAGCCACGGAATTCTTTTCATTCAACTTCTTTAAAGCAAAGTAAGTCTGAATTCACGAAAAGCAAAGAAGTTAGTCCATAATGACTATCATACACAAATGCGACTCTTATCAGTAAAAGCTAATTCAAAAATGATCTACGAAGTGAAGTAAATTTCGACAAACGCAGTAAAATCGAAATAAACAAATGATTTCATTTTTCCTGTCTAAAAGCTGTATGTGTTACATCTGTTTGCAAGTTAAAAGATTTCTACTGTAAAAGATTTACTCGTTTAGAAATATATGTAAAAAATATTTGAGGTATGTATTCTTTTTCAATCATGTGTAAACTTCATGAAAATTGATTTTTTTCAAACCAAAAGAGAAAGTTTATATATATCTTTTTTAAATTCAGCTGAATATTATTCCTCTAAAAAACCAGACAATCCCGTAAATCCCGGGATTTTTTTCTGACAAATCCCGGGATTTTCGGGATTAAAAATATAGCGGGATCCCGGAATCCCGGGATGCGGGATCCCGGGATTGTAATCCCTACATATACGTTGCTGAGGTTTACTACAAGTTACTTTCTGCATAATAGAAAGCAAATAGTATTTACGGGACGCACATAAGATTTCAGCTACTATACTGTATCTAAAATACAGCTTACTATTACATCAAAATATAAATATTTTTAAAATTTCATTATGGTAAAAACCTCCTTCGCTACGCTTGACATGCAATCTCCAACTTGTTTTAAAAGCTGAAGTATGCACTTTTTGGGAAATTACTGAAATCAGAACTTCGAGCTGGATAACACACTCACTCACACAAACAAAATTATATTTTGAAAGAGAAAAAAAAAAACAGTATAGAAATGCAATATTTTAGACTGAATCTGAAAAAAATTATTATGTCTCGATAAATGATAAAAATTTATAATATTAAACTTTAAAATAATATCAGTAAAAAATAAAAAAAAACATATTTATTATGCCTCGATAAATAATAATTTATAACATTAAAAGTTATATTCAACAAATACAAAAGATCACTAATTACTCGTCGAAAACTGAACTTTTTTTGGAAGAAGGCACTTAAAAAAAGTCATTTTAGCATGAATAATAATATATATTTATTCACCAAAATAGCTTTTAAAATAAATATTTATCTCATCTTAAATAATTTTGCAATTTAAATAATTTATGTAACAATTTAATAATAGGCAACAATATAGTGGAACATCTTGAATAACAACATTCATATTTAATATGCAAAGAAGCTAAAACATGCATGTTCATAATAGTTTGAGTTCTCATAAAGTTATATAGTCTCATAAAGTAATCAAGCAACAGATGATATGAATAATCAGACAAGAAACAAATGAATGTAAGGGCAGTTTTCAAAAGGTGGGCACATTATAAACATCATAACTTTAAGCGTTTCAATAAACACACTTAATCATCATTGACATTAATTTTTTTTCACTGAGTTTTTCCTTCTGTATAGAGACAAAAATTGTTATAGTTAATTGTAAATGTTTTGTATAAATATCTTAAAATTTTATTATTTTATGTTAAAGTGGCCAATTTCGGAGATTCATAACGTTAACTGTTCCAATGTACTAAGAAAAAAAAAGTTTTTACTTGTTTCCAGGAGATTCTAATGATGAACTACGAATGCATAAAGGAAATGGGTGATTGTTTGATAATTTTCTTAACAGATGACAGTATTTATTTATTCCTTTTTCAAGTTAGAAGGACTTTTCTAGAAAGAATTTTTCTGCATTTTTAAATGTCCAAATGTAACGGTCAAAACAAAGCTGCTATTTTCACGCAAAACACATTAAGTAAGTACTTTAAACTCTTTTATCTATCTTTTAAATCCTTTCTATTTAATTTAAAAATATCTGTATTTTTTTTTTTCAATAAATGCATTTTTATTAAGTAAGAAACTGGAATGTCCGAATTGCGTAACGATCTAAACGCCGATTTTTTCTCGTAAATTTATCTTTAAAGATGATCTGATGTCCTGAAACGTATAAAAAGATATTTATTATAATGTTTTATCATAAATAATTATGTGTTTTGGGTAAATAAAGCGTATTTAGTACCTATAATAATACAATTTTACTTAGAAGCACGCTCAACTTTCACGTGTAGATTGATTAATTAAATGCTTTAATAATTAATTTTCCAGAATAATTGCTGTCTTTTAATGTTTGTATATAAGTTTATAGACTTATGTACTTTATTGTAAAAAAAAAAAAGGCTTTAAATTTGAAAATTTGAAAAATCACTAATAGTTAACGTTTAATCTTCCCACGTTTTGAGAATTTCCCGTAACAGATAAGCCCGATAATTATGAAATATACATGGACAAAAGTTTGAACATTTCTTAGAATTTATTAAATTATATTAAATCTAAGGAAAAATACGAATTTAATAATTTGGTATGATGAAATTTTTCTATTTGTTGAAGTATGCTCCTGTTGACAAATTGATGAAATCAGAATTTCGTGCTGGAACACGCATACAAATACATACACACACAAAGAAAAAAGGAAGCAATATTTTTAACCGAATCCGAAGAAACTTTATTATGTCTCGATAGATAATAATTTCTAACATTATACTTAATACTACATTCATACAAGTACAAAAGAATACTATCTATACGTCGAAAACTGAACTATTTTTAAGATTTTTAAAAGCTTCCATGTGCTATTTTAATTAGAGTTGCAAAAAGTCGGTTTATTACCGGGTTTATTTCCAATAGACCAGGTTTATTCCCAAAAAACCGAATTATTCCAAAAAATCCCGGGTTTTTTCCAGGTTTATTCTTAAAAACCCGGTTTATTCCCGGGTTTAAACCGGGTTTTTTCTAACCTTTGCAACGCTAATCTTAATGCTCCATTTTATGTCTATATTTTTATTAGGCATTGTGTTAGATAGCTTATAAAAAGACATTTTAGTATCAATAATCTATATTATTCAGCAAAATGGCTTTTAAAATAAATCCTTACCTTATCTTAAATAATTTTGCAGTTTAAATAATTTATACAACAAATCAAGAATAATACTAATAGGCAACAATAAAGTGAAATATCTTGAATAACGACATTCATATTTAATATGCAAAGCAGCTAAAACATACATGTCCATATTAGTTAGAATGCATTCTCACAATGTTATGGGTAATCAAGCAACAGATGTTATGGATAATCAGACAAGAAACACATGATTGTAACAGGGAAGCCCGATAATTATGAAATATACACGGACAAAAGTTTGAAAATTTCTTAGAATTCATTGGGTTCCACATTAATCAAAGAAGTTTTAGTGGAAGAACTTTGTTTCTGTGGCTGCAGCTGTCAATCTGTGCCTTGAATCTTTAGTAAGACAATGTGTGTTCTATTGGAGGAATTTAGAAACAAATAATGAAAGAGGAATTAGTATGGTATGCAGTATTTTTAAATGAAAATGATAGCTGAAATTGCATTTCAGTTATTTTTTTTAAGAACTTGTCTTTATTTGAGATACTGTAACTGTGAAACTTCATTTTCCATTTATGTAATTTTGTTTATGTCTCAAACAACTATGTGTAAATGAAAAATTTATCATTAGAATGACAGATTTGTATATTAATGTTCTCGTTAAGAAATAATGATGGAAAAGAAGAAGGATATATAACTTTCAATGAGAATATATTTATAACATTTTCCTCACCCGATTCATAATTTGCAATTTTTTTATATAATTTTAACTATCTGCTTAAGAAATTTCTACAAAAAATTTTCTTTTCTTTTAAGTTTAAAATTCACATAAATTGCAGAAATTTATTTACATAACAGAGAATATTGATAATTATGAAATATGCTTAGACATTTCTTAGAATAAGATACATTTTATTTAGAACAGATGTAAATTTTCCATTTTTCATTTTTGGCTGAAAAAAGCCTGGGCCAGGATTCGAACCAAGGATGTATTGGTTGAAGCCGCCAATGCTCTGCCAACTGAGACATCCCGGAAACGAACACTGGAGGACTATTTCACCCAAATAACCTCAACGATCACTTTATCTGGTCTGATACTCTGGATCAGCTCAACAGAATAAATCGAAGGTCAATATATGGAACTGCAGAAAATCGCTGCATACGAAATTACATTAGAATAATTTTAAACACGATTATTCAATCGCTAAATTAATTATAACAGATGCAAATTTTCCATTTTAAAAATTCCTAAAATGGAAAATTTACATCTGTTATAATTAATTTACCGATTGAATAATCGTATTTAAAATTATTCTAACATTTTACTTAGAATTAGAATATTTCTTAGAATTCGCTGGGTTCTATTAATCAAATAAGTTTTAATCAAAGAAGTTTTAATCAAAGAAGTTTGCTTCTATGGCTGAGAAAATTCTGCAGATGTTATCTGTGCCTTGGATCTTTAGCAAGACAATGCGTTGTGAAGGAGAAATTTAGAAACAAATGATGAAAGACGAATGCAGTGATTTAAGTGAAAATGGTGATTGAAATTACATTAAAAAAAAAAAAAAACTTGTTGAATTTGAGATATTATAACTATAAAGCTTTGCTTTTCATATTTGCCATTAGATTGACAGATTTGTACATTAATGTTCTTGTTAAGATATAACGATGGGAAAGAAGAGGGATGTCTAATTTCTCAGTGAGAATACATTTATAACATCTTTATCAACTGATTTATACAATGAAATTTTCTTAGTAAAAAAAATTAGCTACCTGTTTAAGGACTTTTCACAAAAGTTTTACTTTTTGTTATATTTAAAATCTACATAAATTGCAGAAATTTATTTACATAACAGGGAATCTCGATAATTATGAAACATACATGGACCAGGGTTTGCACTGTTCCTAAAATTTTCGTACGTTCCTACCACAATTTTTAAACGGTAATATTTATTGTATAATTCTTTTGTAGATGTTAAACGGACCTTCCATGAATATGTTTGGTTTAAAATACTGGTAGCATCGTGTGAAAATTTTAGGAACGGTGCGAGCCCTGATGGACAAAAGTTTGAGAATTTCTTAGAATTCATAGGGTTCCATTAATCAAAGATGTTTTAGTAGAACTTTGTTTCTATGGCTGAGAAAATTCTGTAGATGGCAATTTGTGTTTTGGATTCTTAGTAAGACAATGCGTTGTATAGGGGAAATTTAGAAACAAATGATGAAAGAGGAATTAGTATAAGATGAAGTATTTTTAAGTGAAAATGTTGACTGAAGTTACATTTAAGCTAAGTTTTAAAAAAGAAATGAACTTGTCGAATATGAGGTATTGTAACTGTGATATTTAGTTTTTCATATGTGCAAACTTGTATTTATCTGAAACAACTACATGCAAATGAAAAATTTATCATTAGAATGATAGATTTGTATATTAATGTTTTGATTAAGAAATAACGATGGAAAAGAAGAGGAATATGTAACTTCTCCATGAGAACACATTTATAACATTTTCCTTATCTGATTTCTACAATGAATTTTTTTAAAATATAATTTTAACTATCTGCTTACGAACTTTTTACAAAAAAAATTCTTTTTGTTATATTTAAAATTTATATAAATTTATATAAATTGCAGAAATTTATTTATTTAATTTTTTTTAATCCAGGTTTTTATTAAATAAATACGTATGAATTGACGTTAAGAGCTATGTTTTCTTGTGACATCAAACAAATGTGATAATAGTATGAAGACTAACTGAAAGTTATTAGAAATGAAAAGTCAGAAATGAATATTGAAAATTTAAATGATCTTTTAATAGACATCGGGAAATATAGTTAATAATTTTTATGTATTCAACATTTTTAAGCATTTTTCCCTTAATACTTTCCAAATTTTATCTAATATTACTTTCAAAATTTTAAATAGCATTTTCTGCTTTGTCTTAATATGCTATTTTTCATTTCTTATTCCACAATGGGTCTCACTTATACATTTAATGTTCATTAAATATGGAATGAACCTTTCAACTATTAAGTTGATATATTTTATTGTTTGTTATATATTAAACTGTTGATGCATTATATTGGTTCTATATTTTTGTTAAATTGCAAGAGGATTTGAAAAAAGAACAAAGTCTGAATTCTGCATTTCTATGTTTATTCACCGAAATAACTTCTAAAATAAATCTTTGTCTCATCTTAAATAATTTTGTAGTTTAAATAATTTATACAACAATTCAGGAATAATACTAATAGGCAGCAATAAAGTGAAAAGTCTTGAATCACGACATTCATATTTAATATGCAAAGCAGGTAAAACATACGTGTTCATATTAGTTAGAATGCATTTTCATAATGTTATGGGTATTCAAGCAACAGATGTTACGGATAATCAGACAAGAAACACATGATTGTAACAGGGAAGCCCGATAATTATGAAATATACACGGACAAAAGTTTGAACATTTCTTAGAATTCATTGCAATCCATTAATCAAAGAAGTTTTAAAAGAACTTTGTTTCAGTGGCTGAGAAAATTCTGCAGATGGCAATCTGTGCTTTGGATCCTTAGTAGACAATGCATTGTGTAGGAGAAATTTAGAAACAAATGATAAAAGAGGGATAAGTAAAGATGCAGTATTTTTAAGTGAAAATGATGATTGAAGTTATATTTAAGCTAATTTTTTAAAAAAAAACTTGTCGAATTTGAGCTATTAGTACTGTGAAGCTTTGTTTTTCATATGTGTAATTTTATCTATGTCTCAAACAACTACATGCAAAGGAAAATATATCATTAGAATGAGAGATTTGTGTATTAATGTTTTCGTTAAGACATAACAAGGGAAAAGAAGAGGAATATGCAATTCCTCAAACAGAATAAATTTATAACATTTTCTTCCCTGATTTATAAAATGATTTTTTTATATGATTTTAACTATTTGCTTAAAAATTTTTACAAAACTTTTTGTTTTATTTAAATTTTATATAAATTGCATAAATGGCTTTTTTTCCTTTTTTTTCTTTTTTTAAAACAATACAGATTTTTATTAAATATATATGTATGAAATGGCGTTAAAAAACTTTATTTTCTCGGAACATCGAATAAAAGTGATAACATATAAAGACTAACAAAACATTCTTAGAAATAAATATAATATTAGATATAATATTATAATAGAATATTGAATAATTGAATAGCATATTGAAAAATTAAGGATATTTTAAATAGACATGTGGCATTACAATTAAAATTTTTTATGCATAAACATTTCTAAACATTTTTTTTTTATAATATTTTCCAAATCTTCTCCGATATTGCTTTGAATTTATTTATTTTGAATAGCCTTTTCTGCTTTGTCTTAATATTTTATGTTTCAATTTTTATCCTGTAATGGGTTCACTTATATGTCCAATTTTTAATAAATGCGGAATGAACCTTTCAGTTATTATGTTGATATATTTAATTGTATTTATGTATTCTACTGTTGATGCATTGTATTAGTCCTTATATCTTAATGGAAGCTACTCACTTTTTGCTTTATATTGCATATAAAAAATTTTATTACATAATTTCTTTATGTATGTAAACTAGCTTATAATGAGTTCTGTTTAAAAATGAAATATTTCTCAATCATTTAAAAGTCTCCCTGATTTGAAATATATTCTGATTCAGTCTGAATCCAATAACTCTTTTTTTATGACTTGTTAAGTACAAATAAAATACGATTTTTGAAAGAAAATGCAACTGAAAAACACGATTGAATAATTTTCAACAGAAACAGCACTTGTTCATAAATCGCCCCAAGAGAAGTAATGGAACTTTATTGTTGTTCTCAGTGATACATACAGTATAGCAGTGTGAAACTGATAAACTGAAACAACTATGTCTTTTTTATGAGGTTAATATTTTGGAGATCAGGATTTTAAAGATTTTGAAAGTTTAAAAATTAAGAAAATTTAAAAGTTAAAGGTTAAGATTAAGAGTATTATTTTGGCAGAGAAAAGATAAATCTAATTAGCAATCATTTGAAAACATGTTACGATATCAAAGCGATAGAAAACCGACTGAGGGAAGGTTATTAAACATGACTGTATAACTTGAAATTACAACAGAACAGGGAAGAGCTTTTCACTAATATGAAAAGACTGAATAATATTGAGATTAGAATCCAGAACTTGCCAAGAGGTAAACCTCAAATCATTTACATCAATAGACTTTCGACTTATTATGGATATGCATGAAAAAACTGCTCGGAGTGTGTAGTTTTTGAAAAGGGTTTAATAAATTCCTCATACGATAATTTAAACCAAACATGTTTAACTCTTTAAGGCCCCTGTCCTTGCTCGAGGAAACGCTCTTGAGCTAATGCTATTCTTATGGGGGATCATTTTTCTAATAACTCTTTCGCATTTTGACATTTTTAAATAATTTTTTTTGCATTGGATAGCCGAAGTGCATGCCGACAGCGCACCTTTTTTACTTTTTCGATTTTTGTTGACGATATTTTTTACAAAGGTAGTTTCACTTTCAAAACCGGTTTCGAAACTGAAAGTGCTTTTTAAAAAATATCTGCAAGCAAAATCGAAAAAGTAAAAAAGGTGCGCTGTCGGCATGCACCTCAGCTATCCAATGCAAAAAACTTTATTCAAAAATGTCAAAATGCGAAAGAGTTATTAGAAAAATGCTTTCCCATAGAGCGCGAGCGTTTCCTCGAGCGAGGACAGGGGCCTTAAGAGGCAAGCAACAGTATCTCTGCTATATTGTATTCCCCCCGGAATAACTGAAAAAGGTTATTTTTTTAAAAAAAGCAAAGAAATTTTCCAATATCATGCCCCCAAAGTTAAAAGTATAAAATTTCTTTAAAAGTTTGTGGTGAGAGTCTTGTTTCAATTAGGTGGTATAAAATGTATCCCACTGCCCCTCCACGAATTACCTATTATGTATTGTGCTTCTTACCTCTTCTCTGCAACTGTTTGTGTCAGCCCGTCCCCATGCAACAGATCCATTGGACAACAGATAACATCTCCTCTTGGCAAATCCTTTGTTAGAGGATTCTTTGTCGTGAAAAACTGCGCCAAAAGGACACTCTATTAAGTGCATTCGTCCGTGAGAGGTCGCATTCCACCTGAGTAGTCCTTTAGAACTGGGAACAGTTTGTGCTGGGCAGTGTTCTAGAGATAATAAATAAACAAGATTAAACAAACAATTATAAACAAGAATAATGCAGTAACAAATTATATATTAATGGCAAGATTGAAACCTAAGTAAATTAGGGTGACACCGCACCGCCAATAATTCACACTCTTCCAGCAATTGATAAAATTCATTTCAGATGGAAATGAGTTTTATATGTTACACGAGACATAATATTTTTGTTTAAATGTTAGTTCACTCATGTTGTCAGCTGTATTTGCTGTAAGAGAGGTCATTTTATGAAATTTTTTTCATTCGAAAGTGTAAACATTTTGTTTTTATTTAGTTGGTGACAATTATGCGAAGCTGAAAAAATCCATTTAAAATTGTACTACTCCAACTTATAATTTTATAAGAATTATTGCTAATCACAGTCCAAGATGAAATTTTAATGATACATTTTTAAATTTTCAATTGACTTCTTTTGCTTGATCAATCACTGGGAAAATGACAAGTAAAAATCTGTTTAGTGATAATTTTGTTGTTATTTAACATCAGTGGAATTCATTTGCGTCCATTATAGGACATTCATTAAATGTTGTAGCAATCATGTTACCTTACTTCTAAAACTTAAAAGGAAGGAAATATAAAAAAACCCCCATAATACTCACTTTATTTGATAAACTACTGACTGGATCGCCCTATCACGCATTTTAGTGAGTTTATTAAAATGACTATTTGTCGTACCATGGCTATTCGAAAAATTTATAGTAGTGCTGTGTACTTGAAAAAGATATTCATGCTACTTTTATAATTTTTATAAAAGTGGTAGAAGGGAAAAGAAATTGCACCATATTTTGATACAGCATATATTTTAATCATAGATATTAATTTTATGTTTAACATTTAGTGAAAATCTATCTTCTTGGTAAAAGATTTTAGTTTACCGGCAAAGTGCAACAGCTTACAGTAAATCTTCTTTTACTTTTTAATTTGTCCTAAAAAATCAGTTGCCATCTGTGGCAACTCTGCCACTTGTTACTTTACATTATTGTAACAGTTAAAGGCTCATTACTGGTACAAATTTCTAAAAATCTGGGCACTGGCACAAAAATAGCGGCTGCTGAAGTTGGATTTTCTTTGGCGTGTATCCCTTGAATTTGGGTACCAAAATTTTTTAAAGTTTCTTCCACTTTAATTTTCTGAGATTATGCATGACAATGAAACCTTTTATAAAATACATTGATTGAATACATTACATAAGTTTAAAAAGAAAAAAAAGAGAGAAAAACAGCCTTTGGCAACCGTCATTTTTATGTCAGCACTCAAGCCCAGTATTTAAAGGACGGTAGATTATTTGCTTGTATTGTACTAATGTTATTATAACACTTTCGTGCTGATAAAGTTCATTTTAAATTTATGCATTATGCATATAATTTTAACTAAAAATTTTAAATTTTAGATAAATTGTCATTTTAGTTTTATCAATCGTAATATCTCGTAATCTGTTTTAAACAAGCCTATTGCATATAATAGTTTAGATATTTAAGCCTTCGCATTTAAAAATAGTTCACTCTTAACTCCTGTTATCAATCTCACAAACAGCTGCTTTTTCACTCTTTACAGTTTAATTATAGACGCAAGTGGGATTTTGTTTCATCTGGAATCATAGTAAAAACTTTAAAGTCTTTTAAATAGGTACATTTTAATATTCCTGTATAGGAAGTTCAGTACAGAAACAGATGAGTTAATCGAGCCTGTTATTTCATCATTCGATCAAATGGCTTCAAAAAACCATTCACAGTATCGAAGCGGCATTTTTTTATCACAGCTGTTTCGCATTAAGATGGTATTACTCAGATAAGATTGATGTTACATTCATACGATCAATCTTCTCTATAAGACTATTTAAGACTGAATTTTAAGAAATGTTTTATGTGAAATTTATTCACGTTTAAATGGGTCTGGGGCACAAAAATATTCAAATTATCTAAAAAAAAATTATTGCATTAAAAATATCTTTTTTTTAATGCTTAAAGTCACGTTTAAATTACGTTTCTATTTTAATCAGAAGAAAAAATATTAATTGGTTTGTTTTCAGAATCTTTCAAACAATGGTTGTCATGAAATGACTTCTGGTGAAAATACGTTTTTCTTCATTATGTGTTTTTTCACAATTTTTCGGATTTAAACCTCTATAACTCAAGAACTGTTAAAGATAAATGAATAAAACTCAGAACTTTTTTTTTATTGTTTTACTTTAATTTTGATTCAGCAAATTAGAAAAAATATTTACTTTTGAAAATATGATTAAAAAAAATGTTACGTAATTGTTTTAAAATTTTTACTTTAAACATATTTTTTAAATTAATATTTTTAAAATTGATGAATCAAAATTAAAATTTAGATATTTTTGTTTATTTAAATGTAAAAAAAAATGAAATTCTATCAATAATATTTTGAGTTATAGAGATTTTAATTTACCCCAGTTTTTTTAATAGATTTTAAATTAAAATTAAAAAATAATATGAGAAGTTTTAGCATATGATTCTGTTTACAAAAGATATGGTTAACCATTAAAATAAATAAATAAATAAAATAAATAAATAAATAAAATTGTAATTGAATAAATAAAAATTATTTTAAAATGTGTCCCGGATCCCTTAAGAGATTTTTCAAGTAAACATTCATTAAATAAAATATAAAATATCATTGATTTTTTTTTATTTTATATAAATAAAAAAAGCTTACCAACTAGATGACATCGTTTGCCTCGATATCCTGGAGCACATCGACAGTGAAAAGAGTTAATTCCGTCTCGACAGGTTGCGCCATGCTTGCACGGTGACGATGCACATTCATCCACATCTATTTCACACTGTTTACCTAAAGGAAATATGAAAAAAAAAAAAAAAGATAAGAAACATGAAATTTACATAAATCATTAATATTTTTTTAGTAATAATAACTATATATATATATATATATATATATATATATATATATTTACCAATGTTACAAAATATAATCGTTTACCCATAAGAAAAGTGACATAGTTCTAAAAAAAAATCATTTTGCCTATTATTGATCTTATTAAGTCTAACTTTTAGGTGTGTATTTTTATAAGAAAAGTGTCATATGGGTAATTACCGGGTGCAGAAAACGGGTAGATTACGCCTAGAGTTACTCTGGCAATTATGACAGAAAATAAGCAAAAAGGGAGCCGGTCATTGCAGCAAATGAGAGCTACAAAGTTGGCGCATGCACATTTTGGTTTGTCGTCTGCTCGAAAATAAAAATATAGCAAAAGAATGGTGTAATGTCAATCCGACTTTTTAGCACTTTCCAACAAAGTTGAAAAGTGCTAATGCATTCGGTTTGTCTGGCCGTCTAGCCGCGATCTAACTCACGTAAATATACTCGGATTGCCATGAAATCGAAATTGAAAATAAAGTTTCTACCATGATTAGTTTATCTACAGAGAGAATCAAAAGTTTCCCATTACATTACGGCCTATGGGGGAAAATCGTTAATATACTCGTATTGCCATGAAATTTTAGGACGTTAATGACATTTACCCTAGCACAAGCCCTATTGAAAATGAAGTTTCTACCATGATTAGTTTATCTACAGGGCGAATCAAAAATTTCCCATTGCATTACGGCCTATGGGGAAAAATCGTTTCAAAGGAATTTTAAAGATGCTATACTCTGTCAAACATATTAAAATATGTATTCCATAAAATATAAGGTGAAAATGTAGCTATTATTCATTTATAGGGCCACACAAAAGAATTCCATTAGATAATGGTAAAAGGGGGAATTGTGTGTGACATATTTTAAATATATTAAGCTGTTTCATGTATAATAAAATTGATGTATGTCAATGAGGCTGAGTATAAATTATACGAACACACAGGAACACACAAAAGATTCCAAATAGTACATTCTTTCCGAAGTACTGTATATGTATCCGATGATAGCTGATGGATAGATGAAATGAATTTTAATTATTATATGTGCGTATAAGTTTCACTAAATTTATACATATTATATGGTGTGTATAAATGCTATAGTTAATATATAGGGCTATCCAAAAGAGCTCGTCAACGTTACTGAATATGAGCATAAATTACTAAAAGCTGATTCTTAAATAAATTATGCATGTTTACGCGTAACTGCATTAAATTTACTAAGAAAGGTTAGCAGAATATAGATAAAATGATATACAGAGCCACATAAAGAATTGGGTACATGGAGCCTATGAATGATAATTTATAAGAAAGTGATTTCAGTTGTTTTAAGAGTGTTTTAGTTCAAAATAAATTTTATCTTAAGACTGATGTGTAATAAAGGTACCAGGCAAACTACAAGGTAGAACAAAGTATTCAAGTATGTTTTCATCGATTTGTATAAATTGCTGAAAGAGAAATTACAAGCTACTAGACATTTTTTGCTAAACTAAATTTTCCCATTATGTAGTACGTATATATGCTGACAAATCAAATAAAGGATTGTTCAATAGTACTGGACTGCATATTTGGCTATGTTTGGCTTTATATCCTTATTTACCTAAATAATGAAGTTTAGTTAAATATTTCATGAAGCGTAGGAAAGTGCTCTATAATCTATGCTTAACGCATGATTTTTTTTTTTTTTTTTTTTTTTTGAATGAAAATTTTCATCAATCATTTTCGAACCGCAATTGAAAAAATATGTATAATAACTGAAATTTTAATGCTTTTTTAACGATGAAATTTTACGTATTTAAATATGTAATGAAAAGTAAAGAAAAACAAATAAATGAACAAACAAACAAAATAGAAATATTTATACCAATAGACCAGATTTTTTTGTTGTTATTTAAAATTATTTACATTTATTTCAAAACATATTTAAATATTTTAAACACCGAAATAAATTTTCGTTTCAGAAAATAAATGCGTGCGGGATTCGAACTCACAAGGAAAACCCCCAATTCCTTTTTGCTACCGACCATGTTACGGAGACGCTTGGAAAGAAGGAATTTATCTGAATATAAACTGTGGCCCTATTTACATCCGATCTCGATTTTCGAGCAGACGAGAAACCAAATTTCAAATAAGCATGTGCTAAATTTGTGGGCTCTCAATTGCTGCAACGACCGTTCTCCGAGCAAAAATTGGAAGAAAAGCGAAATTTCTTTTTCCAAGCACCTTCCTCGTTCCAACCCCAAGCTCGCACGCTGATTGGTTGTTGCTCTCGGCACTGTTTTCACGTAACTTGGCGATAACCATATTTGGCGAAAAATACTTCGCTCGTAAGTAAACGAGTAAACCTAAA
Organism: Maratus speculifer; assembly: GCA_964019185.1. Lineage (NCBI taxonomy): Eukaryota > Metazoa > Arthropoda > Arachnida > Araneae > Salticidae > Maratus > Maratus speculifer. The sequence continues at coordinate 287,892,896 of OZ025289.1, forward strand.
ACCTAACCTACTCATTCTTATTCTTCCTTCATTCTTATCCTCGTGGTCTTGTGCTCTTGTGTGTTATTATCTTGTGTTATTTTATAAAATGGCTAATGCTTTACTTATTAATATACGGGAAAAGTTACTTTATACTCGGTTTGGAAGGAAATCAAACTGCTCGACGGAAGCATCTATCGCTACGCCAAGTTACATGAAAACAGTGCCGAGAGCAACAACCAATCAGAGTGCGAGCTTGGGCTTGGAACGACGAAGGTGCTTGGAAAAAAAATTACGCGGAAGAAAGAGATTGTTTATTCAATCTTCTCTATTTCTATACTACGTCTTGATTATTAACTATGTAATTCATTTATGCACGATACCAGGGCTGTTATAGGCACCTATTTTTTAATTCTAACTGGCATCACTTTCTCAAAACAGAAATCCTTAACACTCACTTTGACAAGCATTGCAAATTTACTGATATATTTTACTCGCATTAGTGCTAGAAAAATACAGTGATGCGATTAGAATATGAAATTAGTCGATTGTGGCAACCCTGTTATAGCTGCATGCAGTGTTAAATGCTGTAGTTTTATGTTACAAAATAAAAAAGAAGTGCAGATCTTTTGCATATCCTGTGAAATGTTGTACTTTTTGAGTTGAGTCACTTTTCTTGGGATTGAGCGATATTGTGACTAATATTTTATGTACACCAACATTTTGTCTGCTCATATTCTTATTTCGACTAGAAACTAAATAATAACAAGATATTAAATGGCTATACATTACACGTTTAGATTAGATATGTATTAATAATGCGATAAATTAGAATTGTAGTTTTAATACAGTTATATTTTTGTTTAATTTATTTCAGTTTTTCAGATGCTTCATGCCATGATTGAAAGTATCAAAAAAATTTTATTAGTCAATATCACGTAGTAAAAATTTTATCCATCCAATAACTGAATTAGTTTCTCTTGTTTTATTATAGCGCACTACATTTGTCGATACGAGGTACTTTATACGAGGTGACGCATTTTCCCGATTTTTCTTTAAAATGTGGTCATCTAATATCGTACTCTTTATACATAATATTGTTTCAAAAGATGAGACTTAACTCGAACCTATGAGTTTGCTCATGCCAAATTTTGGAACATAACGGACCTTTGCATTAACATTGCAGCTTATGAAATACATATATGCATAAGAAGCATTTAATAAAACAGTTTTTGTTGTATGCCATAAAATTATATAGAAAAACGGATCGCACAGGAATATTTTGCCCACTGCCTTTATTTTATAGTAGGGAACATTTGGGCACAAGTGGAAATTTCACATAAGAGGCTGTCCGTAAATGATGTCACACATTTTTTCAATATTTTTGACCCTCCTCCCTCCCCCTTTGTTATAAAGTGTCACACTTCACCATAACCCCTCCCTCCCCCTTATCACATGTCACGCTACATTACATTGCTGTTCAGAAGCAAAGGTCGTTACTAATCGTATTTCAGATTTTATTTTAAAACTTTAACTATGCGTTTTAATGACATTTGTGAACATAACAATTAAAATGATTCGTGTACTTATTTTGCACGAAATGAGACTGATGTTTTTAATAAAAATCGTAATTAAAATACAGTAGTAATAAAGTATTAACATGAAAAAACAATTGAAAACTACAGTATTATGGATTTTGAAATGCAATTTATTATATCTGGCTTTAAATTTTATCTTTACATTATGAACACAACATTTAAAAATAACTTCAAATTTGATCTACTGTTTTTTATGCTTTTGTTTTAACTATAATGTGCGTTGTCACATTTTCCCCACCCCCTCTTCAAAAACTATCACAATTTCTGGACCCCCCCCCCCCCCTCATCCTCCAAACGTGATGTCATTTGTGCTTGGCTCCAATATATGGCTTATTCTTATAACTGGATTAATTTTTATGAACAAAAACCACGGAATATAGAAAACAGAATTTTTTTACGCATAGTTTTTTTTAAATAACCCTACTAGTTTTTCTTATATTTTAAATAGTTTTATAAATTCAAATAATTGTTTACACGTGCCTCGCCAGTGCGGTAGTTTAGAACACACGTATGGCACATGTGAACACAAGGGAGAATATCTTTTGACATGCTTTTTATTCTGTTATTCAATTGTCGTCATAATGAGTTATATTATGTATTAAATTCCCCCCATAAAGAAAAAACATACATGTATAAATTTCTGGGGGATATGTTTAAGCATAAGATGATAAAATGAAAATAAGTAGATTTGAGGAGGGGGACTTATAAGATTCATTAAACATTGTTGCAATAAAAAAATAAAGAAGTAAATTTGAAAAAAAAAAAACTTTTAAATTTTGCTTAGGGGTTTTTGTATCGGGGAGGCTTTTATGATGGGACATTTAGGTAATATTATCAGAAATCGACCAAAATACGGAATATCCTCATCCTTATATTTGCTTTATTTATTTCTAAATTAACGATAAAAAAAGGCTTTTTCATGATAAAAAAAAAAATCTTGATTATAAACTCCCCGTTTCTAAAATTTATCTTTTTTCGTTTTTAAAAGAGATGTGGGGGAGGGGCTTACAATCGTGATTTTATTGTAGTTACTGGTTCAAAAATTTTACTTTCTTTTGATATTACCGATTTCTAACTCCAATCAAAGAATCATGTACATTGCTATTTTAAAGAAGAAAGTAAGACATCATTGCCAGTTTGGAATATATGAAATAGAAAAATTCGCAAAAGTTGTTTAGCGTAATACTTTTTATATTAAGAATGCATAAAAAATAGTGTATTTTTAAAGTTTTGATTCAGTAAAAAGACGGAATAAATAATAAGCTATTTATAGACAACAAGTTAGAATGCTATTTCACGTGAAACAAAAATTACGGTCATTTTAATAAAAAAAGAAAACTCATCATACTTCTAATTTATACGGCACAAAAAACTTTGGTTATTTATAAAACTTCTTTGATGCTGAAAGTTTCGACTCTGTGAAAAGACGGGATAAATAAAAAGCTATTTACAGACAACAAGTTAGGATGCTATTTCACGTGAAGCACAAATTACGATCATTTTAATAATAAAAAAAATCTGTATCATATTTCTATTTTATGTGGCGTAAAACTTAGGTTATTTATAATACTTCTTTGATGATGAAAGTTTCATTATAACTTAAGTATTAATACAATATAATAATTGCAACTAGTGCAGATGACTTCAGTTGAATTGCATAAATTGTGAATAAACATCTCGTTGCTATTTGGAGAACTGCGAGTTGTCTTTTGAAGCCATCAACTATTAATTGAAATGAATCCTGACGTTTTCATAGCGACGCGACACTCCTAATTTACTTAATGAACTTCATTGTAAAGTAGGAAGCATGCTGTTAAATCTATAATAAACTCTGCTTTTTAGCGTCGTGATTCAAATCATTTCAATTAAATATACATTTTCGCGGTTATATAAAAGAGGTGGAACCTGTCGAAATTCGACGAAAGAAAATCATTAAGAAATAACTGTTTTACTGATTTATAAATACATCTACATAATTAGCAACAGTAAAAAAATATATTATATATCGTTTAGTCTAACTCTGAAACAAATATTATTTTAAGCTAAAATTAACAAAATACTATAAAACCCAATTATCCAAATTATTAAACAAAACCAAAATTCATCGGATTTTATAACAGACGATACTTTTAAAATAATATACGCATTTTAATTTTTTTATTTTATTTTAAGAGAATATAGAGTGATCCTGTTGCCACAATTATAAAAAAATTAATATCTCAAAAACAAATTGAGATACAGCTTTGAAACAAATTGCATTTGAAATTATATTTTTTTCTCTATACGACGGTGTAAAAATTTCAAATGTACGATATTTAGAAGTGTAAAATTTGCAGTACCGAAAATTGCAAAACCGAAATTGCATGGGAAGGTGTTGCTCATTTTAATTTCTATATTTTCTTTCTTTTCAATTTTAAGAGAAAATGGAGTAGTTATGTTGCCACAATGACAAAATTGCAACTAAAATCGATAAAAAAATTAATATCTCAAAAATAAATTGAGATACAGCTTTCAAACAAAGTACATTTTTTTCTCTATACGACAGTGTAAAAATTTAAAAGTGCGGTGTTTAGAAATATAAAATCTGCGGTACCGAAAATTGCAACACCGAAATTGCGGGGGAAAGTGTTGCCACTCGCAAAATGACGTATGCGTTACGCACAGATACATTTGGCCTTTATAATATAGATAAATTGAGATACAGCTTTCAAACAAATTGCATTTAAAAGTAAATTTTTTTCTCTATACGACTGTGTAAAAATTTAAAAGTGCGATGCTTAGAAATATAAAATCTGCGGTACCAAAAATTGCAAAACCGGAATTGCGGGGGGAAAGTGTTGCCATTCGCAAAATGACGTATGCGTTTCGCACAGATACGTTTGGCCTTTATAATATAGATAGTTTATGCTGTTCTAACAATTTGATTAATCGCTATTAGAATACTAGAAATTTTATAATGGGAGTTAATGATAATATAAAACATTTGGAAAAAGATAGCTATCAAATGCAATTCTTAGACTAAAACCGAACCTTGTTATGCAAACACTCAGAAGATTTTTTTTCGTAAAAAATACTACCTATTGCAGCCATTATCACCCCCATCTAAAAAGTTTATATATATATATTATTCGTGTTAAAAATAGTTCGCTTTATCCATTATTTAAAAATACTCCATGTAAAAGAATAAATATACATATACATATCTTCAAAATCTATTGTGTTGCTGGTGTTTTTTTCTAAGATCGATCCGTCAAGAATATAGACCTACATGTAAGAGATCTACCGGTGAACTCTTTGGTTATTTATAAAACTTCTTTCATGATGATAGTTTCATTATAAATCAAGTATTGACACAATATAATAATTGCTTCTAGTGCAGATGACTTCATTTGAATTGCATAAATTGTGAATAAACATCTCGTTGCTATTAGGAGGACTGCGAGTTGCCTTTTGAAGCCATCAACTATTAATGGAAATGAATCCTGACGTTCTCATAGCGACGCCACACTTCTAATTTACCTAATGAACTTTATTGTAAAGTAGGGAAGCATGGTGTTAAATCTATAATAAACTCTGCTTTTTAGCGTCGTGATTCAAATCATTGCAATTAAATACACATTTTTGATGTTATATAAATAGTTTTTGCTGTTCTAACAATTTGATTAATATCTATTAGAATTTTTAAATATTAATACAATATTATAATTGCTTTAGTTCAGATGACTTAATTTGAATTTCGTAAATAATGACTAAAGATCTCGTTGCTGTTAGGAGAACTGCGAGTTGTCTTTTGAAGCCATCAACTATGAATGGAGATGAATCCTGGCGTTCTCATAGCGACTCTTAAGGGTCCTGTTACTGCCTGCGAAGACACTCGCGAGCTAATGCTATTCCTATGGGGAGGCATTTTTCTAATAAATCTTTCGGATTTTGATGTCTTATGTTTTTTTTTGAATTTGACAGATGAGGTCCCTCTTTAGATCGCTCCTTGATTACTTTTTCGGTTTTGGTCGCAGATATTTTTTATAAAGTTACTTTCACTTTCTGAATCGGCTCTGAAAGTGAAAGTAACTTTATAAAAATATCTGCAACCGACATCGAAAAAGTAATAAAGGAGCGATCCGGAGAGTGACCTCATTTATCCAATGAAAAAAAAGTATTTAAAAATGTCAAAATCCGAAAGGGTTATTAGATAAATGCCTCCCCATAGGAATAGCATCAGCTCCCAAGTGTTTTCGCGGGCAGGCACAGGACCCTTAATGAATTGTAAAGTAGAAAGTATGGTGTTAAATCTATAATAATCTCCACTTTTTAGCGTCGTGATTTAAATCATTGCAATTAAACATATATTTTTGCTGTTATGTAAACAATTTATGCTATTCTAGCAATTTGATTAATGTTTAAAGATAGAAAACCAACGAATATAAATGCACAAATAAAGTATGAGATGGTAGCAAATAGCTATTTCGAATCTACTATCGAGATTCTTCATCAGTGCAAAACTCAGCGAGCTAAAAATAGCAAAACTGAGCAGAGAGACAGAGAGACGCAGGCTTAAAAACCCGCTATGAGAACAATCCCGCCTAAAGAGAAGCAACCAATGAGAAGAAAGCAGCCAAAACCACTGGGTGGACAAGTAGCGACATCTAACGGAGAGCAAACAAAACAAAAACTAAAAAGCGGGTGATTAAAAAAAAATATTAAATTAAATATTTCCAAATACTTGGAAAATAAGGAGTACTAGATAAGTCATTGACTAAGGAGTGAGACTTGTTTATGCTGTGGTAAGCTTCCCAAAAATCAAGATCAAGAATGGAAGGACATTTATGGATGATGGTGGCTGAAGAAAAGTTAAACTTATGTTGTGAAGAGCAACAATGTTGAGCAATAGAGGAGCGTTTAAGCTCCTGATTTTTGACATACCTTTTATGTTCTATTAAACGAAATCTGAGAGCACGATTAGTCTGACCAATATAAAAAAGACCACATTGGCAAGAAATTTGGTAAATACCTCAGTTATCTAAGCGATCAATGGGGTGCTTAAGATTTGAAAAAGCAATCTTATTAACAGGAGGAAAAACAACATTGAAATCGAACCTTTTTAAAATTTTAGCAACTTGCTGACTGATTTTGGGGAAAAAAGGCAAAACAACCAAAGTATTGGAGTTCGAATTAAAGTTCTTTCTTTCAGATTGGGTGGATTGTGTCAATTTTCTATGAATAGAATCTATAATATTAGGGGAATAACCACAATCAACAGCAATAGCTTTTAGGCAATTAACTTCATCACTGAGTAACTGAGGAGTTGAACAAATATTGGAAGCCCGGAAAACAAAAGTTTTAAAAGCCGCAACTTTCTGGTTAGGAGGATGAGAAGAATATCTGTGAGGTTGAAGACTGACCGCAAAAGGTTTGCGAAAGACAGTAGTCTGAAAATTATCTTCATTGCGAATAACAAGAACATCCAGAAAAGGAAGGCAATTGTCCGATTCAGTTTCAAAAGTAAATTGAATGCAAGAATCAATAGAATTCATGACAGAGAGAATATGATTTATATCAGAATTCACTTCAACTAAAGCATAGATATCATCTACGTAACGAACATAGAACGGAAATTTTAAGACTTCAAATAATTTTATTTCAAAGTAATGAATATACAAATCGCATAAAGTCGGACTAAGAGGATTACCCATAGCCAAACCGTCAATCATACGAAAGAAATTCAAAAATACAAAATTCAGAAATACAAAAGTATTTTGAGATAAGCAAGCACGAGTTAGATGAATGAGCTCCTCGATTTCAAAAAAGGAAAAATGAAATTCACAGAGCCTTTTCTTGAGGCAATCTAAAGCACCTTCGACAGGAACAGTAGTAAATAATGATTTAACATTAAAATGCTATTTTAATTTGATTAATATCTATTAGGATTTTTAAGTATTGATACAATATAGTAATTGCTCCTAGTGCAGATGACTTAATTTGAATTGCACAAATTGTGAATAAACATCTCGTTGCTATTTGGAGAACTGCGAGTTGTCTTTTGAAGCCATCAACTATTAATGGAAATGAATCCTGACATTCTCATAGCGACGCGGCACTCCTAATTTACTTAATGAACTTTATTGTAAAGTAGGAAGCGTGGTGTTAAATCTATAACAAACCTAGCTTTTTAGTGTCGTGATTCAAATCATTTCCTTTAAATATACATTTCCGCTGTTATGTAAATAGTTTATGCTATTCTAACAATTTGATTAATTGCTATTAGAAAACTAGAATTTTTACAGTGGGAATTAATAATAATTGTTAGAAAACATTTGAAAAAAAGGAAAATATGAAATGTAATTTTTAGACTACAGATCGAATCTTGTTAACACGAACACTTACCGGAAGTTTTCTTTAGGTAGATTGCGGTAAGAAATACTGCCAGTTGCAGTCGTTACTATGGTACGACTTTTGAAAAATTTTTCATAACTTTTCATTATATATTTAGGAACAAGAACCACTCCATCTAAAAAGTTTATATATATATATATACACTATATTGCCATTGATTATGGGACACTTGCGATTTTAGACATTTTACTAAATATCTAGAAAAATACATGAGGAATCATCTCGAAACTCTTAGTGTATAAATATAATAGTATACGTCATACATCTCTGTGACGATTTTTTACCGAAACTCCATAGGGGACCGTTAACAAATTAAAAAAGAATGAATATCTTTTGAATAACCCTGTCAAAACTAATGTAGCAAAAGCGCTCAAACTCTAGATTATGATTGAATGCCTTATTGTAATACACTGTGTTCATTTTTATGCAAATAGCATTCATACTCGCAGAGTAATTAAGGGTTTTATAAAAATGGCCCCAAATTTTTCTAAGTTTTTCCCTTATAATTTTCAGAGTTCTTAATATAAAATAATATTTTTTTCAGAAAATATGACAAACAACATTGCACACAGTACCCTGTAATCAGAATTAAAAAAATAATAAAAATTGTATGAAAAATGAATAGGTTTACTAAATAATTTTTTACTGCGCATGCGTCAAAGATATCAAAATTTCATTTGCATATTATGTTAGCTAAATGTATAGAGCAACTTTTGTAAAAGTCTCAAAATTATAACTTGAAAATTCTGTAAGTAATCGTCTATAGAAAAAGAACAAAATCCGTTGTTTCCAAAATGAAGCAAAAAAATGAGGGATTTTATCCAAAATTAGTCGTAACATCCCGTATTGTGTATTCTATATTGACACTAATCAACGAATATATGGATAAAACCCCTCTTGTTTTTGCTTCATTTTGAGAATAATGGATTTTCAACTTATTCAATTGACGATTATTTTCAGAATTTTCAAGTTATGATTTTGTGACTTTCACAAAAGTTGCTCTATACATTTAGCTAACATAATATGCAAATGAAATTTTGATATCGTTGACGCATGCGCAGTAAAAAATTATTTAGTAAACCAACTCATTTTGTATGCAATTTTCATTATTTTTTAATTCTGATTACAGGGTACTGTGTGCAATGTTGTTTGTCATATTTTCTGAAAAAAATATTATTTTATATTAAGAACTCTGAAAATTATAAGGAAAAAACTTGGAAAAATTTGGGACCATTTTTATAAAAACCTTAATTACTCTGCGAGTATGCATGCTATTTGCATAAAAATGAACACAGTGTATTACAATAAGGCATTCAATCATAATCTAGAGTTTGAGCGCTTTTGCTACATTAGTTTTGACAGGGTTATTCAAAAGATATTCATTCTTTTTTAATTTGTTGACGGTCCCCTATGGAGTTTCGGTAAAAAATCTTCACGGAGATGTATGACATATACTATTATATTTATACACTAAGAATTTCGAGATGATTCCTCATGTATTTTTCTAGATATTTAGTAAAATGTCTAAAATCGCAAGTGTCCCATAATCAATGGCAATATAGTGTATATATGTATATATGTATATAGTCATTAATTGTATTACAATATATACAATATATATATATATATATATATATAAATATTTGTTCGTGTTAAAAATAATTCGCTTTATACATACTTTAAAATTATTACACATTCCATGTAAAAGAATAAATATACATATACGTATCTTTAAAATCTATTGCGTTGCTGGTATTTTTTCTAAACTTGTTTGTTGCTGGTGTTTTTTTCTAAGATCGATACGTAAAGAATATAGACATATATGGGAGATATCTATTGGTGAAATCTTTTCAAGGGCGATATTTACATTGCATCTGAAGGAATCCATCAAAACTCCGGAGAGCTAATTCGATTTATTTTTGTTTAAAAAGGTATCCGAAATTTACCATTTAATAAAAAAACATAGAGGATATCTAATACTTTTTTCTATGTTAGTTGGTAGGAATATACCTAGCTACAGTGCGAAATTTCAACATCATCTATGACTTAGTGTATTTAAAGCAACTGTTATTTTAGGCATGCATTTGACTTTTATGTAATTTTCGATGAAAAAATTAGCTGTACAAAGAGTTTACGTAAAATTTTGTGTTTTAAACGAAATTTCATTTTGTGTATAATCCATTCGTGGATTTTATATTACGAAAATGCAATATTGTACAAAGCTTTGTACAAGAGTTTTTGACAAAAAATGCAACAAATGTCTTAGAAAAAGTACTGCACTCGACGGATGTGGCGCTTTGTGATTTATTCCTGTACTCCGAGGAAAAAGTACCACTTTGAAAAAAGCGTTATTGGTCGGTTGAGAGCTTAAAAAAATTGCTGAAGCAGCTGGAGAACCCTACCTCATTCAGGCTATTAAAAAAATTCTAAAACATTCTGTAGGGTTGTTGCTTTGGGCTCGATACAGCTACTTTAAAAGCGAATTTTTTGTTATATTTTTGATGAATAAATTATTTTTTTTGTGTTTTATTTAATAATAGAAAATACGTTTTACACATAATGTAGCTGCATTATATTTAAATTAAATTAAACACGTTCTAACAAAGAAAAAAGACCTAGAGAGGACAGAATTAAATGCTTATCTACTCACGTCCTCTGAAAGTACAAAGGACATTTAGCATTTTTTTTTGTTTTGTATAAAAAACAAAGCAAAATCTCCTTATGAATTTTTTCTGATTTTAATTTATTTCAGACAGACTACAGAAACTTAAAAAAAAAATATATATATAAATGGTTTCTTAAGAGAAAAAAAAACTAAAACAACAACAACAAAAACACTTTCTAAGTTACGCGCATATAAATTATATGTTACAGCATTTTCATACAAAAGTATTTCATGTTCACAGACACCGTTTTGCATTAACATCAAAAGAAGATGACTAAAGGTACATAAAGGGGGAGAAACGTGAGTCTGCTAAGTAAAGAAAGCTCTCAAGCTACTTTAATATTATTAAAAATATTCTATTTTTCTCTTAGAAAGACCTATTTAAATGCTCTTGATTTCTTCAATTGACAAAGAGCTTTCATTCTGTCAAAAACAGAATGATGTATTTTGCAGTTCTTGCAATGCATTCAAAAGTACAATCTAAATTTTGCGATGAAATATTGAACTTTTTGCATAATACAAGTTTTGAATATTATAATTTGATCTCTTTCTAAGTTGTTTACAATGCTTCTTTAATGCATCATTTTACATGGTTTTCCATACATATAACAAGAAGCAAAGATATGGAAAACTTTGGAACTGTACATAAACATTGAAATACCGTATTTTGTTCACGTGCGTATAAATAATTACCATAACAAAAAAGCATTCAATAAACTTTTTCTATTTAAATTTAAAATTGCAAAATGTTCAACATTTGAAAACACAAAATGCAATATTTTATGGTAAAATACTCATATTTGTTTCTGGCTATACATTACGTACGGAAATTGTTAGTATTTTCTAGTTTATTCTGCGAAATTATGGTTTACCATACAAATAATCTGAAGCACTGTCAGATTTTTAAATCAGTAACATTTTAAAGTTTCTGATTTCATATCACTCTGACTCTAATGTTTTTTGAAATTTTGCAGAAATTTGTTTTGATTCCAAGAATGCAATGAATATTTAATGTTGCATTACAAAAGTAATCAAAGAATTTTTTGTGGAATTTCGTTCATCAGATTTTCATATGTTATTCGTTGAATATTTTAATGGAATAAACGTTGTAATAATTTTTTTCTCTTTCTGATATCAATTTTATTCGTTTTCAAAACGAACCTTAAAGAGATTTTGAATAAACTATTTAAACAATTTAATCATTTTTTTTTTAATGGCAGGAAGAATTTTATAAACTTTTTGTAATTGAAGTAATTTATTAAAAGATTGTGCAAATATTTAAGTTATTAATTTTACCACCAAAAGATAATTCATAATGAAATTGAAAAAAAAAAAAAAAATAAGAAAGAAAGAAATTATCTTCAAAATGACAAGTTTATAAATTTAAATAGCAACCAATTAAATTTAATAGAATGCTATTCAGGTTTCACATATTTTTTCATTGAATCAAAAAGGATCATTCAAATTAAGACAGATTTATATGATGTGTTTTCAATCTCCGCAATATCTATAGTGGGCAACGATAATTTGAGAAATACACGAATACTGCGAAAGGGAGAATTCTGGAATTTGGGTAAATTACAGATTGCTTTAAATAAACTTGGAATTTTACAATTTAGCTGTGACAGCAAATCTTAGCTTAGGCAATAAAGCAATTAAATGATTGGGTTAGATAGTCAGTAGACACATTAAGTAAAGATCACTGAACAAAATGAGTTTGAGGGACAAATGATGTATGCCAGAGTGCCACATGACAATGCTACCAATTTGAATGTGTTACGATTGAGTTACCGATCTCAACGTGTATTTCATTTACCAGAGAATATACACGGTGGACACAGTGGCGTAGCTAGCATAGGTGACACCCGGGCGGATGCAAATGGTGTCACCCCCTGTCATCATGGTGTCACTCTCCCTTCTGATCCTTCATATTTTTTCAATCACAGTTCTGCATTATTATAACAAATGACCAAACCATTCCTTGTTAATTTTACGTCTTTCTGCATAAAAAACCACAGGAAAGAATCATCACTCAACCCATAGTCCGCATAAGTCAATGTGGTGTCTATATGTAGAAGAAAATTCTTTTTTAAAAATTTTGCTTTCGCTACCCACTTGTTGGATAGGCAGGTTTTTAATCTCCAGTGTATGTCTCATTTAGATACATCATTCAGTATAAAATTTCACTTTCTCAAAGGAAAGAAAACTAAGTCTATTGCGCCGTGCGCTAAAAATTTCATTTTATTTCAAAATTCCTTTCCAAAATTTTATAAAATTGCATTTTTTTTTCAAATAAAGATTGGCTGTCACCCCTTAGAAGATTACACCCGGGTTGGACCGCCGTCGCTAAATAACCTACTGGGTGGACAATTGATGTTTAAAACAGCGGTTAACAGATGTTTTTATAGTGTTCCTCCAAGGATAACTTGCTATCACCCTCACTCTGCCCTCCTCACCTTTTCGAAAATACACATAGGCGCATTTTCAATTGCATAGGTGCAATCAATAAATGCCTGCATCTAAGCTGAATCTGTCATAAAATAAATGTTACTTTCATTTGAGTTTGCAAAATACCTAAAAATGTCAAAAAGACAGAATGATAAAAAAAATGATGATTTTTCAGAAGTATTTAACTTAAGTCTATTTCAATACTTTTCTTTTGAGGATTTGTTGATAATTTACGCGTTTAAAGCTCTTAAATTTGTGATTGTGTTAATTTAGGTTAATCGTTATTAAATTGATGTTTTACAGGGGTTTATAATTTCAGATTCATATTTTTGAGTCTAAATTACTAAACGCCCAAAAGGATTAATTTCAGAAAAGATATTTTTTCTGTCCTTTACAATGTCATTTTGTTTGGAAGAAACCAACGAATAAGTACTTGTATAGTTATTTTAGCTTCGGAGTTGAAGTGGTTAAGAAACATATGTTGCTGTATTTTCATATAAATAATTTCCAGATGTTGTTTTGCATTAACACAAAAGAGGATGACCTACATTGTAATTAAAAAAGGAGAAACAAGTTAAAAATTTCACGTGAAGCGTAGCAAATGAGGTGCGTTCGTACGAGAACGACGTTTTAAAAATATTCAGATCGTGTTCATCTGTATCAGTCCTTCGGATACAGTATAGTGGTCGAAATCTTTGTGTTCCTGTAATTATACAGGATGTAATTTTTTATTATACCTCAGCAACGTATATCATATTCATAAAATGTGAAATAGTTTAATATAATTAAAACACGCCTCAAACAATGTTTCCCAGTATAGCATTAAGTATTGGTATACTTTTGTGTGGCCCTGTAATTGAATAATTAATATCCTTTGCATCACAGATTGTGCAGAATGAATATTTTAGCTTATATATACTTCATAGGTTCATGTCAATTTTATTATGTTCGAATGAGTGTAAAACCATTAAAATGCATTTGAAACTTTCTTACCCATTGATCGTAATGTAACGGAATCCTTTTGATTGTCCCTGTAATTGATCTATGCATCCGATTTTCATAAAATTTGAAATGACTCGACAAAATTATGTAATAATTATGTATTTTAAATTTCAAGCGATTCAGTTGGGTGGTTTTTGCATTGTTATATGAACATTCAAAGTGCTATAATATTATTAAAAACCATCTAATGTTATCTCAGACCTATTATCTTAGTGACCTACTGTTATGACTCTTATTTTTCTTAGCCAAAAATATTTAATTTTATCAAAAACAGTGTTTTATTTTGCAGTTTTTGCAATGCATTCAAAAGTATCTAAACTTTGCAGTAAAATATTGAACTTTTTGCATAATGCATGTTTTAATATCATACGTTATTTTCTTCCGAATTTTTAACAATACTTCCTTAGTACATCATTTTATATGCCTATTCAACAATCTAACACGAAGCAAAAATATAGAAAATATTGGAACTGTACATAATAATTGAAATATCGTAGTTCAGCTATTATGTACAGTTCCAATATTTTCCATAAAATTACTATAACAAAAGAAAAAAAAAAGGATCCAGTATAATTTTTCTATTTAAATTTAAAATGGCAAAAAGCTTATAATTTAAAAACACAGAAGTTAATTTTTATGATAAAAAGCCATTTTTTCTGGTTATGTATTATATATGGGTAATTATCAATATTTTGTAGTTTATGCTACATGTTATTATTAAAGTTATAGTTTACTTTTCAAAGCATCGAATGCAGAGTCTTATTTTAATAGTTAATTTATCTTTTCTCCTCTTACTGAACTGTTTTGTTTTTTGAGATTTTACTGAAATTTGTTTTGATGCCACTAATGCAATGAATATTTATTGCTGCATTAAGTAATGTGAAGAATTTTTAACGAAATTTCGTTCTTCAGATTTGCATATACTATTCTTTGATTATTTTAATGAAATAAACGTTGCAAAAGATTTTATCTCCTTTTAATATCAACGTTATTAATTTGCATTATGAATTTTTGATGAGATTTTGAATCAATTATTTAAATAACTTAAACAAATGTTTTTAATGAAAAGAAGAATTTTTCAAGCTTTTAGTAACTGAAATAATTTAATAAAAGATTATGTAAATGTTCAAGCTATCAATTTTACTATTAAAAGAAAATTCATAATTAAATTGGGGAAAAAAAACTAGAGAAAAAGGAGATGAACTTTAAAATATTTTCATAAATTTTATAAAGGCAAGAAATTTTCTTATAAAGATATAGCAGCCAATTGAATTTAATGGGATATTCAATTTGTCATTATAAGTGCCATTGAAGTGCCATTGAATTAGAAGTGTCGTTCAATTTAAGAAAGATTTCGACAATGTAGTTTTCTTCTTCAACAATATCTAGTGTGAACAACGAATATCCGAGAATATTGTCTCCTTCGAATATATTGAAAGGGAGAATTATGGAATTTTTATAAGTTACAAAGCATAGACTGATTTAAAGGAACTTATAATTCTACTATTTAGCTGTAGCAGCAAATCTTAGCTTAGGTAACCATCCAGTTGAATGATAAGATCATATAGATAATCAGCAAGTAAATTATGCAGCGCTCGCTCTACCAAATGAATTTAACGAGCTGAAGATTTACAAGAGTACCACATTTCAATGTCCGTTACTACTGCCAATACTTATATCATTTGCCAGAGAATATTGTGGATAGAGTTAAAAGCTAGAACAGCGGTTACCAGCCTTTTCTTTAAAATATTATTTCTCCAAAAATAACATCTAATGTGCTCTCCTCATTTGTTTAGAATACCCATATGTGCATTTTACTCAAAAATCAATTCTTAAAAATTGATTGCAAAAATTAGTGTTCAATTCATAAATGGAAGATAGTGTCAATTGTGACTGTGTTGATGTTTATTTTATAACCATGTTATTAATTGACAGTTGCCTATACATGTCGCGAGTGAACTTAATGTTAAAAAAGTTTTCCAGATAAATTTGTGTGTAAAGTTAATAATAAAATGGAAGATGAAAAGTTATATTTGCTTCACGTTATGTTATACAAGTTAACAAAAGAAGTGAGTACTAGCCGTGCTAAAAAAAAAGATTCAAGACTTTTATTTGGATTGTTTTCCCGATCTTAAGAAGTTAAAATGCGATTTTGTCAATTTGGAAATGCTGATTTCAATTTGAACGATAATATTCGCTCTGATGAGCTTCTGGCATTGAAAATGACTTAATTAGTGATTTAGTAAATCATGATTCACGGATTACTATTGAAGAGATTGTTCGAGAGAACTAAATGTTGACAATTACACAGAATTTCACCATTGAAAAGAATTTGTGTACATTTCGAAACTCGATGCATGGGAAATCGGGTACAAACTTTTACAATTACCCAATATATGCGTTTATTTTACAAAGGATCTAAATCCGTGAGAATGAATATATTCCAAGTTACGTACTTATGAATCATATGTTGCTGCATTTTCATGCAATTTCATGCGGAATTCTCAGTTCGCAGACACTGTTTTATATTAGCATAAAATAGAATGACTTCTTTTTCACCGCTATGAACTGATAGAGTTGTATATTAAGTTATATGCTTCACTGCAATAGAAGATATAATTATACAGATAAAACTGAATTTTGAAAAATTAAGTTATCATTAATACTATAGCAGCTTTCATGCCTATACATAATAAATTTTTGTATATCATATTTGAAAAAACATCTTTCTTTACCATTTTGAATAAATTACAGACAAAAAAATTACAATTTTGTTCTTTTGCTATGCCTTCAGGGGATTAGTACAAATAAAAAAAAATAAACATGGGGATGCTAAGTAAAGAAAACTTTTAAATTTTTGTAATATTAATAAAAAACTTCTATTGTTTTCTGAGAATGACTATTTTTATGGCTTTGATTTATCGTAAACAAAGAGATTTTATTCCGTGATAAAGAGTATAATTTATTTTACAGTTCTTTCATTGCATTCAAATGTTTATTATAAAATTTTCAGTAAAATATTGAACATTTTGCATTATGCATGTTTTGAATACCATTTGTTATTTTCTTTCCGAAATGTTAACAATGCTTATTTTTAATGCATCATTTTATATGTCTTTTTATAAATCCAACTATAAGCCCTGATATATATAATTTTGGAACTTTATTTAAGCAACAAAATACAGCATTTAGGTCACATGAACATAAATAATTATCATTACAACAACAATAACAACAAAGAAGTATTTAGAATAGTTTTCTATTTTAAAATTAAATGCTTATTATTTGAAATCAAATCATGTAATTTTTATTATAAATAACCAATCCTTTTTTGATTGCTTATTTCGTGTGTCGATGATAACATTTTCTAGTTTATGCTACGTATTGTTATAATAGTTTACTTTTCAAAGCATCGTATGTACTGTTTGTCTTTTAATAGTTAATGTTCCCATGACGTTTGCTATTTGCGATTTTGTTTAGATTTAACGAATGTTACGAATATTTAATAATGCTTTGTAAGAGTGATATGAGAATTTTTAATAAAATTTTCTAATCAAATATGTATGTATTATCCATTGATTACTTTAATGAAAGAATGTTTGCTATGGATTGTTTTTCTTCTCGTATGAAAGTTAAATAATTTTTATTATAAACGATAAAAATGTTTTAAAGTAAAAATGTTTATAATTTAAACATTAAACTAGTTGGATGTGCCAATCCCTAAACTTTCTTCTGTCTCATACGGACATTTTAATATTTTAAAAAAATAGTTGCTCATTTTAATGCTTTAATAATTTTAATTCAATACCATACCAACTTTGCACTCTAAAACTGGAAGGAGTGAAATGCTCACTCTTTGTGAGAGTGACAGACATTTTCACTCTTTTTAAAGTGCAATTTGTAAAAATACACTCCTTAAAGAGTGGAATTTCCCACTCTCTACAAAGGAGTGAAAAATGTCACTCCGCTGTCGAGAGTGAAGTATGTCACCCCGTTGTAGAGAGTGAAATATCTCACTCCACCAACGAGAGTGAAAGCCCGGCATTATAAACTTTAAAAAAAAATCCGTTAAATTTTGATCCAATATATGGAGTAAAATAATGAAAAACACCAAAATACGTCAATTTTTCATTTTCAAAAACTCCCTTTCATAATATAACCTGAAAAATTAGGCTTATTTGGTTTTAAAACGCACTCTTTTTTAAGAGTCAGCTGTTAACTCTTTCGAAGAGTGAATACTCACTCCGCCAACAATAGTGACTCATCAGCCAATCAGAAATGTCCTGCACTTCCTTTACTGATAAGAAAAACGTTTCCGCCATTTTAAAATTAATCTTTCGTTTCCTCGGTTCCACATATGTGGATCTCCGTTCATTTCGTTTTATTAATAATATTCAAACGTATTTTAAATTTCGATCTTTGAATGATATGCTTCGATATGTATGCTATGAAATAATCCAAATATTAGATTAATCTCTTCTTCTGGAATCACAATGAAAAAAAAAATCAGTAAAAAGATATAATACTTCATTAATACTCAATAACAGAAAGGCCGCAGTACATGGATATTATTTACCAAACAAGGGATTATCATTTATGAAAAAAAAGGATATTATTTATCAAGGTAAGTTATGTTTAATTTCAATTTTTGTTCCCAAAAGTTCGTGAATATTCAGTTCAGTTTCACGTTAGGCAGAAAATCATTTGCTATGTGTCAGCCATTCTATCTCCTCGGGAAAAAAAAAATGCTGACACAAGTCGTACAATATAAACATCATTAGCAATTACGTGATTTTATTATTCTGACTCAGTCTTATCTTAAAGTACTTACTTTTTTTTTTCTTTTTGAAGTTAAATGTATAATTCGAATAGGAATTTCTCTTATGGCAATATTTTTGAGAAATTGTTGAATCTAACAATAAATTTTATTCCGTTATAAAATTTATATCTGTTGTGAACTTTTGTTTGTGACGTATGTATTTCTAGACATTTAAAAATAAAACATGATATTTAAGTGTTGAAACAAAGTGCTTTTTTATGTCTGATGTTTATTGAAACGTTAATTTTAAAAGTTCGTAGTGTGACTTATATAAAACGTAATATTTTTAAAGAGATAAATAACTGCTTTTTATATTACAAATGTTTTTCAAAGCTAGTAATAAACGCCCCTGAATATTTTCGGTTTATAAAAATATAACCAATAAAAATGTAGCTTTTAGTATTTTTTTTTTCGTAACTCCCCCCTTGCATATTTTATAATTTTGCACTATTGTTGATATTCTTAATTAAAGCAATCAGGAAGAGGAAAATAATATTTCAATTTTAAAGTTTAATATTTATAAAGTTAGTTATTATATTTAGTTTATAAATAGTTATTTTCCAGTAATGTACATCTCATATAGGAATTGCTAAAAATGCAATTTTGGGGAATGTTTATAGTGCATACATTATATTGACTTAAAAGAAAACTTAAATAATCAAATGTTATTTTTAAATTACACATATCAAAATGTAATGGCACCAAACTTTTATAAATAGTTATATTAATGTGATTAATAAAATTTTAATATTTTTTTTCATTTTATTATTATTATTAGTATTATTATTTAAAATGAATCAATGTTTTGTCTATTTTATAATCTGGGAATCAAACTACTCATGAGGCCGATAATATTATTTAAGGGCACAGTCAAAGAGGGGCTTATAGGGCTTAATCGTTCACCATTTAAATAAAAACACTTAAGTTACAGAAGTCATTAAAAACATATTTTCTGTCTTAAATATTTGTTTACTTTTACTTTTTCAATTTTGGCAGCAGATACTTTTTAGAATAACACTTTCATTTTTGGTACCGGTTTTGAAAGTGAAAGAAACTTTATTAAAATTATCTGCGACCGAAATCGAAAAAAAAAAAAAGATGCGATATAGAGACGAACTTCAGCTATTCAATGCATAATAAGTATATAAATAAATAAAATGTCGAAATGCAAACGAGATATTAGAAAAATCCCGCCCCATAGGATTAGCATTAGCTCGTGAGTGTCTTCGCCGGCAGTGTCAGATGCCTTAAGGGTGTCCATTACATGCATATCTACTCTATATACGGGAATAAAAAATTGAAATTAAATATGACTTATGTTTTATAAATACGGGTTGTATTAATATATATTTTTCAGCAATAAGATTTTAATTACACGTAAAAAAAACATAGATAGCGTGCATTATGGATTTATTTAAATAATATGTAAAACTTAAAGGTTATCTGATAAAAAATATTGACTGTTTAAGATTTTAAAATTGTTTCATAACTTGCGCTTATGGGCATTTTAAAACTATCATATATTTATGGAGCTACTAATGAAAGCAAATACAAGGAGAAAGAGAGGAATAAAATATTTATTTCTGTCAATAATCTAATTTAATTCATATGTAACTTTAATTATGTTTTCCTTTAAAAAATTCAATTAATGTTACATAATATGAATTAAAGAAATATTGTCAATAAAGTATTTTAATCCAATCTTTACCAAGCTTGTATTTATTTTCATTGTAAGTTCTAAAAGATACGATTCTTTTAAAGTGCCCATAATTGCAATAAAAAACAAAAAGAATTCATTGAAAAAAAAAAAAAGAACATTCACTCCTATGAAAAAGTGACTACTCACTCCTTCTAGGAGTGAAAAGACGCACTCCTTTAGCAAAAGTGAATAGTCACTCCTCAGAAATAGTGATTATTGACCCCTGTTTAGAGTGAATATTCACTTCCCAGGAGTGAGTATTCACTCTTGGAAAGAGTCAATGATTCCACTTTTGCTCAGAGTGAATAGTCATTCTACAGAGGTTCGGCATATTTTGAGTCTGCAATAGAGTGAGTATGCACTCCTCTGGAGTGAATATTCACTCCTTTTTATTTAGAGTGTGATTTTCATCTGAAATTTTTGCTTCAGTCAATTAATTGGAGTAAAAACGAATTTCCGTCTCTGCACGAGCCGATAGACAATAGAATGATAGGCATATTTTTTGTTCAAATTCAGGGAGAACCTACTTGAAATACCAAAAACTAATCATACACAAAAATTTTAGTTCAGTTCTAGGCCTAACTTCATACACTTTTAGGTGGTGCAATATTGAAAATGGCATAAAAATCGCGATTGCAGCGCTCCCTTCAGGCGGATTTTTTTCAAATTCAGGGAAGACCAACTAGCCATAGCCATACACTCACACAAAAAATTTCGTTCAATTCGATGAATAACTTCATATACTTTTGATCGGTACAATATTGAAAATGGCTCAAAAATCGCGATTGCAGCACCCCTTCCGGCGGATTTTTTTCAAATTCAGGGAGGACCAACTAGCCATAGTCATTCACTTACACAAAAAATTTGGTTGAATTCGATACATAACTTCATACACTTTTGATCGGTACAATATTGAAAATGGCACAAAAATCGCGATTGCAACGCCCCCTACCGGCGGATTTTTTTCAAATTCAGGGAGGACCAACTAGCCATAGCCATGCACTTACACAAAAAATTTGGTTGAATTCGATGCATAACTTCGTATACTTTTGGTCGGTACAATATTGAAAATGGCACAAAGATCGCGATTGCAGCGCCCCCTTCCGGTGGAATATTTCAAAATTGAAGGAAGACCTGCTTGCCATAGCCAAAAACATTCACAAAAAAATTGGTTCAATTCTATGTATATCTTCATACACTTTTTGATGGTAGAATGGCGACATACACACAGACACACAGACAGACGGACAGACAGACATTTTGTAAAAACATGTTTTTTGGAATCTCTGACCCCTAAAACGTGTAAATCCGTCGAAAACCGCAAGTCGAAAAAAATTTCGATTACAATACTTTCTTCTATTGAGGATAGAAGAAAGTAAAAAATAAAATAAAATGATGAGTTTTTTAACTTTTTTTTTTTTTTTTTTTTTTTTTTTTTTTACCGCATTTATTAAAAGTTAATATAATTAAGCATATTATAATTTAAGTTGTAAATATTTAAGCTACGAATTTTACTATGAAAATATATAATTCACAATTAGTTTGAATAAATATTCTAACAAATTTAGTGAGCTATAAGTAGCTGTATTTTTATATAAAAAATTCCTATCCACAGACACCGTTTTATAATGAAGGGCTACCTCACTCACGCGGAAACTCTCGTTCGCAAATGTTAATCCAATGAAGAACTTTTTGAAGTAACTCATTTGTATTTTAATATTTTTAAATCAGTAGCTGAGGTCAATTTAAACAATGTTCAATTTTAACTTTTTTGATTTATTTGCATGTTTTTATTAATGGGAATAGTTTCTTTTTCGAAATCGGTTTGAAAAATAAACGTATCCTTAAAGAAAAAAAATTCTGAGCAAAATCAAAAAAGTAAAAGACGACTTTTGTATAAATTAATCTCATGTAGCCAATAATAATAACAAAATTGTTTACAAATATTAAAATGGAAATGAGATATTTTAAAAAATTTCTTCAATACAAATAACATTAACAAATGAGATTTATTAAGCGAGTAAGTAACTGAGCATGAATTTAGATACAGGAGGAGGAAAAAATAGGGGGCGCTAAGTCAAGAAAATTTTCAAACTGCTATTGTATTGAATAACTTTTTTTATGGTCTTTATTTTTCAAAAACAAAGAGATTTTATTCTATCAGAAAGACTATGGTTTATGTTGCAGTTCTTCAATTGCATTCAAAAATACATTTTAAAAGTTGAAGCGAAATATTGAAATTTTTGCATAATGCATGCTTTGAATACCATACACTATTTTTCTTCAGAATTGTTTACAATACTTATTTTTAATGCATCATTTTAAATGACTATTTATGAATCCAACAGGTTTCCTTTATATGCATAACTTTGGATGTATAAAAACACTGAAATGCTTTATTTTGTTTACGTGCACATAAATAATTACCATAATAAAAAATGATTCAGAATACTTTTTTTTTTTTAAATCTTAAACTAGCAAAAAAGCTTATCATTTGAAAACATAGCATGTAATATTTTATGGTAAAGAACCAATCTTTTTTTATGGTTGTATATTTGGTATGTAAATGATTAATATTTTCTACTTTATACTACGCATTGTTATTATAGTTTACTTTTCAAAGATCAGATGAACAGTTTGCTTTTAATAGTTAATGTTCCCGGATGTTTTGTTATTTGCCATTTTGTTTTGATTCAAAAAATGCTATGAATATTTATGAAACATTATTAAATTACAAGTTATGTGAATTACAAATTTCATTACAAATTACAAAAATGAAATTTTAATAAATTACAAGACCTCTCCCTAAAACAAACAAACACATACAAAAAAAAAAAAAAAAAAAAAAAAAAAAAAAAAAAAAATATTGAACTTTTGCTTGGCAGTCAAATGGTTGGTATAAAAATATATATAAATATGGGGATGCTAAATAAACAAAACTATTGAACATGTGTAATATTATTTAAAATATTTTGTTGTTTTCAAAGAATAACCTATTTTGATGGATTTGATTTTTTGGAAACAAAAAGCTTTCATTCTATCAAAGAAAGAAAAAAAAGTGATTTATTTTGCAGTTTTTGCATCGCATTCAAAAGTATATTTTAAAATTTGTAGTGAAATATTGAACTTTTTGCATAATGCATGTTTTGAATATCATATGGTATATTCTTTCGGAATTGTTAACAATACTTATTTTTAACACATTATTTTATATGTTTTTTTTATAAAGCTACAGACAGACCTGATATGCATAACTTTGAAAATTTATATAAACACTGAAATACCGTATTTTGTTCACGTGAGCATGAGTAATTACCATAACAAAAAAAGTATTCAGAATACATTTTTTATTTTAAACTAGCGAAATATTTATCATTTGAAAACATATCATGTTATATTTTATGGTAAATAACCAATTCTTTTATCTTGTTGGACATTTGGTATGTAAATGATTAGTATTTTCTAGTTTATGCTATGCATTGTTATAATGGTTTACTTTTCAAAGCATCAGATGCACCGTTTGCTTTTAATAGTTAATGTTCCCGGAAGTTTTGTTATTTGCGATTTCGTTTCGAAAAAAAATGCTATGAACATTTATTAATGCTTTATAAAAGCAATATGAGAATTTTTAATAAAAATTTACTGATTAAAATGCATATATTATGTATTGATTACTTCAATGAAATGAATTTTTCTATGGCTTATTTTTCTTTTAGCATCAAAGTTAAGTAATTTTTGTTATGAACGAAGAGAATGTAAATATTTAAGTTATGAATTTTATCGTGAAAAGATTATTTATCATTATTTCGTATAAAAACTCAAGAAAAAAAAATTTACTTTTTAATTATTGTTTACGATTTTAAATTGATAAAAAAACTCTAATAGAATAATAGCAGAACAAAAAAGGGTTTTGTAGAGTATTGTTTATACGTTGCTCAAGGGAATGCCAAAAATAAAGAAAAGAATAATAAAATGAATAATGAAAACATATCCAGGGATTGCTGGTAACAATATTTTTTTTTGCATTGTGCTTGCATGTGTTGCTCGATCAGATAAAATGGTTTCAAAAAGCATTCCGTGCGTTTTATATTATTTCTATCGGTGTCAAATGACCCCTTTATAAGATTCATTACATTTTTTGATTTATGTTTATTTTTGCTCTTAGTTTTCAGATTTAATAAGCCTAAAAAAGGTTTTTATATTGATGAATAATTTGTAATTGTTTCAAAGTAAAAATTTCAATTGAAAAATTATAAATCATTTTTTTAAAAGATGTCATTTGACACCGAAATAAATAGTGTTAATATACTTCATCAAATTTGAAGGTAATAAATTTTTCTGTTGCTCCTAGAGCATATTTCGCTGTCTATTTCTTTTCACGTAATCAATTTGCATAGAGCAAGATAGTTCATTGCCACGTCTTTTAGAGTTTTGTTTAGTTCCTTTTCAAAATACTTCAAATGTTACAAGTTTTTTTTTTTTTTTTTTTTTTTTTTTTTTTTAACAAACATACTTTTAACACATTCTAACGAAGTTGAAAAGTATTTATTAATATTGTCTGTATGTCTGTCTTCCGTGCTCTAACTCTTGTAAATATGCTCGAGCTGGCATGCAATTGGTATACGTTATCGAGGTTTACTACGGCATATTCGTACTGTAAAATGGGGTGAATCGAAACACTTTCAAATTTAACGTTAAAAAGAAAGAACTACTGATTTTTTAATTCTTTTATTTTTTACTAGAAACTTCGGTCTTGTTTTGTTCTTTACTTTTAAGCAAAAACGTAACATTTTTTATTGTTTATATATATATATATATATATATATATATATGTAATAAAATAAAAAAATTTTGCGCCATTTTTATTTTTGTTCTCTCTTAGCTTCAATTCTAAATTTGTGGAACATATTTCAATCTTAGTTTCGTAACTTGTAACAGCTAAAATTCTTTTTCTTACTTTAGTTATTAATAAATTATTTCTTGCTTCTCAAAAAGGCGGGAAGTATTTCGTAAGCTTTTTACTTTCTGGCATATTCCTGCGATTTTAATTTTATTTTTTATTTTTTAACATCGCGTGACAAGTGTTACTACGCGTTGCTAAAGGGCTTAGTGTTCCGAGAAAAAAATATAGTTCTTGCCAGTAGACCGCCTATTACGGCCAATTAGAATTGATCATTTTGTCCGTTAGAGGCTCGAGTCCATCCTGATTGGATTTTTAAAATGATTGACGCGGAGTAGGAGGGCGCTAGTTTTGTCGTGAAAATGATTTTTTCATTTGGCTTTTCAGGAGAGGAGAATGCACCTTTTCTTTAAACTATCAAGACGCGCGTTTTATTTCTCCGCTGAATTAGAAATGTCATTTTTTCCGAGATTGTAGAACGCCGGAATGTTGCAGCTTAGTGAGCGAAGGCCGTAGTGATAGATGTGTGGAACGGTGATCTGTGGGGTAACTTAAGTTCGTGCTCTAAATAATAAAGAACTAAAACACTGATTTTCTTGCATTGTTATTGGAGAAACTCCTACGAGAACAAATCCATGGCTTATCCACTTACCAGAACGACTGCTCATCCCACTATTGAATCTTAGTGAATAGTAGTATTCTACAACCAACATGGTATTCTATTAGTGATTATACACTATTATAGAACATCGTCGTCGTTTTATTACATATTAGCCGGTAGGATGAAAAATGAACCGGCGTAAAACTTTTGAGAATAAGCTGCATGCTCTTCATACACTTACAGTTGTTCCTACATTTTTCCTGGTATTGTTTTCATCTTAACATTTAATACAGAAAAAAAAATAACTATGATATCTTCCATCTAAATGGTATGTCCAAGACTGAAGATGGATGGGATCAGCTGCTGTGTGTTAATACTAATATTGTAATTTTGTTTCCTGCAATAAGACTCAATGTGTGTTACTAACAGTCAGAGTTTTTGAGATGTTAGCTGCACGCATCTTTAACCTCATCTGCGTCTACTTCCACCCATGTTACGACGAGATGGCCTGCATGGAAAAACATCTTCATGTGCATAAATGATAAACCTTTCAGCTGAAAAAAGATCGTCTTATAAAGTTTTGTTTGTAATTATGTGTGGTATCTACATCTACAAATATTTTAAATGTGAAATATACCTCGCATTCTAGTGAGAAACTTTTCAACTGAGAGATATGCAACCAAACTGTGAGATATGCAAAATAAAAATTACAAAAGATCACCTGCATGAAATCAATTCAACATCATTTTTTTTATTTATTTATTTACTGTATTTTCTAGGTAAAAGTGCATAAATATTTTGATAAATTTTCATTTCATAATAAATGAACACCTGCTGTATGGTTGCGAAACTACGGTATATTCCATCAGTAATACAAGATAATTGAAATTTGCACCTGTGAGTCGTATCTACGAAGTGCTTTATTTTTTGTTTAGTTTAATAAAAAATTAGGTATTTGAACAAGGCCACATCGAACATGTCTGTAAGTTATTATTTTATTTGTTTATTGGCTAAGAAATTTTAATAATCATTTCTTTGTTTAAATTCTTGATTTTTTCTTTCTCTTTTATTACAGATATTAAAAAATAAATGTGTTCTTAATTTATAATTGAAATTTTATGCTCATAGAAATTTTATTTAGTTTTAAAGGTGTTATTTATTTATTTTTTTTTTTTTTAAATCGAAAGATGGATTAATTTGTTGTTAAAAAAAATACTCTGTTGCAAAATTTATTTTCCATACGTAAAGAAAAGTATTTTTGTTTTTAAAATTATTTGTTATTTCCCATGTATGGAAACCCGATATTTATTATTTTATTACTTATTTATTTATTATTTATTTATTTTTATTATTATTTATTGAGGTATTTGAAGTATAGTAATTGAATTTTAATAATTGAAGTATAGCATTTAAATATTTTCCATATGAATTATCCTTCTTATATGCTATTAAGATCAGGATTAGTAAAAGAAGAAAAAATGTCAGAAAATAAACTTGATATTGTCCCTTTTGAATTTGGGTTGGGCATGGATATTTTTAAATGGTTTAAACATTTTGATCGAGAATGTTCTGTAGAAAAAAAAGATAATGAGTGGAAACACCAAAATATTTCAAAATATTTAAAGGGGGAAGCGCTAAAAACTTATATCAATGATTGTTTGGATTGTGCTACTTATGAGGAAATTGTCGAGATTTTAAGTGAAAAATTCATTCAAGTTAGAGTTCCAAAATTTTCTGAATTTACTTCCTTAAAGTTAAATGATCTAAGTGATTTGGATTCTTATTTTAGAAAGAAAGTTGAGATTGGAAGGCAACTTCAGCTTGGGGAAAATTTAATTATACAGGGATTAACAGATGGACTTCAGCCGGAGTATCAAAATTGTTTGATGGTTAACCCTCCTTCCAATACTCGTGAATGGTTTCGCATTGCTAAACAATTAGCAGCGATTCCAAATCATACCTCTAATAACAGCAATAGAAATTTTCAACAAACTAGACCTATGCACAATCCCAATCCTCAGCCCAGACATTGGACTCGACCTACTCCAAACAATCCATTCCAAAATTTTAATCCTAGGTTTTTCACTCCTAGAATGCCTACGACTCATTGTCAAAACAACTACCCAAGTCGTCCGTGCAGAATATGTTTAAACAGAGGCATAGAAAATGCATATCATTGGGAAAGGAGTTGTATATTTAACACAAATTCCTGTCAAGCTCAAACTCCTGCTCATATTCAACCATCTCCTACTAATAATATTTGACAATTAATCATCCCTGGATATGTGGGCAATAACAAAGTGTATTGTGTGGTGGATAGTGGATCAACTGTCTCAATTTTACCCCTCAAATTTGTTCGATATTTAAATGGTAATTTACATAATGTTACCCCTATTACTATCAGACAGGCACAAGGAACTCTCACAATTAATAAATCTTGTCGATTATGTATTAAATTTGGTAATATAAAGAGATATGTTAATTTTTTAGTAAGTCAACTTGATTTGGACTATGCTATTTTAGGTTTACCTGATTGTGCCAAATTTAAATTGAAAATTGATTGTGCAAAAAGCCAGGTGTTACAAGACAATATTTCGTTAAACCCATATGTCAACATATCCAGTGATAACTTAGAATTGCTTCATTTTGATATTATAAAAAATGATACTACTGTGCAACCCGATTATGGAAATACCATAACTCCTCAATCCTTGTCGCGAACTAATAATGATGATTATAATCTATTGGGGGATCTGAATGCTATTCAAAATAAAAATGTAAGGGAACTTTTAAGGGATTATTTAGATATTTTTGCAAAAAATAAATATGATGTAGGGAGAATTAATATTGAACCTCAGCGTATTTATCTTAAATCTGACCTACCAATATCTTTGAGGCCTTATCGTACATCCACTGCTGATGAAAAAGAAATATCTCAGCAAATCCAATCATTATTAGCTGCTGGGTTAATTAAAGAAAGTTATAGCCCCTACTCTTCTCCAGTTACGTTAGTAAATAAACGAGATGAAGGTAAAAAAACCCGAATGTGTGTTGACTACCGAAAATTAAATTCTATCATGAAAAATGACGCTGAACCTTTACCCCGAATAGATGAAATTTTAGACAAATTAAGTGGTGCCCAATATTTCTCTACACTAGATTTAGCCTCAGGCTATTGGCACATACCTATTCACCCAGCCGATTCCGAAAAGTTAGCCTTTACTACTAATTGTGGGCTCTGGGAATGGAATGTTCTCCCCTTTGGTGTAAAGGTAGGCCCCCCAATTTTCAACAGGACAATTAGAAGAATTCTTACAAAATATAAAATAGACTTTGCTTGTTATTATTTTGATGATATAATTATTTTTTCTAAATCAATAGATGAACATATACAGCATCTCATCCAAATTTTTGATTTATGCCGAATAGAAAATATTAAATTAAAATTATCTAAATGTACTTTTGCTCAAAAACAAATCAATTTTCTAGGGTATGAAATCCAAAATGGAACTTTAACTCCAGCTAATACTAATATAGAAACGATTAAAAAATTAAAACCTCCTACTAACACTAAAGAATTACAAAGATTTCTTGGTTCTATAAATGTGTATCATAAATTTATTGACAAATATGCTGAAATTAGACACCCCTTAAATAAATTACTTAAGAAAGATACTATTTGGGAATGGAATACTGAATGTCAAAACTCTTTTCAAAAATTAAAAGATGCCCTCATTGCTAAACCAATTTTAAAGATTTATGACCCAAAATTACCCCTACACATGTTTGTTGACGCTTCTCAGGTAGCGGTAGGTGCAGTTCTTAAACAACCCGACCATAATAACTTTTTACATCCAATTGCTTATTTTTCTAGAGGATTGAGAAGTTATGAGAAAAATTATTTCATTACCGAACTAGAGTGTCTTGCTATCATTGATACTTTAGATAAATTTTATCATTACTTTCACGGTGTACAATTTACCATCCATACTGATCATGCATCTCTTGTTTGGTTAAAAAATGTCAAACATTTAAGAGGTCGATTATTTAGGTGGTCATTGAAGTTAAGTATGTTCGATTACAAAATAGAGTACATAAAGGGATCTACAAATGTCGAAGCCGACATGTTGTCCCGAAACCCTATTTCTCATTTTTGTAAGCCCCTTACTTTTCTTCTTGACGTTAAAGAGATTATTGAGATGCAAGAAAAAGAAAATGTGTGTGGATAAAATTATATTAATGACAATGGACTGATTATAGTTAAAAGAAAAGGTTTTCGTAAAGTGGTAGTTCCCATGTCCCTAAGAAAAAAATTGCTTAATGTTGCTCATGAACAGTTTGGTCACCCTGGTGTTCAAAAAATGCAAAATTTAATTTCTCCTAACTATTATTGGCCAGATATGACCCAAGACATTACTAACTTTGTTAAATACTGTGATATTTGCCAGAAAAATAAAAAACCTAGACAGAAAAAATTTGGCTTATTACAAGCTATGCCCACTACAGATCAACCTTTTGACTGTCTGTCTGTTGATACTGTAGGAGGGTTCAATTATTATAATTCTACAAAAAAAATCTCCATATTATAATAGACCATGCCACAAGATATGTTTGGGCATTTCCTTCCAAAAGTGTCACTACAGAAACTTATACAAATTGTCTGAAACAAATTTTCAATATCAAAATCCCTCAACAATTATTCTGTTTTAGTAAGATTTCAAGTGTACAGTCCCCTCAAAAAATACTTAGTGACAGGAATGCTGCTTTTACTTCTTCAAGATTCAAAAAATTCCTGCGAAATCATAATATTAAACAACGTTTGACCACTGCCCATCATCCACAAACGAATGGGAAATGTGAAAGAGTAAATCAGACAATAGTAACTAGATTAAAATGTAAAGTAAACTCCACTACCTCTAAAATTCCCTGGACTAAGCTTTTAACTGAGGTAATTAATGAATATAATAATACACCCCATTCTATTACCAAATTTCCACCTGCGTACTTGCTTTTTGGCCAATTACCCTATGACTCCCCCTTACAACAAAATTATTATCCCCCTGTTCATGAAGCACTTAAAATTGCTAAAACAAGAACTGATGAATTTCATTTAAAAAATAAAAGATATTATGATAAAGATTATATCGAACCAAAATTTAAAATAGGAGATCTAGTTATCTATGAAGAATTTCAGTACCCTAATACTAGAAAGTTGTCACAAGTATTTAGTGGCCCTTATAAAATTCTTAACAAATTATCCGAAGTAAATTTTGAAATTGATAGGCAAAACCAGTTCAAAAGTTCAGAAATAGTACATGTATCTAAATTAAGGCCTTATTATTCCCCTGATAAATTTAAATTAAGTCATGAGCAACAACCCCCTAATCAACAACAACAAACTCAGGTAAAAACTGTAGCTTAAACTATATCTCTAGTTTATCATTTTATAATTTTTTCTCTTAAACAGTAAATTTCTTTTCATATTTTAATTCAGATAATATCCTGTAATTCTCACAGAATGGCAATGATATCTCTTGACTGCAGCGAGAGTGTCACTTGTCTGGAAATTTTTATATTTGTTTATTTATGCCGGCGTAGACGAACAAAGTGGAAATTTCTTATTCTGTACTGAATTACTCTACTTAGAATATTTTTTTTTTCTTTCAACTGAACCTATTTGTAATATTAAATTTAATCTATCAATTATTAAATTAATTATTTGCCAAGTAACAAAATTTTTATCACTTTATTTTAATATTTTTTTTTTTCTTTCTCTCTTTCTTTGCTTCTGCATTCCAGTCCAAGTACATGTCAATTATAATATAATTTTGTTTCTTTTTCTCTTTCCTACTTGCATCTTGCAATGTTTTATCACACCGAGAGAATATTTATTGCGTAATTATTTGACATGAATAGATCTTGTTTTTTATTTTTATCATTTATTAATGTTTCTTTTTAAGAATCTTAGTAGTTTAAAGGTCACGTGCATTCTCAAACATGAATAAAATTTTTATTTATCTTTATTTTATTTTAATTTATCATATTATATTTTAATTTTTTTTTGTACATATTCCTACTTAATCCTGTACTCGGATTACCAGATTAAGTAAATGATTTCATAGTTGATTGCATTTTTTATTTTATTCCACTTCTCTCTATATTTCATCCCAAAAATATGAGATGAGATAAACGAGATTAAGTATTTAAAGAATGTCTTTTGTGATATTTATTATTACTTATTAAGAGATTTACTTATACCCATTATGAGATTTACTTACACTTATGATATTTATTATTATTGATATTTTTCCTTATTATGTTTCTTAATTATATTGTTTATTATTTACATTGTTAAATTTTATTATTACTATATTATAAAATGTGTTATTAATTAAAAATACAATTATAAAAGTATTTTCACAAAGATTCCAAAATGGAACTGTTATGAATGTTCAAGGACTTACTCACACAAAAACTGAACTAATATTATAATGTTAGCTGATGAATTTGGACAGTTAAATGA
Source organism: Maratus speculifer (assembly GCA_964019185.1). Lineage (NCBI taxonomy): Eukaryota > Metazoa > Arthropoda > Arachnida > Araneae > Salticidae > Maratus > Maratus speculifer. The sequence goes on from OZ025289.1 coordinate 287,925,523, forward strand.
ATTAGACATCCTTAAAATGAGGTAATGAACTATGCCATTCCAAATATGACTTTAAGAGGATTTTTGAAATAAACTTTTAAAAATTGATTTCTAGATTTGACATTGTTAAAAAAGAATTTAAAGCTATTGTTTTTCATTTTTATGTTTCATTTTTATGTTATTACTATGGGTAATTGCTTATATTTTCAAATTACTTTTTGATGTGTACTTTAAACAAGATTATATCTTGTATTTGTATTGAAGCCTATTTTATTGTATTTAAATTTGAAGTTATTCCACGCATCACCTTGGTGTTTTTAAATTTGAATTCTATATAAAAAAGAGAAATTAATTTAAATTTTTTTTTATTTCAGTATCTAATTATTATTACTTATATCAACAACTTCGTGAGCTAAGTCTGCATCATCTCCCTTTCTGTGAAATTGCAGGTCTCAGACCTACTTTTTCACCCGTCTTTCTGGGAGGGGGGATTTGTAATAAAATAAAAAAAATTTGCGCCATTTTTATTTTTGTTCTCTCTTAGCTTCAATTCTAAATTTGTGGAACATATTTCAATCTTAGTTTCGTAACTTGTAACAGCTAAAATTCTTTTTCTTACTTTAGTTATTAATAAATTATTTCTTGCTTCTCAAAAAGGCGGGAAGTATTTCGTAAGCTTTTTACTTTCTGGCATATTCCTGCGATTTTAATTTTATTTTTTATTTTTTAACATCGCGTGACAAGTGTTACTACGCGTTGCTAAAGGGCTTAGTGTTCCGAGAAAAAAATATAGTTCTTGCCAGTAGACCGCCTATTACGGCCAATTAGAATTGATCATTTTGTCCGTTAGAGGCTCGAGTCCATCCTGATTGGATTTTTAAAATGATTGACGCGGAGTAGGAGGGCGCTAGTTTTGTCGTGAAAATGATTTTTTCATTTGGCTTTTCAGGAGAGGAGAATGCACCTTTTCTTTAAACTATCAAGACGCGCGTTTTATTTCTCCGCTGAATTAGAAATGTCATTTTTTCCGAGATTGTAGAACGCCGGAATGTTGCAGCTTAGTGAGCGAAGGTCGTAGTGATAGATGTGTGGAACGGTGATCTGTGGGGTAACTTAAGTTCGTGCTCTAAATAATAAAGAACTAAAACACTGATTTTCTTGCATTGTTATTGGAGAAACTCCTACGAGAACAAATCCATGGCTTATCCACTTACCAGAACGACTGCTCATCCCACTATTGAATCTTAGTGAATAGTAGTATTCTACAACCAACATGGTATTCTATTAGTGATTATACACTATTATAGAACATCGTCGTCGTTTTATTACATATTTATATAAATTTTTTAATGGTGTTCCGATTCACCACGCATATAGGGGTGAATCGGAACAAATGTTATAATCCTTATTTATTTCGATTCAAACTTTAATTAAAGTTAATAAAAACAGATAATAATGATAAGGGAGGAATAGGGACATGTAGTTACTATCAAACCAAGCTTTTATTTTGTATACAAATAAAAATACTGCTTTTAAAAAATTAGAAAACAACTTTAATTTCAAGAAAAATTAAATTTATTCTAAGAAATTGTATTCGAAATGCAGAAGATGGAATTTAACACAAATTCAGCCCTATTCTAAGTTATTTTTTTCTAGTAGTCACAGGGTAAGTGAATCTATTTGAGTAGCCCCAATCGCTGCATATATTAATACGATCTACTAATGCGGCTTCATCCCCAGCCTTTAGTACTGTTTGCATCCCTCTCTTTTTTAACTGGTTTTCCATTTTGAGATGTTTGTGTAATATTGTGGTTGTAAGAGAATACTGTACATATTTTCTTAGTAATTTGCCATTTTAATTTTTAATTTTTTTATTTTGTGTTCCATGTTTATTAGATTCGGGGTTGACTTTTTTGTTTAAATAAGTTATTTCTTGGTCTCTCTAACTCTTCAAGTAATTGGTACAAACAAAATATTGTTACAATACATATCCATACCTATATTTTCAGATGTTACATGAAACTATTACTCTATAGAAAAATAAACCATGAGAGTAAACATGCTCCGATTCACCCCGTAAACTTGAAACCTCTCATGTTACTAACCATTTTCCCCTTTTTCATTATGTAGTTTAGAAATAAGTAGAATTTAATTACAGCATATCATTTACAGGTCTATCATTAATTAAAAATCTCTTATCTTAGGTTTAGAATACGAAATATACTGTAGTTACATACAAAGTTTTAAAGACGTTGAAAATACGAGGTTTTCGAGGATCCACTTGCAGTTTTTTTAATACCCCCGTAGTGATGCCGACATGGCAAAACTGAATTCCCAAATTTTAATGATATTACCATCTTATAAAAAATTGGCAACTAAAAATATTATCACATATATTTATAATGACTTTATTTGTACGATCGGGAAGTTTCGTTCCTATTCACCCCATTTTACGGTATTTAAAACGAAGTATGCAGCGTTTACAGTTTGTTTACATGAATATTAAAAATAACTTCGTTACATTATGGTCTGGGGAGAAAATCGATTGAAGTGTATTTTGATAATATTACATTATTTTAAACATGGTGCAACTGACGTATATTACTGGAATACACTACAAGAGACTTATAAAAATAATGTGATTTGCATAGCATTCATTATTAATTTCAAAAGAATTCGGTTACAGTACTGTTTATAAGCAATAATTGCCAGGATTGAGGTTTAAGTTACGGTACACCTTTTTAAATATAGCTATTTTTTTCGTATTTCGTGATGTGTATAAGTTCTGTTGATTATAAACAGGTAAGCACAAAACATCTCGATTAAGTTTTCGTTTATTTATGGAAATTGCTAAAGAGGACTACAAATAAAAATATACTGTGCTATGCGTGTCCTAACAAAATTTAATGTTAGTATATTATTTAGTATACATATTCAAATTAATAGATCGAATAGGAATTCACATAATTTTGCAGTCTGTCTACTTATCTCTTCTCAAAGTACTAAAGGCAATAAAATGTAAACAATTTTGTTGTGCATTTTCTTATGACTTAAGATTCATTTATGATTTTCCTTTTATGATTCTCGCTTCTGTCATAACGTACAAACCCAACGGACTTTTATAAAAAAATACAAAGGGTTTTTTAAAAGAAAAAATATTAAAACAACATTTTCTAAGTTACGCACTTGTAAATCATATGTCACAGCATTTTTATACAAAAAAATTCCAGTTTAAAAATAGCATTTTGCATTAAAATCAAAAGAAGATGACTTAAGATACATAAGGGGGAGAAATGTGAGGATGCTAAGTAAAGACATCTCTCAAGCTTCTTTAATAATATTAAAAATCTTCTATATTTTTCTCTAAGAATAGCCTTCTTTTATGTTTTGATTTTTTTTACCTAGACAAAGAGAATTCACCCAGTCAAAAGCAGAATGATTTATTTTGCAGTTCTTGCAATGCATTAAAAAATATAATCAAAACTTTGCAATAAAATATTGAGCTTTTTGCATAATGCGTGTTTTGAATGTCGCACATTATTTTCTTTCAGAATTGTTAACAATAATTCCTTAATGCATCATTTTATATGGCTGTTCATATATCTAAAAAGAAGCAAAGATATGGTAAACTTCAGAACTGCACATAAGCATTGAAATAGCGTATTTTGTTCACATACGCGTAAATAATTACCATAATGAAAAGAGCATTCTGTATTCTGTTTCTATTTAAATTTAAAATTATAAAATGCTTATCATATGAAAACACAGTACATAATATTTATAATAAATAGCCATATTTCATGTTGCTATGTGTGGTAAAGGTAAATGTGTCGTGTAGGTAAATTGCTAATATATTCTAGTTTATCATGCGAAGTTACAGTTAAAAGCATCACATACGCTTTCTGATTTTAATAGTTAATGTTTCTTTTCTAGTCTTACTGTGATTTTTTTTATTTACTTTTTTTAATTTATGTTTTTATTGCGATTTTGCAGAAATTTGTTTCGATGCAGTGAAGGCAATAAATATTTATTGCTGCATTATAAAAGCAATGTGAGAATTTTTAACAAAATTTCGTTCATCAAATTTGCATATTTTATTCGATAATTATTTTTATGAAATGAATGTTAGACTAGTTTTTCTCTCCTTCTAAAATTAATGTTACTAATCTCATTGTGGATTTTGAAGATATTTTGAATTTACTCTTTAAAGAACTTAATCAAACTTTTTTAATGAAAGGAAGAGTTTTCAAAACTTTTTGTAACTGAAGTTATTAAAAGATTATGTCAATGTTCAAGCTGTAAATTTTACTATTAAAAGTTAATTTATAATTTAATTTAATAAAAAATTTAGAACGAAAGGAATTTATTTAAAAATATTTTCAAGATTACAAGTAAATACCAAAATTTCCAATAGATATATAAATAACAGCCAGTTAAATTTAATAAAATATACAGCATTCTCATACGCATGCAATGAAATGGCATTAAATTAGAGAGGGCATTCAGTTTAAGATATGTTTCTACAATGTTGTTTTTTCTCCCCACATTGTGTATAGTGAACAACGAATATCTGAGAATACACGAATACTGCGAGAGGAAAGAATTCTGGAATCGTGTAAACTTCAAAATACAAATTTATTTAAATAAAATTGGAATTTTATGATTTAGCTGTGACAGCAAATCTTAGTTTAGAGTGACCAACCAATTGAAAGATGGAGCTACAGAGATAATCAGCAGAGAGATTATATAACGCACTCTCCATCAAATGAATATGAGGAACAGATGATGAAACAGAGTACAAAATGGCAATGTACGTTGCCTATCTCACTGTGCTTTGTATTTTAGAGACAATATTGTGGGTAGACAGTTGATGTTTAGAACGGTGGTTAAAAGTTTTCTTTTTTGAAATGGAATATTTTGCAGTACACTCTTACCTTTTTAGAACTTTTGAACTTATGCATTCGGCCGTCTGTCCAGGCTCTAACTCCCGTTAATGTATTCGGATTTTCATGCAATTGATAGAGCTTATTTATGATCACAAAGTATGTTTGGTATTCCGTATGAAGGTAGTACGATTAATGGTTCATACAGAGACACTGAAAAGTATTCTATTTCGTTATGGTATATGGGGAAAAATCGTTTGAAGAGTATTTTAATGACATAAAGCTATTTTAAATTCATTGAAATTGATATAAATCACTGAACTTCCCTTATATTACATTAAAACAAAGCATTCATAGCATTTTTTAAAAATAAATTAACAAGAAAATATAAAAGAAATCGGTTACAGTACTGTCTTTGTGTAATAATTGCTGGTGAGTACGTTTTAAAATTTGGTATGCGCTTTTGAATTTTATAGGTTTTTTGCATGTTCCTCTTTATACATGAATTCTGTATTTTATATGCAAGGCTGCACAGAAATATACGCATACCGTTTTCCTTATTAGAGGAAACTCGTGAAGCGGCATGAAATAAGCAACTGAAATATATGTAATTATTTAATGATCTAAATATTAGAATGCGTGTTGTTAATAGATACAAATCACTATATCATATAAAAGGCTGCTGAAAATTTTGCAAAGTTTTACGTTTGTGGAAAGAAACAGATGAAATTCGGTTTTGAAATGCGTTAAACTTTTCCATCTGGTGGAATCAGTCCGAGTGTTTTAATTTTTTAAATTGTGCAGTTTTGTTACATTATTCTTAATGTGTTGAAAGAGCTTCATAGTCTATGCTTGACGCATATTTTCTTTCTTGTTTAGAATATATATAGGTGCATTTTACTCAACAATCGACAGCTATTAGGTGATTCTAAAAGTTTGTGCCCTGTTTCACAGATGGGAGAAACTTGCAATTTTGACAGTACTGATATATGCTTTATTACCATATTATTAACTGAGAGTTATCTACATGTTCTGTCAGAAAATTTAAGGTTAAAAAAAGTTTTCCAAATTAATTTGTATGCAAAGTTTACATTCAAAAATAAAATTAAAAGTTACGTTATCGTCAAGGTCTGTTTTTAAGTTTACAAAAGGAGCAAGTATTCAACGCACTACAAAAAATATTTAAGATGTTTATTTGGATCGTGTTCCCATTCTTAGGACAGTTAGAAAGTGGTTTTTTTTCAATTTTCTGAATGGTAATTTCAATCTAAACGGTACAATTCATTCTGATCAACCTTCTGGAATTGATAATGATTTAATCCGAAATTTAGTGAAGAATGACTCATGCAATGCATTTAGAGGGAATGTGAGAGAGACTAACTGTTGACAATTCGAATGCATGCCACTATTTAAAAGAAGTTTGGTGCACTTCAAAACTTGATGTATGGAAATTTGGCACGAATTTTATCAATCGCCCTGTATATAACTTTGTTTTACAAAGTATTTATACCTGTGATAATGAACATATTGAAGATACGCACTTATGAATGATATAGCACTGCACTTTCATACAACAGTATTTAAAAAAAAATACAAAATAATTCGTGTTTGCGTTCGAAAGATCTCAGGAATAATCTTTTCTGTTTTTATATGATTTTTAACATTTTTGTAATGGAATATTTTAATAAATGTTTATGCACCTTTTTAGTGAACAGTTCTATTTTTACTTTTATTTATTAAAGAATTTCCATTTCACTGAAACAGTTTCATATTAACATAACACAAGATGACATCCTTTTCACCACCACAAACTGATAATGTTGTTTACTAAGCTATATGTTTCATTACAAAAGAAGCGTTATTTGAAGTAACATAACTCTACAGATAAAACCCAATTTTGCAAAATTAAGTTGCCATTAATATTCTCAATGTTTTTATACCTATATTTTATAAGTGTTTTTTATATTATGTTTGAAAAAATCTTTTTTAGAATTTTTAATGTATTATAGATAAAAATACAATATTGAAGTTTTGCTCGGCAGGCAGAGGGATTAGTATGAAAAAGAAATAAATATGGGGATGATAAATAAAGAAAATTATTGAACTTCTGTAACATTATTAAAACCTTCTGTTGTTTTCTGAGAATAAAGTATTTTTATGGATCTGATTTTTCGTAAACAGCAACTTTTATTCTATCATAAAGAGAACGATTTATTTTACAGTTCTTGCATTGCATTCAAAAGTATATTTTAAACTTTATAGTGAAATATTGAACTTTTTGCATAATCCATGTTTTGAATACCATATGTTATATTTCTACAGAATTGTTAACAATACTTACTTTCAATGCATCATTTTGTATAGCTGTTTATAAATTTAACAAACAGCTCTAATATGCGAAATTTTGGAACTGTATATAAACACTGAATTACCGTACTTTTTTTTCACGTGAGCATGAGTAATTACCATAATAAAAAAAAAGGAATTCAGAATAATTTTTTTATTTTAAACTAGCAAAATATTTATCATTTGAAAACATATCACGTAATATTTTATGGTAAATAACCAATTCTTTTTTCTTGTTGTATATTTGGTATGCAAATGATTAATATTTTCTAGTTTATGATATGCATTGTTATAAAGGTTTTCTTTTCAAAACCACAGATGCACCGTTTTCTTTTAATAGTTAATGTTCCCTGAAGTCTTGCTATTTGCGATTTTGTTTTGATTCAAAGAATTCTTTGAATATTTATTAATGCTTTATAAAAGCAATATGAGAATTTTTAATGAAAACTTGCTAATTAAAATGCATATATTATCTAATGATTACTTTAATGAAATGAATTTTGCTATGGATCATTTTTCCTTTGGCATCAAAGTTAAGTAATTTTTGTTATTAAAGAAGAGAGTGTAAATATTAAAGTTATGAATTTTATCATAAAACGATTATTCACTATTAATTTGGATAAAAATTCAAGAAAAAAGTAAATTTACTTTTTAATCATTGTTTACGATTTTAAATTGATAAAAAAACCTTAATAGAATAATAGCAGAACAAAAAAAAAGGGTTTTGTAGAGTATTATTTATACGTTGCTCAAGGGAATGTCAGAAATAAAGAAAATATGAATAAAAGGAATAATGAAAACGTATCCAGGGATTGCTGACAACAATGTTTTTTTGCATTGTGCTTGCATGTGTTGCTAGACCAGATAAAATGGTTTTAAAAAGCATTCCGCTCGTTTTATATTATTTCTACCGGTGTCAAATGACCTTTTTATAAGATTTATTATATTTTTTGATTTATGTTTATTTTTGCTCTTAGTTTTCAGATTTAAAAAGCATAAAAAAAGGTTTTCAGATTAATGAATAATTTGTAATTGTTTCAAAGAAAAATTTCAATTGAAAAATTATAAATCATTTTTTAAAAGATGTCATTTGACATCGAAATAGTGTTAATATACCTCATCAAATTTGAAGGTAATAAATTTTTCTGTTATCCTAGAGCATATTTCGCTCTCTATTCCTCTTCACGTAATCAATTCGCATAGAGCAAGATAGTTCATTGCCGCGTCTTTTAGAGTTTTGTTTAGTTCCTTTTCGAAATACTTCAAATGTTACAAGTTTTTTTTAACAAACATACTTTTAACACATTCTAACGAAGTTGAAAAGTATTTATTAATATTGTCTGTATGTCTGTCTGTCCGTGCTCTAACTCTTGTAAATATACTCGAGCTGGCATGCAATTGATATACGTTATCGAGGTTTACTACGGCATACTTGTACTGTAAAATGGGGTGAATCGGAACACTTATCAACTTTAACGTTAAAAAGAAGTAACTACTGATTTTTAAATTCTTTTATTTTTTTACTAGAAACTCCGGTCTTGTTTTGTTCTTTAATTTTAAGCAAAAGCGTAACATTTTTTATTGTTTATATATATATATATATATATATATATATATATATATATATTAATTTTTTAATGGTGTTCCGATCACCCCTGTATGCGGGGTGAATCAGAACAAATGTTATAATCCTTATTTATTTCGATTCAAACTTTAATTAGGGTTAATAAAAACAGATAATAATGATGAGGGAGGAATAGTATCTACTATCAGTATCACGTAGTTACTATCAAGCCAAGCTTTTATTTTATATACAAATAAAAATACTACTTTTCAAAAATTAGAAAATAACTTTAATCTCAAGAAAAAATAAAATTTACTCTAAGAAATTGTATTCGAAATACAGAAGATGGAATTTAACACAAATTCAGCCTTGTTCTGAGGTATCCTTTACTAGTAGTCATAGGGTAAGTGAATCTATTTGAGTAGCCCCAATCACTGCATATATTAACACGATCTACTAATGCGCTTCATCCTCAGCCTTTAGTTCTGTTTGCATCCCTCTTTTTTTTTTTAACTGGTTTTCCATTTTGAGATTTTTGTGTAATATTGTTGTTGTAAGAGAATAATTCTGTACATATTTTCTTAGTAATTTGCCACTTTAATTTTTCTTTTTATTTTGTGTTCCATGTTTATTAGATTCGGGGTTGACTTTTTTGTTTAACTAAGCTATTTCCTGGTCTCTTTAAACTCTTCAAGCAGATTTGAATGGACAGTGCTTTGAGGCTTATAGCTACAACGGCTTTCGCCTCGATTGATCCAGAATACACAGAAACAAATACAGAACACTTTATTAATACATAAAATCCATTACATACATTTATTACACATCAAAGGGACAACACAGGCACCCATGCCGCTAGCCGGACTCGAACTGGGAACCAGCGGTGTGGGAGCAGTCGCCGCTATCAACCACGCCACTGGGTCGGCCTCTTCAAGTAATTGGTACAAACAAAATATTGTTACAATGCATATTCACACATATATTTTCAGATGTTACATGAAACTATTACTCTATAGAAAAATAAACCATGAGAGTAAACATGTTCCGATTCACCCCGTAAACCTGAAACCTCTGATGTTACTAACCATTTTTCCCTTTTTCATTATGTAGTTTAGAAATAAGTAGATTTTAATACAGCATATCATTTACAGATCTATCATCAATTAAAAATCCTTTCTCTTAGGTTTAGAATACAAAATATACTGCAGTTACATACAAAATTTTAAAGACGTTGAAAATACGAGGTTTTCGAGGATCCACTTGCAGTTTTTTTAATACCTCAGTAGTGGTGCCAAAATGGCAAAAATGAATTTCCCAAATTTTAATTATATTACCATCTTATAAAAAATTGGCAACTAAAAATATTATTACATGTATTTATAATGAATTTTTCTGTATGATCGGGAAGTTTCGTTCTTATTCACCCCATTTTACGGTATTAAAAACGAAGTATGCAGCGTTTACAGTTTGTTTACAAGAATATTAAAAATAATTTCGTTACATTATGGTCTGTGGAGAAAATCAATTGAAGTGTATTTTGATAATATTACATTATTTCAAACATGGTGCAACTGACGTATATTACTGGGATACACTAAAAGAGACTTATAAAAAATAATGTGATTTGCATTCATCATTCATTTCAAAAGAATTCGGTTACAGTACTGTTTATAAGCAATAATTGCCAGGATTGCGTTTTAAGTTACGGTACATCTTTTTAAATATAACTTTTTTTCGTATTTCGTGGTGTGTATAAGTTCTGTTGATTATACACAAGTAAGCACAAAACATCTCGATTATGTTTTCGTTTATTTATGGAAATTGCTAAAGGGGAGTTTTATACTGTGCTATGCGTGCCCTAACAAAATTTAATATTAGCATATTATTTAGTATATATATTCAAATTAATAGATCGAATAGGAATTCACATATTTTTGCAATCTATCTACTTATCTCTTCACAAAGTACTAAAGACAATAAAATGTAAACAATTTTGTTGTGCATTTTCTTATGACTTAAGATTTATTTATGATTTTCTTTTCATGATCCTCGCTTCGGTTATAACGTACAAACCCAACGGACTTTTATAAAAAATACAAAGGATTTTTTAAGAGAAAAAATTTTAAAAGAACATTTTTTAAGTTACGCACTTGTAAATCATACGTCACAGCATTTTTATCCAAAAGAAATCCAGTTTAAAAATAGCATTTTGCATTAATGTCAAAAGAAGATGACTTAAGATACATAATAGGGGAAATGTGAGGATGCTAAGTAAAGACATCTCTCAAGTTTCTTTAATAATATTAAAAATCTTCTATTTTTTTCTCTTTAAGAATAGTCTATTTTTATGTTTTGATTTTTTTACCTAGACAAAGAGAATTCACCCAGTCAAAAGCGGAATGATTTATTTTGCAGGTCTTGCAATGCATTAAAAAATATAATCAAAACTTTGCGATAAAATATTGAGCTTTTTGCATAATGCGTGTTTTGAATGTCGCATGTTATTTTCTTTCAGAATTGTTAACAATACTTCCTTAATGCATCATTTTATATGGCTGTTCATATATCTAACATGAAGCAAAGATATGGTAAACTTCAGAACTGCACATAAGCATTGAAATGGCGTATTCTGTTCCCGTACGCGTAAATAATTACCGTAACGAAAAAAGGATTAGGAACATTTTTTTCTGTTTAAATTTTAAATTAGAAAATTCTTATCGTTTGAAAACACAGAATGTAATATTTTATTGTAAATAGCCTTATCTTGTCTGGTTATTTATTATTTGTGGAAATTGTTAATACTTTCTAGTTTATTCTGCGATGGTACAGAGCATTCAAAGCATTCAAAGTATTAGCTGCACCGTCCGATTTTAATAATTAATGTTTCTTGTCTAGTCTTACTGTGACATTTCCCTTTTTGAGATTTTGCTGAAATTTGTTTTGATGGAATAGATCGAATACAATGAATATTTATTGCTGCTTTATAAATTTCATAAGAGAATTTTAATTGAAATTTCGTTCATGAGGTTTGCATATATTATTCGATGATAATTTTAATGAAATAACCGTTGTAATAGATTTTTTCTCGTTCTAATATCAACGTTATTAATTTTCATTGGGAATTTTAAAGATTTTTTGAATAAACCATTTAAATAATTGAATTATACTTTTAAATGAAAGGAAGATTTCTTCCAAACTTTTTATAATTGAAGTCACTTATTGCAATATTATGTAAATGTCCAAACTATGAATTTGACTGCTATAAAGTAATTTAGAATTAAATTGAATAAAAAAAAGTAGAAGGAAAGAAATTTGTTTTAAAATATTTTCATGATTTTAAATAGATACGAAAATTTCTATTTTGTTTACTAAGATGTATGTTTCGCTACAACTGAAGCTTTATTTGATATAACATAGTAATTCTACTGATGAAGTCTAATTTTGAAAATTTAAGTTGTTATTAATATTCTCAAGGCTTTTATGCCAATATTTGATATTTTTTTATATCATGTATGAATAACCACCTTTTTAGGTGCGTTCGTAATTATGTAAATACGTAGCACCTATTGTTGTCGCTCAGTCTGTCCGTCTGTCTGTCCGTCCGTCCGTCTGTCCGCATATAGCAACGCAAAAACTACCCAACCGAATCGTTTGAAATTTAAAATACATAATTATAACATAATTTTGTCGAGTCATTTCAAATTTTATGAAAATTGGATGGATAGATCAATTACAGGGACATTCAAAAGGATTCCGTTACATTACGGTCGATAGGGAAAAAAGTTTTAAATGCATTTTAATCGTTTGAAATTTAAAACATATAATTATTGCGTAATTTTGTCGAGTCATTTCAAATGTTATGAAAATCAGATGCATAGATCAATTACAGGGACAATCAAAAGGATTCCGTTACATTACGGTCAATGGGGAAAAAGTTTCAAATGCATTTTAATGATGTTACACTATGAAATATATACTAAAATATGCATTCTGTACAATCTGTGATGCAAAGAATTTTTATTATTAAATTACAGGGCCACACGAAAGTATTCCACTATATAATGCTATACGGGGAAACATGGTTTGGTACGTGTTTTAATTATATTCAACTATTTCACATTTTATGAATAAGATATACGTTACTGAGGTGTAATAAAAAATACTTCCTGCATATTTACAGAAACGTAAAGATTTCGACTACTATACTGTATCCGGAGTACGCTCTACTATATCAGCAAGATCTGAATATTTTGAAAACTTCGTTATCGTACGAATGCACCTCATTTGCTACGTTCACGTGCAATTTCCAACTTGTTTTAAAATAATTTTTAATGTAATATAAGGAAAAAAACAACATTGAACTTTGTTTGGCGGTCAGGGGGTTGGTATAAAAAAGATATAAATATGGCGATGGCAAATTAAAAAAAACTATTGAACTTCTGTAATACTGTAAAAAATCTTTCTTTGTTTCTGAGAATAACCTATTTTTATGGATTTGTTTTTTCGTAAACAAATAGCTTTCATTCTATCATAAAGAGCATGATTTATTTTGCATTTCTTGTATCGCATTCAAAAGTGTATTTTAAAATTTATGGTGAAATATTGAACTTTTTACATAATGCATGTTTTGAATGCCACATGTTATATTCCTTCAGAATTGTTAACAATACATGTTAACAATATGGCTGTTTATAAATCTAACAAACAGCTCTGATAGGCATAACTTTGAAACTGTATATAAATGCTAAAATACTGTATATTCTTCACGTGAGCACAAATAATTACCATAACAAAAAAGTATTCCTAATACTTTTTTATTTTAAACTTAAAGTATGAAAATATTTATCATTTGAAAACATATCAAGTAATATTTTATGCAAAATAATTAATCCTTTTCTCTAGCTTTAAATTTGGTATGTAAATGATTGATATTTTTTAGTTTATGCTTAGCATTGCTATTACTGTTTACTTTTAAAAACAACGGATACACCGTTTGATTTTAATAGTTAATATTCCCAGAAATTTTGTTATTTGAGATTTTATTTTGATTTAAAGAACGTTAAGAATATTTATTACTGCTTTATATAAGCAATATGAGAATTTTTAATGCAATTTTTGCTGATCAAAATGCATATTATATCTATTGATTATTTTAATGAAATGAATTTTGCTATGGATTATTTTTTTCGTATCAAAGCTAAATAACTTTTATTATGAAAGAACAGAATGTAAATATTTAAGTCTTGCATTTTATTATGAAAAATTATTTCTTATTAATTTGTATAAAAAATCTAGAAAAAAGTAAATTTACTTTAGAACTATTATTTAAGATTTTAAATTGATAAGAATACTCTAATAGAATAATAGGAAAACAAAAAGGTTTTGTGGAGAAATTTTTATACGTTGCTCAAGGGGACTACCGGAAATAATGCATAAAGAAAAGACGTACAAAAGGAGTAATAAAAACATATCCAGAGATTGCTGTTGCCATTATATTTTTTACATTGTGCTGGCATATTTTGTTCTATATTTTGATAGATAAAGTAATTTTAAATAGCATTCCGCGCATTTTATAATATTTCTATCAGTGTCAAATGATGTCTTTAAAAGTTTTGATTTATGTTTATTTTGTTCGTAGTTTTCAAACATGATAAGGCTAAAAATGTATTCAGTATATTAAAAATGATTTGTAATTGTTTCAGTTTAAAAATTCCAAATGAAAAACCATAAATTAAATTTTTCTTAAAGGGTGTCATTTGTCACTTGTAGAAATAGTATTAATAAGCTTCGTTCAAATTTGGAGCTGAGAAATTTTTGAGGGTTGACCTCAGAGAGTGTTTCACTATCTACTTCTGTTCATGTAATCAATTCGCGTAAAGCACGAGAATTGAATGCGAGGTCTTTTAGAGTTTGTTTAGCGCCTTCCCCAAATACTTCAAATGTTATCAGTTTTTTTAACGTTTTCTGACAAATTTGAAAAGTGTTTATGAATAGTGATTGTATTTCTGTCTGTACGCAGTCTAACTATTGTAAATATACTCTAACTTCCATGCAATTGATATATGTTGTTGATGTTTACCGTGGCATATTCGGTAATGAAAATGGAAAATAGCATTTTTAATTTGACTTCAGGGTATTAAAAAGAATTCATTACATTACGGGGTCTACGGGGTAAAAATCGATTGTATTGTATTTTAATGGTGTTACACCATTTCAAACATGTTGAAATTTACATATATCGCTGAGATGCACTACAAGAGTTTTATTGTAGAATATGATCTGCATAATATTCATCGTTCATTTCAAAAGTACAGTACAGTCTATAAGCAATAATTGTGGGTGTGCGTTTTAATGTATGGTGCAAATTTTTAAATTTAACGAATTTTTTTCCCTGTTGCTGGACGTGTATAAATTCTGTAGATTATAAATAGGAAAGCACAAAATTTCTCCACCCCATTACTATTTATTTATAGAAATTGCTAAAGTTGGAATTTCAACAGTGCAATGCGTTTCCTAACTAAACTTTATCTTAACATACTATGCAGTATATATATTCAAATTAATATATATAAATTAATATATATAATATATACAGTGCTGCACAAAAAAATTGCTTTATTTTTATGATTATTAATGGTAATACCTAAAATTGGGTTTTCAAATGTCTCATGCGATTTTCAAATGGTTTCTTTTTCTTTCTTTTTTTCTTTTTGTTTTTTTTTGGTTTACTTTTTTAAACGGCGAAAATGTTAAACATTCTGGAAGAATTGAAAGTGTTTTATAACGTATTCTTGATTCATATTTTTTGTCTTTGTTTAAAATATGTTTTACTTTAATAGTATTAATACTTGCATACTTTTACGAATTTGCGTTGATACATTCTACTTTTTGTGTGAACTATTTCACTTCGAAGTTTGTGTTAAAATTCACTATATATTAACAGATTTTGGAAAAATTAGTTGAACAAAGAGTTCTCCTTAAATGTTTTGTTTCAAACGAAATTTTGTGTGGATTTTTAACTATAAGAAGGCACTATTACACAAAGCCTTGTACAAGAGTTAAGCTAGTTTTGAAAAATTAAGTTATGATCAACATCCTCAAAACTTATACAGCTATACGTAATAAAGTATTTTATATCAGGTTGGAAATTTTTTTTTAAATATTTTTAATAAATTGAGGAGCAAACAACATTACAATTTTGCCCTTTTGCTCGGCGCCCAGGGATTTAATTAACGAACGCAATCCATTCCAAAACAGTGTTCACTAACAGAATTTTTCGTTATCCGATCGTAGAATTTGTATTGATTTGTATGGGAATTCAATTAAATCTTTCTTAAAAGCTAAATAATGTTTAAAGAGTAATATTTATTTTCTCTTTACAATAGGGTAAATATAGGTCCTTATTTATTAAGGGCAGATGGTATTTTGATGGCTTTGTCTGCGTTGTGTTGGATTTAAAAAAATGAATGACACGCCCTTTAAAAAAATTTTAGTATTATATTCAATGACTATGTAATTAAACATATGAAATAATATGGCATTAAATATTAAATCATATAGCATTAAATCATATCACTTTGAATTTTCAAAAGCTCGTTAGTTCTTTAAAAGATCATGTTTACTGTAGGACCTGATAAACCTCATGAGGAACTTAGATTTCTAAATTTCCATCAGACTAATTAATTTGCAATTTAAAATATTTCCTTAAAAAGCGACCTAAAATATAAAAAAATTAATATTTGTAGTCTATTTATCCTAATTTGAGGTCCCTAAAATGTCGCAGCCGAACCCCTGTAGCCTATGAATTAACTAGGCAATACTTATAGAACTGTTAAAAACTTTCTTTAAATTGATATAGATGCAATTAAATACAGCAAATCAAATTTGAAATACAGCGTAGATTCTACTTGGTTTTATTTTCTGAGGTGTTCGTTATCTAAACATACAAATCATTCGCGAATATGTTCCTTAATCTATCTGTTCATTTAATGAACAATTCGTTAACCAGTCTCTCATTGTACAATCATCGTACTCACCTGATACGGAGTCATGTGAATTTTACCTGTTCTCAAAGGAAAAATTACCACATTGAGGAAAGTTTAACCCATTTTCGGCCAAAGGTTCGTATACGAAACATTTCGATAAATATTTTTTTTTAACACTCTGACAAATTTTTTTCAAGAATTTTATTTTTCTTCTATTTTTTAAGGCTTTTGAAGACATCCGTAAAATATTAGTAATTCAATTGGAGTAAACACTTTCTCTTAAAAAATTTTCAAAATACGCTAGAGTTTTAATTTGAAACGCCTTTGACAAATTCGACTTTTTAAAAATATATTATTATTCCAATTGAAATGAATTATATGTTTTTAAAATAGATTAAAGTTGCAAATTCTGTATATGAAATAAGAATAAAACAAAAGTCATAAAAATATTATTCATATTCATATTATTCATTATAAGAAATAATATTTTATATTATTATATAAAATATTATTTCTTATATAAAATATTATTTTTTATGCACGAATCTTTTTTTGTGTCTTAATGTATGTAATTTAAGCATATTTCAATAAAAATAATGCTACATTTTATAAAATTTCTGTGCTTGGCCTAAAATGGGTTAATGAATCAATTGAGATCTTAAAAAATTCGCCGAGGGAGCTGAATCCCGTACATCAATCAGTCTACGAAAAATTTATGTATAGCATAGTTTTGGACAGGTTTGTTTGCATAGTTTTTTTGACTCAACAGGACTACTTTGAAGGGGAGAAAAAAATATTGATGAATGAATTAATTTTTTGCGCTTTATTCGATAAATTTGGATACACATAGTATAATCAATCATATTAGATTTAAATTGTATTAAAACATATTTTAATTAAGAAAAAAAGACCTTAAGGAGGAGAAGAGCAAAAATAAAAACAACCGCGAAAAACTTTTTTTACAGAACAAATTCTTAAACAGTCAAATGTACAAGCACCGTACTCACCAGATACGGGGCCATGTGACTCTTACCTGTTGTCTCTCTCTATAAAAAAAAAAAAAAAAAAAAAAAAAACCTATTTCTTTGAGGAAAACATTATGAGTCAATTGAGATCTTTAAAAAATCGCAGCATAGTTATTTTGAACACGGTAGGACTACTTCGGAGGGGACAAAACAAATTTTAATGAATAAATTAATTTTTTTTTGCTTTATTTGATAAACTCGGGTACTTCGTACACATGTGTAATCCCATTACATTTGAGTTACATTAAAACATGTTCTAAGTAAGAAAAAATTACCTTAAGAAGGAAAAGGGCAAAAATAAAGCTTTATATACTCACCTCCTTTCAGTACAAAGGACAATAAAATTTAAAACAAAATCTTTTTGTGCATATTTTATGATTTTAATTTTATTTCTGATTTCTGTTCCATGATCATGTCTTTTGTCATAACGCATAAACGTAACAGAGACATTCTTGAAAGATACTAATGATTTCCTAAGAGAAAAAACTTTAAAAGAACATTTTTTAAGAAAAGCGCTAATAAATTATAAGTTACAGCATTTTCATACAAAGAATTTCATGTTACGAGACACCGTTTTGCATTATGAGTTAAGTACATAAGGCAGAGAAATATGAGGATGTTGAGTAAAGAAATCGTTCAGGATGCTTTAATATTACTAAAAATTTTCTATTTTTTCTCTTAGAATGACCTATTTTTATAGTATTTATTTTTTTCATAGACAAAGAACTTTCATTTTATCAAAAACAGAATGATTTATTTTACAGTTCTTGCAATGCATTCCAAAGTATAATCTAAACTTTGCGATGAAATATTGAGCTTTTTACATAATGCATGTTTTGACTATCATACATAGCATACACCCTTTTCTTTCCGAATTGTTGACAATATTTCCTTAATGCATCATTTTATATAACTCCTCATACATCTAAGAAGAAGCAAAGATATGGAAAACTTTGGAACTGCACATAATCAATGAAATGCAATATTTTTTCCTTTTTGTTACGCATAAGTAATTACCATAAAGAAAAAAGGATTCAATATATTATTTGCATTTAAAATTATAATTACAAAATGTTCCTTATTTGAAAACAGAAATTAT
The DNA here is from genome assembly GCA_964019185.1 of Maratus speculifer. Classification (NCBI taxonomy): domain Eukaryota; kingdom Metazoa; phylum Arthropoda; class Arachnida; order Araneae; family Salticidae; genus Maratus; species Maratus speculifer. The sequence goes on from OZ025289.1 coordinate 287,944,404, forward strand.
GATATTCTATGGTAAATAGACATATTTTTTTATGATTATGTATATTATATGAAAATTGTTAATATTTTCTTGTTTATGCTTATGTCTTATTATTGAAGTTATAGTTTAGCTTACAAAGCATTAGATGTAACATCGGATTTTAGTAGTTAATGTTTCTGCTTTCGCCTAACTGTGTCGTTTTATTTTTTGAGAGATTACTGATATTTGTTGTGATGCAATACATTCAATGAATATTTATTACTGCATTATAAAAGTGATGTGAGAAATTTTAACGAAATATCTTTCATCAGATTTGCATATATTATTTGTTGATTAATTTAATGGAATAAACGTTGTAATGGATTTTTCCCCTTCCAATACCAACGTTATTAATTTTCATTGTGAATTTTGAAGAGATTTTGAATCAACCATGTAAATAATTTAATCGAACATTTTTATGAAAGGAAGAATTTCCCAAATTTTTTGTAACTAAAGTCATTAATTAAAAGATTATGTAAATGTTCAAACTATCAATTTTCTACTAAAAGGCAATTCATAATTAATTTGAATAAAAAAATAGAACGAAAGGAATTTAATTTAAAATGTTTTCATGATTCTAAATAGATAAGAAAAATTCTTATAATAGACATAAATAAGAGTGAATTAAATTTAGTTGGATATTTTAAGAGGATATTCAGTTTGCCCACATGAAGTGCCATTGAATTAGACCGGTCATTGAATTTAAGAAAGATTTCAACAATGTGGCTTTCTCTCCTTACAGTATCTAGAATGAACAACGAATATGAGAATACACTAATACTGTTAAAGGGAGAATTCTGGAATTTAGGCAAACTTCAAAGGACGGATAGATTTAAATGAACTTGTAGCTTTACGATTCAAATGTCACAGTAAATCTTAGTTTAGGTAACCATCCAGTTAAATGATTAGTTCATATAGATATTCAGCATGTAGATTATGCAACGTTGTCTCCACCAAATGAATATGAAAAGTAGAAGATGCATCAGTGTACCACATGTCAATTCATGTTATCACACTCAATTTTTATTTTAATTGTTAGATAATATCGTGGGTAGACAGTTAATACTTAGAAGAGTGGTTACGGATTTTAAAAAATCCTTCTTAGGGTAAAGTTTTCGAAGGAGCGTCCTCCTCACCTATCTTAGATTAAATATAGGTGCATTTTATTTAACAGTCAACAACTATTGGGTGATTCTAAAAATTTGCAAAATTAATGAAAAATGAAATGTTACATTTTCGTCCCGTTATGTTGTATGATTTTACAAAAGGAGTAAGTAGAAAGGAAAAAACAACGTTCAAGTCGTTTATTTGGATTGTTTTCCCACTCTTTGGAAAGTTAAAAAGTAGTTTTGTCGATTTCGAAAGGGCAATTTCAATCAAAATGATAAAATTCCCTCTGGCAAAATTTCTGGCATTGTTAATGACTTAATCTGAGATTTAGTAAATAATGATTCGCGGATTCCAGTTGAAGGTATTATGAGAGAAATGTAATGTTAACAATTCGACTACATTCCACCATTTAAAAGAAATTGAGTACATACACTTCGAAACTCGATGCATGGGAAATCTTGTAAGAACTGTTGCAATCGCCCATTATATGCGTTTGTTATACGAAGAATTATATCAGTTATAATGAATATATCCCAAATTGCATACTTATGAATATATATGTTGCTGAATTCTCATAGGAAAAATTCCCTATTCTCAAACACCGTTTTATATTAACATAAAACAAGATGACTTAAGGTATATAAAGGGACGAAATATGGGGATGCTTGGAAAATAAAATTTGAATAGGCTGTAATTTTATTAAAAATATTCGATTGTTCTCTCATAATGATAAATTTTTATGCCTTGATTTATCGTAAACGAAGAGCTTTAATTCTATGGGAAAGAGAATGATTTGCTTTGCAGTTCTTGCATCACATTAAAAAGTATATTTTAAACTTTAGAATGATATATTGAAATTTTTACATAATGCATGTTTTGAATACCATACGTTATTTTTCTTCAGAACTGTTAACAATACTTATTTTTTATGAATCATTTTATGTAGCTGTATATAAACCCAACAAACAGTCCTGATATGTTTAACTTTGGAGCCGTATACAAACACTGAAATGCTGTATTTTGTTCACGTGTGCATGAATTATTACCATAAAAAATTATTCAGAATACGTTTTCTATTTTAAATTTAAACTAGAAAAATATTTATCATTTGAAAACATATCATGTAATACTTTACATGATATGTTTTCATGATCTTTTTTCTCATTGTACATTTGGTAAGTAAATGAATAATGTTTTCTACTTTATACTATGCATTGTTATTATAGTTTACTTTTCAAAGCATCAGATGAACGGTTTGCTTTTAATAGTTAATGTTCCTATGGCGTTTTGTTATTTGCGGTTTTGTTTTGGTTTAAAGAACGCTATGCATATTTATTAATGAATTATAAAAGCAATATGAGAATTTTTAATGAAATTTGTTGATCAAATATGCATGTATTATCCATTGATTACTTTAAGGAAATAATGTTTGCTATGGATCGTTTTTCTTCTAATATCAAAGTTAATAATTTTTATTGTGAATTATAAAGAGTTTTGAAAAGAATTATTTTTGTAATTTAATCAATTTTTTTTATAAAGTGATGAGTTTCAGAACTTCTTTTTTCATATAGCGGAAGCCATTTATTAAAAGAGAATGTAAATATTTAAGCTACGAATTTTTCGTGAAAAGATAATTCACAATTAGTTTGATTAAAAATTCTAAAACAAGTAAATTTACTTAAAAAATATTCTTGAGTGTTATTCTTCGAACAGATTTCGTTTTCTACTTCTCTTCACACAATGAATTTTCACAGAACAAGAATGGCCAAGATGACATCCTTTAGAATTCCGTTTAACGCATCCCCCAAACGCAAAGTTTTTTTGAATAAAAATCCTTTTTAACTCTTTCTAACAAAGTTGAAATATGTTTATGAATACTGTTTGTCTACTGTCTGTCTGTCTGTGTTGTAACTCTTATAATTATATTCGGAAAGCCATTCAACTTATACATGATGTTGAATCTTTCTATGGAATGTTCGATGTTGAAACTGAAATATGCAGCATATACAGTTTGTTTACAGGGGTATTCAAAATAATTTTGTCTATTATGACATATGTGAAAAAAAAAATGATTGTGGTGTATATTATTGATGTTACATTAATCCAAACATATTGAAATTGACATATATCGCTGAGATGTACAACAAAAGGCTTACTATTGAATATGATATGCATAGCATTCGTCGTTTCTTTTAAAATAATTTGTTATTTTACATTACATTACATTTTGCATTGTTGGAAGTGCATTATCAGTTGTGGTACACGTTACTAAATTGAAATAAATTTGACCTACTACATGATAAGTATAAATTTTGTAGATCATATACAGGATAGCAGAATAGGTTTCGAGTAAATCTCTGTTTATTATGGGAATGTTGCCGGAATTGTTGAGAAATATCTTTCAATCTAAGTTTGTCGCAGGAGTTACCATTCTTATTTAAAATATATTTTGTGCTTTTAAATTATTTATTCTTGTAAACATTCCCAAGTTGCTTTTATGTATTCTTCTTTTGTGAGTGACTATTTTATTGACTATATATCAAAATTTCTATTAAATTTTTATTATTATTATTTATATTTATATTAATATATTTTGCTAATTCAACAATACGCAATCCATATTTTACACAATGTATAAAATGCAAATTTAACTTACCAGCAAATCCTGCCACACATTTACATATAAAATCAGCCTCTGTAACATTCTGACATTTTCCTCCATTTTTGCAGGGTTCAGTGGAACAAGGATCAAAGTATTGACAGGTCTTTCCGTAATGGCCTCTCGTACAGTGGCACTGGTATTTGTGACTGGCAGTATTTTCGCATCTGCCTCCGTGAAGGCAAGGTGAAGGTCGAAGAGCACAAGGATTGAATTCTGAACAATTCTGGCCAGAGAAGCCTGGCAAGCAATCACAACGCCACTGACGGTTGGAGATATTCGTGCAGGCACCGAAGTTGTTGCATGGCTCCAGAGAACAAGGGTCAAAATTTTGACATACTTCGCCGTAATATCCCTTTTCGCAGTCGCAGTGATATCCAGGAGCTTCGTTCAGGGAATGACAGTTACCATGCTGGCAAATGTTCATTTGACAATCTGAAAATAGAAAATAAAAGTATTAACCAATCAATAAAATAATAATTGATATTTTTTTAAAATAAAACTCGCACCAAAATAGATTAAAAGAGTTTTCAGCAAACTAAGTAGTTGTCAGAAATTTACAATAAGAAATCGATGAAAAAGATAAATAAGAGGTCTCTAAATAAAATTATATTTCTGAAAAAAATGTTTTTTTTCCCCTTTAATCCTTCATTGCACCGTGTGCCACATCCGCATACATAAAAACACAAAGATTCTCATTATGTAAAATGAATTTGACCAATATGATTGTTGTAGCTGATTAAGAATAAATTTAAAGAATGGAATAACACTTATTTTGCCCATGTCAGATTGCTGTACTCTCAGAGTAAACATAGTAAATAGAGGGTGAATTCCCCCAGTGTTTCTTCAGCCAAGATAAGAATCACGTGACTCCAGGCAAGACCGTTTCCGGTCATCGTAGTAATAGCATTGATTTCTATGGAGGACATTCGACAATTTTTTGTTTGCGACTAAAAAATATCATGGTATCAAGTTGTTGTGCCTATGGATGCACAGAGAGACAAAGCAAAACAAGTTCTGTTACTTTCCATCGGTATGTATTTATAGTTTATTACTTTTTTTAATATTTAAAGGACTTTAAAAATGTATCATTCCAACTATTATACCGTTTACTCTTGTTATCATGATGAAAATAGAAAACATTTTACGTTTAATAACTTAAATGTATGTAATAATGCTATTTACTCTCATCCAGTGTCATCAATTTAAATATTAAAAGTGTAAATTTGATTAATTTGAATTAATTTGAATCATAATAAGAACATTTCTTATTACGGTGCTTGGCGATACATTTTTATCGCCAAAAGAAACTTGTTTTCATTGCTTTAAAACGTAAACACTTGCGTTTTTTATTTTTATTTTTATTTTAAATAAATTTTTGCTTTAAATGAATCGCATCTTTACTCTCTTGTTAGTTATTTCGCGTGAGTTCATATATCTTTAAATTTTAAAATTTGAAATTAATGCAGTTGTTTGAAATAAATACAACTTTCTAATATCATTTTATAATTTTTAATTGAAGTTTCTGAGAAAAAATGCACGAATTTGTTTTATATTTTGTCATGTTTTAAGAATTCTTTTTAATTAAAATTAAATTTGTGAAATATTTTAAAAATTATAATATTAAAATTATTAATAAAAAATGATGGTTGGAACGGTATATTGAATTTATTCTTTTTATGTAACAAACATTTAATGAAACAATGCTTATTTATTTATTTATTAATTAAGTCCTTTTTTTTCGACTTGTACTTGTCTTATATTCTTTGTGGCTCTTTCTCACTTATTAAATTCAGTTAAGAAATTTTAAAAAAGTACACTAAATTTAATTTTTTTAAGTAATTTCTTTGCTTACTTGTTTATATATGTATACTTTTGCATGCATTAACATTTAAATTTGCCAACATATTATACATTTTTATTATCATTATGTACTTTTAAAAAAGTATCATTTATAAAATACTATTTTAATTCATTTTGTATAGCTTTCCAAAGCATGAAGACAGAAGAAAAATCTGGGAAATGAAATTACGAAGAGAAAATTTCAAAACTACAAATTCTTCAGTGGTGTGCTCGAAACATTTTACTCCCGATTGCTTTGACAGAGAAAAATTTGGTGGTATATAGTTGAAAAAAAAAAAAAAAAAAAAAAAAAAAAAAAAAAAAAAAAACTGCTGTACCAACATTATTCGATTTTCCCAAACATCTGATTGAAAGAAAGGTTTTACGCAAGCCCTTAATTAAGAAAACACCTTTACTGGCCTCAAAATAAAAACTGTTCTATCACGTCAATCTTAAATGAGATTCAATTACCTTGAAAATTGAAATTATCTTTAATAATTTTGTTACAATTAAATAACCTTTAAATATTTTTGTTATCATTAAATAAGGCGGTGATTATTATTTAAAAAAAATAGTAATACATCCCGTAGGTAACAATGTGGCACTCCTCATTTAAAATTTATTTTATTGAATAGGCACATTTTATTTTAATAGAATAAAAATTTTGTAATAATTATTATGCAAATATGTTTTTAACATTAAAAAATTCTTATTAGTAGTCCCTGGGAATTCAGATTATGGATTTAGTGTATCGTGAGGTTCTGAAGATTGGCAACTGCTGATATAAATGAATTAAACGTGGCTGAATAAATTTTGTTTTTTAATTCTATCGTTTCTAAAAGTGAAATTTTGCATTTTGGACTTTTTCGAACTAATTTGTGTGCATTTATGCAATTTGTTTTATAAAATAATTTCAGTATATGTTAAAATAGTGCATTAAATTATTTGTAAATTTCCATCCTGAAGAAAAGTTGCATATAATATTATCTGTGTAAGTTATGATCATTAATGAATTATTCAATTAAACTTTTTGCGTTGAAAAGCATACAATTAATTGTATGCGTTGTAATAGATGTGTTTGTTTAGAAAGAAAAACAATAAACATTTTGTGAATTTAGAAAATTTAAAGTTGATGTTTATTTTTAATTAAAATGCCCTTTATTTAATATCAGCATTTAAAAATAAAATAATTATCAAATTGTTTAATTTTTTGTTTTTAATTTACAATAAAAGTTTGGCTTGTTTGTTAATTTGATGTAATAATAAGCAAATAATTCATCACTTAAACTTTCTTTCTCTCGAAATTTCATCTTTCTTCCTCCCTCTCCTCAGCCTCTGATCTTCCAGCACACAAAGTTAAACTTCTTAACCAATTTCTTTATTTTTTCCCGCCTATTTGTACTTTGTATTAACAATAAAAAATTAATTATGGCATTAAATTAAATATAAACAAATCCATGTAAAAGATTGAAAACTGAACAAAAATATATACATTTGAATGATAAAAAAAATTAAGCATGAAATAAATAAACATTAGCATAAAAATCCAACGTACATTCGGATTTCTTTTACTATTGATTTGTATTTCTGTCAACTCTCAAGTGTCTGAATGACAGCATAAAAATACTGCACTCCTGCCAAGAGCTACGATAAAGAGACAAATCTAGCATTACTTCTGGCAACCATTCATCGCCAAATGCCTGGAGTCACGTGGGTCATCCTGGCAGCATTTCTTACTGCAGGAAGCAATGGGAATTCTCCCTCTATTTACTATGTTTACTCTGAGGCTGTACTATACAAAAAATTAGAATTTGTTCTTCGAAAAAACAATCTATCAAGCTATAAAGGCAAAATTTACTTTTATTATTTTCCCTGAATATTTAAAAATATAAATGTAAAGAAACTTGCAGAGTGTTAAGCAGATAAAATTAATTGATTTAAGCTCATTTAATCGCAAAATATAGCAATGCAATATTTAAAAACCTTAATTGTATACATAGGGTATACGCTGTAAAATATTAAAATTTTCCTGAAAATTTGAAATTATTATTTTTTTTACTATTTTTCCCTTTATCAGACCGATATATAGATTTCAAATATTTTTTTTCTTAAAAATAGAAAAAAATCATACAGTAAAGGGTTAAAATCAACTTTTTCTTTGGTTAACAGCAGAAAAACGGCATGGCGTTTGATTATTTTCTTTGGTGTAGGGTCATTTTGACCCATACAAAAGAAACGATTTGAACATAAATTTTCTTAATTAAATTAATTTAAAAGATACAAAGAAAGAAAAGAAATCTAGTTAAATATTTAAATTAAACTATTTTAAATAAAAAAATCGAGGTCAAAATATTTTTATAAAACATGAGGAAAATTTCTTGCCTTTCTAGTGTCAAAATTTTCGACAAAATGTCATTATGACTCTATATAAAATAACAATATTGCTCTCTATAAAGTAAAATAAATTCATAAAACAACATGTATTTTTTCAGTTCATTATGCTTTATTAATTTATGAATATCTTCCATTTTAATTTGATCATTTTCCTGCTAAACAATGAAATTACCAATCTTAGCTAAAATTAATTGAAATTCTTCAGTCTAAACTGCATTTTTTTTTCAAAACTCATGGGTGTTCCAGAAACCAAACTACAAGCACTCTTCAATTAAAGTAGCAAATAAAGCCTTTGTGCAAAAATGTATAAGGATTAAAAACCAAAGATGCACAAATATTGCATAAAAAACTAGCAGATAGCATTAACATCTCAGCTTTGCTTTTTCTAGCACACTAAGTCTTGCACTGATGAAGAATCTCGATAGTAGATTGGATACGGCTTTTTGCTAGTTTTTTTTATGCTTTATTTGTGCATTTCTAATTGTTGTTTTTTTTTATCCTTAAGAATCTTTCCGTTTCAGAAATGTAATTACCCCCTCCCCCCCCCCCCCCCCACGCCGCCCCAAATCGCAGAAACTTCGAGAATCTAAACCCAAAATATCCTGAAATACCTCAGACAAAATATGGAAATTTCTACAAATTACGGGGGAAGGGAGAAATAATGTTCAAGTAACTGTTCCGTCAATACTTTTTACATTTTTTGGCGAATTTCTTATTATTGTTATTATTATTATTATTATTATTATTATTATTATTATTATTATTATTAATATTATTATTATTGTTGTTATTAATATTAATATTAATATTATTATTATCATCATCAGAGTGCAATTTATTTTTATGTTTCTTACGCAAGAGCTGTCTTTGTCTCAAAACCTTACATTGTTAAGAAAATATTTAAATAGTTCAAACCTTATAGCAATAATTGCATCAAAGTACAAATATTAAGAAATCTGTTAAATAACTCTAACATAATAAAAATTTACATCAAATACAGCAATTTCTTAATCCATTAATATATATTTTTTTGTAATAATTGTATCAAAATAGGCATCAATAAATTTCTCAAATGATTCAAAAATTATAAAACATAGTAGAAAAATATGGTTGATAAAAAAATTCTTTTAAATTAATCAAGTCCTATAGTAATAATTGCATTAAAGTAAAAGTTTAAGATATCTCAAACAATTCAAACCTTATAAAAACAATCGAATCAAAATATAATTGATATATACAATATTTTTAATTTAATTCGAATCTTAGAAAAATAATTTTATCAGAATATATTTGCTAACATTTATTTTAAATAATTTTAATCCTTTTAAAATGATTGTGCAAACAAAAATAAGTTCCATTGAGTAAAGGATAAAAGAAAAATTACTTCCTTAGTAACTGTAAGTGTGGTTTATTTTTACTGTAGATTTATTTATTTATTTTTAAACTATTATCGTCTCGAAATAAGCTTAAAAATTTTTACTTTATATAAGTAATTTATGATAATACAAAAAATGAAGATTTTTTTTCCCTTTATTATAACGTAACGCTTATAGTTAAACATATTATTATTACGGGCAAAAATAAAAATAAATCTATTATAATTAACTTTTATGATCAATCTTTATCGTTAGTTTATATCCTTTTATTTGGTTTACTTTGTGTCGGCCGATTATCTACTCTAGCCCTCTAAGCGTTTGGAACGTAATTTTCCGTACACTAAGCTCCAGGTTTCACTGCAATATAAGCAATATTTAAGATAATATAATTCGATAGATTCAATGAATTTTCAATACATTTTAGAATGATTAATACTCTTAAGGGTTACATTCATATTTGTAATTAAGTTTTTTATATAATATTTAAAGAATTATATTTTATTAGCCTTTAAAACAAAATGCAGGGAAAACAGCATTACAATTTTTCCCATTTGCAAGAGGCTCGGAGGGCTAGAGGTATTGGTCCATGGGAGAGTGCCCATCGTGGGGGTCTTTAATAAGGGAACCTATTTACGCAAGGTTCGCAGAAAACCACGAAAACTCCGAACGGTTAAGCCGACGGCCGCGATTGGGCTCAAACCCGGGGCCTTTATCCTTAGAAACCTTTTACTTATTTAATTCTAATTCTTAATTATTTAAACTTTTAATTATTTATTATTTTAAGTAATTTTTTTCTCAGATTCTTAAATTTTGTTGCCATATCAAACAATTAAATTTAAAGAATCGCATTTCTACATTCGAAATAATGTATCTTTGGGGTCAATCCATTTCAAGTGGTCCAGCACTGGTCGCTCGACTATTTTTAAAAAATCTGAAATTTTTTGTACAACAACCCTAACATGATGGAAGTTCAAAATGACCGTTATTTTAATTCTACTATTTTTTGTTTGTGCATGGCGGCCATCTTTGTTTCATCGTGTGCAGCGATTTTCTCAGATACTAGGATACACAAAATTGTAAATATCTCGTCTTCTATTTTCCCAATTGAAATGGGGTTTGCAGCATTTTGTTTAGAATAAAATAGGCTAAATATACAGTTTAAGAAAAATTTTGAAAAATAAATTTTTACAGGTGAAATTTTAGCACAAAATTTACAATTTTTTCCAAAATCTATCCGTTTGCAAGAGGAAAATTTTCATGCAAGGGAAACTGTCAACCTTACACAATTTTTTCTACAAATAAGTCAAAAGTGCGTGTACTCATACACTAAGTTCCAGATCTGGGAATTGATTTCTCTTTGCGAAAAAAATTCCGAAATTCGTCAAAAATTTCAAAAATCGCACTTTTTAGGCTTTGATATCTCTGGTGGGGCACGAGATAAAACTCTGAAATTTTGGCCTGTGATAGTATCGTGTAGTAGCATTATGTACAAAAAATTTCAAGAAGGAGATTTGACTACAAGCTGAGATATGACATGGAAAATATGTGAAAACAATACTACCAAACTATTGTAAACCTACTATGTAATTGTTCAACAAGACTGTCAAGCTTGCACAATTTTTTCTACAAATAGGTCAAAAGTGCGTGTACTCATACACCAAGTCCCAGATCTGGGAAATGATATCTCTTTGCGAAAAAAATTCAGAAATTCGTCGAAAATTTCAAAAATCGCACTTTTTAGGCTTTGATATCTCTCGGTGGAGCACGAGATAAAAATCTGAAATTCTGGCCTTTGATAGTATTGCGTAGTAGTGTTATGTACAAAAAATTTCAAGAAAGAGATTTGACTACAAGCTGAGATATGACATGGACAATATGTGAAAACAATACTGCCAAACTATTGTAACATACTATGTAATTGTTCATACCTCCAAAATTTTAAATTAATTATTTATGGTACAAAATTAAATGTTAGTTACAAATATCTTTTTCAAATGCTTCTGTGTGATTTAAACAAATCAGAATGTATGCTAAGCCAATACACTATTTGTCCAGATGAACAAATCTACTAGAAATGCTATTGCAACAATTTTACTCGGAACACATTTCAGGAAAAGTAAGTTACAGACAATGAATTGCAACTGATCGAGTTGACATGCCTTCAATTATTAAACCTAGAGAATTTCATTCAAGTTAACAAGGGATAACAAGACTTGGAGGGCTTCAAATAAGATTTTTAGAAAGAACAGCCTGATGGACTGACAACAGTAACTGGTCGAACTCATTACATCTCTCGTAAATATTGTTAAGCTCTTTGTTGAGCATATATAGTATTTTGTAAATTAAATGCTTATTATTTAACTGTTTTCAACAAACGATATTTTCTGTGTAAATATTGTAATAAAAGAGACTAATCTCATTTCTCCTAATGTACTCGTAATAGCATTTCTTAACATTTTTTTAATCACCGTATCTCAGCTTGTAGTCAAATCTCCTTCTTGAAATTTTTTGTACATAACACTACTACATAATACTATCAAAGGCCAGAATTTCAGATTTTTATCTCGTGCTCCACCAGAGATATCAAAGCCTAAAAAGTGCGATTTTTTAAATTTTCGACGAATTTCGGAATTTTTTTTCGGAAAGAGAAATCATTTCCCAGATATGGGACTTGGTGTATGAGTACAAACACTTCTGACCAATTTGTAGAAAAAATTGTGCAAGGTTGACAGTCTTGTTGAACAATTACATAGTAGGTTTACAATAGTTTGACAGTATTGTTTTCACATATTTTCCATGTCATATCTCAGCTTGTAGTCAAATCTCCTTCTTGAAATTTTTTGTACATAACGCTACTACACAATACTATCACAGGCCAAAATTTCAGATTTTTATCTTGTGCCCCACCAGAGATATCAAAGCCTAAAAAGTGCGATTTTTGAAATTTTTGACGAATTTCGGAATTTTTTTCGCAAAGAGAAATTAACTCCCAGATCTGGAACTTGGTGTATGAGTACACGTACTTTTGACCTATTTGTAGAAAAAATTGTGTAAGGTTGACAGTTGCTCTTGCATGAAAATTTTTCTCTTGCAAACGGATAGTTTTTGGAAAAAATCGTACATTTTGTGCTAAAATTTCACCTGTAAAAATTTATGTTTCAAAATTTTTCTATCAATGAATACTTAGCCTATTTTATTCTGAACAAAATGCTGCAAACCCCATTTAAATTGGGAAAATAGAAGACGAGATATTTACAATTTTGTGTATCCTAGTATCTGAGAAAATCGCTGCATACGATGAAACAAAGATGGCCGCCATGCACAAACAAAAAATAGTAAAATTAAAAGAACGGTCATTTTGAACTTCCGTCATGTTAGGGTTGTTGTACAAAAAATTTCAGATTTTTTAAAAATGGTCGAGCGACCAAAAAAATATTTTCTGGACCACTTGAAATGGATTGACCCTTTGGGATTTAATCAGTAAACCGTTTGTATTAATGATAGTACTGTGCAACTTTCGATTTTATACTAAGTTTTTATATATCATATTTTACCATGTTTCTGACTGAAGGTTAAAAAAAAATCGATACAACTTAATTGTATCGAGTCATAAAGATAATTGCGTAAAAATATAATGTATCGATATATAAATGTCAGTAACAGTAATAATTAAAGTAATATAAAAATAATCATAAAAAAATATTTTTTACCTGATTATAGTTGAATTTTATATTGAACTAATCCTTAATGAAAACACATATCTATTTAAAATAAATATTTCGTTAGTTCCTTAAAGGTTGCTATTATATAATCCAACTCAATTTTAAGAATGATATTTTTGAAAAAAATATGTAATATGATTTTTAAAAGTCCTTTGTGATTTTACAAACTAAGCTTATATTCGCCAATATATGCTCAGTTGTACATTAAATTATATTATAATTTAATTCAATCCGGAATTAATCTTAAAAGACGATTAATAATAAAGTAATAATAATAAATGTTTTTAATAATTAACTCTATTTAAAGTGAAACCCCTGAATTTACTATGGTATTCTACCTGGTTCAGTGAGAAAGCATTTCGAAATCTTCCCATATCTAAGATGAAATATGCGTACAGAGAAAAGTGCAAATTGCTTACGATATCATTTTTATCCCCAGAAAGCTTTAAAACAAAATGAATTTGTAAATTTTGCATCTTAATAAATGCATAATAATGCAAAATTTGCCAGAAAAAATTATTTGTGAAAATAATAAATCAACATTGGAATATGGATTTCCGTTCGTGGTACGGGCAGGGCCGTAAATGAACAGGGCCTAGAAATGAACAATTGGGAGGGGGGGGGGCGGCTCAAAAGAATGTAGGGGGGTTCATAATTTTTTTTCTCTCTCTCTGACGCAGAAAGATAAATTAATACATATTCAAATTGTAGGTATACTATGTTTCTTATTAAACTGATGTAATAACTTCCTTTTATGCTAAGAAAAGTATAGGATGATGAAAATTTTGAGTGTATAACTGGCGCAAAATTAAGCATCATGTTAGCTTCATATGTACAAACAGAATGAGGGAGTATTAAAACACTTAATTAGATACAATTTAGTAATTCTTCAAAACTGTAAAAGGGTCTCAGAACGAAACTAGATTTTTGAACAGAATTTCATTTGAATTTTCGGAACAAAAATTCATTTAGAGACCTTGGAATCTTTTCCAGGGGGGCTAAAAATGTTTTTTGGGGCGGCTAAGCCGTCCATAGTGCCCCCTTAGCTACGGCCCTAGGTACGGGCTAATCAAGATTGGCAAAAACACGTTGCCCGTACGACATACAGGCAAATCAGGGGAGCAGTTTACGAATTATTCCATTTTCGTATCCTTCAGAGAATTTTTTTTTTCATTTTTAAAGAAAGTTATATCGCGAAAAGCATACAAGTAAGTAAAAATTCAATTTTCAAATCATAGTTCCAGCATTGGGATCACCAGCAAAACAAACTCTTTCAAACAAATAAATAATTGTAAAATTTTGTATTAATTCGAAAGTTAATAGAAAAATGTCTGCATTTATTTAGCTTTTAAACAAATAATAAAAAAAGTATACTACCAATCTGGCATAGTCCAAGATTTCTTATAAAAATGAAAAATGTAATCCAAAAATAGAAAGTACAGATGCGATTTTTATAAATTTATTGTGTGAAAGAGCGATTAAAAAATATTAGTCAGCATTTTTAATAATAAAACAGAATAACATGTCTAAATTTTTATATTTATTCTTCAAAAATTTCATTTCTTAATTCATTTTTTTTCCAAAAACGTCATTTTTCATTCATCTAATAAATAACATTAATTCATGATGTAACAGATTTTTATTCATTGTCAGTTAAAAGCCTCAAACGAAAATTCCTACGCTTTGTACTTTTCATTATTAACAATAACTCCAACAAGGGCAAACAATTCATCTTTTAAAAGTTATGATACATTTTTCAACTTTATCCTCTGGCAATTTTGGCAATCTATCACTCAGCCTTCTGTTGTCTTGATAAACAATATCGTTCATCATTACCTTTGTCAGATCTTCGGAGTGAAAAAAGAAAAAAATCTATTCTGAGGCTAAAACACAAAAGCTAGCGATATTTATTGTATTGTGAAACAATCACCAGTTTTTAAATTGACGTAATCAGTAAAAAGCACTTCTAGAAAAATTAATCTGCCTCTTCCATTTTTAGAAAATTTCGGATTTTTTTCTCTCTTTCTTTGTTTCAAAGCAATAATTCTTAAGTTTTGTGTGCATTAAAAATTAACATGAAAAGCCCCAGCCATCTTTTGTTTGATTGATGAATTAAGATAACAGTGCTTTAAAAAGCTAAAGTTGAATTTACTATTCATGCCTTCTGGCTTCAAGTGACAAACGTTATTATTGAGACACAAGCCTCATTTGCATATGTTTTTGTTTTTTCTGTAGATCCGCTTTTCGAATAAATTGATTTGTTTTCTAAATAAGGTTCTTTCAAAACATGTAATAAAGATAGATTCGTGATACTTAGCGTAAATGGGTGTCATTTCAATGATGTATTGTTAGAAATGTAAGTGGTGGTAATAATAAATGTGAATCAAAAATTGTATGTTGATTCCAACGTTTCTGTTATCTATAGAATAATTATTCAAAAGGACTGTTTTATTTTCTTGATATTTCGTTTTTGAAAACAGATTTTGCAATCAGAAGATAAATTCGTAATTTATGGAAACGATTGCAATTTTTATTCTTCGAACACATAGAGTAAGTAAAATATTGTAATTCTGATTTATATGCATGCGTGATGGGTTAACATGATATCTTTTAAATGGTATTTCTGACAGAGCTCCGATTTGACTAATTACTGTCGCAAGAATTGTATATATTTCTTTGGAATTCAGATGTTGGTTAGGTATTTAACCCGTTTTATTTTCAGTTGCTCCATCAGTGTTTGAAAGTTTCAGCATTTGAAAGATCTCAAACGTAGTAGACAGTGTGGTAGACAGATGATTCAACCAATAGCTCGTAGATCTAATCATTCAGAGACATTCATGGTTTCCTACGAAATTTGGTAGTAATAATATCGGAGGTCATTCCCTTCCCCCTTGGCCTACATCCCTCACTTAAGTAATCAGTCGTAATAAACAAAACACAATCACTTGCAATTTAAATGTAATTGGTGTTTCTAACGTTTTTCCCCTTTATATTCCGATTATATTGCATCAAGCTCCATCTCAATAACACAAACACCCATTTTGTAAAAAATTCCATTAAAACCCCCCAAAAAACTATCGAGGAAATGTGTCAAAGTTCCGAGCGATATATATTGCGTCGATGGAATAAAGTAGTAATAACTTCAAATAAACAACGCCCTATTGTGTCTATAGAATATGTATGAAAAAATATTTGTTCCAGTTTCAAAATGAAAGGTGTAGGGTTTGAATCCGAACAATGCTATAGTGTCAGACATTTACGCATACACATATACTTTCCGGAATCTTATATCAGTGTTTGTCGAGTCGAGTTGCTACAGATTTTAAAAAATTAGAATGGAGGGTCTTATGTTTGATTAACTTACTTTTTAAAATGCTTGTAGTATGTGTTTTGCATGCAATTTTGTCAGAATTTACTCAGATGTATAAAAAACCCGAATGCTTTATATATTATGGTAGTGACTGCTACTATACCGTTTTATACTAAGTTTCACCCAATCTTTTCAATATCATAAAATTTGAAAGTTTTTTACATTATAATGGTGCAACGCTGAACTAACGAGGGAAGATCTCTCATATGGAAATAAAGAAAACGATGAAACTTTAAAGATACGTAACGTTCAAAGAGATTTTTCTATCTGCAATTATTTTATGCAATCTTAATTCACGAAACTAGCAACGTTAAAAAGCACCAAATATTGTGTATAAATAGCAGACCGGTTT
This sequence comes from Maratus speculifer, assembly GCA_964019185.1. Taxonomy (NCBI): domain Eukaryota; kingdom Metazoa; phylum Arthropoda; class Arachnida; order Araneae; family Salticidae; genus Maratus; species Maratus speculifer. The sequence continues at coordinate 287,961,247 of OZ025289.1, forward strand.
CGGTAGCATTTAGCGTTCCGTCATTAGTGCTGTCGCAGGTAGAAATCTGGTCATATATATAGTAGAGACGGAGGGTTGAAGGCAACCAATAGGATGGCAGAGGACTGCAAGTAAGGGCCAATCGGACAGCACACGTGGAAAGTGACCGGAGGGGAGAGAACAAGATCAAAAAAGGAGCGGGAAAGACATTAATAATAAGTATTACGAAATAGAGGTTTTAATGTAATATTTCCAGCAATTCGAAAGAGGGGGGATAGCGAGTTCACAATTGACAATTTTGTCAAAATTTTTATAAATGTGAAATGCTTCAAGGAAGTCAAGTTCATGAACCGTTCAAGCTCCGTCTATACTATTTATATGAGCAAATTTTTACCTCCGTGATGTGTATGAGTGTAATGTCATCACTGTCAGCACTGATGACGTTACGCTAAATGCTACCGAAACCAGTCTGCTATTTATACACAATATTTGGTGCTTTTTAATGTTGCTAGTTTCTTATTCCATTACACTGCACCAAGCTCTATCTGAATACTAATCTTAATTCACGTCAAGGGGTAAAGGTTTATCCATGGACTATTTTATGACAATATTTTATAACTCATTAACAATAGAAATTAAGGAAGACTCAAATAGAAATAGACAATACAGCAAATATCGTTCAACATTCTAAAAAAAATAAAAATAAAAATAAAATAAAGATATACACTTGTCTCAAAATTTAGCAGGAATATAACCTTACTATTTTAGGCTATAAATCTTCGTCCGACCCAGTTGTAGCCGAGAGGTTCGTCTCTCGAAGCTGGTAGATGGCAGGGTATGGGCTTGAACCCAGTTGTGGCTGTCGGCCTAATCTTTCGGAGTTTTCCGTGTTTTTCTTCGAACCTTAGATTTTCTTGCTTAAATACGGGTTAGATTATTTTAGAAAGACCCCCCACGGCGGGCCTATATCCTTCGTGTTCATAGTTGGCTGTCATAATTACAAACAACCTACCCAATGGTAAGGGGTCGATAAAGGGAAAATTTTGGGTAATATTCACAAAAATGTATTTACTAAAACTGGCCCCTTCACAAAAATGCATTTATTAAAACAAACCCCTTAGCAAAATTCCTCTTAAAAGAACAAGGCCCTTCATAAAATTTCTTTTACTAAACAGGCCTTTTCATGTGATCCCTCTTAATAAGAGGGTCTTCCTTCGCAAAACTCCCATCCATACTTTTCATTAAGCACTTTTAATTTGCTAAAATATGTAATTTTCAGACAAAACAAGTTCATTAGAAAAGGAAAAAAAAATACAGACGGACTTAAAGAAGTCATTATTAATAAATAGTTAATATCAATAATTTGAATTGATTAGCATTTCATTTTTCACCACAAAACATTATTTTTCACAAAAATATACTAAATTTCGGAAAAAACCCTTTTAATTTTCACATAATGTGTCGAGAGGAAAAAAAAAACTCTGCATCAAACACCAGTTATAGAATTCCTCAAATTTTTCTGTATTTAAATGCGGCAAAAATTCGATTTGGAAATTATCGTATAGCGATACATACTTTTTAAAATTTATTATGAGATAATTAATATATTTTTTTATGTTATTAACAATTTCTACTTGTTAGCATTCGACATAAGAATGAAAAGTAGTAATTTATCGTAAAGCAGTCGGTCTATTTTTTGTTACTAATGAATTATAAAATAAAATCGAAAAAAAAAATATTCCGGATGTACAATTTATCTTCTTAATGTGAATTCGGATAGTAAAAAAGTCGCTTATTACGTACTTCATAAACCTACATATCTTCAAATTTTCATAAGATTTTGGGCCTCGGAAGCTTATCTTGTGATCAAATATCATTGTTATTTTTATTTATACACAACACCATAGTATAAAAATAAATAAATAAATAAATTAGGAGGGAGAAAGTATGTTAATTAAAATTTTTGGAAAGATTTGTGAACAAATTTTATGAGGTTTTTATCGTTAAAATATAATTGAAATATGTGATTGAAAACTCGACCGACAATAGTAAACCTTCTAATGTATAAAAAAAAAACTTGCAACTTTAATATCTTCTTTTATATTAGACTACCTTTTCCAATATTCCTGCAATATATAATATTAAAATTTAGAGATAATTAAAATCGTGATTAAAATGTTTATGGGATATCTAGTCATAAAAAAAAATATATATATATACATACATTAATAAAGAGAACATTTATTGAGTAAAGTTGCTATTAATTGAGATGAACATACCAAAAACTATAGCTGAAAGAAATAACCACATATTTCCTTTTTATTTTTGTATTTAATCATCGTAAATCATATTTTGAAGCAGCCCACATGATTCACGACTGATACCGTGCATTGTTTCGATTCATATGAAGTGTAATTATATTAGTAGCCTTTACATATGAAAAAAATCGTAAGTAATTTTCTTTGGAAGAATTTTTAAGTTCGAAATAAGACTACTTTAATTAGAATGTGATTGTATCATGTCCCAGAACACTTTTAAAGAATGAATGGCAATACCGATTTTTCTTTTGAAACCGAAAGAGAGATTTAATAACGTCCTTGACATATAAAAAGGCCCAAGTAATTACCTTTCATCATTCGTGAGGTTTTATGTATGATTGATTCTTATCAAAGTGTAGAATATTCCTTTCCCGCTTGTAGTCTTTTTTTAATGGATATTTTTAGTTTTCTTTGTGAATTACAGTGAATTAATATTTGAATCTTTTGTAATATTGAATTCCCACGAAGGATTTCATATGTATATCATAAAGCTAAAATATGGCCATAAGTATTGCTGACGTAATATTGATGATGGAAACATGTGATTAAATTTCGCTTTAAATGTAATTTTTTAAACTGATAAACAACACACAATTTTAATTTTACACCGTCGAGTAGGGAAAAACAATCTTTTAAATGTAATATTTTTGAAAATTGTATGTCGATTTACTAATACATTACAGGTTATTTGCAGATTATATGAATATATACAGGGTGTCCAGCAAACAACACCCTGATTTCAAAATTAAATTTCTTAAAAACAAAGATCGATAGTAATATGCGGTAAACGGTTTTTTCATTAGGTAAGCTGTAAAAATCTTATACAGAAATTTCAAACAGTGAAACAGTTTTGAAAAAATTGCACTCTGATTGCACAGAATGCTTTGATTTCACATTTTTCTTGTTTTAGATTGCCTGCAGAGAAATAATTTTTCAGCTTACAGTGCAATATTTTAAAGATTTTTCGAAGTAAATTTTTAAATTTTTCGAAATTTAAAAAATTTAATTTGAACAAACTATGAAATATGGCACTTTAAGCCGAAAAACACATTCTCTGGCAGCAATCTAAAGCAAGAAAAATGTCAAATCAAAGCATTGTTTGCAATCAGAACACAATCTTTTCAAAATATTTACCGCTCGAAACTTTTGTCTAAGATTTTTACAGCTTACCTGATAAACAAACCGTTTACTGCATAATTGATCTTTCTTTTTGAGAAATTTAATTTTGAAATCAGGGTGTTATTTGCTGGACACCCTGTATATTAATTCCGTGATCGCATGCAGGCGCTTTCTTGGGATATTACTTCCTAGTATGCAGCAAACTATGTATCTTATTTATTTAATAAATTTCAATACTTTATTTGAATATAATATTGATATAATTAATTAAAAATGCTTTCTGTTATTATTAATGGGCAATTAAAAATATATTAAATAAAAATATAAAAATTCTTTAGAGTTAATCATGATAATTCATAATAATTTTTTTCCGCCCAGTTATAAAGTAAGGAACTCATTTGTTCTCTAATTTCTAATTTCGAGGACATTAATTCATTTTTTTTTGCAAGAAAACATAGTGTAAAAAAGCTAATCCAGTAGTTATGCAACAACAGCCCCCCCCCCCCCCCAACAAACTTCGCTGTTTGAGTAATCCTGGAGCAAGAAACCTGTGCAATAAAGCACAAGTCGCTGAATTTCCTGAAACCGTACTGGAAAAATCCTGGATCGAAATCACGCCGGAAATAGTCTGTCATGGACATTTAGAAGTATTTTTCGAAAGTGCCTTGACCCCCTATACCGTCACGGGAGGAAGCTATTACGAATGATTTAGATTGTTTCTGGTACAGAACTTTCTTCTCTTTGGAATGATGAATAAAACGGATTGCTTTGTTCCTTAAGCTAAAAGTTATGGCCTTTTATTTGCTTCACAGAATTTACGTGTCACCCTGTATATTGATATCAGATTTAAGTAGGAAAATTCGGCACGAAACAGAATATAAATTATTTTAAACTTTTAAAGATTTGTTAATTTGGATTATTCACTTTCTCATTTTAATCAACTTCCAGAAAGAGAGGTTGTGCAGTTCGTCCTGTATTTTTAATGCGTCTAAAAATATAACTTTTTTTTTGTATTTATGAATGCATGTATTGTGGCTAAAACATGACTACAAGTCAGTAGTATCAGTCACAAACCCCGATATATGTTTAGATATCCATAAGTATCAGATTCTATTAGGTCCTGGTCTACTATGGAGATGCTGGTTTAATAATTGTTATGTAAAAAGAGTTATTACAAAAGACAACAAGGTTTATTGTTACATCGGAGCATCAAAATGTTCAAACAAGATAATATAATGCCAAATATTATGACAGCATGTTTTAATGTAATTTTCAATCGAATTTTTAGCAGGGTATTTAAATTTTTCTTGATTTTGTAAAAATATACAAGTTTTTGTTAATTTGAGCTATAAAAAATTCTATCATTTTACTTAAAACTTATGATTTATTTTGCTTAATTTTTTTTTATTCTACATTTTTTGTCTTGATCAAATTATGAAACATTACTCTTTTTTAAATTAAAAAATGTCTAGCAACATAAGTAACACCAAAAATTGTTCATAAAGAAACATGAAACATAAATTGCAAAATATGCTTTCAAACACATTATTTTCTAGGCAAACTAACTCTTTTAACATTAAGGAAATGAGTTAACAGGAAATTTAACATGAAACTGCTTCTGTCAATATGCGACTGATCATTAATCATCTATATTGTCAGGGAACTGACATAAGAGAACAACGTTAATCTGTCAGGAAAAACCAGCTTTTCTATAAAACTTCTTTTAAAACATTTTTCTTTATGTTCCTAAAGCGTTGAAATCCTCAGTAAAATTACATAATTCCTTAAAATTTTTTATGTGCTTCGCATCGGGTAAAAGCAATTATTGTTAAAAGATTATAGTTGAATTTTCCGTAGCCGTGTGTACATTTGTTTCTAAAGATAGTTAGACGTTTTTAACGTGTTTAGTTGTAAAATTACTCATAAAAAATTATATTGAAATACATTCTAAATGTTTAAAAGTTTTTCAGAAAAAACACAAATATTTAAAAAAAAGCTAAAAGTTTGAAATGCATGCAAGCAAAATTAGCCTCTTGCATAAGAAAATTAAAAGAATAAATAAATAGATATGAATTAGAAAATTAAATGATGCTTGGATCATCTCATTTAACTTGTATGAGCTTAAAACAAATAATAAATATATATCTGTATATGAAAAATAAGTTTAAATAACAAATAATAAAATATTAAAATTCAATTCGTTTTATGGAGTACTAGTAGTCTGCTACTTTGATCGATTTATGTAAAAGAATCTTGAATCAATCGAAATACTTTTATTAAAAATAAAGATTAACACTAGAACGGCGGTAGGGGTCATTTTGACACCTGAGCACTTTCGTCCTTGGATCACTTTTGTTTGGTTGGAAGAAATCGTTTGAAATTTTTTGACTTTTCCTAAATAGATAACATATATTTCTTTTAAAAAAATCAGCATTCTAGATTTGATAGTTTTTGAAATATTTGCATGTATTCCTAGAACGGCGGACGGGGGTCATTTTGACCCCTTTGGTAAAATAGTCTTTGTACGCGAAGCATTGTGAAACCATGAGAAAAATTCAGTGATAAGCTTTTTTTCGGATGCATTTATACTGTCTCCCAGAGAAATACAAACCAGGGTGGTCACACTATATTATTATTTCTAAGATAGTTGTTTTCCTTTGTTAGCTTTTTTCCATTATTTTGAAAAAAAATATTTCAAAAAAAAAAAAAAAAAAAGCAGGTGCAGGGTTTTTTATACTTACATTTCTTTTCACAAATAGACAAATGTATTTTCGCATTTGTTACTTTTGTTAGTTCAGATTACTCGCAGCAGGTGGTAACCGTAGGGGAGGGATTTTATGATTTGAGTACGAATTCCATTGTTCCTAAGGCAGGCAGTTGAACGTAAATCTTCCCGCTTTCATCGACAGAAGGGTTTCAATTTTTTGGCCATAATCCCTTTCTTTGCACCTGTCTGTTTTCGTTCGTTTGAATGATACGCTGAAACATAAACTCTGCCGTTTGCTGATATTCTGACTTTTTTCCATCTTATTTTCAAATTTTACAAAATATGTCTTATAAGCGAAAAAGAGGTCTTACTAATGAAGAAATTAAAAAATTGTTGCAGGAGCTCTCTGAAAATGAGTCTGACGGAGGTGAAAATGATAATTTTTCTGTAGAATCTGAAGATGAATTTCAGACACAAACTATTAGTGAATCCGAGGACAGTGATGTGAACGAAGAACAGCTAAGCAGAAATAAACGAAAAAAAGCGGATCAGGGTATTATCAAAACTGTTTTCACTGCCCCTGATAACACTATCTAGAATGAAATAAATTCTAAAAATTCAGCTTGCGGCCGTGTTCCTGCTTATAATGTTCTAAAAGAAACGGCGGGACCGACATCTTTTGCAAAGACTCGTGTTTTTGAGGACAAAGTGTCTAGTGCTTTCAAGCTTTTCATTGACGATGCTATCTTGTTGCATATAAAGAAATGTACAGAATCAGAAGCTCATCGACAACGTGGAAATAACGACTGGAGTTTATCTCTAGCTGAGTTAGAGGCTTTTGTTGCTATATTATATATTCGTGGAGCAACAGGAGCAAAGAGTTTAGATTTATATTCATTGTGGTCTGAAGCATGGGGCATACCATTTTGCAAAGAAACTATCTCAAGAGAATAAAAAGATTTCTTCAAGGAAATAAAAAGATTTTTGAGGTTTGACGAAAAAACAACAAGATCTAGTCGATTACAGACTGATAAATTTGCTCTTGCATCTGAAATGTGGAATAAATTTATTGAAAATTGCAAAACATGCTACCGACCAGGACAAAATATTACAGTTGATGAACAAATCTTCCCATCTAAAGCTAGATGTAAATTTACGCAATATATGCCAAATAAACCTGATAAATTTGGAATAAAATGTTGGTTATCTGTTGACGTTGATACTAAATACCTCTTGAATGGATTTCCTTATCTAGGAAAAGATGAAACAGCAAATCCTCAATTACGTTTATCTGAAAATGTTGTCATGAAATTAACAGATCACCATCAAAACAAAGGGAGGAATATTACGACAGATAATTACTTTACTAGCATCAAATTAGCTGAAATGCTAAAATCTAAAAATACAACTTTGGTTAGTACAATGAAAAAGAACAGAAGAGAAATTCCTATAGCTTTGAAAAATATGCGCAGTACTCTTTATTCATCGAAGATAGTGGAACATGATAATATGACACTTACCAACTATCAAGCCAAACGAAACAAAAGTGTTTTTCTATTGAGCTCATTACATTCTACTGTAAAAACTGAGGACAGCCTGAAAAAGTTGCCAGATTCAATAGATTATTACAACGCAACAAAGTGTGATGTGGATATTCGTGATCAGATGTGCCAAAAATACTCCGTTAAATCTGCTTCTAGACGATGGCCTGTAAATTTTTTTTTCAATATTTTGGATCATGCAGCTTTGAACGCTTGGATAATTTATAAAAGTGTAACAGGCAAGCCCATCAGTAGAAGAGATTTTCTATTGAAATTAGGAGAGGAATTAAGAATGGTTCTTATGGCTTCAAAACTCCCAAAGATCCTTCCTGAATCTTCAGAAAAAACAAACGAAAATAAAGTGGATATAAAGAGAAAAAAGTGTCAAGTACAGAAATGCAATGGAAACAAATCTCAAGAATTTTGTGCATCGAGTTCCAAAGTTGTGTGCGGAAAATGCACTGGAAAAATTGTTAAAAATTATTTTTGTATCAATTGCATTAATGTCTAATACATGTACGGGACTATGTTAAGCATTAAAAAAATTCAAACGAAATGCTTTAGATATAAACCATTCAGCTACATTTATAATGAAATAAAGGAAACAACAGAATACGTTTCTCATTTATTGGATTCAGAGTGTGGTTCATTCGGCGAGTAAGTAGATTTTAAAAAAATTGTTATTTTAAAAATTGTGCTTTATTTTAGTTAACATTGGTTTTAATTTTTGAAAACATTTATTTTAAACTATTTTTTATGTCAAATTAATGAGTTTTTTGAGTAGTTTAGTATGTACCAAATTGATCGCCTTGCAGCCGTTACATACACAGTACTTTAAAAATTAAATTAAATATCGAGTAATATTAACTATGAATTATGAAATACAGGGAAATTACATATTTGTCACAATGTATGCCATTTAAAATTGTTTTAGCATTGTTATTTCAGTAGTTTCATCGAGGGGTCAAATTGACCCCTTCCGCCGTTCCAGTAGGTAAAATTTTGCCGCCGCTCTAGTGTTAAAGAACCTTAATATCTAATCAAATATCCAAAATCGTAGTCTTATTTTTATAATCTTACAATATCTGCTTGAAAGAAAATATTGACTATATAATAGACAAAATAGCTCTAAAATGACAATTTTAAATTACTTTTTTAGTAGGTATGTTTCCTCGAATTTCCCGCTTTTACCAAAAACTTTTGTTGGGATATGGCGAAATGTGCTAAAAGTGCGACCATCCCGTTATTTCTCTTAAGTGGGACTTTCTAAAATAGATAAAATACATGCTTAAGTTTTTTTACTAGTTCAGTTATCTTCAAATTCATGGCTCTATCCAAAACTGATATTGAGGTATGACGGAATGACATAAATTTTCGTACCTCTCTTTTTAAAATGACCAATTATCTTGAATTTCACTGTTCTAGCTATAATTGCTTCTGGGATATGGCATGGCTAGTTATGGGCGAGTCTTTAAATATATATATATATATATATATATATATATATATATATACATCATAAAACACGCATAAAGTCAAATATTACTCCCGAGAACTTACAGTTATAATGATTTGTAATCAATCATTAAAATCACTGTTTTTACGTGTTTATGATGGACTTTAGGAAATATATTACAACTAAAAAAGATGGAATTTAAAAACATCAAACGGAAGAAAGGTTATAAGAGATCCGCTGTAGTGGAAAGTCATTCCCAGGCTGCAAAATTTTAAAAATGTGCGAGTATGTATAAAAAGATAAGGGAGTAAAAATATATTTAAATTGAAATTTTGAGCAAGTAGCTGCAAAATGCCCCCCCCCCCCCTAGTAACACTATGACACTAGTAAATTTTCAGGCAGAAAAACTTTCGAAATTAGTTACAAATTTCAACAACAGATGGTGCTGTAGGCGATTTGAAAGATATTAAAGAAAACGCAGTCGTTGTGTTCGACATTTTGTAAGTCGTCTTTCTCTGTAAGTGTGTGCTGTTCACAGATTTCAAGTTAAATCCTTAGAACAGATATCCTTAGGACAGATATTCAAATAGTTTAATCCTTAGAACAGAGAATTTTTGACTTGAAAGATCAAGTGTACCGCCACAATCCAGGAACAATTGAACAACTGAAACAGTACACTTTTTCTGCATGTGAAGCCATCCCGCCTGACATGTTTACAAAGGTTTCTGGCAATTTTGTTCACAGACTACGCCATATTATTGCTGCGCATGGTGGAAATGTGGAAAATATCGTACTTTAGTTTTGTTCAGATTGCAGTGCCATCTATTGTTGAAAATTGTAAATAATTTCGAAGCTTGTCTGCCTGAAAATTTACTGTTGCTCCAAGCATATTGCAACAAACGGTGTATTTCTATTGCTGACTGTTTAGTTTTTATTGATTTTTCAAATATACCGGTCATTTTTAAAACACCCTGTATGAAATTCATATTTGGTAGTAAGCATATAGTGAATATCTGTAATGTAAATAAATTTCAATAACTTTGGAATAGTGTAACATTATTAAAATACACTGCAAGCAATTTTCCCCCCATCGAAAATAATTCTTTCGAATGTCCCTGTGAAACTCTTATGCTATATACTTCAATTCAATATAAAACATTCTACGATTTACTTCAGTAACATGCATAAACTACAGAAGAGTCCGAATATATTTACCCGAGTTGGAGAGTGGGCAGATAGGCAGACAAATCAGATTCGTCAACAACTTTCAATTTTGTTTGAAAGTGTTAAAAAAGAATTATGTGATAAAATTTTTAATAAAATCTATAATTCTTTTTCATCATCAAATGCAAGTTCTACCTTTTCATTTAATGTTCTTTTTTCCCCACTTCTATTTATCAGTCTATCAATTTTCATTTTAAAATTTCTCAAATTATTAATTAAATCTGAGGCTTCTAAGTAAAGTCTTAACGATTAACAAGATAAGGAACTAATTTTGTCTAATAACAGCTCTTTTGAGGATTTTACCGATAAACCCTTAATTCGATTATTAAAGACTTGTTATCATCGTCATGATACTTATCAGATAAGCTATTTCACTACACATGCTTTCCACAGTGCTCGTTCACTTCGAGTTTAAAATTTTACTGACGTTTAACATTGTAAAGCTGAAGTTTAACCGCTACAGATTTCGAAAATTTAAAAAAAATTGATAGGTTGAAAGTAAATATTGAAAGACAAAATGATTGTATATAATAAAAGGTGTATTGTTAATATAGTTATATTTATCGTATGAAATAAAGACTTTGGTACCTAATCTGGCTTTAATGAAGCACAAAAATAATTGCTATAATTTCTTTAAAAATTATATTTTTTATTAATTTTAAAAATTAAAGTTTCTTTAAAAATTATATTTAAAAGCCCCAACTCACCTTTAATACACACATATAAATTTTGTGAGAATAACAACAGCAACAAAATTCTAAAGCGACAATATTTTTCTATTTAAAGATGACAGTATTTGTTTATTGAACAACATACATATGATTTGTGTGCTCGACATGAAGCCTGCTTATAAATCATCGTAAATATTACAAGGACGAGACAGCACAAGGAAATTTTTACAACACAAGAGATATACACCCTGGAGCTCCACACAAAGAGTGCGTGCAAAGAAGCCAGTGGGATTCGAACCCCTAATCTCCTACGCTCGAAGGCGATTAGCGGTGTGGTGCTTTCACCACTCGGCCACGGAGGCCCCCAATGAGAGTATCATCATCGAAAAATAATTATAACCCTACGAAGAATAAATGTAAATGATACCATCTTTTACGAGAAAATGCATACATATGGATTTTCGTGGGCAAATAATATAAGACATCAAGCGAAACCCGGTCTGAGACTAGCTACCACAAAAATGTTATTGAATATTTTTTTTACTGTACCCTTTCCGTATAGGGCTCCGACGGTCTCAGACAAAAATAGACACATATTAAGTTTGGGCCTATAATTCCAAACAGGTGTGTCTGTTAAGCTTTGTTTTTCAGATTTTCGAAATATGCTTTTGGGGATTGATTTTCAGTTACCGTGATCGGTCAAATTCCGTCTCCTGTAAAAGAGCCTCACAACCCACCTCTCTCACACATATCAACATATAATATTTTTGTCAGAACAACAATACCAGTAACAAAACTCCAAAGCTTCAATATAATTTCTATAAAAATGACTCTATCATTATCGAAAAGTAATTGTAATCCTATAAAGAATAATAATTAAAAAAAAGGTCGCTCTCTTTTAGGAGCTGTGAAAATGTAACATTATCAACTTTTTGGTGATTTTGGACCCCCTCCTCCCCGGATAATGATATCATTATCAAAGTGTAAAATTTTTTTGATTTCTAGAATTTATTTCATTTGTTCGAAGCGATATACAAAACCAGTTACCTGTTATTTTCGCATGCTATAATGGTTCAAGGGAAGAGAAATCAATAAAATATCACTTTGCATATAATAAAACTTTATATCAAATAACACTTAAAAAATAGTTACTATTTAAAAGTATTTTTTAATAGTTTTTTGTTACACAAGGCATTCAACAGTAATAAAGCGCTGTTTCATTTTCCCCGAAATAAGGAGGGGTGGGGAGCAGATAATTATTCTTATAAACAAAATAAATGGATAGCCTTCCATTTCTCCTTTTTTTTAAATTTATTAATAAACACAAACTTTTTTTCAAATGTACTTCCCAGAATGTTTCTTGAACCGTATTTTTTTATGCATTCATATATGAAGAATAGAAATGTCAAACATTGGGATATTCCATATTTTAGACTAAAAAAAAATTTATAATAATTTAGTGATTTTAAAAATAACTTTGTATTTTTATAAAAATAGAAAAGAGGCTAAAAAAGTTAACATACTTAATATCAAAGACCATGTTACAAATAGAAAGAGAAAATTTTCATTGCATCAAAAATGATATCGATATCAAAGGATAAATCCCTCTCCCTCAAGATATATCTAATGATATCACAAGTCAGATCTCCCTCTATCCCTAAAATAATAACGTTATATTTGCACAGACCCTTACCACAAATTGCATAAATTTCGATTTTCGTGGGAAACTTCTTTAAGACATCATGGGACACTCGATGTGAGATCTTAATTTAAGAGGAAAACCAGAAACTGTACGCAGGAGCTGATTCAACAGGCAAAAGCAAATATTGACTAGAGTTGCGTTTAAGAGACTTGTAAAAGGTGGTTATTAGAAAGAACTAACTGACAAAATAATTGCATGCCGGGTAATTTGGGACATGTTTTCTTAAAGGCAGAATAGAGTTGAGGTGGGGAACTTCTCGTTTAAATACAGAATATGGTAACATGGATTTCAAAGTCGAATAATGAAATTATGTTAAAATTTTCATTATGATTTGCACACATTACATTGTTATGAGAGAAAATAAAGCATGGAACAAAAGAGAGTAGGATAAACAAAAGAAAATAAGAAATTATGAATATTTAACTAGATTTTTGTTACAAAATTTTGAATGCTTTTACAATAAGTGAAAGTGCACATTTAGTTGGTAATTTTCAGCTGTTTTGGTTTACATATTTGAAATTTTGAATAAAGACATCTTTTTGTTTGCATGAATCACAGGAAATTAAATAATATTAGAATTGCTACAGACTTATTGTATTCTTCAAAAAGCTTAATCCGTTTAAAATCCGATGTCTTTATCGGAAAATACTATTTTCTCACTAGCTGAAGAGGAAAACCTCACTAGCTGAATGAAATAAAATTTTTTTTTATAACATAATTGGCTGCAGTACATGTATTTGTCTTTGTATCTCTTTCTCTTACAAAAAAAAAAAAAAAAAAGAATTGTACGCAGGAGCTGATTTAAGAATCAAAGGTAACATTAACAAAAAAATCCCAAAGCTTCAATATTTTTCTATAAAGATGACTCTATCATAATCGGAAAATCCTACGTGGAATAAAAATAAACATCCCTCTCTTTTATTGCAAATCGCATACATTTCGATTTTCGTGGGAAACTTCTTTAAGACATCATACGACACTCGATATGAGATCTTAACTTAAGAGGAAAACCAGAAACTGTGCGTATTAGCTAATTCAACAAGCAAAGGCAAATATTGACTCGAGTTGGGCTTAGCTTAAGAGACTTGTTAAAGATGGTTATTAGAAAGAACGAGCTGACAAAATAATTGTATGCCGGGTAATTTGGGACATGGTTTCTTAAAGGCACGATAGAGTTGAAGTGGGGAACTCCTCTTTTGAACACAGAATACGGTTATATGGATTTCAATGTTGAATAATGAAATTATAGGGAAATTTTTCACTACGATGTGCAAACATTAGATTGTTATGAGAGGAAATAAAACATGAACAAAAGCGTGTAGAGTAAACGAAGGAAAACAAGTAATCATGAATATTTAAGAAGATTTTTGTTGCAAAATTTCAGATACATATAAAATAAGTGAAAGTGCACATTTAGTTGGAAATTTAAGATGTTTTATATTTACGTCTTTGCAATTTCGAATAAAGAAATATTTTTTGTTTGCATGGAGGAAAAGAAATTATATAGTATTAAAATTTTTATGCATTTATTGAATTTTTCAATAAACTTAATCGGTTGAAAACACAATGTTCCTACAGGAAAATACAATTTTCTGTATAATTGAATAAAATAAAGATTTGGTTATAGCATAACTAGTTGCAATACATATATTTGCCTCCAAAAAATAGCCCCGCAACTCACCTTTAATGCACATATATGATTTTTGTCAGAAAAACAACAACAGAAAAAACAAAATCCTAACGCTTCAGTATTTTTCTATAAAGATGATTTTATCATTATCGAAAATAATTGCAATTTTCCGCAGAATAAAAATAAATATAGCTCTGTTTTTATGGCAAATTGCATACATTTCGATTTTCATGGAAAACTTCTTTAAGACATCATGCGACACTTGATATGAGATCTTAAGAGGAAAACCAGAAACTGTACGCAGGAGCTGCTTCAACAAGCAAAGGCAAATATTGACTCGAGTTGCGCTTAGCTTAAGAGACTTGTTAAAGATGGTTATGAGAAAGAACGAGCTGACAAAATAATTGCAAGCTGGGTAATTTGGGACATGTTTTCTTAAAGGCAGAATAGAGCTGAAGTGGGAGCTCCTCTTTCAAACACAGAATATGGCAACATGTATTTCAAAGTCGAATGATGAAATTATGGAAAAATTTTCATTATGATGTGCAAACATTACATTCTTATGAGAGAAAATAAAGCGTGGAACAAAAGAGTGTAAGGTAAACAAAAGAAAAGAAGTAATTATGAATATTTAAGTAGATTTTTGTCACAAAATTTCGAATGCCTTTACAATAAGAGTAAGTGCACGTTTAGTTGGTAATTTTCAGTTTTTTTTACGTCTTTACAATTTTGAATAAAGACATCTTTTTGTTTGCATGAGTGAAAAGAAATAAATAATACTAAAACTGCTATGGACTTATTGCATTCTTCAAAAGATTTAATCTGTAGAAAATCCGATGACTTTATCGAAAAATACTATTTTCTCTATGACTGAATAAAATAAGGATTTCTTTATAACATAATTATAGTCCTTTTAAGTAACGGAGGCGATTGACTTTGACAAGTTGAGACTGTGTTTTCGTGAAACGCGTGATAGAACGACATGAGCTGCTATATACATGAACTATTATACTAACATAAAAGAAAATTGAGAACTCTGAAATTGAGAATGTAAAACGTTATGGTACTATGATGAGTAGTCCGCAGCTTTCGAAACTTTAAACATGTGTAAGTTGTCAACCCAGAGTTTAAAATGTACATTTTTAACTCACAAGTTTTTTATTCGAACGAATTAAATTAAATTAATTAAAAGAATTTGAAAATAATAAAAATGTCATGAACCACCGCTTATATTCCTATTCGAGGATATCTTATAACTAATCCAACCCTAATTCGAGGTAATTAGCCTAGTTCAAGAATATCGAACTAGGCTAAAGAACTTTTAGATTCATGTCGTTGTTTCATTATATTCGTTCAGATTTTATTCCAAAGTTTCGCTTTTCTGTGTTTTCCGTCTAGAAACTGTCCTTTTTTCCTCCCGTTGAGGGTCTAAAGATCCTCTCTACCCTCATTGCTTTGTTCATGGCATTATCGGTTTTCGCAGGTGATTTCTATAATGCTTAGTGAAAAACTAACTTATGTCTAAAAGTTCTAGCATGCAGGGCAAAATTTCTCTTGCACAAGCACTGCATTCAAGTTAATTATAATGAAGTGAAAAAGAAAAAAAACCCTCATTCTTTTTAAATGACATATAAACTTAAAATATACATATAATTACTTAAAAGGCGTTATAAATACATAAAGATATTATTTATTCAATATATCGCTGAGATCTTTCGAAAGCACGCGCATCCATTTTCAAAGGAGAAAAAGAGAATTGACCAGAATAGAAAACATAAAAAAATATAATTAAATAAATAAAATAAAATAGTACGCATGCGCACAAGTTCAATCCAGTGCTCTAAACAGGATTGAAAAAAATCAATTCTGATTATCAGAAGTTTCCCAAAACACCCAGGATATTATACAAAATTGCGGGAATATTATAAGAAAGGACATCAATATAAACAGTATAACCCATAAGCAAAATTTCAATGAATGCATGGATTTTGTTTTGACTATTTTCGTTTTATTTTGTTTAGGTTTATTTATGTTTTCTATTGTGGTCAATTATACTTTTTCTTCATTGAAAATTGGATGCGTGTGCTTCCGAAAGATCTCAGGGATATATTAAATAAATAATATCTTTACGTATAATTACGTACGTTTCTTTAACGCCATTTAAGTAATTAATGTATATTTTAAAGTTTATATTAATAACAGTGTGCGAATTCCTTCAAGAAACTGGTATTTAAATGCATTGATTTGAATCATTTTAAATGATGTAAACAAATCATGTTAAATTATGTATAAGCTTATATTTAAAGCAATTTTCAGGGAAAACAATGGCATTTTACGCTAATGCATAATAACAGGATAGTAAATCTGAATATTTTCATCAAATGATATAGTTTGCCTCATAAAGAATAGAATATTAATTATTTATGTATCGCAAATTACAAATATAAAATATTACCTTATCAACTTTGCAAAACTAGAGATGGGATAATTTTACATTTCAGAACAATAATTTCACAATTAATTATTTCGACAGACAATTAAACATCCTTAAGTATCCCAAAATGAGGATCGAAATGCATGTTCATGCATGTACTATACACAGAAAAGAAAGGGATGTGGACGAATTTTTCTCGATAGTTTTACTCAACAAAATATAAATCTTTACGGTGAGCTTGAATTCTGATTTATGCGAACCCAAAACGATACAAATTATGTATAATCTTAGTAAATAATGTAAAATATGTGATTTCGGGAGATTGATTTCACGGTTTATAGAGATAGTTTCCAAAGTTCAGTAGATAGTTAAATTATAAAAAAATATCAAAAGATTATAAAATTTACATAAAAAATATCGCTTTAGCCCCGGCCCCCCAAAAATGGTATTTTAGCTAGAATAAAAATTATTTATTTTCCTGAAAAAATAGAATTTTAAAATTTTCTCTTTTTTAAATTAAAATAATATATCTGACTATAAAAAATATACATTAAAAGCTTTTTTTTTCTTTATTTAACTACAAAAAATATACTTTAAAAACTTTCCTTTTTCTTCCTTCTTTTTGTTTCTTGTAAATAAAATACTACATTTGGCTATTAATAACAGCAAAAAGAGGAAAAAAATGCACAGTCTTTTTACAACTATCTTCTTATCTTTCTTACATAAAACACCATATTAAACGCTCAAAAACAGATTTTTTTTTCTCATAACAAACTGTGAAATAAACAATCTTTTTTTTCAAGTTGTATATTGTTACATAATTTTTTACATGTAAGCCTAAATACTATGAATAATTTTCTTTATTCAAGGATAAATATTAATAAAACATATTTAACTATTTTTCCCCATGCGTTGAAACAAGTAGAAAAAGAATTATAAAAATTGTTTTAAATCCTCTCTTTGAATTTCAATGAATTTTAAAGATCTTTTAAATAATTAACTTTCACAAAATGTGAAATAATTATTGATTTATTTAAGTAATAATTCATCTAAGTATATTAAATTCAAAATGAAACGCCACTATCCACTTTTCACATCGACTTTCATATTAAGATCTTTTGATTACACTTTTAATTATAGAAAGTTTAACAAATATTGATTCTACAGCTAGCTTAAATCATATTCACTTGAATGGACACATTAACCACGAGGGATTTTTGCACACATGAACAAGATTTTAATTAGATTAAAAGTAATTAACAGTAATAAGCGGAAATACTTTTCCACAACTGATTTTAAAACTTACACGAAAAATAAGTCAAATATTTGCATCTACTGCTTTAGTTTGTCAATTTAACATGATAATAATATAAGACGACATGCAAAATATATTCAGAATTATGGGTTTAATGTTGATAAACGTATTTTAGTTTAATGTTATTTGATGTAAGTGCATGATGTCAGGCATGAATGTTTTTTAAGACAGAAAATAAAATTGAATTTGATATAATACCGAGATATTTTAATTATAGTAAATATTCTTAAGAAAATTCATCAGTGTAATAATTGAATTATGTTTATCATTTTTGTTGTTGTATTAGTTCCAAGCATAAACGAGAATATTAATTGTACGGTAACACATTTTCATAAACAACAATGACGACAACAAATTACAAATATAATTATCTTTAATATTCTTTTCTGTACTTGTATAATTAAAACTATTTTATGGTCGTTCACTCGAATAAAATACTAGTATGTTTTTTTATGTATGTTTTAGCAGTTGCATGTTTTATTGAATATTTTTTAAGACAGATAATAAAATTGAACTTGATATAATATCAAACTATTTTAATTATAGAAAGTATTCTTAAAAAAATTCATCAGTACAAGAATTGAATTTATCAATTCTTGAATTTATGTTTATCAATTTTGTTGTTGTACTAGTTCCGCACTAAATGATAGCATCTATAGTATGGTAACACATTTTTTAAGCAACAACGACGACAACAAATTACAAATTTAATTATTTTTAACATTCTTATCTTTACTTGCATAATTAGAATTATTTTATGGTCGTTCATTCTAATAAAATAGTAAAAGATTTTTTGAAAAATTATATGGCATAAAAAAACATGTAGCTTGAATAATTTATTTCTGTTTTTGCTTTCTTTGAAATTTGGTATTAAAACCAAAATCTACATTTAATGTAATGTTCTGTGTAGAAATGACAGTACATAATAATTAACCAAACATTAATTTGATTTAAAATTAAACCAAATAATTTAAAGTTAGGCTCTATAAACATAAAAAATGAGTCAAGAATAATAAATTTGATCAATATCTTTTATAATAATAATCAGCAATTAAATCAATTTTGTAATAATAACATTTTGTAAATTATTTTAAACTGTTTTCTTTTCTACATTTATTCTAAACATTTCTTACAGCGCGTTCGAAAAGTATTCTGTGGTTATTCAAACTGAAAGTTTTCGATCACTATGATATCCGTAGATATTAATGAGCATATGGAAGAAAAATTCAAAATTTAGTCATATAAACCTTGCTTATAATTCGTACTTACTTCTAGAGTCAGTGATAGGAGCTAAATATAAAAAATAAACATCAAAGCAATAAATAAATAGGTTTCATTTGAGACAATATAGCAGAAATCAATGAGTAAAGTTAAAAATTACGAAGAAAAAATAGAAATTTTAGGAGTTTTGCCCTAGTTTCGGGTTCTAACCAAAAATTAGCAGCATTTTCACTGATAACGAAAATTTGACGAAATTAATATAATGGGCCGAAAAGGAAAATGAAGCAGAGTATTCGTCAAACCCTAGTACTTAAGATCGGAAGGAGGACCTATTTTGTATGAAGTAGGTGTACAAAACATCGTTAATCAGTGACTGACATTAAGACGCCACACTATTGACTGAAAAAGATGCGGATGTTAACATAAAATCTATGGGAGCGTTTTTTTCAAATATTTCGCTCAAATTTTAATATTTTTACATACTTTTTTTTGAATAGGATAGCTGAAAATGATCCACAACCGGGCTAGTTTTTACTTTTTCGATTCCGGTTTCAGATTAAAAAAATATTTTAACTTTCAGGACCGGTTTGAACCGGTTATGAAACCGAAACTATTCTAGTATAAAAAGAATATATTTGAAAAGAACGCCTCCATAGACTTTAACCCTCTAAGCGTTTAACCCGTAATATTCCGTACACTAAGCTCCAGGTTTCACTGCAATATAAGCAATGTTTAAGATATTATTATTCTATAAATGTAATGTATTTTCAAAGTATTGAAGAATGATAAAGACTCTCAAGGATTACATTTATACTCCTAAATAAGATTTTTTATGTAATATTGAAAGAATCATATTTTGTTAGCATTTAAAACAAAATGCAGAGAAAACATTATTACAATTTTACCCATTTGCAAGATGCTTATAGGGTACCCGGGACTTTTTCAGTCAGTAGTGTGGGCTCTTAATAGTTTTTTCCCCATTTCTGTAAAATTTTAAATTTGAAAAAAAGACCTACCTTCGGGACACTCATTCAAATATTGATTACACGACTTAAACCATAATTGCTTGAACAGACACATTCCCCACGAGGAAATTTTACATGCATGAAAAATATTTTAATTAGATTAAAAGGAATAAACAGTACTAAGCGTAAATACTCTTTTTCACGGATGATTTTAAAACTAGACATCAGAAAATAAGTCAAATATTTGCGTACATTGGTTGAGTCTGTCAATTTTACAAGATAAGAATAAAAAGCGAAAAGCGTGAAACATTCTATGAGTTTCAAAATGTAATGAAAATTAATGGATAAAGTATTTCAGTTTAGTACTAGATGACCCACTTGGCTTTGTCCCGGCCCGTGAAGAGTGACCCTTAAATGAATCTCTAATTTGTATATTTTATATCTTCAACTTCATTTTGTCTGAATTTATATTTTTAATTGAAACAACTGCGAAAAATTAAGAAGTTGAAAATGTGTACTATTTTGTGTTTTATTTTGTGCGTAATTGGATTTTTGGAATCTATGGGTACCGAAACAGAGAAAAATTCTGACCAATTAATTAAAATAAGGTAATATAAACATACAAAATGAATGAAATATAACTTAATTTAAAAATAATAAATTTAATAAATACCTTTGGTAATAATAATTCATAATTAAATCAGTTTTGAAATAATAACATTTTGAAAAGGATCATCAATTGTTTGCTAAAAGGAATAAATAGTACTAAGCGTAAATACTCTTTTCACGGATGGTTTTAAAACTAGACATGATAAAATAAGTCAAATATTTGCGTACATTGGTTGAGTCTCTCAATTTTACAAGATAAGAATAAAAAGCGAAAAGCGTGAAACTTTATAAGAGTTTCAAAATGCATTGAAAATTAATGGATAAAGTGTTTCAGTTTAGTACTAGCTGAGCCAGTTGGCTTTGTGCCGGTCTGTGATGAATGACCCTCAAATGAACCACAATTTTTATATTTTATATCTTTAACTCCATTTTGTCTGAATTTATATTTTAAAATGAAAAAATCGCGGAAAAATATTGAATTGAAAGTATATACTATTTCGCATTTTATTTTTGTGCGTAATTGTTGGATTTCTGGAGTCTATGCATACCAAAAGAGAGCAAAATCGTGGCAAAATGCTCAGGTTTTTACTGATTTCGTCGACATTTTCGCATATTTTATTTTGTAAAAGAATATTTTTATCCGTTCAAATGCTACAAAATTTTATTGGGTAATGTAAAAATTGTCTCTTGATGTGTTTTAAAAAGTTTGTGTTTAAATATGGATGCTTAATTAATTTTTGACATAGAAAAAATATCGCCAACGTGAGGCTCGAAGTGACTTGCGCTCGCCGGTAAATTTGAAAGGATTATACTTCTTTTTTAAATATTGATTACACTTTTTGATTAGAAGAAAGTTTCAGCTTTAAGAATATATTTTTGGTTTCTCGATATCTTTGATTTTTCGCTCAACAAGGACATTCCAATAAGTGGAAAAACGTTTTTTGGTAAAACGGCCTTTTTTAAAATTTTAATTTCAAAAGGTTACACTTTTTTAAAAATTGATTATGCCGTTTGAGATCCAAAAGTATAATCTTTTGGAATATGTCTTTCTGTTTCAACTGCACCGAGCTGTTTGGTCGACTTAGGAAAAAAAAAAAAAAAAAAAAAAAAAAAAAAAAAAATACAATTAGGAAATACAAATAAAATCAAAAGTCAGTTTTTTATTAGCCTCCGATGCATAAATGGATTTGTGCGCATGCGTGATGCTATCTTTGATTGAGGTCAAATATATATGAATTTGAAGATAGCGAGTTAAAATGTTTAATTAACAACTCAACTAATTATTAGAATTTTAAAATTCTGTGTCTCAGAGGCACCTTGGGCTATCCTATGAAGCACTTTGGGCTACCCTCACAAAATTTGCACCCTCATACATGCTGTAAATTTCACTAGAAATTTCAAACACACAGGCAGACATACAAAACGAAACTTTTTATTATTAGTATATATTAATTGATATAAACGCAAAAAGTACATATTTTGGAGAAAAGTATATATTTTATTGAAGCAAAAATTTTATAAAAAAAGTATACATTTTATTAAAGTAAGAATTATTTATGTTGTAGAATATTCTTTAAATAATTATATTCGATTTTTTTAAAATAGCAGCGAGTATCGTTTATTTTAAAGAAAATCTGCTGAAAAATGAATGAAATGTGATGAAAAACAACTATAAATAAATGCATAAATTTCCGAAAAGACATTTACTTTCCAAAAAATTCTTTGAAGCATAATTATTTTTAATAATCTTTTATTTAATCGTATTAAGGCAATAATGCGGAGAATCGTATTATAACTCATTATTTCTAATGAATTAGCAGAAGATAATTTTTTTAATTATATTACAGCACAATATGTTTGTGACAGTAAGAGAACTGCATAATAATAAAACAATTTAATGTGTTTTTAGTTCTAATTTTGGCATTTGACATTTCGAGCATAAAATTTAATTCTATAATTATTGTTAATTAAAGTTCATTTTACATTTTTTAACTCTTCCCAACGTAATTAAAAAGAGTGTTTACGAATATCATTTTTCTATCCGCCCGTTTGTTAGGAAACAATCTCTAATTCGGGTAAATATTATCGGAATGCCATGTGACTGATATGTGTTATTGAAAGTTTTCTAAAGCATAATTTGTATTTAAAATGAAGTATTTGACATTTTCAGTTAGTTTACAGGGGCACTCAAATAAATGCCGTTATATTTTGATCTATGAGAGATATTGGTTTACAGTGTATTTTAATTTGTTAATTTAAAAGGTATTGAAATTGATATACATTACTTATTTACGCTACAAGATACTTATTTTGGAATATGGCGTGCATATTTCATTTTCATGTGCATCTATGTTTCGTTTACAATGGTACGCAAAGAATTAGGTTACAGTACTATCTATAAGCAATGCTTGGTGGAAGTGTATTTTCCATTGTGGCATATGATTAAATTAAACTATTATTGTGCAGTATTACACGGTGTGTATAAATTCTATAGAACGTACAATGGGCTTCATAAAAGAAATACATTTCTATTTATGGACGCAAATTTCTGAAGGGTAATTTGTAGCGCCATACGTTTCTTAATGAATACTATTATATACAAGGATCTATAAAAGAATTCGGATTTTTTTTTCACTATTAATGGCATTTATTGAAATTGGCTATTTTGAATGTGCTAGAAAATGTTTTATAATCTATTCGTGATGAATGATTTTTCTTTTTTGTTTTGAATTGAACCAAATGATTTCACTTACGACGTTTTCAATTTCTGAGATTATATACATTTAAAAATTTTACTCTTTGTTTGGAAATGCAAATTTTATGCAATAAAGAGCTAAATGCACACTGACAATTGTTAACCGATTTTCACATGGAACTTAAGAAATGGGTAATAAACGCAAAAGAGTATCTAACTAAAAAAATAAGTTAATGCAGTCTATATATTTTGTTGAAACAGGTCCCTAATAACATTTTTTTGCATAATAATGAAGTAATATATAAATGTAAAAATGAATTTAAAATGTGTCTAAATTTATCTGTAAAAAAATCTCATTTATGAACTTAAAATAAGTTTAATTAAGTGTCAAATCAGTTCCATCGTACACAACATCATTCTTACTTTAACTCTTTGCGTACCAAATTTCTTTCTTTCTTTTTTTATTATCAATATAAAATATACAAACAAATGAAATTTAGACTTACTCTTGTCTTGAATATAATTATCAAGAAACTTGTTCAGAAAATTTGTCTAACTTAAGCTTATTATTAAACCTAGATAATAATTACACAAAGCATTATTCAAAAAAGCTAGGCAAAATTTATAATTTAGGAAGGGAGTTCATAAAATTGGAGACGGACAGTAGATCATGGGTTAATACTTTGCACTAACACATTATAGATCACAAGTTCCCCTAAGAATTTCGGCAAAATTCATTTAACTTTTCATCATTTCGGGTTTGATAAAAAGAGACGAAATCTTTAGGAAACGCTCCAGGCCGCAATTTAACCTGACTGGAACACAGCCTCTAAGACCCACAGTCACGAAAGCGAAACCGGGTTAAGCAGATTACGATACTAAAAGAATTGTAGCACTGTGCAGTTTAATTTTAGTTTAAGCATTTAATCGAAAATAATAAAATCAAAACTATGCTATAAAAACAAAATATGGCGTGTTACAAGGCACGACTATCAATATTTTTATTGTTATTGTTGTTTACACAGCCTTACCCTAGAAGGTACCACTTCAGCATGGCAACTCGACCAGAACATGTACCAAACACCTCCTCAGGATCCACAGTCACCAGTCACAGCAGATTAAGATACTACAGTAAAACCTCTAAATAACGGACGCCTCGGGAACGCAGAAATTGTCCACTATTAGGAGGTGTCCGCTATTGGGAAAACCTCAGAGATACAAAAATCGCTAAGGAATGCTTGATATTTTATTAATTGACATTTATATGTTCTAAAACCTCTATTATATGATTAATAAGAAATTAAAATTATTTTTTAAGCAATAAAAATTAAATAAAATTGTGCACACCTTTAACTGTTGTTTATTACATTCTTATTAAAAAAAATCTTTTACAAAAGTGTACTTTTGCTTCAAATTACATGTAATTTGTTTTTCAATGTGATGTTATTGGTCATTATAGAGTTCCGAGTGGGGATAGGGATTATACTTTTTTATCATTAAAAACATAAAATCTTCCGGGGACACTTGAATCTTCCATATACATTTGAATGCTCTGGGAGCTGTCCCTCCCAGGCAACTCCCTGAATTCAACAATGAACGTGAAGGAGAAATTTCCTCAGCCCACCTTCTACATTTATCTGTGATCACAAAATTTGTGACACACTGCACTGTTAAATTTAGAGACCTTTTTTCTTTTCTTTTCTTTTTTTTTTTTTTTTTTTGCTAAAAAATACTTTTTTATCCTTTATAGCCGAAAATAGTGTCCGCTATTTGGAATGTCCGTTATTCAGAGATTAAACATACAAAAATTTAGGTTTTGGGAGTGGGGATTGGAAAACTGTCCGTTAAATAGAGGTGTCCGCTATTCGGGAGTGTCCGTTATTCAGAGATTAAACATACAAAAATTTAGGTTTTGGGAGTGGGGATTGGAAAACTGTCCGTTAAATAGAGGTGTCCGCTATTCGGGAGTGTCCGTTATGGAGGTTTTACTGTACAAGCATTGTAGCACCGTGTAGTTTATTTTAGTTTAATCATTTATTCGAAAACAACAAAATCGTAACTTTACCAGATAAACGAAATATGGAGTGCTAGATAACATAAATATCAGTGTAAGGCCCCTTTGGCGTAACGTAAGTCTCAAGCTGTTTACCAATCAATCAACCAATCAATATCAGTATTTTTGTTGCTGTTGTTGTTTATATACTTTTCCCTGGGGATTCCGCTATAAGATGACAACTTGACCAGGACATATACCAAACAGCCCTCCAAGATCCATAGTTACGAAAGTGGAACCAATTATTATAGATTAAGGAAAAAAAATATATTATAGAGCCGTACAGTTTAGTTTTGGCTTAACGATTTAAACGAAAATAATAAAATCAAAATTATATTATAGAAACAAAATATGCCAAGTTACATAGCATAAATAACAGCATTTTTGTTGTTAATGTTGTAGTTTACACAGTTTTCATCATACTTTGTTATTTAATATTGAATTTCAACACTTAGCTAAAATTACAAACTGCATAGATACAGAAGAAGCCTAATTAAATATTAAACCGCTTTTCGAAATTAGTTTTCAGCTACACTGGGAAATATTGTTTACTCCTTTTTAATTGGTTATCATTTCTTAGGTCCTAACAAATTCCTTATGTTTAGAAATTTGTTATTCACAATATTTGTTATTCACAACATTTCTCAACTAACTAATAAAATTCCTTCAGACGCAGATATTCTGATCTCGTTCCTCAAAATATTTCAATTTCTAAGATCGAACGTCTTACAAATATTGGTTTTATCCGCATTACCCTTCATTACGGCTCAGTGGTTGAATTAAATCCGCAGGGATTTTGGAAGATCTGGATTGCTATGATACTTTAATTAGATGACAAATAACTTATAGTAAATTACTTAGATACTTTTCCACGAAAGTCTTTTCGAATTTGATGGGAAATGTTAAACATTCGCTTCACCTTCCAGCCCGGTGGCAGTTTTGAATGAGGAATCTCTTGGGTAGTATGTATAAGAGACTAAAAGTTATTGTAAGACTTGTAAATGAATTTGAAAATTTTCTTTGGGGCTATGCAAGAATTTAATATCATGTCTTAACATGTTTATATTTCAAAGTAAGATTTAACGAGATTGTGCTATGTTGGATATTTTATGCCGAAGCAAACAACAAAATTTGCTTATGTAAAAGAAAATATGTGTAATAAAACTACGGAAATAAAATTTGTATATCAGTGTTGTATTTCGAGGATTAAGGGCTGAATTCTTAACGGGGGTGGGTGTAAGGAGAAAATTGTATTTTTTAGGAGGTTTTTATAAGAGAGAAAATATGAAAGAGAAAATTCTATTCT
This sequence comes from Maratus speculifer, assembly GCA_964019185.1. Taxonomy (NCBI): domain Eukaryota; kingdom Metazoa; phylum Arthropoda; class Arachnida; order Araneae; family Salticidae; genus Maratus; species Maratus speculifer. The sequence continues at coordinate 287,988,192 of OZ025289.1, forward strand.
ATGATAATTTTTATTTAATTCTTAAATTTTAGTTTGAAGTAAAAAAAAGAAAAATTCCTTTTTGGCAGTTTATCTAAGCAAACTGTCTGTTAGTAAAATGAAGCTATTTATGTTACATAAGTGAATATATCCAAAAAGATTTTTTTATTTATTACGTAACTACGGAATTTTCTCCGAATATAATTGACTAATACATGATTTTTGAGAGTTTTTAGCTAAGTTTAGAGGAATTTGAACTGTTATATAGGAAAATTCCTTTGTACGGGTTGGTAATACACTGCGCAAATTAATATATGCTTAAAAAATCAATTGAAAAATATTTGCTGGTGTATTATATTGCAGTATTTTTTCAGAAATAAGAAAACTGAAATTTGAATGCTGAACCATTCAACTGGGAACGTATATCTACATCATAATTATCAAAACTTTTTCCAAGACTGCCGAACCGTATAGCTGAGTGTCTTTAAAATAAGGGTTGTCATATTTTTTTATTGAAACTGTATGTATTCAAACTTATAATCTGTGTCCTTATAATTAGAATCATCTAAAAATGTGATGATCATACATTTAAATATGTGTTCATATTAATTTTTAGATAAAAGTGAGTAAGAATTTGAAAAACATAGACAAAAATACATGTTATTTCATGTTTTCTAATATATAGAAATGCGCAAAATTTATGATTATTTGTACATTTTTTAGTGTCCTTACAATTTTCGTCAGAGGTGTAATACCATACTTCTGCACGCATTTATTGACGTAATATTACACAGTTATTGGATAAAATAAATTATATTTTTGTATTTTAATATCTTTATACATCGAAGACGCTCTAAAACTTTGCAATTCCCTGTATCTCAAATTATTTTCTAGATAGGAATTCTAAGTCTAATGTTAATCACTGACAGGTGTTACCCGACACCTCATCATGTAGTGCTTTTCAATTTTCAATTTTGTTTTTATGTTCATGGGAAGCTCATTTGATTCACTAGTTATTTGAGGTGAAACAAATTAAAAAATCATACTTTGAAAAGCAAATTAAAATTCCATATTCATACTTTCTTACTTGAACAACTGATAACTCGAGATAAATTTTATTCATTTTATTAAATTTTCTACTAGAAAAAATGATTTAAATCTTAATCCCGATATTTGATTCTTTGCCATTAAATTTAAATAAAAGTTCAGATTCATTAAATTAAAATGCCAAAACAAGTTTATCCAAGTTTCATATTTTCTTAAGAAATCATACTTTTTTCAATTTAAATGTTTAAATAATTAAATCTGTGGAGTCTTTAACACTTGTGAGTTAAGAAGTAACGTAAGTAGAACACTCCAAGAAAAATTTAAAAGGCAAATTATTTATTAGGCAAGAGTAACAAGTATTTATTAGACAAAACTTATGATTTTCAATAATAAGAGAAACACGTTCTAAAATTTAATTAATTCTTATTTAAAAGTTTCATATTTTCTTAAGAAATCATATATTTTTCTATTACAGTAAAACCTCTAAATAACGGACGCCTCGGGAACGCAGAAATTGTCCACTATTAGGAGGTGTCCGCTATTGGGAAAACCTCAGAGATACAAAAATCGCTAAGGAATGCTTGATATTTTATTAATTGACATTTATATGTTCTAAAACCTCTATTATATGATTAATAAGAAATTAAAATTATTTTTTAAGCAATAAAAATTAAATAAAATTGTGCACACCTTTAACTGTTGTTTATTACATTCTTATTTAAAAAAATCTTTTACAAAAGTGTACTTTTGCTTCAAATTACATGTAATTTGTTTTTCAATGTGATGTTATTGGTCATTATAGAGTTCCGAGTGGGGATAGGGATTATACTTTTTTATCATTAAAAACATAAAATCTTCCGGGGACACTTGACTCTTCCATATACATTTGAATGCTCTGGGAGCTGTCCCTCCCAGGCAACTCCCTGAATTCAACAATGAACGTGAAGGAGAAATTTCCTCAGCCCACCTTCTACATTTATCTGTGATCACAAAATTTGTGACACACTGCACTGTTAAATTTAGAGACCTTTTTTCTTTTCTTTTTTTTTTTTTTTTTTTTTTTTTTTTGCTAAAAAATACTTTTTTATCCTTTATAGCCGAAAATAGTGTCCGCTATTTGGAATGTCCGTTATTCAGAGATTAAACATACAAAAATTTAGGTTTTGGGAGTGGGGATTGGAAAACTGTCCGTTAAATAGAGGTGTCCGCTATTCGGGAGTGTCCGTTATGGAGGTTTTACTGTATAATATTCAAATTAAATCTGTTGAGTCTTTAACACTTGTGAGTTATGAAGTAACTTATATAGAATACTTCAAGAAAAAAATTAAACGCAAATTATTAATTAGACAAGTGTGCCAAGTATTTATTAGACGAGACTTATACTTTTGACTTGTAAGAAAAGCACATTTTAAAATGTAATTGATTCTGATTTAAGAACTTTCATATTTTCTTAAGAAATCATACATTTTTCTATTTTAATATTCAAATTTATTAAATCTGTTGAGTTTTTAACGCTTGTGAGTTAAGAAGTAACGTAAGTAGAATACTCCAAGAAAAATTTAAAAGGCAAATTATTTCTTAGGCAAGAGTTTCAAGTATTTATTAGACAAGACTTATAATTTCCACTAGTAAGAAAAACACGTTCTAAAGTTTAATCGATTTTTGTTTAAAAACTAATACACTGTAGTTTGTTTAACAAATACCAAATCCAGTCGTCATCTTTTAAAGTTTACATAATCATGTCTTTCGAGTACGGAGAATTTCAAAAGGCACATATACTATTTCAATTAACTTCAAAACAACTAATGAGAATATTTGTGAATGTTGCTTCTTCGCATTTCAAATTTGGCAGGAAATATAAACGCCTCTCAAATTTTCCATTTTCAATGAAGGCATATAGTTAAGAGATTTAGGTGCTGCAATGTTTGTAAAAGGGTATATCAAGAGAGAATAGTAAAATGCTTATTCCGAAAGTGATAAAGCTTTATGCAATCTAAAGACGTTCAATAGGTTAGACAAATTTTAATGTTCAGGTAATTAACTAAAACAGTTGGTATTATATTAATATATTTAATACCATGTAAGTTAAGCGTAAAAAATGATGCGTAAATAACTGATTAGTAAATAAAACAGTTATGAGAGGTAAAACATTATCAAAATTAAAAAATTTATAGCTGTATTAAGTTCTTAAACATACGATGTATGTTTTTAGTCCTAAAGAAACTGAAATTTAGTCGATTTCTGTTTAAAAACTATTTAAATTTAGGTTGTTTGAAATACATCAAATCCAGTCGTCATATTTTAAAGTTTACATAATCATGTCTTTCAAGTACGGAGAATTTCAAAAGACTCACATACAATTTCAATTAACTTCGAAACAACGAATGAGAATGTTTGTGAATGTAACTTCTTCACATTTCATGATTTGACAGGAAATATAAGCATTCCGTACTTATCCATTTGCTCATACGTTCCATTTTGAATGGGGCTATTTAGTTGAGAGATTTAGGTGCTGCAATGTTTGTAAAAGAGTATAGCAAGAGAGTGTAGTATTTCTCTAATTTATTCTCGCGCGCGTGTTTCGTTTCTAATTATCGCTCCATTGATGAAGGAAACGCTATTTTGAAAGAAAAGAATTTATACCAGCCGCATGGCAACAACAACTGCATAGCAACAAACGATGTTATCTTTACCTTTTCATTATTCTTTTTCTTGATGCATTATTTTTTTGTGAGTCTTGTGAAATGTAATATTAAATGTTTATGTGGTTGTTTTAAACGCGTTAATTATTCAATAATACTCAAACACCCACTAAAATGGTGACCTATGGACTAACGCAAATTAAAAGAATCCCGTAATGAGTGAGTAATATTTCATTTTATTTTTTAAAAAAATGTCAGATGTTAACGCAGTTCGTATACCACCATATAACTTTAACGATGTTAGTTTGTGGTTCGCCATGTGTGAACATTCATTTGAATTAGCGAATCCTAAGCCAATAACAGAAAGTCGCACAAAACTTAATTATATTTTGGCTAATTTACCTCCAGATGCCGCATCTATTGTACGAGATTTAATTATCAAACCATCAGATACTACACCATATAAGGATTTAAAAACTGAATTAATTAAACGAACAAGCGATTCTTCACAATCTGAAATACGAAAATTATTGTTTGGGGAACAACTTGGTGATCGTAAACCTAGTGATCTTTTAAGAGTTATGCGAAGAAGAGCAGAATCCCACGATGTATCTGACGAATTGATGTTGGAATTATTTCTTTCGCATTTACCGTCATATGTACAAAGCATTTTAGCCGCTATTTCGCCATTGACACTTGATAAAGCATCCAAAGTTGCGGATCGAATATTAGAATATAATCCCACTGCAGTAAATGCTGTTTCAATAGAACCAAATATTAATTCTAAAATTTTAAATGAAATTAAAAAGCTTAATGATCGAATTAATCAGCTAGAGTTACGCAGGTCACGCAGCCCTTTTCGTCGACGTTTATTTGGAAGAAAACGTAGCGTTTCAAAAGATTCCAAAGGACAATGTTGGTACCACGAAAAATTTGGCGAAAATGCCAAGAAATGCTCTGAACATTGTTCGTTTTCAAAAAACACAGACGGCGAGGTGTAACGGCGACAACCACCTTGCATAAAATATCTCGTCGCCTCTTTTTAAAAGATAAAAAGACAAACATAAATTATTTATGCGACACAGGTTCGGACATAAGCATTATTCCAGCATCATTTGCCTAGAAGAAAAAAACCCCTTTTATGACTTTTTCTCCAGCGAATACTTCAAAAATCAATGTATATGGAGAAAAGCTTCTGACGCTTGATTTTAATCTACGAAAAACTTTTCGCTTCCCTTTTTTAATAGGTGACGTCACCACTCCAATTATTGGTGCAGATTTCCTATATCATTTTAATCTAATTCCAGATCTTCGAAATAAAAAGCTGGTGGATAATGTTACAAATTTAGCCACTCCAGGTCATCTGTATACAGCATCCGTTCATTCCATTAAAACGGTTTCGGGAAACAGTATTTATCATAAATTACTACTTCAATTCCCTGATATAACCAAACCTCCTCGTGCTGATCAACCAATAAAGCATTCTGTATACCACCACATAGAAACTACCGGATCTCCTGTACATGCCAAACCAAGAAGATTAGCTCCAGATAGATTAAAAATAGCCAAATCTGAATTTCAACAAATGCTTGATCTTGGTCACATACGGCCATCGAAAAGTAATTACGCCTCACCACTTCATATGGTTCAAAAAAAAGATACTACTGATTGGAGACCTGTCGGTGATTACAGAGCACTTAATGCACAAACAATAAAAGATAATTATACTATTCCAAATATTTTGGATTTTACTTCAAATCTTCACGGTACCAAAATATATTCCCATCTTGATCTCATAAAGGCTTATCATCAAATACCAATTCATCCAGATGATGTACATAAAAGTGCCATTATCACACCCTTCGGTTTATTTGAAAGTACCAGAATGCAATTTGGACTTTGCAATGCAGCTGCTACATTTCAACGATTCATGGATCAAATTACACGAGATCTTCCATTTGTTTATGTATTTGTTGATGACATCCTGATAGCATCTCGTGCAGAAAAAGAACATCTTGAGCATCTAAGAATAATATTTCAACGTTTACAAGAATACGGATTAAGCTTAAAACCTTCAAAATGCACTTTCGGCGTATCATCAATAGAATTTCTAGGTTTTAAGGTATCTGAATTTGGCATTGAGCCCCTACCAGATCGTGTAGATTGCATTTTAAAATTTCCCCAACCTACTACCCTTACACAATTAAGACGTTTCTTAGGGTTATTTAATTATTACCGTCGATGTATCCCAAAAGCTGCTCACATATTGGCTCCATTAAATAAATTTTTGGAAGGAATAAAAAATTCTAAAAAGTCTAAAAGACGCTCTGAAAACAATTCACATGACTCAATTCAATGGACAGAGGAGGCTGAACATGCTTTTAATGACGCCAAACAAGCTTTAGCTAATTCAACTCTCCTACGACATCCTATTCCTGGAGCAAAGTTAAATCTTTGGGTTGATGCAAGCGACAAAGCCGTTGGCGGTTCTCTTATGCAGCTTAATGAAAAGCATTGGGAACCCATTGCCTTTTTATCAGTCAAACTTTCAAAAAGTCAGCAAAAATGGTCTACATATGACAGAGAGCTACTGGCAATATATACATCAGTAAAGCGCTTTCGACACATGCTCGAAGGAAGGTGCTTTATCATATACACAGATCAAAAGCCTCTCATATACGCCTTCAAGCGAAATCCAGATAAATGTAGTCCTCGCCAATGGCGACATTTAGATTACATTTCTCAGTTTAGTACAGATATACGTCACGTAAGCGGCAACGACCACACGGTTGCTGATGCACTATCTCGAATTGAAGTTGATCAAATCTCCAGCTCATTTTTAGACTTTGAAGAGTTTGCAAAAGCTCAAGAAGATGATATAGATCTACGCAACTTGCAAAATGATAGCAAATCTTCTCTTGTATTTAAAAGCATGCCATCTCTAATGTCTGCCACAGAATTGATTTGTGATGTATCAACAGGTTCACCGAGGCCATTCGTACCAGCTACTTTTCGAAGAACGGTATTTGAACATTTCCATAATTTAGCTCATCCAGGAGTTACAGCATCCTTAAATCTTTTTGCATCACGATATGTATGGCCCAATATGCAGCAAAATGTAAAAGAATGGGTCAAAAGTTGTAGTGCCTGCCAACGATCAAAAATACACAGACACACCAAAACGCCTCTAGGTACTTTCGCATTACCCGATGCTAGATTTTCACACATTCACATAGATTTGATAGGTCCATTACCTCCATCAGATGGAAATGTATACTGTTTAACAATGATAGATCGATTTACAAGATGGCCTGAAGTGGTACCTTTAAAAGATATAACTGCAGAATCAGTTTGTCGTGCCATTTTTGATGGATGGATATCTAGATTCGGTTGTCCACTCATAATTACAACCGACCAAGGTAGACAATTTGAATCAAATCTGTTCAAAGAAATGACAAAATTTTTGGGTACAAATCGCATACGAACGACATCATTTCATCCTCAAGCAAATGGTTTAGTTGAGCGGTTTCACAGAGTATTAAAGAGCGCCTTAAAAGCTCACGAACATAATAAGTGGACCGAGAAATTGCCTGCAGTTCTACTTGGGATAAGAGCTGCTGTAAAACCTGATATAAAAGTTTCAAGTGCTGAATTAGTTTATGGAATTCCACTCACACTACCGGCTGAAATGTGCTCAGAAATCCCATCTTTGGTATCCTGTGACAATAATTTCATTCAACAATTGAAAGAAAGAATGACTAGTTTAAAACCTACATTTACATCTACTCACGGGCATTCAAAAATTTTTGTTCATCCTAAATTGAAGGATTGCACGCATGTGTTTCTCCGATTAGATAAAATCTTTCCATCTTTATCTCAACCTTATTCTGGCCCTCATGAAGTTATATCAAGAAATGATAAGAACATAACCATCATTGTAAATGGAAAGAAAAGTTGTGTCTCACTTGACAGAGTTAAACCTGCATTTTTGTTCAATGATTTACCAAATAACGCAGATAATTTTGAAACTAAAAGTGTTCCAGCAGATAGCCAGCCAATAAAATCAGGACCACTAACTACCAGATCAGGTAGACAAGTAAGATTTCCTAAAAGACTAATAACCGAAATAAACTATATTTCATATAATTGACTTTCCTTCATAAATATATTGTATTATTTATATATGTATTATACTTCACATTGTTTTTTGTTGTATCGTTCCTTCGTCACTGGGGGGATACTCATGTAGTATTTCTCTAATTTATTCTCGCGCGCGTGTTTCGTTTCTAATTATCACTCCATTGATGAAGGAAACGCTATTTTGAAAGAAAAGAATTTATACCAGCCGCATGGCAACAACAACTGCATAGCAACAAACGATGTTATCTTTACCTTTTCATTATTCTTTTTCTTGATGCATTATTTTTTTGTGAGTCTTGTGAAATGTAATATTAAATGTTTATGTGGTTGTTTTAAACGCGTTAATTATTCAATAATACTCAAACACCCACTAAAAGAGTATAGTAAAATGCTTATACGGAAAGTGATAAAGCTTTATAAAATCCAGAAACGTTCAATAGGTTAGACAATTATTTAATGTTCAGGTAATTAACTAAAACATTTGGTATTATATTGACAGATTTAATGTCGTATAATTAGAGCATTAAAAAAATTGATGCGTAAATAACTAATTATTAAAAAAATTATGAGACAAATATGTACATTACCAAAATTTCAAAATTTATAGTTGTATTAAGTTCTTAAACAGACGATGTATGTCTTTAGTCCTGAAAAAACTAAAATTTAGTTGATTCTTGTTTTAAAACTAATCAACGTTAGGTTGTTTGAAAAATAACAACTCCAGCCGTTACCATTTAAAGTTTACATAATCATGTCTTTCAAGTACGGAGAATTTCAAAAGGCATATATACTATTTCAATTAACTTCGAAACAACTAATATTTGTGAATGTTGCTTTTTCGCATTTCATATTTGACAGGAAATATAAGCACCCCGTACTTATCCATTCACTCATACTTTCCATTTTCAATGATGGTATATGGTTAAGAGATTTAGGTGCTTCAATGTTTGTAAAAGGGTATACCAAGAGAGTATAGTAAAATGCTTATACGGAAAGTGATAAAGCTTTATAAAATCTAGAAACGTTCAATAGGTTAGACAATTATTTAATGTTCAGGTAATTAACTAAAACATTTGGTATTATATTGACAGATTTAGTGCAGTATAAGTTGAGAAAAAATTGATGCTAAAATAAATGATTATAAGTCGAAATACATTATTAAAATTTCAAAATGTACAGCTGTATTACGTACTTAAACCGACGATTTATGCTTTCTATCCCGAAAAAACTGATCGGATTTGACAATCTCAAAACTTTCTTCAATCTCACCTATGTTAATATTTCAAAATTCGTTATCATAGTGGCAAAATTAAATGTCAATTTATAAACAACATGGGAATTCTAATGATATGAAATGATGTGTAACACCATTTTTCTGAACGCAATTATTGACGTAATATTATACAGTTATTGGATAAAATGGATTATATTTAATCTCTTTCATATACATTTTACATCGAAGACGCTTTTCAACCTTGTAGTTGATATTTCTCTTTTATCTCATAGCATTTAAGAGATAAGAATTCTAACTACGTAATGTTTAGCGCTAGGGGATATTACCAGGTACCTCATCATGTAGTGTTTTCCGATTTTACTGTACATTACACTACGTTCATGTATTTAACTTGATTCACCTGTTATTTGAGATAGAACAAAAGTAAAAAAATAAAAAAATCATACTTTGAAAAGTAAATTTTTTGTTTAATGTTTTAAATACACTATTAAAATCAAAACTTCAGAATTTATTACACGTACAACAGATAACTCGAGATAAATTTTATGTATTTTATTAAATTTCCTATCAGAAAACATGATTTATACCTTAATCCCCGTATTTATTTCTTCGCCCTTAAATTTAAATAAAAGTTCAGATTCATTAAACTTAAATGCCAAAGCAAGTTTTTTTTTAACTTTCATATTTTCTTACGGAATCATATATTTTTCTATTTTAATATTTAAGTAATTACATATGTTATGTTTTTAACGCTTGCGAGTTAAAAAGTAACGTAAATAGAATACTTCAAAGAAAAATTTAAAAGGCGATTTATTTATTAGAAAAGCATGGCAAGTAATTATTAGAGAAGATTTGTAATTTTCATTAGTAAGAAAAACACGTACTAGAATTTAATCGATTTTTGTTTAAAAACTTTCATATTTTCTTTAAAAATCTCACATTTTTCTATTTTAATAATGTTGAGTTTTTAACGCTTGTGAGTTAAGAAATAACTTAAGGAGAGTACTTCAAGAAAAATATAAAAGGCAAATTACTTATTAGACAAGTGTGACACATATTTATTAGACAAGACTTATATATTTTTATTAATAAGGAAAACACGTTCTAAAATTTAATCGATTCTTGTTTAAAAACTAATACACTATGGGTCATTCCATGTCAATTCAACCAATTTTTCCCCCATTTGTAACCCGACCAACAGGGATTTGGATGAAACTTTGTGTGCACACTAATTCTATCATGAAATGATTTCATCAGGAATTTTTCCTTCCCAGACTTCATAGTTTGAGAGATATGGGGGGTCCAATTCTTGGGTTTTTCTGAAATCTCACATTTCTGAGTCTGTATTTTGAGATTGCAGTTCCATCTTCAAAAAATTGTTTCTCTGGATCTAAAACATGAATCATCCTAAAAATATCACTGTAAGAAGATAAAAAGATGCAGATTTTAATAAAAAATATTTAAAAAATTTACTTGTAATATTTATGATAAAAAAAGTCAGCCAAAGTTGAGAGTTATGGTTATTTTTCCAAATTTTTGTGACTTCACGAAAAAGGCTGTACACAAAAAGGCAAATTAAATTTCCAATTTCTTTTTGTTTTAAATAAAAGTTTACACTTTGAGCTTTCTATCTATGAAATAAAAATGATGTGTTTCGCATGGATTATGCAAAAGTTTTGGGTACTTTCCAATTAGTCGAAAAAGTGCTTTATTTTTATATATGACATATGCACACAAAAAAGCCAATGAAATTTCCCATTTCTTTTTGTCTAAAATAAAAGTTTACACTTTGGGCTTGCTATCTATGAAATAAAAATGATGTCTTTCGCATGGCTTATGCAAAAATTTTGGGTACTTTCCAATTAGCCGGATAAGTGCTTTATTTTTACATATTACATATGCACACCAAAACGCAAATGAAATTTCCAATTCCTTTTTGATTTAAATACAAGTTTAAACTTTGGGCTTTCTATTTGGGAAATAAAAATGATGTCTTTCGCATGGCTTATACAAAAATTTTGGGTACTTTCCTATTAGCCGGATGCGTGTTTTATTTTTACATATGTACATATGTATAGATCTATATAAATACAGATGTATTATGCATGTACATATGTATATATATATACAGTATATTGATATATATATATGTATAAAACTGATGCGTGTCTAACCGAAAAGTACCAATTTTGCCTTGTTCTGAAAATTAGCACCAATTAAGGGGAAAAAAAATCTGACTAAGTTAAGCTGTGGTACTTAAATAATTAGTGAAGTTTCTATGAGTTATTGAATTTAATGTTATTTGATACAAAAACAAATTGGAAATTTCATTTGTCTTTTTGTGTAGACTTTTTCATAAAGTCACAAAATTTCGGAAAAATAATCATAATTTTCAACTTTGGTTTACTTTTTCGGCCGTATATAAATCTCTATTAACTGCCCTAATTGCTTTTTTCACTTGCTTTTTATGCCGCTTAAATGGATCAGCACATTTATATTGATAAAATTCATATTTCATTAAGAGCCAAATTCTGTGATGCTCACATATATTAATCAAACGGTTTTCACTTAATTTTTGTCTTATAAATGCAATAGTCCTAACTAATAAAAGTTCTTTTTCTGAATAACAGAGATTATCAATGTAGTCTATTTCTCTTTTATTTGTATAGCTGGTTTTGTGACATTATAAACCAGTTAATATTACAATACTGCAAGCCTGAAGACTAGTAGAAGGTTTAATATCAGGCTCCATATTAAAACAATAAAGTAAAAAAATATTTATCACAAACTATAAAATATCTAACAATCAAAATATATTTTTAGTAGCACAGTTAAAGTTAGATCATTCTTCTATGATAAGAAACAACAGAATGACAATAATTTGATTAAAATGATTTCAAAACATCTGCTTTCACTACGAACATTATCCTGCCTTTATCAGAAGTTCAGAAGGTGTTTATACAAGGCAGGTGCAATTAAATCTTTTAGACTATAGAAACAAATTTAAGTTCTGTTAAACATTTGTGTATTTAAACTTGCCAATATAAATATTTAAACTGATTAAAATTAACCAAGGAAAGGAAATACAAGGTTTTGAATAATTTTAAACACAAACAATTAATATATAAGCATTCGAAAGAAAGAATGGAAATGTGAGGAGAAAAAATTATTTATTTTATACTGTACAAAAAAAAAAAAAAAAAAAAAAAAAAAATCTGTTTTGAGTTTAATTATTGAAAATAAAAGTAAGAAATTCTTTAAATTAGCAAAGAATGCCCATTATTAAATAACTAAATGAAATATATGGACCATTCACTAAATTTAATGGGGAAACATATTACAGTCAGATTTTTTTTTTAATCAGAAAAAACAAAGCCTAAACTTTACTTTGCAAATGAATAAAAAAAAAATCAAATAACATTAAATTCAATAATTCATAGAAATTCCAGTAATTATTTAAGTACCACAGCTAAACTTAGTCAGATTTTTCCCCCCTAATTGGTGCAGATTCTCAAAACAAGGCAAAATCTGGTACTTTTCTGTTAGACGGGCACTAGTGTGATACATATGTATATCAATATACTGTATATATATACATACATATGTACATGTATTTATATAGATCTATACATATCTACATATGTAAAAATAAAACACGCATCTGGCTAATTGGAAAGTACCCTAAATTTTTGGATAAGCCATGCGAAAGACATCATTTTTATTTCACAGATAGAAAGCCTAAAGTGTAAACTTTTATTTAAAACAAAAAGAAATTGGAAATTTCATTTGATTTTTTGTGTGCATATGTAATATGTAAAAATAAAACATGCATCCGGCTAATTGGAAAGTACCCAAAATTTTTGCATAAGCCATGCGAAACACATCATTTTTATTTCATAGATAGAAAGCCCAAAGTGAAAACTTTTATTTAAAACAAAAAGAAATTGGAAATTTAATTTGCCTTTTTGTGTACAGCCTTTTTCGTGAAGTCACAAAAATTTGGAAAAATAACCATAACTCTCAACTTTGGCTGACTTTTTTTATCCTAAATATTACCAGTAAATTTTTTAAATATTTTTTATTAAAATCTGCATCTTTTTATCTTCTTACAGTGATATTTTCAGGATGATTCATGTTTTAGATCCAGAGAAACAATTTTTTGAAGATGGAACTGCAATCTCAAAATACAGACTCAGAAATGTGCGATTTCAGAAAACCCCAAGAATTGGACCCCCCATATCTCACAAACTATGAGGCCTAGATAGGAAAAATTTCTGATGGAATCATTTCATAATAGAATTAGTGTGTACACAAAGTTTCATCAAAATCCCTGAGGGTCGGGTTACAAGGTCTGGTTGAATTGACATGGAATGACCCCTATACGTTGCTTGACAAATACTCAAATCCAGTCGTCATCTTTTAAAGTCTACATAATCATGTCTTTCAAGTACGAAGAATTTCAAAAGGCACATATACTATTTCAATTAACTTTGAACAACTAATGAGAATATTTGTGAATGTTACTTCTTCGCATTTCATATTTGACAGGAAATATAAGCACCCAGTACTTATCCATTCGCTCATACTTTCCATTTTCAATGAGGGTACATAGTTAAGATATTTAGGTGCTGCAATGTTTGTAAAAGGGTACATCAAGAGAGCATAATAAAATGCTTACACGGAAAGTGATAAAGCTTTATACAATCTAGAAACGTTCAGTAGGTTAGACAATTAGTTAATGTTTAGGTAATTAACTAAAACATTTAGTATTATATAGATATGTTTAATACAATATAAGTTAAGCTTAAAAAAATTGATGCATGAATAATTTAATATTAAAAACCGCTTGATTATGGGTCGAAATGCATTATAAAAATTTCAAAATTTCTAGCTTTATTAAATTCTCAAACAGACATGTATGACCTCAAACCAGCAGAAAACATATTGTTATTTTTTTTAATCTCCAGTGTGTAAGTTAATTTACGAAGGTTTGGGCTAAATAAGCTGCTGTAAGCCTATGTTAAACAACTATTGCTCGACTGTATGGGTATTAACACTTTCTTATTTTTTAACTCAATTTAGACTCACCTTGTATAGGCTAAAAGGGGAAAAATGTCATAATATTTTATTATGCATTTCATAAACGGTACCGAAAAAGAAAGTTTTATAAAATATATATAAAGAATTTCCTCGAAATTCTTGAAAAAGAAAACCAACTGAATGCCCTCCTAAAATTTTGAGAAATATCATATAATTTATCTTATTCCCAGGATAATTTGCAAACATAACGTTTCCCAATAACATGAGAAAAATGTTGCTGTAAAATAATGTTTACAGCTTTAATTATTCACTAAAAATATTATAATTATTAAGAAAACTCATTATTTATTTATTTATAAACATTACGCATAAATAAGACAGCCTTATGTGTGCAAGTTTTTTCCTAAAACATTTTAGGCGTTATTTGATTATTTGATACTTCTTTCTATCAAAAACCAAGTTATCTTTATTACTGTAAGCAGTGAAAGACTGGAAGTTAGATATCTTTATAAAACTAGCAAGTCTTCATGCGTTTAGATCAAAATACACCGTAAAAAGGAAAAAAAAAAATGAAATTCTTCAGAGGTAAAGTTACTAAAATATGTACACTGAAAAAAAAAAAAAAAAAAAAAAAAAAAAAAAAAAAAAATACAGACGATTTTACGGAAATTGTACCGGTAATCCGGACACCAGTACAATTAACTGTTTTTAAACGGAAAAATTTCCGTAAATTCCAAAATATTTTCCGTTCTTTCGGGTTTTTTTTTTGAAAATTACAAAAATTTTACCGTTAAAAATCAGTAAATTCTACTGGCATGGCGTCCCGATTAGCAGTACAATTTCCGTAAAATCGTCCAATTTTTTAACATGTATGATTACTGAAATTTTATCCGTGCACTGTACAAAAAAATATGTAAATCTACAAAACTAGTTTTTTTTAAGATACAGGGATCTGTAGCTTTATAATAAAATTGCAGTAAACTTACAAAAATTTTATTTGTAATCCGGTTTACAGTTACATAACAAGTTTTAGGCATCCCATTTTCCTGACAAATTCTTTGTAATCTTACAGGTTTTTTGGTTTACAGTGAAAATCTGTATCTTTTATATGAATATTTGTTGTTGCCGTTATATTAAAAGTTCTAGAAATCCCAGTTACCTAGAAAAAATTTTAGTAACTTTACAGATTTTTTTACAGTATATTAGCATTTTTCAACAACGTATCTCAACAGTTTAAAGCCATAAAATTATGTAAACAATTTCTAAAAAAATATATCATTTAACTGAAGAAAAATGTATTTTTCAAGCGTGAAACTTTGCCATACACAAGAACTATAAAAAGATAAAATAGGTGTAAATTTACGAAAATTGTGCGATCTGCATGCAGAACTAACTAATTTTTGAAACTTTCAGAGATACACGACGCTAAAAAATTGAAATGAAGTTCTTTTTCTTCGAGAAAAATTTTGACATTATACATTGAGTAATTGGTGACTTGTAATCATCAATCATTCGTGATTGAACTTCATATGCTACATTCATAAGTCTGTTTATAAATCAAAGCAAATAATAAACTTTACATATGCAACTTTATCTCTTATGTAACATGTAATATGTACAATATTTTTTTTATTTGCCTGTTATGAAATTTAGTCATTTTTAATAGTATTTTTGTGAACATTCATGTATGTTTTAATTCAATTTATTAAAATACACCCCTATAATATAATCAGGATCAATTTAACTTGAATTTTAAACGCGAATTGCATACCATTATGTTAATTACTGAACGCAGCAAACTATTTTAGAATTTAGAAAAGGATCAGGAATCTATCTTCCACGGTATGTAATAGGATTTTTCACTAGTTATGGCATAAAGTATTTTATATTCTGATAGCTAAAAATATTATTTTTTTCGAGGGAAAAAGCTTTCGAATATCAAGAATTAGTTTAAAACTTATATTTTCGAAAATTGAATTTACTTAATGAAATCGGTTATAATTACGAATAAAAAAAGAGAAAAATTTTAGTTATAATTGATTTAAGATTTATACATTGATCCTCAAAATAAACGTTTAGAAATACTAATATTCTATTATTTTTTTTAAATAAACATACTGATTGATAATGTTATACGATTTGAATTTTTCCAACTGAGCAAATAGATGCTCAAGTTGGAACTCGAACCAAAATCCTTACCTGATGTTACCAGGTGTCATATTTCGCTCAGATAACTTTATTGTTAATAACATCTGGTCAGGCATTTAGACAGCTCAACAGAATAAACCGGAGGTAAAGGAACTCCATATAAACGACGGTAATTTTATCAGATGATTGATAATGTTATTAGACGATTGATAATGCTTTCAAATTGTTGGTAATGTTATCAGACAATTGGTAATGGTATAAAATGAATTGATTTTTTCCAAATGAGCGAAAGTAGGTCCAAAACAGGACTCGAACACAGACTTTTGACTATGTAATCCTTTAGCGAACCCAGATTCGAAAGGCAAGAATGTAGAATATTCGTTCAAGGCAAGCATTTGAATAGGAAACTAAGAGCTCATTTTTTTTTCACCTAAATATACAAGGTGTCTCTTTATAAGTCAAATCATATTTTTGCTAGTAATAACGAATATACTATGTCGCGATCTTTAGCAAACTAACTTTTTTTTAATGTGAAATTTTATAACACTACAAAATGTACTGAAAATGCAGCTTGATTTGGTCGCCGACGTTGCATATACAGACAACAGCATGCTGAATTATAAGCCTAGTTCTGAGTTCTTAGACTGGACTGGTGTCTATTCTTAGCTCTTCTCATTGTGTCATTACATTAGAATGAAAGAAAGTACGTCTGCTGAAAATATCGTTACACTATATTACTTTCTGATAATGTTAAGAATTAAAACTTTGGTTCAGTTTGAAGTGAGGTACTTTATATTCTTGAATGAACAAATGATCACGAACTTTGTTATCCAGGCCTGATATAAGCCAATATGATTCATCTCGGCCTAGGCCTGGGGCTCCTGAATTAGAAAGCCCCTAAGTTTGATACACGATTTTTGCAAAGCTGATTTTTTAAGTGTGTTGTAAGACATTCTATAGATTATAACACTGCTTTGTACTTTTAGCTTATGATAAAGTGGAAGACAAAAATATGTTTATCCAGCATATCTTTATACATTTTTATCTGTAATTTAAGGATTAGAAAATGTTTAATTTCTAACCTCGAATGCGAAGCTCTATGCCTATGTTTGACTTAATCGAGCTTATAAAAACTGTTGCTTGTTTTAATGAGTGCTATCGCGGTGAAAATGTGTGTTTAGTTTATTTTGAGATATTTTGCTCCTGTACATTGCAAAAAAAAAAAAAAAAAAAAAAAAAAAAATAATTTCACTTAAAAATGTGAAAATGTATTGGCAGAAAAGTTGCCGTCTGTTTTATATTTTTTCGCAAAACGTCCATTTTGAAGATGGGAATTTTCATTTGTTTAAGAAGGAAATTTCTGCTGTATAAATGTATTTCGTTCTTTTGTTATGGATAATAACATACTTGTATATTATCGCCTTGCCTTCCTCAGGAATGGAATTTTGGTACTTGCCATTAGAAGATGAATGTTCCGTTCTCTTTAGCATTTGTGCAATCCAACGATTTGGTTACAAACCAAAACATAAAGTATAAAAAAGTAACTGGGTAAATTCTGTCTTCTTTCAATTAAAAAAGATATATTTTTTTATATGTTCTGGAATTTTGTTTTCTGACATTAAATGAGTAAGGTCCCACTAAAAAAAAGTCTGTAGAAAAATCTATAGTTATTAGGCCCATAAATCTAAGGGAAATCTGTCGGTATTTGGCCCGTTCAGCGGATATTTTTAAGAACACTTTAAAAAATTCTGCAGATGGTTTTAAGATAAAGCTAAATCTGCAAAATTTCTTCAAATTTCTGTAAAATTTCTGAAGAAAGTGGCGATTTTTACAGATAATTTTAAGATTATTTTTACTGGGGGTAAAAAAAGAATTTTCACAAGTATTCCATGAAAATGTGCGATTTACACTTAAAATAAAAAAGTTTTCATTAAGAAAAAGAAATTTCAGATTAAATCATCCGTGATCAAATCATCTAAATAGAAACGTCTTGTATGTTTCTTTGTTGAATGTAATTCTTCATATTTAAAAATACAAGCTTAAGTTTTTATTAATAGACTTATAACTGAAACGATTACGATTAATAATCTATTGAATCTCTTTACTTTAAATTTTTCATCCTTTAATTTTCTATTATTTAATTTTAATATCTTTAGGGTATTAATTTATTCAGATATAGATTCTTGAATTTCGATTCATAATCCCAGTTGTAGACTCATCAGTCAGAATAGGCAGTAAAATTACTAGTTCGACACCGTTTACCGTTCAGTTGCTCTTCATATTGTGTGAATTTCTACTTTCAAATCCCGCAGGCGTTTTAAGAGATCAGGTGCTATTTTAATTGGGCGGAATCCAAGCGTACGCCAAAGTGACTAAGCGCATTGAAACTAATATAATGATACTTCTTCTAATGAATTAGAAAGTAGTATTTGCTTAAACGGATTTATTATTTTATTTTTTGTGCCATTTAAATTAATCTGTACTTAGGTGATTAGGGCAATATACTTAATTTTAGCAGGTAAATAAATATATTTATCACTAATGTAATGAATAATGCTTACACAAGGTAAATTGTTATAACATTAATAATATTACGGTACTTGATCTTAATTTCGGTGAATTTCTTATTCTTTTAGAACAGTGTTTTTTAAACTGTGTGCCACGAAAAATTGTCAATTGTGCCGCAAAGTATTTCGACAAATAGTTACAACTGCATGGTGTCTATCAACGATACGACTTTTCTTATTTATTATGTGTTATATACCTTGTCACCCCCCCCCCCTGTTTCAGTATTAGCTTTCTCCTTTGTAATCTAAAAGAAATTAATTAAACTTGACAAAAACAGATATAGATTATTTTGTGAAATTGTTTTGCTCATTGGTTTGCGAAATGAGAAGTTTTACCATTCAACATGCTTCGATAACAATTTTGATGAGTTTCAGCTTTTTTCAAAACTTTGTACTCAAGAGTAAAAATGAAAGCTATTAAAATTCATCTGCCTTTTGTATTTTCAGGGTTCTGAAAATATATATTTTCAGTACTAAGAGAAATCAAGTCCAAAAAATGAGAAGGACTTTTAAAAATTTACTACGAAATACAAACTTTTTTGACGACTTTGGAACCTGATTGAATTTGCGCAAGGAAACAGACTCAGTCCTTTCATTGAATAAATTTAGTAAATGAATAAATAAATATATATATTTATCATATAAATTTTACGTTTTTTATATTCAGGTGTGCCCCAAAGAATTTAAGATATTTTTAGCATGCCGTACACCAAAAAAGGTTGCGAAACACTGATTTAGAAAGTATTTATGATCAAGCTTTCTCTAGAAAATTCTTTTTTAATGTTATCATAATGAAATTTTATCAATAATTTAAACGTGCATAGCACCAATCATGTCAATTAATGAATAGAATATTTTCCTAAAGAAATAGGAAAGATTATTGCAAGTAAAATCTAGAATTTGCTTCTAAAGCTATGCAATGAGATTTTTATTTGTGAAAACTTTACTTTGTTTATAAAAGAATTGTGTTTCCTTTTCTTAACACAGTTTACAATTACAAAGAATTAGATTAAAATTTATATTTTGAAAAGTGTAATTTATTTTAGGAAATGAAATTTATCGTAATAATAAATAGAAAATGATGAGAACTTTTCAAAAATTGAAAATTTAAAACTATTTTAAGAGTTTTCCAAAATGTGCATAGTTACAGTTACAACTAAAAAGCTAAAATTGTGACTAGTAGCCTTTTAACAAGCACCAGAATAGTAAAATTAAACCCTTTGATTTTAATTGTTTAATAGTCCAATTCTCTATAAATTCCTTAATTTTCTATAATTTAACTGTTACAGCTTCAGGGTATAAATTTATTCAGATACAGATTCCTATCTTTCAAATTCATAATCCAAATTAAATTCTCATATGCAAAATAGACAGCAAAATTACCGTTTGGACACAAATTACGTTTCATATTGTGTGACTAGTTGCTTTCAAAACCCGCAGGAGGTTTGAAGGATTAGAAGTTATTTTAATTGGGTAGCAACCATTTGGTAGATATAAAGAGACTAAGCATGGAAACTAATATAACAATATTTCTTCTAAGGAATTGGAATGTAGAATATTTTTAATCGGATTACTTATTACAATCTCTGTACTATTTGAGCTAATTTGTATTTTTGTGATTATGGGAATAGGTTAAAATTTTAGATATAAAAATAAAAATATATTTATCACTAATATGATTAATTCTGTTAAGCAAGGTGAATTGTTATAACGTTAATAATATCCTACTGTTAAATTCGGTCGTTTTGCTTATTCTTTGGAAAACATTCATGTTCATATGCATTTTCCTAGAATACTCTTTTTGATTATAATCGAAATAGTTTTGACTTGTTTTTTATTCTTGAATAGCTCAAATTCTATTAATTTATGAACAGAACAATTTTTCTGGAAAATTAGGAAAGAACATGCGCATGTAAAGATCTGAAATTTATCTCTCAGGACACAGGTATTTAAAAAGAAATGTTCTTGATTATTAGCAATTTTCTTGAGAAAATTTTGTTTTGTTTATAGACAAAATGTGATTTTTAAAAAATAGTTTACATTTATCAAGATACATTAAAATTTAAATTTCCAAAATTTGAATATTTTTGATGAAATGGATACCTTAATAGAAAAGAATAGAAGCATGAACAGTAAATAGAATTTTTTTTAGAATTTTTTAAACATTAAACGTTTTAAAGATATTTTAAGGTTTTTCCCCGTTTACATGTGTATGTATATACTGTTGAAAATTTTGTCCTAGTTTGAACCAAATTTTGGATCTCAGTAGCTGCCACCATCAGTTGATGAAATCTTGTACCAACATTTGAGAGCTTCCTATTACAATGTTGTTCCAACTACTGAAACTCTGCTTCAAGCAGAGCTCCAAATGTTGGTACGAGGTTTCACAACCTGATATCGACAGCTTCTGGAGCACCAAATATGAGCACCAAAATTGGTTCAAAGTAGGACAATATTTTTAACAGTGTACGGTTGCAAGCAAAAACTAAAATTTTAAGTAATTAGCCTTTTAACTATCAAGCATTAAAAAGCAATTACCGAAAACGGAATTAAAATTTATATTTTTGAAAAATTAAATTTATTGAATGAAATAGAGTATGTCATACTAGTGACTAGAAAATTCTGAGAATATGTCAAATATTGAATGCTTTAAACGTTTTTTAAGGTTTTGTTTTTAGAATATGTGAATTTAAAGTTGCAAATAAAATGTTAATTTTTAACTAATTTTATTTAAAATATCAGGCTTTGAATAGTAAAATTAAATCTTTTGATTTCAATCATTTACTAGTTTAATTGTCGATTATCTAATTCTAACATCTTCAGGGTGTAAGTTTATGCAGATATAAATTCCTGTATTTAAAAATCATAATCCAAATTAAATTCTCATATGCAGAATAGATGGCAAAATGACCGGTTTGACACAAATTGTGTTTCATATTGTGTAAATGGTTGCTTTCAAAATCCGCCGGTGGCGGTTTTAAGGATAATTTAAGGGCTATTTTAATTAAAGGGCTATTTTAATTGGGCACCAACCAGTTGGAGGATATAACGAAATATAATATAGCAATATTTCTCCTAATGAATTGGAATATAAAATTTCCTTAAACTGATTATCAATTACAATTTCTGTGCAGTTTTATTTAATTTGCATTATTGTGATTAGGGGAATAGGTTTAAATTTTAGCAATAAAATAAAAAGAGAGATTTATTTATCTCTAATATAATTAATTCTGGTTAAGTAACATGATTTGATATAACGTCAATAATATATTATTGTATGTACTTGCTCTTAGATTTGGTCAGTTTGCTTATTTCTTTCGAAAAAATTTCATGTTCATACATTTTCCTAGAACACTCTTTTTAATTATATTATATTAATTTTATAACACGATTATTCAATCGGAAAATCAATTATGACAGATGTAAATTTTCCAGGTGGGTGAAAAAAGTCCAGTCCAGGATTTGAACCAGGGATGTATTGGCTAAAGCCGCCAATGCTCTTCCAGCTGAGCCATCTCGGACGGGTACTGGAGGGCTGTTTCACCTAATTAATCTTAATGATCACATACCAATCTGGTTATATAATTTCATATGCACCGTTTTCTGTAGTTGCATATATTGACCTTCAATTTATTCTGTTGAGCCGATCCAGAGTATCAGACCAGATTATGTGATCATTAAGGTTAATTGGGTGAAACATTCCTCTAGTATTCGTTCAGGATGGCTTAGTTGGAAGAGCATTTGTGGCTTTAATCAATATATCCCTGGTTCGAATCCTGGCCTGGATCCCCCCCCCCTTTATCTGGAAAATTTATTTTTTTAAATTGTCATCAAAACAATTTTTTTTTCAACTTACATTTTAAAAGAATAAATTCCATTAATTAGTGAAACAAATATTTTTTTGAAGAACTAAAAAAATATACCAAAAGAAATAACCTGGAATTTATTTCTTAGGGTACAGGAATTTTTTGAGTATTAGTAATTTTATTGAAAAAATTTTGCTTTCTTTATAGACTAAACATGATTTCTCCTTTTTTAAACAATTTACTATTATTAAGAATTATATTAAAACTTATATTTTCAAAAGTTGTTCTCATTTGATAAAATGGAAATTGTCTTAATATTGAATAACAAATTCTGTGAAATTTTAAAATAATATATATATATGCATATAAAAAGTAAGTTTTTGTTACATATATAATTTTTTGTATTTTATGTATATATATATAATTTCAAATAAATGCTAAAATTTTAACTAATGAAATTTTAACTAACAAGCATGGATTTTTAAAATATAATTTACAATTTCTAAGAACTGCATTAAAATTTATATTTTCAAAAACTGAATTTATTTGATGCAATAGAATCTGTCATAATAATGAACAGAAAACGTTCAGAAAATTTCTACACTGTTACAAATTTGCAGCATTCTGTCCAGTCATTCGACCGTTTTTTTGAAAAAATGGTTAAATAACAGTAATTCAATTATATTCTGACCATAAAATGGGTAGTAATATGGTCAGAATATAATTAAATTATTGTTACATAACCATTTTATTAAAAAACGGTCAAATGACTGGACAGAATGCTGCAAATTTTAACAAAGTAATATTGCATGTTTGAAAGATATTTTAAGGTTTTTCTTTTCAAAAGAAATTTTTATTCACAATTGCAAACAAAAATTAAAAGTTTAACAAATAGCGTTTTGCTTAACTGTCTTCTACTAGTAAATTAAGTCTTTTTATCTTAATTGTTACATTCCTTAATTTTATATAACTTAATTGTTGGAGCTGCAGGGTATAAATTTATTCAGATACAGTAATATGGTCAGTGTAAAATGACAGTTGTGTAACTGTTTTCGATAAAAATCATTGAATGAATGGACAGAATGATACCAATTTTTAACAGTGTAATATTGCATGTTTGAAAGATATTTTAAAGTTTTTCTTTTCAAAAGAAACCTTTATTTAAAATTGCAAACAAAAACGAAAATTTTCACAAATAGCGTTTTGCCTAACTGCCTTCTACTAGTAAATTAAATCCTTTTATCTTAATTGTTTTATTCCTTAATTTTATATAAATTAATTGTTGCATATGCAGGGTGTAAATTTATTCAGATGCAGATTCCCATCTTTCAAACTCATAACTTAAATTAAATTCTCATATGCAGAATAGCCAGAACAATTACCGGTACATATTGTGTGAATAGTTGCTTTCAAAACCCGCAGGCGGTTCGACGAATTAGGAGCTATTTTAATTGGGCTCAAACCAACTAGAGATATAAAGATACTAAGCATAGAAACTAATTATAATATTTTGCCTAGTTAATATTATTAATATTTTTGATTATTAATAATATTAATAATATTTTGTGTAATAAAAGGAAATGTAGCATTTCTTTAAAAGGATTGCTAATTGTAATTTCTTTGCAATCTGAACTAAGTTGTATATTTGTGATTAGGTGAATGGGTTTAAATTTCAGCGATAATAATAATAATAATAATAATAATAATAGATATTTAGCACTAATATAATTAGTTCTGCCTAAGCAAGGTGAATTGTTATAACATTAATAATACCCTGGTCTTAGATTCGGCCATTCTGCTTATTTCTGTTGAAAAATTTCAGGTACATACATTTTTCTAGAACACATTTTTTAACTGTTGTCAAAACAATTTTTAATTGCAACTTTTTCTTTAAAAGCACAAATTCTATTAATTAGAGAACAGAATAACTTTTCTGGAGAACTGCGAAAGAATATTGAAAGAACAAATCTGGAATTTATTTCTTAGGATACAGGAATTTTCAACGAGAATTTTAAAATACAATTTACAATTACTATGAACTACAATAAAATTTATATTTTCAAAAATTGAATTTATTTGATGCAATAGATTTGGTCATAATAGTGAACATAAAAATTCTCTGAAATTTCCAAATGAAATTATGTTGTTTTGATTATAAAGAAATGTTATGATATGTACATAACATTTCTTTATAAATTTAAAGATATTATGAAAGTTAAATTTAAAGATATTATAAGGTTTTTCTTTTCAAGAATGTCTGTATTCACAATTGCTAACAAAATCTAAAATTTTTACAAATTATATTTTACACTCTTAAAACGAAAGAGCTGATTTGGCTTCTCATGAAAGAGCTGTAATTTTTTCGATCATAAAAGAGTTGTTTTTCAAACGATTGAATTTTCTTGATCTAAATTGGTTATTTAAATAGCTCAACTTTATTTAAATTGGTTAAAACTCTTTTTTGAGAAGCTGCCTTTCAACATTGAGATGAGTGGATTTCAGCTCAACTTGAGCTATTTTGTGGCTGACTTTTTAAGAGAGTAACTAATTGGCTTCTAATAGTAAATTAAATCCTTTTATCTTAATTGTTTCATTCTTTAATTTTCTATAATTTGTATGTTGTAGCTTCAGGATATAAATTTATCTAGATACAGATTCCCATCTTTCAAATTCGTAATCCAAATTAAATTCTCATATGCAGATTAGCCAGCACAATTACCGGTTTGACACAAATTACGTTTCATATTATGTGAATAGTTGCCTTCTAAACCTACAGGCGGTTTGAAGGATTAGGAACTATTTTAATTGGGCAGATACCAAATGTGGGATATAAAGTGTGTAAGCATCGAAACTAATGTAATAATATTTCTTCTTCTGAATTGGAATTTAGCATTTCTTTAAACGGATTACCTATTGCAATTTGTGTGATTTGAACTAATTTGTATTTCTGTTAATATGGAATTAGGTTTAAATTTTAGTAATTAAATAAAAGAATAGGTTATCACTTATGCAATTAATTCTAAGGTTTCGCTGCAATGAAATCCCATTTTAGCATATAAAAAAAATGTGAGGTGCAGTGACTCATTACGTTATAAAATTATTAAAATACCGTTTTAACTATCAGAAAGTAGATGTTAGATACCGATGATATGTGATTTTAAAAATTGTCTCAGTAAATTTTAAGTACCAAAAAACCTATAAACTTGAGAATCCTTATTTGATTAAACTTTATTATCGTCTTAAAGTTACTTAAAATTCGTGTAGACAATTTTTAAAAAAGCACATTGTCGGCATCTGAAGTCTATTTTCTGATCGTGAAAACTATATTTTAATAATTATATTAGGTAATGAATCATCGCTCTTCAAAGTTTTCCCGTAGGTTAACACGGATTTCGCAATCGGAAAGTTTCACTGCAGCAGCCCTTGAGCAAGGTGAATTGTTATAATGTTAATAATATATTATGATATGTACACAGTAAAAAAAAGTAAGTCTACAAAAGTAAAGTTACAGAAATCTGTACACTTACTAAAATTTTATCTGTACACTGTACAAAAAAAACTTGCAAATCTATAAAACTTGGTAGCAGCGCTACAGAGATCTGTAGCTTTACAAAAGAACCTATTAAAATTGCAGTAATCTTACTGAAATTTTATCTGTAATACCAACTGCCGTTTCCTGGAAAGTTCTAGGAATCCCAGTTTCTAAAAAAAATTCTCAGTAACCTTACAGATTTTTTGATTCACAGTGCAAATCTCTACCTGTCACACGAATTTTTGTTATTGTCGTTAGATAAAAAGTTCTTGAAATATTAGTTTTTTTAGAAAATTTTTGGTAATTTTATAATTTTTTTTTTTTTTTTTTTTTTTTTTACAGTATACATATTTTTTTTTAAATTCGGTCATTTTCCTTATTTAATTTGAAAAGAATTACGTATTATTTCCTAGAATAATAGTTTTAATGCTATCAATCCAGTTTTTACCTGCAACTTGTATTTTAATAGCTCAAATTCTATTAATTTATGAACAGAATAATTTTTCTGGAGAACTAGGAAAGAATATTGCAAGAAAAAAAGTTGGAATTAATCGTACAGGATACAGGATTTTTCTTGTCTAATACTAATATTCTTCAGAAATGTTTGCTTTGTTTATGGATGAATAGGGATTCCCTTCTTTGAAAGAGCTTAAAATTATAAAGAATTATATTAAAATGTATGTTTTCAAAAATTGAATTAATTTGATGAAATGAAATTTGTCTTAATAGTGAATTGAAAATTTAGAGAAATTTTGTAATATTAAATGTTTTCAATACATTTAAGGTTTTACCCTGAACGTACTTGTACATTTACACTTGCAAATAAAAGATAAAATTTTAAATAGTGGACTTTTAACTAACAAGCATCAAAATTTGAAATACAGTACAGTTTACAATTACTAAGAACATTATTAAATATATTTTTTCACAAATTGAATTTATTTGATGAAATACAATCCGTCTTAGAACAGAAATTTCTAAAATATATTGAATGAATTTTGAAAAATATTTTTTTCAAATATTGAATGCTTTAAAGTTATTTTACGGTTTTTCTACAGCATGTGTATATTTACGGTTCCACATACAAGTTAAAATTTTTATTAATAGCCTTTAAACTATTTGATTTCAAGTAGCAAACTAAATCTTTTTATCTTAATTGTTTCATTTATTAATTTTCTATTATTTAACTGTTGTAACTTCAGGCTTCAAATTTATTCAGATATAGATTCCTGTCTTTCAATTCATAATCCTAATTAAATTGTTATATGCAGAATAGCCGGCAAAATTACCGTTTGGACACAAATTATGTTTCACATTGTGTGAATAGTTGCTTTCAAAACCCGCAGGCGTTTTAAAGGATTAGGTGCTATTTTAATTGGGCAGTAACCAGCTGAAAGATATAAAGAAACTAAGCCTCGAAACTAATACAAAAGTATTTCTTCTAATCAATTGGAAATATAGTGTTTTATTAAATGGATTATTCACATGCACTTTCAATTAACTTGTCATTTGATGATTAATCGACAAGCTTTAAAGTATGTATTTAAAAAATAGTTTATAAATAAAGTATATAGATATGTTCTTATATAAAATAAAATAGTCTAAATTTTATATAAAAAAAATCAGTAAACATACTAAAAGTTTTCTATGAAACTGGGATTACTAGAACTTTTTATGTAACGGAAACAGCAAAAAATTATGTAATAAATACAGATTTACACTGAAAATCAAATAATCTGTAAAATTATTAAATTTTTTTTTAGGAAACTGGTATTCCTAGAATTTTGCATGTAACTGCAACGAATATTACAGGTAAAATTAAAAAAGGTAACTGTAATTTTAGTAGATTCGTTTTTAAAATCACAGTTTTCTGTAGCTTTAAGAAAATTAGTTTTGAAGATTTACATTTTTTTTTCACAGTCTACAGATAAAATGTTAGTAAACATACAGATTTCGGGTTCGACAAACAGGCTAAAATTTTAAATAATTATCTCTCAACTATTTGACTTCGAATTGTAAATTAGATCCTTTTATCTTTGTTGTTTCATTTATTAAACTTTTATTATTTAACTGTTGCAACTTCAGGGTTTAAATTTATTCAGATATGGATTCCTGTCTTTCATTTAATAATTCTAACTAGATTGTTATATGCAGCATAGACAGCAAAATTACCAGTTCGACAAAAATTATGTTTCATATTGTGTGAATAGTTGCTTTCAAAACCCGCAGGTGTTTTAAAGGATTGGGTGCTATATTAATTGCGACGTAACCAGATGAAGAATATAAAGAGACTAAGCATCGAAACTAATACAACAATATTTCTTCTAATCAATCGGAATATAGTGTTTTATTAAATGGATTATTAATCGACAAGTTTTAAATGATGTATTCAAAAAATAGTTTACTATTAAAGTACATAGATATATTCTTATATAAAATAAAACAGTCTAAATTTTATATAAAAAAAATCGGTTAATTTATTAAAAGTTTTTTAGAAAACTGGGAATCCTAGGACATTTTATGTAACGGCAACAGCAAATATTAATGTAATGGATAGAAATTTACACTAAAAATCAAAAAATCTGTAAAAATGTTAAAATTTTTTTAGGAAACAGGGATTCCTAGAATTTTGCATGTGACTGCAAGCCAGATTACAGATAAAATTTTAGAAAGATAACTGTAATTACAGTAGATTCGTTTGTAAAGTTACAGATTTCTGTAGCTTTACAAAAATTAGTTTTGTAGATTTACATATTTTCTTGTACAGTGTACAGATAAAATGTTAGTAAGCTTACAGATTTCGGGTTCCACATGCAAGTTAAAATTTATTTTAACTAATAGTCTCTTAACTAT
Organism: Maratus speculifer; assembly: GCA_964019185.1. Lineage (NCBI taxonomy): Eukaryota > Metazoa > Arthropoda > Arachnida > Araneae > Salticidae > Maratus > Maratus speculifer. The sequence continues at coordinate 288,017,180 of OZ025289.1, forward strand.
TTGGCTTTGAGTATTAAATTAAATCCTTTTATCTTTATTGTTTCATTTATTAAATTTATATTATTTAACTGTTGCAACTTCAGGGTTTAAATTTATTCATATTTAAATTCTTGTCTTTCAATTCATAATCCTAATTAAATTGTTATATCCAGAATAGCCAGCAAAATTACCAGTTTGACACAAATTATGTATGACATATTGTGAATAGTTGCTTTCAAAACTAGCAAGCGTTTTAAAAGATTAGGCGCAATTTTAACTGGGCAGCAACCAATTGAAGGATATAAGGAGGCTAAGCATTGAAACTAATATAACAATATTTCTTATAATAAATTGGAATATAGTGTTTTATTAAATGGATTATTTATGGGATTATTTACATGCACTTAAATTTAATTTGTCATTTCATGATTAATCGATAAGCTCATTTTCTAAAGTATGTATTTAAAAAACAAATTATTTCTAAAGTATTTAGGTATGCTCTTATATAAAAAAAATAGTCTAAACTTTATAAAATCGAAAATTTTTTAATATAAAAAGTAGTTGAAATTGTAAACTATTAAAAAAAAAAGAAAGAAGAAATTAATAGTCGCAGAACAAGTATTCATATTTTAAAGCAACAGAAAATGTTTTAAAATGTTAATTCCCGGTGAAGAGTTGTACATTTCAATGGGGAATTAAATATCAGATTAAAAAAAATATTTTGGCAATATCACGGAAAAAAAGTTTTTGAATGCATCATAAAAGTGAAAAAGTGTAAAATGTTTCAGAAGACAACCTTTTTCTCATTAGGCCCAATATTGACATGATGTCACTACAATAATAGAATATGGGGAAATATGCGTAAACAAATAAATTATCATGCAGTTTCCAACATCAGCCTGCTAATCTACTATGATATCGCCATTACTGTATACTGGTTTAAAAAGTTATGTAAACAATGCTATAAAATTATACTATAAAAAGACATGCAACATACATACATTATGAACCTTCCCAACATCATTGTACTGGTCTACTATGATATTAACATTATTTAATATTGATTTCAAAGATTCTGTCAATTGAAAAAAAGCATGCAGCATGCATAGATTATGAAGCACTTTCAAACACCAACACACTGTACACTATGATACTACTGGATGGTTGAAAAAGTTTGTGTCCGAGATAGCAGAAATTGGCGATTTGTATGTGTTGATGTTTCTTTTATAACCATATTATTAACAAACAGCTACCTACATAATAATAATAATAAATGTTAATGAATATATTATAATGTCATTTTCTATTTCCGCCATTGCTGTATACTAGTTTAAAAAGTTATGTTATACAATTTTATAAAATTGTACTATAAAAAACATACAGCACACATAGATTATGAACCCTTCCCAACGTCATTCTATTGATGTACTATGATACAAATATTATTTAAAAGCCATTATTATGAAAATCACACAAACTGCGATGGTTCTATTTTTTGGTTTGCTTGATTTTTTTTACATTGTAGTAGATCATATTTAATGAATAATGTACAATTTTGAAGTCCTGAAAATTTTTTTCTTGCTATAGAAAATGTCAAAGTTCAAAGCTGCGAATACCATTTTTCATGAAAAGTGAAATGCTAGTATGTTTGAAGTGATATATCTCTGGTAAACAACAACAGCCCATTATTCTTTTGATATAAACTGTTAGTATAATACTATCTGCTTATTAAAATTTAGTTTTTTCCATGGAGCACTGTTACTTTATATTGTTATGTTGCCAAAATACACTGAAGGAAAAAAAATCCCAACACCAAGAAAGACTTGTGTTAGCCTAACAAAATTTTGTAGGCGTGTTTATACATCTGAAAGATGCCGTTGATTCAAATTTCGGGCTTCGCGCATAAGTGTGGCGCTAGTAGCGCCACTCACAACTTTAAAGTCAGGTTTGCTTTAAACGAGTGTTGTAAAGTTCGTGAGCATTTTTTCTCTTCAAAATTTGACGAATTGAGTTGAGGTTGATCATGAATGCCTTTAAGAAGACGAAGAAGCTATTATCATCAGCTCCCCGAATTAGAAAGAGGTCGTAAATTAGGGCTACGAGAAAGTGGATTTTCTTTCCGCGATTTTGCAGAAAGACTTGGACAGAATGCATCCACTCTGCATGATTGTAGGGAGCAATGGTTAAGGGATGGTATTGCCTCAAGAAGACCAGGTTCCGGGTGATCACGTGGCACTACTGAGAGGGAAGACCGTCGTATTCGGCGTACGCTTGTGGCTCATCGTATTGTGCCTGCGACAGAAATTTGAGCCGCAGTTGGTACCACAATGACACAACGAACTGTTAGAAATCGGTTACTTCAAGGACAGCTCGATGCAAGGAGTGCACCACTGACTCTAAGCCATTGCCGTTTGTGACGCCAATGATGTCAAGCCAGAGCTCACTGGAGGATGGAGTGGAGATCTGTTGTGTTTTCTGATGAAAGCATGTTTTGCCTTCGTGCCAGTGATGGCCGTGTGCTGGTCAGAAGGAGGCCAGGGGAACGCCTGCAATCAAACTGTCTGCGGCTTAAAAACACTGGATCTACAATCTGGAGTCATGGTCTAAGAAGCAATTTTCTATGACACCAGAAGCACTCTCGGGCTTATCCCAAGCACATTGACTGCAAATTTGTAAGTCAGTCCGGTAATTCAACCTGTAGCGCTGCCATTCAAGAAAAGCATTCAAGGGGCGTTTTTCAACAGGATAACGCGCACCCTCATGCTGCTACTGTAACGCAACGTGCTCTAGTGAGTTTCGACCTGTTACCTTGACCAGCGAGATCACCAGATCTGTCTCCCATTGAGTACGTATGGGCTATCATTGGATGAGAACTCCGGTATCATCCCCAGCCAGCACTGACCATCACAGTATTGACACAGCAAGTACAACAAGCATGGAACTCCATACGACAAAGTGACGTTCGGCACCTGTATGACACAATGCATGCACGTATGCAAGTACGCATTCAAAATTCTGGAGGTTATAGCGACTTTTAATGTAACAGCATTTCACATTTGAAATGCATTTTATTGACCTTAAATTAACCTATGATCTCGAAAATCTAATCAATTAAACATTTTAACTAGACAAATGCACTGTCTAAATTTCATTACTCTACAATAAGTTTTTCTTGGTGTTGGGATTTTTTTTTTCCGCCAGTGTACAATCAAAATAAGATTTTTGTCCATTTTCTGCATTTAATATTTTATTTAAGCAAAAGTATCTCAAACTTTTTCTTATAGAATATAAAAGTGTATTACTAGGACAAGCGAAATAATATAATACTGCATCGAGATATTGTTGCAGTTAGCTCTTTAACATATAATCTGTTAAATATTCAAAAATTTTAAAATATGCAATATTTAAAGTAGTTTTATCTAAAAAAAGCGTCACGGTTGAATGACACAAAATACAGCATGCGGTGATTGAAACATATGAACAAAAACATGGAAAAGAAAAGGAAGTGGGGACTCTTGATACTTCCTAAAAAGGAAAAAAATGAGAAAGTTTTCAAACAAACAATGTCGATGATCACACTTCTTCCCAATCACAAAATGAAAAATCCTACTTCTCTTTTCTCTTTCTATAATTTTTCCCTATGAGAAAATGGAATATTTCTTTTTTCTTTATCCTTCCGAAAAAATAATGGAATATTTCATTTTCTGTTAGGGAAAAAATGTAATAATTGACAATTTTTTTTTTTTTTTTTGTACCATTTATCTTTTTTCTCCCTAAAAATATGACGAGACACCCCTTCTTTTTCTTTTCCATGTTTTTGTACATACGTTTAACTACTGCATGCTGTATTTTGTTTATCCGTCGGTCTACTCCTTTGAGTTTTTCGTGGTTTTCTTCGATCCTTGGATTTCCTTGCGTAAATACGGGTCAAGCTCCCTTAAAAAGGCACCCACTGAGGGCACTCCTCCTTGGTCTTATATCCCTCTGGCAGTAATTGGCCGTCAAAACGACGACCAACCAACCAACCAATCTAAACAGTTATAAAAAAATAAAATGCGGACAGCACAAGGTCCATTCTCGACCGAAAATAGCAACATTTTTTAAATGGTTAAAAAAAAGAAAGAAAAAATACTAAACATTAAAATTTATTCCACGATTTCTGTATAACGACTATAGAAGTGCTAATTATTTTTTCTATTTTCAATGAAATTTAGAATTTTATTTAAAAAATTATAAGAAAATAAAATAATTAATGAATTTATATTTCCTGGAAAATTTTTGAACTATTTTGTAAAAGTTCTGAATTTCTGGGAGAAATGTAATTTGACTGTAAAATACATTAGATGGATTTTTATCATAAATGGAATTCTGTTTAAAATGCATTTAAACACAAAAATACTTTTGTTACTTCGAACGCATGGGAGATAACAAAATCTAAAGGAAATACGTGCCGTAAAAGCTTCGGTTAATTAATTTAAAAGCTATCTCAATAAACTATTTATCCTCTTATCTAATGTCATCTTTGACAAAACGAATTTTCTAGCCGTACGAAATGTAACGTTTTATTTAATTAGAATAAACAAATCTTATTTGTCCTAATTCAATACTGATATTTACACATTCTGACTAAATAAATATAAATACTTTCAAAAGTAACTAAGCAAATCAAAACGTTTTACTTTTACATTATCAGAGAAATACTTTTAACGTTTAATTTTGACATGTTTATCTAAACAATTCTTTTAAATTACCTCTGCAAAAATAAAGAGAGATATTTAATCTGCAAACACTGTCACATAAGAAAAAGCAAAGTCGTAGGAGAGTAAAAGTCAATAATTAGTTAAATTAATTTAGCCGTGTTGTAACCGAACGAAGCAATTAATTTAACAAATCTTAAATGTTCGAAAGTACTACAAAAAACATTTTTATCCTTTGAAGATATTTTTTTGTTTAATGTGCTAGATGATTAAATAAATTTTATTAAACACTTAATCATGTTTTTACGACGATATAAGGTACTTATTGAAAAAAAAAAAAAAATTCAAAAATCTTGCAGGATTTTTTTAGTTTTATTTTTTTTCTAAATGCAAAAAAGACGACAAAAAACAAAAATCGGAAAAAAATAAAATAAGACGGATTAGGTAGTAAAAAATAGATAAATAAATTTACATTTAAAGATTGTGAAATTGTATTGTTAATTCAAAACGCAAGACAAAGTAATGTTCTCAAGTTCTTAGTAATAATAATGGTAAAACAACAACATAATAATATATTTTGTTTAAAATATTACTCTTAAGGTTTTATTCCAATCATTAAAATATTTTCATTTGTATTTTTTTTTCAAAAGTTTTTCACTCTCCATATAGATTTGACAATTAAAACACTGTTTCACAAAATTCTTATATTCGTAAAGCGAGTGTTAAAAAATGTAACTTTTAAAATAGCATTAGTTTTTAAATAATGCATTTTTTCAATGCTTTTTTTATGTGAAGTGTTATAATGTTAAATAATGTGTTGTAAAATAAAAATTTAACGCAAAAGCATACATCAATGATTTATTTAAATCGTATTAGCAATTCAAAAATAAGCACAATTTCATACTTAATATTAATGTTCGAGTGTTAATAAGCTTTCTATTTAACAATGCACATTCCAGATTTCTGTACAAAAACAACAAAAAATAAACATGATTGTACGTTTGAAAATATCACCGAGATGTCTACATCTTCCTATAAAAATATTTTACTATTTCTAATATTCTTATATTTATATATGCACACCATGTTTCACCATTTAAATAAATAAACTTAAGTAGAATAAAACACTAGTAAAATCTGAAATAGCTTGCAAATAAAATAACTTTTTAAATCCCACGTTTTACTCTTTTCATCTCCAAATGTTAGTGAATCATGTTTCTCAAAAATTAATTTTCTTAGAAAATTTCGCGCTGTCTTAACCATGCATAAAAATGGAAATATTATCGTATGGACAAACGAATAAAATTAATAAATGCAAATAAGGTAATATTAATAAACGAGCATTTCTGCGTAACATAACAGATTCCCACTAATGATACGGCAAATAGTTAATAAGCCTTTGAGCTTTTTCAATAAGAAAATAAATATATTTGCATATTTTCCATTGCTCATTTTTTTGCTTTTTTGAACGATAAAAAAATTGAACACAAAAGTTAAACGAAGATTGTCAAAAAATTTAATGACTTGAAGTTTCCTTTGCAGTGAATGTATTGAAACAGAAAACAAATAGTCTCTTCAATTAGTATTATTTCTTCCCAAGCGTATATATTCATTGGATGTTTCAACGTAAACACTGAATGTTGTACAAATTAATTTAAAGTGCTCTGTTTGTATTTGTACAGTTGCTTTCCAATTAATTTCGGATATGTTTGTCATTCTGATTCTCTCTGGGAAATGTTGAACTCCCTGAGAAAATAACAGAAATATCCACGTGTCCATTTATAAATCGAGTATTTATTCAAATATGCCAAAGAATAAACTTTACAGATAGCTGAGTAAGTTTGCGTCTAAATACATTTAGAAGTTAATTGAAAGGACACTTTGATGTCATAGATGAACTGTAATATTCTTTGTATAGGCAGTAATTAATTATAGATAAATATATAAATAATTAAAAAATATATAAATATTATATAAAAAAATTACTTTCAATATTCATGAATTATTTCCATTTTTCGGCATATCCATCATTTCCCTATTTCTTAATGATATTTATTAGTTATTTCAATTTAATATCATTTAAATTTTCAAAGGGGTATATTAATAATTATGTTATTTAAAATCTTTATCTACGTTTTTAATCCATTCATAAATTTTATTTGCTGTTCAATGCATAAGAATCTGAGAGAAGTTAGTTTTTATTTTCGAATGTTTTAAAAACCATTTTGCTACTTTTATTTCCGATATTAATTTCACGAATCTGGTTTTCCCACGCCTTTTTTGACGTTAAACTTTTTACTTCGAAAATCCTATGTTACCAAGCATGACATTCATTCTCCGTAGACTACTCACCTCACGCGTCATTAGCTTAGCTGCCATTTTTCAAAATGCACCTTTCACTGATTGGATAGTTTTTGTATTATGTCAATATCTGTCACTTTCCGCGAGGCTAACAAAAAGCAGATGAAATGACTTCGGATCTCAGATTTCTGTCCCTTCTCAAGTGCTTCGAATATGTTACTTAGTGCCGGCAATCTTGTAGTATTATAATTTTGCTATTTAAGATCATATAGCATGCTGCACAAGCTTGAGAGCTTTACAAATAGTTTCATAATGTGGGATTTGTTTTAAGTTTTTCATGTTTAATGAATAAGCATATTACAAGGCAAACCAACAACTGGCTTCGTTTATTATGGAGAAACCATTGGATTTTTGCATCTATTGTATGCTATACTTACGCCCTGATCTTATAGATCAGTAGTACGACTGTAATTCAACCACCTTGTGTTCTAAATTGGAATTATTCAATATCAGATTATTGCCCAATTTCATGCAAATTGACTGGATATTTCGACTGCAAGTAACATAATCTTTTCACAAGTTGCCATGATTTCACGAATTTAGTGTATCTGTACTCAATCTTTCATTAGTCAACAGGATAGCACTTGAAATCACATGAGCGTACAGTCATCATACACAACCTTTCATATATAATGTAAATATTCCTTAACCTATTGCACTTTATATTACTATTTTATACACTACACAAATGTATGCATTTATGTGTGTATATGCATTGTATGTAAGGTGGCCAGATAATGTGAGACAAAAATTTGAACAGAAAGGGAAAATATCGAGTTCCTTTCAATTTTCTGTCTGATGGGAAGCTGAGAAGTTCTGAGATCTATTCTTAAAATGATGGAAGGAGATTGGTTCGAGCCCATGTTGCGCTCATCGGCAAAGCAGCTTGTGTTTTCCCGTAGTCTTTTTCGAACATTCTTAAACGATGCATAAATACGAGTAAGGTTCGATTACAAATTCCTTCACACAAAAGGCAATCCCCTAATCGATCTGTATCATTCTTCCAGATAATTAGCCATAATTAACCTAAACAATGAAACCATTTTTACTCACCGCCCCCCTTCCCTCCCACAGCCAAAAATATAAAATCTTCTTTTTCTTCTTTTTTTATTCTTTCCCACCACTAAAAAACACAGATATTCTTTTTCTGCGTTTCCTAATACTGAAAGAAATTTTAAAATTACATTAAAGGTTTCCGAAGACTTTCCTTATATTTATGATTTATTAATTTTAAAGATAACAAAAGACAGACTCGGGTTTCTTTTACTCTTTCATTTATGATTTTTAGCTTTATCAAAAAATCATTATGATTTATGATTTTTTGATAAAGTTTTTTTTGACATAGAATTCTTTCTTTCTTTCATTTTTTTTAATACAAGTTTGAATAAGTCCCGATAAAAGAAAATTTTTTGTGTATTAATTAAACATTACGACTCGGGCTTTCTTTCTTTGACACGCTATTTTTCAGCTTAAATTCCGCTGTAGGTTATCTGTGAATCAAATTAAACGTTAACTTTAATAACTTTTCAGAAGATTTATTTTTTAATTTTTCCTAAATTACACATATAGAAAAGAAAAGAAAATCATAACGCCGCAGAAATTTGTTTATGTGAAGACATTCTTTAGCCGCTTATGCACATGTGCGCAGTGTGATTAGCTGCAATTATATTTAATCTTTCGGTAACATAAATAATAGATTATATCAACCATAACATTATAACGTAATATGCTTAATCACTATATTCCTTAGGTAATTAGATAGTCACGGGAATTTGACGATAGAATGACAATTAAAGCTATCATAGAGTTTATGCAGGTTTATGCTCCGATTTAATGCTATTTACATCAAATTTGGATTTTCATTGTACAAGTTAACTATTAATAAATAAAAACAATACCCTGCCTAATTTATGCTTTATTTTTAATATAAGTGAAACAATGCTTTTCTTTTTATTTAAAGTATAAAAACGATGTGACAGGAATCTAAATTTTAATACTAGAAGTCGATCGAAAATTTAGTTTTGTTTTCGGTTTTTATCTTAAATCTTATTTTGGTCAATACTTAAGTATTATAATGTTTCACTCTATAGCTTAAACGAAATTCGTATTTAGATACGTACAGTCACAGACATACGAATGCTTGGCAAACAAATTAAAATTAATGAAATAACTAAATAAAGAAAACCAAAGAATAGGATAACTGCCTTTTCTCCTCGATACAATCCGAAAGCCTTTTTTTCTTCATTAATTTCTTCAAAAGAACTCCACTATTTAGAATTAGTTTGAAACACTGTTATCATGATTACAATGATTTTTAAGGTAAATATGAATTCCTTAAAAAAACTTTTAAAAACACCCTTGTTCTAACAAGGGAACCTTTTTTGGTACTGCTCGCACCTAGCATGGAGACCTGGAGTATTTTGTAGGCTTATACGTAAAAGATAGATAACCTATAAAAACTCTCTGTTAAAATCATGTATTGTATGAAGATTTTAAACTTTAAGATTTTTATTTCTTTATTTGAAGCCAAAAATGAGTTAAATCGCCTAATATGGCGCTGCAAATTTTTTGCTTGCCTTACTGAAGTCATATGATATTCGACTTGGGTTGCCGGAAAACTTTTCTTTTGAAAATGTGCCAACTTTTCCCAGCAAAAAATGTGAATATAATGTCATAATTTTTCAAAATAAAATTCATAGCTTTTTTGTAGGAATTTGTAAACTTCTTTCAATATTTTATTGTTATTATTAACTAATTTATATTTTTAAATGCTCTTAAAAGAAAAAAAAATGTTGATATTTTCATAAGTGGCCTCGAAAATAGCATTTTCAGAAAGTTATGCTACTGCAAAATAAAAAAAATATACGACTTTAACAGAAAACTTTTTTCGACTCTCAAACTTCCTAATATAACGCTTTAAAATGCACCAAGTCTCAATGCTAGGTGCAAGCAACACCAAAAAAGGTTCTATCGCGAGTACAGTAAAACCCCGATAACACGGATTAATTGGGACCAGACCCAATCTGGATTATCGAAAATCCGGATTATCCGGAGAATTAGAAAAAAAAATGAAATAAAATAAAACATACTTACAGAAAATCACCATTATGTTAAACGTCTTGAATATTTACAGACAGTAAAAATGTTTTCTTTGTTTAGTTCTTCCGAAAAGATTTCAGAAAAAGTTTTTTTTTAATTCAGAATATGATGATAAAACAAGTTAATGTTATGGAAATTGCCGATCGCTTCTCAAACTTGAAAAAAAAAAATTTACCAAATCGATCAAGATTATCCGTAGATCCGGATTTTTGGGGTCCGATTTTGCGGGGTTCTACTGTAATTTTTTTCTGCAATATGCCATTTCGCTATAGACTTTATTATGGAAGATGGGCTATGAAGTTAAATATAAGATACCGCACTTGACATTAAATTGAAGTCTCTCAATGAAAAAACTGTCTCTTTATCTACACTCTAAAAAAAATCCGTTAAATTTACGGCAAAAACTGCTGGCATAAATGTTGCCAGCAATGTTTTCCGTACAAATTGCAGTAAAATTAGATGTAATACAAAAACTTACATTTAGTGTTACTGCAATTTTTACTGAAAAAAATACTGGCAACACTGCTGTCAGCAATTTTTGCCGTAAACATAACCGGCTTTTTTATAGTAATGAACATAAAATTAACATAAAGTTAAGTAGAATTGTTTAAAATATATGTTGCACCAGAATATAATCTGAATTGTATTTTTGCCTTTAATTCATTTACTTGTTTTTTGTTGTTATTCTTATTTTTTTTCTCAAAAAAGCGTCGTTATCTGTTTATTGTGATACTACTGTCGCGTCATCCATCACGATCTGCTTTCTCCGTGGAGCTTAACAATGTGTTGTGGAAGATTAATAGGGTCCTTGATTGAGCTAATGAAAGGGGTTCGGTTAGCCAGGAATGAGAGCAATGGCATTATCCATCAAAGTGTGGAAATTTTCCTATACGTTTTCATTTGACTGACGTCTGAAGCACAAATTACAATAAAAGCTCATGTTCACATTATATTCAAATTATCACACATTCAAAGCATTATATTCACATTTTTTCCCCGGAAAAAAATGTGAATATAATGTCGTAATTTTTCAAAACAAAATTTGTAGCTTTTTGAAGGAATTTGTAAGTTTTTTTAACATTTTATAGTTATTATTAACTAATTTATATTTTTAAATTTTTAAATTCTCTTAAAAAAAAAAGAAAAAAATATGCTGATAGTTTAATAAGTGGCCTCGAAAACAGCATTTTCAGAAAATTATGCTACTGAAAAAAAAAAAAAAAAAAAATGCATGACTTTAACAGAAAAGCTTTTTCGATTCTCAAACTCTCTCGCTATAGATTTGATCCCAGGGGATGGACTATGAAATTAAATGTAAGATACCGCATTTGACATTAAATTGAATTCTCTCAACGAAAAAAATATGACTTTAACATAAAACTTTTTTCGATTCTCAAACTTCCTAATATAGGGCTTTGAAATGCACCAAATCTCAATGCTAGGTGAGAGCAACACCAAAAAACGTTCCATTGCAAGTCACTTTTTCTGAAATATGCCATTTCGCTATAGACTTGATTACGGGAGATGGGCTATGAAGTTAAATTCAAGATACCGCACTTGATATTGAATTGAATTCTCCCTCCGAAAAAACTGTCCCTTTATCTATACTGTAAAAAGAAAAAAAGTTAAATTTACGGCAAAAACTGCTGGCAGCAATGTTGCCAGAAGTTTTTGTCGTAAAAATTGCAGTAAAATATGATGTAATACAAAAACTTACATTTGTTGTTACTGCAATTTTTACTGCGAAAATTGCTGGCAACATTGCTGCCAGCAATTTTTACCGTAAATTAACAATTTTTTTTTTTTTTTTTTTTTTTTTTCACAGTATAGAATATAAAATTAATATAAAGCTAAGTAGAATTGTTTAAAATATATCTTGCACCAGAATATAATCTGAATTGTATTTCTGCCTTTAATTCATTTACTTGTTTTTTGTTGTTATTCTTATTTTTTTTTTTTTCGAAAAAACGTCGTTATCTGTGTATAAAGATACTACTGTCACGTCATCTATCACGATCTGCTTTGTCCGTGGAGTTTAACAATTTGTTGTGGAAGATTAATGGGGTCCTTGATTGAGCTAATGAAAGGGGTTCGGTTAGCCAGGAATGAGAGCAATGGCATTATCCATCAAAGTGTGGAAATTTTCCTATACGTTTTCATTTGACTGACGTCCGAAGCACAGATTACACTAAAAGCTTCCAATTTTCATTTGCAAAGCCACATTTCATGTAAAATATTACGCAATTAAATGAAAAAATATTTTTTGCTGTCTTTTATGCATGTAAAAATAACATAAATTGTTAACGGAATGTTTAAGTGTTATCAATAAATTTGTTGTAAGAATTCTATTTGCCTCCGTAAGTTGAGGCGATAAGTTTGAATTAAGTTAATTTAATTCTTGGAATGAAATATGCAGTTTTTTCTTTTTGTAAATTATTATTATTATTTTTTTTAAATAAAAAAAAATATATATAAAGTAGTTTTACATGAACTACGTTACTAAAGACACGCGAGAAGTATTTTAAAAACATTACTAATTTTAGGATGTTTCTCTAAAAATAGATAAAAACTCAACACTATAACAAAATTTCTTTGTGTATAAAAGTATATAGAGTGTTAGTTACTAAAGATATTTGATATGCATTTTTAAAATATTGTCAATTTTGAGATTTGCTTTAAATATAGAGATAAAAGTTCAACGCTACATCAAAAGTCGTATATTACACTATGGAGAATGGGGCGTACAGAGATAAAAGCTACAGCAAAGGCTCTTTGTGTAAAAATTATAATAAGTAACAGAGTAACAGTAAATCAGATAAAAATATTTCGAAATAAATAATAAGAAATATTTTCCATCCACTACAGAAAAATTATTAATAATTGAATGACCTATTTATATTTATTCAGTACTGGAATGATAAAAGTCACAATTAATTTACCCACACATAAAAATATAATTTTAGAAATAGTCTTTTTCATAATAGATATATAAAACAATTACATGGTAATGTTGTTTTGTAATTTTTTGTATGCGTTATACTAAACATTTTAGAGCATAATATTTAAGGGAGTCTTGGATGAATATAAAGTTATTGTGTGTGAAAATTCTGTGGTCATAGTAGATGAATGTGACAAATATTACATGTTATTAGTAATAGCATTGTTAAAAACACTTCAACATAGTGAAGATGCTTCTTCAGTCTATTGCAAACTTGTGGGTTATCTGCAATAAATTAGGACTTATTTAGTACAATCCATCTTTAACACATTATTAACGTATGATCTTCCGTGTGCCGAAATACATTTCAAGTGTTCTAAATGATGAAAACGCGTACCCCGTCCCTTCCCTCCCTCCAAAAAGAGTATCATTGAATAAAATTATCTTAACTGTTATTCTTCTCATCTAGAGAAGAAAATTATAAAATAATATATCGTATCGGCTCAAAGCTTCTAATCAGACATTAGCAAATAATTAACAACTATCAATGCTAAGATATTCGACTAATTTAAAGCACATACTTGCAGAGATAATTTCTAAAATCTACTATTTTTTGAAATATGCATAATTTATTCTTAAAAATGTGAAAAAAAAGAAGATTTATATTAAAAAGATAATGACGAGTCAAAGGTAGCTTAATTTTTGAAAATAAACATAAACATGCAGCTTCTTTTTAAGCTATTGCATAGCTTTTATCGCGGGCTTTGAGCGCGGTGACCGAATCCAAAAATTCCGTAACGCGAAATATCCTAACACATCCGTAACGAAAAAACCTAACACTCGGCTAACGTCGTTTCCGTTCGGAAAACTTCGGGACGGTATCCTTCGGTAGACTTCGGCAGACATTGACGTGGTATTTTTTAGATATTAGGATATCAAGTCTCAAACTTATGTTTCTTATGATCTAATTTTCATAACGCGGCCAAATTTTGTTTGGTAATTTATTATGAGACAGTGTTTATTTTGGTGGTCTTATTTATTTTGGTGACAGGAGACCCCCCACCGTGAGGGTCGAAAAATTTAAAATGCTTATAATTCGCAATCTAACTTTCGTAGCGCGGCCAAACTTTGTTTGGTAATTTATTATGATACATTGTTAATTTCTGGTGACAAGAGACACCCCACGGTGAGGGTCGAAAAATTTAAAATGCTTATAACTCGCGATCTAATTTTCGCAGCGCGGCCAAACTTGTTTGGTAATTTATTATGAGACAGTGTTAATTTTTGGTGACAGAAGACACCCCACGGTGAGGGTCGAAAAATTAAAAATGCTTATAACTCGCGATCTAATTTTGGTAGCTTAGCCAAATTTTGTTTCGTAATTTATTATGAGACTGTTAATTTTTGGTGACAAGAGACCCCCCACGGTGAGGGCCGAAAAATTTAAAATGCTTATAACTCGCGATCTAATTTTTTTAGCGCGGTCAAATTTTGTTTGGTAATTTATTATGAGGCAGTGTTAATTTTTGGTAACAGGAGACCCCCCACCGTGAGGGTCGAAAAATTTAAAATGCTTATAACTCGCGATCTAATATTTTTAGCGCGGCCAAATTTTGTTTGGTAATTTATTATGAGGCAGTGTTAATTTTTGGGGACATTAGAACCCCCAGGTGAGGGTCGAAAAATTTAAAATGCTTATAACTCGCGATCTAATTTTCGTAACGCGGCCAAATTTTGTTTGGTAATTTATTATGAGACAGTGTTAATTGTTGGTGACAGAAGACACCCCACGGTGAGGGTCGAAAAATTAAAAATACTTATAACTCGCGAATTAATTTTCGTAGCGCGGCCAAATTTTGTTTGGTAATTTATTATGAGGCAGTGTTAATTTTTGGGGACATTAGACCCCCCACGGTGAGGGTCGAAAAATTTAAAATGCTTATAACTCACGATATAATTTTCGTAGCGCGGGCAAATTTTGTTTGATAATTTAATATGAGACTGTTAATTTTTGGTGACAGGAGACCCCCAACGGTGAGGGTCGAAAAATTTAAAATGTTTATAACTCGCGATCTAATTTTCGTAGCGTGGCCAAATTTTGTTTGGTAATTTATTATGAGGCAGTGTTAATTTTTGGGGACATTAGACCCCCACGTTGAGGGTCGAAAAATTTAAAATGCTTATAACTCGCGATCTAATTTTCGTAGCGCGGCCAATTTTTGTTTGGTAATTTATTATGAGACAGTGTTAATTTTTGGGGACATTAGGCCCCAACGGTGAGGGTCGAAAAATTCAAGATGCTTATAACTCACGATCTTATTTTCGTAGCGCGGCCAAATTTTGTTTGGTAATTTAATATGAGACTGTTAATTTTTGGTGACAGGAGACCCCCACGGTGAGGGTCGAATAATTTAAAAGGCGTATAACTCGCGATCTAATTTTCGTAGCGCGGCCAAATTTTGTTTGTTAATTTATTATGAGACAGTGTTAATTTTTGGGGACATTAGACCCACCCCCCACGGTGAGGGTCGAAAAATTTAAAATGCTTATAACTCACGATCTAATTTTCCTAGCGCGGGCAAATTTTGTTTGGTAATTTATTATGAGACTGTTAATTTTTGGTGACAGGAGACCCCCCCCCAGGGTGAGGTTCGAAAAATTTAAAAGGCTTATAACTCGCGATGTAATTTTCGTAGCTCGGCCAAATTTTGTTTCGTAATTTATTATGAGACAGTGTTAATTTTTGGTGACAGGAGACCCCCACGGTGAAGGTAGAAAAACTTAAAATGCTTATAACTCGCGATCTAATTTTCGTAGCGCGGCCAAATTTTGTTTGGTAATTTATTATGGGATATTGTTAATTTTTGGTGACAGGAGACCCCCACGATGAGGGTCGAAAAATTTAAAATGCTTATAACTCGCGATCTAATTTTCGTAGCGCGGCCAAATTTTGTTTGGTAATTTTTTATGAGACAGTGTTAATTTTTGGTGACAGGAGACCTTGAGGGTCCAAAAATTTCAAATGCTCAAAACTCGCGATCTAATTTTCGTGTCGCGACGTAATTTTGTTTGGTAATTTATTAAGCTATTGCATAGCTATTATCGCGGGCTTTGAGCGCGGCGACCGAATCTAGGAATTCCGTAACGAGAAAAAATCCTAACACTCCGGCTAACGACGTTTGAGTTTGGCAGACTTCGGCGCGTTATCCTTCGATAGACTTCAGCAGACATTGACGCGGTATTTTTGCATAAGTTGATAAAAAATGCTATGCAATAGCTTTACCGCGGCAGTCCCCGAGTGCCACACATATTTTTTAATGCAACTATGATTTTGTTTTGTTGATTTTTCTACTACGAATATGATTTGAAAATTTCGAAACTATTTGTAGTTTTCAAAGCTTTCCAAATTACTAGAAATAACTCATAAAAGATAAAAGTATATTCATTACGATCACAATGAAATATGAAATATTTAAATATAATGTTTTTGAAATGGATGACAAAAAATATTTTCCGGGTACATTCCATTTAATTTTATTGTAGAATCTATTTATAAAACGTATAAAAGATTCAGAACTAGTATGGCAACTATCGTAAAAATCCGTTTCCATGTTTAGAAAGTAAAGTACATAATACAGTATAATAATTACATAAAGTGATTTCATGGTAATATATATGAAGATCTAAAAAAAAAGGCGGTATGTGCCAAAAAAAAGTTTATAATATGATTGAAGATAATCAATAGTCTTCTGCGATGTGCTAAATTGCTACTTAACAAACAAACAAACAACAACAACAACAAAAAACTAACACTCGCAGATATTTTAATTGATAAACTAGATATTTCACAATAAACGCAAAAGAAGATTTGAAACTTTCAGCTCATTTTCTCAAACTGATGATTTTTTCATTTAGCGGTTTTATCATCTGAGCTCTTTTTATACATACATTTTCTTTACAATTAGCACTTAATCATTTTGGTAATTAATATCTATGAAAATGTTTGATATTTAGAACATTCTATGAGCAAAAACTTCCCATTCGTAACAGAAGACAGGAAAAAGCAAAGAATATTTGCCTGTTGTCATCAGCAGTCCTGTTGAAAATACTTCACAACTAGAGCATCAATACTTCTTCCGCCCATTGAATTTATGTAAATTACTTTCAATAATTTATAGTTACATTCGTACAATGCATATTTGGCACGTAATGAACACATGACCTTTCGCGTCTCGAAATATATTTGAAGTACTCAAGACGATAATAATGTGTACGAGGAAAGACTCATTAGATAAAGTTATTTCAACTTCTCTTATCTAAGAGAAATTTGCGAAATGAGCAAATTATAATAAGATCTCTTAGTGTCTTGCAGTTGATAATCTGAAATTAGGAAGTGGTCAATGACTATTAACTCTAAATTGTCGAACTAATACAAAACACACACTTGAACGATTCCTGTCTTGATTAAAATCCAGTCATTATCTCAAAATATCGTTCATTTATTACGAACTATGCTGAAATTAGTTATCATTATTCACAGTTACGTAAATTTAGTGAAAATGAAGGAAAAATAATTATGACATTCAAATTTTACGTAACTAATTTAGGAAGTTCATTTTATAACAAGGATCATTCTATTGAAATTGGCTTTATTAGCAGCTAAATCAGCAATTTATTTTGGAAAAGTGTCGTGTACTGGAATTTTTAATGTTTTCTTAGATAGTGTAAAATATTCAGTTTAAATTATCATTCTATTTTCAAATTCAGCTTCTTATTTGTGGGACGATCATTAGAGAATTGTTTATAAAGCCTCTTTCAAACATTTTCTGAAAGTTTTGTTATAATTGGTTTGATAGATGATACCTACTCAAAGTATGTTTTTTATTAATGTATTTTAGGAAGTAGTATTCCAAATTTGCATTGACACAGAATCACATACATAAGAAATCAGGAAGTGCGATTCACTGTTCTGAAGCATCACAATGAAATAACACTGAGATTGTAAGTCTTAAGCAGCAATAAATTTTTCAGAAATTGAAGTATAGTTCCGGCTAATGGACGTAAAAACTAGTACAATTCAGAACTAGCATGACAATTAACGTAAGAATCAATTCTCTGTGTTTAAAAAGTAAAATACGTAATACAATATAATAAGTACGAAAAGTGATTACATAGTAATATATCTGAAGATCTCAGATGATAAAGATGGTATGTGACAAAAAAAGAGTTAATTATATGATTGAAGATAATCAATGGTCCTCTATGATCTGCTAAATTGCTACTTAACAAACAAACAGCAACAACAACAACAAAAAAGGAAACTGATAATCGCAGATATTTTAATTGATAAACTAGATATTTCGCAATAAGTGCAAATAAAGATTTGGAACTTTCAGCTCATTTTCTCAAATTGATGATTATGTCATTTACCACTTTTATCATCTGAGCTCTTCACATGCATACATATTCTTTACAATTAGCACTAAGTCATTTCGGTAATTAATATGTATGAAAATGTTTGACATCTAGAACACTACAATGAGTAAAAACTTTCCAGAAGATAGGAAGAAGCAACGAACATTTGCCTGTTGTCAGCAGCAGTCCTATTGAAAGTACTTCACAACTAGAGCATCAATACTTCTTCTGCCCATCGAATTTATGTGAATTACCTCTAATAATTTGCAGTTGCATTTCGTACAATGCATATTTGGCACGTAATGAATATATGACCTTTCGCGTCTCGAAATATATTTGAAGTACTATTGACGATAATAATGTGTAGGAAGAAAGGCTCATTAGGTAAAGTTATTTCAACTTCTCCTTATCTAAGAGAAATTTGCGAAATGAGCAAATTATAATAAGATCTGTTAGTGTCTTGCAGTTGATAATCAGAAATTAGGAAGTGGTCAATGACTATCAACTCTAAATTGTCGGACTAAATACAAAACACATACTTGAGCGAATCCTTCCTGATTAAAATCCTGTCATTATCTGAAAATATCTTCTATTTATTAGGAACGATGTTGAAACAAGTTATCATTGTTTACAATTCCGCAAATATTGTGAAAATGAGGGGAAAATAATTATGACATTCTAATTTTACATAACTAATTTAGGAAGTTCATTTTATAACAATGATCATTCGCTTGAAATTGGTTTTATTAGCAACTAAACCATCAATTTATTTCGAAAGAGTGTCACGAACAGGAATTTTTACTGTCTTCTTTAGAATGTATTTAAGATTCAGTTTAAATTATCATACTATTTTCAAATTCACGATCATTAAAGAATTGTTTATAAAATCTTTTTCAAACTTTTTTTGAAAGTTTTGTTATAATTGGTTTGATATATGATGTCTACTGATATATGATATATGATTTCAAATTCACGATCATAAGAAACTTGTTTATAAAATCCCTTTCAAACCTTTTCTAAAAGTTTTGTTATAAATGGTTTGATATATGATATATACTCAAGGTGTGTATTTTATTAATGTATTTTAGAAAGCTGTAATCCAAATTTGCATTGACACTTAATAAGTATGTATGTATTATATTGCAGTATACGAAATGACGAAGTGTAATTTGCTTTTGTGATGCATCACAATGAGATAACATTGATAGTATCTTTTTCTTTATTAAGATTATTTTTGTTTTTTTCTTGAACTCTCTTTTTATGTATGCGCTTTTTGCACGAACTACTGGACCCGCTCCAGTAGGACAACTCATGGAATCAGTTTTTACCTGGTGAATTACGGTAGAAAGGCAAAGTCTTATTCCCCTTTGCAACGTTAACTTTGCCTATCAGTTCGACTCACAATTAACTCACCGTGCAACTTGTCTATCTGCAGAGTCTCCATCCTTTGTTTATTCTCCCCCCCCCCCCCCCACACACAATGTACCATTTTAATTTGGCAAGAATCCATCAACAATTACATTTCAAAAACTCCAGGCTATCCAAAGTAGATCGGGCAGCGATGACCAAGTTGGCAGAGCATTGTGTGCCAGCTAAATTCCGTCATGTATGCTAATGGCACCTGGTATATGTAAAATCCTTCGCGGGAACAAGTCCTTAAAATCACCTGTGAATTATAACTCTGGAAGTGCCTTGCCAGGTGAAGGTCTCGTTATCTGATCAAGGTTCTAAATTACGAGATCAATGAGTAGAAATGTACAGTACAAACTACAGGATGGAATGTTAAGTAACCGGCAAAATAAAGTATACTCAAATGAGCTAGGCACTGGAAATAGGACGGCTTGCAAGGTGAAAATATCAGATTTATTGCTGCTACGCAACGATTAGGTGGTCACCCGCCCCGATACCAGGTATCAAACTCGTTCAGCTGAGGAAACTCGGCAGGTATGACCTGGTCATCGGTTAGAAAGAAAGTAGTGGTTCATTATTAAGCAATATTGTGAATGATATTTATCCAATAAAAATATTTACATTTCATGTCAATACATAAACATTGATTGAAAAATTGCTTAGCCAGTATTGACAGTTATTAAAAAATTCTTCGAAATTAAATAAAAATTATTTCCCATGTTTTTTTGACGAATAGAAATCTTATGTTAACATTGACAGTAAATATTGTTTATGTATTTCCAAAGTGCAAACAATCCAAAGCTGTTATCCAAAAGTATTTAACAATTTAGCAAATAGTGAGCTTATGTGGGTATTTTTACTAACGATATTATTGCATTTAGTTCTGATTTTTACAAATTATGAATGCATATTAATAGATAAAAACGAAGAACATTAATTGCTTCAAAATATAGTAATGAATCTTATACATACTGATATTAAATAAGACTAATGAAATAAAATAAAATAAATGTACATATAAGCACAGACATGAAATCACATAAAACTGTCAAATTAGTAAAATTAAAAAAAAGCTTGAAATTTAAGTATACAAAAGCTGTCTCAAAAACAATTAAAACTTTAAATCAACGACAGCAGAAATTACGAAATATAGTTTAACAAACGAATATTTTCAATAATAAACTCCTGTAAAAATATCATTTAGATTTTTTCACCTATGCAATAGATGCAACAAATAATGTTTTCGATAAACGAAAATAAAAGAAAATATAATGGATTTTAATGACTTTCGAGAAATGACATATAAAATATGGCGAACGGATAATTTAGGAGAAAACAAGCTTACAAAAGAGAAAAATTTCAATTATGTACATAATATAATAAAAGAAACCTTAAAAAATATAATTATATCTCCTTCGCAATACACGAAAGTCATCTTAAAAGCAATTAGATAGTGCCACTAAAAATGATTAGATAGTGAACGAATATAAAAATATCAAATAAGCTTATGTACATAAAATTAGATTACCTCTATTCATGGCGAATAACTTAAGCACAATGCTCATTAAAAAAGCTTATATCATTCCCTTAGATGCTTTATTTTTATGCTAATTTAATCAAGGTTTCATTGGAATCATTTAATCAAAATATACTTATTTTTGCTTATCTGGAAAAATAGAATTATCGATAATTATACCTTTTCGTTAAGTTCAGAAGAAAAGAAAGAATCATTCTAAAATAACTCAACTTCATTGGAAAAGAATAAGAAAAGTAATTTTAAGGCTAAGTCTTTTTCTTAAATTATTTCTTCTTTCAGAGATTTTAAAATATTGAATCTGATGCCTTATCTAGCTTTTTGCTGTTTATTCAGGTATAGGTGTTGAATCATCTATCAAGTTCACCGCTTTTGTCAGCGAGGGTTAACATTTTGTAGTGGAAGATTAATGGGATATTTTCCTGAGACTACGAAATATCCTGTAGAAGGAAATAAAAGGTGGCTTGACCAAAGAATGGACCAAAAAACATCAAAATGAAGTAAAATGACTAAAGTTTTAAGCGCATTTTTTTTTAGATCGATGTTGGGAAGTGTATTTTGAGAGGTTAGAATTAAATATATAAAGCTCTACGGAATTTGATAGAGAGATAAAGTCAGGCATTTTTTGATCAAATAATAACAACAGAAAAGGGCAAAGCAGATAAATAAATTTTATCTGCTCGGTAGTAACTTAAGTTTAAGGGGAAAATTAAATAGATTTTCAAAAAGGCGAAGCAATTTCCTGAATTAAAAAATTAATATTTTACGGAATAAAATTAAAAAAAAATTAGTAAATAAAATAAAAAAGTCCCAAAAATTGTAGGTTAAAATGGGAAATTATCAGTAACTAGGTAATAAATTTTAATAGCCTATTAGTCTTGTTCCCGTTGCAAATTACTTTTCTTTAAAATGATAGAGCAGCGGTCAAAAATTGTTCGAGTTTCATGAACCACTAAATTCGTAATATTAAATCCTGCGAATCACTAATAGAATTCTTTTTTTTTTTTTTTTTTTTTTTAAATAAATATATTTGTACAATAATGATTAGTAAATTTTCATTTTATTAACAGGAAATGCACACATACAGTATTAAAAAAAGTATTAATGATTTAAAATTAAAGTTCCATTTTTAGTTCAAAAATTTCAAAAACACAAGATTTCCATGGAATTCCATGATTGGTGATATGCAAGAATTTCTTTTACAGATTGAAGTTTAGATTATTTATTCCTTTATTTTATAACGTTTCAATATTTTGGTGGCAATCTGAAAACATTTTTTGTTCAGATGTAACACATAAAACACAAAGTTAAGGCATGTTGTTCTTTGAATAATAATATAATAAATTTAAATGTAAAAATAAATAAATAAATAAATAAAAGTAAAAATAAAAGTAAAAACATGCTTTTATTGAAATTCAGAAAAATGTAGACAATATATACGTTCTTTTACTTGCACTAAAATGTAGAAAATTCTTTAAAAAACCTTAAATGCATGGAGTTTAAATAAAATTGCGATGAGGGTGCTAGTGAAAAATTAATGGACTTAAATAAGAATTTTGCCAAATAAGCCAACTGTTGTCAAGTTGGCTTCATCTACAGGAACTTATTTTTGTCGGTAAATTAGGTAATATTTCACCATGTTAGTCAAAGATAATCTATATTTTGCCAATTTGACGCTATTATGGTAACCTTGTCATTAATACTTGACAGCAATCACTCATTGTTGAAGCTGATGCTGATTTCTCCACAGGAATTCAAACGTATCCACTAAATAAATTTTTTCGTAGTATCTCCCCTTACGGATCAAATATAAAAAAAATCAATGCGCAATTCATGTATTGCCAACGAGAATACATACATATATTCCAATTTTTAAAGCTCTATGTAACAAAAAGTGGGTGAAAAGTGAATCAGAAGATTTGATTGCCTCACAAAATCATAATTGTAAGTGAAAAAAAGAGTACTTAAAAATGTATGTTTTTAAAATAAATAGAAGTAACATTTATTAATATAAATAATTACCAGTGACAGCTGCAATTGAAAATTTCAAAACCAAATATGTAAAATTTCGTAAATATAAAAATAGATTTTTGTTTTATTAGTTACAAAACATGAAATTTCAAATAATATCCAGATTTTCCTGCGGATCACCGAAATTTTCTGGCGAACTTCTACAGTTCTACAAACTACAGATTGACAATTTCTGCTGTAGAAGCATGTTAATAGAACATTTTAAATAATCATAAAAAATGAGATTTTGAAACTTTGATAACTAATGGGATTCACTGTAAAAAAAAAAAAAAAAAAAAAAAAAAAAATGAATTTACGGAGATTGTACTAGTAATGGGAATGCAAGTACAATTCACTATTTTTAAAGGAAAAATTCCGTTTTTTTTCTGCAATTAATGGAAAGGTTTTCGTTAAAAAATAGTAAATTGTACTGGCTTCCTGATTACCAGTACAATCTCTGTAAAATCATTCGTTCGTTCGTTTTTTTTTTTTTTTTTTTTTTTTTTTTTTTTTTTTTTTTTTTTTAAACACCGAAGAAATTTTTTAAAACTCAATCGCAAATTTTCAAACTGGATTATCGATATTGTCAAGAATAAGATTCTTTTTATCTAACTTTTTTCTGTTTATTCTATTATAAGCATTGAATTATCAATCAATTTCAATACTTTTGTCAGTGACAGCATAGCATTTTGTATCAGAAGATTAATGGAATAATTTTTGGGATTCATGATATAATCCATAGAAGGAAATAACAGGCTGTTTGGCCAAAGACTGGCCACAAAAACATCAAAATAAAATCAAATGATTACCGTTTTCAACAATATCTTTTAAAGTTACAGTATATGTACCATTTGGAGTTTATTTTAAGATGTTGGCTTTTAAAAAAATAATAAAAAAAGATCAATGAAATTTGATAGAGAAATAACGATAAACTATTTTTTCCTGGACATAAAGAAAAAAAGAGGAAAAAAGAAAAAAAAAGAGGTGATTCAAGATTTTTTAAAAATCTTTTCATCTATCAAATAGTACATAATTTATGTTTCAGGAATAAAGCATTAAAAACACAAAATAGTTTACAGGATTAGTGCAAGTGAATGGCCAGTTTTAAAATTTTATATTTTCAAAACTATTGCACATATAATAAGTGATATATTAAAATAAAAAAGACCCTTCCAAGTTTATTTTCAGTTAGAAATGTTTGATAGGCTAATCTATCATGACACGACAAATACCTAATCTGTAATTAAGTTCGTACCACATATTTATCAGTTCTGCACAAGTCAAAGATTCTTAACGCAGTACCGGTACATTAAAACACTAAATAATGTAGCATTGATGCATCGAGTACATTTTATGGTGCATGAATGATGCATTACTTAATATTTTAATGCATCATTGCTGCATTAAGAATTGTTGATTGTGAAAAGCTGCCAAACGTGTGAAACGATCTTGATTACAGATTAAGTGTTTGTCGTATTACGAAACGTTTACTTCAAACTTTTGCAACTGAAAAAAGAAAAAAAAACTGGTGGTTATATTAAAGAAACCTCTTGTTAGAATTACTTAAAAAAAAGAAAACCTATTTAAGTCGACAATGCATGCATGAAATCAAGATCTCACAATCATACTAGGACAAGTCCATTAAAAAAAAAAAAATAAAAAAAAAATAAAAAAAATGAGATAGTCTATTTAAAAGGTGCATGAAATCTGTTTTATCCATTCACATCTGTTTTATACATAGTGAACTAAGTCTGTTTTCGCATGCTTTATCATATATATCATCTGTTTACAGAGTTGGTTCATTATATTGATAAAATAGGTTTTGATGCACTTTCTAAATTAACTACCTCATTTGTTTTTCAAAATGGACTTAATATACTATGGTTGTGATCCCCCTCAAATTCAACAATTACTGTCCCGAGTGTATATGAAATATTTGTGCTGCGATGGTTGAAGTAGAATTTAAAAGCCTAATGTCTTAGATGTCTATATGCTCAATTTCAGAGCCGTAGGTGCTACGTTAATATAGTTTTGTAGGCAGGGGTGGAGTTTCAAAGCCCTAATTTTTGAGGGATTTTTTAAAGAGAAAAGCTTTTTTGGATTTTATGGTGCCAGATTTATGACAGTAGATGAGATGGGGCTATACCACTGTGATCCCGAGTCCAAACGACAGCAACTGCGTTTCATCCACTTTCACAAATCTGGCCCTGTAAGTTCCAAACTATCGTTTTATTCCCACTCCCCTTCTTCCACTCCGTCCTCCAAAATATGTTAATATAGAAGCTACGATTTTGAAATCGAGCGTATAGGCATTAGGCTTCGATATTTCTCATCAACCATTGCAGTACAAATATTTTATATACACTAGTGACAACAATTGAGTAACCCCTACGTATTTTACTGTTTTTAATGAAAAATAGGCTACAATATTATTTTCAAATAATTTTTTTAATACTACATACAATAATATGGATTTTTTTCGCAAAATTAAATCACGTTCTACTACCTTACCATCTATAAAAGTTGCATTTAAAATATGTAAATATTTCCATTATACAAATCTAAATTTTTCAGAATGACAGTTACAAATACTCTTAATTCAGTGCATGGTATAAATTCATTTACATTTCTGTAAAGATCTTAAGCTATTTATGAGTAGGAAAATTAGATAAATTCTTGAGAGGTTACTTTGTTTCTTTTGTGGAAATTTAATGCGTGATTGTTGTAATAATACCGAGATTCTTTGAAAAACTTATATATGATTAAAATAAAAGTTGTCTAAATTGATAGACAAACCAAAACATTTTTCAAAAATTTATAAAAAAAATGTAATCAACATTTTATTTAGGAATACAGTGTATTTTTACAATGTACTTATTTAATTAATGACTTTTCTACAATAAAAAAAGTGCATAGCTGAATAGATTTTATAAAAAAGAAAGCATCTGATGATTAACTTTATTGTTTATTCGAAAGCGATAAATCTGAATTTCCACAATAATACATGTTTACAAAAATCATTTCATCAATATTTTATTCTGGAATATAATCTACTTATATAATTTAGTTAGGATATAAAGGAATATAATGTGCTTATTTTAATGACTTTTTTATAATAAAAACGTGCTTTTATACTATCAACTTTTATATAACATAAAAAATATAGCTGAATAGATTTTATAAAAAAGCACCTGATGAATATCTTTATTGTTTATTTCAAAACGGCATGTGTGAATTTTCACGGCAATACACGTTGAAAAAACACATTTATTTTCGGAAATCTCAAAGCATCAAGTTTGATACCTTATCTAACTTCTAGTTGTTTATTCAGATACAGGTGTCGAATCATCTATCAAGCTCACTTGCTTTGTTGGTGTAGACTCACTTTGTGTTGTACAAGAAGATTAATGATGTCATTTCTTTGAACGACGATCAGGGAAGAGTTGAAGCACAGCAGCCTGTAGCGAGTAGCGGAATGCTTAAAGAAAACTATTGGAGGTAAATTGCGTAAAAGATGTATTGGAAAAAATATTTATGCTTGTCGCACATGGAATTTTTGGAGTTTATTCTCGGCAGATAAGTATTACAAAAGCCTAACTTTGTTCAGAAAAAGTTTTACAGAAGCTTTGTGGTTGTTATTCTTTTACTGTGCAATGATTCAGATGATCGAAAGGAAGCAAACTATTTCTAGATGCCCTTTTAGAAGCGTGTATTTAGGGGGAAAAAGGAAGCTTTAAAAATAAATTAGCAGAAATTAATTCTCAAGAAATTTTTAATATATAGAAATTGGTGGTGAGTTCACTAATAAGACTAGTAGGCTCAATTCTACTGTCGCTATTCTACTAAGAGTTGAAGCACAGCAGCCTGTAGCGAGCAGTGGAATGCTTAAAGAACTATTGGAGGTAAATTACTCAAAATATGTATTGGAGAAATTTTTTATTCTGGTCGCACATTGATTTTTCGGAATTTATTCTTTACAGATAAACATTACAAAATCCTAGCTTTATACAGAAAAAGTTTTACCGAAGTTTTGTGGCAGTTATTCTTTTACTGTGTAAAAATTTCAGATGATCCAAAGGAAGGAAACTATTTTCAGATGCCGTTTTTGAAAGTGTGTATTAAGGAAAAATATAGAAATAAAAATTAATTAGCAGAAATTTAATGCAAAGAAAATTTTAATATATAAGAATCAGTCATTAATTTACTATTAAGACAGATAGGCCTAAACCTACGGCAACAATTGTTTGAGAAAGAATATTTTGTAAAATGTTGCTTCGCCGAAAAGAAAGTAAAATTAATTAGTACCATTATATCCTTTATTTGTATTAAAATAAGATATCAAATATTTCCGCCTTGTTGCATATAATAATTAAATATTGCCCAACATAATAAAGCTTCTGATTTTGGCCTTTGAAATTCAGGAAAAACGTTTTATTAGTATTTTATTCATATGTATTATTTTTTCAATTATAATAATTTTTGTATTATAGAAAAAGCAAAATTAACACTATGAATAGTTCAGATGTAAAAGTATATATTGACACATATTTTTATTAAGTGTTTATTTGAAAATAATTTACGTGCATTTTCACGGCAATACAAGTATAAAGAGCACATTCATTTTCTGAAATCTGAAAGCATCAAGTTTGATACCTTATCTAGCTTTTATTTGTTTATTCAATTACAGGTGTCGAATCATTTATTAAATTCACTCTCTTTGTTGGTGTGAGCTCACTTTATGTTGCGCTAGAAGATTATGATGTCATTTCTTTGCAGGGGAAGAGAAAAGAGGAGGGAATAGGTGAAGAACAACAAGCAGCTTGTAGCGAGCAGTGGAATGCTTAAAAAACTATTGGAGGTAAATTATGTGAAAGATGTACTGGAGAAAAAATTTAACCTTGTACCACAGTTTATTCTCGGCAGATAAGTATTACAAAAGCCTTACTTCGGTTTTACAGAAGTTTTGTGGATGCTATTCTTTTACTGTGTAAAGATTGAGATGTTCAGAAAGAAGCAAACTACTTCCAGAAACCCTTTTAGAAGCGTGTATTTAGAAAAAAGAAAGCTTTAAAAATGAATTAGCAGAAAGTTAATACTAAAAAAAAATTAATATATAGGAATCAGTGGTGAGTTCACTAATAAGACTAATAGGATCAATCTTACTATATATAATGTAGCAATTGTCTGACAAAGAATATTTTGTAAAATGTTGCTTCGCTGAAAATAAAATAAAATAAATTAGCATCACTATTTACTTTAAATGTATTGAAATAATTTTCGCCTTGTTGCATATTATAATTAAATATTGCTTAAAATAATAAAGCATCTGATTTTGTCCCATGAGATTTAGTTCGGATGAAAAAGTATATATTGACGGATATCTTAAATAATTTATGCGAATTCTCACGACAGTACTTGTTGAAAGAACACATTTATTTTCTGAAATCTGAAAGCATCATGTTTGATACCTTATCTAGCTACTGGTTTTTTATTCATATACAGGTGTCGAATCATTCATCAAGCTCACTCGCTTTGTTGGTGTGAGTTCACTTTGTGTTGCACTAGAAGATTAATGATGTCATTTCTTTGAACGACGATCAGAGAAGAGTTGCAGCACAGCAGCCTGTAGTGAGCAGTGGAATGCTTAAAGAACTATTGGAGATAAATTACGTAAGAGGTGTATCGGAGAAAAATTTAATCCTTGTCACACATTGATTTATCGGAGTTTATTCCCGTCAAATAAGTATTACAAAAGCCTAACTTTGTACCGAAAAAGTTTTACAGAAGTTTTGTGGTTGTTATTCTTTTACTGTGTAATGATTCATATATTTGAAAGGAAGCAAGCTATTTCTAGTTGTTCTTTTAAAAGCGTATAGTTAGAAAAAGAAAATAATGTATATTTTAATAATAATATATTTATATATTATATAATAATAATATATTTTAATATATAGGAATGGGTAGTGAATTTACAAATAAGACAGATAGGTTCCATTCTACAGAGGCAATTGTTTAACAAAAAATATTTTGTAAAATGTTCCTTCGTCTAAAAGAGGGTGAAATAAATTAGTACCGTTCTTTCCTTTTATTTTATTAAAATGAGATGTCATGTATTATTACCATGTTGCGTATTACAATTAAATATTTTCTAAAATAACAGAGTAACAGACTCCCTCCTCCCATGCTGAAACTAAGCAAAACTATTTTATTGACATTTTATTTATAAATATGCTGTTTCATTTATAAAAATATCATAGAAAAAAGCAAAACCAAAGTCGTGAATAGTTCGGATGAAAATGTATATATTGACAAATATCTTTAATAAGTGTTTATTCGAAAACAATTTTAGTGAATTTTCGCTAAAATCTTTGTGAAAGGAACGCATTTATTTTCGGAAATTTGAAAGCGTCAAGTTTGATACTTTATCTAGCTTCTGGATGTTTAATCAAATACAGGTGTCGAATCATCAATCAAGTTTATTCGATTTGTTGGTGTGAGTTTACTTTGTGTTGTATTAGAAGATTAATGATGTTGTTTCTTTGAACAACAAACAGCGTAGAAGTGAAGAACAGCAGCCTGCAGAGAGCAGTAGGATGCTTAAAGAACTATCGGAACAAAATTACACAAAGCTTGCATTGGAAAAAAGTTTAATGCTAGTCGCACATTGTTTTTTTGAGGTTCATTCTCAGCAGATAAGAATTACTAAAGACGATTTTTACAAAGAAAAAGTTTGGTACGTGTTGCTCTTTTTTTGCAGCGCTGTGATTCAGATTTTCCGGAGAAATAAAACTACTTGCATATCCTTTTTTCGAATCACGCATTGAAAGAAAGCTAAATTACGTTTAAAAGATATAAGAATATAAAGTTAACATTCTGTGAATTTTTAATTGTATATAATGTAGTATCTGTATGAGCATAGTTCAACATAAAATTTTTATTGAAAAAGTTTATAGAAGAAGTTTTACTGAAGTTTTGGGGCTATTGTTCTTTTTATGTGTAATGAATCATATGTTCCAATGTATGCAAACTATTTGCAGAAACATTTTTAAATACGCAAAATTGAAGAAAAAAAAAACTTTACAAATGCTGTAAAGTAAAGTTAATATTCTGCGAAAATTTTAATGTATAAGAATGATGGGTGAGTTTACTAATACGATAGATAGGCTCAATACTACGGCATCAATTGTTTGACAAAGAATATTTTGTAAAATGTTCCTACACTGGACAAAAAAAGTAAATTAAATTAATACCGTTATTTTCTTTTATTGTATTAAAACGGGATGTTGTGTATTTTTACCATATTGCATATTTTAATTAAATATTGCCTAAAATAATAGAGCATCTTATTCTCCTGTCCTCTTTCAGAAAGTAAGCAAATGTATTTTATTAACATTTTATTTATAAATATGATTATTCAGTTGTAATATTTTTTGTATAGTAGAAAAGGCAAAACTAGCATTGCGATTACAGTCAAACCTTGTTAATACGCGCCCTGCTTAATACGTGAAACCGCTTAATACGCGAATTTTCTTTGGTCCCTTGAAATACGCCTATCTTACACATATAACCCCCCCTCCTTAATATGCGAATGGTTAATACGCGAACCCGTTTAATACGCGAAATTTTATCAGTGCCTAGAAAGAAAAACCTACGTTTAATACGCGAGTGAGCTTAGTTCTAAACATACAAGTTTTTACATGAAGTATTTTCCCAAGCATTTTATACAACAATTGTTTAAAGAATTATATAACATATTTTTTATACAAAAACTATTTAAACCCAATTAAATAAGCATTTTTTCCCTCAAAACCACACGCTGACTAGCTTTGGACCCCGATCTGGGGCTAGCACAAAATTGCCCAGTCAAAATTCTCCCAATGAAATCTCATAAGCAGGGCGAGGCTAGTGTTGTGCAAAATTCATAGACAATATGTCTGCTTTGAAAAACACTTGTTTTCATTAGGAGAACACAGTGTAAAATTTTAATAGAAATTCAAATTTTTAAAAAATACAACATTTAAAGATTTTTAATTTATGCATTTCCGCCTATCATGAGTTGCTAGTTAAATAAATGCAAACTAAAAAATAATTGATACAAAACTTTTTAAAAACCTGAGTGTTTTGTCGTGGTTTCGCACGCAATTGTTTTGTGTACCCATAGGTTCAAAAAATCAAATTACGCAAAGCACAATGTATCTTCCATTCAATACTTTTCTTGTAGTTTTTGTCATTTAAAAATATAAATGTAGACAAAAAGGGAATGAAATTTACAAAATCATACAAATTTGAAGTTCATTCTTCGCGCGGCGCGGGCTGTGTGAGACAGCTAGTTTTTATGAAATCAAAAATGAAAAGAACTTTTTCCCACAATTAAGAAATGATGTGTTTTCCCTCCCTTTAATTAGAACGGTAGAACCAATAGATGGAGCATGCGCTGCAATTGCAGATTAATCACGTGAGTATTTCCAGTCGCTATTTCATCAGCGCTGTGATATTTTTAAAAGAGTGGCTTGTCGCTCCCAGTATTATCTAGTTTACCATATCCATCTATGCTTTTATAATCTAGTCTAAACTATGGCGGAAGGAGCAAAACATATTAAACAAAAGGCTCTTTACATCACTGAGAAGGTACAAATTATAAATCAATACGATGCCCAAAGTATCTCAAATAAGTCTGCGTTCACCAAAGAAAAAAACATATCTGTGTAAATTTTAAGAACTTTGTTAAAGAATAGGAATGCCACCGTTAACCAAGCTGTTTTTGGAGGAACAAAGAACAAGAAAATAAAAACCGCCAAGTTTGGGGACATGGAAAAGGCCCTTCATGAGTAGTTTGTTCAAGCGCGTTCTACGAATGTCTCAATAAGAGGTTTGTAAATACAAGAAAAAAGCTTCTGAAATCGCTGCAAAAATGGGATTGCTAGATTTCAATGTCTCAGATTAATGGATGGATCGACTTAAAACTCGGTATGACATAAAATTCAAGCATGTGTGTGGTGAGTCAGCTGCAGCCAACATTGAAGATGTTACTGTTGGAAAATTAAAGTGCTTCCGCAACTTGTAGAAAACTACTCAAGTCGGGATATTTGCAACGTGGACGAATTTGGGCTTTTTTACAAACTGACATCCAATAAAACAATGGCCATGAAAGGAGAAACATGTCATGGAGGCAAACTGAGCAAAGAGCGTCTTACACTCGTATTCACCAACTACTTTGACCCCGAGTTAAACTGAAAAACCTCGGCCGAACGCTGAAACAGTATTCATCTTTGATCCTGATTGGATGTCACTTTTATAATGTCCAATCAAATGTTATCATGAATTTCATTTAAGCGCTTGATCGAGATGTTCTAGGTTGAGGTAGATGGTGAATACGAGCATTACTATTCTACTCGGTGCCAACTCTGATAAATCAGATAAATTAAAGTTGCTGATCATAGAGAAATCACGCAGACCGCGATGCTTTAAAAATGTCAAGAATTCCTTCTGTCTGTACCAGTGGCGCAGCTAAGGGTGTGGTTTTAGGGTTAAAACCTCTCCCAGAGCTAAGAAAGATCGCTGTAATTGCTGGTTATATAATCAAAACCAAACTTAATATTTAAATGTTTTGGAGTATTTTGGAATCCGCCGCTTTATTGAATCAGATTTCGTTTAATGAAGTGATTCAATTAAAGGCGAAAATTCTACTTAAAATTGTTGAAATGCATGTTATATGCATTAGTTAAGAAAAAATTGGTTATTTGAACTAAATCACTTTTCTGAGACATATTATGCTAAAAATTATGATTTCCTGCCACACAGTTGCTCTTTGTGTTTAACTATTCGACAGTGAATATTCCAATTAGTACTAAGTCTATTAACCGGCGATTCAAATAACTGGCAATCACCTTTATTAGAAACACCCCCCCCCCCCCCCTAGAACCGAATTCTGGCTGGGCCACTGGCCTGTACGAAAGCCAGCGTAGAGCATGGATGACGGGCAACATTTTTACAACATGGCTTAGTAATTTTCATCGGCGTATGAGAAAAGAATAGCACCATTTGTTATTGCTTGTGGACAACTGCACTGCGCATCCAAAGGATAACGAAGACCTGAATAATCTCCAAGTAGAATTTCTACCTCCAAATTCGACTAGTGCCACCCAGCCAATGGACCAAGGAATAATTGACAGCGCTAAAGTAAATTACAAGACTCGCGTCGTACGGTGATATCTTCACTAAATGGAACACAGCAACAATCCTTCTTTCTAGGGGTGTCGTCCAATGCAGACCTCGACGCTATGCACATGCTTGCTGCAGCACGGACGAGAGTCACACCAACAACAATTACAAATTTCTTTCACAAAGTGGGTTTCGGAAGTAGCAAGGACATCAT
This sequence comes from Maratus speculifer, assembly GCA_964019185.1. NCBI lineage: Eukaryota > Metazoa > Arthropoda > Arachnida > Araneae > Salticidae > Maratus > Maratus speculifer. Next base: position 288,050,998 of record OZ025289.1, read on the forward strand.
TTACACAGAGCCAACCTCACACCTTAACGATGATGAAGATTGGGTGGCCGCAAAACAAACTGTAGGGGAAAATTTTGTCAATTTTGACACGTACATTAATACAAAGATTTAGTTACCTCCGAACTTAGAATTCTGGATGATATCACTGATGTAACTGCGACATACAAACCGGCTGAGGAGGAAGAAGATGATGAACTTGCGCTTCCGGACCCATCCCTTTCTCCAAAGTTACACAGCCATTCAATTTCCTAAGACAATGTACATCGTCACTGGGGGACCCTCAACAAGCAAACTTTACCATTATCTATATAAGGCGGAGAACATCATAGTGATGGCGCGACCGCATGTTAAATAGGCCAAAATTAACAGCTACTTTTCCAAAACGTAATTTTTATAAGACATTATTGACTTCGGTAAGTTTTTTTTAATCGGCTTTTTATTATTATCAACACTATTTATTATCACATCTATCTGTTCTGTGTAGCTAAAAGAGATTTCAATTTTGTTAACATTAGTTTTAGTTAATATGGTTAGCAGAAATTTTTGTGTTCGTCGTATTCAATTTTGTGTGTCATACGTTATAAATCTAAATTTGAAAAGACATAGGATTTTTACTTCAGAAAAATCATTTGAATTTTCATCTTTCAAACACTCCTGCTTAATAAGCACATAATGATTAAAATAAATAAAATGCCATTTTATGCCTTAAAAACGCTAAAAATTGGCAAAGAATATGTTTTTTCCGCATAGATTGTTATTAGATAGACCACTCGACGAAAATTCGCGACCTTCGGTTAATATGCGAACCCGTTTAATACGCGAATTTTGATCGGACTCCTGATTCGCGTATTAACGAGGCTCGACTGTATTTCGGATGAAAATGTATATATTGGCAAATATCTTTAATAATTGTTTATTCGACAACAATTTAAGTGAATTTTCACTAAAATCCATGTGAAAGGAACGCATTTATTTTCGGAAATCTGAAATCGTCAAGCTTGATACCTTATCTAGCTTCAGGTTGTTTAATCAAATACAGGTGTCGAATCATCAATCAAGTTCACTCGATTTGTTGGTGTGAGTTTACTTTGTGTTGTATTAGAAGATTAATGATGTTGTTTCTTTGAACAACAAACAGCGTAGAAGTGAAGAACAGCAGCCTGCAAAAGGAGTTCGATGCTTAAAGAACTATCGGAACAAAATTACACAAAGCTTGCATTGGAGAAAAGTTTAATGCTTGTCTCATATTGGATTTTTTTCGGTTCATTCTCTGCAGATAAGGATTACAAAAGGCGAACTTTGCAAAGAAAAAGTTTTGTAGCTGTTGCTCTTTTTTGCAGTGCTGTGATTCAGATTTTCTGAAGAACGAAAACTATTTACATACGCATTTTTTGAATCACGCATTGAAAAAAAGTTAAATTACGTCTAAAAGATATAAAAATATAAAGTTAACATTCTGCAAATTTTTAATTGTATATAATACAGTATCTGTATGTGCATAGTTCTAAATCTCACAAGATGGTAGTTTTTGCTCATTTTATCGGAATAAAAAAAGAAAGAAAAATAAACTATAGTTAAAAAAATACTGTACATATATATATACACTAAATTAACTGTGATGGTCTTTTAAAATATATTTTAAGATTCATTGCGCTAAATAACAACTGATGTAAAACAGCGTAATATTTCATATATTCAAACAGCGCAAGAAATTGAACTTTATCACTAAAATAATTAATTGTATATGAATAAAGCAATTTATGATGATGCATTAGAATATACAAGTAACATTTATGACTAATACTAAAAAATACACTTTTTTAAATTTTATGTATGTATATTATTTCAGAAGGAAATAATTTATGATAGAATCATTTATCCCCCAATCATTTTTAATTGCTTGATTTTAAAACTGTAATGTCTCTTTTTTAAAAAACTTGCATATAACATACACACAATATGTAAATATTTATACATTTATTTACTTATTTGTTTATTTATATACTCTGTTACAAGATGAGTGTTCAAACTTGATATTTTATATAGGACTCGTTGTTGATTCAAATACAGGTGTTGATCATCCATCAAATTCCTGGTCTTTATTGTCAACGGATGACACAGAGTGGCGGATGATTAATGCGAATCTTTTATAGAAGCAATAATAAAGCCTTATAGTACTAAAATACCACTAAAATACTCACATTTTCAATTATTTTAACCAGTCTAGAAGTTAATTATTAAAAATTAACATTACCGTAAAACTTATACGGAGGCAGCGGCTTCAGTTAAATCGCTTTAAAAATATTTCTTTACCTCATTTAAAATATTTTTGTAATTGGAACTATATGTCTATGACAAATGGTTTAGGAATTAGCTATTAGACAACATTGGAAATGGATGCCTTTTATAATACTTTAAGCACTTAGTGTACGTTCCCTTAAAACTTAATCCAACTCATCCATTTTAGTGGTTTAAGTCATGAAATTTAAAGTTTCATAACTTGGTTAGTTATAATGTTAGTTGAATGGGACTTTTTTTGTATTGCTTGTTAGAGCGATGGAATATTTTTTTTTTACAAAATATCGCATGTAGGACAGAGAGACCGTATAAAAATTTTATTTTTGCAATTTTATAATTAAATTTTTTTGGACTTAAATCATTTAAAAAACAAGTTTTTAAAACGTATTTGCAATTGGAACTATATGACTAACGGTTTAAAAATTAGCCATTGGACATCGCTGAGGATGGACACACTGCATATACACAATATGTAAATATTTATCCATTTATTTACTTATTTGTTTATTTATATATTCTATTCCAAGATGAGTGTTCAAACTTGATATTTTATATAAGACTCGTTGTTGATTCAAATACAGGTGTTGATCATTCATCAAATTCCTGGCCTTTGTTGTCAGCGGCTGACACTGAGTGGCGGAAGATTAATGCGAGCCTTTTATGGAAGCAATAACAAAGCCTCATAGTTGACAGGATAGACAGAAAATAAGTACATCCAAACTACCTCAGAAATATTAAAGAAAACTTAAAATACCAAAAATGTTAAACTAAGTTTTATGAAAGTGCTTTTGAATGCTGAAATTTATATAAGGGGAAGAATATTTAAGTAGATTAAACTTAAAATGAGCGAAATGAGAGCTATAAATTTTCGCCGGCTTCATGAAAGAGATTAATGAAATTGTGGCAAAAGCGTTGAAAGTTTAGAGTAAGATAATTACCTTTTAATTCGACGCTTTTCTATTTGCATTTACATGTAATTATGAAACTGAAGATTTTTTCCCTTTAAAAATGTTAGAGTTTTGTATAATTTTTCAATGGTGCGTATTATTAGTTTCACAATGTGAAAAAATAAGTTCGAAAAAAGTAAACTGAAGGTGATATTCTGCAAATAAGTTTATTGATAAACATATGGTTTTTATGTTGCATATACCTGTATATTTTGTTTTATATATATAAAAGGTAAATTGACTGCCAAACGAAAGGCGGTGATGTAATATTTCATGTGGATCATAAAACGTCATAGAAAGCCTGTCGCATCTCTAATCATTTCCGCGTTATGGTGGATAGAACGAAGTGTACCAAAACGCATCAAATTTAAAGAAAAAAAACTGATATTTCTGTAAAACCTATACGCAAAAAATAAATACATATTCGAAAAAAAGCAGAAAAATTGGTAACGTAGCATAATTTAAAAAGGATATCTGCATTTAACGACGAACAACAAACAATAAAAAATTGGCGAAGTAAAAAAGCGAATTGTCGCCAAATTCTGTAATCGACAATTCAGCAAATGGTTTTCTAAGTTACAATAAGTCAAATTTAGTAAAAACTTGCTCATTACACCAGCTATTGAATGAGCTATAATAAATAGTATCGGTATCCACTTTACGTAAAAATTTAACATTTTGTTTACATTGAATTCGCGTTTGCTGAAAACGCTGCACGCTGAAGCTGAACAAGGAATTCAAATCAAGGTTGGCACTTCGCGAGTTTTCTTTTACGCAACGAACACGGATTTCAGTGAAGTATTGAATAGAACAGGGCTATGCAATGAGCCGCTCGCGGGCGCCATCGATTCCTTTAGGGATTTTGTTGGAGCCCTTTTGAACGTTCATTGTGATCGTGTTTTTTAGTAGTAAAATTCCACTATGAAGGATTATTTCTTTAAAATAATTAACATTTGCATCAGAGATATTTTCAAAACCTGCTAAAACACATAAAAACCAGAAACATACTTTGAAAACTTAATCATGTATAGTTTCATAATTTGTAGTTATTGTTTATAAAGTTTAATTATGGTAGTCAAATTTGAATATAGCTCTTTTTAATACTTAAGAAGTAACAGAAAAATAAACATATCTCAGTTTTTCCTGCCTCTTTGAAAACACAAATTCATGAAAGTTCAATTTTTATCTTTTTGCTGTTGCCACACTGACCCCTTAGTTGTTTTATAAGAAGGATAAATGGCCTATTTTTCCCCTGTTGATTTTCGAAACTTTAGGATAAATCTGCTGTATAAAAATGTTTAATTTGAAATTTAATACGTGTAATATCAGAACCGTAGGGAATTTTCGTCTACCGATGTAAGACGCATTTGCATTATGTTGAGAGTGCATTTATACTGATATTGTGCTATAATAATGTCACATATTTTCTATTATGGGAAAAATGGCGCCCTGTACTGACTGATAAAAGCCGAAATGCGCGTGCGCTTACTATAAGGTTGGGCAGGCCTGGTATTAAATATGCAAACATGATACAGGCAGATTGCTTGTCGGACGACACTACTGGATGAAGGTCAGTTCATACTATGTGATTGCGCGCACTTACCAATGGCGAATCCCTTCCTCAACAGGGTTTTTCCTCTTTAAATTATTACTCTACTTCTTCACACAGTTATGTCACACTCACACACACATACTGAAAATTATGATCACTGTTCCGTTTTAATTTGATCCACTCTAATATCAACCCAAATTAATTTGGCAGAATAAACTGTATATTGAATTTTGTTATTTGAAGCTTCTATAGATCGATTTATCTTAAAAAACAAACAGTTTACAAATAATGTTTTTTTGAAAAAAATAGTCAAAATATTTATAATTTCACAATTAATTCTAAAAAAAAGTGTGAATTGCAATCATGAATTTTTTTAAAACAGAAATCGATATTATATAAAATTCAAGTATACGTATCTAAAATTATACTTCATTCTGCAAAGTTGTTTTTGAGTTATGCGTAGAAAGCTAGCTGCATTGCAATCCAATTTGCAACGATTAAAAATGAACTTGACTTAAGGAGTTTCAAATTTCAAAAATGCTAAATTTTAAACTACTTGATCGAATGGCTTCCCGTTTGATATCCCAACGTAAAATTTCCCAAACAATTGAAATGTGATGTTAAAAACTGGTGTTAATACGAAAAAAAAATTAAAATTTTGTACAACTTCTATATGCACACAACATTCTAAGCAAACTTTAAGCATATAATTAATTAGTAGACGCTATTAATAATCGATATGTTGCAGTCATATTTTTAAACGATTATTTTCGATTGAAACATTTTTCCTAAATATATTTGTGAATGATTAATAATATATAAATATGTATGTCAATAGCTTTTAATAATTCTTCTAATTTGAACTTTTCACACTCCAAAGTTTACAAGTTAAATGACTGTGATAGACGGATAGACAGATACAGGAGTGATTCTACGGTTTCTTTTTTACTAAGTACTAGACCCTAAAAAAATGGTCGTATATCTGCATTCTAACCGACCGTAAAACAAATAAACATTAAGATATTTTCTGTAACAGAGTTATTTAAAAATATTCAAAATACCAGATTAGACTCTGATAAATGATTGAAACATTACACAAACATGTTTAACATGTCACATTTTTTTTCAATACATAAAACAAAATTACAAAGAAAATTATTGAGTAGCAAATTAAAAACCTTCTAGTGAGATTATCAACGCAATGATAATAAAAACGAACTTTCCTTTACGATGGTTAAATTTTTATCCATTAATTTAAAATATCTTAAAGTCGCAAAAATTTAGATTCAGAAAATTTCTTACAAGGGAAACATACAATAAAAGGATAAATATTTAAAAGCATTTTCTCAAAAATAATCTATTAAAGTTACTAAGTAAATCATTCGGAATATACATTTAAATTCTGTGCATTTAAAGAACTGAAATTAAATGAGTTTAAAAAAAATTGCCTTAAAGTCAATACAAGAGCTTACAGGATTTGTTCCTCGAGGGACAAATAGCAGGAAAATAAAAACAATTATGAACTAGCATCACGTAAAGATAAACACATCTTACAGGAATTAAGAAAAGCAATTTTTTGTTCAAGATAATTTCTTTTAAGTTGCCTGAGTTTTTTTAAAAAAGGGATTTCTAAGAAAATGGAATAAAATCTGAAATATGTTTCAGTTAATTATAATGAAATAAAATCGAAATTTAAAAGTATATCTATTTAGTTCTTTTACAAAATTACTTGATAAAATTATAAATTGGTATTTGAAGTAAATTGCAAATATTCCGGCAATTTTATTGTAAGAAAATTTGAAAAAAAAATAGTAAAAAGTGAGTTAAAATGAGATGATGTTCTCATTCTTTAAATATGCACTTAATTTCTTTAAATATGCTCTTGAATTTTTTTAAAAAGAAGCCTTTGTTACAAAAAACGTAAAAGTGATGGAGCACAACTGCTTCATGGAAAAAGCAGTGCTGTGGAATCGGAGATTTTTTCTTCCAATTACTGACTGGTACAATAGTAGACCCCATCACAAAAGATAATTAACCGACTTCAAGGAGGAGGTTATGATTCCGACCTGTATGTATTTGTTGTTCACTCATAACTTCCGTAAATATGAACCGATTTTAATAATTCTTTTTTTGTTTGAAAGTGTAAGAGGCCCATATGGTCTCATTTCAATTTTATCAAATACTTGCCATTACAGCTTTTTAAAAATAAAAACATGAAAATTCCAACTCTTTTTGAAGCAGTCATCCAATTAGAAGCGTTCATTTTTCAGGTAATCGCAGGCTTTCATGTCGAGCACACAAGTCAGATGTGTGTGTACAATAAACAAATAAAATTTCAGGCTATAACTTTGACACCGATACTAGATCTTTTAATTTCATTAAATTCTAGTGACTAGAATGTTTTTTAAATAACAAAATGTGGATTAATATGTGGACAAAATAATGATTTGTCGCAAATCATCTTTCATTGTTGCAACGTTTTCAAGTCATAACCATGTTAAAACTATGCATTCATATGCGTTAGTGCCAAGTTGTCGCCAAGCTTGGTATTTTTTTTTTTTTTTTGAAGTCGGTTAGTATTTTTTTTTAAAAAGCATATTTTATTATTAAAAAGTTTAAAGCAGTGATTTCCAATCTTTTTGACTAGCGGAGCCTTTTTTAAAACGAATTTTTATGGCGTTGATCCAAGTACGCTCGATCGGGAGGACTAACTTTGCAATTTTTTTATTCTACCTTCTTATTTACTAATACGTTTTTGTTAACATAAAATGTATAATATGAACTTTAAAATGTTCAGAATATTTTCTTTTATAAATATAAATATAAGATTTCGTAATATTTATAAAAGAAAATATTATCTGAGGAAGAACCTGTTTAAAGGATTGAAAGTACTAAGATGTTTTTAAATAAAATTAACTTTTAACATCTATAGTTGATTATTTAATTGCCTTTTAAGTAAGCCTGAACATTTTAAAGTTCACATTATACATTTTATGTTAAAAGCAAGGCGAAAATTTCAATCCTCATATATTTTATATTTTATATTTAAGTTTTTGCTGTTTATGTATTTGTGTTGTCCCATCCGTTCGCTGAGATTTCAGAGGGAGCCTTTACCCAGAAACTTTATTCTTGTTTGATAACAGAATAATTTATTGTGATTTTCACTTTTACCCAAATAGTGTTGATTCTCCTGGGTGGTTCCACGTTTGGAGTGGATGATGAGGCGGTTGCACTAAACTGAACCTGTTCTAACCCTTATTCTATGTGTTTTTTAAGATTCTATTGAAGCGTCCGGAATCGGTGGTAATCACAGACTTCTCATATAAGCAGATTTCAAATTCCATTGTTTTTTCGGACAGATTTTGAATCCAATATCTTTCGCTTTGAGCGCTAAAATGGTGCCGTTTTTTGCGATGATTCCTTTATTGCAACTTTCAGATTACGTTTTCGCAATCTGGCGGGTATGTAGAGAGAGATTGTGAGGAGATTTGGTGGGAGAAAAATCGGTTTGGCGTCTTAAATCTGCGCTTCGTCACGTGACGGAAGATAAACATCCCGGCAACAAAAACCATACCGTACTTTATATACGATGTCCTTTTTTTCGGTGCATTACAAGTGAGCATAAGCTATTCCCCGACTTAACTATATTGCTTCAATATGGTAGGGAGGAATGGATGATGGTTTACAATAAATTAGCACATAAGTTTCAAAAGTTTGCTTTTAAGAGTTTGTGATAATTTATTATTTTAATGGCATCATTCAACCTTTTCATAAGTTCAGAAAAAGTTTTTATTGTATAGCGTGTATCTATAAAAATCGCAATAGATGCTGATACACTGATTTTTGTCATTTCTTTAATTTTTGCAACGGCTTTATTCATTGCTTTCGGATCATCAGTGTTCTCCCATGAATGCATCCAAAGATATTTCGTCCTTTAAAGCGTTGGTTTAGCGTGATTTTCAAATGCCATAATCAATCAGCAACAGGTAATTTTGTGAAACCTCTTTTAGACTAACGTGGTTAAGGCTTCTGTCTCTGCCGGTAAAGACACTGGTGAGCTAATGCTATTCTTATGGGGAGGTTATGTGCTAATATCTTTTTTAGGTAGCTTTCATTACAAAAAGTAAAAAGCTACCTATTGCAGCCGTCCGGAGGAAAGCACTTCCAGAAAATTTTGGTATATTTTCACCGATCATGATCCCCAGACCCCCAAACCACCCTCCGTTCAAATGTTGACATATATATATATATATAACCATATATATATATATATATATATATATATATATATGATTTTTGTCATGCGATAACTAACGTATTTATGAACTGATTTGAATGAAATTTGGTATGTACATAGTATATACAAATGTCTCGACTGGGGTCGTTGGCCAGCATTATCCGACATTTTGTTTCAAAATGACAGCCATTTAAAAATTTTAAAAAAATTTTAAATTTAAAATTCAATGCGAAAAAATTAAAAGTTGCAAAATATTTTTCTTTTACGTGTTAGAACTTAAAACAACGATTCCAGAACACTTTTTTATTTTGTCTATATCTTAAAAAATGATTGAATAATAGCACTTTGAATTTTCTTATGGCTGACATTTTGAAACGATCTGATTTTTATCACGTCATAACACGCGTATTTATGAACCGAATTGAATAAAACTTGATATATACATAGTACATACAAATGTCTCGACCGAGTTCGTTGCCCAGCATCATCCGGCATTTTGTTTCAAAATGGCGGTCATTTTAAATTTTTTAAAAAATTTTAAATGGCGGCCATTTTAAATTTTTAAAAAAAATTTAAATTTTAAATTAAATCTGAAAAAATTAAAAGTTGAAAAATATTTTTCTTTTACGTGTTAGACTTAAAACAAGGATTCCAGAATACTTTTTATTTTGTCTATATCTTAAAAAATGATTGAGTTATAGCACTTTGAATTTTTCTTATGGCTGACATTTTGAAACGATCTGATTTTTGTCACGTGATAACACGCGTATTTATGAATCGATTTGGATGTAACTTGGTGTATACATAGTATATACTGAGGCCTGAATCGAGTTCGATATTCAGTTCCATCCGCCATCTTATTTCAAAATGGCGGCCATTTAAATATTTTTATAAATTTTAAATTTTAAAATTAGGTACAAGAAAGTGAGATATTGAAAAATATTTTTCTTTTGTGCATTTGAACTTGATACAAAGATTCTAGAGCTTTTTTGTTTCGTCTGTATCTTAAAAAATGACTAAGTTATCGCATTTTTAGTTTCTAGTGTTACTCATATCTTGAAATGATCTGATTTTCGTCGCGTGATAACACGCGTATTTATAAACTGATTTGGATATAACTCCGTGTGCACATAGTATATAGCAATGCCTTGACCACGTTCACTGTCCAACTTCTTTCGTCCTCTTGTTTCAAAATGGAAGTCATTTAAGTTTGTCAAAAATCTTTTAAATGTATAATGATGTACAAACAAAAAATTAGAAATTGAAAAAAGGTTCTTTTTAAAGTATTTATCTTTATAATGAATTCAGGAGTATTTTTTGCTTTGTCTTTAACTTAAAAAACGCCTGAGCAGTTTGAATTTCTAACGTGGGTGACATTTTTTAAAAAATCAATTTGCCCGCGACAGCACTCGTATATATTAATCGATTTCAACATGAGTGTGCATTTGCACTTGAATTAAGATTTCGACCAAGCTCATAATCAGGTTCCACTAATTTGAGCTTAGTATTTTTGAATAATATAACTTAATTTAAAATAAATAAACAAATATACAAGTATATGAAAGCTACCTCTTCCTCCCGGCACTGCCGCAAGGACTATTTTGCATTGCGACATTTTTATTTTATTTTTTTTTGGGGGGGGGGGAGAGGTAAGGAGGGATTGGATAGTTTAGGTAACTCTCTACATCGCCATTTTTTACCTTTTTGATTTTGGTTGCAAGTATTTTTTTTATAAAGTTACTTTCACTTTCAAAATTAGTTTCGAAAATAAAAGTGTTATTCTAAAAAGTCTATGCAAAATCGAAAAAGTATAAAAAAGGAGCCAAGTAGAGAGGGACCTCAGCTATTTAATGCGAATAAAAATATCGAAATGCAAATGAGATATTAGATTCAGCATTAGCTCTCGAGTGTCTTTGTCGGCAGGAACTGGAGCTTTAAGAAAATTTATCTGGTGGCGAAGAACAAAAGTAAAACCCCATGTTATCGTGTAGGGAAAAATAATCATATATCTTGATCATTCAATGTAAGCTTAATATAATTTTATGATAAAAATATAAAAAACTGAAGCTTACAGAGGGATAAAGTACCTACCTACATAGTATTAAAAACAAATGCTGTAGGAATTAAAAAATTTTAATAAATAATAATAAGAATTATATTTTCCTATAGCATGGGATGAACTATTTTCCTTCCCCACCAGATAAGCTCCTTTAAATTAGGAACATAAGGCAGCCGAAATCTCCTGCGTAATGTTAAGTCTAAGAGCGTTATGCACGTCGCAAGACCTCACGGATCTGCAAGTCGCACACCATGACACAGTAAAAAGCTTCACCCGCCTCCGGCACTGCTTGTCCGTCCTATATGTTATTAAAGGAAAAACGGTCTAGGTCTAAAACCCTACGGTCAACAATAAAAAATCATAAAATGTTAAAATAATGATATGTCTTATGATCACAGCAGTAAGCGGTAGTCGTGCAGTAACAGCAGTATCCACGGCCCGAAACAGGTGCCCCGCAATAATACTATTGCAAGCACGCCGAAAGACATCTCGGATCTGCAAGCTGCACATTATGACAAATCAAAAAGCTTCATCTGCCCCCACCTAACTGCTTGTCCGTCCAGATCTAAACAACATAAGATATATATTACATAAAAAAATCAAAAGGGAATTTACGGGGAGTGCTTGGGTTAAGTGAACTCTCTGGTTAATTTTGAACAATAGCAGTGTTACTAACCCATTTACCTTCCAGGATTCCCTCCCCTAGGACTTGACTCCCGAAAATTTCAAGTTAAACCTAATCGACGCAGGGACTCAAGGGACCCTGTGCGGTCCGAAGAGATTCGGGAGCACTAATCAGTCCACTGCACCAGAACAGTACAGGCTGACCTCATAGACGCAGAGACTCAAGGGACTCTGGCCGGTCCGACACCGTTCTGGAACCCCCCTAGTGGGTTAACGCCTCTCAGGCTTTCAAGTTGACCTCATTGACGCAGGGACCCACGGGACCCTGTGCGGTCCGAAGAGCAATGGGAAGCAACCTACTAGCCCACTTACCCCGAACCGCACACGTTGACCTCATCGGTGCAGAGACTCAAGGGACTCTGTGCGGTCCGAAACGTGTTCGGGGTTTTTCGTTTTCGTTTTTTTCTCTTGTATTTTTTTTAGTGACAGTACTCCTCTTTATTAGGTGCATTTGGACTCTGTCCACACGAGCTACCGGACCCTTTCCAATAAGACAACCCGTGGGGCACCTTTTTTTTTCTCTTCCTTGGGTATGGTAGAAAGGAGGGATGCCGTCACCACCAGCAGCGATTCGACTGCCTTGCATTTCGGCCCAAAAACTCTCCCTTCTCTGGCACTACTTAGCATTTCTGCCTTTTTAGTTTTGGTTATTTATTTTTCTAAATCTCCCTCAAAATTGTCCCCCCTGTTGTCTGCTAAGGACATGCCACCGTTTCGGCACAAAAATTTTAGCTCCAGCCCCATTTCACCTGGCACGGCGAGTGGGAGTGATGTGCAGCGCCAAACTCAGTACATTCACAAAGGCAATAAACTACTCAGTCCAGCAACCGTTAGCCACAATCTGCCGACCTCGGCACTTGTCTGCGTAGATCGCCCCCACTTTGCCGGCTAAAATTCCATCATGTACGCTAATGTCGCCTGGTGCATGTAAAATCCGTCGTGGGTGCAAAGTCCTCCAAGTTACCTGTGAATTATACTTCTGGAGGTGTCTTGCCAGGTGAAGGTCTCGTCATCTGATCAAGGCTCTAAATTACGAGACCATCTTGCGAAGCCATTTGCAGTTCAAACATCAGGATGCACCATCAATTAACAAGCGAAACAAAGTATGCTCAACGACAAGCAAATACTGCAGAAATGATGGCATGCGAAGCAAAGGTTATTGCCGCTATGTAGCAATTAGGCGGTTGTCCGCCCCGATACCAGGTATCTAACCCGTTAAAGTGAGATAACTCGGCAGGTAGGGTCCTGGTCATCGGATAGAAAGAAAGAAAGTCTAAGAGCATTTGATACATTTGTTTATTCAACATATCTTCTCGGAAAGTTAATATTTTTGACTTCTTTTTACAGTGTTCTCGTCTTAAAAGATGCGTCTTTTCTTCTTAGTTGTCAAAATATTTTTTAAATCTATGCATAATTTTATATGAAGTGTTAAAATTTTACTTCCAGCTCGACAGTTTTTAAAACATAAAATATTAAATTTAGAGCGTAAATTTTTGAAATATTTTGACAGCTGCCTGTAAGAAAAAAAGTCACATATCCTTTAGGAAGATAATACTAAAAAAGAAGTTAAAATTATTAATTCCCTGTGGAGGTAAATTGTATAAAAGAATGCATCAAACGCTCATAAACTTAACATTATCGAGGGAAATTCGGCCGCTGACTGACCAGGCGCCATAAACGCCGAAGCCAATTTAACGGAGATTACTGGGGCAAACCAAACAAACTTCCACCACAGATTTGAGTTTAATGTACATAATATGAAAAAATACAGAAAAAAATTTAATGACGTTACTTAGATCCTGAAGTCTTAGATTATTCTCATTCTATTTGTTTAAAAAAAGACTAGGATAGAATCGAAGTACGTAAAGAGTTGAATAAATCTATTTTTACTGTTTTTTAAGTTTTAATTACACCCATTTAGCATTTAAAATTAATATATTATTACAAAATAATCATTTATTGTATATCTAATAAATATTTATTTTAAATCTGCTTCAGAAATATGTTTTAAATAATCCTTTCCAAAAAAAAAAAAAAAAAAAAAAAAAAAAAAGAACGATGAATATTAATTAATATTTACAAAATCAAACCCAGAATTTTATACTTTATTTTCGTTTATAATCATGTGAAAATAAATTAAAGACATTCTAATAATAACTTTTTCAATACAAATTAGTATTTGAAGTAAAATACAAGCATTATGGCATTTGTACGATATCAACATGCGTTAATTCTATGAATTTGATCAATTATTTCAACCTAGAGGAAATTCCTGAAGCAATTTAGTTGTCCATTCAAAAGGAATATAACAATTCAACAATAAATCTTTTGACGGGGTCCTTTCCTCTGAATTGTTATACCAATCAGCAATTTCAAACTTAATTAGGAAGCGAAAGTGATGAATAGATAGACGCTGCTTATGAAGCGAGAAAATATGGCGCACTTTAATCAGTAATAGTTAGTATATAACAAAGCTCCAATATTTATATTTCATTACAGCCTACAAAATTGTAGCTGAATGATTTAGTTTAATAATCTTAAACAGGACAGTTGCAGTATGTAGAGCACTGAGTGCTAAAATGTCGCGTTGAATTGGATATAAAAATAAATAAATAATATAAATTGAAAAAAAAAAAAAAAAAAAAAAAAGCATTTTGCTACGTCTCGTCAAAACATTTTCTTGCACCTTCGGCAAATACCAAACTTAGTAATATGATGAATAATGCATCATCATATTGAAAGATTATATTTGTAAAACTGATAAAATTTTATTACAGATGCAAAATTGTAGCTGACTGATTTAGTTTAATAATTTCAAATGGAGCATTTATATTTAGCACCTAGAACACTGAGTGCTGAAATATCGATTTGAATTTGGATATAAAAATAAATAAACAATATGAACTGAAAAAAAGCATTTAGTTTTGTGTCATCGACATATTTTCTTGCACCTTCGGCAAATATCAAACTTCGTAATTTGATGAATAATGCATCCTCGTATTGAAAGATCACATATGCAATACTGATAAATAACTAAGTGGTTATTGAATTATTTTTGGCTTAGACGAAATTTTCTCTTTGCAATCGTTTAAGCGCCATTTATATTTGCTGTATTTGTATTGAAGCACCATATTTCTATAGTTGAATCATTAAATAAAGTACTGTGGAATGTCACCGTGTGAATGCGTTTTCTGTAAGTAGAATAAGTAAATTGCAAAAACTGTATAATAAATAAGTAATATAAATTGAAAAAAGAAAAAAAAAATTTTCTGTGTTTTATCAATAAATTTTCTTATACTTTGGCACCAGTTTTCGTATTTTAATCAATAATGAATCATTGTATTAAATCCTCATATATTCAACGTTGTTAAAAGCTTTATAGGTTATTGATTTATTTTGGGCTTAAAGTTTAATTTTTTGCATTCATTTTACTACAGTTGTGGGAAAAAAGTAAACACTCTCAACTAAACCCTCAACAAATTATCGTAGAAAAAAAATACTGTTACTGAACGATTGGAAATAATGTCTAGTGTTAAATAAAATGTACAAAATTTGCAAAGTTTGCTTAAAGGACCAGCTGATATTAAAAGGAATTCCTATTTTTTTTTTTCAATAGCTGTACCCGATTCTGACAGCATAAATGAATTCTACCCTTTTCAATTAGCCTAAAAACAAATTTTCATGCAATTCATACGATATGTTTTTGATAAATTAACTATTTTAAACTGAGCATATTTTAGGCGCTGTATCCAAATTAACGTTTGATACTCGATTGTTGACCAAGAAGTCTCTAAAAATTCACTGAAAACTTTTTTATTTAAAATAAAAATATGATGAAATTTAAAAAAACAGTTAGTGCAGGCGCATTTACAAATAAACAGCTTTCAGTTAAAATAATTGTTAGTAAAATTGGTTCAGTAGAAAACTCAGGGCAGATGACTAATGAACAGCCTTGTGTTTTAATGAACAGATTGCATATATATATAACTACAATTTCGGTTAACTGGAAAATATCAAAAATTACACTAAGCGAATTATTTTATTTTGATAAAGCTGCTGTGAAATATCTTAAAAAAATAATAAAATTTAATTAGTTGAGAGACTTTTGGACAAAACTTGGGGAACATGACATTATTTTAAATCTGGAATTATTTCAAGATCATCAGGAAGTCGCAACCCCTGTTTAACCTCCATCGAAAGTAAAATAAAACACAAAAATACGTTTAACAACAATGCATTCTAAAAAATTTAAGAATTTGGAGACTCGAGTGAAACTTAGCTCTCGAGCTGGAGCACCGGGGTAAATATACCCCCAGTGGCGCAATGACTTTCTAAAAAAATTAGAAAATCATCACATACGTTGACAGACAAGGAAGTGGTCGAGACGGGAAGGGCAGCATTGATGGTACCAAAGGGCCCAGAGAAAGTTCTACCCTACCCTAAGAACTAAAAAAAAAGAGGGCCACATAGCTCACTAATTTTGAAAGTTGGTCTAAAAAGTAATTTTGATGCTAACACTTAAGCTAACCTAGTGTGTGTGATCTGTGACCGGGCGTCGGCAACTCAAGAGGCCCACAAAACAGCGCAGACAATTTCAAGATCATGTTTGTTTGCTTGTCTAACTCGACCAAGCGAATTAATCAAAGCAAGATTCGCCAAGTTCTGTTACATGAATTGCTATTTTTCGGACAAAGACTTCCTATGTGAACATGCAGACTGTATGTAACTGCTTTTCTATAAAGACGTGCTAATTTTTTTGTAAATCTTTGCTTTTTATCTGTACGTAGTTTTAATTACGTTATTTTCAAAAGTGAAGTATCTCCACTAATGAAGAACTTATAAGATGCTGGAGTAAAAATGACACATTTCTACAAAAGAAATTTCAGTTTTAAGAATTTAAATGCACTCTCTTATTGCATATAAAAGGATTTCATTTGTCTCCGCTAAAGGATTGTACTTTTGTGATTCAGTCTTAAACACAACTTATATAAAAACACACCCGTAAGACATACCCACCGCAAATCTTATAAAAAACTATGTCGTCATTTAATAAATTCGGCAAAGCAAATCGATTATCTAATGATTCATATGCCTTTATTAATTTATTTATTATAGTTCCATATTTTATCAGAAGTCATTCATTTATATTATTTCAAAAATTGGAAAATGTTATTTTACATGGATTTATAAAATTGCATTCTTTCAGCTTTTTGACACAAATTAAGTAAATGCTGAGAAAAAAAGTGGTCTAACAATTCTTTAAAATATATTTTTATGAAGAAAAATTGATTATCTTTCGCAAAATATGTTTGCACTATAAAACATTTAATTGATAAATAAAAACGAAATAAAACCCAAATTTACCAAGCTTTATAGGCCGATGATATTTTTGACATAGTAGGTATTTTAATTACTTTTTTTACTTACATTCAGAAAATGGCAACAAAAAATACACAATAATATAATATTTCCCTTTACTTTCCACAGAAATGGAAGCAATTACCACAATTAGAGAACTAAACTTAAAAATTAAACTAAAAAAAAAAAAAGTCTCAAAAAAAGTCTTAAAAATAAATTAAAATACAGTTTACAAACAACTTGCATTTAACAGCATATGTTTCCCCCATACGACGGCTTAAAAATTAAAAATGTGTCAGGTCTAGAAGTTAAAAAATTTGCAGTAGTGAAAATTGCAAGGTAGAAATTTCTACAGAAAATATTTCTATTCTCAAAATGACATCAGCGTTACGCACATGTATGTTTGTCCTTCATAATATATCTGTTTTTTCTATTAAATATAAAGTAAAATCTACTTTAGGAGCTGCTAAATAAACGGTTATGCATTTCAAAAGCTAAACTATTATATTATAGAAATTAGACTAATTAAAAAGCAAGTTATAGTACTTATAAAATGTATATATAAAATATGCAGATGCAAAAAGTATATAAAAACTTTAAAATGCCTAAAAAAAATGTGGCTGCAAAGGTTAATAAATTCGACTATAAATAAAAACATATTTAGATTTTTATTAAATAATTTGTTTTTTACTTAATAAAAAAAAGCAGTAAAATTCTCCGTATATGCCTAAAGCAGTAAAATTCTCCGTTTAAACCTATCTAGTTGCAAAAGCATCATAGCATGAAATGCATTTATTAGGCATGCATTTCCTTATTTAGAACAATAACAAAGTAATGCTTATTAAGCATGCATTTCCTTATTTAGAACAAAAATAAAGTAATGTTTATTAAGCACGTATTTTTACTTTTGAACGATAGTTAAATACAAATAAATGATTCAGGAAGTAGAAGTAAAAATGTTAATAAATGGAAAAATGTGCTATAGTGAAATTCTATAATATAGTGAAATACTATGAGATTTTTATTAAAAGTATTACTATTTTATAGCCGTCGTAAACACATATTGCTTAAAAAAAATTCTCTAATTAAAAAAAAATATTAAAATTTTTATAAAAAGATCAAACTTCATATATAAAGTTTAACGGAATTTTACGTACCAGAAACTGGAATAATTTCAAATACCTTTTTTAAATGTTAGTCAACATTTTTTTTTCTTAAAAGAATAATAAAATTCCCCGTGTACGTGCTGTGTCTTTGATCATCTCTCTAGCATCTCTAGCATCCAATTTTGATAATGTGTACTCCACGACATAAAAAAAAGGGGGGGGGGCAAAACTAACTCTGCAGAAAACGTTAAATGTTCTTCTTAGCAAAAGAAAAAAAAAAGAAATTTCAGGTTAGATTAAGCTGTTTTGTTTGGAAGTATTAATTAAAACAAACAAACCTGAGTACTCGAGGAAAGTTCCTTAGTTTTAAATAGCACAGTCTTCAACCTTAGAAGACAGTTTTCTGCCCAAATTGAAGGAACAAAGATCGTTGTTAGGAAGGCTTCTTGATAAAATCCAAACACGGTTTGTTTATTCGCCCTGGAAAGAACTTCGATAATAATTTTGTGGGCATATGTTTTCAATTAAAAGGAGAATTAAAGGTTAGAGGTAGTTGTACGTTGAAATATGTGCTTTGTTAAAACAGGGTTACTCCTTTATTTTTAAAGCTGAAATATTTGATCTTGTAGAAGGGGATGGAAAAAGGATATTTATTATAAACGAAAAGATACTGTTTGAATTTTATTAATTATTTGTGACAGGGAAGATGCTGTTTTTAATTACCAGAAAAATTACTTTAGATTTATTATAATGGAAACTCAGATATCTTTTTCTTTTTCTCCCTTTTTTAAAGAGGGTGTAGCTATTACTTTTGTTTATTAAAAAACAACATTTTTAAAAGTCACACTGGAATTGTATAAGCTTTATCAGTTTAAATACATAATTTTAAGTGAAATAGAGAATTAAAAAAAATACCCAATTACACGAGAAATGAATTAAGTTTTCATGTGATGTCTTTATAGCAAATCATATTTTGATAGTAATTACTTCATAAAAACTGTTTAAAATTATTATTTTGAAAAATACATTTAACAAGCTATTCCGCAATGCAGGGAAAATACCGATCATAGATATTCGGGAACCCGATTGTAAAATGAAGAAACTTTGCAAAGATACTGTTAATAGAGCGTTACGTTAAAGTACCTTAAAAAATGTAATTGTATTACAATTTTATCACCACTGTAAAGACCCATTGCTTGAAAATGTTTCTCTAATTGAATAAAAATTATTAAAAATTTCATATTCACAGAACTGAATTTAAACACAAAGACCAAATTTCATACATAAAGTTCAATAAATTTTACGTATCGGAAATTGAATAATTTCATATACCTTTTTTTAATGTTAAGCAACATTAAAAAAATTCTTAAAATAAATAATAAAATTTCTTGTGTACGTTCTGTGTCTTTGATCAACTCTAGCGTCCAATTTTGATAATGTGTTCTCCACGACATAAAAAGGGGGGGGGGACACCAACTCTACAGAAAACGTTAAAAGTTTTTCTTAGAGGAAAAAAAAAAGAAATTTCAGGTTAGATTAAACTGTTTTGTGTGGAAGTATTAATTAAAATAGAGCAAGATCCCAGGGCCCCCAGACGTTACTTATTTTTTCACAAGTAAAATGTATTGGATAAAGTAGTGCTAGTACGTGCTATGAGCGTAGTGATACCTGCTAGCTTGGACCGACGGTCAATTTACGGGTACCAGGTACCAAAGGTACGTAAAAACACTACGAACTTTTCTTATTTTCTCAGTCTTGATTTTTATATATGATGCTCAGGGAACTATTTCAATACTTTATGTAAGCTCCCAGACCAATTGCATGAGCCAAACATCTTCCCAGACATACAAAAGAAGCGCGTTCAGCTCAACTTACCGAAGTAATCCATTTTAAGATGATAAAGAAAATAAACTAAAAAAAGAATACTGATTTTAAATAAAATCGTCTGAATTTAACCAATGTTTTTTATTGAATGTCAGTTATGAATTGGTAATATTTAAAGGGGAATTAATTTGAAATATTCCAATATTTTGAATTACTTGAATAAATATTCTAATATTTTCACTTTTAAAAATATATTTTTTTAAATTCATCTTTTAAAAATGATATTAATTTTAAGATAACAAGTAAGTTTAATCGACAATAAGTTCTTAATAAAAATATCATTTGCATTTTTGAATTAGATGATATTACATTACCAAACGATATTTTCAAATTGTAAAAGAAAAGTAATTATTCTAATATTTTGACTTTGAGCTGTATACGTGTGAGCGTATTGGTATTCGGTCACTTTATGTATGTCTGGGAAGATGTTTGGTCCATGCAATTGGTCTGGGAGTTCACATAAAGTATTGAAATAGTTCCCTGATCATCATATATAAAAATCAAGACTGAGAAGATAAGAAAAGTTCGTTGTGTTTTTACCTATATTTGGTACCTGGTACCCGTAAATTGGCCGTCGGTCCAAACTAGCAGGTATCACTACGCTCATAGCACGTATTAACACTACTTTATCCAATACATTTTACTTGTGAGAAAATAAGTAACGTCTGGGGGCTCTGGGATCTTGGACTAAAACAAACAAACCCGAGTACTCGAGAAAGCTCCTTAGTTTTAAATAGAACAAACAGCCTTCAACCTTAGAAGACAATTTTCTTCCCAAATTGAAGGAACAAAGATCGTTGTTAGGAAAGCTTCTTGATAAAATCCAAACACGGGTTTCTTTATTCGCCCCGGAAAGAACTTCGATAATAATTTTATGGGCACATGTTTTCAATTAAAAGGAGAATGAAAGGTTACAGGTAGTTGTACTTTGCCATATGTGCTTTGTTAAAGCAGGGTTACTCCTTTATTTAGAAAGCTGAAATATTTGATCTTGTAGAAGGGGATAGAAGAGGGATATTTATTATAAACGAAAATATACTGTTTGAATTTTATTAATTAATTGAGACAGGAAAGGTGCTGTTTTTAATCACCAAAATATTACTTTAGATTTTTTATAACATATACTCAGATCGTTTTCGTGTTTTATTTTTCCCATCTCTTTTAAACAGTTAGTAGCTATTACCCTTGTGTATTAAAAAACAATGTTTTTAAAAGTCACGCTGGAAATATATAAGCTTTATCAGTTTAAAAGAATAGTTTTTAAAACTTTTAACCGAATAAGGAATAAAAAAATATACCAATTACATGACAAATGAATTAAGATTTTATGTGATGTCTTTAAAGTAAATCATAATTAATTGCAGTTACTTCATAAAAATTGTATAAAATAAATATTTTGAAAGATGCATTTAACAAGCCATTTCGCAATACAGGAAAAATACCGATCATAGATATTCGGGATCCCAGTTATAGAATGAAGAAACTTTTCACAGATACTGTTAAAATAATGTTACTTTAAAGAAAAAGTATTCGTATTAGTATTATAGCCACCGCATAGTCACCGTAGAGACAGAATGCTTAAAAAAATCCTCTAATTGAATGAAAAATTATTAAAAATTTTATACTCACAGAACTGAATTTAGACACAAAAACCAAGTTTCATACATAAAGTTGAATAAAATTTTACATACGAGAAATTGAAATAACTTCAAATACCTTTTTTATGTAAGGCAACATTTTTTTTTCTTAAAACTAATAATGAAATTCCCCGTATACGTACTGTGTCTTTGCTCATCTCTAGCATCCAATTTTGATAATGTGTGCTCCGCCACATAAAAAAGGGGAGCAAAACTAGGCATAAAAAGTTAAAAGTTTTTCTTGGAAAGAAAAAAAAAAATTCAGGTTAGATTAAACTGTTTTGTTTGGGAGTATTAATTAAAACAAACAAACTCGAGTACTTGAGGAAAGTTCCTTAGTTTTAAATAGCACAGTCTTCAACCTTAGAAGACAGTTTTCTGCCCAAATTAAAGGAACAAAGATCGTTGTTAGGAAGGCTTCTTGATAAAATCCAAACACGGGTTTGTTTATTCGCCCTGGAAAGAACTTCGATAATAATTTTGTGGGCACATGTTTTCAATTAAAAGGAGAATTAAAGGTAGGAGGTAGTTGTACTTTGCCATATGTGCTTTGTTAAAGAAGGGTTACTCCTTTATTTATAAAGCTGAAATATTCTGATCTTGTAGATGGGGATGGAAGAAGGATATTTATTATAAACGAAAAGTTGCTGTTTGAATTTTATTAATTATTTTCGACAGGGAAGGCGCTGTTTTTAATCATCAAAAAATTATTTTAGATTTATTATAATAGAAACTCAGATCTCTGTCATTTTTTCTTACCCATCCACCCCTTTTTTTAAAAAAAAGATTGTAGGTATTACTTTTGTTTATTAAAAAACAACGTTTTTAAAAGTCACTTTAGAATCATATATGCTTTATCTGTTTAAATACATAATTTTAAAACTTTTAGTTGAATCGGGAATTTAAAAAGTTACCAATTACACGAGAAATGATTTAAGTTTTTATCTGATGTCATTTATAATAAATCATATTTTGACAGTAACTTCTTCATACTAACTGTTTAAAATTATTAATTTGAAAGATGCATTTAACAAGCCATTTTCTAATACAGTAGAAATACTGATCATAAAAAAGGAATAGAGAACCCCATTATAGAATAAAGAAAAATTACAGAGATATTGTTAATAGTGCATTACCTCAAACAATACCTTAAAAAAAAGAAAAAGAAAGAACTTTAATGTACTTTGACCAAACTTACAAGCATAAGTATATATTATCTTTCAATCATTATTTTTTATAAAGTGATAATAAGTCTATTTATTTGTATTGATCCTTGGGATACCGTATAAAATTTTACTTGACATGCAACTGTGATAAAAGATGAGACAAATTTTAAATGTTATCAGAAAAGTTGCTATTATTGAAAAGTAGGCATATATATGCATATATAAACTGTTGTTATACATGTACAATATACTTTAGATTTTCATAAACGACCAACATGTTCCAGTATTTGAAAAAATATTTGTACAATAAAAAATAATCACTGTATTTAAAGTTCTGTCATCAAAAGCGTCAAAGTTAATTTATATTCAGATTATTCATTATGAATTATGCCATCACTAGAAATGAAATAATTTTAATGTAATGAAAATGACAATGAATGTGAAAGATATGTATGTTAATACTATTTATATTGAGTATTGACAAAAGATAAAGCAACAAAGACAGAAGTTTAAAAATTCTATAAAATAACACTAAATAAATCTTATTATAATTCAGTTTTAAACCAAAATATTAATTGGTGTTAGTTTCAGGGGTTGGTCTGGGGGTGAGGGACAGCCCCCCCCCCAAGAGCAATTAAACAGTTGAGATTTGAGATTTTGTGTTTTCAACGGTAAAAAATGCAATTTTTTCAAAGGAACTCTGCAATCTCCCCCCCCCCCCACATACACACACTTGCCGAAGCCACAGAAATTGCCCTCCGGAGAAAAGTGTCTGAATTTAACACTGATAATACACTTTGAAATCTACATTTCTAACAGTATTTTAATGCATTTTACAAACTTGATAATACTTAAGAAAAATTATTTTTAAATTTTGAAAGGTATGTCAATATAAAAAATTTAATCCATTAATTAGAAATTAGTAATTATATCTTTTAATTATAGAATAATTTTTATATAAGATATTTTTATGGATGTATCATTAAAAATTAATAGGCAGTTATTGTTTTAAAAAATGCGATTAAAGATTTACACGCACACACACACACAAAATGTGTTTAAATATTATAATTTCCAAATCTAGGATTTTTATGCGTACTCTAAAATGAAATATATTGTCATTTTAAGTAAGTTTACACAACTATTGTGATATTTTTATTTGCAAAGTTAATCCTAAAATCTAAATATGCTAATTTTTACTGTCAAAAATATTGTTTTTTAAACGCATTTAACAAAAAAATTGCAATAAACATCGTATTTTGTGTTATTATTAACGTAAAATAATAAATAGAAATAATATTTCTATATTTACTAGGAATTGTTTTTTGCATTTACTAAAGAATACAGAAAAACGAATAGATAAGCACTGTGTTCATATATTCTTATTACTTAGAACATATTATTTTATTATATTTTCTTACCTTACCAAATAAGTACAGCAAAAAGCCTTCTTCGTTCTTTTTTTATAAGTCAGAAGCCGACGGCTATTTGCGAACTATTGCATTATCTATAGCAACGTTTATTTATTTAGTATTTTAATGTTTAAATGTATTACCACTGGTTAAATTCGTGTTTTATTTATTTATTTTGGGACGTTCTTAGCAATGGAGTTTTCGGCATTTAGTTATATTGTATAGGCACTTACAAATGCTGAAATATTAAGATATTTTTAAACATGAAAACTATTTAATTTTCCATAGTTGATTTTCACGGAGATTTAAAAAATATTCATTCTTTAAATTTGTTTTTAAAGCCATAACAAAAAATATCAGTAAATTTAGATATTTTTTTCAGGCAAATTGCATTTTTAAGTACTTTTCTTTTTTTATTAGGTGGTATACAAAATGAAATATTGAATACCGCTGGAAATTGCAATAAAAGTGAACTTTATTACTCTGGTGATTGTCAATACCAATATGATGCCGATGGTACTTATGAATATGTTGTTGTTACGTATGATGTGTTACGAATATGTATATAATACAGATATGAATAAAAGTAAAAGCTACAATGGTGTTGCGAGCTCTTTATATCGAAATACATATATATATAGCGTCTATATTTAGAGTCTTCATATATGAAATATTATAATACAATTTATCCTTATAGTCTTAATTGTGAGGTTTTTAAAAGATCTGTTAAAGTTTTTTCATCTATAAATGATACTACAGATTATTCTCCCATTTATCATAGTTTAAATCATCTTATAAATCCTAAAACAACACGTAACAAAAGAGGAAAAGGTTCATCTTCTAGTATTACTCCTAAAAACATTATAATTCAACAAATTAATAATCTGCATCGTAATTATTTAAAAAATTACAATTGGTTTCTAATACGTAAATATATTTTTGGAATAAAAAAGAAACATATTGTACAATATTTAAATATTTTTCTCAGTAAAACTTACTCTAAACATTTTTCAGATGTTTTTTATGATCTCATTATGACTCGTGTCAACCTTTACAATATAAATTTACTAAAAAAACCTAAAAATTTACAAACTAATACTCAAATGGTAATTACTTTTTCTAATCCAATATTTAATAAAATCAATATTAATTCCATATTAAATGATAAAAATTGTCAATTTCCTATTAATAATATTCATATTTCTAAAACCTTTAAGTATCCCATATCTATCGGTAGAACGATTTTTAACTATAATTCTTTCTCTAAATCTTCTTTTGATGCTGGTACATTACCCTGTATATGCAATGACCCGTCTCTACAAAAATATATAAATAAAGATCATGGACATATTATTACTGGTAATCTTAATCTAGTAGATGATTTACAACTTAGAAGAATTATGGGTTATGGGACCAAGTACAGAATTCCATCCAAATTAAACATTAAATCTATCATAAAACAATTTACCTATGATATAGATATATTTATTTATAAACTTGCAATTTATTATAATAAACCCATTGAATATTTTAATCAATGGAAAATATTAGTTATCGATAAATTAACCAGGTCCTTAAAATATAATATTTCACACCTAGAATATGTAAATACACAGCATCTGTTTAAGCAAATCAATAAATTACAACAAAACTTTGTAATAACTTATGTTGATAAATCTCCAAATAATTATGCAATTATTTGTAAATCTTATTATCATCAACTGCTTAAATCTAGTATATCTAATAATAACACATTCCAAAAAATTAATAATAACTTACTTGCCAATAATCGTAAAATTAAAGGATTCTATAAATTATTAGACATTAACCCTACTAACTTTAAATATCCTTATCTAGTCCTTATACCCAAATTTCATAAGCATCCTGTTAAATTCAGAACAGTTACAATTGGTTGCAATACTTACAATAATGCTGCTAATAAACTTCTATTAGTAATACTTAATCAAATATATAATATTACAAAAAAAAAGTGATAATACACATTGCATAAAAAATAGTTATGAACTGGTCCATATTATGAAAAATCTTAAATGTATAAAAAATATCACTACTTATGATTTTAAGGATTTATTTAATAATATCGATTTATCGGATTTACATAATATCATAAATGAGCTTTTTAAAAAATATCAACACGAGTTGGATATATCACATAATATCGATTCTGATTATTTTCATACCTTAACCAATTTCATTATCTATAATAATTTTATCATGCATGATAACAATATATATATTCAAAATGTTGGTATACCACAAGGTGGTAGTACATCTAGTGTATTATCTGACTTATACTTACATTACTATGAATGTCATTATTTAAATAATAAAATACATTTATATCGATATATAGATGATGTAATTTTAATTTATACTGATAACACTTGTATATCTCAATTCCCTGTTGATTATCCTTCTAATCTAGAACTTTCAAAAAACCTACTTTTTAATAATACAATCAATTTTTTAGATATTAAAATTATATTAAAAGCGAACAAATTTATAACTGATATTTATGACAAAAGGAAAGAATTTAATTTTAAAGTTAATACCTTTACTAATTTTAAATCATGTCTTCATAATTCTGTATATTGTAATATAATACTTAACCATTTATATAGAATAAAATGTCTATGTTCTTCCCATTTAATTAATACTAATATTAAAAAGCTTGTATATGATGCTATAAATAATGGTTATCCTAAAAAATTCATATATTCTTTAATTTATAATTAGATATTACATGATCTTATAATTAATTCTTTGCGTAAAAAATGTATAAAAAAAATATAAAACATAAAAATAATACTAAAAAATAAAAAATGTTAAAAAGTAATAAAAATATATATATAGGTTGGTTGGGTGGGTAGATGTTAGAGTACGGAGGAGGGTGGTGTTGTCTGGATAAAAACGCAAAGGTTAATTATTTAAAAAAATGAGAGTGGGTTATTTATTTTAACATAATTTTTAAACTGTTTAATTGACACCAATATATGGATATTTGTTTATTAATATCTATAGTTAAATAGCTATATTTTAATTATCAAATTAATTTTAATGTTATTGATATAATTTTTGGTATTATTATTAATATTAATATTATTATTATTATTATTATTATTATTATTATTATTATTATTATTATTATTATTATTATTATTATTAAATGTTTACTTATTTTTATTTTATTTTATTTTTTTTTTAATTTTTATTTTATTTTATTTCATTTTATTTTTTAATTTTTATAATCCTATATTAAGATAATAAGTTTTTACCATGTAAAGTCACAATAAATGTTACTGATTAAAGTAATAAAATGGTATTTTAAGTTATATGTTAATATGAATGTTATCTCTTAATTCAAATTTTAATTATTTTATTAATTTAATTTTATGTTAATATCGATTATTAATTATTTTCTCCGGTTCAATTATATTTCCATTCAGCTTTATCTTTTTTGTTTGTTATGGATAACTATTATTTTTACTTACTTTCAACTCCTTTTTGTAAAATATCTTTGTTCCTTGTTTAATAATTTGGTTTTTGTGTGCTGGTAGCCCCAAATACGTATTATTTTGCTATTTCATGGCTAATACGTGGATGAAACCGCACACTTCATTTGTAGTTCCAGAGCATTTGGGGTCTGATGATTCTGCTTTTGGAGCTACAAATTCTATTTGCATTCATTTTATTTACTTTTTTTTTTCAAATTACTCGTTACACTATTTTTTTATTTTATCATAATTCAATTCAATTCTAATTCTTCGTTTTGGTTTATTGTTTTATTGATAAAATCCATTGGTGAATCTTGTCTACTTTTAATGGTATTATATATATATATATATATATATATATATATATATATATATACATATACATATATATTAAATTGATACAAATGAAACATATTAAAATTTGGTTTATAAATCTATCTTTAATAACATATTTAAACAGTATTTTAGCAAAAAGGTCAACAAATAAGGATATTAAATTACATTAAAGGGTCATAAGACTTTATCAAAAAAATTGTAAAAAAAAGAAAAAAAACCCCTTTTTGCCAGTTTTTATTTTAAAACTAGTATTCGTTATAGAAAAAATAATAACAATACTTTTAAAAGCGGTAATAGATACAAGTTTCTTAGTTTATTTCAGGTTCTTTCATATAATAATGGGGAAAATTAATAACCGAGGTTTTTCAATTTGTCAAGCAAAAAACAGGAATCACAAGTTTCGCCTCGGACCCCCTTAAATAACCCGAAATTTGTTATTTAGATTTTTAGGTTATGAATACCGATCATTTAAATTTCCCAATTTCTTGAATACATTTTACCCTGGGAATTAGAGAGATATAATTTCTACAATATTCCATATATCCTTAAAATTACATGAAAAAATATCAAAAATTCTTATATCTACCTTGCGCACAATGAGCCAGAATCATATTGTGAGAAAAAGACTTTAAAATTCTATTTTAGTAAATAATCCAGATCTAACAATTATCAAAAGGGAGATTATGAAACAATTATTACTCATAAAAGGAACAATATCGCTGTGTTACATGCCCATAAGGTCACTGTTTAGTAAATACGTGACACACAACAACCGGTGCAATGAACAGTACAAACAACAATAATAAATTCAGCATTTGTGTGTTTAAAAGTTTCATAAAAGAGCATCTCCTTCAAACATCAAAGACTAAAGAAAACATGCAGAAAGAACAATAGCATATACATACTACTTTGATGTAATTTTTTTGTAAACTTTTCCTTTAATTCATTTTGTGTTGAGATACAGGTTCTTATTATGAAGTTTTGAAACAGTTGAATAAAAAAAAAATGTGCTGTTTGCGTTTTAGTTTTTACACATCATATTTTTATCTTAACACAAGGGATTTTGTATGCACTTAATCAGGTTTTAAATGTCTGGAAGAAGTTTTAACACCCTTAAAAATCCCTTTTTCATTGTCAATATTCAAAAGATATAATTCCATCTTAAATGTAAAATAATCACCATGGCAACCTACAATCATTTTCTATCATGGGATATAGTTAAATTAATTACGTGTGATAGGATTTAATAGAATGAAGGAAAATTTTATTAATATTTTTTTAACTTTCGATTCGATTGTCATGAAATCTGAAATGAGTCTGCCCTTTAGAATGGGTGATTTTTGAGTTGGTATTGTTCGTATATGCGGACAGACGAACAAGCATATACACGGGTTAGACAATGCCTATAGGTACTACCTATTTATATAAATAGGAACACACTTAAACAATTCACTATCTGGAGCGGAAAATGACTGTTTTTCTATCCATTTCTTGTTTATCTTATTACCTTGCAGAAAAAACAGTTTTAAAAAACAGTTTTTTTTTATTGGTGCTTTGAAAATCATTTGATTGATAAACTAAACATTATTGAATTTATGACATACGCAAGAATTCATTATTATTTAAAAACACAAGTGTAAAATTAATTTCAAAATGCTGTGATTAATTTAAAACATTTGTTCCTCTCCATTATGAGAATTTCGTTTCCGATTACCTTTTGAAGGTAGTTAATTTAAATATATTTACAAAAGTGGATAATAGATGGCACTGCTATTAGCATCTTTGAGAAGATGAATAACATAGGATCAATTTCTCTTAGCGTATTTTTATACAAATATATTTAGTTTATGCATGCATGTAGTTTTAAAATAGATATTTAATCTATGCAAAGTTAAAAAATATATATATTCAACCTAATT
The DNA here is from genome assembly GCA_964019185.1 of Maratus speculifer. Taxonomy (NCBI): domain Eukaryota; kingdom Metazoa; phylum Arthropoda; class Arachnida; order Araneae; family Salticidae; genus Maratus; species Maratus speculifer. Next base: position 288,081,108 of record OZ025289.1, read on the forward strand.
TTTAATGTGTTAATGCAATATTGAAGATTTTAGGAAATTAGAGATACTTCGAACTCGAAAATTCGACCTACAAAATAAACCCAACGACCCATGATGGTAATGCAAATATTTTTTTTTTTTTTAGCATTTAGAGAGGTCTGTTAATTTGATATATATATACATGCAGTCTTGTTTATACGTAAATGAATCAAAGTTATTGAAAGTATGATGGGTGTTATTCAACAAATTAATCAGATGGCAGAAAAAAAAGAAAAGATAAACAACACATGAAAAGGAGTACAAGATAAAACAAACAAACACCAGTTTAAAGTCTGGGAAAACAGTATAGATAACGACAATTTTCGTGGGATGTAAGGACCATTAATATAAAATTTTATACATTAAACTCCAACATATAAAAGACGAATCAGTGATTTTATCGAATTACGCGCTGTTTTACAAAATGCACAACATTTTATTTATTTACTTTTTATTATCATTATTATTATCATTATTATTTTGCCAATAGCGTTATGCATTTATTTTCCGTAAAAAAATGAAATAGGATAATTTGACTGTGAAAAACTCTTCAGTTTAAATTTATATTTAATAAGGTATAATTAAAGTACATTGTAAAAAGAAAATGGACGATTTTATGTAAATTGTACTGGTAACCGGAACGCCAGTGCATTTACTGTTTTTTAACAGAAAAAATTTCCGAAAATTCCAGAAAAATACCCCCCCCCTCTCCCTTTAAACAGAAAAAAATCTGGAAGTTATGGAAATTTTTTCGTTAAAAAAGAGTAAATTGTACTGGCGTCCCGATTACCCGCACATTTTTTTTTTTTTTTTTTTTTTTTTTTTTTTTTTTTTTTTTTTTTACAGTGTAGATATAAGGAAATTTTCTCATTTAGAGACAGATTTTGCTATTAACTACCACTGAAAAAGTGTTGCAAATACAAACTTAATACAGTAAAACCCCGATAATTCAGATTAATTAGGACCAAACCCAATACGGATTATCCGGAGAATTAGAAAGAAATTAAATAAAATAAAACATACTTATAGAAAATCACTTTTATGTTAAACTTATTGAATATTTACAGACAGTAAAAATGTTTACTTTGCTTAATTCTTCGGAAAAGATTTCAGAAAAAGTTTTTTTAATCAGAATAAGATGAGGAAACAAGTTGATGTTATGGAAATTAGGCAATCGCTTCTCAGACTTGGAAAAAAAATGACCAAACCGATCCGGATTATCCGGAGATCCGGATTAACGGGGTCCGAATTAGCGGGGTTCTACTGTACATGGAAACTGATGCATGGCTATTCAATCAGAAAACCAATACAATAAATAAAATCTGTAAATGACTTCTTTTTGTTTCTTTCCTAAAATACAAGTATTTTCTTTCCTTCTCCTTTTAAATTTTTGCTCCTTTCTTCCCTTCCCCCATTCTCGCGTGCCTATATCCAAAGGTGCATTTTACCTCAATAAAACAGAAATATACACATTATCAATGTGATATAATTAATTATTAATTTTTATATGGCTTGATTCACACTTAAAGCTGTTTTGGTCGAGAAAACCACTTCTTTATCTTTTTTGTTGCAAAAATATTACTTAGAACGAGCTTTTAAAGATTTTTTAAATGATTTTAATAACTTTCCCTCAAAGTATATGAAATGATTATGCGAGACTTATAACTATCATTCACATTTAATGTAACACAAAGTAAATTAGTAAAGAGTGAGTAACAGATAAAAAACAATAATCTAAATAGCTTAAAATGGCCGTTTGCCAAGTTTATGAACAAAACATGGTGGAAATGTAGTTATATGTTCTTCAAAAGTTCCTATTCCTATTCTGTCATAATCTTTTTTTAGGCGCGTGTGTAATTATATAAATACGTAACATCTTTAGTCGTCGTTCAGTCCGTCCCTTCGCTTGTCCGTCTCTCTGTCCGTCCGCATATAACAACGCAAAAATTTCCCAACTGAATCGTTTGAAATTTAAAATATATATTTGTTGTATAGTTTTGTCGATTTATTTCAAATTTATGAAAACTGGATGCTTAATTCAAGTACAGGAACAATCAAAAAGTATTCTGTTACATTACGGTCAATGGGAGAAAAAAAATGTTTCAAGTGCATTTTAATGATGTTAGACTCTTTCGAACATAATACAATTCATATGCAACTTTAAAATACATACTAAAATATATATTCTGGAGAGTCTATGGCACAAAGAATATTTTTTATTAATATACGGGCCCACACAAAAGTATTCCATTGCATTGTGGTACAGGGGGAAGCATTGTTTGGGGAGCGTTTTAATTATATTAAACTATTTCACACTTTATGAAATTGAAATACGTTGCTAAGGTTTGCTACAAATTAATTCCTGCATAATAGAAAGCATTTCGTATTTAAAGGGAAACACAAAAGATTTGGATACTTTATTATTTCCAAAGTACTTTATATTTTTAAAAACTTCTTTATGGTAGGAACGCATCTCATTTGTTACGTTTCGCGTGCAATTTCTGACTTGTTTAAGATATTTTTAAGTGATTTAAATAATTTGACGTAAAAATATTTGGCATAATTATGCGAGATGTACAACTATCACACGCAATTAATGTAACACAACGTACATTAGCAAAGTGAATAACAGATAATAATACGATAAGCTAAGTAGCTCAAAATAGCTGATTGCCAAGTTAATAGACAAAACATGTTGGAGAAGTAGTTATATGTTCTTCATTATCGCATAAACAAGCGATATCAATGTTTGTATGATTACGTCACACTTAAAGCTGTTTTGGTTCAACAAAACACTTCCTTACCTTTTTTATTGAAAAAATATTACTTAGAACGGCTTTTTTGTGATGCTTTTAAATGATTTAAGTAACTTGGCCTCAAAATATCTGCTATGATTATGCGAGATTTACAGCTATCCCACACACTTAATATGTATAACTCAAAGTACATTAGCAAAGTGAATAACAGATAATTAAACAATAAGCTAAATAGCTCAAAATGGCCATCTGCCAAGTTTATGAACAAAATATGTTAGAGAAGTAGTTATATGTTCTTGATTATCGCACAAACAAGCGATATCAACCAAAATGTTTTCTAAAAGATCCGGTTCCAGTTTTCTCAAAATCCTTTTTTTATACAAAATTTCACCTTTTCTTCAACAGAATTAGTTAATGTGCTATATGCTTCTTGGCATCAGTAGATAATTAAGAAAAAAAGCGACTCTAACAATTGTATAAAATAATGCTTCAAAAGAAGATAATGTTAATTTTTTCTTTTAAATGTAGTTTAAATTAATATAGTTATATAATGCTTTATGAATTACTTAAAAATTTAATGTATTTTTCAAAAAAAAAAAAAAAAAAAACTTAAGTTAAATTTTTAATTAATTAAAGAAACTGATCAGTTAAAAATTTGGATGTTGATAATTATTCGAAGAGAAAACAGACTTTAGAAATAGAATGAAAAACATTGAAAGAAAACAACTTCAATTGATTTCTTTAAAAGTTTAATTTAACTTAAAATTCTTATGCTATTTTATTCGATGAGTTTAAATTTCTATTTTGCAAAATTCAATTCATATTTAAAAGTAATAATACTTGAGTTAATTAAACTTTTAATTAATTAAAGAAACTGACTAGTTAAATTTTGAACATTGGTAATTATTCTAAGTAAAAAAAGACTCTATAAATACAATTGAAAACGTCGGAAGAAAACAGCTTCATTTGATTTTTTAAACGTTTAATTTAACTAAAAACTCTTATAATATTTTATGAAAAGAGTTAAAATTTCCTTATTGCAAAGTTAAAAATACAAATTTTCTGTTAATACATGAGAAGGTTTGTTAAAAAATAAATTACCATGATTATTTTATAAAAAATACCTAGACTCTAACAGTATTTCTAAAGAAAGCTTATTAAAGAAAACAACAATTTGAAATCAACTTAACTATATTATAAATTGATAGCATATATCATCTTATTCAAAATTAAATTTAACTGATTTTATTTTATAATGGGTTCTTATTTATCACGCACACACACATAAAGGCTTTTTGTGAATAATAAAAAATAATGAAAAATAATTTATGCATCAAAGGGTTAACGTGAAGCAAAAAGAAAAAAAAAATAATTTTAACATTATTCAATAAACTGACCGATTAAAAATAATTTCCAATTATCCAAAAAACTATCACCAATTCGGACAGCATTATTAAAAAAAAAAAAAAAAAAAAAAAAAAAAAAAAAAAAAAAAAAAGAGGAATTTGTTTAAAAATTTAATCAGTTCAAAAATATTCCTTTTCATTGTTTTATTCAATCAATCACTTCCTTCTTTTTGCGAATATATTTAAATGCTGAAATCAAATCAAACATTCGATTAAAAACTGAAATTGACCAGTGGAAACGAATGTAATTAATCTGGAATGAATGAAAAGAAATTAAAAAAAATGATTCGAACAATATTTAAAAAATAGCATTATAAAGAAAAGAACTTTAATCATTTCAGAACACTCATACTAGCGACGCTTTTTATTCTTCTTCTTATGTTTTTTAAACCTCGCACAAAAGCAAAAGATTGCATGTATTCTGAAAGAACCACTTAGAATATTTTTCTGCAACGGAGGCTTATAAAAACCACTTTTCAGGGAGAAAGAGGCTATCATGTATTTTTTATCCCCAACTTAACAGAACCATATTTCATAAAAATTGCTGAATCAGCTTTTTTTCTTTTTTAGCTCATTGTTCCTGTTTACGCTCCGTATTTGCATAATGAGTCAGTAGTGATGTAAAAAGGCTTTGCATTAGAACATTTTCATGGTTCATTTAGGAAAGCGAAGCTTTTGAAACAAAAACTCGCCGCTCAATATGTTTTTAGGGGATGAGAGAGGAACAAATTTTCATTTCTTTTTACAGTGTTATCTTACAAAGAACGATGACAAACCTGTCCATTTTTTCATTTTTCTTTTCTTTACTTTTTATTTAGTTAAAATAATGAAAATTTGTGTTATGTCAGAAAGATAAGGGTACAAAAAATATGTTATAAACAAATATACTGTCAACATACATTTTACTTGTCCTATTTAAACTTTTCGGGGCCGATTGTTTTTTTAAATTTTTAGAAAAAACTACTTTTACGTTAATAATATTAGCAATCCAAATACATTAATTATAGTTTAACGAATAGTTCAGTGTCTGGAATATATCATAATAAATGTTGTTGTTTTGTATGCTATTCAATTCATTGACTATAGATCGAAGAAGGGCGAAAAAAAAATAGATTTTAACATTATTTAATAAACTGACTGATTAAAAATTATTCCCAATTATTTAAAAAACTATCAAGGTTTTGAAAAAAACATTATTAAAAAACAATAATAAAAGGAACTTGATTAAAAATTAAATCAACACAAAAATATTCCTTTTCATGGTTTTATTTAATTAATCAACTCCTTTATTTTGCAAGTAGAATTAAATGCTGAAATTAATTTAAACTTTCGATTAATAACAAAAATTCACCAGATGAAACGATTATAATTAATCTGAGAAGAAAGAAAAAAAGATCCCAACAATTTAAAAAAAAATGCATTATAAAGAAAAGAACTTCAATCATTTCAGAATATTCATACATATGGCGCTTTTTTTTTCCTTCTTATGTTTTTTAAACCTCACACAAAAGCAAAATATTGCATGTATTCTAAAAGAACCACTTAGAATATGTTTCTGGAACGGAAGTTTATAAAAACCACTTTTCAGGGAGAAAGAGGCTATCATGTATTTTTTTTATCCCAACTTAACAGAACCATATTTCATAAAAATTGCTGAATCAGCTTTTTTTTCTTTTTTAGCGCATTGTTCCTGTTTACGCTCCGTATTTGCATAATGAGTCAGTAGTGATGTAAAAGACTTCGCATTAGAGCATTTTTATGGTTCATTTAGGAAAGCGAGGCTTTTGAAACAAACACTCGCCGCTCAATATGTTTTTAGGAGGTGAGAGAGGAACAAATTTTCATTTATTTTTAGAGTGTTATCTTACAAAGAATGATGACAAACCTGCCCGTTTTTCATTTTTCCTTTCTTTTCTTTTTTGCTTTATATAGTTAATAATAAGAATAGATGTTATGTCAGAAAGGTTAAGGGTGTAAAAAGATTTTATAAACAATATTGCACACCCTTTAGTGTCAATATATTCTACTTGTCTTATTTATCCTTTTCGGGTCTGATTCCCCCCCCCCCCCAATTTTTAGAAAAAATGCGTTTACGTTAAGAACATTCAAACTAGCTTTCAGGGTGTAATCGGGAAATTAATAGAGGATATACTCTCTAAACAGATGGTATACGATCAAGGCAGAAAGTATACCATGCAGTATGTACACTGTAGCTTTCTTGAGAAACAGAGGTTAAACGGTGTTACTTTAAAAAATCCAGAATGTGCACAGCCTATACCCGTGTTCCCTCCACAACATCCCTGCTAGCTATCCAAATGCATTAATTATAATAGTTTAGTGAATATTTCATTATCTGGAACATAATAAATGCTGTTGTTTTGAGTACTATTCAATTCATATTCATATGACAATAGATAATTAAGAATTTTTAGAGATATTATTTTACAATAAGATTTAAAAGATATTATATAACTGTCGAATACTTTTTGCATTTTATTAAATTCAATTCTTTGAGAAAAGTAGCCTTTATTTTAAATTTGAAGAATGAAATAAAATAAAATAAAAGAATCACGAAAAATAAAAAATAAAATAAAAAAATTTAAAATAAAAGAATCACGAAAGGTGCAAAGAGAACTAAGCATATAATAATAGTTATTATTACTATTAATAAATGCCTAAACGTTCATGAAGTCATACAGTAAATGCATAGACCATTACTAACAATGTTACAAGTAAGAAGTAATAAAAGTATTTCTTAAAACAAATTAATGCTCCATTAAAAGACATGCACTATTAATAGTATGCCAGACCCGAAAGGATTACAGAACGTTAATTGGTAATTAAAATGCTGTTCTTAAGTTCACTCCTCAAGAAGGGCAAAACTTTTTGACACAGTGACGCATATATTTTTAAATATAAAGGTATAAAATTAACCGATTTGAATAGGAAAGTGATTTGTAATAAATTTTAATCATTTTAATAAATAAATTAACCTGGGAGTTATAGCGTTTTTGATCGCGTGATAAGGCGTTTTTCTCCCTTCACTGACTTTTTTTTTGTGCTTTCTTTGAGAAATTCGATTCAAAACGCCAACTTTGATAATATTTTCCTAAAAATACTTTGTGATTATATATATATATATATATATATATATATATATATATATATACACATAATAGAGAAAGAGAGAGATTAATGGCTTTTGATTTTATAGTTTCTGAATAACAACACCTGCTAGTTTCACATAAAGTCATAAAGTTATCCTTTTGGATTTGAGAACAGCCTTAATCTGCATATAAGAGGACGTGAAGTCACGTGCGTAGCTCTCGTTTTCATTTAAATTTTATTTAACATCTAGAAATCTACAACTCAGAAATTCGCCCCTCAATATGTTTTCAGGGTAGGTGCAAGACGACGAAATTTTCATTTCTTGAACAGTGTTATCTTACAAATAATAATGACAAACTTGTCCTTGTTTAATATTTTTACTACAGTTTATAATGAGAATTAATGCTGTGTCAAAAAGATTAAAGGTAGAAAATGTAGGTTCTAAACAATATAGCGTGAACACATCCCTCTTGTCTTATTTAAAGTACTTTACTTTTATTGATAGTTTAATCTGCAGAAAAAAACAGCTTCAAGTAAAGTTTGCAGATTGAATTTTCATTTAAATTTTATGTAGCATCTAGAATATACAGCTTAGAAATTCTTAAAATTCATATTAAAAGCACAAACAACTATCCATAAAGTACATGCAGCTGCATGCATATAATACAAAATTATTTAAAATATATTAAATATGTCTTTAAAATTCATTCGAAAATCTTAAAAACTCATTAAAAACTGCTAAAAATCCAAAACGTTTTTAACCATTATATTGCCGTCACCAGTGATTATTTATATGTTATTTTTCTTAGTACAAATTCGAGAATTGTTTAAAAGAAATCACTGTAATTAGTCTTTATGACTAATGTAATTTTTGCAGAGATTTTTTTTAAGCTAAAAAATATTTATAAGACATAATGGACTTTACCATTCTGAATCGCCATAATTTTACATCAACTGGATATTTTTAAATCTGTCGAAATTCTACTTTTTTAGTTACCCATGGATATCCGTAGAATTATAATGCTAATAAACTATACAGAAAAAATTATCAAAAAATATTTTTTTATTCAAAAAACGATATATTAATGAAATTGAATTATAAAGTTTTATCAGATTTTAAGATATTTACGTATCATTCACTACAACAAATAAATCGTTGAAAAATCGTCGATAAATGCGAGTCTGCTTTATCGTTACTGATGAAGTTGAAGCAGTAATTTAACATTATTAAACACACATAAAATTGTTAAAAGTGGTAAATATTGTAAAACATATAAATATAAAAAATGAAATGTAGTAAATAAATAACAAAAAAGAGGCCATACGATATAAAGTATAATTAAAAAATAAACTGTAAACTACAGTAAATATATAAACTATAATAATTAAAGTATATAGTTTTAAAAAAATAATGGTTACTTCAATTAAGATAATTAGTGCCATGTTTGACACATTTATATCCCGGATAATACTTAAATACAAATTTCTCTTGAGCATAAAAATGTCTAAATACCTGTTATTTATAAACTGTCTAAAAAACATTTTTAAGTTTTTACCAAACTATACCAGTGTCAAGAATTGAGGTTAATAATATATTTCTTGTGATCTGAAAGACTTGCATTAGAGCTCTTGCAGACACTCTTTAGAAAGCAAGATTTTTCAAGAAAAAACCTAAATGAAACAATTTTTTTTTATTTTTTCTTTACAAAATGTATTACTAAGAAAAATGACAACCCTGTTCATTTTTCATTTTTTACAATTATTAATGAGAAAAGATATAACTTAAGAAAGATTAATTTCACAAAATGTTGATGCTATATATTTAGTGTCAACATATCCTACTTGTCTTGTTTTAAGAACATTTAATAGGGAAGAAAGGAAGGTAGACATAAATAATTTTATAACAATGATTTATTATGGTTAAAATTTATTATTACTGACTTTCATTAGTGTTATATCCGCTTATTTCGATTAAAATTTATATTTATGCATGGAAAAAAATTGCCGATAATGGAATTTTCTCCTAAGAACTAGATTTTTAATAGTTAAAATCAATAAAATATTTTTGAATAAATCATAAAAAATTATCTGTGAATTTACGACTATGCGACTTTGCTTGAGATTTCAATTGATTATTACTAAATACCTCACATTTTAGTTATTTACCTTCCATCTCTTTATAGAAAAATGCTCTCTTTATAGTTTAATGCATGTTACACAAGCCCTATAAAAATCTACGATTTTTAACTGATTCATATGAAACTTGATGCATACAGATTTTAGAACAAGAATAAATTATTAACTACTTTAAAACTGCATTACACCATTCTTTATTTTTTTAACCACCTTTCTAAATTTATTGTTACAAAAATGCATTTTGTTTACGATTTTAAACCCTTTTTTTCTTTCGCCTTTTTCTAAGAAATAAAAACAAATGAAAACAATGTGTTTCGTTCTTATAAGCCAAAGAAATTTCACAGTTACACGATGCGTTTGAATCCGTAATTGACATCATTGTGAGCAGACAATGAATATTTTTCATACAAAAAATGTAACGAAATTACAATAAGTGTTTAAAAATTACATTGTATTTTTATTTGGAAGCCTAGTGACGCGGTGGTCAGTACATCTGTCTGCCATGCCGGAGGTCGTGAGTTCAACTTCCGATTGGGCAAGGTACATTCATCATTTCGGAGTCGATAAAATAAGTACCAAACTTGCTTGAGAACTAAAAACCGAAGGTCACGCGTTGGGTTGACCATCTTTCCGCATAGCTTCTTGGGGCTCAGGGTCTAATAAGCCTTGATTCCTGATCGTAAAACTGCAGGTTTTACGATCAAGAATCTATGTGCTATATTTAGGCTATAATACAAATATTCCATACACAATATACTAGATTTGATGTTGTTTTTTATGAGATCGTTTTAGTGAGATGTTAAACTGAGTCCGAAGAAACGATTGCTTTGTTTTATTTCCTATTTTGCACATATGCAACAGCTATATCTTACACTGTATTAATACTTTAGATGCAGGGGTAAAATTTCATTAGATTAGTAGTAAAACAACTGTTTTCACACTCTCAGAAATAAAACTCTCATTTTTGACGATTCAGAAATCCTTGAGCCTTGTTTCGTCGTTTTTGACGATCATTTCGTATCAGAATCACATGACTTTTAACGAAACGTGAACTCTCAAATATTTGACGAAAGTGCTTCCTTAATCATGGCCAGACTTGATGAATTTTAAGGAAACTGTCGCGGTAGTTGTTTATAGAATGACCTGATATTGTACCTCCCCAAATCTTGCGATTTTAGCAAGGATATATTTGCTTGTTTAAAACAGTACTTTTTAGCGTTTTCCAGAAAATAATGAAATGTAAGCAATTACTCTTGCTACATTAGTTTTTTTTTTTTTTTTGGGGGGGGGGGAGATGTTTATTACTATTTTTATTTATTTATTTGTAAGTTGTATTTCGTTTTGATTTCATTCGAAAAAAATTACTTCGTTCTACAAAACCGTTCAAAAAGTAAATTTGATCAATAAAATTTCAAAATTCTAAGATCTATTTTATATCCAATATCTACTTTTTTCACTCAAGTTAAAAATATATACATATATTTTCTCTCTCCCCTCTATAAACAGTAAATTGTTAAAATCTTATCCACCTACTTAAAGTCTCGCTTAAAGTAGTAAAATCTCTCCCAATAAGTACTTCATAATTCGTTATTTCTGAGCATCAAACTAACCAGCCCATATTTTAATCATTCCGTAAGCAAATAAATTTCCCCTAGATGTTATTTAATTAAGCCATATTATAATTATTCATTAACCATTAGAAAATCAAACTAATAAATTCGTCTTATTATTTAAAACTTGCAAGATTTATAACAGAATCGATAAAAGTAATATCACAATTATAAAAATTCAAACACACACTATAATCCACTTTATGCCTATATAATCATACCTGTCTGAGTAATCTGTGGCGTGATATTAGGGCGTCGGACTGCCGCGCTGTACGTTATGAGTTCGAACCCCGCGTGTGACGTGTCTTTTTTGCTTCTGTCATTGGATACAGGAGCTTCTAAAAAATTCGATAGATGGCAGCACTAGTCCCTTTTTGACGAAATTTTTTGACGATTTGGTATCGTTAAAAGAGTGAGGGAAGTGATTTCATCAATTTGACGAAATATTTGTTCGGAGCATTTCCCAGGAAACGGTTTCGTCAAAAACGAGGAGAATTTCGTGAAATTTGAGTATTCATTTCTGAGTGTGAATAATCAGTTTTTATGTAACCATTGTATATTTAGTTTTCATCAATAAAAATGTAACTTTTTCCTTAAAAATAGTGCTATTAGTAATGGAATTTTGCTAAATGCTATGCCATTTGGTCGAAAGTTTTTCTACAGCAGTGCCAAAGCTGAAGGATTTAAATATACCTCCGTCAAAGTAGCATTATTTTCCCCGACTGTTATTTTAAAGGTTTATAATCGTGAATGCATAGCTCCGTTATTGTGATCGATATATTATGGCTTATTTATTCATTTTACCCAGAAGCACACCACATTCTCATGGTTCAAATGAGCGAAGATGCTTCTTTTTAAAGTAAGATTTCATTCAGAGCGGTAGCTTGTAATGAAAAAGATTTCATAAAAATCCCCTAATTTTTAAAGATAATAAGACACTATAATCCATGTGAATATAATGTGAGAAAATTATCATTAATGAAACAATGTCAACACGATGCTGTACATTTTAGAATGCGGTTGTTTGTATATATGGTATCATTGATTGAATTATTGCTTCTTTCCTGCTTTTCTGTTATTTTTTTTCACATTTAAAACAAAACAAAATAAGTCTTTTGATATCTTCATCTTCATTACAATATATTTAAGGTCTCAAAGTTATTACCGGATATCTGGCATACTTTAGAGTAGAAAACGTGCTATTTTTGACTTAGTAAGTGGATTTGGACTGCATTTTCTTATCATAAGGCAACATTGAAAAACTGGCAATAAATTACAATTAAATAATAAAACACTGTTGAATCACCATAAAATAAAAGAACACGCAGAAAGAGTTTCGGACTTGAAATTTTAACAATCCGTCATCAGCCAAAGTAAACACGTGTCCAAATGAATATAGACAAATGTTTACTTTGGTTGGAGGCAACACGGACAAGGTTATAGGGGCTTCCGTGGTCGAATGGTCAAAGCACCAACCTGCTAGTCGCCTTCGAGCGTAGGAGGTTGGGGGTTCGAATCCCACTGGTTCCATTACACGCACTCTTTGTGTAGAGCTCCCGGGTGTATATGTGTATATCTCTTGTGTTGTAAAATTTCCTTGTGCTACTCGTCCTTGTAATATCAATGATAATTTATAAGCAGGCTTCATGTAAAGCACAAAAATCAGATGCAGGTTGTTCAATTAAACAAACAATGTTACAAATAATCAGTAAGAACATAGAGGAAAGTGTACAAAGAACACCACAAGGAGGCTCTAGGTGAAAGGTAAACACCCACCACAAAGACAATGTATTTCTCTCTGATTTCCAAAACATGTTCTGTGCGCCCTTTGTTATTATAATACTTCGTAAAAAGTTTTATTATTTAACTACATATTCTTATGTCGTGGCTGATTTATTTGATGCTTCCGACGTCCCTGCAAATTATTGAACTGTTAGAATTTACGAACAATTAAACTTATTAACATAAGAATAAATAAATTACGTATATAAGAATAAATGAAAATTTTCATGTGAGAATAAATTCAAGATATAAACCTTAACTATAATGAATTCTGAATCAAAAGAAAATATGAAATGACATTTTTCGCCATTATTAACAAACGATGCATTATAACTTGAAAAAAGTATACAAGAAGTAATATAAAAACATATTTTCACGGAACAAATGCGTCATCACCTAAGTGGAAAATGATTCTGCGCAGGTAGTTATCGTTTTTTGCAACTTTCTTAAATTGCATAATTTCTTTTAAATATTTTTGTTTGTGATAGGAATAGAGTTTTTTTAATGAGAATTTCTAGCTTTCAAAAATACTTTTTTGCGATTTTACTGAAATGTGATATCAGAAAAATAAAATTTTGTAGTAGCTTAGGTTCTTTTGAGTTACTTATACATTGTTAAAAACAGGTACTTACAAATAAATAAGATGTAATTATTTTTGAGTATTTTTTTCGGTTATAATAGCTCTAAATTATTTAAACTTCTGATTACGGGTCAGGATTGGCGGCTTATTTTAATATTCAAAAGTTTTACAATTATATATATTTTTCTTTGTGGTACGGATATCGTTTGAAATTATCCCAGCTTAAATGTATTGCAGTAAGTTTTATTTTTTTTTTAAAGTAGTACAAATGAAGCACAAAAGTAATTGTTGGGACGTATAACTGTCAAATAAATCTCTACATTAATATTTAGTGTACACATTTAATTAACGTGATAAATCTAAGGGACATTATCACGAAACATTTTTTAGATGGTCTTTTCTTTAATACTTCATTATTAATCGTATTTTGTAACAACTTTGTTATATATTAAATTCTGACTGTATGTATGTAATTCAAATCGGTCATTTCTCTGAAGGCATAAAAAATTGCAAGTTTAAATAAATACATTAAATTACGAAATTTAAACCTATTTACAACATATTCCTTTTTATTCTTAAATTTCTTAATAAAATTTCCACATAAATTCAACTGATCGTGATTGGGTTATTCCATTGTTCTGAAATAAAAAATAAAAGAGAAAGAATATTGTTATACTGGTTAACCTGTTATTTTCTTATTAGAATTTTGAAGAAAAATATTTTTTAATTTGAATGATTGTTATTTAAAACTAAAAATTGTTAAGAATAAAATGCTTTCAGTGGTAAAAATGATAAATATATTGGTTTTTTTTCGTTAAGAACATGAGTTTTTACTCTCAAAACTGAAATTTTTTCTCAAATTTACTACAAACTGACAGTAATTTCAAGAGATATTTTATTCTACTACTTGTAAAGTTAGGGAGTCAAAACAAACAGAACCAAATAGTTGCACACACAAAAATGACATTATTGGAAACGAGAGTTTTTATTTTGGAAATTATTACATCGTACTGAAAAGTAAGTAAGAAAAAATTAAGAAAAAAATTTAATGATTTCCATTTAACCTATATTTTAAGGATGTTCTTAAATCAAAAAAGACAATTTTGTCACATAAGTTAGAATTTATTTTTGTTTGGTAATGCATGAAACTACCAAATGTTGTATTTCAGAATCTATCTAATCGCACTCATTTTTCTGCTTTTTTGCTAACGTAGCAAATTTTTCAGGACAAGCCGTCAAAGTTGGCGTTTTGAACTGCATTTCTCGACGAAAGCAGAAAAAAGTCTTACATCGAGATAAAAACGCGCGATCATGTGATCGTAATCGCTTATAACTCGACACCTAATTTAATTATTATAAAATAGAAAACTAAGTTCGCTTTCGAAATCGTTTCCATAGTCTGACCTTCCAATTTTGTATCTTTCTCTTAAAAAATGAATTTATAAAATGCGCAAAAACGCTTTGTGCTTGCTGAGCAGAGCAGTTGATAACAGCCTTAAATAGGATTTCCTAATAATTATAGGAAACTTCATAATATAAAAACACAAATCTTTTCTAAATGTAGTACAATAGAATTAGACATCATTTTTCCACAGATTCGAAAGAACCCTCAATTGCGTCACAGTGTACTTCCATTCATCTAGAACATACTGATTAATGAAAAACAGATCAGTGTCTAAGTTTTATTTATATGAAATTAGGATGACATCTTATTAAATTAACAAAATAGGAAAAATAATTAATAAGTTACATAATTAAATCAAGTAAATCGCAATTTCTGCTGCAGTTTGAATAAACCTAATGTATAATTAACATTATAAATGTGCTAAATTTATTTGCAGTAATAACGTTAAATATATAACAGAGAAATATAATTTATCAAATGATCCATAATAAATTCTTTTTCCAAATCTCTTAATATGACTACTTCTTTTATTAATTAATCCCAAATTATTAAGCCACCGAAAGAATGATATATAAAATATCAGCAAACCAGTACTAATTATTTATCCTTTTTTAATAACAGATTAAAATAGGGTTTCGTAACAAAACACTAATGAAGTTAATAATTGTTCATTTTATAACAAAAATGTTTGAGGAAGTTGTTTTTATTTATTTAACATAAAAGTTAATAAAAGTAATACATAAATAATGCTATCTAAAAAATTTCATAATAAACTGCCACAGCACAATAGCTATTATTTCAATATATTAAATCAGAGATTAATCTATAATAAAAACCTCCTCTCTCCGCCCTTGCTTTATTGTGCTATAAATTTAACTCCCCAAATCTAATTTTTCGAACTGTCATTTCTTTATTATTAAGATTACGCATGAGCCTTAGAATGTAAGCATAAAAAGAAAGTGGATGGAGTTAAACACTGGAATTCATTAAGCCATAAACTTTTTCTTGGAAACATAGCTCATTTATCCAGCTCTGCACGAGGGGGTGGAGAAAAGGTTACTCTGTTTTCTTGTTTAATATATTTATCTTAAGAAGAGATTTCTCAGGGTGACCCGCGAAACAGTTTATCACTGATGTTGATTGACAATTCGCGGTATGCTTTTTTATTTAGAATATGGAATAATGTTTCCACTTTTCATTAAGTTATTCTTTACGAAAATAGTGCAAAAGATTACTAGGGAAATTAAATTATCATTACTTATTGTAAGAATTGTCTGACACCGTAAAAGGAAGGATTTCCTTTTTTTAATGCAAAATATTCATATAACGTCACTCATTTGTGTTAAATTTGGAATAATTATGCTTCTCTTATTATCATACTGAAATTAAAAAGAAAAAATAAAGAAAAAATTCCATGATTTGGATATACCCGGTATTTTATAATGGGATTTCTTTATAATTATAAAAAGTTTAATAATAAGACCATAAAAATCATTTCTAAACGTAGTACACGTAGTACAATAAAATTAGACATCAATTTTCCAGAGATTCGAAAGAACACACAAATGCATCTCATTCATCTGTAACACACTAATTAATGTAAAACAGATCAGCGTGTAAGATTTATTTAGATGAAATTAGTCAGAATCTTGTTAAATAAAAAAAATAGAAAAATTAATTAATAAGTTGCATAATTAAATTAAGTAAATCGCAATTTTTGACGCAGTTTTGAATAAAATTAATATACAATTAACGTTATAAATGTGCTAATGTTATTTACACTAATAGCATTAAATATATAACAGAGAAACATAATTTATCAAATGATTCATAATTAATTCTTTTTTCAAAACTCTTAATAAAACTATTTCTTCCATTAATTAATCCCAAATTGCTAAACCACTGAAAGAATGATATATACAATTTCAATAAACATGTACTAATTATGTATCCTTTTTTGTATAACAACAGATTAAAATAGGGTTTCGTAGCAAAACCCTAATGACGTTAATAATTGTTCATTTTATAACAAAAATGTTTGGGGAGATTTTTTTTTTAATTTAACATAAATTTGAATAAAAGTAGTACATAAATAATGCCATCTAAAACATTTCATAGCAAACTGCTACAGAACAATAGCTATTATTTCAATACATTAAATAATGGATTAATCTATAAAAAAAACCTCCTCTCCCCGTCCTTGTTTTTATTGTGCTATAAATTTAACTCCCCAAGTCTAATCCTTTGAACTCTCATTTCTTTGTTATTTCCTTATTATTAAGATTACGTACGAGTGATAGAATGTAAGCGTAAAAAGAAAGTGGATGGAGTTAAACACTAAAATTTATTAAGGCATAAACTTTTTCTTGGAAACATAGCTCATTTATCCAGCTCTGCACGAGGGGGTGGAGAAAGGGTTACTTTGTTTTCTTGTTTGATATATTTATCTTTAGAAGAGATTTTTCAGTGTGACCTGAGAAACAGTTTATCACTGATGTGGATTGACAATTCGGGGTATGTTTCTTTATTTAGAATATGGAATAATTTTTCACTTTTCATTAAGTTTAATTATTCTTTGCAAAAATTGTGCAAAAGATTATGCAGAAAATTAAATTATCATTAATTTTTGTAAGAATTTTCTGACACTGTAAAAGTTTTTTTTTAGACGGGAAATATTCATCTAACGTCAATCATTTCTAGTTAATATGGAATATTTAAGCTTCTCATATTATCATAGTGAAATTAGAAAGAAAAAAATTTAAAAAAATCATGATTTGTATTTACTCTGTATTTTATAATGGGATTTCCTTATAATTGTAGGAAATTTAATAACACGAATACGTAAATCTTTTCTAAATGTAGTACAACAAAATTAGAAATCATTTTTCCAGAGATTAATAACAATACAAAAATTCATTAAAACATACTGTTATTCATTTAGAACAACACTAATTAATGAAAAACAGATCAACGTCTAAATTTTATTTAGATGAAATTAGGCAGACATCTTATTAAATTAACAAAATAGAAGAATCAATTAATAAGTTACATAATTATAATAAGAAAATCGCAATTTCTGCTGCAGTTTTGAATAAACCTAATATAAAATTAACATTATAAATGTGCTAATTTTATTTACAATAATAACATTAAATACATAACAGAGAAACATAATTTATCAAATGACCCATAATTAATTATTTTTCCAAATCTTTTAATATGACTATTTCTTCTATTAATTAATCTTAAACTGTTAAGCCACTGAAAGAATGATGTATAACGTTTCAGTAAACCAGTACTAATTATTTATTCCCCCCCTTTTTTTCTGCTAATAACAACATATTAAATAGGGTTGCGAAGCAAAATTATCATGAAGTTAATAATTGTTCATTTTATAACAAAAATGTTTGGGGATTTTTTTTTTATTTAACATAAAAGTTAATAAAAATAATACATAAGTAATGTCATCTAAAAATATTCATAATAAACTGCTACAGCACAATAGCTGTTATTTCAATATATTAAATAATGGATTAATCCATTAAAAAAACCCCTCCTCTCTCCGCCCTCGCTTTATTGTGCTATAAATTTAACTCCCTAAGTCTAATCTTTCGAACTGTCATTTCTTTGTTATTTCTTTATTATTAAGATTACGCACGAGTGATAGAATGTAAGTGTAAAAAGAAAGTGGATGGAGTCAAACACTGGAATTCATTAAGGCATAAACTTTTTCTTGGAAACATAGCTCATTTATCCAGCTCTGCTCGAGGGGATGGGCGGGTGGAAAAAGGGTTACTTTGTTTTCTAGTTTGATATATTTATCTTTAGAGGAGATTTTTCAGGGTGACCTGCAAAACAGTTTATTACTGCTGTTGATTGACAATTCGCGGTATGCTTCTTTATTTAGAATATGGAATAATGTTTTCACTTTTCATTAAGTTAAGATATTCTTTATAAACATAGTGCAAAAGATTACTGGGAAAATTAAATTATCATTACTTTTTTGTGAGAATTTTATATCACTGTTAAAGGCTTTCTTTTTTAGATGCAAAATATTCATCTAACGTCAATCATTTGTGTTTAATTTGAAAGATTTAAGCTTCTCTAAAAATTAAAGATTAATTTTCTTTTATTTCATAATTTAATATTCTGAATTCTTTTAATTTTGCAAATGTCAGTGCAATATATCTTTTTAATTTGAGTTTTATTTTTACGTTAAAGTATATTTATATTTTGTTATATATACATATTAAATGCTATTCTGTTTTCGTATTAAATTATGATGATGATGATGGCAATGCCAACAGAGATAATAACAATATCAATCTTAATATGATTAAAATGTATGGGGTTGTAAAATGTTGCTTTACTAAAAATGTTTGGGGAGGTTTTTTTTTATTATTTAATATAAAAGTTAATAAAAATAGTACATAAGTAATGCTATCTAAAATTTTTCATAACAAACTGCCACAGCACAATAGTTATTATTTCAATCTATTAAATAATGGATTAATCTATATAAAAAAAACCCTCCTCTCTCCGCCCTTGCTTTATTGTGCTATAAATTTGACTCCTCAAGTCTAACCTTTCGAACTGTCATTTCTTTGTTTTTTCTTTATTATTAAGATTATGCACAAGTGATAGAATGTAAGCGTAAAAAGAAAGCGGATGGAGTTAAACACTGGAATTCATTAAGGCATAAACTTTTTCTTGGAAACATAGCTCATTTATCCAGCTCTGCAAAGGGGGAGGGGAGGAGGAAGGGTTACTTTGTTTTCTTGTTTGATATATTTATCTTTAGAAGAAATTTTTCAGGGTGACCCGCGTAACTGTTTATCACTGATGTTGATAGACAATTCGCAGTATGCTTCTTTATTTAGAATATAGATTAATGTTTTCACTTTTCATTACGTAAAGATATTCTAAACAAAATTAGTGCAAAAGATTACTGTGAAAATTAAATTATCATTACTTTTTGTAAGAATTTTCTTTTTCCTTAAATTGCTTTCTTTTTTAGATGCAAAATATTAATCTAACGTCAATCATTTGTATTTAATTTGAAACAGTTAAACTTCTAGTATTGTCATACTGAAATGAAAAAAGAAAAATTAAGAAAAAAGTTATGTGATTTGAATTTACCCAGCATTTTGTAATTGTATGTCCTAATAGTTATAGGAAATTTAATAATATGAATACATAAATCTTTTCTAAATGTAGTGAAATAAAATTAGACATAATTTTCCTGTAGATTCAAAAGAACCCACAAATGCATTAGAATGTGTTCCCATTCATCTAGAACACACGAATTAACAAAAAACCGATCAGCGTCTAAGTTTTATATAGATAAAATTAGGCAGACATCTTATTAAATTAACAAAATATTAAAATTAATTAATAAGTTGCATAATTAAATTAAGTAAATCGCAATTTCTGCTTCAGTTTTGAATAAACCTAATACATATTTAACATTATAAATGTGCTAATTTTATTAACAGTTATAACATTAAATATATCGTAGAGAAACATAATTTATGAAATGACCCATAATTAATTATTTTTAAAAATCTCTTAATCTGACTATTATTTCTTCTATTAATTAATCCCAAATTGTTAAGCCACTGGAAGAATGACATATAAATTTTCAGTAAACTAGTACTAATTATTTATCCTTTTCTTATAACAAGAAATTAAAATACGGGTTCGTAGCAAAATAATAATGAAGTTAATAACTGTTCATTTTGAAAGAAAAATGCTTGGGGAGTGTTTTTTTTTATTTAACATAAAAGTTAATAAAAGTAGTACATAAATAATGCCATCTAAAAATTTTCATGATAGCCTGCTACAACACAATAGCTATTATTTCAATATATTAAATAATGGATTAATCTATTAAAAAAACTCTTCTCTCTCCGCCCTTGCTTTATTGTGCCATAAATTTAACTTCCGAAGTCTAATCTTTCGAACTGTCATTTCTTTGTTATTACTTTATTATTAAGATTACGCACGAGTGATAGAATGTGAGCGTAAAAAGAAAATGGATGGAGTTAAACACTGGAATTCATTAAGGCATAAACTTTTTCTTGGAAACATAGCTCATTTATCCAGCTCTGCACGAGGGGGCGGAGAAAGGGTTACTTTGTTTTCTTGTTTAATATATTTATCTTTAGAAGAGATTTTTCATGGTGACCCTTGAAACAGTTTATCACTGATGTTGATTGACAATTCGCGGTATGCTTCTTTATTTAGAATATGGAATAATGTTTTCACTTTTCATTAAGTTAAATTATTCTTTACAAAAATAGTGCAAAAGATTACTGGGGAAATTAAATTATCATTACTTTTGGTAAGAATTTCCTGTCACTGTAAAAGGCTTTCTTTTTTAGACGCAAAATATTTATGTAACGTCAATCAATCGTATTTAATTTGGAATATTTAAGCTTTTCTGAAAATTAAAGATATATTTTATTTTGTTTCATAATGGAATGCTCTAGTTTCATTTAATTTTTTGAACGGCAGTGTAATTTTTTTTCTTTTTAATTTAAGTTTTGTTTTTATGTTAAAGTATATTTGTATTTTGTCATATATGCATATCAAATTTAATTCATTTTTCGTCTTAAATTATGATGATGATGATAGAAAAGCCGACAGAGATAGTAAAAATATCAATTTTATCTTGTTTAAAGATAATAATTGTTTAGATCACACTTATGCTATTTAATTTTTATAAACAATATTGTATTGTTAATGACAATACACGATTCATTAGTAGTATATAAGAAAAACAAACAAATAACAACAGAACCAAAACAAATAACAAAAAATATCGGTTTATTTATGTAATAAATGTATTTTTAATTGTGATTGCTTATTATTTTTTTATTATTTATTTATTTATTTATTTATTTTACAAACTACACAATTTGCGTATTGCGATTAAATGTTGCTAACAGAAATTGCTTAAGCTACATCAACAAAGAAAAATTTAAAACAGTATTATATAAATGTTAAGAAATGAATTTTCGGATACAGGAAGGTTACTTAATGCTTTTCTAAAGGATACATAATGCATTTTATCATATGCCAAAGAAACAATTAGGAAAAAAATATCAAACAAAATTATGCTGTTACTTTTGTTGATTTTGGCAACATTAGCATGAAACATTAATCAATAATGAGGATTTATATTTTGCCCATATTGGATCAATTTTGACAAGAAATATTTTGTCTTTTCATTAAAAATATTTCCAATGTAAGCTATAGTTTCTGTAAGAGAGGGATTCTTGCAATACCAATACTTAATAAATAATTGTTTTAATAAATATTAGAAATATTTCCCACGAAAGTAATATTGGCGCAATGCAGACATATAGACATACTGACATAACAGTTTTTGTTTTGTTTCTAGAGAACAATGTTATAGATGTTGTATTTATGCTAAGTGTCACATAAATCTATCACAATTTCAATAAAAGTTAAAAGTGGTAATAATTGGTGCAATCACATAAGATTTGTAGGAAACTTAATCTGATAAAAGCGAATTTTTTAATAAGATACAAAATATTAAAAATATTTGCCAATAGAGAATGCTCCATAAATAATAATCTGTTGATTTTGTAGTAAGCAACGTTTATCTCAGTACACCTAAAACATTTCAACCAATCAAATGAATCAGATACATACACACATACATGCAAAGGAAAAAAATCGGCGTACAAGAATTAGGGCAGTTTTTTTAAAAAAGGAAAAACAAACAAACAAAAAAGAACAGAGGTATATGCTATAGATGGCGGCAAAGCCAGGATATTTTCATGAAAGAAGCAATATCTCGGCGCTGTAAATTTTGAAACTGCAAAGTAAGTAGTAATATACAATCTTATAGTGCAACTATAAAATAGACCATCATAGTTTTTAAAGATTGATATAAAAATTCTTAAAATGCAAATACAAGATAATTTTTAAGTCTGTACATATCATATTTTTGGGGAAAATTTATTAAATATTGAGGTAAAAAAGCTAGGAAAACAAATTGAAATTAAAATGGCAGGTGGCCATCTCTCCTTCAAGCTGAGGAAAGATAGACATCCAATACAAGAAAGAAAAAGTGAAGTTAAAATAGTAAAAAGTAATACATTTCATATGTTAATCATGAAAAACATATAGGAATATGTAAAGATGTAATTATATCACAAAAAATATGTGATAAAAATTCAAATAAACACAATTTGAAGAATAATTTCGGTCCTTCATTTTTCGTAAAAATGAATTTTTCTATATGGTATATGCCCTAAATTACAGCTCTAGTAAACATTTAAAAAAGGAAGCAATTTAAGACGAACGCAAAGTGAATTTGTGATATCTTGAAGACAGGAGAGACAATTTTGGGTATATACTCGAGATTGTTTTCTTGTACACTGTAAAAATTTCTGTAAAAAGACCGAAAAAAGTGCGAAATTCTCAGTAAATTTACACTAGTTCTCGGTTAAATACATTGTTTGAGTTTCTGAGTCATCTTTTTACAGACCGTTTCCTTATCTTATATCTAATTCCCTGCAGGGATTTCCATGTCTATATTTTATAATCTTTTTATGTTTGTCAAAACTTGTAATTCAAAATATCATTTTAAAAATTCTTTTGCAATTTTTTAGACATATTAAGAAAGAAAATTTAGTTTAATTTTTTTATTAAATAGTACATATTATTTACTTAAAAAAAAAAAAAAAAACTTATAATAATTAGTTAGGGAAAAATCATCTCGCCAGAGTTAGTGGGAGTTTTTTCCGTCAATCAAGTAGCAGTTCAATCACCACTTTGCCCACTGAATCATAAAAGTCATACTTTATATGCAACCACAACAGCTTCTCTAATTCAGAGAGTAAGGAGTTCTCACATTGTTAAAGAGGTCTTGGGTTCAAACCCTAGGTCGGCTAGGAGCAAATTGTGTAAAAATTAAATGATACAGCAACTCTAATATTCTCGAAAAATTTAAAATTATTGAAATCGCTGAAAATTTAGTGATTCGCTAATTTTGAAAGGTAAATTAAATTATTATCATTTAAAATAATTTACAGAGACTCGTGTATTTTTAACGACGTTAATTTACAGCGTCTGCTATAAATTCACCGAATAACATCTCTGTTATTTAACAAAATTTAAATTTTTCTAATCTCTGTAGTTTTACATAAGACTTAAGGTAATGAATTACCGTAGATTCTCTATAATTTTACAGAAAATTTTTAACAGTGTAGTTTTCAATTGATCTATTCATTTAAACTTACTAATGCCATTTTTATGCATATTTTTAAATGTAAACAGATTTATTTGACTTCCTGTATATGCATCTAATTTTAAAAGTATTTTAATTTTTTCAGTAAATTTTTACTTAAATAAATATATTGCATATTCTGATTAAACGTAACAAATGAAACGTGCTTACGCCAGATTCTATATTTTATCAGCAACAATGAAAAATTTCACAGTGCATTCAAGTTTTCTTCGAATAATTAACGTTCGTATAGTTCAAGGTAAAGGGAGGTCGACTAATGCTTCTCCAGGATAGTTCAGCATAATATATTATACATTTTGTTAAACTTACACTCTCTGTAATATGCCAAGCAAGAACCATTCATCATTTTATCGGACTTTTAAAGCCCGCTGGAATGTTTAGAAGGGACACAAGCAAAATGGCGTGGGAGATTAATTGCACAATGCGCCAATTAACGACTTAAACATATGCTGCAGCAAAAGTTTCCGCCCCACTTTTTTCCCTGCTGTTATCTTAAATCGTACACCAAATATTTTTTTATGTTTTCTTATCTTTTCTATCTCTCTACATTTTTTTCTCCATACAGAATAGAAAAAAAATATACTACAATATAAATGTAAAACTAATGTTTTTGAAATTTAATCCAAAATAGCGGAGCAAAAGTATAAAAATAAATTTAGAATAAGGATTTTTTTTGTTTTGTTTTTCTTTATCTTTTTTTCTTTGCTTTTAGAAAAGTTTGGATTCAAAGCATAGGATTTTTTAAATAACAGAAATTAAAATCAAAAGAGGCATATGAGTATTTATATAGAGACAGTTTTAACATACAGAAATTCAATATGTTAAATAAGATTAGAACGGTATTTAAATTTAAGTAATTTTGTTAAAATATGACAATAAAAGAAATTCCTTTCTTTTTTTCTTATTTTTTTAACTTTTAAAATATTTGAATTTATTATGTACCACCATTTTAAACCAGCATGTAATGAAAGATATTGTTTATCGATTTAAAACTAGTTGCGATCACCAAATATGTCCTTTGCGTACAGGAAAATAATTTTTCAAAATTACAGTAAAACCAAAAGCTCAGTGTTACATTTTAACATTGTTTCATTGAATCATATTTTGTAAATCCAACGATGTAACTGACTGATTTCTGATTATTCCGTTTTAAATTTGGCTTGACCCCTTTGGGACGAGAGACCCGTGTATGTGCCGCTTAAGATGGTCAGATTTCTTTTTTATTCGCACCAGTAAAATTTTATTGTAAATTTTACCTTATTTAATCCGAGCATTTTCAAGATTTAAAAAGGCAAAAAATTCTGTTTTTAAAAACTGGTGATAAAAAAGGCTTAAATGCTTCATGGGAGCACATTAACGGTAGATTCAATAAAATGAGCCTCTGAACAAATATATTTAAAATTAAAACGCAAATCTTGGTTGTTTCAGATGAATATTTATGCAATAATTCAGATCGTGACATATTAAAGCATAAGACGTTTGATCTGATATATTTCAAGAAATAACTACTGTAAATTATACTTCTATTTCGTTCTAACATAATTTAGATAATGGGAAAAAATAACAGATAAGTTAAAGTATTTTTTTTTTTTAATCTGAAATTAAAATTGAAAAAAAAAAACCTTGCCCGGTTGTAGATCGCCCTCAGCTATCTTATGCAAAAATATTCATGTAAAAATATTTAAAATTGAGTGAGATAACTTTTGTGCCAGATATTTGAAAATAACGCACTCATAGACTCAACATTATCATCCTGCTCTTTTTCAGTGACTAGTTCAGAATTATTTATAATAGAAGTAATAGAAAAGTACAAAAATTTAAAAGTAATATGTTTGTGATAATATTTCCTTGCATTATTATATGTTGGATGACACCTTAAAGTTGACAATTTCTAAAAATTTCTGCCCAATTCACTTAGTATTTGTGAATATAGAAAACTGTAAAGCTCGCCAGTGGTATGAGGCAAAAAGGAGAGTATCAAAATATTTAATCGATTTTTTAATGAAATTTCTGATGTTTCATATTGCTGAAAATGGAAGTATTATCACTTCAAAGCGAACAGATAAATATATAAATAAATATTCTTAGAATAGTTTAATGCTTACATAGAAAAAAAGAAACTTTGTTGTTATCCATGGTTCTAGAATTAGAAAGCATTTAGGGAAAACGTTTTTCGTACACCAGGGAAAACATTTCTGTATTTTTTAAGCTATTCAAATAATATATATATATATATATATATTCTATTGTATTGTGTGAAGTTTATATAAATTAACAAACATCTTTAGAAGATTTTTTCTCTTTTTTTAATAGATTTTATTTCATACTTCCCGTTTTTACCATTTCTTTTCCTTCCTTTTTTAAAGATAAGCATTATCACGTCCAAGCAAAAAGATGCGAGAAATATAAAATTTGTTATACTTCTGAAATATGGCAAAAAAATAGTTATTATTTAAACTGAACCATTTTTCATCTTTTATATTACATACCTAACATTTTCTTTCGCAAATTAGGTTTTTTTTCTTTCTTTTTTTATGTATTTCGTGATAAAAATCGCTACAAAGAAAATTAAACATAAAGTAAATGAAACTCGTAGAGTCTTCTCAGCTTTGAAAGTAAACACCAAAAGAAATATTTTTTCTTCCTCTTGGAAGAACAAAAAAAGACTGATGAAAGCGAGAAAGAAGCCTGCCGTAGAAAGAGTGTAATTAGGGGAAATATGATTAGCTTAGTTCTTAGATACCTTTTAAATAGAACCAGGTACTTACAATCAAAACTTTAAAAGTTAGAGAGTTAATTTTTTTCATATCAACTTCCATTTTATCACAGGTCAAAACAGCTAAATAAAAAAAAATTCTGTTGAGTACTTTATGGTTTTTATGCACTTTAAAGGATAATGAAATGAAGATCTTTCAGAACGAACTATTTTGCAGGGTAAAAAATTGAAAGCAGGTTTATGAAAGGATTTCTATGTTTGGGAGCTTTGGAAGAGGATCATAAAAACCTCATATATGAATTAATAAAATATGGAAAAATTTATAAAAAATGTATTTTTTTTTTTTTTTTTTTAGTTACTGGAAAAAAAATGTGTATTTTTTGTCTTTAAGTCTTCAAAGTTTGTAAGAAACGTCAAAGAAATTATATTGAAAATATATTTATGTTTAAAAACTTTTACAAAATCTTTAGCTGTTTTTTTCATTGCCTAAATTATATTACAATGAAATCAGTCTTACGTGTTTAGTCTGTTATGATCTGAATTATTGCATAAATATTCATCTGAAACAACCAAGATTTACTTGTTAAATTAAAGCATATTAGCATCAGTGGCTCACTAAATTGAACTTATTTTTAATATTCTACCATTAAATATTGAGGCATCTGAGTTTTTTCTTAAAAAAAAAAAAAAAAAAAAAAAAAAAAAAAAAGATTACTGTTTTAATAAGAAGCGAGATACATAATTGTGTTTAAAAAATTATTTTAACGTAAATTTCTCATCGTTAATTTTTGTGAAATTTATTAGGATGAGCGAAGCGAATCCTCTACTAGGCCACTCAAATTACAATTTGTCGTACACTTTACAAAAAAACTATTCAATATTTTGGCTTCAAATTAAACACAAAAATAAAATATGATCTGTAGATTTACAGAATATAAGTTTTTTACAGTAAAACGTTAAAAAAATATTATTTTAATTAATTTATTTTACATGCATTTCCAATACGGACGCATTTTAGCAAATAAATAAAAAATGAAACGCGTATATTTTCAGAAAAAAAAAATTAAAAATCATTGAGTAAGTAATTATAGATAAAATCGTGATTAATTTAATAAATAAAATATGTTTTCATTATTCAGCAAAATCGTTTGCACAGATGACACTTAAAATTTTAAAAGTATTGTACTATGGATTTTTTTTTTTTTTTTTTTTTTTTTTTTTTGTAAAGTGGCAACAAAAGAATTGTAAACAAATAAAATTAATTGTTAAATTTGTTATATAAATGAAAAATTAAAAGAATTGCGTGAACGTGTTGCCTCGATTCAAGCTCTTTATAAATGTACTAAAGGAAAAGTTACCCGATTCAGAAATGACAAATGGACTTCAACCATTTCTTACTTTATCATTTGTATCGAAAGTAATGTTACGTTCTTATTTGTGGACCGAGAAGTGTTTAGTGAACGCGACTTTAGACTTTGTTGAACGTATTAAAGAAAATCACAAGCCACCAGACCAGATATCGCGAATAATCATGGATAAATTTGAATACTACAGCAATTTAACTTATAAGAATTGGTGCGTACCGATTCCCCCAATAATTGAATTCAGGAAAAATGGAAGCATAAATTGCTCAAGGAAAGAGTTTCTTCTGCAGTTAGCTTTTGCTGTTACAATTCATAAATCCCAAGGTTTAACATTAGATGAAGCAGTTGTAGATATTGAAGATACAGGCACCAGTTGGCTTAAAAACGTACGTAACGTTGTCAAGAGTGAAAATCCTTCAAAATTAAGCATTCAATAGAAATTTTCCTTACGAAAAATTCTACAATATCAAAAATTCTCATGCACTAACATGTATAAAAACGAAGAAATTAGAATAAAAAGTTTTACAGTTAAAAATTCATAGTATCGACGAGAGCAGATTTCAAATGTTTTTCCAGAAAATAGGATTTAAAAGAAGTAACTTTCTTCAAGCTCTCTTCAAATATATTATTCTAAAATAGCTATCAAAGATTATTTGATGTTAATTACAAAGATTGGAAACATGCCTATTTCAAACAACTTTAAAAAACACCAGTGGCTACTAGAAATTGTAAAATAATCTTTAAAAGAATTTTTAGTTGAAAATTTAAAAATATTTTGTAAAAGTTTGCTTCGAAAATATTTTTTAATGCCAGTCTTACATCATAAATAAAAAATTCCTAGGAAATTGATAGTTATTTGGCTGAACTTACATTTGTAGAATTAAAATGCGCCAAAACATAAAATAACGTTTTTGTTTAATAAAGATGCAAAAATAATATTAAAAATATTGTTACTTTCAAATATATGCTTTATAAAGTAATGCTTCGCGAATCCAAACAAAGTATGGCTTTTGCTAGTATAAATTATCAAACATCTTTAAAAGATTTTTCTCTTTTTTTAATAGATTTTATTTCATATTTCCCGATTTTACCACTTATTTTCCTTTTCTTTTCAAAAGATATGCATTAACACGTCCAATCAAACAGATGAGAGAAACCTAAAAATTGCTATGCCTTTGAAATATAGCAAAAAAAAAAAAAAAAAAAAAAAAAAAAGTTTTAATTTATAAACCGAAACTTTTTTCATCTTTTATATTATATACCAACATTTTCTTTCACAAATTAGATTTTTCATAACCATTTCGTGATAAAAATTGCTACAAAGAAAATTAAACCTAAAGTAAGTAAAACTCGTAGAGCCTTCTCGGTTTTGAAAGTAAACACCAAAAGAAAAAAAAAAAAAAAAAGAGAGAGAAAGAAGCCTACCGTAGAAAAAGTGTAATTAGGTTAAAGATGATTAGCTTGGTTTTTAGATACCTTTTAAATAGAACCAGGTACTTATTATGAAAACTTTAAAAGTTAGAGAGTTATTTTTTTAATCAACTTCTATTTTATCCCAGGTTAAAACAGCTAAATAAAAAAAATTCTGTCGAGTACTTTATGGTTTTTATGCACTTTGAAGGATAATGAAATGAAGATCTTTCAGAACGAACTATTTTGCAAGGTAAACAATTGAAAGCAGGTTTTTGAAAGGATTTCTATGTTTGGGAGCTTTGGAAGAGGATCATAAAAACCTCATATATGAATTAGTAAAATATGGAAAAGTTTATGAAAAGTGTAAAAATATTTTTTTTTAGTTACTGGAATTTTTTTTTTTTTAAATCTTCAAAGTTTATAAGAAAGGTCTAAGAAATTATATTAAATATATATTTATGTATAAAAACTTTTACAAAAGCATTAACTGTTATTTTTTTCATTGCCTAAATTATATTAGAATGAAATAGGGATTATGATTTACTGTATTGTTTTCTTAAAATACATCAGATATATAAGTCTTACGCGTTCAGTATGTTATGATAATTTTATTTCATAAATATCCAACTGAAACAACCAAGATTAACTTGTTAATTTAAAGCATATTAGCATCAGTGGCTCATTTAATTGAACTTATTGTTAATATTCTACAATAAAATATTGAGGCATCTATGTTTTTTCTTAAAAAAAAAAAAAAAAAAAAAAAAAAAAAAAAAAAAAAAAATTACTGTTTAATAAGAAGTGAGACACATAATTGTGTTAAAATTATTTTAACGTAAATTTCTCATCGTTAACTTTTGTGAAGTTTATATAAATTAACAAACACCTTTAAAAGATTTTTCTCTCTTTTTAATAGATTTTATTTCATGTTCCCCTTTTTTACCACTTCTTTTCCCTTTTTTTTTCAAAAGATAAGCATTAACACGTCCAAGCTAACAGATGAGAGAAATATAAAAAATTCTATAACTTTAAAATATAGAAAAGAAAATATTTAAACCGAAACATTTTTCATCTTTTATATTAAATACCAAATTTTTTTTTTCACAAATTATATATTTTTTAACCATTTCGTGATAAACATTGCTACAAAGAAAATTAAACCTAAAGTAAATAAAACTCGTAGAGCCTTCACGGCTTTGAAAGTAAACACCAAAAGAAATATATTTTTTTCCTTTTGGTAGAAAAAAGAACGATGAAAGAGAGAAAGAAGCCTACCGTAGAAAGAGTGTAATTAGGAGAAAGATAATTAGGTAAGTTCTTAGATACCTTTTAAATAGAACCAGGTACTTACAATCAAAACTTTAAAAGTTAGAGAGTTAATTTTTTAACCAACTTCTATTTTATCACAGGCTAAAACAGCTAAATAAAAAAAAATTCTGTTGAGTACTTTATGGTTTTTATGCACTTTGAAGGATAATGAAATGAAGATCTTTCAGAACGAACTATTTTGCAGGGTAAAAAATTGAAAGCAGGTTTATGAAAGGATTTTTATGTTTGGGAGCTTTGGAAGAGGATCATAAAAACCTCATATATGAATTAGTAAAATATGGAAGATTTTATAAAAAGTGTAAAAATATATTTTTTTAGTTATTAGAAAAAAATGTGTATTTTTTTCTTTAAATCTTCAAAGTTTGTAAGAAATGTCTAAGAAGTTATATTAAATATATATTTAGGTATAAAAACTTTTACAAAATCGTTAGCTGTTATTTTTTTTTTTTCATTCCCTAAATTATATTAGAATGAAATTGGGATATAATTTACTGTATTTTTTTTTAAATACATCAGACATATACGTCTTACGCGTTTAGTATGTTATGATCTGAATTATTGCATAAATATTCATCTGAAACAACCAAGATTTAAGGTATCCTGGGGTAATAACGCCACGTCAAGGTTCTACCAATTTTCACGGCTTAGATTTAGATTGTATTTTTCAAACAAATATAGGATTTGATACAGCAACTCATTGACTATCTATATAAAAAAATTATTTAACAGATACATATTCATAAAATGTAATGGTGAGATTTCTCGACCAATGCTATTTGGCCTCATTACCCACCTATGTGGGTAATAACGCCATGTAAACAAAACTATAAAATAAGATGGAATAATGGCATGTAGATTGCCCAATTCTAAAAATACAAACTCTACTGCTCTAAAAATTGACAAATTGCATTCTAAGCTATTGAAAATGCTCATTTTTTTTGTAAAAGTGTAAGAAAAATAAAGGTGTAGTGTGGGGCGGGGGAGGAGGCAAAAGGATATCAGATTCTAAGCTACTTTTTGCATAAAAAGGACCGTTTAAATAGAATTATTAGAAATATTGCACGCTTTTAACTGTGTTTATTTGAATCACTATTTAGGATGTAGTTCGGCCACTGTTGAGAATCAACCAGGTATTAATGCGAAGGATTGGCGTTATTACCCCAGTATAAATATTGCGCAGCATATTTTAAATTACAAATCAATTCGAAAAGATATCCAAAATCTTCTACAACATTTTGAAAGTACATGAAGTGCACTACAAATTTATGTAATAAACAAAGAATGTCCGGATAAAAAAAATAGTCTTCACATCACAAAACGTATATCGCAAATTTTACATCAAGCGATAATTTTAGTTGCTTGTAAAAACAATAAGACCTACGAATAGAACAAATTAACTTTAAGCTGTTTTTTGCGATTTATAAGACTCAAAACCCTTCTGCGCAGAGCACATGGGTGTCACTTACCAGATTATTTCATAATTATGCGTAATATTAGCACTTGGCGTTATTACCCCGCCTGGCGTTATTACACCAGAACACCTTACTTGTTAATTTAAAGCATTTACCATCAGTAGCTCATTTAATTGAACTTATTGTTAATGTTCTACCATGAAATATTGAGGCATCTATGTTTTTTCGTTAAAAGAAGATTACTGATTTAATAAGAAGTCAGATACATAACCGTGTTTAAAAAAAATATTTTAACGTAAATTTCTCATCGTTAATTTTTGTGAAGTTTATATAAATTAACAAACACCTTTAAAAGATTTTTCTCTTTTTTGAAAAGATTTTATTTCATATTTCCCGTTTTAACCACTTCTTTTCCTTTTTTTTTCAAAAGATAAGCATTAACACGTCCAAGCAAACAGATGAGAGAAATATAAGAAAAGCCCTTAAGAGAACCTATAAAATACAGCCAATAAATAAATAAATAAATAAAAGAAATATATATGTATATATTTAAACCGAAACATTTTCCATCTTTTATATTAAATACTAACATTTTCTTTCATAAAATACATTTTTTTAACCATTTCGTGATAAAAATTGCTACAAAGAAAGTTAAACCTAAAGTAAATAAAACTCATAGAGCCTTCTTGGCTTTGAAAGTAAACACCAAAAGAAATATTTTTTTTTCTTCTTGGAAGAAAAAAAACCCCGGTGAAAGAGAGAAAGAAGCCTACCGTGGGAAGAGTTAGGGGAAAGATGATTAGATAAGTTCTTAGATACCTTTTAAATAGAACCAGGTACTTACAATCAAAACTTTAAAAGTTAGAGAGTTAATTTTTTTAATCAACTTCTATTTTATCACAGGTTAAAACAGCTAAATAAAAAAAATCAGTTGAGTACTTTATGGTTTTTATGCACTTTGAAGGATAATGAAATGAAGATCTTTCAGAACGAACAATTTTGCAGGGTAAAAAATTGAAAGCAGGTTTATGAAAGGATTTCTATGTTTGGGAGCTTTAGAAGAGGATCATAAAAACCTCATATATAAATTAGTAAAATATAGAAAAATTTGTAAAAAGTGAAAAAAAAAAAAAAAAAAAAAAAAAAAAAAAAAATTAGTTACTGAAAAAAATTGTGTATTTTTTTCTTTAAATCTTCAAAGTTTGTAAGAAACGTTTAAGAAATTATATTAAATGTATATTTATGTATAAAAACTTTTACAAAATCGTTAGCTGTTATTTTTTCCTTGCCTAAATTTTATTAGAATGAAATAGGGATATGATTTACTGTATGTTTTCTGAAAATACATCATATATATAAGTCTTACGCGTTTAGTATGTTATGATCTGAATTATCGCATAAATATTCATCTGAAACAACCAAGGTTTACTAATTTAAAGCATATTAGCATCAGTGGTTCATTTAATTGAACTTATTGTTAATGTTCTACCATAAATTATTCGTTAATCATGAAATATCGTTAATTTTTGTGAAGTTTATATAAATTAACAAAAATCTTTAAAATATTTTTCTCTTTTTTTAACAGATTTTATTTCATATTTCCCGTTTTACCACTTTTTTTTTAAGATAAGCATCAACACGTCCAAGCAAACAGATGAGAGAAATATAAAAATTGCTATACCTATAAAATGTAGCAAAAAAAAAAAGGTTATTATTTAAACCGAAACATTTTTCATCTTTTATATTAAATAACAACATTTTCTTTCACAAATTAGATTTTTTTTAACCATTTCGTGATAAAAATTTCTACAAAGAAAATTAAAGCTAAAGTAAATAAAACTCGTAGAGCCTTCTCGGCTTTGAAAGTAAGCACCAAAAGAATTATTTTTTTATTTCCTTTTGGAAGAAGAAAAAAAAAATGATGAAAGAGAGAAAGAAGCCTACCGTAGGAAGAGTGTAATTAGGGGAAAGATGATTAGATAAGTTCTTAGATACCTTTTAAATAGAACCAGGTACTTACAATCAAAACTTTAAAAGTTAGAGAGTTAATTTTTTTCAACTTTTATTTTATCACAGGAGTACTTTATGGTTTTTATGCACTTTGAAGGATAATGAAATGAAGATGTTTCAGAACGAATTATTTTGCAGAGTAAAAAATTGAAAGCAGGTTTATGAAAGGATTTCTATGTTTTGGAGCTTTGGAAGAGGATCATAAAAACTACACACATGAATTAGTAAAATATGGAAGTATTTATAAAAAGTGTAATAAAATAATTTTTAGTTACTGAGAAAATAATATGTGTTTTTTTTTCTTTCAAAGTTTTCAAAGTTTGTAAGTAATGTCTAAGAAGTTATATTAAACACATATTTATGCATAAAAACCTTTACAGAAAGGGTGGGAATGGAGATTTCTTCACATCAGCCATTTTTGGCTACATTGCTATAAAAAACATGATTGGTCACTGACAAAGACCCGGATGATAACGTTGAGTCTATGAGTGCGTTATTTTCAAATATCTCACTTAATTTTAAATATTTTTACATGAATCTTTTTGCATAAGATAGCTGAGGGCGATCTACAATCGGGCAAGTTTTTATTTTTTCAATTTTAATTTCAGATAAAAAAAAAATATTTTAACTTTCGTAACCAGTTTGAACCGATTCTCAAAACGAAACTATTCTTATATTTAGATGCATCTATAATAATAAGAAAAAAAAATAAACAAAATCAAGAAATTAAAATCTCGGCTTAAATATAGCCCTTCTCAGATATCCTATGAAAAAAAATCATTCCAAAATATTAAAATTTGAGTGAGATATTTGAATATAACGCCCTCATTGACTTAACATTATCATCTGAGTCTTTTTTGAGGGACTAGTGTAGGCTCTTACGCGATGAATTTTGAAAGGAAAGTGTTCAGAATTATTTTGGCCCCCAAAGAAATCACGAAAACGTTGCAGAAATACATCGTTAAATTCTTGTTGGATTCGAACTCGCGAAATTCGGCGGAAAGGCATCGGCACAAGTGCCTTAATTTATAATCAGCATTCTAACTACTGGATTAAGTAGCACGGGAAAATAATATAAAATGGTTTTATTTTTGATGAAACTACATATCATAATATATGATATGTATAATAATGTTTAAATATATAATGCATAATAATAATGTAATAATGTTAAAAATGTAATGCAATTTTACGTATAGTTTCATGATTACGCGACAAAACTGAAGAGCAGTATTTTATGAGTACCGTCAATATTCATACTATTTGCTCAAACGGTACTTTTGATCTAATAATTAGATTACTTTTCAAGGGCTTTAAATTAGAAATGACCAAAATAATCTATAATTAGAAATATGTATGTTTTATATATATACAGACACAATTAATGCTTTGAGTAAAACAAATATCTAAAAAATTAAAAAATACATAAAATAACAAATAAAATCAAAAATACAAAAATAATAGGTAGACGTTAGATTACGGAGGTGGGCGGCGTTGTATGGAAAATTTCTGCGCAATGGTTAATTTTTTATGCATATGAAAGATAATATTCTTATAATAATTATTTATTAATATTAATTTATTAATTTTATTAATATTAAATATTTAGTTAATTTGCTGTAACAGTACACTTCAATAATGCCAACATTAATAGTCTCATCTTTTTTTTTTAATGTTATTGGCCAAAGTGAATTTTTTTTCTAATTTTTAGCACTTTGGGGGCATTTTTCTATCAATATCATATCATATCTTATATTTACTAAATTTTATTATAATATAAATAAAAATGTGCGTGTTAATTAAATGTTTAATTCTTTATTCTTTTCCCTAAAAAATAGTTAAATTATATATTTTAAATTTAAGCAAGGTTAAAGGCAATTTAATTTTTACCAACTTCATTTATTTTTATATATTTAATTAGTAAATTTAAATTATTACGCTCTCTTATGAAAAACATAATCTAATATTACTATATTAACCATTCATCTGTAATATAGCATACTTACAGCTATTTAAAGTTCAATCTTTAATTAATAACTCATCCATATTAAATATTTATTTATTTTCTTCAAAATTCCTAATTTATGTTAAATTAATGTAGTTACAGTTTATAATGTTAATCTACACTTATTCATTATTATTATTTTAAATATTTATTTACTTTTTTGTGCAGCATTACCTTTTTCATTTTTACGACTAATGTAGAAAACTAAATGAGTGTTTTTACCAGCAAAGGAAAAAAAAAAGATAATTATTTTCAAAGGGAAAAATAATTTTGATACTCAAGTTATCCTGAAATGAAAGGAAGGTGAAAAAAAAATATATAAATGTAAGCATAAATAGTAAATAAATCTGCAATGCGAGTAATAACTGTATTTATGCTCTTTAATCTATATAAATTACTGCGGGAAGTTTAAATTTATCTTTCTGCAGCTCCTAATGTCACTTGATACTCCCATCAAGCGTACCTGATTTATTTAAGATCAGGTAACAAGCGTTGTCTGTTGTTGACAGCTTTATATGACCGGACAGAAAACTCCATCCATCAACGCCCCAGGAAGACATCAAAACGCCCTTTAGAGAGGCCAAATAATTAATGGCTTTAAATATACACTTCTAAATATAGCTTCGTGTAATGAAAAAAAAAGTTTTTTTTTCTTAAAGTGAAAATGCAGCTGTTCATACAAAGAAGATGCGATAATATAGATGTGATTGTGTATTTATTTGGTAAAGTTGAATAATGTAATAAGAATTTTTTTATTGGCTTTAACATAATGAGCTATTATAATTGGGATTATATTTAAATAATTATGATATAATAATAAACATGTAATTTTTTTAAATGTACTTTTATTAAAATTCACTAAAATGTAGAATATAAACATATTTGGTTTTACAAATTTCGATTATATTAATCTTAATTTATTTTTCCATCTTTCAATGTGGTAATTTTGCATTAAATTTAATGGTTTATATATATATCTATGGGGTCTGATGAATCTACCATGGATTCTGCATACTTCGAGTATTCTTTATAATTAATTTTTTTAATGTTTTATTGATATGTGGACGTGAAAACAACAGGACGTAATGAAAAAGAATAATATAAGGGAATCACGAAAAACCTTTGACTGATTTCCTTGTCATTCATTGTAATCCAAGATTTTACTATGCCAGAAATAAATAATAAAACTAGTTTTTTTTTCTTTTTGGAGGTTGTAGTGTTTTTCAGACGCAGTTTCATTGATACAGTAGATTGATAGAGAAAACTCGGTTTTTTTAATTTTTGGACAATTCGGGTTTTGATCTCACCGTCCACATATATTATAAATGAATTATCAAATTTGACAATATTTCACCCAGTAATCAAACATTTGCCTTTATTGTGGTAATTTTGCCATTAGTACTTTTCAGCAAATTCTCATTGTTGAAGCTGATATGGATTTATTTGTAGAAATCAAATAATAATTGATTAACCATTAAGTTTAAGTAGTGTTTTTGAAACGCTTGTTTTTCTAAAACAAAGGTCACTTGGCGGACGTCCCGATTTTGAAAAAGTCCTAAACGCGTGTATACTAATTTTAGTTATACTATCGGCATGTCAAGATCCATTATTTTATTTCGTTGGTTTATGAACATATGATGATTTTTTTTAAAAATTGAATTTTTTCCCCTGTCGTTTCTTTTAGAGATCAAATTTTAAAAAACCAGTGCACGATTCATGACGCGTGACAGTCTAGTTTTACCCCTTTTTTTGGAATGGGTAGGCGTTTGTTATAAGATGAATTTTTTAAAAATGTGGTTTTAAATAATATCTTTCAAATTTTTTACGGAGGGAAATGTTTTTTGGATCTGAATCTGAAAACAAGTAGAACAACTAGCTATTTTTTTTAATTTTGAAAGTTTTACCTTTGATAACCTAGAAAAAAGCCGCAATTTTACAGATTACACAAAGAGTAAACAGAAAGAAACACATTTTAAAATTTCAAAAATATTCCGTAAATATTACAGCAATGAAAATCTTAATATTTCATACAATTTATATTAAAATAATTTTATTTACTGGTGATTTATTCATGCAAAAAATACCTTTTATTATTCTTTCTAAATAATCGAATTTCAAATAATCATCAGGATTATTTTGAAAAATAATTTTAAGGAACTATATTCGATATGCTTTAGAAACTTCTATTATTATTATTATTATTTATTATCAAACATGATTGCGTCGTATGTAAAGAAAGAAAAGTTTATAAATGTTTGACGATTCTATTGAAAGGGTGTTATTCAAATGAATAAGTGTAGTTATATGTTAAAAACTATTGAAACAGCTTTTGATTTTCATAAATGAAAGATGAAAAAAATGATGTTGTTACTTCTGCCTAAAAAAGATTTTTGTTTACGAATGTACAGGGTGTTTATAAAGTCCCGAACCCATTTTGATGTTTAACAACTCATAAAATAATAAAGATAGATTGAAATCAATAACATAAATTGTTAGATAGATTCAAAAAGTTTCACGACTCTTGTCAAAGAAATTCCACGTGTGCCCCCTTCGTCGCACGGAGAATAACAAGTCCATAGTCAATGGATACCGACATGCTTGCCACTACTTGGCGTGAAATTGACTATCGACTTGATATTCTCTGTGCGACGAAGGGGGCACACGTGGAAGTTCATTGACAAAGTTCATGAAACATTTGAGTCTATCTAGCCATTTATGTTTCTAATTTTAATCTATCTTTATTATTTTATGAGTTATTAAACATCAAAATGGGTCCGGGACTTTATAAACACCCTGTATTTTTTAACATATTGTACAACTATATTAGTAATTTTTGGTTTTAGAGTATGCAATTATAAAATATGTAATATAAAGCAATGTGCAATTAAAACAAAATAAAAAACTTTTTGGTGATACAACCTGTAACAGAAAAAAAATGACAATTATAATAATACGAGTAATTTAAGTCTATATTATGAGAAGTTTAAGTAAAAACTTTGGGATTTTAATTTACAAAAATTTACTTCGATTTGAATAGTATCGGACATTGGACAACGGATTGTACCGAACAAGTAGTTTTGATCGCTGGGGTTGATCGTCACTGAGTTTCTAAATTTTTCTCGGTAGTGTTAAGTTTGTGGGCATTTGATGCGTCCTTTTTATTTCAAATATCTTCTTGGGAAATCTATATTTTTAACTGTGCTCTTCGCAAATAATGTTATTTATATATATACATATATACATTTTAATATTTCTAAAATTTATGCTTAATTTTACTTAAAGTGTTACTTAATTTTACTTAAAGTGTAAAGTGTAAATCTTACTCCCAGTTCGTTCGTTTTTAACACATAAAATGTTAATTTAAACATAGATCATAGAATTATTTTGAGAACTAAGAAATAAAAGGACATCCTTTAAGGGGATACTTCAGTCAGATGAAAGGACTCGTTCGCTAATACTAATCCTATGGAAGAAATTTATAAACATATCTTGGTTGCATTTCAATATTTCAATATTTTAATTTTTTTTTCTTTTCCGATTTTAGTTCCAAATATTTTTTATGAGGCTGCTTTCACTTTCCAAACCAAAAATGAAAGCATCCTCATAAAAAAAAAAAAAATTGTAAACGAAATCAAAAATGTAAAAAATGGCCTGCATACAGATAGATTTTAGCTATCCACTGCAAAAAAATTATTTAAAAATGTTAAAATGTAACCGAGATATGTTTATAAATTTCTTCCGTAGGATTGGCATTATCGAACGAGTCCTTTCATTTGACTGAAGTAGCCCCTTAAGAAGAGAACACAGAAGACAGAAATAAAAGATATTAATATGCTGAGAAAATGTTTTGAATATGAAAGATCGTCAAACGCCCAAAGGCTTACCATTACCGAAGAGAATCCAGAAACTGGATGGCAAGCAGTTTTGAGTCAGAAGGGAAACACTTTCACCAGAGAATTTGGTTCCCAGAGAATTTGGTTCACCAGAGAATTGCTCTGTGCATTTGCAAGCGATATTAACCCCCTGACCACCGAGCAAAACAGCAAAATTATCAAGCTACTTTTCTCTAAAATAATATAACGAGGTAAAAAGAAGTTTAAAAAATATTTTAATTTTTTATTGCGTATAAATATATAAAACTTGTGAGTATTAAGCACAACTTAATTTTTTAAAACTGGGTTTTATCTGTTTAAGTACATTAATTTTAATAATGTTTCTGCTATAGTGAAACTTATAGCTTAATAAACAAATACAAAGTTTGCTGTAGTAAGAAGGTTAAGTTACTTTATTTTTGTGAGTTTTCGAGTGTACAAAGTTAACTTTGGCGCTATCAAACTTGTGTGAAAGTAAGTAATTGAGAATTTGTAGCATACAAAAAGCCGATATTTCAGTTTAAGAAAACGGATTAACACAGTGTAAAATCTACACGGAAACATTTTCAAAAATTAAAAAATTTAGTTTTTATAAATATTTATGTAAACCTCGAAAACGTATCCATTAATAAAATTTCTAAACATAAAGAACGTTTTCCGAAATCGTGGGTAACTCGGAAGAAGTTGTTATGCGTTTTAGTTAGAGGGTTATATTATTTTTTTTGGTAGATGACGGGTATTCTCATATAAAAAGCATGCTTTGAGCTGAAGATTCTGAAATTAATTAATTATTAGCATTAAAATATTTGTATACTAAATACAAATGCTTTTATTACAGATACAGATCTGTATTGAAAATTTAACAGAAAAACTCAAATGGAAGTTGTATTAAAGGGTGCATCTATATTTTATGTAAACAAAAGTTTATATTATTTATAAAATTTTGTAGCATAAAATATGAAAGGCATGCATAAATTGTTGCAGAGTATTTGGCTTAATATTTATTAGATATCTCTTATTCTTTCAAATTTCCCAAACTGGTATTAGCTTACCTCTTTAAAATTCTAGTGTAAATTATGAGAAAAGTAGCTGTAACTTTACTACAGTTTCTTAAAAGCGTTACAAATGTTGTCTTATAAATGCTCTAATATGAAAATGAATATAAAAAAGTTTTTGTAATTCTATTAAAGGTTTCTTAAT
Organism: Maratus speculifer; assembly: GCA_964019185.1. Taxonomy (NCBI): domain Eukaryota; kingdom Metazoa; phylum Arthropoda; class Arachnida; order Araneae; family Salticidae; genus Maratus; species Maratus speculifer. Next base: position 288,122,513 of record OZ025289.1, read on the forward strand.
AAACATACTAAAAAAGATCTGCTAACAATTTCTTAGTTAAGATACAAAAGAAGTATCTATAATTGTACTAACCATTTCGCAATAAACATCTGTAGTACTATTAGAAAATTTCTAGGCAACTGGGATTCCATAAACTTTTCTAGTAACCTATACAGTTTCTTCTTAAGGATGTTCAGGGGTTGAAAACTTTTCAAAAAATCGATTTTTTATGATCTAGTTTTATCATTCAATTAATTTTTAACTCAATGCAAAAAACCACATAGAAATATTTGCATTTTTAACGGAGTTATAAGCATTTATGTATCAACGCTTTCATAGCCGCACCCATATAATTTCAACTTTAAGTCGCGTTTTCTCAAAACTTGATTTTTGATGACTAACACCAAGATTTAAAAAAAAAAAACTATTTGATAGAATGGCTTAAATTTTTTTTCATAGATATAACATCATTATCTATAGAATGAATTAATATAGTTTAGATAGTTTAATATTTTGTGTATTTTTAATGAAAAATATTTGTATTTCTTAGGAGATTTTAAATTTTCAAATTTGAATGTTTTTTTTAGTGATAATTATATCCTTAATTCATTCTATAGAGTAACGTTTCAGGATCATTTTAAAGCAAAAAGTAGGTTCTTATGTCAATTCAACGTTAAGATATCTTGGTGTTGGTGATATAATACATAATTTTTTTTTTCGAAAATTGTGTTACATAAATTTTGCTATATTTGTTACTGTATTACATTGAAGTACTTCATTTTATAATTTTATAAGACTACAAACATATCTTTAAAATATCAGAAAATTTAAATTAATTACATTGAATACTTCTGTTTTTATATGGACTCGAAGCGAGAGCTCTGCTTTCATGTTTTTCCGTATCGATCAACCCCTGAGCCCCCTTAAGTTACACTACTGCATTAAACTTAGTAAACAGCACACAGAGTTCCTTAGTGAACATACTAAGAAATCATTTATAGTATTACAGATACTTCTCTTGTACCTTCACTAAGAAATGGTTAGTAATATTATTAACCATATACTAAATAAATACCTGTAATGGCTACTAAGAATTTCTTAGTAACGATACAAGAGAAGTATCTGTAAAACTATTAACTATTTATTGGTAAACATACTTAAAAAGGACCTGTAACGGCTACTAAGAATTTTTTAGAGAAGATACAAGAGAAATATCTGTAATACTACAAACCATTTCTTAGTGGAGGTACAAGAGAAGTATCTGTAATACTACTAATCATTTCTTAGCATTCCAACTAAAAAAGCACCTGTAATGTCTACTAGTGATTTCTTAGTACGCTCACTAAGAAAGTATTTGTGCTGTTTACTAAGTTTAATGCAGTTGTGTTACTTGAGAAAAATCTGTATTGGTTACTAGAAAAGTTTATGGAATCCCAGTTGCCTAGAGGTTTTCTAGTAGTACTACAGATTTTTTTTTACAGTGTAGCTGGGTTTTTTTGTGATCTTTTGCTAAAATTAGCTTTTCTGATGAAAGTTGAGTTGATTCTTAATTTTTGTTAGAATTTAAGCCTTAAAAAGTTTGGGAATCTGCACCCATACCACAAATACGATTTTAGAGATTGACTGGTTGGTATATCACTACGTTTTTTTTTTGGTCCGCGTCCCCATGTTTTTATTCTTTTAGATGCAGGAAAACACAGTGATAAACATACTAGCCAATCATTAAAATTGGGTCTGTAGGTGATTTCCACGAAGATTTGACTTGACAAACCAGGCGAATTTTACTATGCTAATCGAGTTCTGTCTAATTTAGGAATTTAACTCGCCTACTCGATAAAGTGATGGTCTATACAGTCGCCTATCTGTCTATTATAAATTTCATTAGAATCATTTAAACTATAAAGGAGACTTTATTGATCTTTATTCACATTTTAAAATCCTTTTTTAAATAATATCCGTCAACCGTTAAATGCTATCAAAGGCAGAGATTTACATATGAGTAAATAGTTCAGTAACCGTGATAATAGCTCCTACTTAAAAAATAAAATAATAATCTATCTCATTAAAGAAGATATATTTGCTGAAATAATAGCATAATTTTTCTTCCAATTATTTTGTCTGAAGTAGAATTTTATTACTTAAAATTTCCAATAATAAGATAAGCATGAAAAGAAACAATCTATCGGAACAAAAAACCGCAATTAAAAACCGCACTAAAAATAACATAATTTAATTGACATTACAAAATGAATATAAATCGATTTAAATTCGGAATATATTGAGACAAGACATGGAATTATAGGCTAAAAGATTCTAACAATATTTATTGATATTTTTATATATTATTCTTGATTGCATATAAATTTATCTTGAAATAAATTTTACCCAACTAATTATTTTTTAGCAGCGAAGCATAATTATTTAAATATGATGTATGCTATTTTTTCGATAAATCGAATTACATATACGAACCTCTTGCTATAAATAAAATCACTGTATAACAAACTTAAAATTTAATTTCATCCTTAATGACTTGAAATGCGATAGATACGTATGTCCGATCTCAAAGTATTAACAGAGTTAATAAAGCTGATTATAAGATAAAAGCAATCCACAAATATTTTAACTAAAAGATATGAAGCTGGGCTAATTATTTAGAAACATGAAAATGCCGATCGGAGTTAATAGAAAATACAACTGAGTATTCTAATTAATACGATGATAAATCAAATGATGTAAGGTTAATAATTGAAGTAAATTTTAGAAATGCGCTTCAAAACTCTTGTAATTTAAATCCAGAAGGAAAATAGAATAAATCAGTAATAAAGGAGAGACTGGTAGTTTATGTTAAAAGTTGTGGCTTTTCTACATCAATTATAAAATCGATCTCGCTGAATTTCTTATAATAAAAATAATAGTCAATATCTGTTTCAAATATTGGGATCTTTTTTTATTTGTCAATGGAACATACATAATTATCATGGAAGAGATTTAAGATGTACTTGTATTAAAATTCTTTAAAAATGATTAATTAAAATTTCTGTGTGCAGTTAGGTAATACTAATAAATAAAAAGCATAATAACACTTTTTAATGCAGAATTTTAATTTTAGAAATTCGCTTCAAAACTCTTGTTATTTTATTCCAGAAGGGGAATAAAATAAATCAGAAATAAAGAAAATATTATTAGTTTACGTTAAAAGTTGTGGCTTTTTTACATCAAATATAGAATCTTTCCCCTGTATTTCTGCATTAAATTTGTTACAATTTTAGTAAGTTATAATAATAGTAATAATCAATATATGTTTGAAATTTTGGGCGTATTTTTTATTTGTCAATGGAATAAATCTAATTACGATGTAAGCGATTTAAGATAGATTTGTATTAAAATTCTTTACAAATAATTAGTTAAAAGAATTGTGTTCAATTAGATGATACTAACAAATGAAAAGCAAGCGTTTTTTTTTTTAAGCGAATAGTTACTATAAACGATGCTTTTTACACATTTCTACAGGTATTCTTATAATACCGAAGAAATTATTTTGTATTAAGTATTCTAATTTTATGATCTCTCGTGGAGCAAAAATGAAAACTTTACTCTATGTATTAGAAACCAATTGTTTGAATTAAAAATAAACTAAATAATCAAAAAGCAATTCTGGTCTAGGCAATGATCTAAAAATTTCCGTAATTATTTATTCTAAAAATGCAGAGACATAATTTCTATCAAAAGTGTTTTTTTACACAAAAATAACTTTCAAAAGCTTTTGAACAAAAACTTAAGAGCAGTTCTTCTTAATTCAATTATACCGTAAATCTTTTTTTTAAACATACTTTATTAAATTAACGATATAACAAATAATTCGTGGAAACCCAGTTAAAAGCACAGAGATAAGTCGGTGAAATAAAGGATGTCTCACACAAAAATGAACTTACTTCCATTAGTAACTTTAGTGATAATGGGAATATTTAAAGAAATTTAAAATAAACTTACATGGAATTGTGTGAATTCTGATAAAATTATGGAACTTTCTTGAAAAAAAAAAAAAAACTAAAGCTGTTCAGTATTAATGACCAAATATGTAATTTGATCTGATCAGTTTCTTAGTTGTTATAAGTTAGCACATTTTGAACAAAGTAAGATAAGTATAAACATTTTTTTTTAAACATTTATTATTAGTTAGAACCCAGCCTATATTCTTTAGACTCAAAAGTGAATTCCAGCTGAAGATTTCATAAATACAAGTTTTGCGCAAAATAAAATTCAAGATTTTAATGGATTTGATTATAGCTATTTTTTATTTTAGTCAGTTATTTTTACAGAGATAACTCTGTGAAATAAAGGAAGTCACACTCAAAAACGAACCAACTTCCATTAGTAGCTTTAATGAAAAAAGGGATAATTTACAGACATGTACAATACACTTAGATGGAATTGTGTGAATTCTGATAGATTCATGGCACTTTCTTGAAAATCAATTTTTTTTTCAGTGTTAATGATCAAATACGTAATTTGATCTGACCAGTTTCTTAGTTGTTATATGTTAGAACATTTCGCAAAAAGTATGATAAGTATAGAAAATTTTGTTTTAACGTTGACTAATAATTAGAACTCAACTTATGTTCTTCAGTCTAAATAAGTGCATCTCTACTGAAAGTTTCATGAAAACAAGGTTTTGCGCAGAATAAAATTCGATAATTTAAAGGATTTAATTTATGGATATTTCCAATTTCAGTCAACTATTTTAACAGAGATCGATTTCTTTATACTAATATTTAATTTTATTGAAAACGTGATATTGATTATTATTCTTATTTCTTTTAAATCATGGAAGTATTTTTAGATTCTTGGTGTTTAGCTTTCATCATAGATCTAATACATAAATCGAGATACCGTCTCTCAAAAATGCTAATGAAAGTGACTAAAGGCAATTTTTACTTAATTCGTCGTTCCAGGTATAACATTCATTCGCATAAATTAGTATTGAACTTATATTGTGTAATTTTTTATTTTTTAAAAGTATGTACCATACTTTCTTTGCTGTAATTGTCGATACACTTAATAGCTTAATTCGACATACTTCTTAAATATATTACACGAATAATTGTGGATGTCTAAGGCAATTTGGTAATCCACTACTCGTATTTCTTATATATAAGAAATACGAGTATGAAAGTTTCTGTCATAATCACATGTTCCCAATTAAAATTTGTAATAAGTAAACTTTCGTTTTTTTTAAAAAAATATTTACTTTTCTTTTTTTAATCCCATAACTGCCGATGAAATCTGATGTAAACGCTAGTGTCTTATTTAATAACATAAGAAATGCAGGACCACAACATGCAAGTATTCTCTGAAGCTGTGTCCGGGGCAGCTAAGGAGTTAATTTTTTTTTTTATCAATTAATTATTTTTTGTTTTTAAAGATCGGAAATCTATTCGTCTAATTTTATTGAAACGACGCAATGCACATAAACGAAGGACAAATAATAAAAAATAACAAAATAACAAAATAATTTAATGTTTTCATCAAGCTCTTGAAATTTCTGTTTCAGAAACGTTGATTCAGATCAATAAAGTATATCAACTCTAAGAATAAACATAAAGATATGATTCACCATAATTAATTGTTTACTGGTTACCGTGATAAATTGTCATTTAAGTCATGAGTAGCTAGAGAAAAAAAAACTTTTTCCATTACAACCGATTATTAACTTTTTTGTTTACAATAAAGCAGAAATTATTTCCTTACATCACAAAACAGAGAATAACTTTTTGAATAACTTTATTATCCAGACAAAGGGAAAAAATAACTATTGTCACATAAATAACAAAACTAAGACAATTAAGTGACAAGATATGCCGTGAAGTTTTAAAAACTATTGATTTATTTTACTCTTCAAAACAAAATATTGGCTATATCTGTTGAGTTTTCATGCAACAAAAACTCATTATTAAAGTCTTGAATTTCAACAAGATATTTGTCAAAACAAAGAATGTTGATTTTAATAAATGTCTGCTTTTAAAGTAAACAAAGAGCAAGATTTTCTCTTGCAAAAACCGTTAAAAATGCTTGAAATGATCAATATTTGAATAACACTTTATGCGAAACAATCTGTTTAATATTTCATTCTTTGAATAAATTTAATTTATCCTTTAAAAAACAATTTTATTTCGGCTGTTGAAAAACAATCATAAAAATCTATAAAGAAAAATAAAAGTGTAAAGAATCAGATAAAAATTTTAAAATTTCTTCAAATAATGAGAAATGCAATATTAAAATTCCAAACTAGTTGTTATTTACTTTTTCGATTGAAGTCTTTTTCAGTATTTAAAATTATTCTGTTTGATTTTTGTCATAAAACAGTTATGAGATTGGTTTTGATTTCACATTAAAAAAGATGTTAGGGAATTTTCAAAGAAAATATTTAAAAAATCAATATATTATTTATTATTTTACATTCTCGATTCATTTAAGATTTTTTCTTTTCACTCTTTATTGAAAAAGTAATTACAATCAGGGTTGTTAATTCATAATTTAAAATTTAAAGAAATGTATATATATGTATTTTTTCTTTTTTTTTATTCAATTTAATAATGTTATTATAATTTAATTTTGAAGTTCTTTTTCCATTGAATTTTAGTTTTATGTGTGTTGGTAGTCCCAAATTCGCATTATTTTGCTTTTTTCATGGCTAATGGGAAGATGAAACTACGCATTTTATTTGCAGTTCCAAAGTACTTGTTGGTCTTATGATTTTGCTTTGATTCTGCAAATTTCAATTGTACTCATTTAATTTTTTTCCCTTTTTTTCAATATGGTAATTTTGTATTGAATTCAATGGTTCATATATTGTTTTACAGTTAATTGTATTATATATATATAAGGTACCCTGGGGTAATAACGCCAGGTGGGGTAATAACGCCAAGTGCTTATATTTTGCATAATTATGAAATAATCAGGTAAATGACACCCATGTGCTTTGCGCAGAAGGGTTTTGAGTCATATAAATCGCAAAAAACAGCTTCAAAATAATTTGTTTCATTTTTAGGTCTTATTGTTTTTACAAGCAACTAAAATTAACGCTTGATCTAAAATTTGCGAGATAAGGTTTTTGATCTGAAGACTATATTTTTTATCCGGAAATACTTTGTTTATTACATAAATTTGTAGTGTATTTCATGTACTTTCAAATTGTTGTAGAAGATTTTGGATATCTTCTCTAGATAATTTCTAGTTTAGGATTTACTGCGCAATAAGTATCCCGGGGTAATAACGCCAGGGATTGGCGTTATTACCCCGGTTGATTCCCAACAGTGACCGAACTATATCCGAAGGGGGTTTATATATTAATATGGGACAGCTTTATCATCATTGTTGAAATGGTAAGATTAAGGGGGGATGTCCAATACTTAAAAATAATCTCTCTATTTTATTTTTTATTATATTATTATTATTATTATTTTTACTAATGTAAAAAATAATTTTTAACTCTTGTAAATAAAACTATATCAAAATGTTTTCGAGATTCAAATTCGAACATCTTCAAAATCAGGTTTCTATTAAATTTCCACTGGATTGTTCAATTGAGTTCGAAATTTTAACTGTCCGCTTTCTCAGCGTTCGGTTTTTCAAAACTTTATAAATTTAACCTTTAACTGATGTGACAGAAATTGAACGTATGAATGTGATGCGGTTTGTGAGACCGCAAAATTGAAAGATGAATAAAAGGCGGGAATAACTCATAATATTGTGTTTTTGTACTAAACTTTTTATACAAGAGTATTATACTTAATATTCACCTATTTAGTCTCTGGTGATAGTACTAAAATTCAAAATGAAACAAAATTACGGTAGTGTTTGTAGTTAAACTGAAAATTACAAATTAAACTAAAAAATTAAAAGAAAAATAGTGGTCTAGGAGACCGGTAACATTAGTAAAAGATTAAAAAGTGATCCATGATTAAAAATCATAGAATACTGTTCCTGCGCTAAATGTTTTGTAAAGAATTAATTCTAATTAAATTTAATCTATTCAAATATTTCTAACAATATTACGAGAAATCCAAACGAAAGAGAATTTCAGTTGTAACTATAGTTAAACTGTAAGATACAAGTTAAACGCTATTTTTGGGGGGGAGGGGGGGGGAAGGGTACAGTGTTCAGTCAGATTGCTAACAGCAGTTAAAGGTTAATTTTGTTGCTAATATAGAGATAATGAAATATAACCATATGAATTATGTATAAAATTGAATAAGAGATCTCTTTGGGATAATATTTTTTAATCAAAAAATTTTTTCACTTTATTAAAAATTTATTAAAGCATGTTCTTTAAAACGTCGACAATTTAACTGTAGGTTTGGAGAATCCGCATTAGTGTGGAATTATGGGTTGAAAACTGTTAACTAGATTACTATAATAGTATTAACCCTTAACTGCTGTGACAAAAATTGTCGCATAACTTACTGTGAGCGGCCTGTCAGACCGCTTAATCTAACGATGAGTAAAATGTTAAATTAACTTTTAGAATATTATTTTTGTATTGAACCTTATATACAGGACTATTATAAATAAAATTCAGCTATTCAAAAGTCTTTAGATATAGTAATAGGACTCCAAATGAAACAAATTTTCCCGGTATCTATAGTTAAACTAAAAATTGCAAGTTAAACTCTGAAACTTGAAAAACTCAGCGGTATGTGAGACGCTAACAGCAGTTAAGGTTTAACAAAAATATTTATTACATATAACTCTAGTTATTATAAAACTTCACATGATTAAAATATTACATTATGAATGGTTAAAACCATGCAATGTTTCTTATAATCATATTTAAGCGGAACTTTTTAGGCAAAGAGAGACACAGGGTGTTTTATATTCTGTTGAAGCTCCCCCTCACTCCTTTTTCTTTCACTTTCACAAAAAAATCAATATTTTCTATCGCATAGAATGCATACATGGGAATATAAATACTGATTCAAATAATCCGTGCAATGTTTCTAATAATTCTATTTAAATGGTCATTTTTAAGCAAAACGTAGCTTAGAATTTGATATTCTTTTTCCTCCTCCACCCGCCACCACCACACCTTTCTTTTTCTTTCAGAGTCACAAAAAAATGTACATTTTCAATAGCTTAGATTGCAATTTGTCAATTTCTAGAACTGTAGCGTTTGTATTTTAGAATTGGGCAATCTACATGCCATTATTCCATCTTATTTTATAGTTTTGTTTGCATGGCGTTATTACCCATATAGGTGGGTATTAACGCCAAATAGCATTGGTCAAGAAAAAACGCCATTAAATTTTATGAATACATATCTGTTAAATTCTTTTATTTTATATAGATAGTCAATGAGTTGCTGTATCAGATCCTATATTTGTTTGAAAAATACAATTTAAAACTAAGCCGTGGAAATTGGTAGAACCTTAACGTGGCGTTATTACCCCAGGGTACCTTATATATATATATATGTATATACATATATACATTTTTCGTTTTCTTTCTTCTTTTTTTATCTTCTTTTTTTAAATATATTTTTATCATTTAATTACTTTTTGTTTCCACTGATTGGAATTGTATTCGTCCAAAATGATTTAAACGCATAGTGCATAAACAGAAGGCCAATGATTAAAAAAAAAATAAAAAAAAATAATTCAGTGTTTTTGTGAAGCATGAAACTTCTGTTTCTAAAACACTGATTCATATCAATAAAATGTATTAAATCCAAGGAAAAAAAAATGAGAAAATACGCTTCATCATAAGTTGTTGTTTACCAGTTACCGAGATAAATTGACATGTAAGTCATAAGTATCAGTAGGAAAAAAAAAAACTCTTTCTATTACAACCGATCATTAAATTTTTTTTACAATAAGGCAGCAATTATTCCCTTATGTCACACAAACAAAGAATAACTTTTTGAATAACTTCATTATACAAGTAACATGAAAAAAGAACTATTGTTACGTAAAATAACAGATCTATGACAATTGAGTGACAAGATATGCCTTCAAGTTTTAAAAACTATTGATTTATTTTACTCTTCAAAACAAATTATCGGCTATATCTGTTGAAATTTCATGGAAGAAAAACTCATTACTCAAGTTTCGAATCTCAACAGGATATTTGTTAAAACAAAGAATGGTGATTTTTATAAATGTCTTTTTTAAAAATAAACAAAGAGCAAGATAGGTTACAGCGCATTTTTCTCTTGCAAAAACTATTAAATATGCTTGAAATGATCAATATTTGAATAACAATTGCGAAACAATGTGTTTAATATTTCACTCTTTGGATGAATTTTATTTATCCTTTAAAAAACAATTTTATTTCGACTGTTAAAAAACAATCATAAAACATCTATAAAAAAATCAAAAGTATAAAGAATCGGATAAAAACTTTAAAATTTCTTCAAATAATGAGAAATGCAATTTTAAAATTCCAAACTAGTTGTTATTTACTTTTTCGATTGAAGTCTTTTTCAGTATTTAAAATTATTCTGTTTGATTTTTCGTCATAAAACAGTTATGAGATTGGTTTTGATTTCACATTTAAAATGATGTTAAGGAATTTTCAAAGGAAATATTTAAAAGACAATCTATTATTTATTATTTTCCATTCTCGATTCATTTAAGATTTTTTCTTTTCACCCTTTATTGAAAAAGTAATTACAATCAGCATTGTTTATTCATAATTTACAATTTAAAGAAATGAATACATATATAAATTCCGATCTGTTATATTTACTTTTTGTGTATGTTTTTTCATGCAGTATTATTGTTATGTTTTCAATAAATTCACCACATATATAAACACACGTACATACACGTATAATGATTAAATTTGCAATAAATAAATTTTTTGTTTTATTTCTTTTTTTAATGATTTTTTATGAGTTAATTAATTTTTGTTTCCAATAATAGGAATTCTATTCGTCCAAAATGATTTGAACGCAATGCACATAAACAGAAGGTCAACAGTTAAAATAACAATAATAAAAATTTAATATTTTCGCGAAGCACTTGAAATTTCTGTCTCAGAAACTCTGAATCAGATCAATAAAATAATCAAGAAAAAAAATATAAAGATACGCTTCGCGATAATTTATTGTTTACCAGTTATCGTGATAAACTGACTTGTAAGTCATAAGCATCCGCAGAAAAAAAAAGACTTTTTCCATTACAAGCAAACAATCTATTTTTTTAAATAATAAAGCAGCAGTTATTTTCTTATGTCACACAAACAAAGAATAAGTTTTTGAATACTTTATTATTCAAGTAACCTATAAATATATATATATATATATATTGTTACAAAAATAACAAATATATGACAATTAAGTGACAAGATATGCTGTCAAGTTTTAAAATCTGTTGATTTATTTTGCTCTTCAAAAAAGTTATCGGCTATATCTGTTGAATTTTCATGGAAAAAACTCATATTCAAGTCTTGAATTTCTATAAATATTTGTCAAAACAAAGAATGTTGATTTTAATAAATGTCTCCTTTAAAAATAAACAAAGAACAAAATATATAAGAGCGCATTTTTCGGTTGCAAAAACTATTAAAAATGCTTCGAATGATCAATATTTGAATAACACTTATCTGAAACAGCCTGTTTAATATTTCACTTTTGAATGAATTTTATTTATCCTTTTAAAAAAATGATTTTATTTCGGCTGTTGAAAAACAATCATGAAAATCTATATATATATATAAAAGTATAAAGAATTGGATAAAAACTTTAAAATTTCTTCAAATAATGAGAAATGCAATATTAAAATTCCAAACTAGTTGTTATTTACTTTTCCGATCGAAGTCTTTTTCAGTATTTAAAATTATTCTGTTTGATTTTTGTCATAAAAAAGTTATGAGATTGGTTTTGTTTTCACATTTAAAAAAATGTTAAGGAATTTTCAAAGGAAAATCAATCTATTATTTATTATTCTCCATTCTCAATTCATTTAAGATATTTTCTTTTCATTCTTTATTGAAAAAATAATTACAATCAGTGTTATTTATTCGTAATTTAAAATTTAAAGAAATGTTTGTTTATAAACACAGATATAAATTCCAATCTATTATATTTACATTTTGTATGTGTTTTTAAATGCAGTAAATGTTATGATTTAATAAATTCACCACGTATACACATACATATATATATATATTAGAAATTTAAATTTTTTTAAACCAAAACTAACCTTTATACTATATTAATTTCCTTATAATAATATTCCGTACTTACTTCAACTTATTAAATTAAAATCTTGTTTCTAGATCTAATCTATTAATCTTTATGGAAACGATATAAATTCTTAATTCGCCTTAAAAAACATTTATTCCAGTATGCGTAAATTTAAAAAGATGGCTCTAAATTAAAAATATTCTTAATTAAACTTTATTTCTTAATATTCAAAATAAAACTCATTTTTCTATGTTTTTATCAACCCTTTTTAAGAAAGTCTTATTAAAATTATTCCAAACCATACCTTTTAAAAAAGATCATTATTTTATTTTATCTATTTATTTATTTTCCCTCAGTCAACATTTGATATTGTGCATATCAATAAATTCATTTCTTTTCTTTTTCTCCTAAAATTAATCGTCTATAAAAATCGTCTGCCTAAGATATTTAAAATTCTGAGTCGATTATAAATTGGTTAAATAATATATATTTTTAAAATAAAATTGTCGTCTGTCAAATATTAATCTCGACTCTGGGTATGAGTTATGTTTATATAAAAGAATGATGGTTTGAGACTAAGGAATGTTCTAGAATTTTCCTTTTAGATTTAAAAAGGGGGAAGCCTCGAGAGGTGGTAAGAAGAAGAAGGATTTTTGGGTTCTCTCTTCCAAGAGTACGGCTGGATGTAGTAAATGATGGAATATATATATTTTTAATGTTTCGGTAAAAGATGGTCTGCAAAAGGAGCTTTTCTCTCTATTATAGCTATACAGTTTAATAAAATGAATTTGCAGCAGACAAGAAGTGATTATTTGGATCTTCTACATTTATTTATTTATTTTTTCTCGCTAGCCATGACTTCTGTGCGGAGAAAGGGAAACCTGGCGATGATGTTTCTGCCCCCCCCCCCTAACTTTAAAATGTCACATATATGTATAATGATTAAATTTGCAATAAGTAAAATTTTCGTTTTCTTTCTTCTTTTTTTTCTGTTTTTAATGAGGATTTCTATCAGTTAATTACTTTTTGTTTCCCCTGATTGTAATTCTATTCGTCCAAAATAATTTAAACGCAATGCGCATGAACAAAAATGTCAATAATTAAAAACAAAATGTTTTCGTGAAGGACTTGAAACTTTTGTTTCAAAAACACTGATTCAGATCAATAAAATGTATCAAATCCAAGAAAAAATATAAAGATGCGCTTCGCAATAATTTATTCTTTACCGGTTACCGAGATAAATTGACATGTAAGTCATAAGTATCCGAAGAAAAATAAAATAAAAAAGATTTTTTCCATTAAACCGATCATTAATTTTTTTTTACAACAAAGCAGCAATTATTTCCTTATGTCACACAAACAAAGAACAACTTTTTGAATAACTTTATTATCCAAGTAACATGAAAAAACAGAACTATTTTTACATAAATAACAAAACTATGACAATTAAGTGATAAGATATGCCGTCAAGTTTTAAAAACTATTGATTTATTTTGCTCTTCAAAACAAATTATAGACTATCTCTGTTGCATTATCATGCAACAAAAACTCATTATTCAAGTCTTGAATTTCAACAGGATATTTGTCAAAACAAAGAATGTTGATTTTAATAAATGTCTCTTTTAAAAATAAACAAAAAACAAGATATGTAAGAGCGCATTTTTCTATTGCAAAAACTATTAAAAATGCTTGAATGCTCAGTATTTGAATAACACTTTATGCGAAACAGTCTGTTTAATATTTTACTCATTGAATGAATTTTATTTATCTTTTTAAAAAAGAATTTTATTTTGGCTGTTGAAAAACAATCATAAAATTCTATATAAAAAATAAAAGTATAAAGAATCGGATAAAAACTTTAAAATTTCTTCAAATAATGAGAAATATAATATTAAAATTCGAAACTAGTGTTTGTTTACTTTTTCGATTAAAGTCTTTTTCAGTATTTAAAATTATTCTGCTTGATTTTTGTCATAAAACAGTTATGAGATTGGTTTTGATTTCAAATTAAAAAAGATGTTAAGGAATTTTCAAAGAAAATATTTAAAAGTCAATCTGTTATTCATTATTTTCCATTCTCGATTCATTTAAGATTTTTTCTTTTCACTCTTTATTGAAAAAGTAAGTGCAATCTCTATTGTTTATTCACAATTTATAGAAATGTATATATATAAATTCCCATCTATTATATTTACTTTTTGTATGTGTTTTTTAATTCAATTGTGTTTTTTAATACTTATGTGAAACAGTCTGTTTAATATTTCACTCTTTGAATGAATTTTATTTATTCTTTTAAAAAACAAGTTTATTTCTGCTGTTGAAAAAAAAATCATAAAAATCTATTAAAAAAAGTATAAAGAATTAGACAAAAACTGTAAAATTTCTTCAAATAATGAGAAATGCAATATTAAAATTCCAAACTAGTTGTTATTTACTTTTCCTATTAAAATCTTTTTCAGTATTTAAAATTATTCTGTTTGATTTTTGTCATAAAACAGTTATGAGATTGGTTTTGATTTCACATTTAAAAAGATGTTAAGGAATTTTCAAAGGAAAATCAATCTGTTATTTATTATTTTCCATTCTCAATTCGTTTAAGATTTTTTCTTTTCATTTTTTATTGAAAAAGTAGTTACAATCAGTGTTATTTATTCATAAATTAAAATTTAAAGAAATGTTTGTTTATAAACACAGATATAAATTCCAATCTATTATATTTACATTTTGTATTTGTTTTTAAATGCAGTGAATGTTTTGATTTAATAAATTCACCATATATACACATACATATATATATGTATTATGATTAAATTTGCAATAAGTAACATTTTCGTTTTCTTTCTTTTTTTTCTTTTTCTGTTTTTAACGAGGATTTTTATAAGTTAATTACATTTTGTTTCCATTGATTGTAATTCTATTCGTCCAAAATAATTTAAACGCAATGCGCATAAACAAAAAAGTCAATAAAAAAAAAATATTTTCGCGAAGCACTTGAAACTTTTGATTCAAAAACACTGATTCAGATCAATAAAATGTATCAAATCCAAAAAAAAAAAAAAAAAGGTACGCTTCGCAATAATTTATTTTTTACCAGTTAAGGAGATAAACTGACATGTAAGTCATATGTATCAGTAGAAAAAAAAAATAAAAAATACTTTTTCCATTACAACCGATCAGTATTTTTTTTCTTTACAATAAAGCAGCAATTATTTCCTTATATCACGCAAACAAAGAATACCTTTTTGAATAACTTTATTATCCTATTAATATAAAAAAAAAGAACTATTGTTACATACATAACAAAACTATGACAATTAAGTGACAAGATATGCCTTCAAGTTTTAAAAAACTATTGATTTATTTTACTCTTCAAAACAAATTATCGGCTATATCTGTTGAATTTTCATGCAACAAAATCTCATTTTTCAAGTCTTGAATTTCAACAGGGTATTTGTTCAAAACAAAGAATGTTGATTTTAATAAATGCCTGCTTTTAAAATAAACAAAGAGCAAGATATGTTAGAGCGCATTTTTCTCCTGCAAAATCTCATTAAAAATGCTTCAAATGATCAATATTTGAATAACTCTTATGCGAAACAGTCTGTTTAATATTTCACCCTTTGAATGAATTTTATTTATCCTTTTAAGAAATAATTTTATTTCGGCTGTTGAAAAACAATCATGAAAATCTATAAAAAATCTAAGGTATAAGGAATCGGATAAAAACTTTAAAATTTCTTCAAATATGAGAAATGCAACATTAAAATTCCAAACTAGTTTTTATTTACTTTTTCGATTGAAGTCTTTTTCAGTATTTAAAATTATTCTGTTTGATTTTTGTCATAAAACAGTTATGAGATTGGTTTTGATTTCAAATTAAAAAAGATGTTAAGGAATTTTCAAAGAAAATATTTAAAAATCAATCTATTATTTATTATTTTCCATTCTAGATTCATTTAAGATTTTTCCTTTTCACTCTTTATTGAAAAAGTAATTGTAATCACTATTGTTTATTCATAATTTATAATTTAAAGAAATGTATATATATAAATTCCCATCTATTATTTTTACTTTTTGTATGTGTTTTTTAATTCAGTATTATTGTTATGTTTTTAATAATTTCACCACATATATATATATATATTTTATATGATGAATATATATAATGAAATTATTAAAAAAACATAACAGTAAAGCTGTTTTTAAATTATATGCAAAAAGTAAATATAATAAATCGGAATTAATTAAAAATGAATTATAAAATCCAGGGGAACAAGCGATCTAACCTAGACTACCCGGTTATTTTATAGTGTATAGAACATTGTTGTTTTGTTATTTTTATTTTTAAATTTAACAAAACGGTAATAAGTCAAAATTATAGACAACAGTAGTAATGCTGTCAATTTCTACTTATTTATGTACGTTTATTTATCTTACTACAAATGATACTTTACATTATTGTAGCAAAAAATGTTTATTGTTACAGTAAAATTAAAGAAATATCATGCTTCTAAACTATTTTTAAAAGATAGGCAAATTCAACAAATTTATTCAGAGGAAAAAATAGAGGTAGTATCCATCATTATTATAACATCAGTGTTATTAAAGGAGTATTTTTAGTTATATCTTTGCTTTGAATTATAAGGTTTTAATTTTGTTGTTAAGTTGTTTAGAAAAAAATAAATGAAAACTTCACTTCTGCATATTTTTGACATTAGCTTTAATTATAAGTATTTGAAATTCATATGAAATTTTTGTTTCAATGATTTATATGTGAACACAAATTTCAGACAAGACTAAAAAAGTCTCCGTAAGTGACGCAATACCATTTTAGCTGATATTGTTTGTCAGAACCTTATAATTCCAAGGCAGCGATATATTGAAATAAAATATGTTATTTATAATAGGACTTATAGTATTTATAGTATTTTGTACCATTATAAACATACAGATGAATTCAAATACAGTTTGAATACACTGGACGAATACATTAATATGAATAGTTATTATGTTGTCCACCTATCTGTTTAATCTAAATTCCTAACCTGTGTCAGTAGTTTCTCGCCCTTCTCTTGCAAAGTATAATTAAACAAATAAGAAAATAAAGATAATTATATATTTAATCAAATATTCAAAAGATACACAAATTAATTTCTGGCTTCATGTTGTGGTATAGACCTTAGATATTCTTTTTTTAAAGGAAACTCTAGTGGTATAGAGAGTTTTCAGATTTTGCATATGATCAAGGTTTCTCGAGTATTAATTAATATTTATGTATGAATTAGACTATTCTGTCATTTTTTCAAGTTTTATATGCTATGAATGGATTTCTCAAAATTTAGTTGCTGCGGTTATTTTTCGATTATATGTTAATTGCTAATTATGGTTCAGCAGTAGTTATACCCAGTGGTGTAGTCGTAAGAAAAACAGAAGGTATTTGCTCTAAGCAGAGAGTATACGTTCAAGGCAGAGGACATACCCTAAAATGTATACACAACAGATTTTTTGAGAAACAGAAGGTATACGGTGATCTTTAAAAAATCCAGAAGGTATACGGCGTATACTTTCTTATACAACATCCCTGGTTATACATCGTATGGTAGGAGTTGGATTCAGTATTTGTTGAAAATATTCTGTTCTCGGACTGAGCGTTCTTTCGTAAATTAGAGCAACATATTGGCTTCAAACAAAGATTACGATTACCAGCATAAAATCTTTAGCAGTGAATTTTCATTAGAAGTTTAGTTTTCTACCAGCAATAAAGTGTCATCGAAGACTACGGAGTTTTCTTCTATATTGATACTATCTGTTAAAGTGCATATCCTACGTTTCTGCAGAATGAATGCGAGGTTGAATAGAACAGAATTAAGTAAGTTAAATCTAATAAGTTTTGAGAAAGGACTTCCATCTTTTAGAACGCGTTAAGTGGAGTCACTGGTTACATAGAGGTAGTTACCAAAGTTACCAAAGTTAGTTACCAAAGAATTCAGTGCTGCTGACCGATATGCACCGAATATCGTTCAGAGGAAGTAACCAAAGCAATTGGCGAAGGACCGAACTAACCGAGAAAAAATCTTCGTTACTTAAGTCACATGATCGTTTACATTAACATTTATGACAACAATTATAAAAGAATAATTACAGCAACGTAATACAGATGGCACTGTTAGTAAACAATACCAATGGAGTTTAGTGAATCCATCTACAAGTTAAAAAACAATCAATTACCGTAACGTCATGTAAAAGATCATATTTTTCGTTTTGGTTTAGTCTGATGAGCGCTTTCTCAGTCTGTCAATTATTTCAGCTTTTATTTGACCACCTGCATTTAAATCTATGCACTCCACAACTACTTATGTTTTACTGTTGAAAATAAATTGTTATGCTTGTTAAATCGGTGATATGGCTTTTTTTTAATGAACTGCTCAAAAGGGTACATTACAATGAAAAAGAATGAAATAATTTATAAATTAAATTGCACTAGGTTAATCACAAATAATGCAAGTTTGTGCAAGTCGAGCTGAATTTAAGCGACAAATGTAACGAAATAAACTTATTATACTAATAAATAAAGAATTTTGAATATTTAACTCTAGATTGCAGAACAGGAAAAATGAATGTTTATGATAGTTTATTATTGTTTGATGCGTAGTATGTTTCTCAGAATAGTATCATTTTGAAGCAGCATTCACATCTTTAAAAATGCAGAGATATTCACTTTGATAGTTTAGCATTGTAATGAAGATGTACACAAAAAACAGTTAAACTATATGTATTGCTCTTGTTACTTATCCTCCTTATTTTTATAATTTTGTAGTAAAGTAATTTTTTTATTATGAAGCCTATAAATAGTTGAAGTTAAACTTATTTTGCTTAATCTTTTATTTCCGTTCTTTATATCGCATAATCGCAATACATTCATTTTTTCATTAATAATATCGGGTTTTGATACACATCGCGCTTGCAGTTCTTTAAACAGCAATCACTATAGCAGGGTCCTCAGAAAATGGGGCTTTGAAATCTTTGCACAAGAAAAAGCTAATACTGTGATCACCCTAAAGCAGCCATACTCAACCTGTAGTCCGCAGGGCATATGCGACAATAGCCAATGATGACTGGTCACTTGCAATTTTAGAAGTTTTTGTTAAATATTTAGAAGTTTTTGTTAAATATTTAGAAAAATGCGCGAGGAATTATCCTTAAATATTAGAAGTGTAAACAGAATAGTATATGTCATATATTTCCTTGAAGTTTTTTTTCTCCGAAACCCCATAGGGGATCATCAACAAATTAACAAAGAAAGAATATCTTTTGGATAACCCTGTAAAAACCAATGTAGCAAAAATTTTTAAACTGCAGAACATAACTAAAAGGCTTATTGTAGTAAACTGAGTTTATTTTTAAGGATAGTATGCATATTCGTAGAGAAATAAAATTTTTTATCAAAACAGTCCCAAATTTCACAGTTTTTTGCATATAAATTTCAGTTTATAATTAAAAAAATTGATTTTTTAGAAACAATGACAAATGACAGTGTTTACAATAACCTGCAATCAGAATTAAAGAAAAATAAAAAAAGGATAAAAAATGAGCAGGTTAAAGAATGTTTCACTGTGCATGTGCAAAAGAAATCAAAATGTAATGTGCATAATCTATTAGCTAATATAGAATAAGTATAGAATCTAGTATAGAATAACATTTGTGAAAATCTCAAAAATATTGCTTGAAAACTTTGAAGATTATCGTTGACAGAAAATGCGGGGAATTCATTTTTCTCAAAACTAAAAAAATAAAAATGTGGGGGTGTATCCAAATATATAATGTATTGCACAGCATTACCAATAAATTAATATTGCATGTACAACTTTTATTTTTACGCCATTATTATCATCATTATTACAGTAAACCTTATAGTTACGTTCTGCAATTTGAACGCTTTTGCTACATTAGTTTTTACAGGGTTATCCAAAAAGTATACGTTCTTTTTCAATTTGTTGACGATCTCCTATGGGGTTTCAGGAAAAATTCTTCTCGAAAATATATGACACTTATTATTCTGTTTAAACACCTAAAGTTTGAGAATAGTTTCTCATGTATTTTTGTAGATATTTAACAAAACATCTAAAATCGCAAGTTACCAGTCATCATTGGTTATATAAAGTGTATCGAAAGTGATAAAAAGTTGTTTAAATCTAGTTTAAAGAACACTCATCTGCTATAGTATATTTTATATAATATATGCTCAAACTCAAACCATTCTGTGAAAACACAGTTGTTATGTTCCCTGTAAAAGAACCAAAAGGAATACATTCGCACATTACTAACAAACTCAATTGAGACACTTAAAATTGGAATTCAATTGAACATATTTGATGTTGCAAACGGTTTTATATTTCATAAACTATTTTTTTTATCCTTTTTAAACTTCATCCAGTGTATTTTTAAAAATTTACTTTCTTTGACAACAACAAAAATAATAGCTGTAGCAACAATAAGAACAACAACAGCAACAATAATAAATAAATAAAAACGTAATATATTTGCAGTTACATCGAAATTGAAAAATTTCCTTGATAAGCAATTATATATCCTAAATGAATTTTCTTACGTTAAATGATACAGCCCCTATTTGTGATAAAATGAATTTTAATTTTAAATTTATCAAGAAACAATTAACTGTTTTTCGAGTTACTTTTATAGGTACTCGAAAATGTCAACAGGGATTTTAAAAAAAATTATTAAAAAACAATATTATGTTTAACTTTTCTTTTTCGTCTCTGCATACGATGAATCGATTTTTTTGTGCAAATTTTAGCTTACGTAAAATGCGTGCTTCTTATGTGATAAATATTAATCTTTTAATTCCAAAATTAATTATCTATGAGGAATTAGTTCCATTTAATTATAGAAATATTTATTGTATGAAAGTAATTAAATGACTTAATCATATATTTAATGTAAATAGTTATTAATGTTAAATAGAATCTACTTAATATTGCACATTATTTTATTTTTAGAGCAAAATGCATGCAGACATTATTGTGCAGAAAAATTTCGGTAAAATAAGCGAATATACTTCAAAATTTAGTATTTGAAGTCAATAAAGCTTCTTGTAACTTTTTTTGATTTTATAATAAAATGCTGATATAGCAGTTACCAGTATTGCACCGTAAAATTAACAATAAACCGCAAAATAACAAGTAACATACAGTTAAGCAGTAATTTATTTTATGTTAGTATTAGTATATTTTTAAATCGCAATACTGCTAATTACTTACGGTTTATTACTGTTATTTGTACGGTAAAACATTGGCAGCTTAATGCCTCAATTATACCATATTATAAAAAATATTTGTTGAATTTATTGGAAAAACTGCTGGCAGAAACAGCAGTTTTTCCCGTAAAAATTGCAGTAAAATTAGATGTAATTGTTTTAATCACATCTAATTTTTCTGCAATTTTTTAGGGGAAAAAGTTCTGGCAACATTGCTGCCAGCGGTTTTTGACGTAAATTTAAAGGATTTTTTTTACAGTGCATAAATTTAATATGTTATTCTTTGCAAGTATGATATCTTGAGATATTTCTCTCTCGATATTTTAATTAAACATTGTAAAAAGCATAAAATAAAATAAAAATAAATAAATAAAATAGAAATAACTAGATAAATTTCAAATACATATACTTTTGAGAAAGAATTATACAGGTATCAATTAATTACTGTCAAGGCTTCATTACCTCATAACATTTTTGATTTTGAGAGTAAGATGAAAAATGCTCACACATTTATGATGTACAACTCAAAAAATTTGTTAATAACACAAACAAAAATGCATATGATTAACGTTGCGAATCAAAACGTTATTAATCAAAAACAGATTATAATTATTCAATAAATTTTATTAATTTTTTATTGAATTTATAAAACATTGTTGATGAATTATGCTTATCTAAGTATCTATCTTTGTGCACATAATTCACTAATAACTTTTTGATAAACATAATAAGAAATAAACAAATCTTGCGTCAAACAGACATTATGAAACACTTTTTAATATATTCACAATAATGAAACAAATCTTTCCCGTTTAATAAGTTAAAATTTTATGAGTAATTTACATATGGAAGTATATAACACATTTGAAAATCCGGTTTCAGCTGTTCCCCATAAAGAAAATATACGCATTCTATGAGCATCTCTGTATATGATACATAAATTTGCATCAGTTAACATGCATGCAAAAATTTTGTTCATATAGCATATAAATACCCTGTTGAAAATGCCCCTTCAGCCATTTCTGCCGAAAAGAGACTGGAAAGTGAATTCTTTTGTGTAGCTCTATAGACGAAGAATAAAGTTTATATATAAAATGTGTTATATGCAAAAAATTAGCTAGATTAAAAGTACATATGCAAATTGGAAAAGCACTGCCAGCAACTATTGCTTAAGACTGTTCTAAACTGATCTGATCAATAAGCTTAAAACGTTTTGGCACACTTACAAATACATTTTTTAACGGAAAGATATGAAAGTGGAAAACCTGACTATGGAAGTTACTTAAAGGCGAATAAAATTTTCCTTTTTTTGATCAATAAATTACCTTTTGAGCTGGAAGCATTTTCGATCACGTGACAAACAGGTTTTTTACCTCAGTTTGAGAGGCCATTCTTTTTTCGCGAGTAAATTAGGTTCAAACGCCCACTTTGACATTATATTCGAAAAACATTATTGTGTACACTCTTCAATAAATAAATAAATAAATAAATAAATAAAGGAAAAAAAACCAAGGAAAATATGTGTAATTATGTGGTTTTTGAACACAAACACCTGATAGTTTCCTGTATATCTGAAAATAAATTAAAACTTAAGTCATAAAGTTGCCCTTTTTGATTTCAGAGCAGCCTTAAAGGCACTACTGTAATCGATTTCTTCTGTGTGGATCTGTAAGTGAATGATAAATGAAATTAACTCGCTATTGTATAGTAATCATCTTTTAGTAATATTCTGTGATTCATATCAGATCCAATGCATTTGAAATAGCATAATGTCATTAAAATACTCTCCAAATAATTTTACCGCATATACCATAATGCAATGAAATTCTTTTAAGTGCCGTTGTAAATGGTTATTAATGGTGCATACTTTACAAGCAATACAAAAATGCCATGGCAAATGAAAACCGAAATTGAAAACCCACAGCATTTAATGTTCAAAGACAGTACTGTAATCAATTTCTTTTTTGTGTGTCTTTAAATTTAAGATAAATGAAATTAATCCCCTATTCTATCGTAATCACCATCAAATAAGCACAATATCATAATAAGCACCATTAAACATTTTCCAATTACGTGAAAATCCGAGTGTATTTACTTCAATTAATGAGTGAACAGGCAGACGGACAGACAGACAAACCAAATTGATAGATATGTATTTTAACTATGTTGAAAAGTGTTAAAAAGGGTCTAGTGATAGTTTTATTTTGAGAAATAAGAGTCACTTGAAGAAATAAAAATTTTCAGAGATTAAATTTTTTTATGAAAATCAGAAGAAACAAAATGACACATAAATTTCTATGCATTAAATTAATTCTTTTCATAAAAGAATAAAATAACAAAACTTTCAATATTTGTAAAATTTTTTTAGTATTTTAAAACAATCAATTAAGTAATGATTCATATTAAGTATTAATTAAAAATATTCTTATAATAATTCTTTTATGTACACATCTTTTAATAAAGAAAGTCTTAAACAATAAAATGTGTACTTGAAGAAACAATTAAAAATGCAATATAAGAACCTCTTTATAATTAAACTATATTTTTCTACTTAACATGACATAAAACAATTTTCAAAGCAAGATTTTTAAAACTCATTTTTTTTTTTCCACATAAGCAAAAAAAACTTTCCTTTTATCCAGTATGACATTTTCTTTGAAACGTTACATAAAAATAATAAGTTTTGTTTCCATATAACAATACAAAGGTGGACATGCAAATACATACTTTATTTCCTCGGTTTTATTCTTCAGAAAAAGAGAAATATACAAAAGAATCTTGCTTTCATACCCCTTTTATGAATATTTGCCGCATTCAACATGCGTTTATACGAAGGAGGGGGAAAAAATCCAATTTGAAAGAAGTCTTTTGTAAAACGTCATTATTCACGATATTTTACCTTAAAAATCTTCTTGAATAAATTTTTATGCATGATGCTTTCGTGCTTCGACATGTTCAATGCACTGGAATGCAGGGTAATTTGTTTAGAAAATGCATTGAGTTCAAATATTTTTTTTTCGCCCTCTTAAAAAGATTTTCGCTATAGATTTTTGAAGATAAGAATTGTGAAAGGAATTAATAAGCAAGGCTGTCAGCGACAATTTTTTTTTTGTTTTAAATTAGTGACCTTTTGGTTAAGACAGAAGAACAAACGTCAAAATAAATATGAAATATGTTTTAGGATTTTTTAAAATTTTTTACAAATGTCTATAAATAGATTGGCATATATTGTAGATGGAAATAGTGTAATGTTGAAAGTAACATGACATCACATATAATTATTTATTCCCTTTTTAAAATTAAATTCTCCATTTTTAAATTTAATTTATCTTTACACAGCAATAAATTTAATCAAAACTCCTTTTCCTTTCTAAGAAGAATATATCTATCTTCTTCTCTTTTGCACTTTAATTTTTAGTGACTTAAGTTTTGCCATGTTCAGCCGAGGCCGTTAATAAAATAAATCAAAAACAAATATTTTTCATATCCTAAAATCCTTATCTATGAGAGCATGTTTTCTTTTGGTCAAAGAGTATAGAAAAAAAGTTATTCTTAGACCATATTCTCCTTTTATATACACCTATTTTTCACTCTCAGTTTAATAGTCTACACAAAAGTCTTCTCAGCTGCAAATATATACTACATTTACATTAAAATCGACGCCCGGTCTCTGGCTTCTAAATGTATTTTTCCTATTACTCAGCGTTGGCATTCTTACTTGTTGATATGTTGTAGCGTCAATTAACA
This sequence comes from Maratus speculifer, assembly GCA_964019185.1. Taxonomy (NCBI): domain Eukaryota; kingdom Metazoa; phylum Arthropoda; class Arachnida; order Araneae; family Salticidae; genus Maratus; species Maratus speculifer. Next base: position 288,147,700 of record OZ025289.1, read on the forward strand.
GTCTTATTCGGTAGTTTTTAATTTAAAGTTCAAATAAGTGTTATATCTTTGGGGTTGTAATGGTATTAGGATACCAAAATTTTGGCTCAACACTTAATCATTTCTTCTCTATACATAGAAATATCAACAACTAATTCCTTATCTGATAATTCATCCTTCTTTGATCCATATCAAATTTTCTTTGATCTATATATAAAGTCGCCTTGTTTCAAATTTTCAAAATGCTTCTTTTGTATTTATCTTCAATATTCAAGGATCTACAATTCTGGATTTACGTAAATTACTACTTAAAAAACCCAATAATTTTCAACCACTGGTACATTTAATTACGGAAATATTTCGCGACAAACCAACGTCTATATTACGAATAGTAAATTTAATCTAATTAAATTTCTGTAGCTTACAACATACAATAAATATGTTATTAATTTGTTGCATGTTTTATCAAGATATTCAAGTGAACTTGTAATATTTAAGCGATTTAATCTTTTATCTTCAAGCAATCTGAAAATATTTAAATCATTTAAAGAAAGATGTTAGTATTTTAGGGATTCTCTTTATGCATATATTTAAAATACACAAAAATTAATCACTGGCATAAATTTTTAGGTATATTTCATAAGCAATAGTATCTACTAAAGTTTGCCATATGTTGGAATTTTTCAAAATTTTTGCAGATTTACGCTGATCCAAAAGAATGACCCTTAGATCCAAAAACCCCTCCCAGTTTAAAACTTTTTCCATCTCTCTCTCTCTCTCAATCTCTGTATATATATATATATATATATATATATATATATACAGGGTGATTCCGAATTTTTTTTACAATAAAAGAGGGGTGATAGACCACATCAAGACAAACAATATTAAATAGGAGACCAAGGGTCCAAAACGTTTTCCTAAGGAAATAGCCGCCATTAAAGTTTAGGGACCAAAATTTCAAATAAACATAAAAAACGGAAAAATCGGTCGATAGATTTGCGGTTTTCACTAAAATTATTCTTTATGTCGGCATTTTCTTGAAATTAAATTATAAAGATAAATTTCAAAAAATGCCGATAGAGGGCGCTTTAGACTTTGGAGTAACGAACAACTATTTTTTGCCGGTATTTTTTGCGTCTCATTAAATGTTTTCGTAAACTTAGACTCAAACTTAAATTTTGAGCTCAAAATCTGTAGTTGGGAGTGGTTAAGTAACACAAACTGAGCTGTGTTCAGAGGGTTCAAATTTCAAATGATTATAAAAAACGGAAAAATTGGTCGATTGATTTGCGGTTTTCATTAAAACTATTCTTTATTTAGGTATTTTCGTGAAAATAAATTATAAAGATAAATTTCAAAAAATACCGATAGAGGGCGCTTTAGACTTTGGAGTAACGAAACACTCTTTTTGGGCGTTATTTTTTGCATCTTATTAAATGTTTTCGTAAGCTTAGACTTGAACTTAAATTTTGAGCTTAAAATCTGAATAGCTGGGAGTGGTTAAGTAGACAAACTTAGCTGTGTTCAGAGGGTTCAAATTTCAAATAATTGTAAAAAACGGAAAAATTGGTCGATTCGTTTGCGGTTTTTGCTAAAACTAATTTTTATATCAGCAGTTTTCTTGATCAATCAGTGTTTTCTTGAAAATAATTTTTAAAGATAAATTTTACAAAATGCCGATAGAGGGCGCCTTAGACTTTGGAATAGCGTACAGCTATTTTTAACTGTTATATTTTTAATCTCATTAAATGCTTTCAAATGGCTAGACTTAAATTTTGGGCTGAAATTCTGAATCGTTGGGAGTGTTTAAGTAGCGAAAAATTGAATTGCGCTCGAGGAAGAAAGAGGGTTAAATTTTAACTTCTGAACACAATTCAGTTTGCGCTTCTTAACCCCTCATAACGATTCAGGATTTCAGCTCAAAATTTAAGTTTAAATTTAAGCTTCCGAGAACATTTAAAATACTTTTGCAAGAATTTAATTAGAACCAAAAAATAATGGGTAAAATGAATTGTTGGTTACTCTGAAGTTTAAGGCGCCCTCTGACGGAATTTTTTGAGATTTATCTTAAAAAAATATTTTCAAGAAGATACTGACTTAAAGCATAGTTATTTTAAACCGCAAACGAATCGACCAATTTTTCCATTTTCTATAATTACTTTAAATTTGAACCCCCCCCCCCTCCCCCTTGAGCACAGTTCATTTTGTGCTACTTAACCACTCCATACTATTCAGATTTTCAGCTCAAAATTTAAGTTTAAGTCTAACCTTCCTAAATCACTTAAAGAGATGCAAACAATAACGGCAAAAAAATAGTTTTTCGTTACTCCAAAGTCTAAAGCGCCCTCTATCGGCATTTTTTGAAATTTATCTTTATAATTTATTTTCACGAAAATACCTAAATAAAGAATAGTTTTAGTGAAAATCGCAAATTAATCGACCAATTTTTCCGTTTTTTTTAATCATTTGAAATTTGAACCCTCTGAACACAGCTCAGTTTGTGTTACTTAACCACTCCCAACTACAGATTTTGAGCTCAAAATTTAAGTTTGAGTGTAAACTTACGAAAACATTTAATGAGATGCAAAACATACCGGCGAAAAATAGTTCTTCGTTACTCCAAAGTCTAAAGCGCCCTCTATCGGCATATTTTGAAATTTATCTTTATAATTTAATTTCAAGAAAATGCCGACATAAAGAATAATTTTAGTGAAAACCGCAAATCAATCGACCGATTTTTCCGTTTTTTATGTTTATTTGAAATTTTGGTCCCTAAACTTTAATGGCGGCTATCTCCTTAGAAAAACGTTTTGGACCCTTGGTCTCCTATTTAATATTGTTTGTCTTGATGTGTACTATCACCCCTCTTTTATTGTAAAAAAAATTTGGAATCACCCTGTATATATATATATATATATATATATATATATATATATATGTATGCATATCAATATACCTATCTATCAATTTCTCTCTCTCTGTCTATATATATATATTCTCTTCCAAATTGATGCAAATGTAGAAGTTAAAAGTCTAGGTCAATTTTGCTAATGGGCAAAAAAAAAGTAGAAATAAAGTGGATTTTGTGAAAATAGGAAAATAAAAACATGATTTTTTAGTTATGATAATTATCGAATCAGTTTAAAGTTATTATTATTTCTAAGAAAAGGGGAAAAATTATGCATGAAATATTTTTGATATCATTAAAAAATGACATTAAGGGGCCAAAAGAACAAGAGTTTTAAGAAGAAAAAGTTCATACCATTGTTAATTCACAAAGTACCAAATCCTCTTGAATTTATTATTAACTTTCTTAATATAACTTTAAATAAGATTTCTCAAATCAGCAATAATAAGAAAAAAAGTTTATTAGTTTTAAATTTTTAAAATTTGCAATTCTGATATAATGGCAATTAAACTTCATTTACGTTTCAGGTAACTTTTCAAAAAAATGTAAAATAAAAATATTGCAAAAGTTTCAGGATTCGACTAATCTCATAATAACATGAATCATCTTAAAATCCTTCTAATCATACTTTCCATTTATTAAGGTAAGAAGCTTTAATTTAAAAACCCAATCTGTAAACACACGCGCTATGATAAATTTTTGTCCAATCACATTTTTTTCATCAATAACTTTTTCGAGGACGCTTTTTACCGGGGCCGTCGCAAAACAAGTTTTTTCTCTTATACGGGCCTGATTCAAAATCACAAGCAGGAGAAATGAGTCATACACGAGATCTGACTTTTTCATCTCACTGACCACTTCACCCTCAATGAAATTTTGCTTATGTTCGGGTTGAAGAAATCATCCTTAATATTGTGTGTATATTTTTAAATAATTTGAATCTATTACATATTCTGTTATACGAATACTTTTTTTAAATGAGCATTGTAAAAGGATTAATTAGTGGATAAACTATTAACTTAAGTCAATGAGTATTTCCTTTTACCTCATTATTTAAAATGAATTAAATAAATCTATGCCATTCCCACGTGGTCTTACATGTGATGTGAATTGTAAAGTTTTATTTTGAAGTAGGGAAGTAAACATTTAGAATCATCTAATAGATAGAATCATCTAATAGATATAAGAGTAATAAGAAAGCCCTTTTATATTCTATTTTGGGTCTAGAATTTCTGTTTACAATTTAGTTTGCATAAATAAAAACAATTTTAAAACATGAATAGTACTAAGTTGTTATGCATAGGGATAGTCGAAATAAAAATTATATAATGAATATTTTTTAAAAATATACATATACAGTCGAGTCTCTATATAACGAAATCCAAAATTCCAGTAAAAAATTCGTTATATAGAGAAATTCGATGTATAGAGAATGATGTTAAAAATTGTATTTAATGAGTAAATTTTGAACAAATATTATTTTTGATGTTTTTAATTAAAAATTTGAAATGTTTAAAAGTAAATATTAACCTAACATTTTATTTCTTAATTATTTAAGAAGTTTCAAAAAGAGAACAGACATTTATTTCAAAGCTTAATGAAAATCAAATAAGGAAGACTTGTATTAATTTTAGACGAAGAAATTTGTAATTTTTTGTTGTTTTGATTTTAAAATTGTTATGCTCTCAAAAAAAAAAGCTCTAATTTTAGCAAGGAATGAAAAACTGCAGTTAGCATTTTCCTCCATTTAAAGACCTCTTATGTGCCTCTCATTGATTCCTCTCTTATATGTGTAACAATCTAATTGACTCTGTTTTAAGAAGGATGTTGAAAGGTGTGTGGGAGGTGGGATGAATTCGTTGGATTTAAAGAACAAGGAGAGAATTAATATATAAAAAAATCTCAGCACTGAACGATAAATCAAAAATAAGTGATGGAAAATTGATTCCATATGATTTCGAAGCTTTTTTAAAACTGAATAAATTAAGACCAATTTATGAAAAAATTCGTTATATGGAGATAGCTATTTCGCTGTATAGAGACTGTTTTTAATGTAATCATGCGAAAAGGGGACCGTTCCTACAAAAAATTCGTTATATAGAGAAATTCGATGTATGGAGTTTCGTTATATAGAGACTCAACTGTATATATATATAATCAGATCGATAGTTTAGAAGGCCGCTTTGGACAACATCATCAGATGAGTATAGAAAATTTATCGTATCTTTAAATGAATGGGAAAATTCATTTACTATATGAAAGTTACGGAAGTAGGAAAAAAGGTAATTTTTTTCAGTTTAGTTATCTTATACTAAGAGCAAAATGAACAATTTCAATTATTTTTTTTATAATACAGCTGTTGATGAAAATAAGAATTAAACAAATTTGATTTCTTTTGTGGTGTGTTTAACAGCAGTGAAGATATTGAGATAAAAATGACATCATGTCTGTATTGATTTTTATAATTAGTTACATTAAATATGAAATTTCACATAAATTAAAATGTTGTGAGTGCATTAACATATTAGTCAAAAACAAAAATTTTAGAATTAGATTGCCCGAATGAAACCTGCCCGTCTGAAATGTAGATACTTTATGTTAGGTGATAGAAGTCAATTAATACCTACAGAAAATAATTGTAAATGCTTTTCAAAAACTCACCAATTATGAAAGTACATTCTTAAAATTTCCAGAGCCCAAAAAATATTATGCAATTCATTATTGAAAAAAAATATTTTGGTCGGCATTCATAAATAAATGCAAGTGTAAAGACTAACTTATATATATATATATATATTTTGGAGGGGGGGGGGAGGTCAGGAATTACAAATATCTTACTAAATATATTATACAAAAGTTTAAAATGATATTACGAAATTCACTTATAATAATAATAAAGAAAATTATCTGTATTTAAAAAAATTATCTAAATTTAAAAAATTATTTCCTCCCATAAAAAATAATCTCACTTTTGTTAACAAAAGTGATATTATTTTTTATGAGAGAATATTAAATGCCATATTTATTGTAAATTATATGAAAGTACATGTTACTAGAGAAAAATACTCTTTTAGTTGTAATATCTATTAAAAGAATGCGTATTTTAAGTTAATTATGCATTATGAAATTTAAAATTTTAATTGACCAAAAGAAGTTTTATTTTAATTGTTTGACAAAATTAATATTTTTATTTATGACTTTATGCAATAATAATCCTGATATTTACAATTTAAATTTAAGCCATTTTTATTTTTAAAAGAAACTTAAATTACTTGCTGCTAAAACTGCGTACTTTTAATGTAGGATTTCTCCTGCCATAAATTTGTATTTCCAGTTAAACGCTATGAAAAATATCACAAATCTCAAATCTGTATCATTTCTTTTATTTATTTATTGTTTATTTATTTTGTTGCTAAAGTTGTGTAATTTTAGTGTATGATTTTGTCTGCCATAAATGTATATTTCAAGTTAAAATTTTCGATAAAAACCATGAACAATACGTATTTAAAATCCAAGGATAAGTTTAGTTTTGAAATCAAATTAAAAACAAAAAAGTCTTATTTACTGAACTTTGGGTGTTTAATAGTGAATGTATAATTCAAACAAATATAAAACAAGCCTAAAATTTTTGAAAAAATATCATATTTATAGCCTTGTTTTTGATGCACATATACAACCATTCTATATGTTCCGTTACAACTCTGATCTCTTGCGTGACGTCATCTTTTCTTGAATCAGGCCCGTACCCGTAAGAGAAGAAACTTGTTTCGCGACGGCCCCGTTTTTACCTGCCTTATATCTTTCAAGGTCAAGGTCAAGGTCAAGGTCAAGAATGTGTGGATGAAACAATGTGCTTTCCTTGTTCAATAACAAAGGAGAAATATCTCTCTTGGGAATAAATAATTCCATGCGTGTACAAACTTTTCATTTCAATACAATCATTTCTTGCGTGTTAACACACATACTAAAATAATTTAATGGATGAATAACATAATAGCATTTTGTTTATGTTGATGAAAGTATATTTAATGTAATGAATATAAATTTTGTTAAATAATTCTTTTTCTCTTTTTTTCCTTTTTTTTTTTTTTTTTTTTTTTTTAAGAAGTAAAAAAACTCGTTTGCATATTTTCTGTTAGAATATATATATATATATATATATACTTGCATAAACTGCTACAAAATCGAAAAATAAATAGGAAAGCATGATCTTTTTCTTAAAAGAATTAGTGCTGATGGATTTTACAATATAGATCCATAGATTTGTTTATAAAACGCATTTAATCAAAAGTATAAAGTTAGACATAACAAGATGAGATTTTTCATACGCTTGTAGCATTGTAGAAACCTAATGGAAAGTGCTGCATATGCTGACCTAGTGTGCTAAGACAAATACATTAACCCTTTGCATCACCGTGTTGCAGATCTGAAACATACCCTAAAATCAATAGTACTTACTACGCAGTAAGTTTAAAAGTACGATTTTATTTGTTCTTCCTATTTCACAACACACCAGTTAATACAAATTAATCATTGGAATTCTTAACAGACGATAATATTAAGTTAATTTCTCATACCAAAGTTTTAGTTTATCATTTTAAAAACTTCAGGTCTATATTGGAAAAATTAACTTTTTCAATTAAATTTTTTTAATTAAATTTTTTAAATTAAATTTTTTCAAGTTTAAAAAGCTGGAAAAGTCCGAGAGTAGATTTTTTAAGGTAATTTTGCTTATTTTAAAATTTTGTATTAGAAATGATAGACAATATTTATGAGAAGTATGTCAATTTCTATTTCTTGTAGATGTAAAAAGAAAAGTACCTTTTATTCAGTAATTATTTTAGTTTCACGTTCTAATTTTTAAATTATTTTTTGCATGCTTAGAATGATGTATTCTAACGTCTGGGTCAATATTTTTTAAATCGAAGTTCCTGAGCTATAAAAGGTTAAGCATGTAAATCACTTAGCATGCAAATAAAAATAGTTTTTCTGATTAAAATTTTGTTTCTATTTTCATAACACAGAGAAAATTTTCAAAATTGTAAATTGTTTTTTGAATAAAAAACTAGAACAACATTCTCTCCATCTAGAATAATATTTACTTTGAAATATTCCACAAAAATAATAAATTTTGCTTTCATATGCTGCAAATAGAAAAGTGGACATGCAAATAACACACTTTATTTCCTCGGCATTATTCTTCGTAAAAAAAGAAAACCGAAAAACATCTTGATTTCTTACTCTTTTAGAATTGTTCCGCATTCAAACACACGTTCATATTTAGGAAAAAATACAATTTGGAAAAAAAAAAGTTTTTAGAAAACGTCATTATTCACGATATTTACCTTGAAAATCTTCTTGAATAAATTTTTAGCCACGCTTTTGTGATTTGACATAATCAATGCACATGGTAATTTGTTTCGAGAATGCATTGAGTTCAAGGATTTTTTTTCTCTCTCGAACAGTTTTTCTACAGTAGACTTTTGAAGTAAAACGTTGTGAAAGGAATTCATAAATAAGGTTGTCAGCTGAAATTTCTTTTTTAAGTTTTTGAGTTTTTAATTAAGATAGAAGAAAAGGATGAATGATTGTTTTAGTGTAGCTTTTTTATTATTGTTATTAGTAGTTTAGAACTTTTTCTTCAGATAAATTTTCATAAGATGTAAATCAGAATATCAAATTGAATATAATTAAAATTATATAATTAAAAATGCTGTTGATTAAGAAAGGTGATGTAAAAATGCAAAACTTTATAATGATTTTAAAAATAACACTCTTTGGTTTAAAATAATTTTTTGGTGTGAATCTTTGTAAAAGTTTTACAGAAATACTTATATCTAATAACTAAATTATATATTTTTTATTTACTTTTTCATAAAACAGAGCAGGTAAAACTAACAAAAATATTTCAATGATTAATGAAACTGCATTTATGAATCGATAATTTTTTTATTTTATTTCATAAAAGTTAAAAACTTGTATATTATTTAACTTTCTGTGTTTTTAATATTATTTACTATTACTTCATCTTCCGGAATTGAAAAAAACAGGGACTACTTTGACAACCCGTGGTACCTTCGCGGGGTAACCGCGGGTTTATTATTGTTTTATGCATATTTACTCAGGTGTTTTTTATTCACGTGATTAATTCTCGGTTCTTATAGGTCTTAGGGAGTAAGTTAAAAATGAAGACCTACGAAAAAGCACCAAGGATCTGGCATTATCGAAATTGTAGTGAAGAGAATATGGTAAACCCAATGGCATCTTTGAATAATGGTATAAGCAAAAAATTAGCTGCCACAACATTTCTTTCATTAGACTAGTCACTTTCAGAGATATAATATATAATTAACTTGGAAGACTTCATATTCACGACAGATTTTACTTTCACCAGACGCCATTAATGCACATTCCAAATTTTTAGTTGACGGTGAGCCTGGAACCCAATGGCTTTTAAAATATTATTGGGCTAACCGTCTGAAGATCTGTCTACTAGGCCAACGCTGATTGGGATGTAGAGTAGTGTTTCACAACTTTTTAATATCTACCTGCCTTCTTGAATCCATGGTTGAGCTTCCGATGCACATTAAATTCATAATGATAAAACACTCAGTGGCGAACGTGTGCCTTCAGAGTACAAATAAAAATGCCAACGCTTAAATTACTTGTCGAAGAAAAGTGGGTGGTGGGGATATTTGTTTTGCTTTTGATCTTAGTATTCTTTTACATTTGATTCACCGCCTGCCATTGCATACGGTGTTTATGAAAATGCTCTTAACAAATATTTTATTCTACTAGTCACTGTAAAAATAATGGTGTGATTTTTATGCACTTTGTGTTTTAAATTGTTAAGCACCGATTTTGGGAAATCTCATTCAAACACCGATGATCTAAAAAGGAATTCATACAACAAATGAAATAAAAACCGAAATATTTGTGTTCCATGTATCACGCAGTTAATAACAGCATATTTCCTGAGACATGAAACATTTTACTGCACTCTTAAAGGCATCAGACTGTACATTTTACAGCAACAATGCTGGCAGAAAGAGTGCCAGAATGTTTTGTTATAAACTGTAATGATATTTCCTGAACTTTATATTGTAACTTTTCAAGCGTCGATGCTGTGAACTCGAACTTAAGCACCGACTCTGTGAGGGCAAATTCAAGCAATATATGAATTAAAAATTGAATTCCTTACCATCTAGTTAATAGCAACGCGAAATGTTCCAGATCTGAGACATTTTATAGCTACCTTAAAGACAGCAGCTTGTAAATTTGACAACAATTGTGTTGACAGCCGGGGTGCCAGAACCCAACCTTTGTTATAAAATACAGAATTTTTTTAATGGTGGTGTTAACGATGCAGGAAACATTTTGGTTCACCTACAAATGTATCAGAAATTTCCTTTAGATATTTCACATTCTTAAAATGTAACAAAATTTATTTTTTTAATGATTTAAAACTGGAAATGCATGTTAATATACTTTAAATTTGAGTTTTATGTAGTGTGAAAAATAGTAATGATAAATCATTTTTTTGTTTAAAGAAAAAGCTGTACAGCAATTAGTGTTTTACACTGTTTACGAATAATCACCTAGGAATAAAAATCTAAGAATTGTTAATTTTAGTTGAATATTGTGTTTGGAATATAATTGGTTATGCAATTTTCTTTGTCAAAAAATGGAGAGTTAATTACAATTATACTTTCTCTTACTGTATAGTTTTATTAATAAAGGAGAGATTTGTGTGATATTTGAAAATTCCGCCCGCATTTTCTTTTTAAAATACTTTTACTCCACAGCGAGGATTATTGCATTTAAAAACATACGTGTCTCGGGCACTTATGCGAAGCCATAACTTACCATTTCAAGAAAAAAAAAGACAAAAACACCCATTTACATCTTGTCTTATGATAGATATATGTTCGATATCGGGCAGTGTTCATCTCGAACAAGTTTCCGCTGAATGAAGTCTGTGCTCTTATATGTCTTCTTCACAGATGGCATCTGTACAGATTACATTGTAATGTGAATATTTTTCATTTAGAGTTATCGATATTACAAAATAAAAATGTATAGGATTTGTTTTCATGGTACAATGAATAATTTCATAAATATTTTCTATTTTTTATTCATTGATCTTTAGACTTTTTAGAGTACAGTTTGTTTCATATTTCAATATTTTTATCAAGCATTCTATCGAAATTCTCGAAACATAAAAACAACTCGCTAATAAACACATCTTTCTTTAACAAAGTTAACGATACAAAAGTCTGTAAGATTGTTACATCACGTAATAAAATCACATAAATTATTCTGAATTAATATTTGGTATCTAATGAAATAATTCATTCAAATCATAATCAAAATTTCACACAATGTAGACAGAACTTCTATTGAAATAATTTTGGTCCATGTCACCGAACGTTTTTGTAATGCAACGAATCACTTCATTTTTTTTTTTTTAATTACTTTGCCGTTTTAATTTTTTTACATTATCCTTGGATTGTTACGGACTGCATTATTTATGTTAGGTATTTTATCAAAATTTTGCACCCATAGAGCAATAATTCATTCAAAACAGAATCAAGATTTCATGTAAATCATACCTAATTTCTATTGGAACAATTTTCGCCTGTATTACCAAATTAAAATTTGTATTTCTATAAATCCAATTTCTTTGATTTAAGATTATTAACTAGTTAGCCAAACCTCTTTTTATATATGAAAAAAAAATAGTAAATTAATATTTTGCTAAACCGTTTTTATGAAGAAATTTTACATGGAATATTTCGTCTGTTAATTCGAAAAAAATTGACATAAAAAAGAATTTTGCGTTCACTTAGATGCCTCTAAATATAGCATGTTTCGAAATACTAGATGGATTTGGTTTTACCTATTTATTTATGTTATGAATGCTTAATTAAATCATTTAATAACTTTCAAATCTTCCAAGTTTTTAATAAAATAAAATAGTTTATTTAAAGATAGATTTCTTACGTAAATAACTCAGTGCCAGAAGAAGCTTAGTCCTATAATAGCCATAAATCAAAAGAGTTTTTGCATTTCGTCATACCTTTCTTTTTCAGATGCTTTCGCAATGATGTAAATACGTAGCATCTATAGTCGTCATTCAGTCCGTTCGTCTGTCTATCCGTCCGTTATGTCAGCATAAGGCAGATCAAAAACTATCCAATCGAGTTATTTGAAATATATATAATTGCAGCATTATTTTGTCAAGTCATTTCAAATTTTGTGAAAATCGGATGCATAGTTTAATTACAGGGAAAATCAAAAGTATTCCGTTACATTACGGTCAAAGGGAAAAAAAGTTTCAAATTTATGGAAAAAAAAGTTTCAAATGTATTTTATAGGTGTTACACTCTTTAGAATTTAATAAAATTGATACGCATCTATGAAGTATATACTAAAATGTACATGAATTACAATTTGTGATGCAAAGAACATTTGTTATTAATTCACAGGGCTACACAAAAGTATTCCATTACACAATCGTGTGGGAGAAAACATTGCTTGGGGCGCGTTTTAATAACATTAAACTATTTCACATTTTATGAAATTGATATACGTTGCTGAGGTTTACTACAACTTACTTCCTATATAATAGAAAGCAGATAGTATTTACAGGGATACACCAAAGATTCCAGATACTCTACTGCATCCAAAGTACATTATTACACTAAGATCTGAATATTTTAAGAACTTTCTTATAGTACGAACGAACCTCATTTGTTACGATTGACGTGAAATTTACAACTTGTTTAAATTGAATTCTACAAAATTTTAATAGCAATAGAAATTAAGGATTTCAGGTGTAATTTCTGTACCATTTCAAATACATATTTATCTACAAATAAAATTATTTGCCTTTAAAGATAATATGTTGTGCCACATTTAATAATTTCTATTGAATTTTTTAATTATTTTCTCTGAATAAACAATTAAATCATTCAATTACTTTTAAACAATAAATACTTCAGCAGTGAATGTAGTTAATTCCCTGTAGATTCTCAGTTTTAAAATCGAAAGATTAATATTTATCGTGCAGGAAACACTCGTTTTGCGTAAGCTAAAAATAGTACGAATTGTTAAGTACATCCTACGATAGATTACAGAATAGGAAAACAATATATCGTTTCTTTTAATTATTTTCTTTAAAATCCCTATAGACACTTGAAACGTAGTTAATTGTTTTTGATAAATTTAAAATTAAAATTAATTTCATCGCGAGTTTGAAATAAATTAAGAGTGTATGAAAATTTATTTAGGATATGTGGAAAATTTTAGATATTGCGTGGAAAATATTCAATTTTATTAAACCTATGAAATACGTTTTTTATCTGTTTATTTATTGTTATTGCTTTGTCAAACAAGAAAAAGAAAAAAAAAATCTACAAAATGAGGTTTGGAATAATTTTATTTTAATAAAACGTATATAAAAAATAAAATAAGGTCAAATTTTTTAAAAATAATTTGGAATAAATGTATAATTGGTTAGTGTAATTAATTAAATATAATTATAATAAGTAATTTCCTGTGGATAGGAAGCTTGATTTTTTTGCTTTTAAGAACCACTATTTCTGAATATAAATTGTAAAGTCGTTTCCTTTTACATATTATTTAATAATGGTATCCCCCCCTTTTTTTAAGTTAAAATATTTTCTAAATTCATAACCTTATTTAATAAGCTAGATTTTTAATCCCTTTAATTCTATTCGTTGGCCATTTTATTCTTTTAAAATATGATTTGAGTTATCTCTAAAAATGTTTCTTTAAAACCACAACATATATTACATTCTTTCATGTAACTGTATGTATTCCCCCCCCCCCCAAGCAACAACCTTTGATAAAGGCTTGTTTCTATGCAGAGTTGATTCATATTAAAACACTACTTGATAAACCAGATGTATCATGTTTTTTTCTTTTTTTCTTTTTATTAATGTTCATTTTCTCTTCTCATCCCGTGGGACTTTTGGTAACCCCTTGTAAAGAATTCATTCTGTGCGGTTTTGTAGTGCCATACAAATACCTTTATCGTTCGGAATTAATTATTTCAAATTCTACACTTTGATCGCTTTCATTATAAGTCTATGTAACGGAAATCAAATGCATGCCTTCTATCATCGAAAGTGTTCATCCAGTGTTCGTTATTGGCGATAAATACCAATGCGATTCGCCAAAACTTGGGGCTTCAAAAAATGTATTAGTCATGATTTGGCTTTTATCCTTGGATGTGAAATGTAGTACGTTTGCTTCTACGCTGCTGCGGTCGGCGGACCCTTTTACCGTCGACCAGAGCCTGTTACAAGACTTGGTGTTCTTCAATAAAAAGGTTTTCAGTCTAGAATAATATTACTTTCTTGGAGTTTTTTTTCTTGTGTTACTCGATCCCGTGCTCATAAGTAAACACCGATGCAGACAGTATCACCACTACAGCAATCTTCGTTTTATTAAATTGCAACACTTTTTTTTGCAAATTTTTGGAACTTTATGCTTTGAAATAAGTCGGAGAAATCTTTTTGAAAATAGTGATGACAGTACCCATCCGAGTAGATACTCAGTTTTATGATCTAGAAAACAGAATAGCTTCTAGGAATCTATGAAGCTAATTTAAAATATTGTTAACTTTTTAAAAATTAAAAATCAAAATGCATTTTTCACGGAATAGAAGCTAATTATTGTAAGGAAATTAATGTGAGGTTACATAATTAATTCCATATTGTATGGAAATTTTTCAATTTCACTGAAGCCACGAAATTTTTAGCGTTTGTAATTACTTATTTTTCTTCAAAGGGAAAATCTGATAAGTTTGATTTTGCATATAATATTTTTCTTATCATCATCAGTACAACATTTCTGAAGCCAAAATGACATCATATCGATGACCTTTATTATGAAGAGTTTAAGGAGAATTTTTAGCGCATTCAATTGCTAATTTTTCTTGAAAAGTAAAATCTGACAAGGTTGATTTTGCATACATTTTCCTTATCGTCATGATTACAATATTTCTGACGCCATATCGATTACTTTTATTACATTTAATTATAAAAGTGTATTACATAAATTAACTCTTGTACAACTGTCATACGAAATATTTATTTTTATTTGGAGTTATTCAATTTAAAGCTATATTTCATGACACAATGCAGCAATAAAAGAAATACGATAAGGAAACTTATGTTGAAAAGGGCTTGGCCAGAAACATCTCAAATTCTGCTCGCTAATGTTAAGTCTGTGGGGGTGTGATGCTTTCTTATATTTAAAATATCTCCTCGGTAATTTTATAAATTTGACTTATTTTTTCTGAGTACTCTCTTTAAATGAAATCTCGTTTTTTCTCAGTTTTTTAAATACTTATAAAATGTATATTTAATTTAATACTTTCTGTATTCAAATCTTGCAAACTGTAATACTTTAAAACTTTAGATAAAAGTAGGCATCTAATTTTAGAAATATTTCGTCAACTAAATATTTTTTACTTCTTTTTTTAGTGTAATCTTAAAAAGAAAAAAAAATGTCATTTTATGTAACTATCTACTTTTTTAAACACCCTTTAAGAAAAGAATATTACACACACAGAGGAAAAATCAGAAAAAATAATTTTCTTTTTTTTCTTTTTCTTTTCTCTCCTTTTTTTCAAGAAGAAAAAAGAAAGAAAGAAGAAAACATAACTGACTGATTGGTTAGGGAGTTGAATTCGAGATCAGAGTGACCAAACCCATTAAATATTAAAAGGCACTTCAAGTTGAAAAAAGGCAATTAAAAATGTTTTTTAAGCTTACATATAATTTATCAATTTAAATTCCTATTTTATTCTGAAACTTATACTGGTAATTTATAATATTAGACTTGTAACTTGATATTTACATAATTCTTTAATTAAGTTTTATTTAATATTATTAAGTCATAAATAGTAACTTTTCACAAATATCTTAAAATAATTTTTCAAAAGCATCCCTTTCATAACATTTTGATAAAAATATTTTAAAATATTGGTTTCTATCTAAACATTGTCGCTAGAAATATTTATTTTTAAAATTATGCCATACAAAGTTTATGTCACTAAGTCATTTTTAACCGAACAGCAAAAAGCACAATTTTTAGAAAAAGAGTGAGGTTCAAAAGGTAATTTAAGACGCTGAAATTAGCCAAACGTTTTAATTTTTTGTGGGATTAAATGCCATTTTTCTAATTCTGGTGATTACCTTAGTTTTAAAAGAAAGTAAACGTTTGGTGGAATTTTACGGAAAGTTAGTTCATATGCATAGCGAAACTTTTTGAAACTTATTGAAAAATGTTATCGGGAAAATCTATAAAAATGCTAGCTACAATATCGACGTTATTGTATGGCTTTGAATTTTTGATTATCGAGTATTATTTTTTTTCTAGAAAATTAAGTTACATTTTAAAAATATGTATAATCTAGGCATAATTAATAATTAAAGACTTTAGTTTTTAGCACATTAATACTACTACTTTTGACCCCGTACTTTATTTTTAAGGATCAATATTTTATAAATATAAAATAAAATATTATGGATAGAATGCGATGCGAAAGTGCGATGGATTTTTTTTTAGAAAATATGATTACATGACATAAAATTATCGATAAAATAAAATAAGAAATGATCTGAATTGCGAATAAATTTTATTACCTCAAGGGCAGAGTATCGTGAAATTAGTCAAAATATCGTTTTTCTTCTTTTAATATTAATCCAAAGTTTCTTTAATTGTGACCATTTTGTCACTTCATTTTTATCTATACGCCAATTATATCATGAGATTTTGTTAATTTTGTTAATCGTTTCAGCAAAATCACCCATAAAAAGGAAAACTTTAAACTGATTTTTATGCTTGTTCAAATTTTTATAACTTGCTTGATAGATAAATACTAAGGCTGTTTTGCTAATTTAGATAGAAGTTTGAAAATTTTTAACTCGTTGTCCATGATATATTTAATATGTTTGTGTAATGATTTAACATTCAAGTTTATAGTTAAAAAAAATATTTAAATTGAGAGTTTCTGGAATTTACTTTATTTTTGGATATACATGGGAGACACAAAATCATGTTAAATGTAAAATCCAATACATCTAAAAATCCATGCATAGTTTTATGTAGCATTTTTTAATGAATGTGGAAAGAGATCGAAGCAAAAATAATCATATTTGTAAAAGCAGTAAAAGATTTTTAAGAAATTATTTTAATTTAAATTTTAATAAAAAGGCTGTTCTACAAGATTTTTTAAAAATTGTTTATTTAATTTTAGAACTAAGTA
Organism: Maratus speculifer; assembly: GCA_964019185.1. NCBI lineage: Eukaryota > Metazoa > Arthropoda > Arachnida > Araneae > Salticidae > Maratus > Maratus speculifer. Next base: position 288,164,892 of record OZ025289.1, read on the forward strand.
TAGTGCGAGCGCATGTATTACAGCATTATTCATAATTAAAGAGATGGCTTCACCGGTACTCTATTCCTCTAAAATTCAACAGAATAAAACCTGAACATCTATCTATAAAAATCTGAAGGAAAGATTAATAAAATAAATAATAATGTTTTACGTTCATTGCTGTTTGTCTTCAATTAAAGTCTTTTTAAATGCGTGTGTGTGTGAGACATTGCGCACTATTGCAATATCATTAGTAAATGGCTTTGAAATGTCAATAATCACTCTACTGATAAGCAAATGTAAATCACTTAGGCGATAGGTAGAGCCATAATAACGAAATAAATAAAATACCTCTGTAATCAGGGTCATCCCTGGCTTTTGACCAATATTAGTGATTTGGCGAATAAGAAATAAAAGCCGCCAAATGAAAAGAAATCTTAGAAAAATAGATTCGACAACCTCCTATTGTATCTTTTTTCCCTCTTAGTTATAGGTAGTATAATAATAACGTAATAAAAAAATACCTTCGTAATCTTTATTATTATGATACTGTTTTCAGAACCCATAAACATTACAAAGAAATCGCCCAATCATTTTTTTCCTTCTCAATCTTTACAAACTTTACCAAAATACATAGATTTTGTTTCACCATTAATTTATCTTGTCTTTACATCTTTTACAACAGTAGCTAAAATCAAAACTTTGTTTTGCGATTGGATAATCACTCTACGTACTTTTGTACAACGCGCACACTTACGTCACTTAAACCAATCAAAAGTTTATAAACAATTCAGGAAGATTTGGAGATGTTATTATATTAAAGTTAAATATAGTTTTAAATAAGTAAAATTGTAACACTTTGTGCGAATTTCAATAGATAAGTTATAAAAATATAACGTTATAACGCTATGTTTACCTAAACATTGCTGGAAGTTCGAACATCACTTTAATTATAAAGATGCGAAATTAATTCAAAAATGTAGTTCCATTTTAGATTTAAAATTTTACGAAGCTTATAATATTCATAAACATAATTCTACTTTAGTGGATACGATATGGCCAGCACCCCTTTTCTTTCAGAAATGTGGAGAGATCCTGCGCAGTGGCACTGATTTCTAGCTATTTCCGGACAGTTACGTCATTTCTTTTTTGTATTTAAACTCTTTGCTGACACATTTTCAATCATTTCACAGCTAGTACTCGGGGCTATAACCGAGCCGGGTTTTTTAAACCCATTTCGTTTTTTTTTTTTTTTCCACTGAGGAAGGTGATCAAAGGCATCCTTGAAATGGCGTATGTAATTCTTTGGGGGGTTAGTGTTTTATGAAATTTGTGCGTTATAACGTTGTAGTTTTTTAACTTATGTATAGTTTAAAATAGCTATTAATATTATTAAACCTAAATGAACTATTATAAAAGATTAATTTCTCAAAAATTCCATATAGAAAATTAAGTTCATTACCATAAAAAAGTCCATAACAAAATAAATTGCTAATATAATTTAAAGAATACATTTTTTTAAAAACAAAAAATATAGAGTTTCAAGATTTATTTTTCTTTCCATAATAAAATTACAATTTTATATTGTGTCATATCTAATTTAAATTTTGAACTTATCCGCACTTTAAAATTATAATTTTACTATCTAAACCTATTCTATTTTAACTCTATTATAAATTCTGCAGCTATTCCAAAATCTGAGTAATATACAAAAGTGCCTTAAATTAAACAGGTAATGAGAGAACATTAAATGGTGCAATCTTAATTTATGCTCATCCAATTTTTAAACATATTTTCATATGGAACTCATTAAGGCAGCATAATGAAGCTAATTTTGCAATATTCAAAATGACATCAAGCTGGGAATTATGATGAAATTTCTGCATGCTTTGCTGATTCCATTTGCGACGAATTTTATTCAAATAGACGGGAAATTACTCTGCTATACGAAATGAAACGTTTCATCTCTTACGTTAGAATTATATCTACACTGAACTCGAAAATGCCCCGAAAACAAATAAATAAAGTTTTATAAATGCAATCCTATTTAGTAATTATGAAAGTAAATAATGTACATTTATTTAAAGGAAATATAAAATTCTTTGTTTGATTCAATAACGATCATAATGAGAAATCCATATGGATTTTAATGTAATTTTGTACAACAACACTATATAATTCTCTGTAGTAAAAATACAAATTTAAACACAATATACAGTCAGGGTTCTCGTTGCCGATCACCATTCCTCGAAATCGCGACAAAATGCTTCATTTGGCAAGTAAATGAACAACAAGACTCGCCAAACTGCAAGTGCTATTTGCATTAATATTTATTAAGATATTGACTCAACACCAATTCAGTTTAGCAACAGCGAAAGACTCAGACTATAAGATACGACGCACGGATTATACGATAAGTATTTCTCTGTTGCCAGTTTATCACTATCTATGCATGCCCCAGTAAAATCATAAACAAAGTTACTCACATCAATTTTCAAATTAAGAAAAGCTTTGTTGAAATGCGGCGTTGAATTTGCCATTTACCTGCATACTCTGAACTTATAACTGATATAATCTGGAACCTATAGAATTGGAACTAGATTTAAGTCTCTAGTGATTGTAATTTTACAGGTTATACTGTATAAGGTTATCGTCTTTATTTAATATACTAAAACGTGTTATGAGAAAATTTAAAAAAATGTTTTAAATAGGCTTTTGTTTTAGCAAATACAATTGCATTGTATTTCTGCTGCATGAAAAATGAAAATTTTACGTTTAAGACAAAATTCCTTCATTGTGATATTCCATTTCCATAGGGTTTAGTATAATTTTATGTCTTGACTTTTAACTCCTGTACCATTTTTATTTGTCTCTCTGTCCTACTGTGCTTGTCTCCCGGTCGTGCTGTTTGCGACATTGGGTATGTCAACGCTACTTGCGACAATACAATTTTCTTTATATAATAAATTGGAGACTTCTATCAACTTAAATTAATTAACTTGTGCAGTGTTTTTTTAAAAACTTTTTTGTTTGTTTTCTACAATTTTACATGTCGGTTATAAATTATTGAACATGGGATAGTGTCTTTGTTGTATCTCAGTGCTATCACCAGAGTTCCAATTAGAAAGTTTGTTAAATTTCTCCATTGCTATTAAAATTATGAAAAGTAATCCTGGTTCGACTTGGAATACATTTTTGTTAAATAAGCGCGGATTGTGATTTTAGTTTCTTATTTCGCTTTCCGTACATTATGGCTCTTTTTACACCTTTCTTATCATATTCCCCTTTTCTTTCCTCTTTTCTCTTTGTATAGTTTTTATAATCTTTTTAGTTAATAATATCTCTACATAATTAATACAATTATATCAAGAAAAAAATCGATTCTTAAAATGTTACGCACGTTAAGTCTACAAACTGAAGTTTTAGTTGGCTAAAAGCCATTAAAAGAAACATATGTGTTTCCATCTGCGATTTAAAATTTTCAAAAAAAAATAATCTTTTTCGTGAATTTTCTTATTTCTAGAAAACCTTAATTGTTTTTGCGGTGAAGCGACGTATTTGAAGCTTATGCTTCTTTCTCACGAAAAAATATATCTATAAATAATAATAATAATAATAATAAAACGAAAGAATCGGTTATTTTTCTGTAAGAAAAATAGAACCGGAACAATCCAAGTGGCTCGAAAGAGAAATTAATTTTGCCTCAAAAACTCACGTTCATAAAACCCTGGTTCTTTTCAAAGTTGACTTTTAATAAATAATTTTGTTTCTCTTTATCCTTTGAAATAAATATATGGTTTCAATCTCGTGGATGATAAATGGTTTGCATGACAAGTTGGGAACTAACTGAAGTGAAAATATTTGTTCAAACAGATAAAATAAGGGATCCAAGCCGCTTACTGTCATTATATCTTTTTTTATTGTCTCAGATGGCTTGTCAAGCAGTTATTTTGAAATTAAAGTTCACAAAAATATTTGTCATATTTTGTATTTTTTTTTTCTTTGCACTTTCAGCGAAGTTTAATTGAATGCCAAAAACGTATTCTTTCTTTTGTATTCTTTAAAAATGTTTATTTAAATATGAAAAGAATAAATTGTTTTGATTTTTACTTCTCGCGACAATTGAATTAGTCATTCGTTTTTTAAAACAAAACAAAAGTACGGAATAATGCAACATAAAATTTTTTAATGCAAAGAGAAACAGAAAATGAATTATAGTATCAGATGTTGAAATGACAATAAAAGACGTTTTTACGAAAACAATTTATTTAATGCTAAAGAAGGATGCAGTACAATACAGGGTGTCCAAAACTTATTTTCGGGTTTCTTTATCTCATAAAATTTGATTTAAATTCATGACGAAATTACTAATACCCATTCTTAAAGTATAATTGAATTTTTTAAAACACAGATAAAGTTGCATATGCGTGAAGTTACAATTAAAAAGTTTATAATTAATTAACGATTATCATCAAATAATAATTTATATTAAAATTTTATTAAATTTAACAGTAATTATTAACAAATTTGGACCATAAAGTTAGATAGATAGACATTAAATGATTCATTAATAACTTTTTTTGCCTTGTATTTAAAATTAAATTATTAAAAATACAAATGGGTCCTTACAGTACGACTACTAGTGGAATAATGCCAGATATCTTAATGTTTTTTTGAGAATTAATATCTATGATTTAATGAATATCAACAAAAGAATTTTTTAATTGTGATTTTGCAACTAAAGGGAATGTAATATTGATTGAAAAAAGTTCATAAAGCATCTTATCTATGTTAAAAATAATTTCTTCATTTCAAATAGTTCTTGTCTCCTTATGACATAATTAAACGTTATCACGGAAAAGGATAGATATTTGTTTACAGTACTCATGTACGAGCTTTATACATATGTATACAGATGACACATTTAAAAGAAAATATTTGCAGCATCAGCTTTACTTGAACATGCATATAATAGACATTTGAATATGTTTCAAATTTGTTATTTCATTATGTGATTTGCAAACGCCATTTTTTGGTGATATATAATATAGTATAATATAGATTATATCATATTATTACCGGATATGCCTGTTTCTTCTCTTATATAAAATTTTCTGCACCCCTTAAATATGTTGCAAAGGATAATTGTAGTTGCTCGAATAATGTATTAATTATTGTATAAAGCTGCAACACAATGTTCAATTATAGGCATCCTAGTTATTCAATAGATAAACAGCATTTTGCTCGTGAATGCACTGAATTAACAGTCTATCAATCAAATTCACATACTTAATAGAAGAGAAATCTAAGGTACATAGTGATTAAATATCATAAGCACTAAAGAAAACGGCTTATTGTATATTCATTGAGATTTCACATAGTCACTTTACAAACAAGCTCATTAAATAAACAATCCTCACCTTGCCTTATGTTGAAAGTTAACAACTTCAACCGATTTCCTTCTGTGAGTTGATCGTGATGTGTCACAAAAAAGTATGTGTACAGGGTTCCTTTAACTTATGAGCACGATCACTGTAAGATTAAACACTTTCATTAAATCAGCTAAGGATGTAGAAGGTAAATAGTTGTTGAGTTAACAACATTTTCTTTTATTGCTCATCTGATGTCTGATGAGATCTGCTCTTTAATTGCTCCTGAAAATATAGTCGTATCTTTTTAACCACATATGAAGACGATTTAGATCCATCTAAGGATGACTGATTACAATCATTCTAATTTTAATTACATTATTTATCTAGCTGTATAATCGTACCATTATCCATTGTTTCAATATTTTAACCAGTGCAGTTAAGAAACAGTTAGCAGAGCTTTTGAATCTCAACGAGCTATCGGAGTTTGTTCCAATGGTATTTAAAGGACTGTTCCATTAATTGCACCTTCTACATTAAATGATGATAATGTGTTAGATATCGAATTGTGCAGAAAGAATGATAGCTTATTAAATTTAAAACGCACTTTACTGTTATGTCTATATCACACCTTAATAAGCTTTCATAATAAGATTTAATTGTACGATCAATTGTGGCATTCTTTATTATTCGTAGCTAGTTTATTTAAAGTTAATTTTTCGTAATCAAAAATTAATTGAAAATATATGTATAAATAAACAAATAAATGTAACGGTGCATTGTAATACATAAATAATACATTTTCCGTAATCAAAAATTAAATGAAAATAGATGTATAAATAAACAAATAAATGTAACGGTGTATTGTAATACATAAAATAACAATTACAATGACGGCATGCGTAGTAAAAAGTGTGTATAAAAAATTGTGCAAATGCCAAAAAATATTGCTAGGATTTACTTATCAAAATTCGTGATAGATGAGCAATAATTTTAAATGTAACTTATACCTTCAATTAGTATTTTGAAAATTGTAACTAAAAGACAGTTTTTAAAATCTAGCTCTAAATTTTAGTAAAAGTTTTAAGAGAGATTAATATTTTGTCGTTTTTTGTATCAAATGTTAATAGTAAATTAATTTTAAAATAATTATTCACGCGAATTAAACATTTAATGGCATTTAAAATATCTATTGTGAGATTTTTAATATTTAATTACTTTTATTCAAATTATACTTTCATTTAATATTCGTTTTTTAAGACTTTCCAACAAAGTTGAAAATTGTCTATGCTTTCGGTTTGTCTGTCCATCTATTTGCTCTCTTATTATCGTAAATATACTGGGATTGCCATAAAATTATTATATGTTATTGACGTTTATCCTAGCATGAATCCTAATGAAAATGAAGTTTCTACCATGATTAGTTTATTTATAGCAATAGTTATTTTTTTTTTTTTTACATTAGTCTACGGGAAAAATCGTTTCAAATGAATTTTAAAGGTGTTGAGCCCTATCAAACATATTCAAATTTTTATGCATTTTCAAAGTGTACTAAAATACGCATTCTGTAAAATATACAGTGAAAATAATAGTTATCATTCATTTACAGGACCACACAAAAAAATTCCATTACACAATAATAAAAGGGGATTTTTTGCGACATATTTTAATTATATTTTTTAAAAAACCATGTGTAATAAAATTGCTGTACACAATTGAGGTTTAATATTTCACGCATTATATGAAGTGCATAGTATTTACAAGGACATAAAAAATATTTCAAATAGCATATTCTATCCAAAGTACTGTATATTATAGATCACAGCTGATGGATTGATGAAATGCATTTTAATTATGATATGCTTAAGTTTTACTAAATGTTTGCATATTATATGGTGTATAAATCCTATAGTTGATATAAAGTGTTACACAAAAGAGCTCGTAAAGGTCACTGAATGTGAGCGTACTTCACTTAAAGGTGGTTTTTAAATAAGTTATGCATTTTCGCGTTGAACTGATGTCAGTTTACAAAGAAATATTTGTAGAATATAGATAAAATGATAAACAGGTTTACTCAAATAATAGGATACACGGTCCCCTATGGATGATAAATTCTGGAAATACGATTTAAGTAGCTTTAAGAGTGTTTTTGTTTGAATTGAATTTTAGCAAAATATTGGCATGTAATAAAGGTACTAGATAAACTACAGGGCTTAACAAAATATTCAAATGTGTTTCCATCTATTAGTGTAAATTGATGAAAAAGAAATTTCATCCAGTTAGGCTTTTTTTTTCTTTTTTACTAAACTAAATCTTTCAATTACATAATATGTATACATATCATCTGTCAGATCATTTGCAAGGCTTTTAAAAATATTGGAATACATATTTGGATATAGACAATAACGCCTTATTTTCCTAAATAATAAAGTTTTATTAAATATTTCAAGGAGTGTTTTGAAAGTGTTTTATAATCTATGCTTAACGCATGATTTTTCTTTCTTGTTTTATTATAAATTTTTTTTGGAATGATATTATTTATTCTAATAGTATTTTGATGACATATGAAAAATATATTAAGTATAATCTAAAACTTTTGTTTAAGTCATTTGTATAAGTGTTTTTAATATTCCCATTCAATAATTTCTTACATTTTAGTCATTTTGAGAATAATTGAAAACTATCTTTTACAGCAGCGTCTCATTCAATTGCAGTTAATTTAAAGAATGGAATCATTTTATGCGTCCTCTAATCATTATTTAAACATATTTTTTTTTAATGCACTTATTTATTATTTGAAATGTTCATCTTTATAACATGCAGAAACACTTTTATGTGTTGTTTTAAATATAGAAAAAGTAACTTTTCAATGAGGAAAAGTAGAGTAAATGAATATAATTTATTTTAAAAGTATTTTTAAATGAACTTCAATTTCTACCATCAAAACATTCAATAAACGGTGAATATTTTGAAGAAATTTATTGAACGACGAAGCATCTGCGGAAGTTTAATTAAAAAGAATATTGAATTTCGCCAGTGAAATCTGTTTTGCGTATTGTACTTTACATGCACTTTGATATAAAACAAATGCAACGTGAATTTTTACCGCATTTATTTTTGCAATACAAAAATGCATTATTGCGGTGGAATTTAAACAGAAAATTGGAAAATATATCCTGGCCTTATTTTGCCGATAAATATTTCGTGAAAAAATTCAACCACTATAATATGAATCAGTTTATGAAAGAATAGGTAATTACATTATATTTATTTATAAACCTTAAGGTTTATAAATAAATATAAGGTAAAGTACACGTAATTGTCAGAAAATCATTAAATAAAAACTAATGCACTGTAAAAAAATCTATAAATTTACTAACATTTTTCTTGGAAACTGGGATTTCTAGAGCTTTTTATGCAACGGAAACAACGAAAATTCACGTAACACACATATGTTTGCGCTGTAAATATTAAAAAAATCTTTAAGGTTACTAAAAATGATATAGGAAACTGGGATGCCTAGAACATTTTTGTAATTGAAAGCCAGGTTTCAGATAAAGTTTTAGTAAGATCATTGTAATTTTTGTAAATACTTTTGTAAAGCTACAGATATAGGTAGCTTTACAAAAACTAGTAATTTTAGATTTATGTCTTTCTTTGTAAAGTGTACAAATAAAATTTTGGTAATCATATAGATTTTTGTAACTTTATGTCTTCAAAATTACAGATTTTTTTCAATGTTTTACGAGAAGTCCATTTGGAATTTAGATAAAATGTAAATTTAAATATGTACATATTTATACTTAAAACCTACTTGTATTCTCGTATTTGTTTATCAGTAATAAATTGGTGTCTCATAAAATAAAGTATAGCCCAAGGATCTACAAAAGCTGAAAATATTGTAATAAATATATAATTATATGCTTATATAATTTTTCAACTGACCTCCTACCAGTCTCAAAACCAAAATAGTCAAAATACCTAACAGTACTACACTTTATTCATCTTTATAAGAAAAACTATTAAAGTGAATATTAAAGTAAATTTAAAGTAATACTGGAATGTACATATCATTTCTGAAATTTAAAGTAAAAAGAAATATTGAGGTTAAATTTTATTTATAAATGGGGGCAATATCCGCAAAGAAATGTTAAATGCTTAAATAAAAATGAGTTGAAAGATAGAATTATTCTTGCGATCAAACTAATATTCTTATGTAGATCTGGATATCTATGCTCTATTATTAATGTAAGTTCACTAATGCCAGCTTACTGTAAAACAAAGCAAGCCATTCACCTGCTGAAATATTGTTTTCAAATCCTTTCTAAATGACTCTCATTTTATTTTTTTTTCTGTAATGCAACATTTCTTTCAATTTAATGGATAAAATATGTCACGTTTGACATGTTAGGAAATGGCGAAATTGAGATAATACTTGATAAAATAAATAAAAATATTATAAAGGAATAATAAGTTACTGTTTCCATTCTAAGCTTGCTTTATAAAAATCCTTTTGTAAATGATGCTGAATAGAACAAAACTTTTAACAGAAATTTAAAAAATGTCAAAGGCTATAATTAATAATGTAACGTAATTTACAACATCAAATAATTGATAAATTAATTTAATTAAAATTTTACGTTTATTTTCTATTTTTGGTTTATATAGTATTATAAACAAATATTTTTAATAAATGAATATATTAATATTGAAAGATATTTGTGAAGATTCTCATGCTTCTTGAAATGTATAACGAGTCTGGCACAATTAGTAAACGTAAAAAAATTTACATTTAATTTTTTAAACACAGAAAGCGTAACCATTTCGTTTATTCAGAAAATTTGCAATTTCTTTTTTTTTTTCAAGGGAAGATACGATTAAATGTAATCCTATCGGAAACATGCAAGATTTAAGATCCGTTTCCCAGAAACTACCCGACAGATTTTGATAAAATTTAAAATCCATGTTCACTGGATTGTGTAGGAATACAAACGTGGTACCACAAATGACTTATTGCTAATACTACATTTTCGTACAACTACAAATCTGAACATTGGAGTAGAAAAGAAACATAAAATAAGAAATAAAAATCATACATTTCGATTACAATTTTTGTAAAGATATTCGTGCTTTATTATTTATAGTTTCATTTACTCGAAGTTACTTGTGAAAGAAGAAAACTCTTCTCCGGCTAAAATATTGTTTCCGAAGCTTTTCTAAAAATATACTTTCTTTTATTTCCCTCTTCTCCATTCTTAGAAAACATATTTTTGTAATGCATAAGTTATTATAATTTCAGGGACAAAATATTTTATGCTTGACAGCTAAGGAAATGACGAAATTATTTACAAAATGAAATAAAAAAGAAAAAAAATGAATAAAGATATTTATAATAAGTTGTTGTTAATCTAAGGAAAAATTACTTCATAAAAATATTTTCATAAATAATGTTGACATTTTAATAGAGTTTATAAAAAGTCCGATAAAATATAATTAATAATGAAAATTACAATTTATTCAGTTTTTGAAGCTAATATGAAGTTAATATAAAATGATTTTAATCAATGGAAAAAAAAAAAGAAACTGTTATTATGTAAGGGTGGTGTAGAGGTAGCTGTAAAACAGCTGAAAGGCAATTTAATAATTTATAAGACTTTTTTGGTAATTTGAAGTTTTTTTTTCGCTTACGGTTTATTGCTAAAATATAATGCCAGTGTCATTAGAGATTCGTTATTAATGCTGCACAAGTGAAATTATAAAAATCATCCAAAGCCGGGTTAAATCCTTTTTTTTGCGTTTTTTCTTTCTTATTTTTAAGTATCTGAAGAGAATAACTATAACGTTTATATATTTCGAAACGATGTCATAAAAACTCTAATTTACATCTAATGTATATCTAATGTACATACAATATATTATAGTCACTTTAGCATTAATCGTTTTAAAATAAAAATTAGACGTTAGATTTTTTAATCATAAAAAATAATAGGATAATATGAAAAAAAAGTTATACGGAATTACAATATTTAATATTACTTAGGCTTCATATACCTTTGAATATTTCTAATTCATAATACAGTAATGTGTTGTTAATTTGGTAACAAAAAATATTCTAAAATGTGTTTACCTTTGTATTTAAGAATTTTCAGTGCAATTTTAAAGTAGACTAAATAATAATAAAAATAATATTTTAATAAAAAGAATTGTTTCCTAGCCAAATGACTGAGTATATTACAGAGAATAATTTTTTAAACAATTTTATCCAATTGAATGTTTTATCTTTGGGAAAATATTCAACAGTCCAAAATAAAATTATATTTTCTTCATAAACCACAAACAGATCATTTAAATTCGTATAACTAAGCGAAAAACATTAAGATTTTCAGAACCTTGACATAATATATATTTACGATACGCTGTTGCCCTTAACCATTTTTCAAATCGTAGTTTTTGGTTGGGAAATAATGCAAACACTCATTCCCGCTCGTAAAGAATTGGCCGAGTGGGAACCATTTTACTGAAACCGTGATCAAAATAAGTGAAATATATTATATATTTAATAGTGAGAAAAGCCTGTTTTGAGAAACATTGCCTGTTGAAGGATTTAACATAATTATTCTCATTTTCCTACAAAGGATTTAGGTACAACACGTGGGAAAGAAGATTGTTTCATTGTTTTGCATGCCCATTAGCATACGCGAAAACCCTTTAAAATGAAGAATATAAAACAGAATATAACATGGAATGTGAAATTAAGTATGGTATGAAATTCGATGCAAGAATGCAAATTGAAATCGTATCTTACTACACTATCTACGAATAAGTATTTAGACACTTTCAATTTTTGACATTTTTTCAAATTTTTAAAAATATACTTGTCGGATTCTTCTAGAACTTCAGGATTATAAAGATTGTGTTTGACCTCATATTTATTAACATCCATTTAATAAGCAGGGAAATTAGGGGGGCCGACAAAAAATCAAAGAATAATAGAAATGTTTGGGATCACCCTGTACATGAAAATGGACGAAACGATTTATCGTTACAGAATACAAGTATGTGAATACTATACAACGTACACACTGCTTTTTGTAAGAATAGCATTTATATTCATGCACAGAGTGCGATTTTTTAGAAAAATTCAAAAAATTCTGGTATGTTTTTTGTTTATATTATGCAAGGTTTTTGACCAAATTTAACGCAAATTTCAGAAAAATTAGCAAAATGTAGTAGAAAAACTATATCACAGTTGGAATGTAGATTTATTAAATATTTTATGAAGTGTGAGTAGTTGTATGAAATAATTTTCATCTGAGCATGCGCGAACGATAAAAAAGATTTTTTTACATCATTTAATAGTCAATTCTATGGTGTAACTCATAAAAAAAATCAATTCAAATATCATGAAAATTCAAAAAGATACAATTATTATAGTAAGCTGTTTTTACTTTGCTCTCTAAAGACAGCTGAATGATAAGGGATTCTCCACAAATTGACATTTTTTATTAACTGACTTTTAGGGAAAAATTAGTATTTAATGAATACACTATCTAACACAATAATGCTGCAAATAATTAGAGATTTCTAATTTGTGTTCAGTTCTTACGCAGTTTTATGGAGCACATGAATCCAAATATATGTAAACACATGGATAAAATTTAGTTACACATAACAAATGAGTATGACCGATTTTGACAACCCCCCCCCCCCTCCTTTGCAAAGTATATTTACAAAGATAATTTCTCTAATTTAATAATAGCCAACTTGTTTTAATATTTAAAATATATAATACTGAACAATGTAATCTGCTTTGTTAAAAATTGATACCTTAAAATAGTGAAACTGAATCGAAAAAAAAAAAAAAAAAAAAAAAAAAAAAAAAAAAAAAAAAAAAATCTGCTTTATGCAGGATCTTTATGCCATCATCCTTAGATTTTTCATGTTTTGGCATACCCCAGATAGGAAGATTTTAACAATATCATGCTAAACATAGACATGAAAAATTTGCCAAACAAATCTACATTTGGCATCCTTTCGCCCTGGCACCCGGGGCACACGCCCTTCTTCCCCCTCTCTTAGTTTTAGCCCTGAATGTGAAAAAAAGCTCTTTTTCTTTTCTATCACAGGTGTCAAGATACTTATTAGCAGCAATATTGTGTTAGATAGTGTATTCATTAAATACTAATTTTTCCCTAAAAGTCAGTTAATAAAAAAGTCAATTTGTGGAGAATCCCTTATCATTCAGCTGTCTTTAGAGAGCAAAGTAAAAACAGCTTACTATAATAATTGTATCTTTTTGAATTTTCACGATATTTGATTTGATTTTTTTTATGAGTTACACCATAGAATTGACTATTAAATGATGCAAAAAAAATCTTTTTTATTGTTAGCGCATGCGCAGATGAAAATTATCTCACACAACTACTCAATCTTCATAAAATATTTAATAAATCTACATTCCAACTGTGATATAGTTTTTCTACTACATTTTGCTAATTTTTCTGAAATTTGCGTTAAATTTGGTCAAAAACCCTGCATGATATAAACAAAAAACATACCAGAATTTTTTGAATTTTTCAATTTTTTTGAATTTTGTGCATGAATATAAATGCTTTTATTACAAAAAACAGTGTATATGTTGTATAGTATTCACATATTTGTATTCTGCAACGATAAACCGTTTCGCGTATTTTGATGTTCAGGGTGATCCCAAATATTTCTATTATTCTTTAATTTTTTGTCGGCCTCCTAACTGCCCTGCTTATCAAATGGATGTTGATAAATATGATGTCAGACATAATCTATGTAATCCTGAAGTTTCAGAAGAATCCGACAAGTATATTTTTAAAAATTTGAAAAAATGTCAAAAATTGAAAGTGTCCAAATATTATTGGTAGATAGTGTATTAACGGAGGTAAATGTGTATGTGTGTTTGTCTGGCCGGAAAAGTTCTCATTCAAGGGCACATAAATAGTAACAAGTGTAATCGTGTGTTTCATTGTATGTAAAAAACTTTTATAATCGTCTACCAACTTATAATCTTATATTTATACTCTACCACAAAAAAATATGGATATAAATATATATATATATATATATATATATACATATATATATATATATATATATAAGTTAGAGATTTCTAATTTGTGTTCAGTTCTTAAGCAGTTTTATGAAGCACATGAATTCAAGTATATGTAAACACTTAGATAAAATTTAGTTACACATAATAAATGAGTATAAAATGTTAATGTAAAATTAATGTGAGAGAGCGTGAAATACGTTGAAAAAAAAAATATATTATCAAATTTACAGTAGAACTGGGCAAACTCTGTTACTAGAAAAAGAATCTGAAAAAGGGGTGTAGAAATGAAATCTAAGTAAGAAGTAAAAATCATACATTTCGATTACAATTTTCGTAAAGATATCCGTATATTATGGACGATAGAGTTGGTGACAAAAATTGGTCTAAACTGTGCTTATTTTTTTTTATTTTGGAATTTGCAGTTCACTTTAAATAGGGACTAAATAATAAAAATAACATTAATAATAAAAGGAATTGCTTATTAGGGAATGTCCGAATATGTTATAGAGAGTAATTTTTTAAACAGTTTTATCCAATATAATTTTTTTTCATTTAAGAAAATATTCAACACTTTAAAATAAAAATATATTTTCTTCATAACCCACAAACAGACCATTTAAATTCGTATAACAAAGCGAAAAACATTAAGATTTTCAGAACCTTGACATGATATATATTTACGATACGTTGTTGTTCTTAACCATTTTTCAAATCTTAGTTTTTGGTTGGGAAATAATGCAAAGCACTCATTCCCGCTCGTAAAGAATTGGCCGAGTGGGAACCATTTTAGTGAAACCGTGATCAAAATAAGTGAAATATATTATACATTTAATAGTGAGAAAAGCCTGTTTTGAAAAACATTGCCTGTTGAAGGATTTAGCATAATTATTCTTATTTTCCTACAAAGGATTTAGGTACAACACGTGGAAAAGAAGATTGTTTCATCGTTTCGCATACCTATTAGCATACGCGAAAACCATTTAAAATGAAAAATACAAAACAGAATATAACATGGAATTCGAAATTGAGTATGGCATGAAATTAGGTGCATGAATGTAGATTGAAATAGTATATTTTACTCTTAACGGACGTAAATGTGTACGCGTGTTTGTCTGACTGGAAAAGCTGTTCACATTTTAGGGCACTTAAAGTGTAACAAGTGGTCAATGTAATCGCAAATCGCATAGAGAGTTTCGTTTAATATTCCTTTCTAAACAATTTATTCTTTAATTATTGTATCTAAATTACTAATTTAGAGTCATTAAATTCTAATATAGATGATAGCAGTAATACAATGAATTTTAAAATAATTATAAAAGGAAGTTATTCATTTAAAAAAAAAATGTCCAAATTAAATTATTTAAATAGATTCTGAAGTTCCAGATTTTTGGAAATCCGAAATTTAAAAATTAGAGGAGATACAAATAAAATTTTAACTATCTAGAAATGATTAAACGAAATTTAAAATGCTGAATCATGAATAAATCTCAATAAAATACATCGCTTTATTAAAATACAAAAAAAATTAAATTCCAATAAAAAATATATAAATGTTAGTAATAATAAAAATAATATAAACCCTTAATTTGCAAAAAAAGTTAAAATTTCTTTTAATTTTATCTATTTCTGTATAAAAATTATAAATTCCAGCACCACGGTTCACACTAAGAATCTACTGTTTAATAGCTAGACTTTTTACCTCCAAGTATGATGTCTACACGAAAAAACGTTGATATTAAGATACTCTTTAAAATTTAAATCCCAAAAATGAACGGATAACATTAATAAAAAGAACAAAATTTTTCAAAATTTTATGATTTGTATTGTGACACGAGGTATTCAGCTGTGAGTAAACAAAATTTGAAGTCTCTGACTTAAACTGTTTTTGTGTACGAACTCTGTGATGGACGGACAGACAGAGGATAGAGACGAATAAGGCTTAGTCAGATTAATGCAACCCTAAAATGTTAAGGCTTTTACAACCATTTGATTTTGCTAGATTATTAGATTATTATAAATATTATTTATCTTATTTAATTTGCTGTTAGTCCCTTAATTTCTGTTGTGTTAAAGTTTTCGTTGAAAAATATGAGGCTAAAAATGTTCTTTATATTCTTGATTAGTGTTACTGGTTTTATTTACAACTTTTTATAAAAATTCTATTTAAGATAATTTTTAAGGTTTTAAAATTGATATTAAAATGGAATTTAAATATTATATTAATGTTTAACTTGTGCACAAATCTATACTATACATAATAAATTGGGACTGTAATTAATTTTAAGTAAAGAATAGTGGCTAACATAAATTTTTTACATTTTTTTTTAAAATTAAGATTGAATTACTCGGGATTGTATAAGTGTTGTAAAAAGTGATGTTGAAATTGCCTTAGAAGCTTTTATGTTAGTTTTATTTACTTTTTAAACTATAAAAGCATAAATTTGGAATTTTAGTCTAAAGAAAAAAAATATTGTTACGTAAGTTCAATACGTAATCAGTGGTTTATTAGCAGAATATTCTTAATTAGTTAAAAGAAAAGCGACACAAATTAACAAGATCTACAACTTTAGTAGCAGAAAAAAAATCTTTAATTTGTTATTCTGAAGAAAGTATAAAATGTAAACATACAATCTTTTAATAAAGAAAACTTTGGGTTTTACAATTTTTTTCCATGAAAATCTAATAAAATTAGACGTTCTTGAGTTAAGACTAATTGGTTTTATACGCAGCTTTTACAGTTTCTTTAATGAAAGCATCAAAATCTTATTTTTAATGTTAAGAGTAAACAAAGTAATGTTCACGTCTTTTTTCAAGCAGATAAAGGTTATTTAAATAATACATTATTCCTGTAAATTTGTTTAAAATCTTTTTAGATGCATTTTTTAAACAAGCACTAACAATAAAAGTTTAAATCTCTTAATGAAATTAGTTAGCCGATGATATTCTTCAGAGAATTAAGACTAATGGCACTAGATTTCGGTTTTTAAATTTTATACAATGTTTTCAACATACAAAAAGTATCTTAATTATATTAAGTTACTTTTCCTGTTGCACTAATACAATTACTTAGACTAAAAAGGTATAATTTCTTAAAGGAAAAAAATAAGAAAAGAGAAAAGTGTAGCCAAAACAGTAAATGTTAGACGTCCTTTTATTTATAAAAAAAAATTCTATTCCTTGTTAAAAATTTTTAGTCTAGAATTCAGCATAGTGGAAGAACATAAATAAAACAAGAAAGAAGAAATCATGCTTCAAGCATAGGTTATGAAACACTTTCCAACACATTTAAAATATTGTAATAAAAATAAATTTAATATTAAATTTAATAAATTAAAATAATGTATTAAATTCAACTAAACAGAAACGTGCAATGCGATTTAAAATGCAATTTCATCTGTTTGTATATACAATTGGAAAATTATCATAATTCTTTGAGAAGCCCTGTATAGGGTACATAAGTAACAAAGAACTTATCACTGGCTAAGAATATAAGTAACATTTTGGAAATTATTTTACTTTAAGTAGCTGAAATGTTGTTATCTGTTAACTACATGCATACCAAAATGTAGTTCAGTTAAGAAAAACATACCATATATTTCCATGTGTAAGCAGATTCGTGTATAATTCTAGTACACGACTTTTCAGAGAAAAATCGTCCAAAATCGAAAATCGAAAAAACAAGCCGATGTGAAAAAAATATGATTAGGATTCGCAAAGGTCCTGGAATTTCAAGATCAGAAAACTCTTCTACACTAGTATTTATCCAATAAAAATCTATTTCTAAGTGAGGCAAATTGATGAAAAATTCAATAACCGAAAGCTAATAGAAACGCTAAATAGAAAAAAAAAATGCTAAATAGAATTATTTATATCTCCTATTCTGATTTTAAAAATATGCTAAATTTCTTTAAGAGGGTTCCGCTAAAAGTTTGTATAAATTAGCGATTTCAGAGGGCTTGTCACTGAGCTTCCAAACTTTTCTCATTCATGTAAAGTCTATGGGCGTTTGATGCATACGCATATTTAAAATATCCCGAAAATCTGGATCAATTTACTTAGAAGAGCAGTTTTAATCACGTACCATTTCATCATTCTTGGCATCATTCTTGGCATTGGCATCATTCTTGGCTTGAAAAGATTCAGTTATTTATTATGTATAATATTTCGAACCCTGATGATAAGTACGCGTTATTTAAAAGTACTTGGTTTTTAAATGTACATTTTTTTTGTTAAAAAAATGTAAACACATTTTAATAAATTTTGACAAAATTTATTTTGTATTTGACTCGTATATTATCTTATAGTTAAAGTGAATTTGCGGATTTGACTTTCTTTTTTATGTGTCATAAAAAATGTTATTGTTGCATAATGTAAAAAAAAAAAAAAAAAAAAAAAAAAAAAAAAAAACAGTAAAGAAGGAAAATTTTTCTAGATTTGACAAAATTAAAACACTGGGTATTTAAATTACCTTTTTAGTTATTTTGATTTCTTATGCAAACGAAAGGAATTGTATAAAATATCGATGACTTTTATAAATACATGCATTGTAGGAATTGGGTATAGCTATGTACTGGTACTAAAAACTGAAATTATTTATTGGTGATGACTGAGTTCATAAAGTAATTACTTGTTGATTGGCTTATAAAGCAGAGATTCCATAACTTGCACTTATCAGACTTTTTTCTTGTTCCCGCATAGCAATTATAAATGTTCACGCCGAAATATATATTTTGCACGCATGGGACGTAGATAATTGCTTTAATAGATTTAAGAAATCTTGTACTTTGTTAAAAAATACAGTTTTTTTACGCTGTCAATGAAATATTGAAACCTCAATTTCACTGATAAAGACAGAATTTTGGGGTATTAGTTTCATTATATATGTCTCTAATACTTTTAGGAAAGCTTTGTTTTTCTCTGCAAAGTTATTTTTATGTATTATTCTAACTGCTTAGGTAAATTTCTTTCCATAAGATATTTAGCATACGAATAGATCTATACCCCTCTAGCATCCATATGTATGAGATTATGTCTATGCGATATGTATTCCGCATATGCACATATCAATAAACATGCGTGAGCGTGTATGAGCGAACGGAAGATATTCATGAATATATTGTAAGGATTGGGTACTGTTATGTACAAATAGCAAAAATTGAAATTATTTATTGATGATGTCTGAATTCACAAAGTTATTACGTTTTGATTAACTTCTAGAGGAATGACCCCACTAACTTGCATTTACCAATCCTTTTTCTTGTTCCCATAGAACATTTATTAAGGGAACGTCTAAATTTTTCACGAAGGGGAAGTAAATAATAGTTCAGATAGATTTAAAAAAGCTTGAATTTTCTTTAAAAGTTGCATTTTTTTAACGCTGTCAATGAAATATAGAAAACCTTAATTTCACTGATAAAAATAAAATTTTGGGGTATTAGTTTCATTATATATGCCTTTAATACTTTTAGAAAAGCTTTGTTATTTTCTGCAAAGTTACTTTTATGCATTATTCTGACTGCTCAGGTAAATTTCTTTTCACGAGACATTTATCATAGATATATACTCTCCTAGCATTTATATGTATGAGATTGTGTACATGCAATATGCATTCAACATATGCACTTATCAATAAACGTGTGTGAGCTTGTATGGAAAACGGAAGGGTGCGTCCATGAAAATGGTTATTAAAATCAAATGCGCTCGGGGGGGGGGGGGATATATGAAAAAAGGTTGGTGACTCTTGTTCTAGAGGTTTAACATCTACATTATCACATGGCGAATATGATGACCAGGGTAATTTTTTTAATTATTAATTTTGAAAATGTCTAAACATAAATATTTTTAATGAAGATAGGATTATTTTGAGTAGTTTTTAATTTCTGAAAAATAAATGACATTATTTATTTAAATGGTAAATATTTTGAATTGTATGGTTGTGTGTGTTTTAATAGTTACCTTGCAATATATCAAGTATCATACCAATATACCAAAACCTAAGCTTTGCTATTTCTAACTCGCTGAGTCTTGCACTGATGAAGAATCTCGATAGTAGATTCGAAACGGCTGTTTGCCACCTTTTCATGCATTATTTGTGAATTTCTTATCATTGGTTTTCTCTCTTTATGCATGTAGTTCTTTTACAAGTTACTTTGTTTAATTACCAAGTTTAATTGCGCGAAAATGAAGCATTATGAATCGTATGAATTTTATAAAAAAATAAATTAATCACAAAAAATAGTAAAGAAATTGGCAAATTAATTTACAAAACATTAAGGATATTTAATAAAATCCCAAATTAATGTATGATCTCTCAATAATAATTTAATCTTGATTTCGGTATCTGTTCTCGATTAGCATATTCATTATTTTCTCTCTGAATACTTGCGGAAAATTAAATATATAACGAACACAAAATCCGTCTTTTCCGCTGGTATATGTATGGTTATAAACGAGTAACTCTAACATGAATAACCTATGGATTCATTACATATTAAATATGTGAGGTGATCAGGGAGAAAACTTTTAGCGAAATTTTCAGATATTTTAATAAGAGTTCTAATGTTATGTAATAAATTATTAATAAATTTTCGTTTAATAATTTCCCACAAGTGAAAGTATTCACATTTAATCATTTATTTTAAAATTAGTATTGAGATTAAAGAATCTGTGGTATAATTTTGAATCTTAATGAGTTAAAAATTAATATTGATAAACTAATGTAGATAATAGAAGAAATAAGAAAAAAATTAGTATTGATACCAAAATTTAGGCTTTTGCCTTTTTTACGGAATTTTAGGATACTTTGCAAAAAGGACAAGCTGTTCGTTAAACTAGGTAAATGCAACATAACAGTGAACGATAATGTACTATAATCTTCTTCGGGTTAAAACTAATTTAGATTTTGGCCTATTTTAAGTAAAAAAAAATGTAGGATACTTTGTAAAAAAGACTCGTGTTTCTTAAACAGGAAAATTTAATAGTA
This sequence comes from Maratus speculifer, assembly GCA_964019185.1. Classification (NCBI taxonomy): domain Eukaryota; kingdom Metazoa; phylum Arthropoda; class Arachnida; order Araneae; family Salticidae; genus Maratus; species Maratus speculifer. Next base: position 288,186,307 of record OZ025289.1, read on the forward strand.
TAATAACGAATGAAAACATATAATAATCTCCTTTAGGTTAGAAATTAATTAAGATTTAGGCTTATGTTTAATAAACATAATTGTAGGATTCTTTAAAAAAAAGACGCGTTTCTTAATGTAGGAAAATTTAATAGTACAACAATGAATAAAAACACATAATAACCTCCTTTAAGTTACAAACAAATTAAGATTTAGGCCTATTTTTAAAAAACATAATTGTGGGATACATTGTAAAAAAGACGCATGTTTCTTAATATATGAAGATATAATATAATAACGAATGAAAAAATTTAATTACATCTTCTTCGTTACAAAATAATTTAGGTTTCGGCCTATTTTTATACAAAAAATAGGAAGTATTTGTGTTACAGGCAAGTCGGGGGAGGATAGTAAGTTTCATCTAAATAAATGGTCAATGTACAATTATATGTTATTGAATAATTGGTGATTTGTATTAGCGTTTAACAAAATTTTTGAAAAAAGTATTGCCAATGCTGTTAGTTACGTTAATTTATTTCATATCAATAATATAAACAAGTTTGTAAGCAGCTTTTTAAAATAATATAAAATATTGTTTATTTACAATGTATCTTAATGAAATCTGAACTTCGAATCCCCAGAATAGATCATAACTAATTTTTTTTAAACATTTATTTTTTACGATAAGTGTGCTTTAGATTTAAATATTGTAATATTATTTAAACCTTTTGAATCAATATCATAACTGAAGAGTTTTTAGAGTAATTTCATCGTAGAAATATTTACGAATAAACAAGGTAGTTTAATGATATAGACGAGGTAGCAAATAAAACCATTGATCTCATGACAAACGCGAAACTAAAGGCTACTGCAGAGGCAAAAGATGTTTTTATGTGATTTCTTAAATTACTGATTATCTTGAAATTGTTGCCATTTCTGAAAAAATACCTCTAGAACTATCTCTATCACTATTTTGACTGTCTCTACCGCAAAATCAAAATTTCGATGGCTAGTGATAATTGCAGGCTCTCAAATTCACCAGAATATCCATAAAAACTAAACTTTTTTATTCTGAAAATAATGGCAATATAAAAACTACACATATAGCTTTATATAGAACTAATCCTATTGCTATCAAATAATATTTATTAAGATTTTGTTTCATCATTATTTTACCTGTAATTATTAAACTCCATAAGTGGAGAAATAAACATCCAATGTACTTAAAATGATTCGAAATTGGTAAAAATAGAACAATAACAAATAAAGTAAAAATAAATTAAAATCATAAAAGATTTCATAAGACACTGTTGAAAATACAGTTAAAGTAATAAACATTTCGAAAACCAAAAGTAATAATTATTTTCTTTTAATATAAGAACAAGTTTAAACATCAAATTTAAACATCTAAAACATCAAAGCCAATTTTTTTACCCATACTTTAAACCAGAAGATCTTTCAAAACCTTTTGAAGATAAATAAAAAAGTATGGAATTATAAAAAAAGTAATTAAAGTAATTAAAAAATAACGGTATAATTAAAAAAGAAAAAAATATTTTTTTGGATCTTGATTTTGATAAAAAGAATCATTAAATACTTTATAAATAATTAAGTTTTTTGAATAAAATAATATGTTTTTTTTTAAGTCATACTATTAAATATTTCAGATAAAAAGTATGATAAAAAAGAAATGAGCATTTTCAGTACAATTTAACTTTTATGGCCTTTAAATTTGAACGAGAAAGATTTCCAGTGTTAAAACACATTCTTGGCTTGAAAACATTCAGATCAAATAAATAGAGACAATTCAAGCGTTAAATAGAAATAAATAGAAATTTTCAATAAGGCATATTTTTATTGTTCTGACGATATCTTTTATCTTATTATTACTCTCTATCTCAACTGTATCGTTATTCACCATATGTTTTCTGATCAAAATACATTATATATATATATTTGTAGATAAAAGATTTCGTATTTATAAAACGTATTTTCGTATTTAATGTTACAACGGATTTTAATAACAGTGACATTAGAACAATAAGTTTAGAAATTGCTATTCTTTCCTCATACTTTCCAACGACAATTTTATCATATTAAAATAAAATTAATATGTTTGTATTAACTTCCAATAATATACATGAAAACGTGTCAGAATTAATGTTTTGCAAATATGATATTAGTGCCATTAATGATTTTCAAGAAAAAAATCTATTAACTGCGGTTTAACGTAGTTGAAGCAGAAAATAAATTACATAAAAAAAGTTGGAAATTGCACGTGAAGCGTAGCAAATGAGGTGCGTTTGTACAATAATGAAGTTTTAAAAATATCACTCTCATATATTAATTTTATAAAATTGTAAATAGTTAATTGCAATTAAAATGCGCACCAAACAATGTTCTCCCTATACTCAATATGTAATAGAATACTTTTGTGTGGCCTTGTAAATCAATAAAAGTGTTCTTTGCACCACAGATTATGCAAAATATATATTATAATATGTACTTTATAGATGTATATCAATTTTATTATGTTCGAATAAGTGCATCACCATTAAAATGCATTTGAAACATTTTTTCCCATGGACCAAAATATAACGGAATACTTTTGATCGTTCCTGTAATTGAACTTTGGATCCGATTTTTATAAAATTTGAAATAACTCGACAAAATTATATAATAATTATGTATTTTAAATTTCAAACTATTAAAATGCATTTGAAACTTTTTTCTCCATTGACCGTAATGTAACGGGATACTTTTGATTGTGCCTGTAATTTATCTATGCATCCAATTTTCATAAAATTTCAAAAGAAACGACAAAATTATGTAATAATTATATATTTTAAATTTCAAACGAATAGGTTGGGTAGTTTTTACTTTTTTATATGCGGACAGACGGACGGACTGAACAACTATAGGTGCTAGGTATTTACATAATTACGAACGCACCTAAAAATTACACCAAACTGTTTAGTGTTTTAATCGCCTTATATAAAACCATTATTTAATTGGACTTTACCTGTACTGTGGTCATAAGAATGCTTCATAATATGATCTAATGACCGTTATTTCTAAAAATGGTACAATGACTAGTCATTTTGTTACATATTTTTTAACCCTTTGTGTTGCAGTACTCTAGTACATGGAAAAATTAACATGAATCTGAAATGCCACAATGTCACCAAAATTCTAGTATAAACATTTTCCGTTTAATACGTATGGGAAAAATAGCCTTTTCTTATTTTCAAATCAATTTGTACATAAATTTCGGTGTCATTTAGTCAATTCAACATTTTTGCAATAGAAGAGCCCTGCAACGGAAAGGATTAATGGGTACAGTGTATTCAATATATTTTCTGAAGCTAAAAACAATTAAATGTGCAGCTTGTATTACTTTTTTCTAAAAAATCTTTGAAATTCAATTTTATTTCATCAAGAAAATTTTTTGCCTGTGTTGCCCAGCTCTTGAAAAATTGTGGTCGAATATTTTTATTGAGATTAACGCGGATAACGGATCATCTCATTAATTATACGGCTGATAATTCCCGGATTATGTAGAATTCGATTAGACATTAAAATGGACCTGGTCTAACAACACTGTAAAAAAATGACAGATGTTCCATTTTTTAAGGACTTGTCATTTCCTCTTTGTTAACAGTTCCATGTGCACACCCTATATTTTAAGCCTAAATTTTTTAATAAAAATGTGCATTGTATAGACATAAATGTGACATTTTTTGACATAACCAATGTTTTTTGCAGACATTTATCGTAAAATATCCAGAAAATTTCTGACCTTTTTTGGGGAAAAAATATGTGTTTGAATTATAGCAGCTACTTATCTTACTGATGAAAAAAAAATGCAGTGATTTGATCTTATATGATTCATTGTTATTTCAGCACTCAATTTATTGACGATAGTCACCACTGACCATTATTTTTGCAGATAATAGCTATTATTCCAAGTTATTTTCTGTAATGTTAGTATGGCTCATATCGAACAATATGCATTATATTTTGATGATCTGCTTCGAACGTGCTTCCTTGTCTTACATTCTACTCAACTTCATTTAGGTTTTAAAAAAAAGAGAGAGAGAGAGAGTTTTAGCTTTTAAGATGAGCGGTATTTTGAAAATATTCCATCTGGATGTTTCATGCAAAAATCATGAGCTTATTTATGACTTAATACAAGTTAACTTTTCGCCAGGCGCGCAAATTTTAATCGCATGAGCGGGTGCGCGTTGTAAATTGTACAACAGGTGGAAAAAATCAATTATTGCTGCGTTATTTTAATTTTATAAATAATTTAACTTGCAAATATAAAAGTTATCTCTGATCACAATTTATAAAAGTATTCCGAAATGCACTTATTTTGTTATAACATATTAAAGCAGAAGTTTAGATGCATAAAAAGCTATTTGTTACTATACAATCACAATGAATAAAAATTAACAATACTTAAGTAATTTCGGACTTACAGAATTAGTCTTATAATTCATCTATATTAGTTGCTTCCCATATCAAGCATAAGATTTGCTTTTTTAAAGGCTGTTTACAGAAAAACCTTGCACATTTCATGCACTGTTATCAGATTAAAATGACGCATGAATATTGCGCAATATGAAAAAAATAACTTTCAGGAACTGGGTAAAGAGATCCAATAAACGAATACAAATGGTTATTAACACCCAGTACTGCTTGAATTTTGTTTTAAAGAAATAAGAAAGTGAATGTTGTACTTTTTACAACGGTGAGACCGACGGAAGATTAATTACTGCAACCTGATGCACAAATAAAATAGCTACGCTCGTTGTAAACAGTAACTGTACTCGAAATACAACATAACTACTGCTACCGTTTCTACTATTAAGAATAATAACTATAATGATAATAAAATTGTCACAAATATTTGATCTAAATTTAAAATGCTGATTTGATTATAAATTCAAAGTATTCCCTCACATAAGATTTAATTCAATCCATGTTTAAACAACATATTAAACGTGATTACAATTAATGACATAAAAAACATATTTTTAAAATTATTTAAGTTTTATTATCAATATTTAAACTTAGAAGACAAAAGCAATACAAAAATCTAAAGACATTTAAAAAAATTGCCAAATGTTCTGGAAGTATTATAACTTTATGTATATTTTTAAAATTTTTAGCTTAGTAATTTAAAAGCATAATTTTTTATGAAAATATTTTGAATATAAAAATGTATTTTTAACATAAGAATAAAATAGCTATATTTTAAAAAAACTATTTGTACTTTCCTTTGTTGAATAGAAACCTTTTTACTGCTGATGTTTAAAGTTAATAAAATTGCAATTTTTTTTTCACCATATTTCTAGATTTAATATTACATTGCTTAGAGAATACTTTTATGCGAGTTCAGGGAAAGGAGTATTTGATAGGAGATATGCCAGTGAAAAATTATTCAAGACAAAAGCACGCAATGTTCAATATCGGAAAATTTATGTCACGCAATGGAACTTTCGATTTTACCGACTTCCCATTATTTTTGTACTTGCTAAATGAAGAAGAATGAATGGCATTAAATTCGATAATTAGAATTGAGAATATCAAACTCACGATAATGCATGAATCGCGTTGTATTAATGAAATAAAGTGAAGTAAAAAGGTAATATAAAAGACATTTCCAGATGCTTTGTTAGTCTTTGTTATTTCTTTTAATGTTATAATATAAATATACCTGTAATTAACCATAAAAAAGATTTTGAAGTTAAAGAATATGGACTTTGTGTACGATTTTGTACACAATGCATGAATAAAGAAAGATCCAACTCAAACTTTTATTGAGTAATTGTCATGTCTTATAATCTTTCAGCTAACGTTTGATCATAACATTTGTTCTCTGTAAAAAATTAAATAAATAAAATAATAACAATAAAAAAAACCTGGAAATTTGTTATTTATTTGCTTAACCGAAAAACCTTTAATTGATTTCAGAATTTTTTTTTCTAAATTAAGAAGGATGCGTGCATTTAATTCGATAATTTTGCTTGAGAATGTCAAAATCACATTAATGGAATTGGTTAAAGTAAGTAAAACGATAAGAAAGGTAAATTAAAAGATATTTTATGCTGCTCTGTTAAAATATTGCTTTTAAGGAAATACAGTGCCTATTTATGCAAGTGAATACATAATAGTGCTTAGATATTGAAGGGGAAAAATGTACAGATTTGTGCACAAATATAGGAGTATAAAAAAAACTAATTGAATTATTTTTGGGTGAAAATAAAATTATTATCTTTTAGCTAACGTTTGATAAAAATTTGAAAGTTACCAAATGAAATTTTAAGTTGACTGTTTTGAATTTTAATATTTCAAGACTGTTTAAAAAAATTATCGATTAAGTTTGCTAGTGGCGTATGATACGCTTCAGCACCAGCTCACACCAAAATACCGAAGATGAAACGGCATCGAACACGGTTAGTGCTTTGGCGGCCGACTTCAATGCACTGACATGTGTATACCACAGTCTGTCACGTTAAATCAGTGGTGTGGAATATTTCCTTTATGATAAGTTGTTAATTGAAATAATAAGAGGGGAACACAGAGGTGGGCATGTATGGTTAAGAATCAATATCATTTGAGGATCCTTTTCGCCTTCCAGAAAAATATTAGGGGTTGATTCAAACAACATTTGAACAAAGGAAAATTTTCTTAATAAAAGAAAAGAAAAATAAGCTTGCTATATGCTGATTCCTATTAATGCTATTATTATTCAAGATCAACGATGATAAAATCTATAATTAGAACGTAGCATAATCTGTCACAATAATGCATAAGTTAGGATTGCATAACAGAAGTAAAATGAAGTGAAAAGATAAAGCAAAATTCGTTGTCAGTTAATGTGCTAAATCATTTCTTTTCTGAAAAGGTATAAGACATTTATAAGAACTCAAAAATTGACGAATATATCTGGTGTACCGAATATGTGCATAGAAACAGTCAACAGAAAGTTATATTGATTGACTGTCAAAACTCTTAATCTTTCAAATAACAGAAAGTTATATTGATTGACTGTCGAAACTCTTAATCTTTCAAATAACACTTCACTGGTATTTTTTCTCGTCTAAAATAATAATAAAATATAGAAAATCTTTAATCGATTCCCCCCCCCCTTTTTCATCTACGTCTATATTTTGCAACAAATTTCTTTTTCTTATATGGAAAATTTGAAATTTAAAACAATTGAACAAAAATGTATTAATTGAGTATGATGTGAATTCCTAATTAATTTTTAAGTATGATTAACACTAAATGAGTTTTTTCAGCAATTTCAAAAACTGTCATTAAAAAAAGGTGGAAAATAAATATAAGGAAAGAATTTGAATAGTAAAAATACCACGAGTTTTTGAAATATGAATAATATTAAGATAAATGCTATTCATTATTTCCATTAAAAAAGCGATGAAAGAAATGAAAATATAGTCAAAGAATAGAAAATATTCTTTCAAGCTTTTTTTTTTTTTTCGATTAGTCATAGAAATTGAAAGATTACATAATTATGTAGGTCTGTTTGGAAATTAGATTGAAGAAAGAGTGAAATATCGTCAGGTATTTCAAAGAATTTTAATTAGCAGTGATATATGTACGTAATACTTTAAGATTTACAAGATTTTTGTCATATGTTTTCACCGACAACATCGTTCAACCAAAGGCAAAATTTAAATGTATGTATTATACGTATACGAGGAATGTTCAATAACTATTGTCCCTAGTGAATATAAAATATTTGTACTGCAATGGTTGTTGCGGAATATCGAAGTCTTAGATGCCTATATTCTCAATTTCAGAACCATTCGCTAGATTCATATAGATTTAGAGGGAGGAGTGAAAAGAAGGGTGGGTGTGAATGGCTGATTTTTAGCTTATGGGGCTAGATTTGTGACAGTGAATTAGACGTAACTACTGTCTTTTGTATTCGTAACCATAGTGATGTAGCCATATCTCACCCACTATTATAAATATAGCCTCATAAGCTCGAAATCAGCATTTCATCCCCACCCCCTCCACCTTAAAAACTCATTTAAAAACAGGTCTTTAAAACTTCGTTCTTCCCCCCAAAATTATGTTAATATAACAGTTACGATTCTGAATCTGAGCAGGCATTTAAAGCTTCAATATTCCACATCAACAACTGAAGGACAAATATTTTATATACACCTGGAAGGTAATTGCTGAACAGCCCACTTATATGAGGAGTAGCTTCAGAACACCTCTTACGCACAAAATAAATTTTTGAGAAATCCCGAAAACATCTAACTGCGCCCATTGATTTTCATTTAAAAGCATTTTTTACAATGGCGGGAATACTGAATAAAAGTAGCTTTTTGCAGAAAGTTGTGTCTTTTGGATGCAGGTTTATCAATAGATTGATTGAAAAAACAGAATCTTTAAATTTCGAATAAGGGGAGCTTTGAAATCCCGTCCTCAGATATGTTACGAATAATGTATTTGCGAGGGAAATGTGTCACACTATGAAAAATTATATAAATTGCAGCACGAAAGATATGTCAAAGCTGGTTTGTAAGACTTCAGTCGAACAGTTAGATAAACTATATTCAATAAAAGGTTTTGAAAAAGCATGTTATTTAGTAAGTAATTAGCATCTAAGGATAAAATGAAAAAAAAAATTAAGTACAGAGTTACTATAAAAGAATCATCCACTTTCAAAGTCTGATTTATTCAAACATATTATACTTATAAATATGATTGATATATGAAAATAACAACAAAATATCCAAAATTTATGCCCACTCTACAAATGTTCTATGTGTGGCCCCTTGGTCACATAACATACGTCCAGGCGATAGTTCAATTCCATCCACACATCTTGAAGCGTTATACAAGGCGTTTCTTTCCGTACTGCCTTCTGAAAGAACGTTGTACTGCTATGATAGACGAACATTTTGCATATTCTAGGATGCAGAAATTCTTTTCTCGCTTTGCCTTCTGAACCAGTGCTCCTCGCCATTTGATTCACAAACTTAAACTAGCGGTGCCACGCCATCTGTTATACAAACTTAGGTATTTTGTGGTTATTTTCATATATCAATCATATTTCTAAGCATGATATTTTTAAGTAAATCATTTTTTCAAAGCGAATGATTTTTTTATAGTAACACTGTAAATCTGTGTCAATATTTATGTTGCCTTTCAATTTATATTTTTATTTATTGTCACGAAGCTCTTACCAAAATTAAAGCTCAAAAATATTTTCATAGAGATATCAATAAAAAATATCATTCAAGATAATAACAGTTGCTTTCTTATGAACTCAAAGAACTATTTTGAAAATATAACCTTTTAAAGTACAGCATTGTTATTGTTGAAGCTAGAAAGCAAATAAAATCAGAATTCCCTTTCTAATGAATATTTATTTTACAAGAATAACAAGTTTTTCAGCTTGGAGATACTACATTTATATATGAAAGAAGAAAATACATTCAGATTAAAGAATTCATCATCACCAGTTTTTCTTTGTTGTATGAAAACAAGAAATAAATTTCCAATAAAATTGGATAAACATTTTCTTTTCGTATCCGTTTGGTCAAGCAATATTACTAGAGTTATATTTTTACAAAAAATTTATTTTATCAAGTATTGCTGTTTTTTAGCGATATTTGATGAATGAAACACACAAAGGCAGTTTTAGCTAATTTATAGAGATGAAGAGTATCAAAAAATAGAAAATTATTAAAATGCAAAACAATTGTAAAAATTTATATTTTTAAGAAAAAATATTTCATTAAGAATTACTACTTTTTAAAAATATTTAATGAGTGCAACACACAAAAACAGTTTTAGCTAGTTGCATAGTTATCAAGTAATAGAAAATTATTAAAATGCATAAAAATTGTAGAAAGTTATATTTTACAAAAAATATTTATTAAGAATTGCTACTTTTTTAACAATAGTTAAAGAATGCAATACACAAAGACAATTTGAGCTAATTTATAGACTTGGATATTATTTAGAAATTTAATACTTTCATTTAAAAATTAAACATCTAAAATTCACGGCTGTCAAATGTTTCTTTTTTTAACGAAAAGAAAAGAAAAATGTTAAATAATGCCTTATATTAAATTTCGACTTCAAAGTATTATTTTAATTTCACCACACAATAAAAAGAAAAAAATCCATGGTAATTGACTAGTTAATACTATTGTCGCGATTTGTAACCGTTAACATAAAACTATCGAGAATATTTTGTGATTATGGCAACTTTTATGTAGTTTTATTCGATTTTTTTAAAAATCAAAACAGAAATCTTGCACATGAAAAGCGATAGATTCAGCTCGTAATTGTTTATGGGAATCACATGACTTGGACTAATATAATATATGTGAAATGATTGCGATAGAACAATACTTGGTGACTTATCACCTGCGCCTGGTTAACATTAAAGTGCCAAAATTGTCACCTGGCATTTAAAAAGGGAAGCGGTCAATCCTGAATTGTTGATGATAGTCACATTGCTTAGGCCTTTATTACATAGATTGTATATATTTATTTTTGGAAAACGTCACGAACGTAGGTAAATACATAAAAGAAGCTTCAAATTTCAATATATAATCTTTGACATAGGAAATTAAAAGCTGTACTACTGACGTATTATAACGGCCTTTTAAAAGTCGCTCTGATCTAATCAAAAAGAATCATAATTTTTTTTTGTTATGCGAGTAAAGACAAAGCTTACAATTTCTTAAATCTTGCTTTCGCTTTTTATTAACCCTTTACTGCATAAATTTTTCTATTCTTACGAAAAAAAAAATATTTGAAGTAAGCATATCGATCTAATAATGGGAAAAACAATAAAAACAAACTTAAATTTTAAATTTTCAGCTAAAAATTGATATTTTCTGATGTGTGCCATCTGTACACAATAGGAGTTTTGAAATATTGTATTGCTATATTTTAAACTAAATGAGCTTAAATTAATAAATTTTATTTGCTTAATACTCTGTAATTTGTTTTATTTTAATATTTTTAAACATTCAATAAAAATAATGAAAAGAAATCTTACTTTAGTAGCGTGATCGAAATTATTTTGTTTCCAAAGAATAAATTCTAATTTTTGTCTAGTGCAACCATCTGACATGGACAAAATAAGTATTATTCTATTTTTAGGTACGCTTGTAATTATCAATATATTTTGCTCTTATATTCGTCATTCAAACCGTCTGCCCGCATATCACAACGCAAAACTACCAACCGAATTGTTTGAAATTTAAAACATATAATCATTACATAATTTTGTTGAGTTATTTTGAATTTTATGAAAATCGGATGTATAGTTCAATTACAAGGACAGTCAAAAGCATTCCATTACATTGGAAAAAAATGTTTCAACAGCATTTTAATGGTGTTACACTCTTTCGAACATAATAAAATTGATAAACATCTAATATTTATAATATACATTCTGTATAATCTGTGGTGCAAAGAATATTTATTATTCATTTACAGGGCCGCGCAAAATATTTTTATCTATGGTATAGAGGGAACATTGTCTGTGGCGTATTTTAATTGTATTAAACTATTTAACATTTTATGAAATTGATATACGTTACTGAGATTTATTACAAGTTGGTTCCTATATAATAGAAAACAGATAGCATTTACATAGCATATACAGAATAGGTTTAGGCTTCTATACTGCATCCGAAATGCGGCATACTATAATAGCAAGATATGGATAGTTTTAAAATTTTGTTATAGTACGAACTCATCTCATTTGCTATGCTTGACGTGAAATTTCCGACTTTTTTGGGACTGATTAGGAACAGATATATTGCCCTAAGTCATTGTACATAATGAAAATCATAGTGTTTTTAGACATATGCCAGATATGGCACATGATGCAATAAAGAGTTGTACATTATGTTTACGCTTTTTATTAAATATTAAATTTAATGCACAATTTCTCGTCCTTGAGTGAAATTACTTCATATTTTTTTCTCGACACTTAAAAAATATATCATAAAATTTTCTGTAAATCTTCACCGCTAGACATGGAATTTAATGAAATATAAATGAAAACGATAAAACATAAATTTTGAGAAGAAAACGCACTATGCAACTAATTAGTTGAAAACTTTTGCCCTAGTTATCTTGGTGAATTTATTAAACTATTATTCCCTTTGAGTAAATCTTTTTTTCTCTTGAAAAATCAAAAGAGTGTGGTAATATAATTTTTATACTTCATCGTCCCTTTTGATAAAGTTTTCGAATAATTTATTAAGTATGTGGTATTGTTTAATTTATTCTTCGAATTTATTTATGTTATTTTTGCGATTAAATAAATTAAAAGTTTTTAGAATAGTTAATGAAATCAGCCGTCTTGCAAATTAAGTACAAAAAATTTTACCTTTTTTTTCTTCCCTGCTTATAAATGAATTAATATTCTCAGATGTTGTTTTGTTCTTTTTAAGCAACCTAAAAGTTAATGGCTTTACTTCAAGACATTTTACTAAAAGTATTTTTCCCCTCTTTTTAAAAGTGGCATATAATTTAATTGCACTTAAAAAGTAGATCAGAAGTGTTTCAAATGCGTGCTTATAATTTGTTATTCACGAGTTTAGGATTTGCAATTCCCTATAAAAGGACATTCCCTAACATTCCCCCAAACCATTCAACCCAACATTCCTTATTCACTATGCATCAATTTTTAGTATTTGGGGAATGTGTTCCAATTTTATTTTACATTAAATTCATTATCTTTGTATTTATTAAATACAATTGATATTGTAATTTCACTTTTGTGACTGCTTTTTTTTGGTAATGGAGTTAATTTCAAATCGAAGGCCATATTTTCTTTAGAAAGTATGGTGAAATTTTCTGATAATGTATTACAAGGCTATATAACAAAAACAGCTGTAACGTGATGTGTTTCCTGCAAAAACTGGCGAGTACTAGAAAGTTTTACTAAAACTTTATTTGGTTGTATATAAAGGAGTTGGTTGGATGGTTGTGTTTATGACGACCAATTATCAATACATGGGATATGGGCCCTAAGGAAATGGGGGTGCCCTCCGTGGGGGTCTTTATAAGGGAACTTAACCCGTATTTACGCAATTACGTAAATTACTTTATGCTTTTTATTTTGACAAAACTTGGAAAATGGATAAAAATATCCGATATTCTCTGTAAATCTTCACTGCTAGACATAGAATTTAATGAAATATTAATGCAAAAGATAAAACATAAAATTTAGGAATAAAACGTACATGCAACTAATTAGTTGAAAACTTTTGCCCTAAAGTTATCTTAGTGAATTTATTAAAATATTCTCTTAGAGTATATATTTTTTTCTCCAGAAAAATCAAAAGAGTGTGATAAAATACTTTTTTTTTACTTGTCCCTTTTGATAAAGTATTTGAATAATTTATTAAGTATGTGGTATTGTTTAATTTATTCTTCGGATTTATTTATGTAATTTTTGCGATGAAATAAACTAAAAGTTTTTGGAATAGTTAATGAAATTATCCGTCTTGCAAATTAAGTACAAAAACTTTACCCTTCTTTTATTTTTCCCTGTGTATAAATGAATTAAAATTTTCAGATGTTGGATTATTCTTTTTAAAGCAAACTAAAAGTTAATGAATTTATTTTAAGAAATTTTACTAAAAGTAAAGGGAGATTTTTAGCTGTTTTTTTTTTAACTCCCTTTTTCAAAGTGGCATATAATTTCTTTGCACTTAAAAAGTAGATCAGAAGTGTTTTAAACGCATGCTTAAAATTTGTTATTCCCTAAAGGTATCAACATTACTTATTCACTATGCATCAACTTTTAGTATTAAGGGAATATTTTGTTTTAGCTTAAATTCATTATCCCTATATTTACTAAACATATTGATATTGTAACTTCACTTTTATGACTGTTTCTTTCTTTCTTTCTTTCTTTTTTTCTTTTTTTTCTTTTTTTTCTTTTTTTTTTTTGTAATCGAGTTATTTTATGGAGTTTTTTTTTTCAAACCGAAGGTTGAGTTTTCTCTAGAAATCATTGTGCGAATTTCTGGTAATACATTAAGAAGCTATTTGACAAAAACAGATGTAACTTAATTTGTTTCCTGCAAAAACTGGCAGGTTCTAGAAAGTTTTACATTGAAATTTTGTCGCGTATATTACTGTAAATATAAAACTAATTAATATATTATTATCAATGTACTCTGCTCAATAAATATTTGTAATAGAAGTATAGAAATCTTCAAGATAAATCATGCATAATTTCCTATTCAATCATATTTCTTCATCGAGTCCTTTATTATTATGTTTAAACTGCTTAAATAATAATAAAAAAGTTCTCTTAAGGTATAAAATAACCATATATATAAATAATCTCTCAAACATATCAACTTTATCTTGCAAGAAAAGTATTTTTACCACATGTTTGAACATAATTGGATACAAGTCAAAAACAAGCACTTAATTTATTGATCTAAACAGTTTTAAAATGGAATGGATCACATTCCGCCCATTTGGTTTCTTTCAAGGGATCACTGGGAAGGAACTACGGACACTTTTGTTACTAGTCTCATTAATCACTTTCGAAACAATGTCGCTATCAGGCGCGAGTGCATTTTGTTAGTGGACTGGAAAAAGGCGGTAAAATCTATATTCAGCAAATTCCGACTAAATAGGCCGCCGTCCCAATCCATTTGAAATTTAAGATAACATATCTAATACTCAGCCTTTAAACAGGAAAAATTTAGCAGTATGTAGAGCTGATCGGATTAAGAGTCGTTCACTTCTAATTTTTCCGCTAAGCATTAATGATATTTTAATATACTTAATTAAAAATAAATTTTGATTTTAAAAAACAGAACCAAAAAAAAAACTTATGATAAATCCGGTATTTAAAATCATGCAACACATACACACTTTTACGAATAGTTTTTAAAAATAAATTAACTCAAAATATTCAAAACTTTTCGAGAAAATACCTTAAAAAAATACTTAAATAAAAAAAAAAAATGAATATTTTAAATTTTGCAATGGAAATGAAACAATTTCTTGATAAAATACTATTCTTTCATTGAATCCTTTATTATTTTGCTTAAAATGCTTCAATTAAAAAAATACCCTTAAAGGATAAAATAACCATAGATATAAATAACCTCTAAAACATTTCAACTTTATCTTGCAGGACAAGTATTTTTACAACATGTTTGTACATAATTAAATACAAGTCAAAAACTAACACCTAATTTATTGATCTAAACAGTTTTAAAATGGAATGGATCAAATTCCGCCTATTTGATTCCTCTCAAGTGATCACTGGGAGAGAGCTATGAACACTTTTGTTACTAGTCTCATTAATCATTTTAGAAACAATGTCGCCATCAGGGCGCGAGCAAAGCTTATTTTGTTAGTGGACTGGAAAATGCGGTAAAATCAATATTTAGGGAAAATCGACTCAATAGGCTCTCAAGCCAATCCATTTGAAATTTAAGATAACATCTCTAATACTTAGCACTTAAACAGGAAAAATTTAGCAGTATGTAAAGCTGATCGGATTAAGAGTCGCTCACTTCTAATTTTCCAGCTAAACATTAATGAGATTTTAATATACTTTACGTGAAATCAACTTTGATTTTTTTTTTAAAAAGAGCAAAAAGTAGACCTATGATAAATCCGATATTTAAAATGATGCAACACATACGCACTTTTACGAAAAGTTTTTAAAAATAAATTAGCTGAAAATATTCAAAACTTTTCGAGAAGATCTCATTTCTAAATTTACTTGAATTAAAAAAAATAATAATAAAATTTTCAAATTTGCTATATAAATTAAATATTTTTTTTGTAGAATAATACTCCTTCAATGAGTTCTATATTATTATGCTTAAAACGCTTAAATTAAAAAAAAAGTACCCTTAAAGGATAAAATAACCATAGATATAAATAACCTATAAAACATTTCAACTTTATCAGGACAAGTATTTTTTCAACATGTTTGTATATAATCGGATACTAGTCAAAAACTAGCACTTAATTTATTGATCTAAACAGTTTTAAAATGGAATGGATCACATTCCGCCTATTTGGTTCCTTTCAAGTGATCCCTGGGAAGGAGCTACGGACACTTTTGTTACTAGTCTCATTAATCATTTTCGAAACAATGCCGCCATCAGGGTGAGAGTAAAGTCCCGTGCATTTTGTTAGTGGACTGGAAAATGCGGTAAAATCTATATTCAGGGAAAGTCCGACTCAATAGGCTCTCGAGCCAATCCATTTGAAATTTAAGATAACATCTCTAATACTTACCTTTTAAACAGAAAAAAGTTAACAGTATGTACGAGCTTATCGATTAAGAGTCGTTCACTTCTAATTTTTCCGCTAAGCATTAATGTTAATTTAATATACTTTATATGAAATCAAATTGATTTTAAAAAACAAAGCAAAAACTAGACTTATGATAACTCCGATACTTAAAATGATGTATACACAATTTTACGATTAGCTTTTAAAAAAAAATAAATAATTCAGAATGTTTAAAACTTTCCGAGTAGGTACATTTCTAAATTTACTTGAATTAAAAAAAAATATTTTTTTTTCAAATTTGCGATAGAAATTAAATATATTTTTTAGAATATTACTCCTTCAATGAGTACTTTATTATTATGCTTAAAATGCTTAAATTAATTAATAACTACCCTTAAAAAATAACCATAGATATAAATAACCTGTAAAACATTTCAACTTTATCTTGTAGGAGAAATATCATTACAACATTTTTGTACATAAATGGATACAATTCAAAAATTAACACTTAATTTATTGATCTAAACAGTTTTGAAATGGAATCTATCACCTTCTCCTTCTGCATATTTGGTTCTTTTCAAGTTTACTGGAAGAGAGCTATGGACACTTTTGTTAGTAGTCTCATTTATCATTTTCAAAACAATGTCGCCATCAGGGCGCGAGTAAAGTCCCGTGTATTTTATTAGTGAACTGGAAAATGTGGTAAAATCTATACTCAGGTAAAATCAGACTCAATAGGCTCTCGAGTCAATCCATTTGAAACTTAAAATAACATATCTTATTCTTAGCCTTTAAACAGGAAAAAATTATCTATGTACAAGCTAATCGATTACGAGCCGTTCACTTCTGATTTTTCCCCTAAACATTAAGGAGAATTCAATATATTTAATATAAAATAAATTTTGATTTTAAAAAAAATAGCAAAAAGTAGACTTATGATAAATTAGATACTTAAATTGATGCAACACACTTTTACGAATAGTTCTTAAAAATAAATTAACTGAAAAATTTCAAAACTTTTCTAGACGATACATTTCTAAATTTACTCGAATTAAAAAAATAAAAATAAAATTTTCAACTTTGCTATAGAAATTAAATAATTTTTTTGTAAAATATTATTCCTTTAGTGAGTCCTTTATTATTATGCTTAAAATGCTTAAATAAAAAAAACCTTTATAGGATAAAATAACCATAGATATAAATAACCTGTAAAACATTTCAACTTTATCTTCCAGGAAAAGTATTTTTACCACATGTTTGCACATAATTGGATACAAGTCAAAAACTAACACTTAATTTATTGATCTAAACAGTTTTAAAATGGAATTTATCAAATTCCGCCCATTTGATTCCTTTCAAGTGATCACTGGGAGGGAGCTACGAACTCTTTTGTTACTAGTCTCATTTATCATTTTCGAAACAATGTCGCCATCAGGGCGTGAGTAAAGTCCCGTGCATTTTGTTAGTGGACTGGAAAATGCGGTAAAATCTATATTCAGGTAAAATCCGACTCAATAGGCTCTCGAGCTAATCCATTTGAAATTTAAGATAACATCTCTAATACCCTTTAAACAGGAAAAATTTAGCAGTATATACGAGCTGATCGATTAACAGTCGTTCACTTATAATTTTGCCGCTAAGCATTAATGAGAATTTAATATATTTATTATAAAATCAATTTTGATTTTTAAAAACAGAGAAAAAACTGGACTTATGATACATGAGATACTTCAAATGATACACCACATACGCATTTTTACGAATAGTTTTTTAAATATAAATTAACTGAAAATATTCAAAACTTTTAAGAAAATAGATTTCTAAATTTACTTGAATTTTACAAAAATAAATAAATAAATAAATAAATAAAAAAGTAAATAAAAAATAAAAATAAATAAAAATAAATAAATAAAATTTTCAAATTTGCAATAGAAATTAAATAATTTTTTTGTAGAATAATACACCTTTAATTAGTCCTATATTATTATGCTTAAAATATTTAAATTTAAAAAAGTACCCTTAAAGGATAAAAAAAATCCATAGATATAAATAACCTGTCAAACATTTTAACTTTATTTTGCTGAGAAAGTGTTTTTACAACATGTTTAATACACAATTTGATACAAGTCAAAAAACTGACACTTAATTTATTGATCTAAACAGTTTTAAAATGGAATGGATCCCATTCCGCCCATTTGGTTCCTTTCAAGGGATCACTGGGAGGAAGCTATGAACACTTTTTTTACTAGTCTCATTAATCATTTTCAAAACAATGTCGCCATCAGGGCGCGAGTAAAGTCCCGTTCATTTTGTTAGTGGACTGGAAAATGCGGTAAAATCTATATTCAGGCAAAATCTGACTCAACAGGCCAATCCATTTGAGATTTAAGATAACATCTCTAATACTCCCTCTTTAAACAGGAAAAAAATTTGCAGTATTTACGAGCTGATTGATTAAGAGTCGTTCACTTCTAATTTTTTCGCTAAGCATTAATGAGAATTTAATATACTTAATATGAAATCAATTTTGATTTGAAAAAATAGAGCAAAAAGCGGATTTTTTTTTTTTTTTTTTTTTTTTTTTTTTTTTTTTTTTTTTTTTTTTTTTAAGGTTAAAGTAGTTTATCTGAAATTGGTATTAAACTAAAAATATGCTTATTAATAAAATGATTAATACTAATCGCTTCTTTCATTACCCAAATTATATCGGATTCTTATATATTACAATTAATTACTATCCCGATAAAATTTGAGCCTGGCATAATTTGTCCCTACGATTTGTTTTATCCCGTGTATGTTCCCCCAGAAGCTTAAAAAAGATAGAAAAATTTTCGTTTTAATTAAATATATTTAAATTAATGGAATTAAATATAGTTAACTTTTGCATATTATTTGATTTGTAGTTTTTCAAGTTTTGTGATATGATGAAATGCAATGATGTGATGAAAAAAAATGTGACCTTTAAAAAAATAATGGTAAAAGAAGATGTTGACAATTCCATTTTTTACACTTACATACTTTATATTTAAAAGTATATATTTATGTTATAAATATCAAATGAGTGCAATTTGAGCATTTTCCTAATTATGGTCACATAACATTTTTTAAAACTCTGAACAAGATCCTTATACATATCAATTTAAAAAATCAGCAAAAACAGCTCGCAATCAATTAGACTATTAAATACAAAAAATAACAATGAATTAACCATTTCACAATTTTAACTGAAAGCTGTTTAGGCAAGAAAAGATTGCTTGTATTGTTACTAAAAGCTTTTGGATACCATAAATGTTTAACCTTCGCTTTATTAATTAACAGAATTTTTTCGATTATATATGGCAAATATTTTAGTACGGAAAGTGTAGCGTTTTGTCTCTATTTTAGTTTTTTGTGCCATAAAAATGAAACTGTTAAGCTGTTAATCTAACTAGATTAAAATATATATGCAATTCAGTTTTGAATTCTTCTTTAAATAAATAAATAATAATAATAAAACGTAATTTAACAAATTACAACGACCATGTGGTTTAAATAATCGTTAGATTAAATAAGAGCTTAAGTTTTGTCCTTGAAATAAAGCTAAATTACCAAGAAAATTGTTTTCCTTCACATTTTGTAAAAAAAAAAAAAAAAAAAAAAAAAAAAAAAAAACCATGTTTATTTTACAGTTAAAGTTAAATAAATGTGCAACATCTCGAAGCGATTATCATTCATGCAGTCATTTTCCTTCTAAAGGATTTATGATTAAAAAAAAATTTAAAAAAGTGATAGTGTTTCTTCCTTTCTGAATTCGTTCAATTTCTTATGTATACCCTAATAGCATGCATGGTCACAGTGACGTCACTGTGAGTCACTTTGGTCACATCACATCTGTGACCAAAATGCCACCACTCAGTGACGTCACATTGTTACTGAGATGTGACTTTCTTAAAAATCTTTATAAATTTATAAATATCCTTCAAAACGTGTTATTTACTGTAAAAAACATGTTTCTGGCAATTTATGTATCGTCGCTTTTGTCACAGTTTCGTCACATTGTTAATGTCAAATTAGTCACAAATGACACATTTTTCACAAATTTGTCACATTGTGACCACTTTGTGAAACGTCACAAAAGAGCTCTAAAACGGCCATAACGACTTCACATTTTAGTCACTGTGACTTCACATCGACGTCACGTGACGTCAGATCGACGGTCACAAAGTCACACAGTGACTTCACAATGACGTCGCTGTGACGTCACCATGTCTTACGGGTATACACCTACCCTATCTATATTATAAAGGATATAAATATAGGTATTTAACACCTACATTCCTCTGATATTAAATTTTCAAATTTTAAATGAAACTTCAATTTTACAACTTAAAGTTCTGCAAATTTTTAAACTTCTAAACACTGCACATTTTCAATTTTTACACCATCGTATAGGGAAAAATATACTTTTAAATACAATTTGCTTAAAAACTGTATTTCAATTTGTTTTTGGATTATTAATCTTTTTTTTTTTTTTTTTTAAGTTTTTAATTCACTTTTTTGTCACCGTAGCAACAGAAGTACTATTCCTAAATTGCGGAGATTACAAGGGTTCAGATAGATCTGAGATATCTCTATTAGAGACCAAGAATGGAAACTATTTTTCAAATGGTTAATAAGAAAAAAAATCGATATAAAAATACACACACATATATATACAGCATATACACTATACAGCAGAAATATCTGAGTAAGAGCGATATAACCTAAAATCGTCAAGAAATAGAGAGTTTTATTCTTCGAAGTTAATTTAAAAATTGCTTTTTAAAAATCGCATGAGTTTTAATTTTTTTTTCTAGGATATCAATTCTGCTACGTGAATAAGAACAAAACACTGTTAATTCTCTTAAATTAGACATAAAATAATTAAATATTATTAATGCAAAACAAAACGGATTTTAAAATCCCTCGAGGGCACAGAAATGGAAAGTGATTTTGCTTTTTTTTCTTTAAGAATAAGATAATTTAATTGAAACAGAAGGCATTTTCAGTATCGTTCGATATTTCTTCGCTTCTTACTTTCTTTCTTTATTTAGTTTGTTTGTTTCAAAGAATGAATATTAAAATGTTCTAATATTTTATTCATATATTTATTGTTGTTTGAAGGTTGAAATAGAAGTTAAGAGGTATAGTAGAAAATTTAATCGAATTAATGCCAATATTTTGTCCAAAAAAATTAATCAAATCATCTTAAATGCATGGCATGAAAGACCTAAATAATAGGCAAAAATTCTGTATTTTAACGTATTATTAGTTTTACGAAAAAAAAAAAAAATCCTTGGTGTAAGAAACAAGTATTATCTGTAAAATAGGATCTGTATTTTGTTTTTGGAAAGAATGTTTAAAACTAAGAAACTTTTTATTCTTATTAGATAAATCAATTTTCATTTCGCTAATAATTAACCCTCTGGCGCAGAGTGTTGCCATTTGCCAACAAATTAAAATTTCTCTCCTTATCGCTTATTTACCTGTGCCTCTTTTAATAACTTTATACTTTACGTATTCATATTGACCATATGTTTAGGTGTAGTTCAAAAGAATATATTTTCAATGGAATATGTTTTTAAACGTTATTTTAAATAATTTTCAGCACGGTTTTGTGCAACAAATATTGTACATGCGATTAATTTAGGTGTTGCGATTTGGGAACAGTTTTAAAAAATCCAAAATATTGAAAAATATTCGAGTGAAAATATACGATTATCAATATTTTTCGTTTAATGTATGTCGATTAAAAAATCAAATATACTTTTTAAAGAAAAAATAAAAAAAATCATGCAGTACAGGGTTGATGTCCAAGTTTTTTTATTCTTCTCATTTCCTTTTCTGTACATAGTTTTAATCTTATTGTGTATATTCGTAGTTATATATATATATATATATATATATATATATATATTGTTTCTACATTCGTCGTCTAGTTCATAAATCTGTCTGTCCGCATATAACAGTGCAAAGAACTACCTAACTAAATATCTTGAAATTTAATGTATATATATATATATATATATATATATATATATATATATATATCTGTTTGATATAATTGGTCATTATCGAGTTATTCCACATATTGAAGTGGATTTGTAGTATTATCTAATGGTTCTATATATACATATATATATATATATGTGTATGCAAAATTCAAATTTTATGAAAATCGAATCAAAACTAAAAAATATATTAAAAAATGTTTTCTTTATTCTTTTACACCCTAACATACATAATTAATTTAATGTTATCTCATGATAGGTAATGGTTCTATGTTGCAATGGTAATTATAACATTCTTAATATTGAGTTCCATTATTTCCATATTACTAAACTTAATATACATACCCGTATTAAATTGTTAGTTTTCTCAAATCATTCTTTTTTTACACAGTTTTAGACTTATTAGGTGTATTCGTAATTATATACGCTTCTATGTTTCGTTAGCTGGTCCATCTGTCTGTCTGTCCACATGTAGTAGTGCAAAACTACCCAAATGAATGTCTTGAAATATAATGTATACATAATCGTTGCAAAATTCAAATTTTATGAAAATCGAATCAAAACTCAAAACTATATTAACAAAAGTTTCCTTTATTATTTTACATTCTATCATACATAATTAATTCAACTATATCCCATGATACGTAATGATTCTATGTTGCCATGCTAATTACGTCATCTTTATACTGAATCCTATTATTTACATGTTATTGAGCTTATTATACATAACCGTAATAAATTTTGTACTCATGCACTTTTACAAAGTGCGCAACAGCTACTGCATCAAAATTTTAATATTTATAAAACTAGTATTAGTACGAATGCTTGACGTGCAGTTTCGGACTTGTTTTCGTTCTGTTTAAAAAAAGTAAATATAAAAATGAAATTATAATAATCTTCAATAAATGATATTTACCTCATTTCAATAAAATCTAACAAAGTTGTATAACATTCTCATAAAGATAGGAAAAAAATTTCCATTTTTTCCATTAAAAAAAAAAAGAAAAAAAGGGACAATTTTATGGAAATTGTACTGGTAATCATGAAGAGATTTGTTTTTCAATTTATAGAAATATTTTACTTAAAAAACAGTAAATTGTACTGACGTCCCGAGTATCAGGACAATTTCCGTAATTTTTTTTTTTTTTTTTTTTTTTTTTTTAAACATAATTGGGTGGTTTTCAAATGTATTGCCGTATTAGGTGAAACAAAATTTGAAAAA
This sequence comes from Maratus speculifer, assembly GCA_964019185.1. Taxonomy (NCBI): domain Eukaryota; kingdom Metazoa; phylum Arthropoda; class Arachnida; order Araneae; family Salticidae; genus Maratus; species Maratus speculifer. The sequence continues at coordinate 288,209,842 of OZ025289.1, forward strand.
ATAATTTGGTTTAAATATAAAAATTTACTCAGGTATGAGTTGCTTATAGTTTACAACATTCTAAGCAGTAGATTATTTGCGAGTTTTTTTATTTATATTTCAGAAATTTCAAGAAATGTCTTCCCCAGTCACTATTTTTCTCATAAGTGTGATCTCTGTAAAACATTCTGATTTTTTTTGTATCAATAATTAATTAAAAAATTGCTCAAGGTTCTTACATACGTATTAATAAATCAAAAATGTATTAGTATTTATTTATTTCATAAATTTAACGCATTTTAATAGTTGTTTATGCCATGAGCGTTAGTTTGCTTCTTAAATAAAGGGTATAACTTCTGATTAAAAATAAATTTAATTAAAAATTAATTATTTTCATTGCAGTTATAATAAAGAATTAGAAAGTTCTAATAGACAAAACAATTAATTTAAGTGAAGTAACAAATGCAATAATAAAATTCTGATTTTTAGTTACAGTAAAGTTCATGAAAAGTGGTAACACTCATGACAAGCGGTAAGACTCATCTTGCAGTAAACAGCTTTTTTGTAACAATATATATAAAAAAGATTTTTAAAAGTTTAAACTATGATTTGTGTAAAATAGATAGTCCTTTGAAAATTATTTATTAAGAATTAAAAATTTGAATCTTTAATAGCACTTACAAAACACGTGTGCACACAATTTTTAAATAATTATAAATATGTAATAGGTTGTTTCCTGGTGCAATATGATAAAGTTAAAATTATTTTCAACGTTAGAACACCAGAATATTCGTATTCCAAGCATACCGGTTTCGGTAGCATATAGCATACCTTCCTCAGTGCTAAAGAAAGTGGAAAGTGTTTTTCCACTTTCTTTAGCACTGAGAAAGGTATGCTATATGCTACCGAAACCGGTATGCTTGGAATACGAATATTCTGGTGTTCTAACGTTGAAAATAATTTTAACTTAATTATAAATATATATAATATGACAAAATATATCCCTGAATCATGAATCTATTATAATAATAACTTAAATCTTACACATGATTTATAGTTTTAGAATTACTTCTTTTCTCATGAGTGTTACTTTTTCCAAGTAACACTCATGTAAGGTAACACTCATGTACGGTAACACTCATGACATTTATTAAGGAATTCTTCACTAAAATAAATTCTAATTGTTTTATTGAAATTTTAGTTGGGCCTATTGATTCCTGAACAAAAAATACAGCATTCCCTAACTTCACATTTTTATACGTTAAAAAATAATAATAAATAAATGGGTAACACTCCTGTAAGAAAATAAAAATACTCACCATGTTGAAAAGAACATTCTGATAAATAGCAATTATAAAACAAAATTATTGCGTTCTAAATAAGCGCACTGTAAAGAAGAAACAACATCGTTTTTTCACTACCGTTGCCAACTGCAATATACAAATATTTTGAAAACAAATAATATTAACTACCCTAAAGTAACACTCATGTTCTGCATATGCGAACACAAAATACATTTAAATTTTTAACTCTTAGATACCAATTTAAAATATATAAACTATCTATTTGTTTAATTAACACAGGATATTTTACTTTTAATCCATATATAAAAATTTTAAAATGTTTGGAAGCATAAAAAAAGATTGAAATTTTGCGAGTTTTTTATTCAGGACAAGTAAATTCCCATTACTTGCTAACTAAAGTACAAAAAAAAGATCACTATTTCACAACTTTGAAAAAATCTAATGAATGCATTGAATTAAGCATAAAAAGATGTGCTACTACCTGATTTTAGAATATCAAAAAATAAATTTATTAATATGAAATTTAGATTTAAACATCAGGACATCAAACTGGCAGTTCATGTGAAATTCACCCAATTAGTTACATGATTTTTTGCTGTTACTGTTACATGAACAGTTATAGGAATCCCAGTCTCCGTTAAAAAATTTAGTAACTTTATAGTTTTTTTTTTACAGTGTTATAATTCTACCAGCCCTTAAATTAAACACAAGAGTCCAAGTTCCTCTGTTGGCGAATAATTATGTATTTTGGCACAATTATAATAATTTGTATAATTATGTAATAAACCATAAATTTATATGACATTTACACCACAAAGTGTGTTTTTAAGTTTCGCTGATTCATATGCTTGATTGATAAATGATAATTATTTCTATTTTTTAAATTACTTCAAGAATTAATTATAGAATAAAATTATTAAAAAAAAACAAAAGTCTCCATTACTTGAAAAATATTTTCGGCATATATTTATAAAAGCACCGAATTTAACATATGAATATAATAAAGAAATTAAAAAAATTAAAATTAAAATAAAATAAAATTTAAAAAACCCTCTTTTTTCTATTACTATTTTTCAATCAATGAAAAATATACAGAAGAAATAACGTATTTCGATATGGCATGAATTAGATAAATCTTATCGCTTAAATTTAATTGTCCGTGTTCCCTTTATATATACTTTTTTCATTTTTATCTAATTACATTATTTTGTGAGACATATTCTTTTATGATAACATAAAGACTAAATCGTGAAAAATATTCTTCATCATAAAATTTTCATGACTTCTTTTTTAAAACTGGAGACATTCTTTTATTTCATTAAGAATGTTAACTCAGACTTGCATTAATCATAAAAAAAAAAAAAAAGAAAAAAAAAGCGATTCTAATGTACTGAAAAGTCTCATCAATATTAAAGATAATTTTTATTCCGTTTAATTAACGTAGATTTTGTCCTCGTAAATCGTTTTCTTAGATTAAGCTAATTTAATAAATTTTATTATTTTTGTTCATTTTAAAATAAATACTAATGCACGTCGATAAAATTATTCTACTTAATTAAATATACAAATGAATAATATCTGCTGAATTGTTTAAAAATCTTGAGACGCAGAGGGGTATTTCTGGAAGTGAATGAAATCATAAGCTTAATGAATTCTTCATAAAGTCTAGATGAGATTAAAATGTTTAAGAAGTTAAGAGTGAGAAGTTAAAATTGAAGATGTAATTCTAAGAGGTCTTTTGAAAGTATCAGGAATTAAAACATTTTACACAATAATAAGAATAGGGATAATAACACATGGTGGGTATGAACACTTATTTTTATTACAGAATATGTGTTTTAAATCTTTCTTTCCTTTTTATTCTTTTTTTTATATATTTTTTTCTTATTTTACGCCGATAAAATTATTCTACTTAATTAAATATACAAATAAATAATACCTGCTGGATTGTTTAAAAATCTTGAGACGCAGTGGATGATTTCTGGAAGTGAATAAAATTAGAAGATTAATGAATTCTTCATTAAGCTTTGTAGAGGTTAAAATGTTTAAGAAGATTAGAAGTAGAAGTGAAGATGAAAATCTAAGAGCTCTTTTGAAGATATCGAGAATTAAGCCATATCACACAACAATAATAGAGAGGGTAGAGTATGAATACCTATATTCATTATAGAATATATGTTTTGATTCTTCGTTTCTTTTTTATTATATATTTCTAATTTTACGTCGATAAAATTATTCTTTTTTAATTAAACATAGAAATAAATAATGTATGCGGTATTGTTAAAAAATTTTGAAACGCAGAGGGCGATTTCTGAAAGTGAGTAAAATTATAAGTTTAATGAATTTTTCATAACGTCTTGTAGAGATTAAAATGTTTAAGAAGTTAAGAGGTACAAGTGAAGATGAAATTCTAAGAGTCTAAGTAATTAAGTCATTTCACTCAGCAGTAAGAAAGAGGATGGAATCTAAATACCTATTTTTATTGCGAAATATATGTTTAAATTCTTTCTTTATTTTTTTAATTCCATATAATATGTTTCTCATTTTAAAAAGACAAATTTATTCTTTTAATAAAATATGCAAATACATAACATCTAGGTAGATTTTTTAAAAATCCTGAGACGCAGAGGGAGAATAAAATTAGAAGATTAACGAGTTCTTTAAAAAGTTTTTCGGAAATTAAAATATTTAAGAAGTTAAGAGGTAGAAGTGAAGATGAAATTCTAAGAGCTCTTTTAAAGATACCGAAAGTTAAGTCATTGCACACAGCAATAAGAAAGAGGGTGGAATATGAATACTTCTTTTTATTACAGAATATACGTTTGGGTTCATTCTTTAGTTTTTATTGTTTTTTTATATTATATGTGTCTTATTTTGAAAAGATAAAATTATTCTTTTTAGATAAATTTACAAATAAACAACATCTCTTAGATTTTTAAAAAGTTTTTGAAGCTCAGAGGGAAATTTCTAAACGTGAATAAAATTAGAAGATTAGTGATTTCTTCATAAAGTCTTGTAGAGTTTAAAATATTTAAGAAGTTAAGCGGCAGAAGTGAAGATGAAATTCTAAGAGCGCTTTTGAAGATACCGAAAATTATATCTTGGCACACAGCGATAAGAATGAGGAATAATTTTTTTTTATTATAGAATATATGTTTTTGATTCTTTTTTTTATATTATATATTTCTCATTTTACGGCGATAAATTTATTCTTTTTAATTAAATGTACATAAAAAGTAACTTTGTTATATTTTTTTAATCTTGAGGAGCAGAGGGAGATTTCTTGAAGTAAATAAAATTAGAAGATTAATGAATTCTTCACAAAGCTTTGTAGAGATTAAAATATTTAAGAAGTTAAAAGGCAGAAGGAAGATGAAATTCTAAGGTCTCCTTTGAAAATACTGGGAAATAATTCATCGCACACAGCTGTAAGAAAGACAGCGGAATATGAATACTTATTTTTAATACAGAATACATGTTTTGATTCTTTCTTTCTTTTTTATATATTATATATTTCTTATTTCATGTCGATAAAATTATTTTTTATAAATAAATGTACAAATACATAATATCTTCTAGATTTTTTTAAAACTCTTATGATGCAGAGGGAAATTTATGGAAGTGAATAAAATTAAAAGATTAACGAATTCTTCATAAAGCTTTGAAGAGATTAAAATATTTAAGAAGTTAAAATGTAGAAGTGAAGATCAAATTCTTAGGGCTGCTGGAAGATACTGGGAATTAAGTGATTTCAAACAGCAATAAGAAGGAGGGTGGAGTATAAATACTTTTTTTTATTATAGAATATATGTTTTGATTCTTTCTTTATTTTTAATTATATTTTTATACTATATGTTGATAAAATTAGTCTTTATAATTAAAAACAGAAATAAATAATATCTGCTGCATTTTTTTTAAATCTTGAGGCGCAGAGGGAGATTTCTGGAAGTGAAAAAATTAGAAGATTACTGAATTCTTCATAAAGTTTTCTGGAGATTAAAATATATAAAAAGTTAAGATTTAGAACTAAAGATGAAATTCTTGGAGGTCTTTTGTAGGTATTGGGAATTAAGTCATCGCATACAGCTGTAAGAACGAAGGTGTAGTATAAATACTTATTTTTATAATAGAATATATGTTTGGATTATTTATTTTTTAATTAAAATTTTTATTATATAATATAATAAAACATCGACTGAAAACATTTTTTTACAATTAGCAGAATATAAAATTATGTATGATGGGAATATTATTACTAAATACTTATTTTTATTACAGAATGTATGTTTGGTTTGTTCCTTTCTTTTTTATTATTTTCTTATATTATATATTTTTTATTTAATAAAATTATTCTTTTTAATTAAATAGGCAAATGAATAATACATGCTAAGTTTTTAAAGAATCATGGGGCGCAGAGAAAAATTTCTGGAAGTGAACAAAATTAGAAGATTAATGAAATTTTCATAAAGCCTTGTACAGATTAAAGCATTTAGGAAATTAAGAGGTAGAAGTAAAGATGAAATTTCAAGGGCTCTTTTCAAGAAACTGGGAATTAAATAATCGCACATAGCAATAAGCATGAGAATGAAGTAAGAATATTTATTTTTATTACATAATATATGTTTTGGATTCTTTCTTTCTTTTTTTATTAACATTATTATTATATCCTGTAATAAAACATCACATGAAAATATTGCAGAGCATAAAATTGTAGGTTTGATGGGGATATTCTTTTATGAAATTCCCAGGAAAACGTAATTATAACGAAAGCTCTTCATAAATGCTTGAATAAGTCAAGAAATTAGTTATTTATTTCAAATAATAGCAAGTTACGTAATGCAATCATGGCTGTAATTAATCTAGTATAGAATGTTGAAATTGTGTGCAAACTACTTTATTATAACGTGAGAAAGTGGTGCTTCCAACAATCATTTATTTATACTAAAAGCAATTTTTATTCGTATTAATAAATATATGATTTGCTTTCTATGGTATTGTTTTTCAATTTGGATGTTAAAATAATTATTATTTTTTCTTTTTTAAATAAAAATTAATGCATTTATACACGTTCGGGAAGCAATCGTAATTTTTAGGAAAAATTTTCAGAAAGTTTTTAATTGGTCAGAGATTAAGTCTTTTTTTTATATAAAAGGAAATCAGTTAATACAATTGAGGTTATTATTAATGTATATTTAATATAGAATGTTCATCATAACACAAAATTCTGAAATTGTGAGTAAAATATTATTTTTGAAATTATCGGAGAAAACTTAACTAGTCAAAAGAAAACCACTTTACCTATTTTATGGTTCACAAGGCTTAACTTTCATCATAAAACATTTCCGGAAATGTTTTGTATTATCTTATTCTCTCAGCGAAGAAACTTTTACTATATAATTAATCCTTTTGCATCAATAATCTTAGATTAAGATTGTTTAATCAAGAACATAATTGAATAAGAACAATGCATAATTAACGGAATAAAATCACTGAAATTTTGAAGAATAAAAAATTGTTATTCAAAAGTATCAAAAATCATCATTACTCAAAGAAGTTTTTAAGCATATCTTGTTAAAAGCATTGCATTGACATTAAGTTCTGCATAAAGTATAAAAACACAGAAAATACTTTAAACGAATGCATTTTAAATGAGTCTGTTGTTTTTAAGTTACTTTTCAAATAAAGCAAAAAATAATGAAGAGATCACTTATTTCCATATGACAAAAATTATATGAGTCAAATTGTCGCAGTTTAAATATTTATATATTCCCTTCACGTGCAATTTTCTTTTTTTAACCTAATTAATGATGTGAAATTTATAAATTTATTCTGCAATAAAAAATAATTTTAGAAAAAAATACATAAAAAATCACGATTTTTTTATTACTTTTTTAAATGTAAGATACGTTTTTCCCTTAATTTTTTTATATCTTGCACACATTATATGAAAAATTAATGACTTTGTAAATCTATTAAAAGATGTATCAGTCTTAAAAAATATTCCATGCAAGGTTTTTGCTTTTGTCAAATGCTTTATTTGAAAAGGATTTGAAATAATTCTTACTAATTTTATTCGTTTTAAAATAAAAGATAATGTACTTAGATATATATTTTTTAAATCTCTAATTAAATATAGAAACAAATAATATCTCTTGAATGTTTAAGATCTTGAGGCGTATAGAGAGATTTGTAGAACTGAAGGACATTAGAAATTTAATGAAATTGTTAAAAAGCTTTCGGAGATAAAATATTTAAGAAGTTTAGAATTAGAAGAGAAGAAGAAATTTTAAACACTCTTTTGAAGCCCACATACATTAAGTCATAAATAAAGAAGATTACATTATAAATATCTCTTCTTATTATTAAATTCATGATTGAATATAATATGTATTCTTGTTTCAATACACATATTTCAATATTGTTATAAACATTAAAGTTCCGTTCTGCAAATATGGAATTGTAAATAAAAAAATAAATGTTATACTGTAAAAATAAATCTGTAAAGCAGCTAAAATTCTTCTAAGAAACTGGGCTTCTTAGAACTTTTTATGCAACGGCGATAACAAAAATGCATGTAACATATAGAGATTGGCACTATACACTGTAAAAAAAAATTCAAGAGGTTACTAAAAATTTCTTAGTAAATTTGTATTCCACAGCATTTTTTAGTAACCATTACAAACTTTTCTTTTGCAAGTGAAACAAGCATTTCTTTTGTAAACTGAACAAAAGAATTTTTTGTATAACTAACTTAAAAATTTTTAGTATGAGCCACCAAGCAAATTTTAATAATAACTCCAAAATTACTTTTAATAACCTTTACGTGCGGCCGAAAGGCAGGAGCTTCCTTCGAGCTGCATCCAGACTTCGGAAGCAAAAGATTTTCGGCAAAACCGCAATAGATGGCAGTACCAAACATTCCTACCCGCTCCGACAGGATTTTCATAATCCCTTTATTAACGAGACACTACATGCTTTCGGGGCGTATTTGGCGGTGGCAAATTTCGAACCCGGGACCTTTTAGCCTGGAGTCCGTTACTATAACCACTATGCTATCAAGGCCACACCAACTGAGTTTTAGTAAGATCTATTAAAAATATAAAACTATTAACTCTATTCGTTGCTAAATTTTTTCTAGTAATTCTTACAGATCTTTTTGTAACCGACTAAGATTACTAAAAATTTTTTAGTAATTACAAGGATCACTAAAGTTTTTTTAGTAGACGACCCTTTTTTTTTTACAGTGTACATTGAGAAAATCTATAAGACTACAAAACAAAATTTTATGTAACCGAGGAAGGTTACATGAGTTTTTTGCTGTTACCGTTACTTGAAAATTTCTTGGAATACAAATCTACTAAAAAAAATCTTAGTAATTGTACATTTTTTACAGTATATGTGGTAGACAGTTAAAAAAAAATTAGTTTCAGAAGGTTTTTTTTCTAAATTATCTAAAATTTTTTTTCTCAAGATGTAAAATTTTTTGAAAAAGTTATCATTGCTCTAAAATAAAAAAAAAATAATTGCAGAAAAAAAATGTCATAAGTCTTCAGCATAACCTAGTGCAGCCATACTCAATTTTTTTTCATGCGGGCCGTAAACGTAAGTTTCAGAATTTAGACTGGCCACAAACAGAATTTTCCGACTTTAAAGGGGCCGCAATACACTTATAAAAAGGTTTTAAAAAAGGCAATTAAAATAACATAAGTAGTCTAACAAAGTTAATATTATCACTAATTTTGTAGTGAAAGAAATAGCATAAAAAATTTTAACATCACACTTTCCAAATAATAAACTTCGTAGTTTATTTCTATTGTAAATGCTGTAGAAATATACCGCAAATTTTGCTGTTTGAAACTGGTATTGTAAAATGTTTTTCGCGCCATTTTTTTTTTTGTCTGTGACAAAAATTCCACTCTTAAAAGCAGTTATTAGCTGAATAATAGATATGAAATGTAATATTATAATAATGCTGAATTTCCAAGGAGATTTTTAAAAAATAAATACATGTTTTTCTCAATGAAGAAAAAAAGATTGTTGAAATATATCGAGCAAATTTAATTTAGCAGGACATTTTATTATTGTTGATGATTATTGTTATCGTTTGATTATTGCTGAATATTAAAAAATATTTACATCCCTACAAGACCAATGGGATTACATGAAAAAAGAACTTTTCACTAAGTAAATGGTTTTTAATGCAATTTGCAGATACAATCTGTTTTTTTATATATAATTATCTTCCCATGAAAATGTTTAAAAGAACGTTGAAGATTGCAAGTGCTTTTTTCTCATCCTGCATCTCAGTTAATTGTACATATATGGATTAGTGATTATGTACCTCAGGCCTCACATAATATGTCGCTGGGTCGCATGTGACCGGCGGGCCGTCAGCTGAGTATAGCTCATCTAGTGAATAAATATTCCAATTTTTTATAAAAAGTGGTCTGATAATTTCAAAGGAAACAGGTCTTAAAGCTCGCATATTTCACATAAGATTGCACCCTGCCTTGTCTTTCCTTAACTTTAATCATAAGTTAGTTTATCTCTTCTTTTTGCTGAATAAACTTATACATCAATGTGTACACTACTGAAGTTAACCTACTCTTTAAATTTTAATTCGGTAACTGTTTCTATTTTAAATGTATTTCACTAGAAGCGGAGAGTTAAGTTAGTTTATCGCTCCTTTTGCTGAAATAACTTATGTATCTATCTGTGCACAACTGAAGTTAACCTACTTCTTAAATTTTAATCCTGAAACAATTTCCATTTTAAATGTATTTCACTAGAAGCCAATTCAAGTATAACTATATATTTATCATGAAGAATTAAAGATGAAGAAGATTCTAGAGTTCCAACTTACTTCTGAGAAATGATTTCGTGTTTCTAAGAATACCTGTTTTCTTGGAATTGCTTTTTCTAAACCTAAGGCGAACTTTTACAGTGTTATTTCTTATTTTTAGCAGACATGGCAGGTTCTATCACGAAGATCTTTTCCTTATCCACAATTTCTCTATTTTGAAGATATTTTCAATATGAATTAAAATAAACTACAAGCTTTTAAAATAGCACACAATATAACGCTATAAAAGTTTGTAATGAAATCAACGAGGTTTTCAAAGTGTAATTAAATTGTGCGTTACTTAAATGTAATTAGATTGCATGTTTTTTTTGCTTAAAATTCTTTGCTATAATTAACAGATAATTAAAGTTCTTTTACATTCTTTACATCATTTATAGCATCGCATAAGTTTATTTTCTTAAATTTAATTACTTTTATTAATTCCTAAAAAGTGATTTACCAAAATAATGTTGTTTTAATATAGTTAAAACTTTAAAAATCAAGATAACTGCATTTTTGGGAACAAAACTAAATTTGTGAAGAGAAAGGATTTTAGTTTAATTTTTTTTTAATTTAATGCATTGTATTTCTCTATCGTTGGTCATGCATATATTTTTTTAGGAAAACTGAATTTGAGTGAAAAGAATTTTAAATGTATTTCACTAGAAGCGGAGCATAATTTTGTTTATAGCTCCTTTTGCTGAAATAATTTATGTATCAATCTGTACACAACTAATGTTAACCTACTTTTAAATTTTAAGCTTGTAACTGTTTCCATTTTAAATGTATTTCACTAGAAGCGAATTGAAGTAAAACTATATATATATTATGAAATATTAAAAATGAAGAAGATTCTAGAGTTCCAACTTATTTCTGAGAAATGAATTCGTGTATCTAAGAATACCTGTTTCTTAGAATTGCTTTTACTAAACTTAAGCATTGTCTTGAGAACAATATAGAAAATAGCGATTCCAAACTTTATCAAAATTGGTTCAGTAATTTCCAAGAAAACGGGTATTAAATCTTGCATATTTCACATAAAATTGAACAACAATGTCTTCCCTTAACTCCTTAAGGGATCAATATTTTTGAAAACAAAATTCAAATAATGCCTATTTTTTATGTCTTTTACAGAATTTTTAATCTTTCATCATCGTTTGTTTACCAAATTGAATCAAAAAATGTTTGGATTAAAATATGCAAAATTTATAGTAAAAATTTACTGCATGAGAGTAATAAATCATGACTGAATATAAATGCTCGTATGTGGTACGGGCCAATCATAATTTGCAAAAACACGTTGTTAATTTTGAGCTTAAGTTAATTTATCGCTGCTTTTGCTGAAATAACTTATGTATCAATGTGTACACAACTGAAGTTAACCTACTTTTAAAATTTTAATCCAGTAACTGTTTCCATTTTAAATGTATTTAACTAGAAGCGAATTCAAATAGAACTTTACATTTATCATGAAGTATTACAGATGAAGAAGATCCTAGCATTCCAACTTACTTTTGAGAAATGATTTCGCGTTTCTAAGAATACCTGCTTCTTGGAATTGCTTTTACTAAACCTTAGGCGGACTTTTACAGTGTTATTTCTTATTTTTAGCAGACACGGCGGATTCTATCACGAATATCTTTTCCTTATCCACAATTTATCTGTTTTGAAGATGTTTTTATATGAATGAAAACAAGCTACAGGCTTTTTAAATAACCCACAATATAACGCTCAAAAAGTTTGTAATTAAATCAACGAGGTTTTCAGAGTATAATTAAATTGTGCGTTATTTAAATGTAATTAGATTGCATGTTTTTTTGCTTAAAATTCTTTGCTGTAATTAGCAGAAAATTAAAATTCTTTTAAATTGGTTACATCATTTATAGCACTGCATCAGTATTTTTTACTTAAATTTAATTATCTTTATTAATTCCTAAGAAGGGATCTACCAAAATAATGTTGTTTTAATATAGTCAAAAGTTTAAAAATCAAGGTAATTGCATAATTTAGAACAAAATTAAATTTGTAAAGAGAAAGGTTTTTAGTTTTTTTTTTAAAAATTTCATATATTGAATTTCTCTATTGTTGGTCACGCATAACTTATTTAGAAAATATGGAGTCAAAAACATTGTCTAATTTCAAAAAGATATATTTTTAAAACAAATTAATTTAAGCGTATTTTTAAAGATTTTAATTGTTGAATATTATTAAAAGAAGCATAAATTATTTTTTAATAGCATAACATTTATTATTATAACTATAATTATTATCATTATTTAAATTAACTTACTTTACGATAATTTCATGTAAATTGTTCTTTCACAAATGAACAATAGTTTTAAAAAGTAAGGGGAACTTTTTTCTAAGAATTTTTTTGGTGTCCAGAAAGCAGAAATTTCAAATTATTTTTCAATATGGTGTCAGGAAAACTTGTGTAGTGTGTTATAAAAATGTACAATCGTTGTTTTATAATTATTTTTGCATGTAATTTAAAAAAATAAAAAAAAGTCATTTGTATCAATGTGCCTCATTCTCGGGGCAGATTGATACACCTCATGGAACACTTTGATACGTCTGGGAAAATGGAGACAAAATAACACCAATGCATATTTTTCATAGAAAAATAGTTAGCAAAACATTTTATATTTATTTACAGAAATTCAAATCGCCCACAAATTATTTGTAGGCAATATTTAAGCAATCAAAATAAAATATATGAAATACCTGATGTTCTGGCTGTTCCTTGTCTGATTGTTAGCTGTGGTAACTTTGTCATATCTGGCACTTCAACCCGATCATTATCTTCTTTCTTAGGAAGGGTAAAAAATTACCAGATTTTCTGTATATAAATCGGTTTATAAACGAACATAAAGTATAATTATATTAAAAATTCTTTTTATAATATAATTATCTGTATGCTGTTCTGCAGCTAGTTTCTCTTACTTAACATTTCTCATGTGGAAAAAACTTTTTTCTCTGGAGACTCGATATAAATTTGAGATTTTCCAGGCTGCCGTCGTTTTCTTTTGTCTAATTCTACTAGCACTAGATGCTGCGTAAGTTCGTACGTCTTCTGTTTGCAAAATTACTATAAAATGTTCTAATATAAAGAAATTAGAGCTATTTCACTTCATTAAAAACTAATATTAGAAATTTTTGGCGAAAAATTGTTGGATTAAGGTGTGTATGGTTAAAATAATAATAAAAGGTAATGAAAAAATAAACTAGAAAAGGATATAGGCTGTATCAATGTGCCCCGACATAGGCTGTATCAATGTGCCCCGACATAGGCTGTATCAATGTGCCCCGTACAGGCATTCTGAATGAGTCTCAAATCCAACACTTCATAATTTATCTAACAATAAAGAATGATGAACTGATAAAGATTAGCTTTACTTGCCAGGGAGAGTATTCTTTTAGGTTGAAAATACCGGAACAGTTGTATAATACTATTTCAATTGTACAACTCAAATTTACTTTTGACTTGTGTAGTGTGTTATACCAAAAACTTGTGTAGTGTGTTATAAAAATGTACAATAGTTGTTTTACATATTATTTTTGCATGTAATTAAAAAAAATAAAAAAAGTAATTTGTATCAATGTGCCCCATCTCCGGGGCAGATTGATACACCTCATGGGACACTTTGATACGACTAGGAAATTCGAGACAAAATAACACCAATGCATATTTTTCATAGAAAAATAGTTAGCAAACCATTTTATATTTATTTATAGAAATTCAAATTGCACACAATTTATTTGTAAGCAATGTTAAAGCAATCAAAATGAAATGTATAATAACCTGATGTTCTGGCTGTTCTTTGTCTGATTGTTGGCTGTAGTAACTTTGTCATATCTCGCATTTTAACCCCAGCATTATCTTCTTTCTTAGGAAAGGTGAAAATATTACCAGGTTTTATTATAGGATTTATTATAAAGGATAATTATTTTAAATTATATATTTATAATATAATTATCCTGAGCTGTTCTGCAGCTTGTTTCTCGTACTTAACTTTACTCATGCCGAAAATACTTTTTTCTCTGGAGAATCAATATAAGTTTGAGATTTTCCAGGCTGCCGTCCTTTTCTTTTGTTAATCCTACTAGCACAAGATGTTGGGTAAGTTCGTACGTCTTCTGTTTGCAAAAATACTATAAAAAGTTCTAATATAAAAAAATAGAGCTATTTCACTTCAATAAAAACTAATATTAGAAATTTTTCGCGAAAATGGTTGGATTAAGGAGTGTAAAAAAAAAAAAAGTAATGAAAAAATGAACTAGAAAAGGATTTAGGTTGTATCAAAGTGCCCCGACAGAGACTATATCAATGAGCCCCATACAGCCATTTTGAATAAAATGAATCTCAAATCCAACACTCCATAATTTATCTAACAATGAAGAATGAGGAAGTGATAAAGAGTAGATTTACTTGCCAGAGAGAGTATTCTTTTCGGTTGAAAATACTGGAACAGTTGTATGATACCATTTCAATTGTACAACCCAAATTTACTTTTGACCTACAAAAACAATTAATCACTCGTGCCATTTCATCAAACTACTGAATCATTCCAAAACTTTCTGTATTTAGTTGAGTGCACTAGTATCACCTTTTCGAGCTGTTGTGAAACTTCCTATAATGACCCTGTGTGCAGTACAGGGGGTGTATCAATTTGCCCCAGTTGCCCCTACCGCAAAGAATTCGAATTTTTTTTATTTTCAATTTCTAAATTTAAAACCGTAAACATTGTTCAGCATAAAAAAATAATAAACACATTTTGAAAGGAAATTAGATTAAATATGTTTTCAAAGACTTTAATTATTCAATAATCCTAAAAGAAGCACGATATATTACTATTATTATTAATGTTATTATTATTATTATTATTATTATTATTATTATTATTATTATTATTATTAAAATAATATTATTATTACTATAATTATTATATACATTAGTTCATTTTATGAAAATTATGCGTGACCTTCTTTTTCACAAATGAACAATAGTTTTTAAAGTATCACACATAATCCAAAATCTTTAGTATTTAATTTATTAAATTTAATTTTTTAACCTTTTTGGGTCTGATTTTTTATTTTCACTTTGAGGAAAAAAATACTTTTATTTTAATAACGTTAGTCTTAACGATCCACATAGTTGTACTGGTGTTTAAAGATTATTTCAATATCTGAAGTCAAACGAATGTTATTATTTTGTCCCTATTCAGTTTATATGATAATGTACTAAAAAAGAGTTTTTGAAGACTTTTGAAAAATAATATCTTTGAACTTTCTAATTTTTTTGTGTTTTATCGCACATGATAGGTTCAGAAAAGTAACTTATATTTTAAATTTAAAAAGTGATAAATATGTATTAAATAAAGGAATTACCTATAGTGCCAAGAGAATTAAATGAACTTTTATTGTTCCTATTATTACTATTATTATCAAATAATAAAAGGAATCTTTATAATAAAGGAATAGACCTATATAATGATTTCTATATGTAGAAAATAACTAAGCAAGTGTTATGATAAAATAATTTTCGATGAAAAGACATGTACTATTAATAGTACAGCAGAAACGAAGCATACTTTTAGTTGCAAATTTATTATTTTTATGTACACATATTTTACCTTTTAATATGGATGAAATGTAACAAAACACCTATTTTTGCCAAAGATTTCAATTTTCAAGTAAGCGTTCTATCAACTAATGAAATAAATATCTACTCATTTAATTTGTTTGGTGATTATTATTACATATACATATTTTATATTTTTAGAAAACATTGATTCTGTTAAAAGGCTTAATTTAAGAAATATATGAATATACAAAAGGCATTTCGTTGGTTCAATTCAGTGTAGCTCAAATTGAATAGTAAGGAAAATAAATCAGAATTTTTGATTTAAATATGAGAAATTAAAATTGATTTCATTGAAATATAAAAAGTAACATATATCGCATCACGTATTGGTTGAAAAAGGATTTTGGTACGACATGTTAGAAAATGAATACAGTAATTCACTGTGTTCAGTAACATATTTATGAAATACAAGTTCATTATAAAGATAATTTTGGCACTATTGTTTCACTTTCATACAGACATACTTCCCGATGTCATTAAAAAATCATATATAATAATAAGTCAGGAAATTTTAATATAACATATTCATCCACATATACACATAAAATTAATATAAATATAGAGAAAAATGGATTTAAGGAATCTCAAAATATAAAAATATACCTAAATTTAATTTAATTTTTTTTTTCTAGTATTAGGATTATGATTTTTGTTTTACACTGTTTAACCTCCTCAGTCCTGAGACAAATTTTACTTGGCACCACAAAAACAAGTATAATTTTTTTATGAAACATCTACAAACATGTATTAGGTTGTATATCGATGCTTCTAACATGCACACATCTATTAAAAAAGTCTAAATGTAATTTTAGCAATTCTAACAGAAATTAAATTAATTTAAAGGGTGATTTTTAGTGTCGCCTCCAGGCGACATCAGGACTGAAGAGGATAAGTATGAAACAGTTGAAATTATTAAAACAAATTTTTAAAGTAGAAATTTTTTTATATTCATCATTGATATGGGGCCACTTTTATACTGTTATTATCCCTTCTTCTTTAAAGTACAAATTTTCTGATGTCTCTCAATATTGAAGGCTGTGGATAAGAAGAAAAAGTGCTCGTATTTCCAACATAGAAAAAAACTGCCCATTCTCAAGTATCTCTTACAAATTTAAATTTATTACGTTTCAAGACTTTGAATTTTTATTAGAATGCCTCATCATCAATCAAATTAACTGTTACCTGTAGAAATTATAAAGCAATAAATATTTTATTGAGAAAACATTTGTTGCCTGATTTCTTTTGTAACTTAATATATCTTATATTGCGCAGAAGAAGTAAAAAGACTGTTCTATTTTTTAAATTTCAATCAATGTATTTTTATCGATAGTTTAACCAGGAGAAATTCAACAAGAAGCCAATTAATATCCATTTTTAGTCGTAAACCGTAGATTTGATTTTTAAAAACATATATAATAAATAAAACATTCAAGATTCTGGGGATAAAAAACTTGACTGCTTTTTTAGACAACATAGTTAATCTCAAAGAATTCCTTTTTTTATTTTTTATTTTATTTTTTAAGTCAGATGATAAAAAACATGTGTGCTTATTTTCTCAAATGCAATGGACTTGGATGGTGGAATTGAAAGATATTCCTGAAAGTATAAAATTGAAATTTAAAATTTTAATGTAAACAAAATTGATTCTTAACATGTTTCTTTCGCTTTTTTGGCATAAAAGTGAAAAAAGAAAAATAAATGTTATAAAAGTTAAAATAGTAGAATTTAAGAATGTCGATTTTTTTTACATTATCATATAAATTACTAATAAGCTAATTAAATTTTCACAGTGTTTTTTATTCATCGAATACATAAAAAAGTTCACTATTGAATTAAAAAAAATCTGAATAAATTAAATTACTGTTACGTATCAAATTTAAAATCCCATAAGTTAAAAAAAAGGTTTACTTAAAGACTTTTTTACGTAAACAAAAGATAAAAACTTTCAAAACATTTCTGTTTTGAAAATTTTCAATGTTAAAATGTTATTTTATAATTTTTAATGTTAAAATGTTATTTTGTAATTTTTAATGTTGAAATTGTATTTTATAATTTTTTATGTTAAAATTTTATTTTAAAGTAAAATTTGAAAAGTATAAAAACCGACAAGTTTCAACCATTCTGTGAAAATTATCATTATATTCAGTACAAGCGACACAAATATTTATTTATTTACAATGCACATTACGAATTACATATTTACAATACATTATATTTGCAATACATATTTGTTGAATATTTAGGGTAACATCCCCAGTAATTGGCACATTAAGGATTTGTCTTTAAATTTATTTCTATTTTCATTACCAAGAAATAAAATATTTACTTGCAAATATTTTAAAGTCAAAGTGTGCATATATGTGCATCTATTTTGTCCACTAAAAGCAAAAATACTTGAAAAAGTATTTTTATAAAAATATATTTATAAAAAGTTGCTGTAATCACCAGTAATTGGCACTTAGACTTTTACACAATTAAAGTAACCCTTTTCAACAAAACAAAACTGTTATCAATTAAAATTTAAAATGTACTATAAATCAGATAATAATAAATTTAAATGCATGCTTTTCTTGAGCCAGAGAAGAAGCATTTGCAACAAAAATGGCTCATTTGATACAAACCATAATTGTTTCTCTTTCCTAAGCACTATTGTCATTTAGTAGCATAAATCAAAGTTATAATCTGTAAAGTAAATGAGCATATAACTGGTATATAATCTTTCATTTTTAAAAGACTAGATATAAATCTTATTTTAGGCCATTTTTGCAGGATGTGCCAATCACTGGTGCCTGCCAATTACTGGCGATGTTACCCTAATATGTAAATTATCACTTTAATATGTAAAACTAACATTGTGAAAAAATGTCCAAGCCGGGGATCTAATTCCTAAATCTTTGGAATAGCGCTCCAAGTGCTGTACAATATAAGCTATGAGAACGATGCCCAGCTTAGCATTTCCCATTCTTATATGTTGGTAAGGCTGCCCTGCACAGCACAAGATGGAAGTTTTGATGAGCACACAATCTTCAGGCATAACATGAGAAGCAAATAAACCCAGCATCGGTGAACTTTTTTATACAATAAAAAAATACAATTTGTACAATACAAAATAGACAAATATTAATTGTAAATATGTAATTTGTAATGTACATTGAAAATATATAAATATTTGCTTCTCTTGTACTAAAGTTTGACCCTGATGATGACCACAGAAAACAGGAAATTTGCCGGTTTTTAGAAGTTTTCCAAAACAAATTTGACTTTGAAAGAGACTTGAAATTTGGTATGAACTTAGCATGTAATAATAGAATGAAGCCTATTGAATATCAATAATCTCGATTAAATAACTCTCGATTTATTCGACTCTCAAAATCTTCGTTCTGATAAGAGCTATATAAAAAGTTTCGAAATTATTTATTTTAAAGAGTGAATATAAAAACAATAAAAAACACAAACTTTGCAAAAATAATGGAGTCAATCCGTTAATTATTAGTTGCTGAGATATTAGAAATCATATTTTCCACACTCTTCTGCTTTTCATGACCTTGTATTTAATTCAAATTTCAATTTAAAGATATAATTTAATTGGAAATCATTTTTGGAGTTATAAGGATGTTTCATTTACACAGTTCAGTAATAGAACATTTAAAGTTTATGATGTCATCAAGCTACGATTTTAAACACTCTATCTACAGAACAAATTGATATAGAGGCTTGAAATAAGTTACGTACTTACTCCGTAATAGTGCGACAAAATCTATTTAATTTCAATAAAGCTAGTTATTCGGATTTTCGAAAGATTTGTTCTGGTGAATTTTCAGAAATTTTCGAAAATTTTCTGAATTATTTCTTTTAAAGCATGAATGTAACATAAATGAATGCAACATAAAACACGTTTAAATTTTATTTTGGAAAATTGCAATGCATTTTATAAATAATTTATACATGTTTTACTTTCATATTTTATACTATGCATATCCATGTTGGGTAAGTATTACAGTGGCCCCGAACGACTAGTTATAGGGTCAGGTGGGGGTAATTATGACCAGGGGATAACTATAACCACTTCCATATTGGAGAAAACTGCATACGGTGACATTTTGTTTTATGCTTAAATATTGACCTCATAATGTATTTTTCATTTTAGATATCCTTTATCATTATTCATTATTTTTTATATCCGAATAGCTAACAAAGTCTACTAAAAGTTTTCATTAATTTATTTATCAGCTTAAAGTTTTAGTAGGCTCAATTTTATGGGGATAACAAATATGGGGAAGAAATATAAAGAGAAAATATAGGGGTCATAATATCCCTACTAGTAGCTTTTATTACCCAAAACTTTTGGGATTGGGCGATTTTGATGGAATAAATATAACAATCCTTTATCTTAAAAAAATAAAAGCTATGAGAATTTAAACTTTAAAGAGGTGTTTTTAAAGGGTCAAAGTTACTTCCTATGTACTAAAAATATCACTTTTCCAAATAGAAAAAAAGTAACGAAAATATAGCAATGGTTGAAAATGTATGAAGTGGTCATAGTTATCCCTTCTGACACTATATGTGATGTTAAAAATTAGGGCCTCCGTGGCTGAATGGTCAAAGCACCACGGCGGTAATTGCCTTCGAGTGTAGAAGGTTGGTAGTTCGAATCCCGCTGGCTCCATTGCACGCACTTTTTGTGTAGAGCTCCTGGTTGTATATCTCTTGTGTTGTAAAATTTCCTTGTACTATCTTGTCCCTGTATATTGACGATGACTTAGAAGCAGGCTTCATGTCGAGCACACAAGTCAGATGTATGTTGTTCAATAAATAAATGTTAAAAATTCTATTCTACACAGAGATAGATATTTTTCGTGTAATTAGTAGCAAAGAAAAATTTTGATTATATTAATACCGCTGTTTTGAATAAAATAAGTAATATAAAGAGAATTAAGCAATATTATTTACATATTAAATATTACATCACTAACAATAAAGCACTTTTTTAAAAAAAAATAAAGAGACTTTTAGTACAATTTATTTGATTATCACAAAACTTTTTAAAAACTTTTCGGGCAATTAAATTTTTACAAGCTATTAAATACCAGAATACTATTTTCTTTCTAAAGTCGCGCAAATGAATTTAAGTACTAAAACTTCCTGTAATTTTTCCGTTAAACAGCTGTTTCAGCAAGTTTTAACTTCAAGAAAAATGAAGCACGAAAATCGAGAAAAATTAGGAAACAAAACAAAAGATGTAGCGTAGAAGAAGAAAAAAATAAATAAAGTACAAAAAATTGCAGACAGGGCAAATTTAATTGCTATGATTTGCTGTATAGTACAAGAATTAAATAAACGTGATTAAATAATAATAATAAAAAAACCTTTTCTAACTAAATTTTTCTGAAACAACGTAAATATGCGTAAATACGATACGTACGTATTATTTCTAAAAATTTTAGAATTTTTAGTCAGCATAAAGGCAGATAGCAACAAATTTATAAATTTAAAAAAAAATGAAATGAAGTTTAAAAATAAGCATGAAATATGCGAAATTATTTACACTATTCAAAGTCTGAAATAGTTCTCATTTGCTTCTTTATGAATAGGAGAAAATCTACATAAATGTAGATTACTTTTAATATTAATATAATTCAGTGATTTTTTTTTCAAAATGTGGGAATTATTCTTAATTTATTTTGAAGATAGCAATTTAGCATTAAAAAGGTACAAAAACAAGGGCACTAGTGAAAATAAATAAATTAAAGTTTATCTAACACACGTGTATTGGAAGACGAGGGAAGAATCCTTATTATTATTATTATTATTACTCAAAATTATGTTCATTTTTGATAAATGGCCATTCCTGTTGACAAAAATAATTTATGCAATTTTTCTAAACAACTGGATATTGTGGAAAGACGAAACCATGCAATTGTGTCCAGTAAAATATATTAAAAACCTACGATTTGTGTTGTGAAGTATGCTAAATTTTATAAAATTTTTCTTTTATTTTAAAAAAAGGAAAAGCGAGAAAATATTCACGGCTTAAGTTTTTGAAATATATTTGATTGTTCATGCGTAAAATTTGTTTGTGCAGATACAAAAATAGTTCTCATTTTTACAACAATAAATAATATATTATTGTCTCAATTTTTCAAGTCGAAAACTATTATTGTATTTTACTTATTTAAGCTAGTAGATTGTTTACTGTTAGTGCAAACGTTATAATTCTTATTTATCAAACGATACTTCATAACATTGAGATTTATTAATTCCTATGAATTTTTTTTTAATCCAATTCTTTATTTCAGAAAACAATTTCCTAAGTCTTCCTAAGTCGAAAATACACTAGGTCAGTTTTTTTGGATGAACAATATATCTTGTGGTGCTTATGGTTGACATGCAACGAACGTTTTCCCAGGCTCAGAATTACTGTTGCTTAAAGTGATGTCACCTGAAATTGTTTTGCTTCTGGCATATCCTTTGATAACGAGTAATTTATCTCAAGAACAACTATTTTTCAAAACTGAGTGCTTTTTTCTTCACTTGGAGAGAATCTTGGATAACATACGAGATCTAAGATTCATATATAAAATAAATAAATTCGTAATACTTAAACGTCATGAAAGCTGGAAAATATTTCCAGATTTAAATCAACGTATAAAAAATATCGTTATTACGAATAAAAAATGTAATATTTCTTTATAGATCGTGTATTAAAAAGTATATACTAAATCTTTTTAAAATAAATTTTAAAATCTCTGGAATAATATACCAATGAATTGAATTCTTAAAAAAGTATTTCTGATTTTTATAACAATAAATTTTATATTATTGTCTCAATTTTGCAAGTTAACTCCATAAATTATTATTTTTTAATTTATTTAAACTTTTAGATTATTTACTTTTAGTGCAAATGTTATTATTCTTATTTATGAAACGATTCTTCATAACATAGAGGTTTTTTCATTTCTATGAAATTGGTTTTTTTTCGATACTTTATTTCAAAAATCAATTTTCTAATTCTTCCTAGGTCCAAACATACCAACTCAATTTTTTGATGAAAAATACATCTTGTGGTACTTATGGTCGACAATATTATTTTATTTAATTTATTTAAACTATTGCATTATTTACAGTTTAAACAAACATTATAATTCTTATTCATTAAACAATACTTCATAACACTGAAGTTTCTTCATTTCCAAGATTTTTTTTTCCAATTCTTTATTTCAGAAAAGAATTTCCTAAGTCTACCTAAGTCGAAAACACACGAGCTCAGATTTTTAGATGAACAATATATCTTGTAGTGCTTATGGTTGACATGCAACGTTTCCCAAGATCAGAATTACGGTTGCTTAAAGTGATGTCACCTGAAATTGTTTTGCCACCGGCACATCCTTTGATAACAAGTAATTTATCTCAAGAACAACTATTTTTCAAAACTGAGTGCTTTTTTGTTCACTCTGAGAGAATTTTGGATAACGTATGAGATCTAAGTATTGTATTATTCATATTTGAAAGAAATAAATTCGTAATACCTAAACATCAGGAAAGCTGAAAAATATTTCCAGATTTAAACAAACTTATAAAAAATATAGTTATTATGAATAAAAAATGTAATATTTTTTAATTGATCGCATTCAAAATAGTATATACTAAATCGTTTTAAAATAAAATTTAAAATCTTTGTAATGATAGATCAAAGAATTGAATTATTAAATTAAAAAAAATATTTTATGGAGACATATTTAACATAAACTATTTTTTTAGATTTTTTTTGAATCAATAAATGTAGGTGTGATATTGTATTTTTCTAAATAATACAATTACATTTTGAACATATCATGAAACACAGAATCAAATATTAAGGTACCCGAAAAATGTTATTTAAGTCGCAAGGCTGGCCACACCACCTCTCTGGTAAACGTGAGGTACTGTGCTAGAATCTCATCGCGCCCGCCAGCCTAATTGTTCGAAATTTTCCATGGTTTTCTTCGAACCTTGGATTTTCTTGCGTAAATATGGGTTAGATTTCTTCACATTTCCCACGTATAGGCAATTAACCGTCATAAATAAGGCTAACAAATTGACATAGACCACCAGAGACCATTTGTGCAAATGTTGTAATTCTTATTTGTAAGACATAATAATATTAATAACATCGAGATCTTTTTATTTCTATGGATTTTTTTCCTCAATTATTTATTTCAGAAAACAACTTTCTAAGTCGAAAACACACTAGCTCAGTTTTTTTAGATGAACAATATATCTTGTGGTGCTTATGGTTGACATGCAATGTTTCCCAAGATCAGAATTACGGTTGCTTAAAGTAATGTCACCTGAAATTGTTTTGCCACTGGCACATCCTTTGATAACAAGTAATTTATCTCAAGAACAACTATTTTTCAAAACTGAGTGCTTTTTTGTTCACTCTGAGAGAATTTTGGATAACGTATGAGATCTAAGTATCATAGAAGGCGGCAGCCTTCAAGTGACGCAGCTTTAAACCTACCATCGTCAAAACCTACCATCGTCATACGGGTAGATGCGGAACTTCATATATACAGCTAACTCAACATCAAAGATAATCGGAAAAGCCGCCTTCTAATAACTCAGCAAATATTGGTCAGAATGGTCCAATTTTTTTAATATAGTCTTATATTCCCAGTCTAATCCTATCCTATAATTTTTACATTTCTACGTGCCGTATATTTTTAGATCTCGATAACCATTTTAAAACTGTAATCGATGGTGTTTGTTCCTGATAATGAGATCTAGGAAACGGGCTGGGAGATTTTATTAAAACTTATATATAATATGAATCTCTTTAAGATAGAGGTAATAAGACTTGCCTTGTTTCTAGGAAAACTCTTGTTTGTTATATATTGGTCTTGGAAAATTGGACTATATTAGCTCGCGGATTACATGTTATTCTATGGGTTAGCAGACAGAGCCTGAGTGAAAAAGTTAACAGTTAAAAAGTCACAGTTAAAACACCTGAATCGAAGCAATAAATGTTTTTTAAACTACAAAAACATCTTATCATGTGCTTTAAAACATTCATTAAATATATACTAAATCAAATTTCTATTTATTTTGCCTTTATTTTTCGTAAGAAGGAAATATTACGTTTCTTACATTGGATATTTTTGCATTTTGTGGAAAAAATATTTTGAATCCTTTTTTAAAATAGGAAAATATTTTTTAATTATACATATTCAATATACTTTCGACTTATGATTTTTTTTTTAAGTTTTCAAACAAAAATTATTTTAAATTATTTGTTGTTGGAAAGTCATGTATTCATACGCCTAGGGGCGCCACTTGTCTAGTTTTGTTTTGAATCCGAATCCGAACGCGGCAAGTTACACGGAGCATTTTTCATTCAGGTAGTAATATTCTTACATAATGTCCATTAAATTGATATAGAAAATGCACGAATTAAAAAATATAAACCAGACAAGATAGAATCATTAAGTAATTTTCAGGTTTTAATAATCCACATGTTGTTTCTTGTTACGCCAATTGAATCTCGCAATGTCAATATACAAGGAATAAGCTCTGCAATAAAGTTAACCGGAGAATCTTGCAATGGATTATTAATTAATACAGAATGTGTAACTTTGCTTGTATTTTTGAAGACTTATGGATTACAGTGTGGAGGTAGGATATATTCAAAATTTTACGAGAATGCCAGTTAAAAATCTGGACTGCATTTTGTTTTGTTTTGTTTTGTTGTCAGTAATTTTGGGTGAAATGCAGTTTACTCTCCTTCGCCAAGGAACTTTTTATGTGTATTGTTTGATAAACAATTTTACCTCTATATATTTTTTGTTTATTTTTTTAATTTTTTCGCTGCTTGAGCAAAGAATAGGTTTGCATTAATCATAATTAATAAACGGAAACTTACTGGCTTGCTTAAAGTATTGTTTTTAAATACAGGGTACAAAATTCATGAATTTTCTTAAATCCCAGTTTATTTTATTAAAATTTGTCATTTCATGAAAATAAAATTATTGCATATCTTTTATCTTTGAGTTTAAGTGTTAAAACACTTTTCAATGTTTGCATTTTAACATGTTTTGCAGATAATACATTTTGTGAATTTCACAGAGTTGACTGTATTATACTCTATTATAAGCATTCATTATGATTTCTAGTACATTATTACATTTAAATTACTCTTTTTAAAATTGTAAACAAAAGATGAGCACATTATATTTGTGCAATGTCTTGTCCCAAGTTACACACACTTGAGGGACTTTACAATTTCTATATATTGCTTGTTTTAAACTTAAGTGAAATGTTGGCTAAAACATTTTCAGTTTCATAAATTATTTCAATTTGAAATATTTTAGTAATCGCTACTACTGTTATTCCTTCGACCAATTTCGCCAAATTATACATAATCACATATTTTTTTATTTTAAATAATGAAAAAACAAATAATTAGTAAAATATTAATAAAAAGTCAAAATAAAAATCAATGACATTTTAAATATACAAATTGTATTTAATGTCATTGAATGTGACATTCACAATCATCCATTATTGGAATTTAATCTTATAGTTTGGCGATAATTTTTTGGTCGACGGGATAACCTAGTAGTACCTAGTAATCTATAAAGCTAACAAGTAACATTTATACAACATTTCATTAACTCGATTCCTCTTAAGTAAATTTGAATAAGCGACGGCAAGAATCCATTGCAAGATTCTCTGGTTAACTTTATTGCAGACTTTATTCATTGTATATTAAGACATTGCAAGATTGAATTTGCATAACAAGAAACATCCATGTGGATTATTAAAACCATGAAAATTACGTAGTGATTCTATCATGTCTGTTCTATGTTTTTCAATTTGTGCATTTTCTTTATCAATTCTATTCTAAATAAATAAATTCTACCTGAATGAAGAATGCTAATAACGTGTTCTCATTCAAATCAAAACTAGACAAGTGGCACCTTCTTAATATGGAATATAATATAGAATGTATGAAAACTTATGAATTAGAGGGGGGAGGCAGAATATATTCAAAATTTTATGAGAATGCCAGGTAAAAATCCTGTATTGTACTTTTTTTTGGTTTGTTGTCAAAAACTTTTTTCTCATGTCTATGAATAAATTACTCCTTGCACCAACATAAGATTTTGTTGTCAGTAGCACAGCCAAGGGGGTGGTTTTGTGAACTACATCCATGAATCGCTAAAAAAAGAAAAAAGCAAATTGCATAAAAAATGGGAATTACCTCCACAAATTGTTTAAAATGTGAATTACGTCCATGAATCATGTAAAAAAGCGAGAATTATATTCATAAATTGTATGAAAAATGCAAATTACGTCTATGAATCGTGTAGTAAAACATAAATTATGTTCATAAATCGCTCAAAAAACACGAATTTTGGCGGCAAAAAGCTGAAATGGAAATTACCTCTATAAAACGCATGAAAATAGCGACTTGCATTCATGAATTGCATACAAAATGTGAATTACGTTCATGAATCGCTCAAAAAATGCAAATTACGTCCATGAATTGCATAAAAACGTGAATTACGTTCATAAATCACTCAAAAAATGCGAATCACTTCCATGAATTGTGCAAAAAAACACGAATAACGTTCAGAAATTGCAAAAAATGCAAATTACATCCAAGAATTGGTTAAAAAAAGCGAATTACATTCATAAATCCTATAAAAACACAAATAATGTCAATAAATCGATCAAAAAACTGAAATTTCGTCGATAAAAAGCTCAAAAGATGCAAATTATGTCTATGAATCACATAAGTATAGCAAATTACGTCCATAAATCATGTAAAATGTAAATTACATTCATTAATCGCCTAAAAATCGCGAATTATGTCCATGAATCACTCAAAAAAAGCGAATTGCATAAAAAACATGAATTGAGTCCACAAATCACTCAAAACGTGAATTACGTCCATGAATTGTTTAAAAAAGTGAGAATTACGTTCAGAAATTGTATGAAAAACACAAATTATGTCTATGAATCGTGTAGTAAATCGGGAATTATGTTCATAAATCACTCAAAAAACACTAATTTTGGCAGCAGAAAGCTGAAACGCAAATTACGTTCATAAATCACTCAAAAAATGCAAATCACTTCCATGAATCATGCAAAAAAATACTAATAACATTCATAAATTACAAAAAATGCGAATTAGGTCCAGCAATTGGTAAAAAAAGTAAATTACATTCATAAATCCTATAAAAACACAAATAACGTCAATAAATTGATCAAAAAATGCAAATTTCGTCATCAGAAAGCTCAAAAAATGAAAATTATGTCTACAAATCGCATAAATATAGCAAATTACATCCATAAATCATGTAAAATGTAAATTACATTCATTAATCGCATAAAAATCGCGAATTATGTCCATGAATCGCATAAAAAGCGCGAATTGGGTCCACAAATCGGTCAAAACGTGAATTACGTCCATGAATTGTTTAAAAAAGTGAGAATTACGTTTAGAAATTGTATGAAAAACACAGATTATGCCTATGAATCGTGTAGTAAAATGGGAATTATGTTCATAAATCACTCAAAAAACACGAATTTTGGCAGCAGAAAGCTGAAACGCAAATTACGTCTATAAATCGCATAAAAATAGCAAATAGTGTTTTGCATTCCTGAATTGCATAAAAACGCGAATTACATTCATGAATCGCTCAAAAAACACAAATTACGTTCATGAAACGCATAAAAACGTGAATTACATATTCATAAATCACTCAAAAAATGCAAATCACTTCCATGAATCGTGCAAAAAAACACTAAGAACGTTCATAAATTACAAAAAATGCGAATTACGTCCAAGAATTGGTAAAACAAAGCAAATTACATTCATAAATCCTATAAAAACACAAATAACGTCAATAAATCGATCAAAAAATGCAAATTTTGTCGATAGAAAGCTCAAAAGATGCAAATTATGTCTATGAATCGCATAAGTTTAGCAAATTACGTCCATAAATCATGTAAAATGTAAATTACATTCATTAATCGCATAAAAATCGCGAATTATGTCCATGAATCGCATAAAAAGCGCGAATTGGGTCCACAAATCACTCAAAATGTGAATTACGTCCATGAATTGCATAAAAATGTGAATTATGTTCATAAATCACTAAAAAAATGTGAATCACTTCCATGAATCTGCAAAAAAACACGAATAACATTCATAAATTGCAAAAAATGCGAATTACGTCCAAGAGTTGTGTAAAAAAGTGAATTACATTCATAAATCCTATAAAAACACAAATAACGTCAATAAATTGATCAAAAAACACAAATTTCGTCGACAGGAAGCTGAAAAAAACGTAAATTATGTCTATGAATTGCATAAAAATAGCCAATTACGTCCATAAATCATGTAAAATATAAATTACATTCATTAATCGCATAAAAATTGCGAATTATGTCCATAAATTGCTCAAAAATGCAAATTACATTCATAAATCGCATAAAAAACACGAATGATGACCATGAATTGCACAAAAAATGCGAATTACACCCAACATTAAATTAATTTGCAGAAAGTTTTTGGTTTTATACAAGTTTGCCAACAAGAACCTACAAGTTATCCTGAAACCCATTCTAAACCAACAAAAATTTAATGGAAAGATAAATTTGTCCAAGAAAGACAAAATAATTTCCATTGACATACATTGACCAGAATCGAAAAATTCCTATTGAAATCTATCCTATACACTCCAAAACCAGAAAGAAAAAAATCCCTCCAAGAGTAACTCAATCTATCTGCTGCAAAATAAAATACATTGAAATGCAACTGAACAAGAACCTGAAAATTACATTTGAAATCAAACCGAAACCAGATTCAACCCCCCCCCCCCCAAAAAAAAAAAAAAAAAAATCCAACCATATCTCGATTCGGGTAAGAAAACTTAATTTCCATAGATACGTGTGGTCAGAAATCTGGAAATTCCATTTAGTCTATGGGTTAGCAAACCTTAATTCAATCTGAAAAAAAAAAAAAAAAAAAAAAAAAAAATTCTGACAAGCAGAGTTGTATAATATAGACGCACGCCATGTGCAGAAAATTTTATGAAGAAACAATTTTTATTTATTTATTTCGGCAAAGAATTGCGTAAAAAAAAAAAAGTGTATCTCAACAAAGAATCATGTAAAAAAACCCAACATTTCGACAAAATATCACACGAAAAACGTTAATTTCATCCAAAGACCGCAATAAAAACATTATTTCAATCCATGAATCGCATAAAAAATATGAATTCCATGCATGAATCGCATAAAAAATGTGAATTACATGCATGAATCGCATAAAAATGTGAACTACATCCATGAATCGCTAAAAAAAAAAAAAAAGCAAATTGCATAAAAAATGGGAATTACGTCCACAAATTGCTTAAAATGTGAATTACATCCATGAATCATGTAAAAAAGTGAGAATTATATTCATAAATTGTATGAAAAACGCAAATTACGTCTATGAATCGTGTAGTAAAACATGAATTATGTTTATAAATCGCTCAAAAAACACGAATTTTGATGGCAGAAATCTGAAACTGAAATTACCTCTATAAAACGCATAAAAATACTGAATTGCGTTCATGAATTGCATAAAAAATGTGAAATACGTTCATGAATCGCTCAGAAAACGCAAATTACATCCATGAATTGCATAAAAACGTGAATTATGTTCATAAATCACTCAAAAAATGCGAATCACTTCCATGAATTGTGCAAAAAAAAACATGAATAACGTTCATAAATTGCAAAAAATGTGAATTACGTCCAAGAATTGGTAAAAAAGCGAATTACATTCATAAATCCTATAAAAACACAAATAACGTCAATAAATCGATCAAAAAACACAAATTTCGTTGATAGAAAGCTCAAAAGATGCAAATTATGTCTATGAATAGCATAAGTATAGCAAATTACGTCCATAAATCATGTAAAATGTATATTACATTCATTAATCGCATAAAAATCTCGAATTATGTCCATGAATCGCTCAAAAAAAGCGAATTCCATAAAAAACGTAAATTGGGTCCACAAATTGCTCAAAACGTGAATTACGTCCATGAATTGTTTAAAAAAGTGAGAATTACGTTCAGAAATTGTATGAAAAACACAAATTATGTCTATGAATCGTGTAGTAAATCGGGAATTATGTTCATAAATCACTCAAAAAACACTAATTTTGGCAGCAGAAAGCTGAAACGCAAATTACGTTCATAAATCGCTAATAAAATGCGAATCACTTCCATGAATCATGCAAAAAAAATACTAATAACATTCATAAATTAAAAAAAATGCGAATTAAGTCCAACAATTGGTAAAAAAAAAGAATTATATTCATAAATGCTATAAAAACACAAATAACGTCAATAAATCGATCAAAAACACAAATTTCTTCGACAGAAAGCTCAAAAAATGCAAATTATGTCTACGAATTGCATAAATATAGCAAATTACATCCATGAATCATGTAAAATGTAAATTACATTCATTAATCGCATAAAAATCGCAAATTATATCCATGAATCGCATAAAAAACGCGAATTTGGTTCACAAATCGTCAAAACGTAAATTACGTCCATGAATTGTTTAAAAAAGTGAGAATTACGTTCAGAAATTGTATGAGAAACACAAATTATGTCTATGAATCGTGTAGTAAAACGGGAATTATGTTCATAAATCGCTCAAAAAACACGAATTTTGGCAGCAGAAAGCTGAAACGCAAATTACGTCTATAAATCGCATAAAAATAGCGAATAGTGTTTTGCATTCATGAATTGCATAAAAAACGCGAATTACATATCGCTCAAAAAACACAAATTACGTCCATGAAATGCATAAAAACATGAATTACATTCATAAATCACTCAAAAAATGCGAATCGCTTCCATGAATCGTGCAAAAAAACACTAATAACGTTCATAAATTACAAAAAATGCAAATTACGTCCAAGAGTTGTGTAAAAAAAGAGAATTAGATTCATAAATCCTATAAAAACACAAATAACGTCAATAAATTGATCAAAAAACACAAATTTGGTCGACAGATACTGAAAAAAATGTAAATTATGTCTATGAATTGCATAAAAATAGCAAATTACGTCCATAAATCATTTAAAATGTAATTTACATTCATTAATCACATAAAAATTGCAAATTATGTCCATAAATTGCTCAAAAATGCAAATTACATTCATAAATCGCATAAAAAACACGAATGATGACCATGAATTGTGCCAAAAAATGCGAATTACACCCAACATTAAATTAATTTGCAGAAAGTTTTTGGTTTTATACAAGTCTGCCAACAAGAACCTACAAGTTATCCTGAAACCCATTCTAAACCAACAAAAATTTAATGGAAAGATAAATTTGTCCAAGAAAGACAAAATAATTTCCATTGACATACATTGACCAGAATCGAAAAATTCCTATTGAAATCTATCCTATACAATCCAAAACCAGAAAGAAAAAAATCCCTCCAAGAGTAACTCAATCTATCTGCTGTAAAATAAAATACATTGAAATGCAACTGAACAAGAACCTGAAAATTACATTTGAAGTCAAACCGAAACCAGATTCAACCCCCCCCCCCCCCAAAAAAAATTATCCAACCATATCTCGATTCGGGAAAGAAAACTTAATTTCCATAGATATGCGTGATCAGAAATCTGGAAATTCCAATTAGTCTATCTTAAACCTAATTTGAACCTGAAAAAGGAAATTCCATATAACCGAAGCCCAGTATTCTATACAGGACAAAATATTTTCCATTAAAGCGCAACCTAACCAGAACTTGAAAATTCCATTTGAATTGAACCTGATTGAAACCTGAAAAAAATTTCCATCGAACCTTAACCCAATCCGAAAAAGAGAAAATTATTTCTGCCGATACACACTGACAAGAGTCTGAAAGTTAACATGAAACCTAATCCAAACCCAAAAAGGAAAAAACAATGGAAACACAAGTCTGTCCAAGAAAGACCAAATAATTTCTGTCCACATACACTGACAAGAATTTCAATTGAAATCTATCCTAAACCCAGTTCAAACACTACCCCCCCCCCAAAAAAAAAAAAAAAAAAAAAATTCCAATTGTAACCCAATTTATCTGCGACAAAATAATATACTTGAAATGCAACTCAACAAGAACCTGAAAATTCCATTTGAAGTCAATCCGAAACCAGATTCAATCCCCCCCCCAAAAAAAAAATATATATATATTTAATCAAATCAAGATTTTAGAAAAAAAAGAACAATTTATGTCGATATGTATTGACCAGATCATGGAAATTCCAATAGAAGTCTTTCTCAAACCCGATCCGAATAACCTGAAACCCAATCCAGTCCCCCCCCCCCCAAAAAAAAAAGTAAAATAAAAAAATTAGGAAATAAAAATCTGTTCAAGAAAGACAAAATAATTTCCGTCCCCATCCACTGACCAGAATTGAAAACTAGTACTTGAAATGCAACTCGGCAAGAACCTGAAAATTCCAATTAAAGTCAAACTGAATCGAGATTCAAACCCCCCCCCCCCCCCCAAAAAAAAAAAAACAATTATCTAACCAAATCAAGATTTTTAGAAAAAAAAATTATGTAAATACGTACAGACTAGAGCATGGAAATTTTAATAAAATCTTAAACCCGATACAATCTCCCCCCCCCCCCCTTACATAACTAACAAGAAGCCTTGATGACCCCACAAAACATAACTAACAAGAACGAAGAGTCATGCATACTGCATCGATTATGATGCATTTTCTGACTCATTCTGAATATTGTAAACTTATTGTCATTCATGTACAATAATTTTACCATTCTGTGCAAAAAAACAAAGCATAATTAACAAGAGTAAAAAATTTTCCATTAAACATGTTTATATACTTTCCATTTTATTCTGAATGCTTTAAACCTATCAGTTTCATCTTTGTACAGTAATCTTCCCATCCAAATCTCTCCCCCCCCCCCTGTTTATATATGTTTTGTGCAAACAGCAAAACATAAATAAACTAACAAGAATGAAAAGTTACACATACAGTATAGATTATGAAACACTTTCCAACACATTTTCATTATTGTAAGCCTATCATTTTAATCCATTTGCAGTAATTTTACCACTCTATATAAAGAAAAAATCATAATTAACAAGAAAGAAAAACCTGTGTGCAACATAGATTATGAAACACTTTCCAGCATATTCTGAATATTGTAACGGATATAGTTTTAATCAATCTGCAATATTACCAACCTATACAAAGGTTGAAACATAATTAACAAGAATCATGCACGCAGCATAGATTATGAAATACTTTCCAGCACATTCTGAATATTGTATTCCTGATCATTTTAATCCATCTGCAGTATATGTATCATCATGTGTAAAGAAAAACATAGTTAACTAGAATGAGAAATGATACATACAGCATAGATTATGAAATCCTTTCTTAGAAATACAATGCTGAATGTACATTACTTTCTTATCTTATACTAACGTACTTTACTACAGAGTTGTTTTTAACGAAATCAAGTAGCACAGCATATATTAATAATAAAATATGAAATATCTTTTTTTAAGTGGGTGGGGGAGGGGTAATTAAAGGTGATCAGAAATCATGAATATAAATTCTTTGCATTAGTCTTTAATTTTTTGTTTTTATCTTTTTATTATTAACCTAAAAAAAGCATTGATATCAGTACAAAAAACCCTGAACGGGTTAAAAGCTTGTGACGCAGCACTTTATCTTATATATCTAAGAATTTTAAATTTGGGACTTAAAACTAATGATATCAAAATTTATGTGACGCTATGCTATTAATTAATATATACATATATTAAAATTTATTCATTAAGGTTTTATCAATTACATCTTTCATAAATTCAAAATATGAATCTTAAAAGATATGATATCAAAATTTAAGTGACGCCTTGACGAGGCTTTAAACAATGTTTTAAAATTCCATTTATTTATTTATTGTCTAAATACATTTTCATATCTAAACAATACTTTTCATTTTCCAATACACTGTTAAATACATCACTTTCACTGAATATATATAATGCACTGAAATATATTTATTTGAATAAATAGATTTATCTTTTGGGCTACGCTATCCAAAATAAAAAATAACGTTTGAATAAATATTTTTTGCGTCATTGTATCTATTTGCATCTATTTAACTTACTTTGGATACAATGACGCAAAAAATATTTATTCAAACGTTATTTTTTATTTTGGATAGCGTAGCCCAAAAGATAAATCTGATTTATTCAAATAAATATATTTCAGTGCATTATATATATTCAGTGAAAGTGATGTATTTAACAGTGTATTGGAAAATGAAAAGTATTGTTTAGATATGAAAATGTATTTAGACAATAAATAAATAAATGGAATTTTAAAACATTGTTTAAAGCCTCGTCAAGGCGTCACTTAAATTTTGATATCATATCTTTTAAGATTCATATTTTGAATTTATGAAAGATGTAATTGATAAAACCTTAATGAATAAATTTTAATATATGTATATATTAATTAATAGCATAGCGTCACATAAATTTTGATATCATTAGTTTTAAGTCCCAAATTTAAAATTCTTAGATATATAAGATAAAGTGCTGCGTCACAAGCTTTTAACCCGTTCAGGGTTTTTTGTACTGATTATATTATTCATATAAGAAAGAAATAAATTCGTAATACCTAAACATCAGGAAAGCTGAAAAATATTTCCAGATTTAAGCCAACTTATAAAAAAATATAGTTATTACGAATAAAAAATGTAATATTTCTTAATTGATCGCGTTCAAAATAGTATATACTAAATCGTTTTAAAATAAAATTTAAAATCTTTGTAATGATAGATCAAAGAATTGAATTATTAAATTAAAAAAATATTTTATGGAGACATATTTAACATAAACTATTTATTTAGATTTTTTTTGAATCAATAAATGTAGGTGTGATATTGTATTTTTCTAAATAATACAATTACATTTTGAACATATCATGAAACACAGAATCAAATATTAAGGTTCCCGAAAAATGTTATTTAAGTCACAAAGCTGGCCACACCACCTCTCTGGTAAACGTGAGGTACTGTGCTAGAATCTCATCGCGCCCGCCAGCCTAATTGTTCGAAGTTTTCCATGGTTTTCTTCGAACCTTGGATTTTCTTGCGTAAATATGGGTTAGATTTCTTCACAATTCCCACGTATAGGCAACTGACTGTCATAAATAAGACTAAAAAATTGACATAGACTACCAGAGACCATTTGTGCAAATGTTGTAATTCTTATTTATAAGACATAATAATATTAATAACATCGAGATCTTTTTTATTTCTATGGATTTTTTCCCCAATTATTTATTTCAGAAAACAACTTTCTAAGTCGAAAACACACTAGCTCAGTTTTTTTAGATGAACAATATATCTTGTGGTGCTTATGGTTGACATGCAATGTTTCCCAGGATCAGAATTACGGTTGCTTAAAGTGATGTCACCTGAAATTGTTTTGCCTCTGGCATATCCTTTGATAACAAGTAATTTATCTCAAGAACAACTATTTTTCAAAACTGAGTGCTTTTTTCTTCACTTAGAGAGAATCTTGGATAACATACGAGATCTAAGTATTATATTATACATATATAAAAGAAATAAGTTCTTATTGCCTAAATATCAAGAAAGCTGGAAAAGATTCCAGATACAAACCAACATATAAAAAAGATCGTTATTAGGAACAAAACATGTAATATTTCTTTATAGATCGCGAATAATTTATGCTAAATCTTTTAAAAATAAAATTTAAAATATCTGGAATAATATACCAATGAATTGAATTCTTAAATTAAAAAATCTTTCATTTTAAATAGGCATATTTAATATAAGCTATTTTTTTTTTACTTTAGTATAATTTTAGAAATCAATAAATGTGGGTGTGATATTATAGTTTTCAAAATAATACAGTTATATTTTAAATATGTAATGAAACACAGAGTCAGAATATTAAGGTTCCCGAAAAATGTTATCGACGTCACAAGGCTATATGCTGGTAGGCGTGAGGTACTGTGCGTTGCGCCCTTCGGCGTAAAATTCGAAGTTTTCCGTGGTTTTTTCGAAAATTCGATTTCCTTGCGTAAATATGGATTCGGTTTCTTTAGGAATACTCCCACTGATGTCACATCCCTCTTTAGTCCTAACTCCCTCGTGTAGATCATTGGCCGTCATAACACCAACAAACTACTACATATCTACAGAGACCGTTCTATAGAACCATATTTATTACGATTTAAAAATACAGATTATTCAAGTGTTATAATGCAGATAACTATTGTAATACAAATTATTCACGATACTGTATTAGAAATGTAGTTGGAACGGAAATTGACCAATAAGTTCACCGGTTCAGCTATGAAAGAAAGCACTTGCCTTTGTTACATATTTGGCCAGATTCAATATACTTAGAGGTAAATTGGTTTTCCAATAATAATATGTTATTGACACTAAAGGCCTAAGCATTTATTATGGACATATTAAACGTTTATGTGAAGAAATATTCGTAAAAAATTTAGAAACTTACCGAAAACATATTTAAATTCTATAGCTTCACTTTCGACGAATTTCTTCTAGGAGTATTTTTAATTTATAAATTACAAGCAAATCAACTGAAGATTGAGAGCAAGAGACCACTCTAGTACTGTGACTTACTAGATTGAGCAAAAAGTTCTTAAAAATTTGTGAAAATGCGTTGTTATGCGTAAATTAACAACAAAAGCAACAAGGACTTTTTTTCAAAGTAGAGACCATCGTAGTTTACGATTTTCTGCCATCATTCTGCCAGATTCCGAATTTACTGGAATTACTATGGTGGTTCCTTGGAATAAAAAAACTCTTGACATGCTTCTTCTACTTCAGTAAAAGATTCAAATCGACGGCTTTTCAAAAAGTTTTAGATTGATCGATAGAGGCCATAATCGGAGCCACGTCCGGAAAGAAATTGCTGAAT
This sequence comes from Maratus speculifer, assembly GCA_964019185.1. NCBI lineage: Eukaryota > Metazoa > Arthropoda > Arachnida > Araneae > Salticidae > Maratus > Maratus speculifer. Next base: position 288,247,631 of record OZ025289.1, read on the forward strand.
TCCTACAGGTATAACGCTAGCACTCCTATATACGATACAAATTCTAGTAACTATTAGATTAAAAATTATCTAGAACTTTTTGTTAAACCTAATATGTATTATCAACCCTGTTTTTCAAATTGTTGTTTATATTATAAAAAAAAATAATTCCATTTTATCAGACAAATTGGAAAGTTTTCAAGAGTACAATTTAAAAGCTGTTAATAAATGGGTGATGCTTAAAATGAAATGGTCTGCAAGATTTTTTCAACTAAGTAGCAGTTTTAAAGTGGAAGGAAAAATTGGAGAAGGGTACAAATATAATGCATTAACGATAAAAATGGATTTTTATACGTTATTCATCCTAGAAAATTGATTTAGATACACATAATGTATCAGAGTTTTGATTTTTCTTTTTAAGATTTATTCAAATTTTAAACGAAAATCTCAGTTTTTAATTTATTTTCCAAAACTTTAATTTAAATCGCTATTTATACTAATTATAATTTATTTCCTTAAATTATTTTCTTTTTTTCTATCTTCCTATAGTTATATTTTTGTTTTAATTCCTACGAATGAGAGCATTATTTTTAAATAAAAAAAATAGGACTAGGAATTCGAATAACCAATTTTTCTAACACATTCTGTTGTTAATAGAATATAAAACATCTTGAAATAATTAGGTATAAAACCGCAGAAATAAGTAGAAAATCAATTCTTTTATTTCATGAGATATTACATCTATTTAAAGTTTTATATCATGTAAAAAGCTTATGCACCGTTGTCGATTACTTAAAATCCTGTGCTTGAGTCTGTAGAATAGAAGTTTGAAATCCACAGTAAATTTTAATTTCCGTGTCTTCTTTTCTAATTTTATTTCTATTTAATAATATTCGCAAGTTGTGCTATTATTTTTTGTCATAAATTGAATATGGCTAAAAAAGGAAAATTTTTATATTAATAACGCTTATCATATTTGTTTCTATTGATACAGCACAATACTTATTCACGTACGATAATATGAATTCTTCAAATTCTATTAAAATTTCACTTACGAAACATTTTAATACCTAAGATTTCATTTTATATATTACAGAAAATAACATTTATATTTAAAATACTGTTACAGTTTCGATTTGATTTTTAATATTTATTTCAATTTAATGTAAAAATTGCATTCATATTTATCGTATAACCCCACTTTCTGCTTTTAGAATTCAGTGTGTCTATTAGATGCCAAATAAATATAATATCATCATTTTCAAAACCAGTACCATAGACAAAATTTATTATTACTTAACTTGTACACTGCAAAATTTGAATGCATACATAACGAGAACAGACATGAATGCCAGAAAATTTGACATAATACATTCAATGTACGAGAATCTCACATTAATGCATGTTACATATTTTATGTAATATCTCTTGTATATGAATACTTATGAGATAAAAATGTAGGTAAAGCATTGCAAAAGAAACGTGCGCAGCTAATTTATATTATATGCATATATATATATTAGGGTATAAGTAAATAATGACTTTAATTTGTATTTAAATATTGAATTTCATTGTGCAATTTTATTTATAATAAAGAAGCCATTTTTGAAAAAAATTACAAGTTGTGTAATTTATAGGTAAAATAATTACTAACTTACTAAACGGGTGCTTAAAACCACTAAATAACATAAATATACATAACATATTGACTTAAAAATTTAAAACTGTCTATGCTAAAAACATATATAGAAGTGATGTGATGTTACATTAACTCGATATTTTTCAATCGCAAACGCGATCGTTTTCAAGGAGATATCATTATTAAATGTTTTTAGCATTACTATAAAATTACTTAACGATATTAAAAAACAATTTAAATTACTTTATGTTTTTAGCACAAATAGTTTTAAGATTTTAAGACCAGTTTGTATGTAATGGAATGGTTTTAATAAATTTTAAGCACCTTTTTAGTAAGTAGTTAATTTTTAACTCAAAGTGAATGTGACATCCAGATTTAAAATGCTTAAAAACAGTTTTCTACATTGTAATTTCTCTTTAATACATATATGAGCTTGGATAAACTAGATTCGAGCAGCTATAATGTACTCATATTATTCAATAAATTGAGCGTCGGATAATGATTGAAAAAAAATGTATTCACCAAAATTCTTCTTTAAAAACTCTAATAATATATTTTTTGAAATAATAAATGCGCAAATATACGGAAAAAAGATATGTTACTGCACAAGGAACTTCCATTGGACAAATTTTAGTAGGGGCAAAACCTTTTGAAAAAAAAATGAAATAAGTTATAGTAAATATTTCTAGCTTTAAAAATCCGAGTGTGATTATTATGTTTGCATTGGATATAATAATCTCGTACGAAAATGTGATACATCACTTAATACATATACAAAATATTCCCTCCAATCCAATTACGCACGACTTGGAACCAGTGGTTAGGCAGGTTTTATAACTTAAGGGATTTCTATTCATTTCTTTTCTATATATTTCGGAAACAATAATTTGAATGGATTAATCCAATCGGAATTATAACGAATTATTAAAATACAGTAAAATATTAAAATAAATAAGTAAATTAATAAAGCATTTTTTAAAGCACAAACATTTAGAAATGACTATAATTCATGTCTTAAAATGTTTAGAATAAGAAAGAGGAGGAAAAGGAAAGGTAAAATATAAATTTTTTAATGAATTTTGCTGAGACAATCTTTAAATGATGAAGCAATTCATATCAATTAATATAATACAATAAGCTAGGGCAAATCTTGAAAAATTTAACAATAAATTATGCTCTAAGTCTTAATATTAGTGTAACAATCTCATATCTAAAATAAATATAAATGATAATTCTTAAAATTAATTTACTTGTCTAGCCCAAATTTGTATGTGTCTATATGAAAATAAAACTGATTCCACTGGACTATAGCTTAATAAAATCTTATGGGATCAAATGCACATTGTGTATGTTTCAGGAAATTGCTTTTATGACATGGCACTTAATAAATACACCTGCAACTATTACATTGTATGTCTTGCATCATTTTATGAAGGTGTAATTTACATAAGCAGCTAAATGGTATTTTACAACTAAATATTTTATAAATTCATTTGCGGGAAATTTATATAATAGCGTATCATAAAATGAATAAATTAAATTACGTATTGTATAATTTAAGCTTGTTACTCATGTGACTTAGAAAATGTCAATTTAAGCATCTAAAAATGGTATTCATACTTAAAATAAATTTAATCCTAAGCAATGATCGTAAAGTTTTGAATATATTGAACATGCAGTTATTTGAAAAATCAACACCCAAATACCACAGTATTTATTCTTAAAAAACTCATAATTGAAAATGGGAACAAATGGTAGTAGATTATGTTTATTTTTAAAGGACTCTTCGGGGAAAATTTTAATAGTGCAATTTATTTTTCTAATGTAATCTACCAAGATACTGTACATGTTTTGGAATTTAGCATCCCAGTGTGCACATTAGTTATGAAATAAGTATAATATTTTCATATATGGATGAAATTTAAACGACAAGCCTGATTGCTTAATCTCTCCAATCCGAAATTTCAATCTGTACATATGAGAATAAGTTGGGATGCCTCAAAATTTGGCATATTATGTATCCTTATACTAGTATATTCATTCACGTATTTTATGTAATAGCTTTTGTGAAAGATCTTTTATGCGACATTAAATCCAAATCTTGTATATTTTATGAAATTGCTTTTGTGGGCATGACATTTAGAAAATATACATGCAACTATCACATTATATGTCTTACATCATCTTATGATGACGCAATTTACATAAGCAGGTAAATGTTATTTTACAACTATACATTTTATAAATTAATTTGCAGGAAGTTTATGTAATAGCGTACCATAAAAATGAATAAATTAAATTACATATTGTTTAATTTAAGCTTATTACACATGTGACTTAGAAAATATCAATTTAAGCATTTGCAAAATGGTACTCATATTTAAAATAAATTTAACCTTAAGCAATGACTGTAAAGTTATGAATACATTGAACATGCAGCTATTTCGAAACTCAAACACCCAAATATCACAGTATTTATTCTTAAAAACTCATAATTGAAGATGAGAACAAATGTTAGTAGATTATTCGTCTTTTTAATGAACACTTTGTGGCAAATTTTAATAATATAATTGGTTTTTATAATGTTATCTAAGATGATATTGTAAATTTTTGAAATTTAGCATCCCAGTGTACACATTAAATATGAAGTGAGAATAATAATCGCACATCTGAATGAAATATAAACGACAAGCTTTATTACTTAATCTCTCCAATCCAAAATTTAAATCTGTGCATATGAAAATAAGTTGGGATCCCTCAAAATTTGGCATAATATATATTCTTATACTAGTATGTTCACATACTTATTTTGTGTAATTGCTTTTGTGAAAGATGTTTTATATACGGGATAGCTATTATATACATATTATTTATACATACATAATATTTATCTATTATGTATGTTATGATATACATAATATTTAGCTATTTGATATGTAGCTAAATATTATGTTATATGTATGTATTTTATAATTTTACCAAGAAACGATTGTTTGATGGCAACATCAAAATGGCACATCAAAAGAATGATTTGTTTAAATTGCAAGCAATATAATTCTAGTTTATTGCACGTATGACATAGAAAAAAATAAATTTAATTTATTGAATTATTAATTTAAATCAACTACTTATATTTAAAATAATGCGAAGGAATGGCAGTAAAAATGTGGATATATTCATCATACAAGCTTTCTTTCAAAAACTCAAACATCCGTATATCACATAATATTCTGATTCTTAAAAAATTATGAGACAGAACTCTTATGTAAGAATGTATATAAAATAAATAGCTAAACACTTCTTGATATTGGAGAGCTGTATAAATTTTACGGTGAAACTTTTAATTGATGGTACATCAAAATAATGAATTGTTTGGATCGCAAACAATATAATCCTAATTTATTGCACGTGTGACATACAATAAACTAAATTTAAATTACAAACTACTTATATTTAAAATTAAGTGAAGAAATGACAATAAATATATGAAAGCATCCATAATTCAAATTCACTTTTAAAACTCAAACATCCATATTTGATAATACGCTGCTTCTTATAAAGCTCCTAACTGAAAATGAGGGGAACATGGAACTAAAATACGTTTATTTTTAATGAACCCTGCTGAGACAAACTTTAGCGGTAGAAAACGCTTTTGCTAATATAATCCAACAAGTTACGGCAAATCGTTCGTAACGAATACAGGCGAGTAATTTCAAAACTTGTCTTAAACTCTGAGGCAATCCTGGTATATTTTTATTAACTTTAGTTTGCGGTGAGATAGGTCTTTTAAAATATAGTTGAGTAGCGTGATAAAATAGAAGTTAATTTTTCGCGAGCTTTATTCTAGTTAATTAAGTGCGTAAAGAGTACCGTACAAAGTAAAAATAAGGTATACAAAGAGGAAAAATTACAAGAATAAATCGGGAAAAATCGGGCTATAATACTAATTTCATTTATCTCAGATTTAAACATGTTAATTGCGTAGACTGTTGAGTGAATTAATTTACAGATGTAATTAAAAACAAGATTGTTTAAATTATTACATTTTTTATATCACGTTAATTGATATTTTAATTCATGCCCTTTAAGACCTTTTTTGTTATATATAAATTAAAAGAAAAGCATAATACTATACTACTTATTTTAAATTAATCCATTTATATGCTGGGTATCAATAGTGACTGGTTGTTTTAGGGAATAAATTATATAAATTATTATAAAATATTTTGAGATATTGCAAATACTCCTTTAAATTTAGATAGCAAAAATTGTTTTAAATACTGGATCAATACTGGAACAGTTTTATGAAGTTTAGTTTGCATTGAGGTAGAGTTTCTAATAAAATAATTATAAAATGTGAGTTAATTTATCACAGGGCATACTCAGATTTGTAATAGTATTGACAGATTTGTAAAAGTTTTTATTTATTTTAAGAATGAAAGAATTCGCAATATAAACAACTAACTATGTGACCAAAAGAGAACAGTAAATCTTTAATGTATTTCCAATAAAAAATATTTTGCTTCGAGTGCATACTATAAAATTTTACCCTGGATGTAAATAACAAAGAAACATATCTGATAAAACTTTGAAATAAACAAATAAAAAGTAATGAAAAAAAATGCCTTATGCACAAAATTTTACAAACTTTAAAAAGAGTGTATAGATAACATTGTTTTTGCTGACTTTGTGTTGACGATTTTAAGAATTTTCATTCGAACTTAAATTCGTTCATGTTAATTATCTATTTACTAGCTGTGATTGGGATTATACTTAACAATTAGGATTTGCTTATTTTAGTTAATCTTTTAAACCAAAAATTTTATTATGATGGAAAGAAAAAAAAGTAAAGAGTAAAAAAAGAGGAATGTTTTTTCAGCGTTTTATTGATATTTAGAAGATTTGTGATGGAATGTGTTTTAAAAGATTAAGGTAAACGGTAATATGTGTGGAAAAAAGGAAAATATTTCCGATTCAGTAACTAGCTATATGATAAAAAGAAACTGGAAATCTTTAATGAGTTTCCAATAAATGTTACTTCCAGTTAAACGCTAATGAGAATAATTTAATGTTGTATGTTCACACATTGAGAGTTTTGATTTATTCAGTTATAAAAGCTATATATATGCAATAATTTAACGCAACATCAATAAATTAACTTTTTATAGTTGCAATTATATTATTATTTTGTTTTGTTTGAATTTAGTAGAGATTATGCAACTTTCTCTTTATAAATGATTTTTCTAAATCTTCAAATGGTGATCATATAGTCATTTAATTTACAAAAGTTAGCGCATAATTAAAATAAATAATTAATTTTTTTAAAAGTAAATTCTTGAGATAACATAAAAAAAATCTTGCATTTGATAATTACTTCATATTGATATAAAATTCAAATTCATAGTGCTGAATAAAAAGAAAATGATAATGGATTTAAAAAAAAATGAATTTTTATAATATGAATGATTTTTCTTTAGTAATATAAATTTATATATAAAAATATTTAAACTTCCTAAATTAAAAAAAAAAAAAAATCTAATCCTTATAAACTTTAAACGTGGTGAAATGCTCATTAAAATAAAAAGTATTATACTTTAAGAATATGATATGGTTTTGTTTAGATCATATTTGGAAAAAACTATGCAAATGCAGGTTTACCTTTTGGAATATTAATTATCAAGTTATTTCAGTAGCTTTTTTTTAAATTGTTTTTGTAAAAGTGAAAATTAACTAAAAAATAGACTGTTTAAAAAATCAGGATATCTAATGAATTCAGTCAGACTGTTATTATTAAAAATATGACTCCATAAAAAAACAATTTCGAATTTATTATTACATAATAAGGATAAAATATGAATTGTAAGATGAAAAAAAAGATATTTCAATTTACTTTTAATTCTGAAAAGTATAATATCATCAAGAAATTGAAGCTTAAAGAAAAAAAAAACATGTTTCAAAAAATGCATAATGAATACTTAGGTTTTATACCTTGTTTCAGCAAAATATCGACAGAAAAATTATGCTGAAAAAACTTGTTAAAGAATTAATACATTCTCAATAAAAAATGGTACTAGGTTTTATGACTTATAAATTAAGCTTTCTTGAAATAGATTTACATTATTTAGTCATTATCGCATAAAGAAAACGATATAATGCTTCTGTTAAAAGATAATTTTAGCAGGTATAATTAAACCATTATGAAATTTTCAATAAAGAATAGAGTATTTCTTTTAAATATAGCAATTTTTGTGTTTTTTCAGATTAATTATATTTCATAAAAATATCGGAAAGTCATAAAGAAAATGTTGTAACATGTTTGTACTAACAAGTGCGTTTAATATATTGAGACACAAATTTAATTAAAAAAAAGTTTAAAAGCTAACAGGAAAAGAAGAATTTTATTGAGAAACGTAGTTAAAGATTTAGGAGGAAAAATGATGATAATTACAAAAAGTTAGATGATAGTTATTTATTATTTTTTCTTTTACGAGCATCGACACTCTCCAATTTTGACTTACATCATTCTTTTGCATTCATACTATATTTTTTGAAATATTACTTTCACTTTTGTTTGGATACGAAATTTTCAAACGAGTGTAAGCCTGTCACTTTATGAAACATCAATTTCAAATTAAGTTTATCATAAAGTGGATTCTCATTGTTTTTCCTTTAACTATTCAACTGTTTTGAAACAGTTAACATAGATCTTTGTATATGTCATATCTTACATCACAATAAATAGAAATTTTAACACAAGATACATTTAAAACTAATTCGAGTGTTTAAATTGATATAGAACAGTTATATGCTTCTTTTTATTGGAGACATTCATAAGACGTTTCTGATTAGGCAGTTACGGTTTTGTTTGAAGTTTCATAATTTTCATTCATGCTATATAGCACATTTAGCTAGTAAAACCTTACCAAGAAAATACACAAAATGTGGAAAAAAATCGTTGTACTTCAGTTTTAATTTGTGTAATACTTTTATTTTAATTCATGCCAAAGCCTAAATTTTCTATTTCAATTTTATTTCAGTCTTATTTCAATCTTGAATCTCTCTATCGTCAAATTTTTATTTGCAATTTTCAGATCTTTTTTCTTTTCACTATTTTAGTCTTAACTAAATCAGTAGGTTAGTTTCTATGGAATGAGGATGAGGTACACAAGGCGTGTTTCGCGCCCAAAGGAATAGAATGAGAGTTAACGACTTACGATTACCACTTGCAATTTTAAACGTTTTGTTAAATATCTAGAAAAATACATAAAAAAATCTGAAATTCCAGGTGTGTAAACACGTCATATATTTACGCGAAAATTTTCCCCCGAAGTCCAATAGGGGACTGTCAAGAAAGTACGAAGATCTTTTGTATAACACTGTCAAAATTAATGAAGCAAAAGCGTTCAAATTGCACATTGCAATTAAGTTGCTTATTGTAATAAACTGTGTTCATTTTTATGAGTATAGAATGTATGCTCGAAGATAAATTAAAGTTTTTATAAAGACAGTTAAAATTTTGCCAAGATTTTTGCTTATAATTTGTAGAGTTCTTAATATAAAAAAAATGTTTTTTTCTCAAAAATATGACTTACAACATTGTACTTAATACACTGTAATGAGAATTAAAACATAATAATAAGTGTATGAAAAATGAGCAGGTTTACTAAATAATGTTTCAGTGCAAATGCGTAAAAGCATTTGCATAATGTTTTAGCTACTGTATAGAGCAACTTTCGTGAAAGTCTCATAAACATAGCTTGAAAATTCTGAAAATTATCGTCGATAGAATAAGCTCAAAATCCGTTATTCCCAAAATGAAGTAAAAAGATGACGGACTGTATCTATATATCCATTGGTTAGTGTCAATATAGCATGCACTATTATATTTTGATACATACCCTCATCAGAAATATATGACCTGTACTATTCTGTTTACAAACCTGGAATTTCAGAATAATTCCTCATATATTTTTCTTGATATTTAACCTCCTGACTGCCGCTGGCTGAGTTTTTCGCACACTAACCTGCAGGTTTCACTGCAGCATAAGCAATATTTAAATTGATATAATTCTACAAATAAAACCCAGTTTTGAAAAATTAAGTTAGGATTAATAGTCTCAAAGATTATACATCTATACATAATAACATATTTTGTATCAGGTTGGAAAAAAAATCTTTTTTCAATATTTTTAATAAATTACAGAGAAAACAACATTACAATTTTACTCTTTTTCCGGGCAGTCAGGCGGTTAATAAAACGCCTTACATCGCATGTGGTAGGTAACATTTGGCCATATAATGTATATGTACATAAACATTTAAATGCTTTAATTTACAAAATTCTAATTTGTAGCAATTATTTTTACAGTACATTTTAAATTAACACGTTAAATTAAACAATGGTCAGAAAATATAAGATACTTATTTTCTCTTGCAGTTTAGTCTAACATTTAAATCTATTTTCAAGCATTAGCTGAAATGGTTTCGTATGAAATTTTCAAATGAAAATTATTTTATGATGACTATATATTTCTAATTTACTGCTTTTAAAGTTATCACACACAATCCTACCTATGTTTTAGTAATGAGTGGGTTATTTATTATAAATCATAAAATTTTACATCATCTAATGAAAAACAAAAAGGCAAGTAAATATACTGCAAAGCAAATTTTAAAATTTTGTAAAATATTCCACTAAAAGCAGTTTTAAGAAAGACGATTTCTCTTAACGTTTCAGAAATGTATCTTATAAAGTTTTAAACAGCCTCGAAAAGTCGTAAAACATTTGCCATAAATAAATAATAAGCTCTTTATGGTTAATAAATATTGTTACACTTTTCAGAAGCCGACATTTTTATTTTTATATTTGTTTGTACCTCAAATGCGTTGAAACATAAATTTTCTTTTCTGCAACATTCTATGCATTTTCATAATTGCAAACACGCTTTTATTGAATTTAAAGCCACTAAACAATTTTGTCTTTAATAAAGTCGTCTACTAATTGATTTTAGCAGCGCAGTTGATGTTAAAATACGGGCTTTAAACTTGAGAATTATATTTTACTCCTGAACATGCTTTTATAATTCTTCATAAATTCCCAGTTTAATGGCTAGTTATTTTTTTTTACGCCTATAAAATTAGTAATTTTTCAGGCAAAAATGTTTTTTATTGCTTACCAGAAAAATAATCAAATAAATAAATTAAGAATTAAGAAAAACTGAAATAAAACTATTACACAAGTGTTTTTTCCCTCAATTTACATTAATGAAGGCATTAAGTATGTTTCTAGAGTCTTTTTTTTTTTCTTACTTCCTTCTTTAAAATATGTGCGAAGAGAGATATTGAGTGCTTCTTGAGAGTTTCTCTAATGAAAGTATTTGAATAAATTATGAGATCTTAGGTATGTTTAAAACGTTAATATCATTTAGCCTCATTATAAGTTTAGAAATTGTTAATTAAATAAACTGATGAGAAAATTTCTCCATAAAGAATCATTTTAAGTGGTTTTTGTCTCCCATGATAACACGCAGATGAGATTTTAACAGCATTGCCGGGTGAAGAAAAGGAATTTTAAATGCAAATATTTATTTTGGCACGATGTTAAAGAAATGAAATACAATAATTAATGTAAGAGTATGTTAAATTTGTTTACTCAGGATAAGTTTCGCCGGTAATTAACCCGAACAATGAAAACACGATTTAAAAGAATGTCGCGCATAAAATGTTGCAGAATGATCTTGAAAATTATTTAAAAATGAGTTTAATTTTAGAAATTTAAGTATAAAGATAAACACGTGATCTTCAGAGATATTAAGCAATTTTTCAAATATAATAATGTAAAACACTTTTAATGATTGAAATTTGAAAAAGTCTTTAAAACTAATTAAAGTCACTTAAAAAAAATTATTTTCCTCCGAAAATATATTTACCGCATTGCTAATATATGCAACCGCTTTCAGATGTTAACTCAAACACACACATATATATTATTTACCTAAATAACCTTTAGAATTTTTAATAAAGCTGAATATAAGAAATATTGAAGTAATAAAGAAAATAAAATAAACATATGAGAACGAGATTGTCAAATTTCGTCTTATCGAAAATTTAAAATATTGTATTTTTTTGGGCAGTTTATTCTACTATGGTAATTCTTCATCGAAAAAACTATGTATATATATACAGGGTGATTCAGCTCGTCGGTGACAAACTTTAAGGATCGATAGAGCACACCTAGACGAACATTTTTGAATAGGGAATGTAGGGTCCCTGACGCGATGGTAAGGCGCTAGGCGCTTTCGAAAATTTGGGTGCCGAAATTCGAAACGTCATAAAAACTAGGGAGATGGTTAGATTTTCTTGCTTGTTGCGTCGAAATGATTCTGTTTGTTTAGACTTTCTTCAGTACCAATTTGATAAGCGTATCTCTTAAAACATGGATAGGGGGCGCTGCAGACTTTGGAGAGCTAGACAACAACTTTAAGCCCGTTATTTTGATAATTTAACACATGCTCGCCAAAGTTTATACTCTAACTTAAAGTTTGAACCCAAAAGTAGAGCCCTGCAAAAAGCGTAAGAGCCGGAATAAAATGTCAAAGTACAGGGTGGTCGAAACTCGAAGGCTCCTAAGAGATAAACAAACAGATTTCTTGACTTATGGCATGCATTTTCATGATTCTGTTTGCTGGGGCTCTCTGAAACTCAGTTGAACGGTACAAAAAGAAACATCGATAGGGGGCGCTTTGGGCAAAAAACATAATTCGTTGACATTTCGGACGCTAACTGGAAACGGGGTGCTACGATCAGTTAGAAACAAAACAAGAGAGTAATTTACTTATCATAAGAAGCTATTAAAACTGCAGTTTGTTTGTTTTTTTTAACAAACATAGCTGGTTTCAATCATGCACAATGCGTTCAATAAAATTTACATAAGGTGCTTTTTGCTGATTTATGCAAAAGATATCGTACCATATCGATATGCAAAAGATACGTAATGCGTAGACGACAACGCGAGATGACGTAGTTGTATGCGCAGACACGTCTTTTGAACGTGCGGTACCTACTTAAGCTTCGAGTTACTTGTCTGCAGATCGGTAGTAGGATGGAACGGTACACAAACTCTGAATTGGCTGACATGCATTTGGCGTATGGCACTGCTGGTTGTAATGGACGAGCCGCTCAGCGGTTGTACGCCGAGCGTTACCCCAACAGGCAAATACCCTGCCATGCCTTCTTCGCTCGAGTACACCAGAGGTTGTCCACAACGGGATCTTTCGACGGAGGCAGGCCTGAACGGGAGCGATCAGTGAGCACCCCCGACAACGAAGAGGCTGTGCTTAACCTGGTTGAGGACAACCCAGGTCTTAGCACGAGAGATATCGCCAGACATGTTGGCATTTCGCAAGCAACTGCGTGGCGCATCTTACGTTCCCGGAATCTGCACCCCTACCACATCCAGCGGGTGCAGTTGCTCAGAGAGCAGGATTTTGGCCCTCGAGTGGAATTCTCAAGATGGTACTTGGCGATGAGATCCAGGGATCCCCGTTTTGTAAACAGCATTTTGTTTACTGACGAGTCCACCTTCAGCCGGGAGGGAATGTGGAACGCCCACAACAGTCATGTGTGGTGTGATGAAAATCCACATGAAACCAGAAGGCGAGCAGCCCAGGAGCGTTTCTCAGTAAATGTGTGGGCCGGCATTCTGGGGGATTGCCTCATTGGCCCTTATTTGTTACCTGAACGGCTGACAGGTGGAAATTACCTGATTTTCCTGGATCAAGTGCTGCCGCAGCTTCTGGAGGAGGCGCACGTACCCGAAGGTTCGCGTCGCCAGATGTGGTTCCAGCACGATGGAGCTCCGGCCCATTACACGAACGACGTGCGTCTCCATCTAAACGCAAGGTATGGCCAGCGGTGGATCGGGCGTGGGGGTCCAGTTCACTGGCCTGCCCGATCACCAGACCTCACCTGCTTGGATTTCTTCCTTTGGGGTTACCTGAAGGCCGAGGTATACCATACACCTGTCAGCAGTGCTGAAGAACTTGTGGCGCGCATTGTGGCAGCTGCAGGGCAGATCAGAGATACTCCTGGCATTGTTGGAAACACACACTCCTCAATGCGACGGAGGTGCGAAGCCTGCATCATGGCCCAAGGTCGAAATTTCGAGCATCTTCTGTAGTGTTATTTTTTGTAAATAAATTTCCAGTATCATTGATGTTTTTGGTCTAAATTTATTCAGAAGTGTTGAGCAGAGGTAGAAAATGTGTTTTCATTATTACTAACTGATCGTAGCGCCCCGTTTCCAGTTAGCGTCCGAAATGTCAACGAATTATGTTTTTTGCCCAAAGCGCCCCCTATCGATGTTTCTTTTTGTACCATTCAACTGAGTTTCAGAGAGCCCCAGCAAACAGAATCATGAAAATGCATGCCATAAGTCAAGAAATCTGTTTGTTTATCTCTTAGGAGCCTTCGAGTTTCGACCACCCTGTACTTTGACATTTTATTCCGGCTCTTACGCTTTTTGCAGGGCTCTACTTTTGGGTTCAAACTTTAAGTTAGAGTATAAACTTTGGCGAGCATGTGTTAAATTATCAAAATAACGGGCTTAAAGTTGTTGTCTAGCTCTCCAAAGTCTGCAGCGCCCCCTATCCATGTTTTAAGAGATACGCTTATCAAATTGGTACTGAAGAAAGTCTAAACAAACAGAATCATTTCGACGCAACAAGCAAGAAAATCTAACCATTTCCCTAGTTTTTATGACGTTTCGAATTTCGGCACCCAAATTTTCGAAAGCGCCTAGCGCCTTACCATCGCATCAGGGACCCTACATTCCCTATTCAAAAATGTTCGTCTAGGTGTGCTCTATCGATCCTTAAAGTTTGTCACCGACGAGCTGAATCACCCTGTATTTATATATTTATATATATATCTGTTTGATATAATTTGTCATTAACGAGTTATTTCACATATTGATGTTGATTTGCAGTATTATCTAATGGTTATATATATATATATATACCGGGTGATCCAAAAGTTTCGGGAGTTTTGAAATGTTAATAATTTGGAAACTATGTACAATACAAATGTTCGGTTTTCAGATATATGCTCAGAAAGACGTGGGATTTTGTTTAGCATGATTTTTTTATATGTATATAGTTACAATTTTTAGCAACAGGTGGCGCTGCTGTACAACACTGGATGTAACTATAAAATATGCTTTATAGACACATGAGTATGAGTTCATTGCGAAACATCTTTTGTAGGCTATTAATGAGATTTCGTTTTAAGGGTGGTTTATGTTCAATTACTTTTTTTAAAGTGGTTGAAATTGCATTAAAAGGGAATTTTGATACAAAATTTGATGAGTAACTGCCATGTTTAGACATGCTTTCTTTGCATGTCGAGCTGTGTTCTTATCGTACAATACGGAAGTAAAAATAGAAAAAGTTTCGATGGCCATTAGAAATGTGAAATGCCATGGTAAGAAAGGTTTGACAAAAAGGCTAAATGAAAGATCGTAATAGAAGCAGGAGATCCCAAATGTCTGTTGCAATCGTAAATGAGGTTGAATTCGATGCCAATACTCGGTGGAAATCACCAGCTCATAATGAATCAGTACATTTGTAATATCACGATAAATTTGAAATTTCATCTGGAATTTCTTTCTCTTTTGAGGATACTGTGCGCGTTGTTTTGCGTCGGCTCACAGCGGTACTTATAAGCTATGGGCGTCATAATGAAAATTTGTAACTCTTGGACTCTAATTCTTTCTTTTTAGCGAGCTATATCATACCATAAAAATAATACTGTCAATTTTAGCGCCACCTGTTGGCAAAAAGTGTAACTAACATAATTTGTTTGTTTCATCAAAAATACAAATCTCGTAAGTTTCTAAGCATTTCTGTGAAAACCGCATACTTCTATTGTTTATAGTTTGTTAATTATTAGCATTTGAAAAATCCCGGAACTTCTGGATCACCCGGTATATATATATATAGATATATATATATATATAATGTAAAATCTTGCAATCATTGTATACAAATGATCTTAAATTAATTTTTATATTCAAAATTTCTTAATATAGCAAAATTTGAATAAAGATAGTAAAATTTCAATTTAAATGAAGAGATTGATCTTTGCATTAATTAAGTGCTCATAAGCTAAGATTAACATGTTCCACAATCATTCTCGAGGTGCGTTAGGTGTTGTCTGATTGTGTAGCAAATATTTACTTTCTGGTATGTAAAAATTACTTTTAAAAGTGTAGTTACATTTAAGGTAAATGTAATTGCTACATAGCTGTATGTCCACTAAATATGTACATATGTAAATGTCCGAAAGATTCCTATTAAATTTTGACAGACATATTCTAGTAAGTCAACACTGAGCTTACGGAGTCCCTACAGAGAGTGAAACCTTTCAGCATAATCTTCAAGAAACAGTGGACCCCTCGCGGGCAAGAAGATAAAGAGTGATTTGGATAAGATAATAATTTGGTGTAAGTGCATTTAGAGCTGTTTTCCCATTGGTTGGAGCCGCTAAGCCTCTTTTCCCGGTTGAAAACTCCATTCTTGGGTATTAAGCGATTTGGACCCAAGCCTCATTCCGAAGTTGATGCCCACGCGTAGCCAAGTACTGGTACCGACCATTGCCAGGCCTTGACAAGGGCCGATCCACACCGACTGTTGAGAACTCTAGCTGGACACGTAACACGCCTTTCAAGGAAAGTGAAATAACAACAGTAACAACAACAGTAATATAAATATCAGAAAATATTACTTACAGTCTGGTCTTGTTCCAAAACGCCCTACAGTACTTCCTTGTCCTGTTTCGAATCTATTCCATCCATACACTCTGTATTCATAATCTGTCCAAGCCTTAAGGCTTACAAGCGTTGTACATCTCGAAGGGTCACCATCTGTTGCAGTGACATTCAAAAACGCAGGTGCACCATGAGGAGTTTCAACTTCTCGGTATTTTACTATGTAGCCGAGAACTTGGCCGAATTCAGGACGACTCCAGCAAATATCTACGGTAGAGCCTGTAGCATTTGTGGAACGTACGTCTTTTGGTTCTGTTAAAAAAACAAAATCGAAACGTTAAAAACATTATAAACATTAAGAATTCATAATTAATTAGTATTATAAAGAATCCAACTTTAAACAGAATGAAATGTGTTAAATAAATACTATAAATATGAATCCATTATCCGAGTAAAATATAAACCATTATGTTCCTGAAATGTAACAACTATCCTGATCAGATAAAACACTTTCCTGCTGTAGTAATTTAGGCTGTTTATTATTATCATAATGTAGAATATTTTAGAGTGTCAGTGAATTTAAGGCTAGGCTGATTATGTAACATTAAAATTTACAATGCATGGTCAATAACATGTTCTAATAATGCATGTTTGACGTTGAAGATGAATAATTTTTTGTCTTCCATTGTAAAAAAAAAGAAAAAAAAAGAAAAAAAATGTTCCTTAATTTACCATAACGTACCGAAAGTAAGCCCCTTTTGAATACTACATTTCTAACCTAATGTATTTGCAGTTTTTTTTGAAAAAAAATGCTATTTATAAGCCTTCCCCTCCAAAATATCCTCCCCATATGCTTATTCTTTTTAAAAAAGTCTCAAACATAAGTGCTTTTTAAAATCAAATGCAACAGCTATTGCAAAAAGATTTATATATTTATAAAACTTGTTATAGCACAGACGTACTTCATTTCAATGCTTGATATGTAATTTCCGACTTGTTTCACAGTGCAGAACTTTAAAAGCTTTTTAAATTAAAAACTAAAATAATCTAAACTACTAGTATTATTTGATACTTCGTTTTCATCTAATTTTTGAACTGTTAATATCTATTTTCAATACAACATAAACGTACACTAAAGTCAACTTTTATTTATAGAACTCATTATTTTACTGAAAACAGCCTAATTTAGTTCCGATTTTCTTAATAGTACAAATGTAAAAAACAAAGTACATATAAAAATCCCATAAGCATCCGTCAAAGAACGTTAACAACTAGCACTCGCAAGACGTAATTAGTTTGGACATTTGCCAAAAACGCACTGTATCGGACGGAATAAAGGAAAAATAATACTTTTTTAAAACTAGACATATTTTTAAATAACATAATTAATTGGAAAACTTCTTTCATTTTATAAAACACGATTTTATAACAGGTATAGCATTTTAGACGATAATTCAGTCATTAATATGTGTAAAATAAATGTGTAAAATGTGTATATATAAATAAGTGTGTATCTACCTACAGATATAAGATTTAGTTTTCTTTTTTCCTTTGAGTGTATGTGTTTAGACAAAACGTCATTTAAAAAATTTCTAAAAATTTTCACAAATATCATAATGCTGTTGTTATAATGGTTATCAAACTTAGAATAAATGATTAGACATTCATATGGTCATAAAAGCCTACAAAATTACTCTGATTAGCTTTGTAAAGGGAAGTATCTGAAGAAGTAATGTCTAAATATTACAAGGCTCACTGAATATGTAGCAAGCGGCTAAAAAATCAGAAACACAATAATAACAGAAGGAAAAAATATTAATTATGTATTTTCTATTTTTTGTATGATTTTCTGGTGCATTTGGGTTTTACATTTTATGAAAATACTTTCTATTGTTAGAGTTTTGAATGCATGCTGTAATACTAATGGAACATAAATTAGACACATATGTATATTGTCCTCTTCTACGCATTACGTTATATTGCAGCATTTAAGTGTTACGATGCTTGTATGATTAAAGGAAAGACAGTCAGCATTTCTGTCAACAGACTAGTGTAAGCATAAATCCTATGTTCAAGATTACGCAATGAATTTGTATGTAGGGCAAATTAAAAATTACAGAAAAATATGTTTTATAAAAGTAAAAAATGGTTCTAAAAGACATTTTATAAGCAATGTTCATCTTAAAAATCACATCTAATATTTTGACTTGAAGTTCTTTTTTCTCAACATTTTCATAACAATACATTAATTTGGCCACGTGGGACCAACGTTGTCTCGATAATGATAAATTCATTATCTATTTTATTTTTCCTTTTTTTCGATTGGTACGAACCGGAAGCCAATGAAATTATTAAAAAACATACGATTTTTGGCTTGCTTCTTTTTTTTAAGATAGGTTAACAAGAAAGAAAAAAAATATTTAAACCACCATTTTAGGATTTCAAAGTTAATTTTTTAACGTGTAATTCTAAAATAATTATTATTAAACTATTATGTGATAACATATAGTTAAAAAAATTATATGCTTTCTTTTTTAAATTATATAATTTATTTTCTATTTTCTAATTAAAAATTTTTTTTTTACACTTTGACAAAGTGACCGCAACAAAGACAACGGTCCACAGGATGTGTCTGCTTGAACTTCAATTTGTGTGTAGGTAATTGATATTTAGACTACTCTCTGACAGTGCATAAAAAATTAAAATAATTACATTACTTGTATATAGTTATGCACCCACATGGTTTTGAATTATGAATTATTTTTTAACTTTAAGTTAGCTTAATACTTAATACGAGAAATATAGTTCATTTCAGTCATATTTACTAACATACATTGATTATTTAAACGCTTATATTCACATATCTTTTAACTTTAAATCCATGATACATTCTTACTGTCCTCTTATATATATGCCATACATATTAATACATCAAAATTATGTTTTAAAATTATGTTTTAAACACAATGTTTCAAACATTAAAATTTACATAAAACAGTTTTAATTTAATATAATATATTTTAGTTCCTTTTTAGATGTGTAATTATATAAATACGTAGCACCTATAGTAATCGTGCATTCTGTCTGTCTGTCCGCATATCACAGAGCAAAAACTATCCAACCGAATCATTTGAAATTTAAACTATATAATTTCTACATAATTTTGTTGAGTCATATCAAATTTTATGAAAATCGGATGTATAGTTTAATTACAGGAACAATCAGAAGCATTCTGTTACATTACGGTCAATAGAAAAAAAGGTCTCTAATGCGTTTAATGATGTACTCTTTCGAACATATTAGAATTTATATGTATCTGTGAAGTATATTATGAAAAATACATTCTGTACTATCTGTGATGCAAAGAATATTTCTTATTAATTTAGAAGACCACAAAAAAGTATTCCATTACATAATGGTATAAGGGGAAACACTGTTTGGAACGCGATTTAATACTATTAAACTATTTCCATTTTATGAAATTAATATACGTTGCTGAGGTTTTCTACAAGATATTTCCTGTCTAATAGAATACAGGGTATAGTATTTACAGGTACCCACAAATGATTTGACTACTATACTGTTTCCGAAGTAATGCATACTATCACACCAGGATCCGAAATTTTTAAAAACTTTGTTACAGGACGAATGCACTACATTTACTATGTTTGACGTGCAATTTCCGACTTGTTATTTTAATGAATGAAAGTCATTGTGATTAATGAAGAATCTTTTATAAATCTAATTCAACTAAAACCACGTTAATGTATTAGATTGGTGAAAGGTTCGACAGCATTTACTTATTCTTTGAATTCAACAGCTTAAAAAAATGTATCGCTAATACAGTAAAAACTTCCCCTGTGTCCACCTCGCTTAACAATTTTTTTGTAGAACGAAATGTATTCCCATAGATTAAATACTAATTTTACATCCATTCAGAAACCATGCCACTTGAATTCCCTCCACGAACGACCAAATTCTTTGAACAAAATGAAACAAAACCTTTTTTCCTTGGACACTTGAAGAAGGTTTTATTAGAAAATTAATTCCGAAGATCAAATTATCAAACTTCTAAACTAAGTTTAATCTTTATTTATTAAAGTAATGTTTAAATATTTAAACTCCTTTGTGACTTTTTAGGAAATCAATTTAATTCTGATGATGAATTAAAAATTATAGTCAATAAAGTCGTCGGCAATATTCTGTCAGGGAACTCCAAAAAAGAGATATAGTAATGAAGTTCTCATTATTTTTTCCGGTTTAAAGAAATTGCATTTATTTATTGCACTTCGAAAGGACTTCGAAATAAAAATTATAAAAGTTAACAGCATAAAATCAAAACAAACGTTAGTGTTTAATTTTCAACACTTTCCAACACTTTCCAACAATGTTGAAATGTGTTTATGATTTCGGTTTGTCTATCTGTCTGGTCTCGCTCTAACTCTCATAGATATACTCGGATTGCCATGAAATTTTTGGAAATTATTGACGTTTTCCCTAG
The DNA here is from genome assembly GCA_964019185.1 of Maratus speculifer. NCBI lineage: Eukaryota > Metazoa > Arthropoda > Arachnida > Araneae > Salticidae > Maratus > Maratus speculifer. The sequence goes on from OZ025289.1 coordinate 288,268,514, forward strand.
CACGAACCCAATTGAAAATGAAGTTTCTAGCATGATTAGTTTATTTATGGAGACAAGCTAAAATTTTTTGTTGCTTCACGGCTTATAAGAAAAAATTTGTTTCAAATGAATTTTAAAGATGTTATACCCTGTCAAATATATTAACATTTATATGCATTTACGAAGTGCACTAAAATATGTCTTTTGTAAAACGTGCGGTGAAAAGAATAGCTATTGTTCATTTACATAATCACACAAAAGAAATCAATTACATAATGGTAAATTGGAAAATTGTTTACAACATATTTTAATTATAATTAGACTATTTCATGCGTAATAAAGTTGATACACGTCACTGAGGCTTAGTATAAGTTATTTCACGCTCAATACCAATTACATAGCATTTATAGGAAAACTCAAAAAATTTCAAATAGTATATTCTATCCGAAGAACTGTATATTATCGATGATGGCTGATGGATGGATAAAATACATTTTTGATTCTGTTTATTTTCACGTTTCACTAAATGTATGCATATTATGTGGTGTATAAAAATTCTATATTTGATATACAGGGAACACAAAAGAGATAGTAAAGGTTACAGAATATGAGCGCAATATATTTAAAAATGGTTTGAAAATAAGTAATGTATTTTTACGCTAAACTGCATTCAATTTATTAAGAAATTTTTCTAGAATTTAGATAAAAGGACATACAGTGTTACGCAAAGAATTGCATACATCGTCCCCTATAGATGGAAATGTGATTTAAGTATTTAGTATTTTATTTATAATAATTTCCGGAAATATTATTTAAAAAAATTTCAGAATGTTTTAGTTTAAAAGAAATTTTAGCTAAATACTGGTGTGTAATAAAGATACTATGTAAACCATAGGGCTTAACAAAAGTATTCAAGTACGTCTCCATCTATTAGTATAAATTTCTGAAGGAGAAATTTTAAGTTGTTATTGTTTTTCGTCTAAACAAAATTTCCCCATTATATTGTATATATATCAACCGACAAATCAAATATAAGGTTGTGCAAAAATTTTGGAATACATATTAAACTATTTCACATTTTATGAAATTAATATTTGTTATAGACAGTAACATCTTATTTCTCTAAATAACGAAGTATTTTCAAAGATTTCAGGAAATGTGAGAATGTGTTTCATAATCTATGTTTAACGCGTGATTTTTCTTACTTATTATACATGCAATTGCTATTATAAAAGTATGAATATTTGTTAAAAATATTACACAAAAACTTTATGATAAAAAGAATAAATACTCAAAGGGTTTATTTTTATTTTTATTTTTTATTTACAAAAGAAGAAAAAAAAACCTAATTCAAAAGAAGTGAATAAGATTTGATCTTTTCATTTGAAAATATGTTCATATAATTTATTAAATGCTAAACGGTAAATTATTTGATATAGGGAAAAAAATTCCATCAAAGAATCGGCAAAAAACAAACATATTACTCGAGATCAAACCGTTAGTTTTTAAACAATTTTATTTGCATTTCGCTTTAAAATTAAACGGTTCAAGTGCTTTACTGATCGATGCTGATGTATTCAAAATAAGCTGGAATAGCAAAAATAGTGGGACAGAAAAAATGGAAGCAATTTTTATTATTGCTTTTTTAATATATCTGAAATAAATATTTTGAGAAATATGCGTTTTTTTTCTGGACTATAAAAGAGAAATTATCCCGCATATCCAGCTGCAGATATGACGGAAATGATTAAATTTTTTGCGACTTTCGAAAAGTTCAAACAAAAATGAAATGACATTTTAATGAGATTTTAAATTGATGGAAATGCTTACTATGCGCATACAAAAAAACCAATACCTGGCTTATTGATGAATCTTTTTTTTTTCTTTTTAAGGAAGGAAAGAAAGTAGCCGATTTAACGTATTATTATATTAACATAGATGAAATTACGTAGTAAAAATAGTTTTTATGTTTACATTATTTTAAGACGAAATTTGGTTATGAAATCATATTTTCTTAACGAATAAAAAAATCTTACAATAAAAAATGAAACTTCATGTTTAACTTTTCCATATACTGTAAAAAAAATAATAAAATAATAAAAAATCTATAATTTTACAGATGAATAGTTAATGAAATATGTACGCTTTATCAGTTCACTGTACAAAAAGATGTAAATCTACAAAACTAGCTTTTGTAAAGCTAAAGAGTCTACTAAAATTGCAGTAATTTTATAAAATTTTATCTGTAATACGGATTGCAGTTACTCAAAATGGTCTAAGCATCCCTGTTTCCTTACAAATCCTTACAAAGAATTTTTGATTTACAGTGCAAACGTATATCTGTTACATGCATTTTTGTTGTTTCAATCACGTAAAAAGTTTCGGGAACTTTATTTTCCTAGAAAAAATTCAGTAACTTAACAGATTTTTTTTTAACAGTGTAGTGACGGAGCTGCTCATTTTTTTAACCGGCAGGCTATCGTCGTCTCATGTAATATGAAGTCTGGAAAGTGGAAAAAATCTCACATTGTTGTGGAAAAACTACAGTGAAACCTTCCTAAAGCGACTATGTTCCTTTCCAACAAAAATTCCTCGCTCCGAGAGGTAGTCTCTTAATGAAGGTCATGTTTAAATTTTGATTTTAATTGTAAAAAAAAAAAAAAAAAAAAAAAAATAAGAATTAAGCTTATTAAAATTTATTTTTCACATTAGGAAAAAGTATAAATATTTAAGTATGAAAACAAAAATTAATTACATAAGTTAATTATAACAGAGTTAAAAAAATGAATACATTGGCGTTTTTTTAAATTTTATACTTTTATCTTTTATAATTGATGATATTATGGTGAATATATTTTTATTCATGACCTCTTAAAAAAAACATTAATTGCATTTAATTTCTCTGGAGTTTAAAATTATAAGTTTTATTTTTTTTTTTCCAGCATATGAAGCAAAAATATTGATTTGAACCGTAGAATAGTAAGAAATTATTTTATGGAAAAATTTAAGGAATGAATTTGATTCCATTTTTGTGAATACATTTTTATTCACGATTTATTTATAAAATATATTAGAGGCGTGGTGTGGGATACTTTTTACGAAAGTAAGAAAATCAACTTGATTTGACTTTAAAAAAAAAAATTCAATTTATAGAGTGCAAGGGGAAACCTTTTTTAATCTGTCTGAACAATATAGAAACATATAATGCAAAAGTCACTTTATAACCAAAGAAATTGTAACTTTCAAAATGTGGGGAGGCATGGGACAGCAATGAACCAAAGCTACAAGTCACAAAATATCCAGTTTCGGCTAGATATACAATTAAAGATTGTAGGTAGATGGGGCGCAATATAAAATTCTTGTATTTTTATGATTGGAATGAAAACTCAGGGATGCCAGTCATAGTTGGCATTAAAAAAATACCACTTCAATTTATTTACATCTTGATCTAACTGAATATATTATCAATGTTATAATTAATATATTATTCACTAAAAATATTTGTATATTAGCAATTTATTAGCATTCTTCTTATTAAAAAAAGGAATTGGACATATCCCATATCTCCCCTCTAACAGGAAGGTATGGGACAGCAATAAAACAAAGCTACAAGTCACAAATAATCTAGTGTCAGTTAGATATATAATCAAAGATTGTAGGTTGATGTGCCGCAATATAAAATTCTTGTATCTTTATGATTGGAATGAATACTCAAGATTGCCAGTCATAGGTGACATGAAAAAATCATCACTTCAATTTATTTACATTTTGATGTAAATGAATATATTATCAATTTTGTAATTAATACATTATCCACTATAAATATTTGTGTGTTAGCAATTTGCATTATTCTTAGTAAAAAAAAGAGGAATTGGACATGTCCATTCCTCCCTTTACTGGCATGTCCCATTCCTCTAAACTTCCTTGTTTTATGTTAAACTTTTTACATAAACAGAAATGATGCTTTTAGGCTTGATTTAAATTATGAATAATATACAGTATAATGTTCCATAAGTAGCGAAACTATTGCATCTTTGCATAAACATTAACATACAGAAAGCACAAAAATGTATATGAAGCAAATTTACTTTTGATTCTTGAAATATTCTTTTTCTTTATACAATTGCAAAATTGTACAGAGCATTTATTTTTCAACTGAAGATTGGACTACCATTGTTTGATCTTGTGTGTGATTGATCAATTATTTAGAATGATACATAAAAATAAAGACCTTTTTGCTCATTCCTCCCACTGTCCCACTCCATCCCATTCTCCTTTATACATTAATTATATTTATTTATATTGGAGTTTAAAATTAAAAATCCTATTATTACTTTTCTTTAGAAAATGAAATCAAATATTGCTTTGATTCAAATGGAATGGTAAGTAATCATTTCATACAAATTTTTATGATATGAATTTCTGCTTTTTGGTGAATAATTTGGTATTGTTATGATTGTAGTATGATAGCCATAACGTACCCCAGAAACGAATGAGATGGTCATTATAACAAACATTTCAGCTAATGATCATTTTTTCACTGTTTTCCTGACTTGACTAATGTATATTTAAGGGAACTATTTATCTTCGAGAAAACACTCGTATATCAGATTCATTGATATTTTAACGTTACATGGTTATAATTTTTGCAATACAGTGTAGAAAAAAAAAACCCGAATGATTTGACGGAGATTGCTAGTACAATTCACTGGTTTTAAATAAAAGAAATTCCATAAATCCGAGAAAAACTTCTTTTTTTTTGGAAAACTTTTTTGGAATTAGGATAAACCTATATTCGCTTTATACTCAAATAAAGCATCTTATCGCATGCGATCTATTTCAAAGTGAAGTGTTGTATTTTTCATAAATTGGTTGGTTTGGTTTATTTTATGTCGGCCGATTATCTACACGTGGGATATAGGCCCTAAAGGGGGTGGGATGCCCTCCGTGGGGGTCTTTCTAAGGGAACCTAACCCGCATTTACGCAAGGTAATCCAAAGTCCAAAGAAAACCACGGAAAACTCCGAACGGTTAGGCCGACGGCCGCGATTGAGTTCGAACCCAGCACCTGCCGTCTACCAGTTGAGAGGTCAGAACCTCTCGGCCACTGGTGAGGCCATTTTCATAAACTGAATTAATTTTATTTCTTCTGGCCACAAATTTTGTGCTGTTTGTTTTAAGACAAGTGGTTAACGTCTTTTCAATGCCTTGGTTTGCTTTTTCCACTGAGTCTTGGGATTGACTGTGTCTTAGTTTTCGATGAAAGTTTTTGAGTAGATTCCACAAACTTCTTCAATTATTTTATTAGCTAATTCTTTGCCTTTGCACTTTGCACGATCTTCAAATACTGTGAAAACATGCATTAGGTCGTAAGCAACCCTCTTAATAGAACAAATTTCTAATATGCAAGAAAAGTTACAACTAATTGGTACTACTTGGTACGCAATCAATGTAAAAAAATCGAGAATATGGCGAAAAACAAATATTAGTGGAGCGTTACGGAAGATGCGACCATCTGAACTTAGAATAAACAAACGACTGATAATGTAATATGTTGCCAATGAGCAAAGACAAACTTGTGGGCTCACAAAAGTTATTGTAAGGTTGCTTAGTAGTGAAATGCTGACTCGGGACAATATGTATATGTAATGAAAAACTAAAGCTAAATGAATTGAAATGTATTATATTCATTGAAATTGATTGAGCTTTATTAATGCAAACCGGTTGATATAATAAATTCTCATAAATTATACATATTAACCGGTTTAGTTGGATATTATTTGGTAATTATTAACAATATTCGATTTTTCAAACTGACCATAAAGCACATATATTTAAATAAGTTTAATAAACTTTTCACGTATTTTTCCTTTGAAGCTTAATATACTGAGAAAAAAATTCAAAAAGAAAAAATTCATTAAGAAATAAAAGTGTATTTGGAAATTTACTTAAAAGAAATATTTTCAATTTCAAAATCTCTTAAAATAGTAATGTTTCGAACACGTGATTAATACATTAGACGGCAGTACAGGTATTATTAAGAGAATAAAGTCAAATTCTTCCAAAAGAAGAAAAAGATTTTCCTCTCGAGCAAAGGAAAATATTTTTTTTTCTTTCTTAATAACGTAACAACTTTATGAAGTCAAAAGGTAAAATAATTTTAAAATACTCGAAAGCATAGTTTAAATAAATGGAATTATTTAATTATCAAATTAGTTTAACTTTAAAATTAATGACAAAAAATGAAAAGGAAGTGAAATAATGTTTTCTTTTTTTAAAAAAGCCATTGCAGCAAAAGGCTTGATTAATTAAAACTCACGATAATTTAATACTGTTGATATTAATTTAATAATTTTGAAAAATTCTTTTTGTTCAATGCTTGAGAAAAGTTTTTTTTTGTGGCTTTTGGGATTGAAACCTTTCTCATCTACTGCTTCTTTTCTATTTTGCTATATATCTATAAAAAATAAATAAAAGAAAAGGGGAAGAAGGATTTTATGATCAATTCAAACATTGTGAAGATACATTTCTTAATAAATAGTTTAATTAAAGTAGAAAACTTCTGAATGACTTCACTTAGGAAATCAAATGCTGATTTTTACATTACCAACAATTATAAAACACATATTTTATTCTTAATTAGATTAAAAAGTAAGAATTTTTTAGACATGATTGTTCCTAAAATGTTTTTTGTTTGAAAGTGTAATTCTGCAGCATAACTTGCCATGTTTTAAAATATACAGTCAGAATGTCTAAAAATAGACTGAAGAACTAGTTTAGGTTGGACTTAGTGATATAATTGTTGATTTTTAACACCTTACAAAAAGTTGAAAAATGTTTGTGAATGCAGTTTGTCTGGCCGACAGTCCATTCTCTAACTTCAGTAATTATACCGCGATTTTAAGGCAATTAATAAATGTTATTTAGGGTTACCAAAGCAATTTTGCTATTGTATATGAAGTATGTAATAATTTATTTGCAAAGGCACTCAAAAGAATTAATTCCATTACGTTATGTCATGGGGTGAAATCATTTGAAGAATTTTTAATGATATTACACTATTTCAAAGATATTGAAACTGATATCAATTACTGAATTTCAGTACGATACCTTTATAACAGGGAATTCATAGCATTTTTTATTCATTTACAGGGGCATTCAAAATAAATCGATTACAGTAATGTCTTTGAATAACGCTTGCTGGAATGTGTTTTTAAAATTCGATATGCGCTTTGAAATTCAACTATATTTTTGCATGTTATTCGTTATGTATAAATTGTATACCTCATATGCAGGGCTGCAATAAAAGTATTCACGTATAATTCTCCTTATTAGAGGAAAATGTTGAAGGGGGATTTTGCACTGAGATATATGCATATCTTAAGTGAAAAAAAAAATTGGCAGGCATGCAGTTAATAGATGTAAATTTATATATCATATACAGGGTTCTGCAAAAATTCGAATAACTTTCTGATTGTAGATAAGAATAGGTGAAATTGGATTTTCAAATGCATTATGTGTTTCCATATGGTTGGGGTTTTTTTGCATAATGGGACCTAGGCACCGAAGAGGTTAATATGGTCAATATTTGGAAAATATGCTTCATAATACGGTCATTTAACAGTTATCATTGAAAACACTTGAATTACTGAAAGCTTGCCAAAAATTTATAAAAAACTTTTCTAAAAGAGAGCAACTTACTCAGAAACACTCACATAAGGTATGATATAGTTTGAGAAAGTACGGGTGTCATGTTTGTAGATAATCGAGATAATAGTCGGCTTAATTTACTGCAGAATTGTCAGCTACTTAAAAAGGCTAGGGATATTATTTTAACTACGGTTAATAAAAATGTAAAGTATATGAAATCTGTGTACGCACTGTTTAAAAAAAATGTGTAACGTTACCCTATGAAATTGGGGCCTCCAATTTTATGGCGTACTTTAACCGATATAACCGGTGTAACATTACACTAATACGTAATGTTACACCTGTAATATATTTTTAAAATACACCATTATACAAGTGAAAAAAATTACTCCTTAAAATTTGAGCCAGCAGCTGTCACGAATTTTACGGAGTAGCGTTATATATATATATATATATATATATTACAGTGCATGTGACTATTTCCTGGACAGCATATTGACTTGTGGATTTATTTGAAAGTCACAAATAGGGAACAAAAGGTCAAAGAAAAAAAAGTAAAAAAAGTAGAAACTACTACTATTTACTGATAGGAAAAACTTCAGATATTATAAAAAGATTAGAGAATGTGAATTTCTCATTAACAAAATTGTGATATTTAACGCCTTTTTTTGACTGTGTTTTTCCCTCATCATTCGCTATCCTGATAATGAATATACAAGCAAACTGTTGTCGAAAAATAATTAGATTAAAAATATCAAGTTATACAAAATAAATATTTAAAAAAAACGTTAAAATAATGTCCAATTATTTATAATGATTAAATGCAAATATCTCGGACAGAAACAATAAAAATAACATTAACAATTGAATGGAAATAATTTAATTAGTAAAAAAATTCAAGAAGGAAACAACTCTTTAAAACATTAAATGTAACAAGAAACATTCACTTCTATCGGATAAATAGTTTTTTCTTAATTATATGCACGTCTCTATTATGTGTAATTTTTTCAATACTATTCGAGTATGCGATCAAATTTATCATATTAAAATATTAAATAATTCTTTTTTTTAATGTATTTCTTTATTAAGATATCATTTTGGAAATAAAGCCATTTGAAGTTGTAACAGTTTTTGAAGAGCTTTTCTGTATTTTTCGAAGTCTTTTTTAAACAAAACCTTGAGAAAAAATACGCTTTTTATATTAAAAATAAATTAGTTTAATTGACACCAAAACATTATTTTTAGCAAATTTTATTTTCTTTGTAGACTTTCTTCACAGTAAAGATTAAAGTGCGTATTTTAAATAACTTATTTACCTTTTCTTAAATCGTATTCGTATTTTATAAATAAATATATTAAAAATAAACATATTTTGAAGCTTTGAAAAAGGACTCAAAAAACAGTTTTTTTAATTAAAAAAACTCTTTCGCCTTAAGTATGATACTAAAATGCGTTTTTATGCATAATTATGAGCTTTATAAAAAAACATATGCATAAAACATAAAAAGATTTCAACTTTCTATTTATTTATTATTTTGATTATCAATGTTATCAATGTTTTTGTAGATTACTTCTTTTGACAAAATGTAGAACTCAATTTTTCACAGCATGCATTTCTCATTTTTCATTTAATTAAGGTATATTTTTTTCATTAAGATACATTTTTAAGCAAATGAAAATTAGTTTTTAGATGTTCTGATTTTTGTTGACATGCTGCTATTTTTCTACTTTTTTTTCTTTTACTTTCTGTATCCTGCTAGCTTTTGAAACATATATCTTTGACAGCATTATAAAAAGTTGCAAATACTATCAAGATACATAGAGTATAGTAAAAAAATATAGAAATTGAAAAAATATGATTAAAAACTGCGTCAATTAATGTAATTAGTTACATTTTTTGTGGGTGTGGAAATCTGTATTTTATCGCAACAAGAAAAAATAATGAAGAACTTAATTTATGAAAGTATTTGCTTCTTCAGTTAAATGGACAAGGAAAAATATCTTAAAAAGATACTATGCTGAGTAATGAAATTGAGTATAAGATTTAAAAAATAATAATAATAACTGGCTAGAATTTCCTGAATTTCCAGACTAAAAAGGAAAAAAAAAAAGAAAATGAAAAATCAGCACATTCATTTATTGGCTTATAACATGAAAATTATAAATTAACGCAATGTCGTTTCGGAACAAACCATCAATCCTTCCCTTCATCAAGTGTGGATATTAACCCACTATTTGAAGAAAATCACACGATGGAGAAAGTACACACAGAAAAAAAGTGATAAAACAGTTGAGAAAGAGAGGGGAACCAATGCTGTAAAAGGTGGGGGAAGATAACTTAATAATGGAGTGAGAGTATGTTAGAGTACTATATTTAATAATAATAATAATAATAATAACTACACGTAGTAACTGAAACTGTAACTGAGACTGCCACTGTGACAATGACCTGTAAATATAATTATACTGTTACTACTGCACTAAATAGCTATAATTGAACTATTTTACTATGAAAGAGACTGATCGTGCTCCAAAAGCCAGTACATATAATGACTGAAACTTTAACTGGGAGATTGTAATTGTGATAATGATTGTTATAACTCTACTGTCTCTACTATACTGTATAACACTTATTGGACTACTTTACTGTGAATTTAGCTTAACGTTCCATAGGACTTTTTCATCTCAGAAGATTGAAATACATTGTATGGATCGCCTAGATTTAAATTATTGTATATTTATAGTTGATAAAAATTTCTTTGTTTAACTCACTGTATGTAAGAAACGTATTACATTACGCATTAGTATTTATAAAGTATTAATATGTCTGTTCTCTAGCCAATCTGTTTAACAAAAGACAGATTGTTAGAAGTTGGTAAAATAATATTTTATTTATAAGCAAGAAATTTATTGAATGAAGTATATGTTAGGGGATTTTTTTAATTGATTGTGGAGAATGTACGCACGTACAGGAAAGATAAACTTTTGTTATCGAATCTATTCACAAAATTCGGGACACATTTGGTTTAGAAAGCAATTCAGGATGATTCTATACGATGATAGAGACTCTTGTCATAACATGTAATGAAAATATAGTAATGATTTGATATTTTGAAAAGATCAAACGTTCATAGTAATTGTAATTGATTGTTCAAAAAAAACAAATATAATAACAATGATGCAATACCTGAAATAACAGGTTGCAGATGATAAAAATATAAAATGAACCAAATCGGGTTTTATGTAGTTAGTCTCTAAGGACAAATCTAAAGAAATATAGTAATAAAAAAGAAAGGAAATTATATACAGCGACAGAGCTATTTAGCTGAAGAGAACGAACGAACATGTTTATTTTGCGATTAGCTACATAAAAGAAAATACTATGTCAGGGCTATTTCTCTTTCTTTTGAAGAACGGATAAAAAATTCCGTCTAAAGTGTCTTCATTTTGGTCATCACGCTAAATTTTTCAACTATTTATTCGTTGCCATGCATGCTCTAAACCCATAACGAGTTATTAGGCCTTGAAATTTCAAAACTAAAAAGAACCAGAAAAAATAGCTAAAACCACATAAATAATCCAAAGCATCATAGCTAAAGTGTTTTTTCTGGGGAAATAGCTCTTGTGACTTTGGAAATAATGATCAAAATTCAAATTACAACGAAAGAAAGATCTATATTAGATTGTGGGTCATAAAAGAACTATATACAAGCAGCGAACTATGTTTACATTCTATTTCTTCTAAAGCTACTGTACGCACACTATTTGATGGTGGACATTCCAAATTCAAGTCTTAGGGGATACCGGGGCATGTTGGCCATAGGGGTAGGTTAGCCAATTAGCTTTAATTTTCAAACTAATCTCCAGATGTCGCTATAAGTCCAGAAACATGTTAGAAAACCTATTCCCCTACCACTCCACGAGTGACAGTTCTCTTAACAAAAGCAACTAAGAACAACGTTGATTTTTCACTTTCGTCGATCTCGAAGCAAATTTTCACTAGTGTGCAGAAAGTGTTAATGCTCTCAAGAGATACTTCACAAGAACAAAAGCGAGTAATATTTTGAAAGTATTTATAACGATTTTTTTAATGTAACAATAAATATTGAATATTGTTAAGATATGTGGAGAATAGCAAAAGTATTTCAAACATGGAGAGGAGGCAAGTTGGCTTACTTACGTTGGGACACGTTTATCCGGGACATAACTGGAATATGCCCTTTCAATAGGAATGTACTCACTCTGATTTCATGCCTCCGTATGTCAATGATGGACCAGAGCCTTCAAGCATGCACGGTAAAGCAATTGGTGAAGCTTCTAATGAAACCCAGGTAATTATGGGTAGGCCTATTTCTATAGATGTGCCTTCCGCAACTTCTCCTGCTCCATGCAAAACAACTCCAACACTGAGGACATCTGACCATTCGAAAAGGCAGAGCCAAGGAAGAAAGATGCTTCGAATAGAATGAAGAGAACTTCCGCAGTCCTCACAGACACCCCTGTCAAATTAGTTCTTGAACAACAACAAAAGGCAACAGTAAAAAGAAATAGTGTCAAGATTAAAAATGATAGTAAAAGAAGAAATCAGACCAAAAACGCAAAGGGAAGCAATCTGTGAAAAAGATTTTGCTTTCTTTTGATCCTTCACAGCCTCGATGTAGTGATCTGAACCGTCAAAAAAAGGAAGAAATCTATTAAAGAAAGTGACGATGAGAAAGACGAATACAATATCTGCCTACGTTGTCTGAAGGAGTTTAATCAAAGTACACCTGGGGAAGAATGGATCCAGTGCGTGAATTGCAAACGTTGGGCTCAAGTGAAATGTGTTCGGAAAGAAATTAATGGATTATATTTTGAATGCATTCACTGCAATGATCCCTCTGATTTGCAAACTTAATTTGCAAATATTTTTTTATATGCATGCATTAAAGTTCCTAATCACTATTATGAATTTTATTTAACTGCTAAATAAACATAAAAAAGAGCATTGCAGGCCAACGTGCCCTACTTAATTTGCCAACCTACCCCGTGTACGGGGTAGGTTGCCCTACATGACATCACACATTAACTAAATTCATAAAGTTCTTAAAATTTCATATTAACTAAAAGTAAGCGTTTTTCCTCACTAGTTAAATGTACTAGGTATAGTAAAAACATTCTACATCTGAAAATAAACAAAATTTATATATAGAAAAAAATTACATAAAAAACTGGGCCAACGTGCCCCGGCCTCCCCTATAATAAATTCAAATTTGAGTCATGTACTCTTGGTAGACAAAAATAATTGAAACAGCCTTATAATTTTTTGATCAAGATATCATTCACAATGATATCTATGGCATACCGAAAAAAGCCTTTACATAAAGAAATTGAAGAAAATAAGCGATAGATTACACATATAGGGACTAGAATTCCAAAAATTAAAATTAAGAAAGGAAACGATAGGAAACGGTCATGAACAAATTTCTTATAGGTTCAGTGAAACAGTTAAAGATCGGCCAAGCAACAGTAGAGACAAAACTCGGAAGGGCACTTTGTGGTTATTTAAAAATACCTTAAATCACTTCAGTCTTGTTTAAACCATGGAAATAGGCTTATGTTAATCTAGCGTGAAACGAGATGAAGATTCCGGAATTATTGAAATTATAGACAGTTGGCATAACAGATCCCAATCAATCTTTGTATAAAGCAGCAGAAAAATAATTTGCTTATGAAAATTTTGCAAAAGAAGTTAATACGAATAGCAAAGGTCGCTATATTGAAAACTTTCTTGGATAAACGAAAACAAGATATTATTTTTAATACAGATATGACTGAAAGAACATTGACAAATTCAACAACAACAATAACAAAAAATAAATAATGCTATCATGTTTTTAAGCGTATGCTAAGGTTTTCTGTGAAAGGAAAGAAGAAGGTGCCATTAGTACAGGTTCAGATGAAGCACTAAAGCTTCTAGGACATTTTTTTACCTAATTATCTTGTCGTTAAACAAATAGATTTACTATCAGTGTTAGTCCAGTTTTTGATGAATTCTGTAAAGTATAGAGGTTACCTTCTTTAAATGATCGTCTCTTTAATTGAAGAAACTTCATTGAACAAATTCTGGAAGAGTAAATAAGTTTTGGTAAAGAAGGTAATAGGATGGTGACACAGACAGAAGTAAAGCATTTGTGTAATTTTGATAGTACATCAAAGATTCAACTGCATCTTTAGTTTAAAAGATACCAATATTTACTACTTCAAAAAAATTCTCATTGCAAATCGATCAACCCCAACTCCCTAGATTCGTTTAGAAAAATTTTTGTTTAAACATACACAATCATTAAAATACCGATTTTATGTATATTTAAGGTTATTATTCCATCTCCAAAGATGACCCGCAGGTAAACTAATATGTTTATGTACACACACACACTCACACACACACACACATATATATATATCGATATCAATATAGATTACACCCAAACATGGATATGCATATATACATATATATATGCATATACACAAATACAATATGTGAATATATGTAGATATATATGCATAATCATATATCTAATGATTTATTGAATTTTACAAGTAAACATTGAAGTATTCTCATAAAATCAATATTAATTTATAAAGTAAAGTGTATATTTTTGATACCGCCTTTTATTTTATGAAAGTTTAAAATGTTATTTCTTTAAATAAACTTTAACCAGTACAAAGTATTTATTTTGAAATTTGATAAACTTTTCAAACACCGTAACTTTAAAAGTTTGGATTCAACATTTAAAATGTAACTTTGTAATAAATTTGTTATAGGACAACAGTGGCAAGATAAACTAAATTTAATTTCATTATGGTGTTTTAAATTGATTTATTCTATTTATTTTATGACTTTCATTTTAATGCCGGGAGTATTAAAGAGTTTTATTAATACAAACTAAAAAAACAGACCGACTTGTGAAGAAATATTTCTATGCTTTAAACATATAAATTAATAATGCTTCATAAATTTTGAAAAAAAGTATTTGGCTAAAAATGTTATAGATTTCATGATTTTCACAAAAAATTTCAAATTACACCTAAAATATAATGACAGTTAATATAAAAAGAATTTACTGTGTAACAGGATGTTAGAGTAAATGCATTGTGCGTAACTGAGTAACCAGCTCTCGAAACTTCCAAATTCAGTAAAGTTATTTACGAACAAGCATGTTCGCCTTATTTCATGTCAGAAATCTGAGATTAAATAAGACTGTGATTATTATTTGGAAATAGTGGTATTAAAATAGAAAGATTTGGCAACTATGGCTAAAACTATCATAATACTGATTTATTTTATCTTATTGATAGCAATTTTGAAGTATATTTATAAAATAAATATTATCATATGAAAAGAAAAAAATCTTTTTAGATAAATTTTTGTTTCAGCGAAATTAAAAATGTATTTTGAAACTTTTAACCTGTATGAAGTAGCTCGAAATTAAAAAAAAAATTAAAACATTTTCCACAGAAGTGACTTCATTTTAACTATGCTTGCTTCTCTCCAAAACAGCTATCGTAATTAAACTCTTTGTTGCATGTACAAAAATATTACTCTTTTCAGAAAATTGTAGAAGGAATAAAATTCAAATAATACAAACTTAGAAGTTTCAGACTTTTCTAGCATCGAAATCGATATTTTTAGTAAAGTTTTGAGTATCGAATTTGAACATAATTAGTTTCAAGGGAAAAGAAAAAAAATGGCATTCAAAATTTTATCAATACACAATCATTTTTCGAAATTTAAAAAACTAATATACTTTTGAAATGGAAAATTACCTTTCCTAACAAATAAAAGAAGAGTCAAACAATGCTATTTTATTTTTCAAGCAGATTAATTAAAAACGGTGTTGCTTCAAGCGTAAAAGAAAAAAATGCATTGTGAAACAGAGCATATCACAAAGTAATGAATAAAAATGTAATTTTCTTTCGTTTTTAATGAAAAACACAATTATTTGTTGACATATTAAATCTAAACTATGTATAATCATAAAATGTTTTCATGAGAGATAATTTAACAAATAAGATAAAAATGAGAAGATAAAAAAAGTTTGAAATAAAGAAGGGAGAATATTTAATACCAAAGAAAAAGTAAATAAAATAAATTGTTTTGTGTATTGGCAACACAATTCTTTAGTGCTATGTAAATGATTGAATTGTAACCCAAATATGTTTAAATAATAAATTTTTCTCATACATCAACAGTTGAATAAATTATTTGAAATATAAATGGTAATTTATTATTAAAATATTTAATTTGATATTAGTTTTATTTAATATACAAATGCGGAAATATTTTTACAAATCTGTTTATTTATTGTTTGTTTAATGTTTTTCTATTTCAGGACTGAAAATATACTTGATAAATCTCAATAAATTAGGTTTTGTCCAATAAATAAAAGTACATTCCGTCTTTTCCCTTTTTTTAGTAACAAGTATGTAAATACTTCTGCAAACAATAAAAACAAAATCCAATAAAGCTCTGGAAAAATAAATAAATAACTGAATAAATAATAATAAACTAGCACATTTTGAAGCAGACGGTGATGGAATTAGTGATGTATAACAATAATTATATATAATTATTATTATACATAAAGTCAATAATTATGTATACATAAGATTAAATAAAAAATAGCTAATGATAAGACATTCAATACAAAAAAAAAAAAAAAAAAAAAAAAAAAAAAAAAGTAGCGATTCTATAGTAACCGATTTTAATAAAATTTGATACACAGATTTAGTTTAACTAGAGCTATGGCTATGCAAGATACTGTGACAAAAAGAGAAATATTTGAGCCATTCTGGACATTAAAAAAATGTGAAATAAGATACAATCATTTAAAGTTGCATGCTTGAAGTTCCGTAAGTATTTAACATAAGTTATTTTTATCCATACTTTTATCTGGAGCGTCAAAAATTTCAAAATTTTAAGCGTTGTTTTTCATGTTCGAACATATGAGATAAGTACCCAACTTTTGTCTCCAAAATTTTCATAATTTTTTAAAATAAAGACAATACTAAATTACGCTAAACTGTTACTTATTATTCATTGTTAATTATAAATTATTTATGATGCAGTCTTGCTATTCCTATAGATAATAATCAAAATTGAAATTTCATGTATGCAGTCAGAAGATCGTTTTCATGTCAATTTTTAATGCAATCTTTGATTCTTAAATAATCAATCCTGAAATCTATTATTTTGCAGTTACTCGTAAATATATTGATTTAATTATATGCTGATTTTCGTAAAAATCCATGATGTGTCAGCTCGAGATAATTCGCTCATTTTGTATGGAATCACCCTACATTAATATTTAATTGAATCAATTTAGCTTAATCAGGTAGTAAGTCAATCACTGCTGATGAAAGTGACATCAATAAAATTTCTTTCAGTGTTCAGTTGATAAATAAATATGACTAATTAAATTAAACTTTTAAAATAATGCTAAAAAAATGTAAATTCTTAATTCGATAAATAAAGTTTCTTTTTTAATGAAACGTTTCGGAGGATTAGAGGGATATCGCCGATATTGACAAAAGAAATACGCTTGTTATCATACCAATGACACTATACTTTAAAGGTAATGTACACACTTAAGCATACAAATAATACTGACTTCAAAAGACTTTTTTTTCTGGAATATTTGTGTTATCTGTCACTTATTATATCGAGTAGGGTTATAGGAACAGACATAAATTAACATTTACTGTAAAATGAAAAATGTTTCGAATCATTTAATTAATCATTCTTGTATAAATTTTCACTTAGAATTATGAAAATTTCCTCTTTTACACAAGTAACGTTCGTGAATAGAGGGAGCGAGTTTCAAAACACACCTTTTACAGAAAATCAATAGTTGTGAAATCGCGCAAAAGCTCTGACTGCATCCGTTAAATTTTCGTTGTAAACTAGGCAGAATTGAATTTAGTCAATTTTCTCCGATTTCTGTGACTCCGCGAGGATATTGTAGAGTTCCGGGGAAGAAATAGATTTTTTTTTTTTTTTTTTTTTTTTTTTTTTTTTTTTTTTTTTTTACCATATAAAATATAAAATCTTAAATCCTCAGGGGAGAGTGTCCCCTCTCCGTGCCACCTGCTGAACCAAGGTCTTTCGATTCGAGTAATACACTTTAAACTTTTTTTTTGCACATTGTAAAGTTTTTTCAATGCAAGTCCACAAATTTTGCTCAAATGACAATTCAAAACAAACAAGATTTTAAAAAGTTTAAATCGCTTAGAAATCATTTCCATTTTTTTAAAGAAAAAAAAGTGTACTTATGAATGTTTCCAATTAAAGTATAGACCATAGAGCAAATCAGAAATATAGCTATATGAATGAACTCTATGTATTAAAACTTTCTTTAAAAATGCTAATTCAAAGAAAATAAAGACGGGGATTAAATGGAATATTATTAGAATTTTTATATACGGTTTGTTTTCATTTTTTGTTCACAGCCGTGAAAGACTCTTGAGAATGATTCCATTGACATTCCTAAAAAATATATTTCTTCAAGTGGCATCATGAGAGAATGTTTATCGTTTATAGTGAATTTTTCAAGTTTATAAAATGTGTTCTTTTTTAAAAACAATAAAATAAAACAATTCAAAAGAGAAAATGAAATTTTATAATCAGTAATAAAATTTGATAATTAAAAATCCTGCATTATTATTTATCAAGAAGTTTCTTAAACAAAAGTTTTCACGGTTAATATAAATATGTAGGGGGAACTGGGGGACATTGATACATGGGGCACATTAATACACCTCCTGTACTGCACACAGGGTCATTACAGGAAGTTTCACAACAGCTCCAAAAGGTGATACTAGTGCACTCAACTACACACAGAAAGTCTTGAAATGATTCAGTAGTTTGATGAAATGGGACGGGTGATTAATTGTTTTTGTAGGTCAAAAGTAAATTTAAGTTGTACAGTTGAAATAGTATTATACAACTGTTCCAGTATTTTCAACCTAAAAGAATACTCTCCCTGGCAAGTAAAGCTAATCTTTATCAGTTCCTCATTCTTTATTGTTAGATAAATTATGAAGTGTTGGATTTGAGACTCATTCAGAATGCCTGTATGGGGCACATTGATACAGCCTATGTCGGAGCACATTGATACAGCCTATGTCGGGGCACATTGATACAGTCTATATCAGGGCACATTGATACAACCTAAATCCTTTTCTAGTTCATTTTTTCATTACCTTTTATTATTTTTTAACCATACACACCTTAATCCAACCATTTTTCACCAAAAACTTCTAATATTAGTTTTTAATGAAGTGAAATAGCTCTAATTTCTTTATATTAGAACATTTTATAGTATTTTTGCAAACAGAAGACGTACGAACTTACGCAGCATCTAGTACTAGTAGAATTAGACAAAAGAAAACGACGGCAGCCTGGAAAATCTCAAATTTATATCGAGTATCCAGAGAAAAAAGTTTTTTCCACATGAGATATGTTAAGTAAGAGAAACTAGCTGCAGAACAGCATACAGATAATTATATTATAAAAAGAATTTTTAATATAATTATACTTTATGTTCGTTTATAAACCGATTTATATACAGAAAATCTGGTAATTTTTTACCCTTCCTAAGAAAGAAGATAATGATCGGGTTGAAGTGCCAGATATGACAAAGTTACCACAGCTAACAATCAGACAAGGAACAGCCAGAACATCAGGTATTTCATATATTTTATTTTGATTGCTTAAATATTGCTTACAAATAATTTGTGGGCAATTTGAATTTCTGTAAATAAATATAAAATGGTTTGCTAACTATTTTTCTGTGAAAAATATGCATTGGTGTTATTTTGTCTCCATTTTCCCAGACGTATCAAAGCATTCCATGAGGTGTATCAATCTGCCCCGGGGATGAGGCACATTGATACAAATGACTTTTTTTGATTTTTTTTAAAATTACATGCAAAAATAATTATAAAACAACGACTGTACATTTTTATAACACACTACACAAGTTTTCCTGACACCATATTGAAAAATAATTTGAAATTTCTGCTTTCTGGACACCAAAAAAATTCTTAGAAAAAAGCTGTATCAATGTGCCCCAGTTCCCCATATATTATAGAGTTACCAATATCTCTTAGATACAATATAGTAAAATACATGCAAATGAATAGTAATAATAATAAAATATTCTGCAATATTTTAACAAATACGCATATTATGCACACATAACAAAAACATTATTTGTTTTTCACATTGATCTTATCCTACCACATTTTATTATTTTATTTTTATATCTGTAAAAAAAAAAAAAAAAAAAAAAAAAAAAAAAAAAAAAAAAGATTTCGGAAAGATATATCATTGTTTTCGACTTTAAAAAAGGAAAAAAAAAAAGAACTTTAAGGCTTTCCAGAAGACCATGCATTGTATTTCTTTAACGCAGGGAAACTCTTAGATGTCAAAAGAGATATTTCAGTGAACGGAGAACGTTTTATTATGCAAGCAGGAAAAGCATATTTGCTACTTTATGATACAGAATATTTCAAAACTATTCTCTGCGCAAGAAAATAATGTTACAAAATATTGTAAAACATTAGTGTAAAACTCTGTAATTTTAAACATTGTTGAAAGTTTCTTTCCTAAGGGTTTCCAAGATTCTTTAGTTCGAGAATTCCTATTTCTTGTGAATAGTTTTAAGTTTCGAAAAAGTTATACAACTTGTGCGAAATAGATGTACGTATGTAAACAGCGAAAACGACACACTATAGGCTAATGCTACTGTTATAGTAGTTTTCTAGATGTAACATTTAATACTGAAACAGAAAGCAAAGAAGAAACAGATTTTTTTTTTAGCAAGAATGCAGGTTTTAGAAATACAGGCTTAACTTAAAAAATAAGGAATGTTATGCGTTAATATATTTATTTTTAGTAAATTGGATTTTGGATAGTAAAAAAATACAATCATGAAAATGTAGACTTTGATGCTAAAAAGGATAATTCACTATTTTTCCATGGCAAACCATGACGGTTATTAGCCAATCAAGCAATAGTATACAGTCCCATCTGAGAGAAAGCTAATCGGCCAAGAATCAGAGATACAATCTTGTTGTTAGATACAACTGATACTTAAAGATAGGCTATAAAATAAGGCAGATCACAAGAGAAAGTGAAATTTTAAACTTGTTAACAAAAATTAAAAATTAACTGGATTATTATTTATGAAGAACTTTTTAAATGAACGTTTTCACGGTTGGAGGAAATGTGTATATCACGGATTTATCAATGTCCTTCGTCGAACATAGTAAAATACTCTGTCATATTGTAAAAAAAAACGCACGTCTTGCATATGTTTAGTGGTATAAGTATTTCACGTTACCCACAATAATATTATATCAATCGATTATTATTGTTTAAGATCCTGTTAAATAAAAAAAGATTTAGTAAAGATACATTATTGTTTTGGGCTTAAAAAAGGGAAAAAAACTTTAAAGCTTTTCAAATGACCGTTCAATGTGTTTCTTTAAAGCAGGGAAACTCTGAGAAGCCGAAAGAGATATTTCCATGAGCGGAAAACGATTTATTATGCAAGCATAAAAAGTATATTCGATACTTTATGATACAGAATATTTCAAAGCTATTCTTCGAGCAAGGAAATAGAATTATGTTACAAAATACTGTAAAACGTCAATGTAAAACTCTGCAATTTCAAACATTGATGAAAGTTTCTTTGCTTAAGGGTATCCAAGTTTCTTTGCAAGGATAATCCTTATTTTTGTGAATTCTTTAAGTTTAAGAAAGTTACATAACTTATCTGAAATAGATGTTTTTATATAAACGATGAAATTGACACATTGTAGGCGAAAGTTGTTGTTATAGTCTTCTAGGTGCAAGATTTAACACTAAAATAGAAAATGAAAAAGGAGCGTTTTATTTATTTATTTTTTTTTTTCTTTTAAGCAAGAATAAACTTTTTTGAAAATTCTTCTTATGTACAAAAATATGGAATATTATGTTTTAATAAATTTCTTTTAATAATTAATTTTAGGGCAGTAAGAAATAAAAAATGATGGAAGTATATGCTCTACGGCTAAAATAGGCAAATCTCCACATTTCCATTCAAAACCATGGAAGTAATGATCCACCCAGGCAGAAGCATTCTGTTCCAAATTAAAAAAAAGTAAGCAGGTAAAGAATCTGAGAAAAAAATCTTGTTATTATTTACAACTGGTGCTTAAAGATCAAAAATAAAATTTGATAGGTCACACACACAAACACAAAAATAAAAGAAAATGAAAGTAACCCTTTAACAAAAATGAAAATTAAAAATAACCTAGATTATTTTTTATCCAGATTTTTTTAGATAAGTTTTTAATGTTTTGTGGAAATGTTACGGCTTTATAAATGTCTACTTTGTCAAACATAATAACATACACTGTAATACCGCAACAAAAAGGCACTTCTTACATATGTTTAGTGGTAAAAGTATTCCATTATATCCACAGTGATATTATATCAACTGATTACTATTTTTACAGATCCTGTGGAAAAAAAAAAGTTTTAGTAAATATATATCATTATTTTTGGTTTAAAAAGGGAAAAAAGAGCACATACAATGCACTGTCTTTTCAGAAGACAGTGCATTGTATTTCTTTGACGCAGGGATACTATTAGATGTCAAAAGAGATATTTCCGTGAGCACAGAACGTTTTATTATGCAAGCATGAAAAGTATATCCGGAACTTTATGATACAGAATATTTCAAAGCTGTTCTTTACGCAAGGAAACAGAATGAGGTTACAATATATTGTAAAACGTCCGTATAAAACTGAAATTTTAAACGTCGATGAAAGTTTCTTTGCTTAAGGGTTTCCAAGATACTTTGTAAGGATAATCCCTATATGATGTGAATTCTTTTAAGTTTCGAAAAGTTATATAACTTATACAAAAGACATGTTCTTATGTAAACAATGAGAATGACACACTGTACGCGAATGTTACTGTTAGGGTAGTTTTCTAGATGTAACATTTAGTATTGAAATAGAAAACAAAGAAGAAACGGATTTTTTTTTTTATTATTTAAACAAGAATCCAGATTTTCGAAGAATAGTTTTATCTTAAGAAATAAGTAACGTTATGCGTTAATATATTAATTTTTAGTAAATTAATTTTTGGACCGTAAAAAAAATATATGATCATGAAAATGTAGACTCTGATGCTGAAAAGGATAATAACAATTTTTCCATTGTAAACCATGGCGGACTCATGCCAAAAGTATTCAGTTCCATCTGAACACTAGAATGACGACGAGGGGCCAATTTGGCCCCTGCTAAGTGAATATATATTTCAGTTCGAACCTTAAATTTCTTTCTAAAATATGTTTCAAAGAAACAAAGGAGAAAACAGTTAATTAAATAACATAAAACGTTAAAAATGAAAATTTGCTGTTAATTATTTTCTATCAAACTTGTGTAAAACTTCCCGTCTTTCTAGTGTTAAAGAAAGCTGTCCGGCCAAGAATCAAAGATTCAATTTTGTTATTAGATACAACTGATGATTAAAGATCGGCTAAAATATAAGATAGATCACAAGAGAAAACAAATTTTAAACTCGTTAACAAAAATTAAAAATTACTTGGATTATTATTTATCAAGAACTTTTTTAATGAACGTTTTTACGGTTGGAGGAAATGTGTATATTACGAATTTATCAATGTCTACATCATCGAACATAAAAAATACTCTGTAAATACTGTAATAAAAAGTCACGTATTGCATATTTTTAGTGGTAAAAGTATTGCACGTTATCTACAATGATATTGTATCAACCGATTAATATTTTCTCAGATTCTGTGAAAAAAAAAAGATTTAGTAAAGATATATTATTGTTTTGTGCTTTAAAAAAGGGAAAAAAGAACTTTAAATTTAAAGCTTTTCAGAAGACCGTACATTATATTTCTTTAAAGCAAGAAAAATTGAGAAGCCAAAAGAGATATTTCCATGAGCGGAAAACGTTTTATTATGCAAGCATGAAAAGTATATTCGATACTTTATGATACAGAATATTTCAAAGCTATTCTCCGCGCAAGGAAATAGGAGGATGTTTCAAAATATTGTAAAACGTCACTGTAAAACTCTGAAATTTTGAACAATGGTAAAAGTTTCTTTTCTTAAGGGTTTCCAAGATTTTTTAGTTCGAGAATCCCTATTTCTTCTCCTAAATCTCTTTTAATCCCTAATTCTTTTAAGTTTCGAATAGTTATATAACTTATGCGAAATAGATGTTTTTTATGTAAACAGTGAAAATGATACATTGTACCCGAATAGTGCTGTTTTAGTTTTCTAGATGCGACTTTTAACATTGAAACAGAAAATGAAGAAGATGCGATTTTTTTTAGCAACAATCCAGGTTTTTGAAACCTAATCTCAATTTAAGAAAAAGGAATGTTATGTGCTAATACATTTATTTTTAATAAATTAATTTTTGTGCATTAAGAAATTAACAATGATGAAATTATAGGCGCTAGTGCTGAAAAGGGTAAATCGCCACTTTTCCGGTGCAAACCATGGCGCTAATAAGCCACTCAAGCAAAAGTATTTAGTTCCAACTGAAAAAATGCAAGCAGGTCAAAAATAAGAAACATAAACTTATTATTAAACTTATAACTGGTGCTTAAAGATCATCGATAATATAATATAGATCACATGCGAAAACGAAATTTCAAAATTGTTAACAAAAATTAAAAGTTAAAAATTGTCTGGATTATTTTTTATCAAGGACTTAAAATAAAATATCTTTACATTTCGCAGAAATGTGTAAATGAATTGATTTATCTATGTCAACTTTGTCGAACATAATAAAATAACCTGTAATACTATAACAAAAACGCGCATCTTAAATATTTTTAGTGGTAAAAGCATTCCTCAATATCCATAATGGTATTATATCAACCGATTCTTTTTTTTCAGATCCTGTAAAAGAAAAAAAAAGATTTAGTAAAGATATATTATTGTTTGGGGCTTTAAAAAAAGAAAAAAAGAACTTTAAAGCTTTTGAGAAGACCATGCATTGTATTTCTTTAACGCAGGGAAACTCTAAGATGCTAAAAGAGATATTTCCGTGAACGAAGAATATTTTATTATGCAAGCATGAAAAGTATATTTGGTACTTTATCATACAGTATATTTCAAAGCTATTCTCTGCGAAGGAAATAGAACGATGTTTCAAAATATTATGTAACATGTAAAATCATGAAATTTTAAACATTGATAAAAATTCCTTTGTTTAAGGGTTTCTTAGACTCAGGGCCGTAACTATAAACTTGGGGGCCCCGGGACAAAACCTCCGGGGGCCCCCCCAGGGAGGGCAAATTGAAACTTTGCCCCGGGTTTTGCAGAGTTTCTTTTCTCGTACACCGTTGTTTAAATGTACATAGTATAATATGTACATTTATCATATATGATAAGCCCAAAAATGACTAAAAAATGTAGAATTGGGCGATTCTACTCGGAAGGCACTTGGCGGTGACGCCATTTTTGCCGATTCCACTGAAGTTAGCATAGAGAAGAAAATACGGACTTCTGATTGGTTGAATACTTTAAAAAGCATTTTATTTAGGTTTATTTTTGTGTATATGTAACTTAATCATGCGTTTCTGTTTAAAAACCTTTTGAAAGATGGATTGTGATATTTTTTTTTCGATTTTATGTATTTATTAATAGACTAGCTGACCATCCGGCATTGCCCGGGACCCGTTATTCTAAACTTAAGTAAACGATTAACACTTTAGATCTACAATTAGTCAAAATTAAGCGTAGGATATGAATTATTCGTTAAATAATATATTAAAGAAATACATAAAAATGAGTAAATGCTTTAAAAAAGGCCTTTGGACATCAATAAAAACATCAGGGTGTAGGTCCTGAAATAAGAGTCCAAAACTCAACTTTAAATTTATGCATTGAGAAGGTTTGATAATAGGTGGGTGAAATATGCATGGAGAACAAAAATTTCAAGGTGCCTGAGCCGAGACCATAGGGAGTCTCAGGCTTTTAAATGGAATCTAAGAACATGGGAATAACAGTGAAAAAATAGTTCCAAAAATGAAGATTGGATTAAGAGAGGGCAGTTTAATAGCAATTTATGGTGCAAAATCATTAAGGGGCCAGGAACTTATTTCGCATGTAGTTGGGTATAAAATATTTTTTGTAGTTATTAAAGTAATGGGAGGACGCTAAAGCAATGTGAAAGAAAATTGCAAGCAATCCGGATCTTTTTAAAGAAATTGCACCAACGGCCCTAAGAACGCGATTAATATTCAAAATTGGTGGTAGCTAGACTATGACGGTTTCTTAGTAGCTGATGGATTTAAGAAGTTGTTTAAAAAAAGAGAGTTGATTGAACCATTTTAAAGAGATTTATAATAAGGGCCCAAAAAGGACAACTGGCAGTTGAAAAGATCGCCCCTAACAGGAAAACATGCTAAAATATCTTAGTACTTAGCTCTTTAGATCTACTATTAGTCAAAATTAATCATGGGGTATGAATTATTCATTTTAATAATATTTTATCAAAATGCACAAATTGATTCGGAAAATGTTTAAAAAAAGGGTCCTAGCCGTGGATGAAAATATGAGAATCTTGTTCCTGAAAGAAGAGTCCAAGACTCCAATTTAAAAATTTTTTCACTGAGAAGGGGATAAATTTAACCCTCTCACTGACAAGCTCGTCTATAGACGTTCCCTAAGCTCCAAGTTTCACTGAAATGCAAGCAATAATTAAAATGATATAACTCAGTTGATTTAATGGATTTTTAATACATTGTGCAATGATTAACACACTCAAGGATAACATTAATATTCGTAAATAAGATTTTTCTATAATTTTGAAAGAATCATATTTTTTTAGCAATTAAAACAAAATGCTAAAAAAACAAAATTACAATTTTGCCCTTTTGCAATACTGTCAGAGGGTTTTAAAGAGTGAACTATGTTTGCCTCACAAAATGTTCAGGGGTCCTAGACTGAGCCCTATGATTCCACAGGAGGCCAAAGTGTCTTATATGGAATGTCAAGACATTAAAATACTTAAATGAATAAAGAATCCTAAAAATGAAGATCGGATTAAAAGGAAACAATTTATTAACAATTTATTATTACAAAAACTTCAATGGGTTCCAAGGGGCCAGGAATTTATTTTGCATGTAGTTAGGTATAAAAATATTTTTTGGAGTTATTATAATGATGGAAAGACGCTATAACTATGTTAAATAAAATTGAAAGCAATTTGGTTCATGTTTAAAGAAACTGCACCAAGGGCCTCAAGAAAGCAATTGACAAACAAAATTAATAGTAGCTGAAGTCGGAGAAATTCTTTTGTCGTTCATGTAATAGGTAGAGGATATAAAAAGTTGTTAGAAAAAAAAGCTAGTGAATTGGACCATTTTTAAGGGAGCTATAATATGGGGCCCCGTAGGGACCAACTAACAGTTAAAACCAGGGCCCTAATATGAAACCATATTAAAATATTTTAGTACATAGTGCTTTAGATCTTTAATTAGTCAAAATTAAGCATATAGTAGGAACTATTCTCTGGAATGATATAATTTTTTAAATGCACCAATTGATTGGGCAAATGTTTAAAAAGGGGCCCTAGGCTCCGAATAAAAACATCAGGTTTTCTGAATAGGTTCTGAAAGAAGAGTCCCAGGCAACTTTAAAATTTTGCACTAAGAAGATCAGAAATATCGGAAGTGAAATATGTTTATTTCACAAAATATTGAGGGGCCCTGGGCTGGACCCTATTATTCCACAGGGGAACACAGTGTCTTGTATAGAATGTCAAAACATTAAAATATCTAAATGAATAAAGAATCTTAAAAATGAAGATCAGATTAAAAGGAAGCAATTTATTGACAATTTATTATTACAAAAACTTCAAGGGGGCCTGTACCGGGCCCCAAAGGGCCAGGAAATTATTTCCCATGTAGTTGGGTATAAAAATATTTGTGTAGTTATTAAAAGAATGAGAAGACGCTAAAACTACGTTGAATAAAATTGAAAGCAATTTGGATCATTTTTAAAGAAGCTGCACCAAGGACTCCAAGAAAGCGATTAATATTCATAAATAGTGGTAGCTGAAGTCTAAAAAAATTTTTTTGTTGTTCATGTCGTAGTTGGAGGACCTAAAAAGTTGTTTAAAAAAAGCTAGTGAATCCGACCATTTTTAAGGGAGCTATGATAGAGGGCCCCACAGGGGCCAACTGACAAATACAATCAGGGCTCTAACATGAAAACATGTTAAAACGTTTTAGTACATAGCGCTTTAGACCTTTAATTAGGCAAAATTAAGCATTGAGTATGAATTATTTTCAAGAATAATATTTTTTTAAATACAGCAATTGTTTGGGTAAGCGTGAAAAAAGGGCCCCAGGGCCTGAATAAAAGTATCAGGGTGTTGGTCCTAACATAAGAGTCTAAGATTCAGCTTTAAAAATTTTCGCTAAGAAGGTGAGAAATTTAGGGAATGAAAAATGTTTAGCGCACAAAATGATCAAGGGGTCTGGGTCGGCCATATGATTATCTAGGGGACCCCAGTGTCTCATATGGAATATAAAAATTTGAAAATATCTAAATGGAACAGGTATCCCAAAAATGAAGATCGAAATTAATGGAAGCAATTTATTAACAATTTACTATCACAAAGACTAAAAGGGGCCCCAAGAGTCCAGGGTTATAACTGAAAAGTAAAAAGGCGAAAATATCTAAAAGGAGAAAGGTACCTCAAAACGGAAAAATTAGATAAAAAGGAGTCAAACTATTAACAATTTGGTGCATAAAAATTGTAAGGGGCCCAGGACCCTGGCTCTTAAAATATTAAAAATCTGAGCCTCAGGTGCATCAAGATCTGTCTTGGACTATCTCCACCGAAAATTTCAGACTTCTACGTGCGGTAGATTTTGCTAACCATCGCAGTCACACACATATGCAGACATACACAAACAGAGCGTTTTGTTAACTTAATTTTCTAGAATTTTTTAGATGCTTTTTATATTATTCAATCGATTAGAAGTCCATATTTTCTTCCTTATATTAGCTTCGGTGGGGTCAGCAAACATGCTGGCGAGACATAACACATTCGACTCGTCATTTTGCTGTCTGCTGTTAAACTCCTTTTGCATGCGAAGCGTACGGAATGTATTGACGGACACGTAAAATCATCTATTCTAGCACTTTGATTTTTTTTTATTACTAACTTTTAGGTATGTGCTGGGCATTTTATAGGAACTTAAACTTTATAGGAACTTAGAAACTAAAATCAATAGGTTTTTAACCATCAGTTTAGGGCCCCTCAGGCTTGGGGGCCCCGGCTGCCCCGGCGGTAGTTACGGCCCTGCCTAGACTCTTTACAACAAGAATTCTTATTTTGTGAATTCTTTTAAGTTTAGAAAAGTTATATAACTTATGCGAAATGCATGTCCTTATGTAAACAGCGACTGTACGCGAATGTTGCTGTTATAGCAGTTTTCTGGATGCAATATTTATCACTATCTATCTCTCTATATATATATATATTTAAGAATTTAGGTTTTAGAAACTAGTCTTAGCTAAAAAAAATAAGGAATATTATGTTTTAATGTATTTATTTTTAACGCATTCATTTTAGGGCAGTAAGAAATAAACAATGATGAAAGTAATAGTTTGATGAGTAATAGTTTCTAATGCTGAAAAAATTAAATCAGCACTTTTCCATTTCAAACGATACAGTAATAGCCTAACCAGGTAAAAGCATTCAGTTCCAATTTAAAGAAAGCAAACAGGCCAATAATGAAAGAAATAATCTTGTTATTAGATAAAACTGGTGCTTAAAGATCGACGGTAAAATAAGATAGGCACAAGAGAAAACGAGATTTTAAATTCGTTATTCCCTTCGCGACGGGAGACTTTTACAAAATTTTTATTCTTTTGCACCGATTTTTAAAATCAGAAAATTGTGATACATTGAATCGAGAAAATGCTCTGAGTAAATTAGGCAAATTTTCCAGTAAAATTTTACCGGTAACAGTAAACAAATATTCTGAAAATTTATGCGGTACGTATAACAGTCGCTCGTCCCAAAGGGGTTAACAAAATTGAAAATTAAAAATATCTTGATTTATATTTTATCAAAATCTTTTTAAATAAGTATTTTTATGGTTCCCATAAAGTGTATATTATGGAATGTGTACTTGTTGAACGTAATAGAATACTCTGTAATACTTTAACAAAATGCATGTCTTACATATTTTTATTAATAAAAGTAATCTATGTAATCCACAGTGATATTGCATCAACCGATTATTATTTTTTTCAGATCCTGTATAGAAAAAAAATCAGCAACGATATATTATTGTTTTGGGCTTTAAAAAAGGAAAAAAAAACTTTTCAGAAAACCATGCATTGTATTTTTTTAAAGCAGGAAAACTCTAATATGCTAAAAGAGGTATTTCCGTGAACGAAAACGTTTTATTATGCAAGCATGAAAAGCATATTTGATACTTTATGATACAGAATATTTCAAAGCTATTCTCGGCGCAAGGAAATAGAACGATGTTTCAAAATTTTGCAAATCGTCAGTGTAAAACTCTGAATTTTAAACATTGATGAAAGTTTCTTTCCTTAAGGGTTTCGTAAATTCTTTACAAGGGAATCCTCATTTCTTCAGTTATGAATTCTTCTAACATTAGAAAATTTGTGTAACTTGCGCAAAATACACGTTTTTATGTAAACAACAAAAATAACACATTGTACGTGAAAGTTGTTCTTATACTTTTCAAGGTGCAACCTTTAGCACTGAAACCGAAAATCAAGATGGAACGGATTTTTCAGTTATACTCCTGCTTTTTGAAAACTAGTTTTAGGTTAAGCAATAAGAATTGTTATAAGTTATTTTGAAAAGAATTTGAACGTTATTTTTAGAAAATTTCACAGACATTTGACCAAATAGTTTTAGAATTCTGTGGCATGTAAACTTCATGAAGCAGTTATATCAAAAATGCAATTGTTTATTCAATAAAAGAGCGGTAACAGTACAGCATAATGTAAAGTAATGATAAATTTTGGTAAATTCACTTGTTTAAAATTTAGATTTTTTTTTTTTTTTTTTTTTTTTTTTTTTTTGCTGAAAGAAATAATTATTGGGAAAAACATCTTATCTAAAAATTTAAATGTAAACAGTGTGGCGAGTGGTAAGAGATAAACATAGTAAAAATAGGTGTTAAATACCAGTATTTTAGTAAAGAAAAAATAAACTTGTCTAATCCCTGTATATTTTAAGAAGGATTTTTTATGAGAAAATACTGGTAGTTCTTTCTTTTTTACTTTGTTTTTCCATGATTACTCGTCCCCTGATATAGACGTCAGAAATGCTAATACTCGAAAAATATTCTGCATATTATAAAGTATGTATATATATATGTATATATATATTATTTTTATGTAAATTATCTTGTATCAAGCATGTTTTTTTATTTTTAAATTTGTTGGCTAACAGAAGAAAATAAATTTAAAATTATGATAAAAAAGAAATCATATTTAATTAGGTGTATTCATGTCTTTAAAAAAATATCATATTCAAAAACGTATACATAATTATTAAAGGTAAAAGGTTGTATGCATATGTATGTCGAAAGTAATAATACAGTAGCAACGAACTGGAAAATCAATTTCTTTTTAAAAACAAAATTATTAATTTCTAAAGAAGGCACATTTTCAATTTTAACGCAATCGAATTATACATACGGCATAAATATATAGTTTTAGGTGGAATCTGCTTGAAAACTATATCGAAATTTACTGAGTTTTTAAGATTAAACAAAAATTAAGAATATCTAATTTAACACAATAACTTTAATTAATTATATTGAAAAAGATTAACACGTTTTTACTTGAAACTGTTGAAATAACTCAGTGTTAGTTTTTGGGTAATAACCTGTTATAAAATTAAAACTTGATAAATAAATAAATAAATAAAAAACAAGCTTAATAAATTCGTAACCGAACTAAATACTTCGATTATCAGAATTAAAGAAAATTGTTTGGCATGCTGCGGCATAAATACTGTTTTCAGTAATTAAAAAAATTATTGGAAAGCATAATTAATATTTTACATATAAAATTTCTTTTTTGATGTAATGGATGAACTATCTAAATGTGTATATGTATGTATATATAAAATATAAAAAAATATATTAGATTTCCATTAAAAAATATTTTTATTATTTTTATTTATTTCTGTAAGCCGGGAAGCATGGAGTTAACTCCCTAGTTGTATTAAATAAATAAGCTTGCCTAAAATACATTAATCCATCTATGTCTCAGGCAAAATGTATAGAATCTTCAACTTGAATATTTTATTACTCATATAAAAAATACGTTTGCGTTTCTAGACAAATTTCTTTGCGTGTCAACAACACTTTAAAAGAACCCAGAAGGATATTAGCCATCATATGATTTTATAAGTAATAAATTCAAAGTAATTTTTTATTACAAGCGTGGCATGTAAATCGTTGTCTTGAGCGAAGCAGATTCTCTTAGCCTAGTTTTACATGTCTCCAGGAAATAATTTCCTGAGACAAATGAAAACCCGAATAAAAAATTACGAGCAAGCTCTAGAATCCTACTCAAGCCCTTGGGAACAGTTTTGGGAACTGCAGTTCATTTTGTCATTCAAATCAGGATTTCAAAGTAATTTATTAAGCGAAAAATTAGGGAATAGAGATAATGCCGTTAGCTTCATCTGATTATTTTTGAAAGGTGATATCTAGGTTCAACAGGAATATATATTGGGGCATGTTTTTGTAAATGTAAGTTAAATAAGTTAGATGACTGTTACTTTAAAAAAAATACTTTCAAATTGGAAATAATGGCATGTAAAGACGGTATGCATAGACCTTTTTACTACTACATATTTATTATTTTATTTACAACTATCAAACTTGCACAACTTTCTCCGACCCCCCCCCCAAAAAAAAAAAAAAAATAAAAAAAAAATAAATAAGATAACGTCTACCTATAGGTATTATTTTATTTTATTTATTTACTTTTTTTGTATTTTTAAAGGAGAAACACGATTAAAAATTTTAATCTGCAGCGAAATTTTTGTGGTATCAACATGAACAGTGATGCAAGCGCTGCCTTATAAATGGATGATTTTGACTTCTAAATTTTATTAGTATTCTTTACCTTATTAAATTTCAGAAGTTCTTTGATTACATAAGATGAAAAATACTATAAAAATTTAGTGGTAGCAAAAAAATACTTTTACGTTTCTACAAGAATTTCTTCTCTGTGTGATGCGTGTTAACAATACTTTTAATAAAAGAACTTAGACCAGGGATGCACAACCTTTTTACCAGAAAATCGGTTGACACCAGAATATTTGAAAAGTGTAGTTTATTTTATTTAATAGCAAAGTTTCTGTCATTACTTTAAGGAAAATTATTCTGCATAAAAATAGTGGCATAATTGTGGCCCGCGGGCCAAAGGTTGTGTACCCCTGATAGACGAATATAACTGACGAATGAACCGAATGAATGAATTATTTTTCAAGTTTTGACTGAACCAGACGAATATCAGACGAATATAATCATATAACATCTTATGATTTTATCCGTAATAAATTGAAAGTAATTTTTTATTACAAGCGTGACAAGTAAATCGTCGTCTAAGGCAAAGGATACTCTCCCAGCCTAGTTTTACATGTCCCTAGGAAATGATTTTTCGTAAACAAATGAAAACCCTAAAAAGAAAATTCGAGCGAGCTCAAGTATCATACTCAAGTCCTCGGGGACTGTTTTGGGAACTGCAATTCATTTTGCCATTAAAATTAGGATTTCA
Source organism: Maratus speculifer (assembly GCA_964019185.1). Classification (NCBI taxonomy): domain Eukaryota; kingdom Metazoa; phylum Arthropoda; class Arachnida; order Araneae; family Salticidae; genus Maratus; species Maratus speculifer. The sequence goes on from OZ025289.1 coordinate 288,302,027, forward strand.
AGGTAATTTATTAAGCAAAAAATTAGGAAATAGAGACTATGTCGTTAACTTTATCTGATTCTCTTTGAAAGGTGATACATAGGTTCAGCATGAATATAATTTGGTTTATTCTTTGTAAATCTAAGTTAAATAAGTTAGATAGCTGTTGCTTGAATAAATTATTTTCAGTTTGGAAATAATGAGACGTAAAAGACATGTGATGCATAGACCTTTTTACTGCTACATGGTTATTATTTTATTTATAAGTACCAAATTTGAATAGCTTTCTCCCACCCCACCCAAATAGCATCTACCCGATTTTTTATTATTTATTTATTTATTTTTAAATCCAGCAATGCGATTAGCAATTTTAATTTTCAGGAAAATCTTTGTAGTATCAATGTATGCAGGGATGCTTCATAAATGGTTGTTTTCACCTCTAAATTATAATAGTATTCTTTGCCTTATTAAATTTAAGAAGTTCTGTGATTACATAAGATGAAAAATAGCATAAATATTTAGTGCTAACAAAAAAAAAAAAAAAAAAAAAAAAAAAAAAAAAAAAAAGCTTTGCGTTTTTTGACGATTTTCTTCTTTGTGTAATGAGTCTCTACAACACTTTCAATAAAAGAACCCAGATGAATATAGCCATATTATGATTTATCCATAATAAATACAAAGTAACTTTTCATTACGAGCGTGACATGTAAATCGTTGTCATGTGCGAGGCATACTTTCTCAGCCTTGTTTTCAAAGTCTCCAGGAAATAATTTTCCTGAGACAAATGAAAACCCCAGTAAAGAAATTGCGAGTGAACTATAGAGTCATGCTCAAGCCCTTGGGAAAAGTTCTGGAAACTGAAATTCATTTTGTCATTCAAATTAGGATTTCAAAGTAATTCATTAACCGAAAAATTTGGAAATGGAGATTGTGTCGTTAACTTTACCTCATTTGTTTTCAATGGTGATATGCTATATGGACAAAGGTTACCGGAATTTGCGATCTTAAACATTTTGTTAAAATCTAGAAAAATTAATTAGGAATTATTTAAAAAAATCCAGGAATGTAAACAGAATAGTACAGGTTATATATTTCCATGAATATTTTTTTTCTCAAAATTTTATTGGGGACCGTCAACAAATTGAAAAAGAACAAAGATCTTATGCATAATCCTGTCAAAACTAATGAAGTAAAAGCGTCGAAAGTGCATATAATGATTAAATGGCTTATTGTAATAAACTGGTTTCATTTTTATGAGGACATCATGTATACTAGTAGAGAAATTAAGATTTTTATAAAAACAGTCCCAAATATTTGCATGTTTTTTACTTATAATTTGCAGAGCTTTTCGTACATAAAAAAATTCTTTTCAGAAATTATGACAAATAATATTGTAAATATTAACCTGTAATCAAAATGAAAAAATAATAAAAATTGCAGAAAAAAGGAAATTCGGGAAGTACAAGTTTAATACTCTGATTATATTAAATAAGTAAGCTTATATAAAGAACATTAATCCATCTATGCTTCAGACAAAATGTATAAAATCTTCTACTTGAATGTTTTATTACTCGTATAAAAGTAATTTTGCTTTATAGACAAATTTTTTTGCGGGTCAACAACACTTTTGATAAAAGAATCCAGATGAATATAGCCATCTTATTATTTTATACACAATAAATTCAAAGTAATTTTTAGTACAAGCGTGGCATGTAGGTCGTTGTCTTGCGCCAAGTATTATTCCCTCAACCTAGCTTTCCATGTCTGCAGGAAATGATTTTCCTGAGATAAATGAAAACCCGAATAAGAAATTACGAGTGAACTCCAGAATCATATTCAAGTCCTCGGGGACAGTTTTGGGAACTGCAATTCATTTTGTCATTCAAATTAGGATTTCAAGGTAATTTATTAAGCGAAAAATTAGGAAATAGAGATTACGTCTTTAACTTTGCGTCATTCTTTTTCAAAGGTGATATATTTATTCAACATGAATATAATTTGGGGTATTTTTTATAAATCTAAGTTAGGTAAATTAAATGATTGTTAATTAAAAAAATTAATTTCAATTTGGAAATAAAGTGCTATAAATGACATACCGTATATTCGTCTTATTATTATTATTATTATTATTATTATTATTATTATTATTATTATTATTATTATTATTATTATTATTATTATTATTATTATTATTATTATTATTTAGTATTTTCAATCAAGCAACATGATTAACAATTTTAATCCGCAATGAAATCTTTGTGTATACAGGGATGCAAGCGCTGCGCCAAGAATGGATGATTTTCGCCAATAATTTTTTTTTAGTATTATTTTGTCGCATTAAATTTAAGAATTTCTGTGATTACATATCACTAAAAGTATCATAAAAATTTAGTGGTAGCAATTAGCCATTTCTGGCGCAGCGCTTGCATCCCTGAATGTATAGCATCGACATTCATTATATTAGATTGAATTGTCAAATTCTCACCTTTAAAATTAATAAATACATGAATTCGGGAGATTTATGTTTAGGGTTCCCACCTACATATTTAAAATGGTAACATGAATATGAAAATAATAAATGCAGTTTATTTTACAGCAAATATTTTTTGGTTATTAAATGGAAAAATGAAACGAAAATAATTGTGAATCGTTTAAATATCGTTTAGATAATTAATTTTATTTTAAGTTTTTTATAATAGTATAATTATTCCAGAAGGAGTTTACTTTATTAAGGATATTTCTATCTAAGGAATGTGAAATTTGCTCTTCTTTGTAGATGTATAAAGTAAGAATAGAAATGAAAATATGCTTTTTTTTTTTCTCTTAGAACTAATGACATTTAACTTGTATTGCCTGTTTTTGTAACAATCAAATAATTGGTTCCTTTATTAATTTGCGATTCTGTGGTATAATCATTGCATGCGTAAAGCCGCTATTGCAAATGTCGGATAGTTCTTTAACATAATTTTGATCTTGTGGATTCACAATAATAAAACTTTATGTTTTTCTTTTAAATCAGTCTGTCGTAAATGGCTGCGAATTGTAGCGATGTAAATAGCAAAAGATACATTTCTAAAACAATGTTTTGCCATAGAAAAACTAATATAGCTTGTTTTATAAAAGTTTTTCTCCCAGTTTGAAAAATTTCCTCAGTGCTCTTCAGGATTTGAAATTCAAACTAAGAAATAATTAAAATGTATCAAACAAAAAATATGTAAAATATAAGAAATAATTAAAATTAAATTAAAAGTATTTAATGTGAACATTAAAAAGAGAAAAAAATGCATTGAAAATTAAATCAGATTTTAAATTATATACTTAAAATGTGTTTTTCTTTTCATTACGTGGTTAAAAAATACTAGGACGCAAAGATTCTGCGTATTTCAACTGTTTAACTGATCTTATTTAATCAAATATGTAAAAAGTCCAGAGATATTTGACAGCTGCCGTTTCGACTTTAGAATTTTCCAATAAAACGGAAAATGAATTGAAACTTGTTTACAAAAAGATTGCCACTTTTTCTTTTCCTTTTTTTTCTTTTTTTTCAATTATAGTTTAATCTTTTTCATTCTTTTAAAAGACAATGAAATTAGCATGTTTTTATAGTTTGCGTAGTTTCAATGGGGGTTGGCGAGAATAGTTCATGGGAGGCAGAGCCCCTTAGTATAATAAAAAGTTATTAATTGGGTGATTTTAGCATTTTTTCTTTCAATATTACAACTAATTATTTTCATTATTTAAATATTACAACTAATTATTTTCATTATTTTAATATTACAACTAATATCTTGTTTTGATACTTCAAACTCAAATAATAATCCAGCACATTCGAATATGAAATGTTTGAGATTTATAAACATTTGCTGAAACCTTAAATATGAAATCTCAAACATGTGATTCTCTATACGCCTATATGTTGGAAAATGTAATAATTTCTGCGCAATTTAAATGAACAACGAAACTATTTCAATTCAACGCTCACAGAGTCATCGCAGCAACGTGATTTGAAATCTTAATTTTTGCAGTAAGATTAATAATGCCAACAACTCTTTCTCGATTTCGGAATAACTTTAGATGCTTATGAATAATGTGTTAATTTCTTATTTGCACATCTTTATTTGTCTCATGCTCGCTACTTTACGAAGCAAGATAAATTATTATAAATTGACTGTTTTTTACTTCGCATTGGTTCTCAGAAACTTAAAGAACAGGAGAATATATTATACATTATAATAAATAAAATAGCATTAAAAATTGCCCTAATTCAGAGAATTTAAACGTTTCAAAAAACAGAATAAAATTTTGTAGCTAACTTCGTGGAAATAATTAGAAACTCTTGAATAAAAATCTATTAATATAAAAAATTAAGATAATTTTCGAAATATCCAAAAGAAATTCCACTCAATGAAAATTCCAATGAAAATAAAATCATTTGTTATATGAACAAAAAAATTATGTGTTTTCTTTGAAAATTTCTACAGAAAATGGTGACAGCTAAATAATAGGACATGCAAAAAATAAAATTTATTCTTAACTATATTAACTTAATCATAATTATGTGTATCGAAATAGTAAGTGTTGTACTTTACCAGCTGAAAGGAAAAGTTGTCGAAGCTGTAATTCGAAAACAGAAAGTTGGATTCAAATTTCCCTTTTTTCTATTGCAAAAAGCGATATTTTTCTATCCACTATTGTCAGTAGTTTGTCTTTGTAGAAAGATTTGGTCGAAGTCTTTTACTGAAACGCATCCCTAGGTTTACACTGTTGTGATCATTTTGGTAAACACATTTCATATAAAATGACCTTTATTTTTCAAAGTAAGCAGGATAAGAACGTTTAAACGATTAAATTGATCTTTCTAAGTTTTTTTAATTAAAAGTAATGTAATTTATTGTAACTTGCTCTACTTTGAACTAGTTTTATAAAAAATAAACATTTTTAGAAGCACGCCTAGGTATGAATAAAAGGGGTCTTAAATAGACCTTTAATTTCAAAGTTGCCACATAGTTGATATTTAGTTGATTGATCTCAAAGTGCTTGAAGCTACAGTCAATATTATTTAATTTCAAAATCTTTGAAATTTGATTGCAAAAAACTCCGTTAATCTATTTGATCCCGTCCTGTTAGGAGGGACATCAATCTATGCAACTGTGAACAAATCATCGATATTTCGTTAAAAAAATAAATGTTCTCCAAATGATAATAAATAACATGCAAAAAACCTGGATCGAAAATCTTCATTCCTATTCCAGAAAAAAGGGGTCAGTATAAGACCTTTTATTTTAAATACATATCAAATTGTTGATTTTCAGCTGTTTTATCCCAATGTACTTTAAAACTCAGACAATGTTATCTACTTCCAAAAGCCTTGAAATTTCGTTGCAAACTACTCTGTCGATCTATTGGATGCCGACGAAAAAGCTAAGAGATCAAACCACGCAACTTTAGCCAAATCATCATTATTTCATAAAAAAAAAAAAAAAAAAAAAAAAAAAAAAAAAAAAAAAAAAAACTCTTCAAGCGATAATAAACTACGAGCAAAAATCTGGAGCTAAAATCTTCATTGCTTTTCAAAAATAAATAAATAAATAAATAAATAAATAAATAAATAAATAAATAAATAAATAAATAAAAATAAATAAATAAATAAATAAATAAAATAAAAAATAAATAAATAAAATAAAAAGAAATAGATAAATAAAAAATAAATAAAATACATAACTAAATAAAATAAATAAAAATAAAAATAAAAATAAAATAAAAATAAAAATAAAATATTCTTTTTTCAATTTTCTAGTACAAATCTTTCACAAAAATTCCAAAGCTTTTTTTTTTCAGTATCAGCCAACTTGAATTCGAATACCTGTCTGGCCACTATTCACTCGGGTAGGAAAATCCAACTCTTAATATTCATGCTCAACTCCTTTTACTTTTCTTGTTGTAGTTTTCGGATAAGAATGATTTTTTGCAAATTTAATAATTTCTAAAAATTTCACAGAACAATCTATAAAAATCCTTGATTTTTATAGATTGGTCTCCAATCTATAAAAATCCATGTTTGCAGCTTTAGAATCTTAAGAAAAGAAGTCCGGGGGGAGAAAAGAGAAAAAAAAAACTTTAACATTGCATCAAGGAAACATTAGTATCTGACTAACCGCTTAATTGATCAATAATTTTGAAAAAAAAAAAAAAAGCTTTGATTAATATCTATTTTTTTCATATCTTTTACAGAATTTTTAATATTTTATCACCGATTTTACAAATCATAAATTTCTGGTTTAATCAATTAGAAAAAAGATCGGATTAAATAATGCAAAAATTACAATAAAAATTTATTGGTGAGAATCTATAATATTAAAGAGTGTGTCAGTGTGTCATATTTGTGTGTCAGTGCTGTTCTGAAGAGATTGTTGTACGTAGAGTTACAAAATTTGGAGGGAAGTTACTTTTATACATGTAGTTTTGCACCTCGATGCCCGAGTTTCGATTTTTTGATAAGATATTTTTAAATAATTTTTTTAGGCGATTTTTAGCGTTTTTTGCGGTTTTATCCCATTAGTGAAAGGAATACGGTTTCATTATTTTAACCCAATATAGCAATTTTTTTTCTCGTTTCAACAAAGTTTAATCAGAAATCCTACATCGATTTTTAAATTTTAATGAATTTTTTTACGTGATTTTTAGTGCTTTTTTACATTTTGCGGTTATTTTTTAACATTGATAAAAAGAAAATTGTTTCAAACCTTTACCCAAATTTCCAAAATTTTGTCTGGTAAAAATTTTGAATTTGAATGACTTTTAATGCGATTTTCAATGCGATTTTTAGCGATTTTTGCGATTTTTTGCGTTTAGCATCAATTTTTCTTTTCATAGTTGTTCTATAAAAAGCTTGAACCGTTGGGAATGTAATAAGTAGTATTTTTTTCCGAAATGTACCTAAAATGTCAAAAATTTACGTACCACTATTTTTGAATAGCAATTTTATCAAATTTCTTAAATTCTTACTTATGACTGCCATCCCCTCGAGCAATATATCTCCTGATAGATTATTTAATGGAGTTTTGTTTAGATATAGTTTCGATAAGAATAGAGTACGCTCCCTGGCGGTGGAATATGGAACTAACTGAACCGGATTTTGTTAAAATTTGAAATCTAACAATGTGATTTGTTTTAAACTTTAAGATAGTTACATGATAATACATGATAAAAAAAACTATAAAAAAATGGTGTGACACTTTTCAGGGTGCGAAATGGGAGGGGCGCGAATAAAATTAGAAAATGTAACAAGGAGGTACGTTTGAAACTTTAAGAGAGTTTATACTACATAATAAAAATTGTAAAGTGCCGACGATGTTCTAAAGAGATCGCTGCATGAAGAGCTAGAAAATTTAGGAGGATGGTGCCACTATATATGAAGTTTTGATCCTAGAGGACCGATTTTTGATTTTTTAATTTAATTTTTATGCGATTTTTAGAGGATTTTTTTTATAATGTTTCGAGGCGATTTTCCCACATTTGCGAAAAGAATGCTATTTGAGTCTTTTAACCTAATTTAGTGAATATTGTTCTCTTTTCAATATAATTTATTTGGAATTCGCGCAACGACTTTTGGATTTTTAGTGAATTTTTTAATGCATTTTTTGTTTTTTTCGCATTTTTTCGCTTTTTCTTGATGTTAATAAAAGGAATTTTGACTTAAATTTTTAGTGTAATGTATTTAAATTTGTCTGCTAAGGTTTATGATTTTGAGCGATATACCTTTTTTAAAAATTTTCTCGATTTTCAATGCGATTTTTGGATATATTTTGTGTTCTGCTTCGTTTTTTTTGTAATTCATGAAAAATGTATGATTGTTATGTTTTAACTGAATAGAGTAAATTTTTATTCTCGGAATGGATTTACATTTAGCGATTTTAATGAATTTTTCAATGTTTTTTTAGTGTTTTTTTTTAATCTCATGACTATTTTTTGAAATTCGGAAAAGTAATTAATTTCAAAATTTTACCCTCACTCTTTTAAAAAATTTTACGAATTTTGAAATAAAGCGGTTTTTAGTGCAATTTTTTGCAATTTTTTCATTATTTTATACATCTAGCGTTAATTTTTGCCATTTAGTTTTCCGAATACGATGTTTTACCTTTATATACCCTAGCCTAATAAGGTACCTGTACCCAATACGGACTCCCTAAGGAAAATTAAATTTTTTCACTCCTGTGTACACGTGATAGGACTCCAAAAATATATGACCACTATCTTTGGACTGTTGACTATCATTATTAAAATTAGCGACGTTGTAAGTATTCTGGTTTTATTTAAATGATAAAAATTTTTTTACAAATGTCCATATAAGAAACCACCTGTCCCTATTATGGACAGGGGCTACTTATTGACCTACTACAATGGGTGTGTAGAAGAGCCACTCTTCTATGGAATTTTAGAGAAGAGGTGATAAAAAAATATATTTTAAAGTTTCATGGGGGAGGGTAGGACAGAGTAAGTATTTTGAACATGCACTTTAGAACGAGGGGTCATTTTCGATTCTGGCGCTTCGAAGACCGATGCAAAGCACCTCAGTTACTTCAAAACAATAGAAATAATGTAGTTGGTTTTGCTTAACTTTATAATTTTTGTGAATCTGAAGGTTCACCTGCTGTACTTCCAATGTGGACATAAGGTGTCCATATTGGGATTCGGGAGTAGTTTTATTAAATCTTTTAATAAATAAACAAAGAAAATATTTTAAAGAAATATATGCAATGGCAATCGAAAATACGTTTTATATACTTTCTAAAACACTCCACTTTTCAATATTTAAAGTAATTTTACAATATCTAATAAGAATTTAAACTTACCTGTAATTAAGATCAGCACACCACGAAACAACAAGTTTTCATATAAATGGCGAACCACGCGCTTTTTAGCACTTTTCTGTCTTAATTATTTTTTCAATTACTTTTCTACACGGACATGTAGAAATATCTCGATCAAAATTCCTACTTAAAAAATATTAGGGGTGTCCATATTGAGAGTACTGTCCATATTGAGTACAAATACCTTATAGTTAATTATTCTATTAATAGCTATTTTTAATGCGATTTTTCGAGATTTTCTTCTTTTTGCACCGATTTTTTGTCATTTGTAAATGATTTCCGATTACATTCCGATTTCCGATTTTCCACCTAAATATAGTAAACTTTAACACCTGCAAATTTTAAATATTTAGAGGTTCTCAAAGCGATTTTTAGCGATTATATGAATACAAGGCCATTTTTCGGCATTTGTTATAAGTAACTGAGTTTTAACATTTTAACTTACCGTAGCAGATTTTGTTCTCCTCGAATTTATAATTTTAGCGATGTTTAGTAAATTTTAGAGATTCTTTGCGTCGATATTTTGTTATTTAAGAATGAATTCAGAATAAACTATTAATGCAAAAATTTCCCCTGCTATTTTTAAATTTAAAACAATTTGTAATGCATTTTTAATACAATTTTCAGACGTTTTCGAGTCTACGGCGATTTTTTCACAATCGAAAAAGAAATTTAGTTTATAATTTATAGCTTAATGTAGTAAATTTTGCTTTTAGAATTTTTAGCGTATTTTTATGCTATTTTTAGCGTTTTTTAAGTTTTGTGTCGATATTTTTTTAATTAATGAAAGAGTTCAGATTACACTGCACTGTAAAAAATGTCAGATGTTTCTGAATATATAAAAATGTAATGTAATCAAAAACGAAAATATACAGTAATCTCTTCTAACTCACCCAAGGTTTTGAAAACTGTTCCTTTACCTTTAATAATCCCAGAAAACTATTTGTTTTCGAAATTTAAAGAAGAATTTATAAAAATTAATTTTTATTAGCTGCCTGTCTTTTTCAGAAACGTTTCTAAATAGCTTTTGCAGTACAATAATCACTTTTCTCAAATCAAAATATCACTTTTTCGAATGCTACCAATTCATACAAAAATATTTTGATATTCAGAGAACCTGTTAATAGACAAACATACAATATTAACAGTATTAACATTAATATGAAAATTAACATTATTTTGCTACAAATGCATGCACAAAATCAGTTATGCAGCTGAAAATGAACTTGAGATTTGATAGAATCCGAAAAAGTGATATTTTGATTTGAGAAAAGTGACTATTGCACTCTAAAAGCTACTCAGAAACGTTTCCGAAAAAGACGAGAAGCTAATAAAAATTAATTTTTTATAGTTTAGTGGGTAAATAGTTTTCTGGGATTTTTAAAGGTAAAGGAACGGTTTTCGAAACCTTAGGTGAGTTAGAAGAGGTTATTGTATATTTTCGTTTTTGATTACTATACATTTTTCATATTCAGAAACATCTGACATTTTTTACAGTGTGTTTTGTCCCATTATGGTAAATTTTGTCCGCAGGAATTTGATATAAATTTTCATCCTACCGTGGTAAGTTTAGTTCGGATTTTTTAATTTTACTGATTTTTAATCTGCATTTTAGTGATTTTTCAAGTTCCACAACAGTTTTTTGACATTGGTAAAAGAAATTCGGTTTCTGGCTTTTCGCATAAATAGTTCAATTTGTTTTCCACGCTTTTTGAATTTTATCAATTTTTAATGCGATGTTCAACGTGATTTTTAGCAAGTTTTAGGGATTTTAGGAATTCCGTGTCGATTTTTTGTTATTCATGAACGATTTCCGATGAAATGTTTTCCAACTGAATATTAAATTTTTAAAGCTATGATTTTCAAGCATTCAGCGATTTTTAATCTGATATTAAATGCTATTTTTAGTCATTCTTTAAGTTCCTTGGCGATTTTTTGATTGCAATGTTTTATCTCTTAATAGAATTTTTCGCGTTTCATGTTTACATGTTGTTTATCATGAATAATTTCCAATTACAATCCCTTCATCCGCTTTAATATTAAATTTTTAACCATTGACTTCCAAATATTTAGCTATTTTTAAATATTAATGCGATTTTTAGACATTCAGAAGCTGATTTTGATTTCAAACAGTTTGTTTAGTGTAGTTAAGTGTTTGATTGAAGTATTTTATCTTGTAACAGTAAATTTTTATTCTATCGAATTTTTAATACATTGCGATTTTTAACACGATTTTCAATGCAAATTTTGGACTTTCATTTTTTACATTTTTCAAAGGAATTCGATTTCAAACTTCTACCCTAATAGGAATTCAGTTTCTAATTTTTAGTCTTTAATGTAACTGTTTAGCTCTCCTATTTTGATCTACAGCGATTTTTAATGCATTGTTTTAGCTTTTTTTTTGTTTGTTTGATTTCACGGCGATTTTTTCAGGTCCGGAAAAGAATTCAGTTTTGAATTTCTTTGCTAATATGATAAATTTTCTCCTGTGTGATTTTTGCTATATTGAAGGTTTTTATTGCGTTTTTTTTTCTCGCATTTCACTGCTTGCCATATAACTAATTAGATTCAAAGCTTTTATCCAAATAGAGTAAATTTTGAGTTCCGTGATTTTTGAAAATTTTGCCATTTTTAATGCGTTGTTTCCGTTTCTTTGCGATCCGCTTCGATATTTTAGACGGTCAAGTTTTAACCCAATGTAGTATATTTGCACTCTTTTACACAACGTTTATCCGAATTTCAAAACAGAATTTTCGAATTTTGTTTTATATTTTTGTGATTTTTAATGCTTTTGCGACTTTGTAAGATTTTTCCTCATTGGTAAAAATAATCCAGTTTCAATTTTCTAGCCCTACTCTTTTCGATGACGTTTCGACGAAATTCGTGCAGCATTTAAAAAATTATTCGAGTTTTTTAATTTTTTATAAAAAAAAATCAAAGGTTTTTTTGCAATTCTTGCTGTTTTTTGACGAACCCGAGCAACGCCAGGAAGGTTAGCTAGTAATAATATATGGTTGGAATATGGATTCCCGCCCGGGAAATCATGATTGGCAAAACGTGTTGCCCGTATGACCTACGGGAAAATCAGGGAGGCGGTTAATACAAATAAGTACTCCACTTTTAATAATACTTTGGTTTCCATTAAAAGGTGAAAAAAATTTGAAATGATGTAAGTCTGATTTTAAAGGGAAAAAGAGCGCTATTTTAAATAATAAGTGGAAAATGAGTGTTTCCCGAATAGTCCACATAATGACTGAGAGCAATATTTGTTAATAATAATAAAAATTCTATGTATTTGAATTTATTTAAATTTAGTACATAGTTCTACATTATTGTGCTAATCTAAATGTTAAGCCAGTTTAGACAATACTACTCTCTTAAAAAGTCAGCCAAAAAAATAACTCAAGTTGAGCCAAAATTCACTCATCTCACGTTTTGAAAGGCAGCTTCTCATAAAGATTTGAAACATCTCAAGTGAGTGAGTTGTTTTTAAACAATTTAACTCAAGATGAGTTATTTAAATAAGCAATCTGAATCAAGATGAGTAAAGCTTTAAAAAAAAACTCATAGACGATTCAATAAATTACAGCTCTGTCTTGAGAAGCCATATCCCCTCTTTAGTTCTAAAGAGTAAAAAGAGCCACGCCAGCTTTACCACCAAGTGCAGGTAGATTTCAAGTTAAGTGCTAATTTCACCAACAAAAAACAAATTTTGATTAAATATGATTTTTGTATAAAGATAGAAAATTAACGATTGTAAATGCACAAATAAAGTATGAAAAAGTAGCAAACAGCTGTTTCGAATCTACTATCGAGATTCTTCATCAGTGCAAAACTCAGCGAGCTAGAAAAAGCAAAACTGAGCTGTTTGAACAGCTGTTTGCTACCTTTTCATATTTTATTTGTGCATGTAGTATATTTGTAGTATATTTTATTTGTGCATGTAGTATAATGGTTGGTTTTCTATCTTCGCACATTTTTGCACAAAGGCTTCATTTGCTATTTTAATGATTTTTGTATTTTCTCCAATTGCTATCTAGGATTATAATTACGGACTCATTTTTTCAATGTAGTTTTTAGACCTACAATATAAAAACGCGAATTAAAAACGCACAAAACCAAACCTCCCCTTAACCTACTACGGGAAAATAAATTGTTTAACCCATTAACGCCCGAATTATTTTCTTCGCTAAAATTTAAATTTTGTATTTCCCACCAAATTTAAAAGAAAATTAACTTTTATCTAAATTTATTCAGGATTCTGTCTCGTGAAATAAGGTATATATTTTTCTTCCTTTTTACTGGTGAGAAAGCCGCTTTCTTGCTGTTTTTGAAACCGTCCTCGAACGAGGACGCTGGGCGTTAATGGGTTAAATTGAGAAAAGACATATTTTTAAAGTTTCAAATGCAGTAAAACTTGTGAAAATGGAAATGTAAGAGAGCAAGGATAACTTTTACTTTAGAAAAATTGTCATCTTAGTAATTACAATTGTATGGCTTTTTTTCACCCGAAAAAATAAAAATATTCATTCGCTGTGATTTTTTTACAATCAAAATATATTTTCACAATTTTTTATATATTTTTTCACTCTCATGTTTAAACCTATTAAAATGTATAACGAGTGTACTTTTAATTTATTTTAATTAATTATTAGAAATTTCATACAGTGTTTTCTAAAAATTGTATGTTATTATTTTCGTCCGGAAAAATAAAAATGTTCATTTACTGTAATTCTGTATAGTCAAAATATCTTTTCAAAGATTTATTCATATATATTTTTATTTTCATTATTATTTTTATTTTCAAAGATTTTTTTGTATATATAACTAACAAAATATTCCCTAACTATAAATAACTCATTTCTATGCTAAATCAATAACAAGTAAATTATAGAATGCCATCTCGACATAAAGTAGCATTTTTAATAATTTTTGAAAGTTTCTAAAAATATTTCCCTTAAATATAAAACATAATATTTAATTTTGAACAATATTTTCTCCTTTTATATGTAGGCTGTAAATAGATATTCCTCGTAGTTTCAAGATCATTTTCTTTCACATTCCAAAATAATATTTGTAAAAATTCGAAAACGAGTTTATAATTACTTAACGCATATAACACTAATTGCGAAAATTAAAATTTAAAGCAAAATATAGTTTGAAGTATAATACTATTCACTATTTTACTCAACAAAATTAACAATAATACCATCCTACCACAATAATTCAAATAATTCGGAAATGACGTTTTATTCATAGATCGCTTTTTTTTAAAAGTTGAATATAAATAATACAAAAGTTTACAAGAATATAGCATTTAACTAACAATTTTTTCTGTAAATTTTGCTGCGTATTCTAGATTTGCTATTTTTTTTATATAAATATGCATGTTATATCAAAATGTATGGTATTTCAAATTTCGCTGCTCAAAGTTTCTTAAAAAATAGTTTCATAATAAAGAAAGAAATGTTTTGCCTTAAGTTTTTGCCTTAAAAATTGCAGTAAAATTAAATGTAAGAGAATGATTTTCATCTAATTTTACTGCAATTTTTTGGGTTAAAACTTATGACAACAATGCTGCCAGCAGTTTTTGTGTTAAATTTAATGAATTTTTCTACAGTGTATTTTAAATTCCTTTGCTCAAAGTTACTTTAAAAGATAATTCCGTAGTAAGGAAAGAAATGTTTTGATCGGTTAATATGTTCTGTCATTTCCAAAGAAATAAAATAAGATAAAATAAACAATAAAAATTTCGAAACTCGTCACTTTTATTTTGTTTCTTAAAACATTATTTAAAAAAAAATTGTCTCTCCGTAGGTGCTAAAAGGCGATACTTAGCCCATAAAGAGCATATTTATGCAGCAATATTAATGATAAACTAAAAAAAAGTTAATGTATTATTACTAATTCCTACTTTCTGCACTATCAATCTATGTTTAAACTATTCTTGCCTAAGTGTAATAAGTTAAAACATTTATTTGAAGAAACTACTTCACTCGAGAAGACTAATCACCAGATTTTGTTCACAAGCAGATCATTGTAATTTTTAATCATTCTCGTTTCGTGAAAATCACCATTGTAATTTGAAAAGCTCTTCAATTTCAGATTGCATTGTCTTCAGGAAATGAGTCTTCCTGCGAGAAACAAGGGTTCCAAACAAAATATTTCGAGTGCATTAAAAGTCCTTGATAATTTATGAAAGGAATTTATAAATAATACTCATTTTTATCTCTCTAATTACTGTTCCGAAATGCATTAACAAACCAATCGATAGAATCATTTTATTTAATGTTGTAAAAGTAAAATGTATGCGGTGTATTTATAAATGTGACAGAAATGTTAATGTAAGCTAAGTAGTTAATAATCCTTGTTTTCGCTTTCATGTATATAGGTATAAAGGTAATTCATTTTAAATGCTAAAAATCGTGTAGAAATAAGATATTAAAAAAAGTAAAATAATTTTGTTGACATGTAAATTGACGATTGGAATGTTTCAACTTCTAGTCTTTTTCAAAACAACTGAAAATGATGTTCCGAAATTAAACAGAAATTCATTGAACTGAATCGCCATTATTTAGATTGTTACGCACATTATTATTATTATTTTATTTGGATGTCAATTTCAATTTTCGGAACCATTGAGTAACACAAGCAACAATTTTGGTAAGTTGAATGATGTTGTATCGTTACATAAGGAATTTGTACCTGTTACACCCTTTATTGTTACTCTTATAACAGATCTATAACATTTTTGGAAGAAAAAAATATTTTACTTTCGTTGAAATTCATGCAGATAATTTCTTCTTGATGCAAGTTTGCAAGGGCTGTGCTTGTATTCTAATTTTGCATTTTTTAAAATGAATATGCATGTTACATCAAAATGTATGGTACTTCAAATTCCAATGCTTGAAGCTACAGTAAAAATGGTTTTATCGTAAGAAATGTTTTGAAACAAATGTTTTGATCGTTTTAAATA
The DNA here is from genome assembly GCA_964019185.1 of Maratus speculifer. Taxonomy (NCBI): domain Eukaryota; kingdom Metazoa; phylum Arthropoda; class Arachnida; order Araneae; family Salticidae; genus Maratus; species Maratus speculifer. Next base: position 288,317,852 of record OZ025289.1, read on the forward strand.
TAGCATTATCACCTAAAAAATTATATAAAATTAAAATAAAAATTTCGAAACTTGTCTCTTTTGTTGTGTTTCTTAAAACACCATGTTTATTTTTTTTAAATGCCTCTCGATATGTGCTAAAAGGTGATGCGTAGCACATAGCGAACATATTTATGCAGTTATTAATAATAATCTGAAAAATAAAGTTAATGTATTTATACATATTCCTACTTTCTTCTATATCACTCTATGCTTAGACTAATCTTGTTTAAGTATAATAAGTTGAAACACTTATTTGAGGAAACTACTTTAGACGAGAAGTTTAATTGCAAGATTTTGTTCACAAGCAGATCATTGTAATTTTTCATCATTCTTGTTTCGTGAAAATCACCATTCTAATGCGAAAAGCTCTTCAATTGCAGCTTGCATTGTCTTCAGGAAATGAGTCTTCCTGCGACAAACGAGGGATCCAAACGAAATATTACGAGAGCATTAAGAGTCCTCGATGATTTATGAAAGGAATTTATAACTAATACTCATTTTTATCACTCTAGTTACTGTTTCGAAATGCATTAGCAAAATAATCAATAGAATCATTCTATTTAATGTTGTTAATGGCAAAATTTATGCAGTGTATTTATAAAAGCTGCAAAAAAAGTTAATGTTAGTTAAGTACTTCATAAATATTGTTGTCGCTTTCGTGTTTGAAAAAACAAATATAAAAAAGTAACAATTTATAGTTTGATGTAATAATCTAGACTGAGGACAGAAAGGAGCAAGAACACAGAAAAATAATTCGTTTTAAATACTAAAAAGGTGTAAGATTAATGTGGTAAAAAAGTAAAAGGGTCATTCCACGTAAAATGAGCAAAAATTAAAAAAAGTCGTGGCCCCATGGTAACCGATTTTAATAAAATTTGATACACAGGATCCATTCATATTCATATAGACCTCTGCAAAATATCTTGACAAAGAATAATTATTTTACCAGTTTGGTTCTCTCAAAAAGATTGTGATATAGAATGGCATGTGTGCATTCGTCCAAAGTTGCAAGTTTGAAGTTTTATATCTTAAAAATTATTTATAATATATAAATCTTGCTTATAATATTATAAACACTATAAAATGATTTTCTTATTTATTTACTAATAATAATATGGTAACGTCACGTAATTTTAAATTAGTCGTAAAAATTGAAAATGTGTGAATTTTGAGAAAATTAGAAACGTTATAAAAATTAAAGGAATTAAAAAACATGTGTGAAATATATCCTGATGTAGTATTACATATAAAGATTGATTTTCTCAAGTTTGAAAGTTACAATTTATTCCCTTCAACGACAATAAAACTTAGAAGCTTAAAAAAAAAGGTGCAAAATCATAATTTTTCCACTTTTGTATGCAGAGAAAAGGATTGATCCGACATTAGCAATATTCTACAGACAAAAATATTAATAAGTCCATACTATGCTAGAAAAATTTCAATACTGCCCTTTGATTCCTAACAATAAAAAAAATGGGTTGAAAAGGTAATTTTGTTACGCATTACTTCTCTTTAAATTTGCGCGCTTTTCTAAAATATTGCACGATTTCAAGGAAAAAATAGTGCTGCCATCTACAAGATTTTAATATTACTAGAAAATTAATTCTTCAAGTCTCATCACTTTTAATGCAGGGTGAACATAAAGTCCCAGCCTATTTTGCAGAAATAATTAATGTATGGATTTTATATAACTGTTGAATGATACTTCGAGGATATGCTAATAACAAAAGAACGAATTGCGGTTGCAGTGGTACGTTTTCGTGATCAGACATTCGAGGGAGTCAGGGAGACTTTACGTAGTAAATTTCAAAGAGAGAATCCAACACGAGAAAATATCCGAAAAATTGTGGTCAAATGGTGGATTTTTTTTTTGCTTAGGGATTCATCAAAGAACAGGTCTGCAAGACTAAGGTTACAAATGTGACAGTCCTAAAATAACGCATAAGTCAAGCATGCGAAATGATCACCGTGGGGGTGTTGGAAAAAGTGTTTCGAGCTACACTGAACCGGTGGGAAACTTGTTTCGAACTTGATGGACAATACGTTGAAAAGTACTAATATACTGTATAATACTACTGAAATATTAAAATCATGAATAAATTATTTCTACAAAATGGGCTGAAACCTTATGTTTACCCTGTGTAAGCCTGTAGTAGAAAAGAGAAAAGAAAAGAAAAAAAAGCGAGAAATAATGTTTGAATATTTAAAATAGACATTTTTATCTATAATATCAAATAATTTGAAAAGATATAAAAGTTTTCCTTCTTGTATAACAATGCAACAGAAATATTGCCTTTTCCCGTCAAATTTTTCCTTATTTACTCTTTTTAGCATTAAGGTTTCAAAAAGGCATGCATGAAAATTTTTGTATTTAAAATACGTACTTTTATCTACAACGTCAAATAATTTGTCACTTATAGCAGATGTCCTTAATTTTTAATAAATAATAGAATTATTCAATTTCATGCTTAATTTTTTTTCCTTTTTTATTTATTTTTTTATTAAGGAATATTAAACGAATCCTAAATTACGCCAATCTCTTACTTATTATCCATTCTTATAAAAATAAATTTGTGATATAGTCTTTTCATTCCTAAGGCTAATAATCAAGATTGAAATTTCAAGCATGTAGATAAAATCTCGATTTTGTATCAACTTTTAACGTAGTATACATACTGAAATAAACTGTCCTGAAATCTATTTTTTTTATATACTCATAAATAAACATGCTGTACTTATATGCTAATTTTCATTCAAATCTGTGACATGGCAGCCACAGCTAATTTGCTTATTTTGTATGGAATGACCCAAAATAGTTTTATTTGACCGTTGACATGCTTAAACTCTTTAAGAGCCGTTTTCAAAATAAATTAAAATGATGTATATTCCAGTTTTGTCAATTTTTTTAATGAATATATATTAAAATACATTAAAATGTATGTATGGTATTTCAAATTCCGTTACTCAAAGCTACTTTCAAAAATAGTATCATAGTAAGGAAAGAGATGCTTTCATCGTTTAAAATATTGCGTTTATTCCTAAAAAATAAAATAAAATAAAAAATAAAAATAAAAAGTTTAGAAACTTGTCCATTTTATTTTGTTTCTTAAAACATTATGTTATTTTCAAAAAGATTTGTCTCTCGATAGGTGCTAAAAGGTAATACTTAGCACATAAAGAGCATATTTATGAAACTTTTATGCTAAACTTTAAAAAAAATTAAAGTATTTGTTTGTTAATTCCTATTTTTTTCACTACCAATCTATTCTCAGATTAATCTTGTTCAAGTATAATAAGTTAAAACATTAATTTGAAGAAACTACTTCAGTCGAGAAGACTAATCGCCAGATTTCGCTCACAAACGGATCATTGTAATTTTTCATCATTTTCGTTTCGTGAAAATCACCTTTCTAATGTGAAAAGCTCTTCAATTTCAGCTTGCATTGTCTTCAGGAAATGAGTCTTCCTGCGACAAACGAGGGATCCAAACGAAATATTCCGAGAGCGTTAAGGGTCCTTGATAATTTATGAAAGGAATTTATAACTAATACTCATTTTTATCACTCTAATTACTGTTCCGAAATGCATTAGCAAACTAATCGATAGAATCTTTTTATTTAATGTTGGTAAAATCAAAAATTTATGCTGTTTATTTATAAAAGTAACAAAAAAAAACTTAACATACGTTAAGTACTTTTTAATCATTGTTTTCGCTTTCATGTTAGAAAAAAGTAACAATTTGTAAGTGTTGCAATATCTACCTTGTTTAAAATCTGGAATTCTTAATTCTACCAGGCTCAAGTAACTATATTTTTGTAATGTTGAATACATACCAGAATTTAAAAAAAAGTAAGGAAACATTTTTTTTTTTTAACTAATGTTGTAAAAATGAAATTAAATGTTTCTAGACAAATTTTGCATAAAATTAGATAGAATATAATATATCTTTTCTCTCATCCCAGGAAAGGGTTATATGGAAAATCAACTTCAGTTCTCGAACTTCAAAGAAAAAAATTGAAAACTTTGCTCCTCTTCCGCAGGCAAATTTACAGTACTGCCACCAATTACGAGGTTTTTGAAATCATCATTTTTTTCATATAAAATGAGAAATATTTTTTCATTCACGCGCAAAAATTCTAACTATTTTTCTATTTCTCAAATTACATTATATTCTACATTACTACGAAATTTGATGAAAAGAGATAATTTTAGGCTTTTCTGAATAATATTAGCAGAAACGTCATGAACGCTCAGTGATTGGCACTTGCCTACCCACCAGCAATTAAATTCATTTCTTTCTTTTCTTTTTTTTTACTTAATGAAGAAAAACTATAAAAAGCAATTATGACTTAGTCGTAAATTTTTAACCTTTCTGTCCCTGAGTCCCATTCGGAGACTTCTGTTGCTTTACTTATAAAAACTAAATGAATGAATAAACTCTGATTTTTTTACATTTTCACATCACTTCTTAATAACAAAATATTTTTTGCGTAGAAAGCAAACAAATAAATGTCTGCATCTAAGCTGAATCCCGCATAAAATAAATGTTATTTACATCTGAGTTTGCAAAAGGCCTAAAATTTACCAAAAGACAGTGTGACAGACAAAGTGATAAATTTAACTCAATTTTTTTTCAATAACTTCTTTTGAGGATTTATAAGATTATTTACTTGTTTAAAGCTCTTAAATTTGTAACTGCGTTAATTTAGGTTAATGGTTATTAAATTGATGTTATAATTTGCTTTGTAGTTTTAGATTCAAAATATTTAATCTTAATTACGAAGCGTCTAAAAGATTTATTTTGATAATTTTTTTTTTTTGCCATTCACAATGTTATTTCGTTTGAAGAAAAATCAATGTATATATATTTGTATTATTATTTTAGCGTTGGAATTGAAGAAGTTAAGATATTGCTCTAAAATGACACTATACTGCAAGTATTTGACAATATTTACCCATAATTATTGAAGTCAACAGTAGTATTTATTTTACTGTATATAAATTATAATTTAAGATTATAATGTTACACGAGTTGTTTCTTTACTGTAATGGTAGAAATGTTTAAGGTTCAATTTGTATTGCTATTTTGGTGTCAGATTTTTTTTTAAGTCTTTTCTTATTTATGTTTATGATTCTATAAATATGCATGTGAAATTTAACGACCAATCTAAACGTCTTTGTACTTGATAGTAAACTATGACATATTGCGTAAAACTTTTCTTGTTCATTGAGAAAAATACCACAGAAAGTGAAGGAAAATTATTTAATAATACAAAAATAGATCCTTCTTAAAATTTGATCATTATTGTTTATAAATTCATACATGAAACAGCAATGTATTTTATTTACAAAAAACATGATACTAAAATAAAGTAAATTTAGATATATTTATGAATTTTTAATACAACATTTCAATTAGTATAATTGAAGGAAAAGAGTGGAAACAAAAAACATAAATTCCATAAAATTCTTTTTTTCCTTTAAATATGATTTAGGGGCTTGCTTTATACACTTCTAAAGAAAAAGAAAAAAAATCTACGAAAGTTTCCTGAACTTTTCTGTCGTTTCATAAATTTTCAGCTTCTATTGTCATTAATCAAACCGCTTATCTTTTACAATAATGAACCAAGACTATTCTTTTAATAAAATTATCTTAAAGAATACAATCTTTCATAGGAATCTCCATAATGTACATTAATGTAATTTTTTATATGAACTTTGCGTGATTTTTCAAAATTACTTTCAATGACATACGCATGATAGCTTGATGTAGTTTTATTATATTTTCAGAAACGGCTTTCTTAAAGATTAATAAAGAATCTTATATTAAAATAAAAAGCAATAGGCAAAAATATATATGCACATGTTGAGGAGATATATGAGATTTGCAAAATGCATAATTTTTAATCCTCGCATGTTTTGACGCATCAATTATTTAAGTATATAAAAGCGATGAAAAAACTTTTGTTTCTTTCATTATATCAGGAAATGCATGATTGTTTGTAAAGCATCAATCAATTAGTGATTACTTTTTACAGGCGGAACACAGGGCATCAACAAGTATCGATTTAAATATGAGAAAGGAATTTAATTTTTATTCAAAATAGTACAAGTAAAAGGAAGAAGAATGAACAGCAATAAAACTCATTTTTAAAGGAAAGCTTTAAAATAACTCCATTTTCTGACGCAAATATTAGAAAGAGAGATTTTTTAACATATTTAGAAATGCATTACACACATTTCGGATAAAAAATACGCTTTCAAAATTTAATCACATATTTTAAGTAAAAAAAAATTAAAAAATTATATTTCTTAAACCCTATTGCATAGGCTAAGATCAGTTTTTAAACAGTGAATAATTTCTCCCGCGTTCTTATTTCGTAATAATTATGATACAACCATGGTCTTTTATGATAGCAGCTCGAAAATTGAATTTTTACTCCTCGCTTTAACGCAAAGCTGCACACAAAAAATAATTATTGATTTTGTAGCATTATACTGCAGCTGGGGCGTCAGTTCAAAACTGTAAAAAAAAAAAAAAAAAAAAAAAAAAAAAAAACGATAATATACTGTAAAAATAACAAATAATATTCCATTTATTTATCATATTAATCAATTTCTCGATTAATTTCAGCAATGAAATTACGCCTGAAATTTTAGATACATGAATATTCATACTTCTACTAAGCGTAATACCAACTCAGTGAAAAATGTCCAAGCCGGGAATCGAACCCGGAACCCTTGGAATAGCGGATCTAGTGCTGCGGTTTGCAGCTTAACCAACATATGAAGTGAAAAATGCTGAGCTGGGTATCGTCCTCGTAGCTTAAATGGTAGAGCACTTGGAGCGCTATTCCAAGGGTTCCGGGTTCGATTCCCGGCTTGGACATTTTTCACTGAGTTGGTATTACGCTTAGTAGAAGTATGAATATTCATGTATCTAAATAATATTCCATTAAACAGTAATTTACTGTTTAATTGTTTTATAAGACGTTATATTACTACGTATTTTACAGTATAATACTGGCGCCTCAGCTGCAAGTATTGTACTGTAAAATCAACAACTTTTTATTTTCAGTATATGAAGTGTCGTAGACGTTCTATGGTGAATCTAAGAAAGATCTTTCTTACAAACAAACTCGCCCGTTAACTAATCTACTTACTCATTTTTTACCTCAGCGATCTTTAACCCTATGTATCCAAAACAATTTCAATTTTTGAACCATTCTCAAACATTTCATTTGAGCTCAAAGAGATTTTCTTGGTGGTTTCTTATACAATTTAGATTATTAAAAGATATTGACAGACTTATTGAAAGTGGGGTAGTTGTTTTTCGAAATTATTATCCTTGAATTTTTGTTGAATTACGTTCTATACAACCTTGTTTATTTACGAGTTTAATGAATGAGCAAGAATTATTTTCGAAAATTAAACAACGATTAGTTACAAAATTAACGTGCTCGAAAATGTATTCGTGGTGTACAAAGTGTATCTTAAAGATTTTCGGCTTCATTCAGAAATTTCATTTTGATATTTTTCTGATGATTTTATTATTTTATTCTGCATATTTTAAAAAATCCATTCACTAAGTAAAAGTGCATTAATAAAGTCTTTGTATAATTAGAGCATTTTCAAGTAATTGAAAATTATATGTATTTTGTAATTCCTTTTCTTATACGTATTTTTAAATCCTAATCATTCCAATAGTGATTTATGTATGTAATTGTGCCGCTTTTATTATGAATGAAAAAACTTCTTTTTTTCAACTCAAAACTGGGGAAAAAAAGAAGAAGAAGTTTTTTTTTTATCGGGAAAGTTCTAGCGCCTTTTTTCAGAACGTTATTCGTCGCGCTCGGTCTTTTTTTGCCAGCACCCCGCATACAAATTATGTAAAATAAGAAATATTTTTCACTTAATATTCAAATACAGTATTTCGATGAAGCTATAAATTTATAAATTATTTAAATTATACATTTTATTAATAAGATTTGGAATATTTGGGGGAAAAACTGACATTAAAGATCGTTTCGTACAGGGGCGTAAAATTAAAGCGCCAACGAGTAGTTTCTCACCAATAAAATTTAAAAGTTTTCTTCGATGAAAATTTAATAGCATTTTAATAAGAACTTTGCACAAAATATTAGACGAAAGAAAACGAAATAATTTTAGTGATGAAAGACAGCCTATTGTCGCCTAGATTTTTGCATCCCTGGTTCTGTAGACTTTTCCGGCAATTTCAACTTTGCTTCTAAAAATGTACTTAAAGTAGAAACGGAGAATTACTCCAAAATGGTGATAAAACAACATTTAAAATGAGATACATATTAATTCTTCTTTGCACTCGTAAGGGGATATGAGTTAAGAGAAAATAATTTATATTGTGACAAAAAGATTGACACACGACTACTGCCGAATTAACGTTGGTTAAAGAAAGTCTCTTATTAAATAATAATATTTATAAACACATTTATTTAAATAATACTTGCACATAAATTACACATCTATTTGATAAATTCAGATGTTTTAAGAGGTTTTGTTCGACAACTTGTGCAGTCTTGCAATATTTTTCATCAGTCGCGTGATTCAAGAGTTATGTAAATCACTAAACGAAATGTCGGCGCCATTTTTCCTTGTCTTAATTTAATGGTTTCCTTGAGACAAATGAATGGGCAAATTAGGATTTACAAGATTATCACAGATCACCCAAGCGTTATTTCAAAATGTAGAATGAAAGCATGATGCATATAATTCATTGTGCTGTTCAAATTAAAATTTGAAGGTACATTATTCGGGAAGAAATAAGAAATATTGAACATGAAGTGTTTGCAAAATATGTTGCGAAATAATTCTTCAGCAAATTCAAACTATATCGAAAGTCAAACTGCAGCGCAACGTTATTAGAAATATGCAATATTTTAGAAATAAAAAATCTACAGAGTGGTCACAAACTTTATTTCAATCTTTTCTATTATTTTATTTTATAGTATTTGTTTAATCCTTTTACTGAGTGAATGGTTTTACAAGAATTACCTATTATTAGATTGTGAAATAAATAGTTTTTTTTCTTACAATTATCTTTAAAATACACTTTTATATGTAATAGTCACAGTAGAATATTTTACATCCATTATTGAAAGGCTATTATTGTCAATGATGTAACTTTTTTTCTAGTATTTCAAAACATATAGTAATTTTGAAACTTAAAACATCACAAATTAAAATTGTTTTAGTTTATCATTCAATAAAGAGAACAATTCTTGTCATCTAGTATTAATTTTTCTTACGATTGCTTTTGTCAGTACTAAATACAGTTGTAGTACTAATTTTATTAGTACTTAGCTATGCATTATTAATATGAATTCATTTATGTTGCTATATATTGTGATAATAATAATAATAATTTTCATAGTTTGACTAATCATCTAATACACAATGAAAATATTTTTATATAAAACATAACTTTTACACTTTAAATTCATGATTAGTTTAATAATATGAAAGTAAAAGTAAGTCGAAAAAGAAATCGTATCTAAATGGTTAAGCATTATTACTTGTAATTTTATTATTCCTACTACTTGTAATTGTTACTACTTTTAAGTCGACTAAAAAACAATTTAATAAATAACATAATTCATATATTTCAAGTGATTTTTCATCACGGCTTTTTCTGTCATGTAACATTTTTTATCATTCGCGTGCCTCAAGACTAATGCGAAAAACAAAAGATTGTGAAGGTGCTATTTTTCCGTGTCTTCGTGTAATGGTTTACAAAAGACAAATAGACATGTAAACCAGGAATTACAAGATTACAAGAGAGCGTTCAAGAGTTATCTCAAAATGTAGAGTGAAATTGTGAGGCACATAAATCATTATATATTTCAAATTAAAATGTCAAAGTACACTGCTTGGGGAGTAATAGCAAACTGCCCGACATAAAAGATTTGGAAAATATATTGCAAGCAAAATAATTTCGTCACTAATTCTTTTTACATCGGATGTTAAACAATTATGCAGATTAGTTACAAAATTATAAGTCACGTTCAGAATCTTCGGATTAAAAGTTCGGCCAATTTGTTAAAAAAATTTCATATTTCCTAATTATTTATCAGTCAATACTTTTTTAATTCTTTTTCAAGACAGTGTGTGTTTTATGATTGCGAAAAGATTAGCAATGAAAGAATTTTGTTTTACAATTATCTTTCTAAAAATTCTGTTATGCCAAATCACTAAACGAATACCTTGCATCCGTGATTGAAATTCTCTTACCGTCTGAGTCACAATTTCTTTTCTATAGAAATTTAAAGGAACAAAAAGCAATCTTGCGACTTAAAAGAACACAAATTAAGGTATATGGTTTCTATTAATGTATCGTATCTTTGTAGTGAGTATTATTTTAGGTATCTTAAAAATTACCTTAATTTTCATTGTTATTCCATGTAGTATTGGTAGTACACATCTAGACATTTATTATTGTAACTTAATTGATGTGTCAATATAATAATAATAATAATAATAATAATAATAATAATAATAATAATATTAATAATAAAAGTTTCATATATATATATATATATATGCTTATTACAATATTGACATCGATTTTTTTTAAACAATTTTGCTCTTTAAGTATAAAATAGAGGGCTACTTTACCAAGAAAAGAGATTTTGATAAAATGCTAAAAGCACCATAAAACCACGATGGCTTTTAAATACTGTTTAATATGACATTTTCGAAACATCCCTAAAGAAATACTTAGACCTAATGCTGTACCGGTAGCATGCAAATTAACCTTAGGTTTCGAAAATGAAATATTTGATAATTTTCGGTAAATCTTAATCCTTATCATTAAAATAGCTATTTGTAATAATATAAACTCAAAAATCAGTTTACTTCAGATTGAAAAATAATAGGATCTAAAGCGTTAATCTAACATCCCTTTCGTTTTTGTATGGTTATAGAAATACTTCTTAAATAATACGATTAAAATCATTAATGGGATTTTTTTTAGACAGAATGTGCTGTCAAGTATTATTTTTCGTCATTCGCGGGACTCACGACTAATGTGAGAAACAAAACGATATGTCGACACCATTTTTCCGTGTATTAATCTACTGGTTTTCAAAAGACAAATAAACGTGTAAATCAGGAATTACAAGATTATGAGTGTACATTTGAGAATAATTTCAAAATCTAGAAAGAAATCGTAAGGCATATTTTACTATGCCGTCCAAATTAAAATTACAATGTACACTGCTCGGGGAGAAATTGGAATTAACTTGGCATAAAAGATTTGTAAAATATGTTACGAAATAATACCGTTAAAAATTCAAATTACGTCGAAAGTTAACAGTAATGCAGATTAGTTACAAAGGATTTCTGGATTTTTTTTTCCGGATTTTTTTTTTTTCAGTTTTCGAAAACGATTGGCAAACTGAAACTGCATGAGAAACCCGTTTTCAAATACAGCGATCACTTTCAAAACCCCTGAAAAATCCCATTTTTGTAAATACAAAAAATAAATCCCCCTAAAGCTCCCGAATTTTTTTTTTTTTTTTTTTTTTTTTTTTTTTTTTTTAAAGGAGAAAAAATTTAAAATATTTAAGTGATCGTCATAAAAATCAAATAATAATAATAATAATAATAATAATAAAAAAAAAAAAAAAGGTTTTATTATTTGTATAAGTAGAAATTTATTGCTATCTTAAAAACGTGCTTTTCTACAATACAAACTCTTCAATAATAAAATCTTCATTCTGTTTGTTTGTATGAAGTATTATGAAAATGAAATGCAAGTGAAAGTTCCGTCATTGTTGACGGGGTTATATATTAATGATAATAATAATAATAATAATAATTTTAACACTGGTTTTAACGGTTTATACCCTTTCCCAAAATGTGTATTTTTCATAGATTCTATTGCACTGATCACGGGAAAATTGGTTAAAAAATCTGCCACGTTTAGTTTTAAAAATATTTATTAAATACTTAATAGAATAATAACAAGAAATATAAAACGAAAAAATTAATATAATTGATTTTATTCTTCTTTTTATAACTTTCTTGATCTCTTTTCTAAAAATTGACCGGAAGTATTCCCCTTACATACTTTAGTCCTAAAAAACTTTGTTTCGATCTTCAAAAATGTTAAGGTCTGGGTGAAATCACTTGCCCTGCTCGTCTCGTATAGCACCAAAGTTAACTTTCCAAGAAGAATTCCAAGCGTAAATGGAGAAAATATACTTCTGACGCATGTTCACGCACATTGCACGATAGTTTTTTAATAAAACATCAATATTTTTTTCATAATGTTCTTCTTTATAACTTCCTTATATCTATATTCTATAGATAGAATCGGTGAACGACTGTTTCCCCCCTCCTCCCGTGAATATTCTGAGACAAAGGGTTTGTCCTAATCTATCCCATTACCCAATGTGTCCCCTTATCCCGTTTTAATCTCCGCTGTTTTTACTTTTTTTTAAACTTTAAAGTTTACAATTTGCAGAAAATCTATACATGGTGGTAAAAAATCAAAATCAATTTCAGATTCAGCTGTACGCAATACATAAAAATCAAAACATGACATAACCTAACATTTTCAGGCTAGTGTAATCTAAAGTGTTAATATTTATCATTTTATTTAACAAAAATTCTGTTTTTTTTTCTTCTTATATGTTTATTACAAATTGTATATTTTGAAATAATACGTCAAAATGATTAAAGATTTGAAATTTATGTTGCAATATTGCTTTTACTTCGATCAATTTTTTTATATACCTGACAAAATTATTTTTCTACTAAATTTGTCATTTACCCCTAATTTAAAGCAAAAAATATGCTCCAATTTTAATCAGCTATTATTCGTTCAGTTTTAATCGTAGAATGACGGGAATATTTTTGTCTTACTTGTCAGTGTAACAGGAAAATTTTACTAGTTTAAAATAAAATTAAAAAAATTAAATAGCATATTTTTAATAGATCTTTTTATTGACCTAAATCACTTGAAAAACATTTCTTTACCTCATTTAAAATGTTTTTGAAACTGGAACTATATGTATATGATTAGTAGTTTAGGAATTAGCCATTCGACACCATTGAAAGTGGACCCCCTGTATAGAATTGAGTAAAGAATGTGACGTGATATTTTTTTTTTCAAATATAACTTTTCATTAGTAAGAAGAAGCATAATAAGAAAATAAGTATTTCATCTAAAGTACATAAAAATGTTTAAATTTCTAAACCAGTGTAATAATAAAAGTTTGATATTTTATTTTACATTATTGACAATTATTTTACATAAAAAATATTTTGGACTCTTTTAATTTAAAATGTGATTTGCTTTTCAGTGAAATCGTTTGTAATGAAATATAAAAAAAATCTAGAAAGCTCCTATGTACTTTAAGTATTTCTTAAAACGATATCCCCCAATTATCTTCAAAAATTCTTCTCTAGCCTATTGTCATGCAAATTATTTGAAAAATAACTTTATTTCGTTGATTTCACTAAATGAAATATTTATTAAATTTCAGCAAATCTTAACTTTTGTAATTTCCATATATATTTATAATATTATGATCGCAGAAGTATGTTTAGTACCATACTGCAAAATAATTGGACCGAAAAGGTTAATATAGCATCACTTTAATTTTAGGTTGGTTAAAAAAATACTTATTAAATAACATAATTCAAATCTATAACCCTTTAAGACCCGTGAGGGAAATTTACGGAACGAAAGAAATGTGAATTTTAAGCAAGGTAAAAAAAAATTTATGTGTTCAACCAGTCATTCTAGACTATCTTTTATTATATTTTGTATTTCTAAATGTTTCAGCCCTTTAGTATTGAATAAATTCCTAGAAAGTAATCAATTTTGATAAAATCGAACCCGCACGATCATACGTATTGGGTCTTAAAGGGTTAAAGTGATTTTTCGTGAGAGCTTGTGTTTCCGTACATTAGTTTTCATCATTTGCGTGACTCAAGACTAATGCGAAAAACAAAACGATATGTTGTCACCATTTTTCCGTGTCTTCATCTAATGGTTTTTAAGAGATAAATGAGTGTGTAAATTAGGAATTACGAGATTATGAGAGAGCATTCAAGAGTTATTTCAAAATCTAGAGAGAAATGTGAGGCACATATTTCATTGTGCTGTCCAAATTAAAATTGAAGGGCACACTGCTCGGGGAGAAATTGGAATTAGCCTGATATAAGAGATTTGGAAAATATGTTATGAAATCATTTTGTCACAAATTCAAATTACGTCGAAAGTTAAGCAGTAATGCCGATACTTTGCAAAAGTATATGCTCAAAATTTTTGGCTTAAAAGTTCAGCAGATTTATTAGAAACTTAATTTCCATATTTTCAAATTATTTATTGTATGTATTTTTTTTATCCTTTTGCAAGATTATATGCGTTTTATGGTTGAAAAACAAATAATAATTAAAAAAAAAATTATTATACAATTACTTTATTGAAATTTATGTTTTACATAATCGTTACAGATGTCGTTTATATCCATGATTGGAAAACTTTTTACCATAAAACACGCAATATTCTTTTCTGTTCATTTAAAGCAAAAGCAATATTAACGCTTAAACCAAGTCAAAGTTATATGTTCTATTTTGTCGTCATATTAATAGATTTTGTCATCGAGCATTATTTTATCTTTATATTTCTTTGTTTTAATTTTTTTTTATTGAATGCAGTCATATAAGTGTGTATATATGCATTTAATTACAATGATTTCATTTGCGTTTCAGCATTTAGTAATAATAAAAATTATAAGAATAATAATGAAAATTCGATAATCGTTTTAGGTTGTTGACCAATTTTAAAAATATGTTGCATTTTTTAAAACTTAAAATATGGACTATTTTTTGAACAAATAGTTCGTAAGAAAATATAAAACAATTATTATATAGTTGCTATATTTTTTAAATATTTCTTTAAACAATATCGTCCAACCTATATCGTCCTATCGTTCAAAAATCCTAATCTAGCATATTGCCTTATACATAATATGCAAAATAACTTTATTCCTTATATTTCAGTAAATGAAAAATATTTATCAAATCTCAGTGAATCTTATCTTTTATGATTTCTATTACTATTTGTAATATTATGAACCCAAAAGTATGTTTACAACTATATTGATAAAAATATCCCAACCAAAAAGTTTAATATAGCATCCATTTCTTTTTAAGATGGTTAACGAAAAACTTATTAAATATCATAATTCAAATATTTAAACTGATTTTTCATGGAGGCTTGTGCTGTCATACATTATTTTTCATCATTCGCGTGACTCAAGATTAATGCGAAAAACAAAATGATATGTCGGCACCATTTTTCCGTGTCTTCATCTAATGGTTTCCAAGAGGCAAATGGACGTGTAAATTAGGAATTACAAGACTGTTAGAGTGCGTTCAAGAGTTAATTCAAAATCTAGAGAGAAATCGTGAAGCACATTTTCATCGTGCTGTCCAAATTAAAATTTCAAGGTACACTCCTCGAGAAGTATTTAGAATTGGCCTGTTACAAAAGATTTGGAAAATATGTTCTGAAATAACTGTGTCACAAATTCAAATTACGTCGAAATTTAAGCAGTAATTCATATTATTTGCAAAAGTATATATTCTGGATTTTTGGCTTAAAAGTTCAGCAGATTTATTGGCAACTTCATTTCCATATTTTCAAATTATTTATTGTAAAATAGTTTTATCTTTTTGCAAGCGTGTATGCGTTTTATGTTTGAAAAACAAATAATAATAAAAAAAAAGATTTTATTTTACAATTACTCTATTGAAATTTCTGTCATACATAATCGTTACAGGTGTCGTTTATATCCATGATTGAAAACTTTTTATCATCAAACCCGCAAATTTCGTTTATGTCTATTTAAGGCAAAAAAGCAATATTGACGCTTAAAGTAAGAAAAAGTTATATGTTTTATTTTGTTGTCATATTAATAAATTTTGTTTTTTCATCGAGCAATATTTTTTCTTAACATTTCTTTGTTTTAATTTTTTTTATTATTGAATTCAGTCATTATAGTATGTAACTATATTTATTACTATAATTTCAATTGTGTTTCAGCATTTAGTAATAATAATAATAATGATAATAATAATAATAATAAAAGTTCTATAATTTTTTTAGATTGTTGACCAATTTAAAAAATATATTGCATTTTTTTAATTTAATATATGGACTATTTTGTGAACAAATATTTTGTAAGAAAATATAAAAAAATTACTTGAAAGTTGCTGTATCTTTTAAATATTTCTTTAAACAATATCATCCAACCATTTTCAAAAATCATAATCTAGCCCGTTACCTTATACATAATATGCAAAATAATTTTATTCTTCAGATATATATTTATAATATTTATCAAATCTTAGTAAATCTTAACTTTTGAGATTTCTATAGCTATTTGTAATATTATGAAGCCAAAAGTAAGTTATTAAGTATTATAATTGAAATTTTTAAAGTGATTTTTACGTGGAGGCTTGCGTTGTCATATATTATTTTTCATCATTCGCGTGTCTCAAGATTAATGCGAAAAACAAAATGATATGTCGGCACCATTTTTCCATGTCTTCATCTAATTGTTTCCAAGAGACAAATGAACGTGTAAATCAGGAATTACAAGACTGTTAGAGTGTGTTCAAGAATTAATTCGAAATGTACAGAGAAATCGTAAGGCACATATTTCATCGTGTTATCCAAATTAAAATGTCAAGGTACACTGCTCGAGAAGAATTTAAAATTAGCCTGTTACAAAAGATTTGGAAAATATGTTGTGAAATAATTCTGTCACAAATTAAAATTACGTCGAATGTTAAACAAAAATACAGGTTAGTTGCAACGTTATTCATATATGTTCAGGATTTTCGGTTTAAATGTTCAAGAGATTTATTTGAAACTTCGTTTCGATATATTTTTAACTACTCACAAAACAGTATTTTTTTTTCCCTTTGTAAGAGTGTATGCGTTATATAACTGTAAAGTAAATAGTAATGAAACAATCTTTGTTTTACAATTACCTTCTTTAAAGTATTGAACTATATAAACGTTACACATATCTTTTATATTCGTGATTGGATTACTTATACTATCATCAATCACGCAACTTTGTTTTCAGGCAATTCAAAACAAAAAGCAAGATAGATCCTTAAACCATTACATAATCTTATGTTATATTCTGGCGTTATATTGATAGATCGTCTCTTGTAATTGAAGATTATTTCATTTTAACAATATATACATTTTTTTTTTGTTACTGCATGTAGTAACAACAATATAGATCTATATATTTATTACTATGACTTCATTTATGCTTCAACATTTAGTAATTTCACAATAAAAATAATATGAAGGATAAAAGTAAAAGTTTAATAATGATTCTTTACATGGTTGAAGGTTCATTTATTTTAAATAGATGTTGCACTTTTAAGCTTAAAATAGGGGCAAGTATTCCAAATAAATAGTTAGACACAAAATAAGAAAGTTACTAAGATGTTGCAATATGTTTTCAGTTATAGCTTAAAACGACATCATCCAAATACCTTCAAAAATTCTTCTCTAGCCTACTTCACTATGAATAGTATACAAAAAACTCTAATCCTTGGATTTTATTTTTATTTCAGCAAATGACATATTTGTTAAATTTCAGAAAAGTTTAACTTTTCTGATTTGTATAGATATTTTTGAACGTAAAAAAATATTTACCTAGAAATGGAAAAAATAATTGCAACAAAAGGGTTACTATAGCATCCCTTTCGTTTTAAGTTGGTTAAACAAATACATATTAAATAACGTAATTTAAATTTTTTTCAAAAAGTGATATTCTGACGGCTTGTGCTATCATGTATTATTTTTCATCATTTGCGTGACTGAAGATTAATACAAAAAACAAACAGATATGACGGCACCATTTTTCCGTGTCTTCATTTAATGGTTTCCAAGAGACAAATGAACGTGTAAATCAGGAATTAAAAGATTATGAGCATGCGTTCGAGAGTTATTTCAAAATCTAGAGAGAAATCGTGATGCATACATTTCATTGTGCCGTCCAATTTAAAATCCCAAGTTACACTGCTCGAGAAGAAATTGGAATCAGCCTAGCATAAAAGATTTAGAAAATATGTTGCAAAATAATTTCGTCATAATTTTGAAATACGTCGAAAGTTATACGGTGATGGAAATTAGTTGAAAAGTTATTATATTTTTAGGATTTTTGGTTTAAATTTTATGCAGATTTATTAGAAACTTTGTTTACGTACTTTCAAACTGTTTATTATACAGTAATCCTTTTGCAAGATTGTATGTGTTAAAATGTATGTGTTCTTTTGAAGTATAGTGAACAGTAATGAAACAGCTTCTGTTTTACAATTACTTACCTTTATTAAAAATTGTATTATACAAAACCGTTACACAGATGGTTTATGTCAGTGATTAAAATAATTTTCACGGAACATTTTTTCTAGATGCTCAAGCAAAAAGCAAGATCAATGCTTAAAACAACACAAAATCTATTCTCTTTAAATCAATTCTATTCCAGCTTGATTTTATTAGAAACGTCTTTTCATCGAGCATTATTTCATCTTAACAATTTCTTTTTTTTTTGTTTTTGTTATTATTGCATCCAGTTATATACTCTCTTAAAAAGTCAGCCACAAAATAGCTCAAGTTGAGCTGAAATCCACTCATCTCAGTGTTGAAAGGCAGCTTCTCAGAAAAGAGTTGAAATAACTCGAGTTTTAACCAATTTAAATGAAGCTGAGCTATTTAAATAACCAATTTAGATCAAGAAGATTTAATCGTTTGAAAAACAACTCTTTTATGATCGAAAAAATTACAGCTCTTTCATGTGAAGAATCAGGTCTTTCGTTTTACGAGTGTAGTAATGTATATATCTGTAAAAGTATATATCTATACATTTTATTGCTACTTCATTTACACTTCAACATTTAGCAATATAATAATAATAATTTGATAGTTATTATTTACATCGTTGACATTTTTTCATTTAAGCATATGTTACACACTTTTATTTTAAATATGGGCTACTGTTCTGAAAAAATAGCTTGTGATAAAATAAAAATAATAATGAGAAAGTTTGCTATGTCTTTTAAATATTCTTTAAAACAACATGTTCCTAACTTTTTCAAAAAATCTAC
The DNA here is from genome assembly GCA_964019185.1 of Maratus speculifer. NCBI lineage: Eukaryota > Metazoa > Arthropoda > Arachnida > Araneae > Salticidae > Maratus > Maratus speculifer. The sequence goes on from OZ025289.1 coordinate 288,337,058, forward strand.
TCCAGCCTATATGCAAATATGCAAAGATAATAAATAATATTATAGCACAATATGCAAAATAACTTTATTCCTTACATTTCTGTAAACGAAATATTTATTAAATTTTAGAAGAGCTCCCTTTTTGTGATTTGTATAGCTATTTGCAATATTATGATTTTAAAAGCAATTTTACTCTAAATTAAAAAAAATAATCGGGAAAAAGGTTAATTTACCATCCATATCGTTATCAACTAGATTAAGAAATACTTGTTAAATAACATAATTCAAAACTTTAAACTAATTTTTCGTGTCGGCTTGTGCTGTCATGTATTCTTCTTCATCATTCGCATGACTCAAGACTAATGCGAAAAACAAACCGATATGTCGGCAACATTTTTCCGTGTCTTCATTTAATGGTTTCTAAGAGACAAATGGGCGTGTTAACTAGGAATTACAAGATTATGAGTGTGCGTTCGAGAGTTATTTAAAAATCTGGAGAGACATTGTGAAGCACTTATATCATTGTGCCGTCCTGATTACAATTGCAATGTACAGTGCTCGAGAAGGAGTTGGAATTAGCCTGTTATAAAAGATTTGTAAAATATGTTGTGAAATAATTCTGTTCCAAATTCCAATTATGTCAAATGTTAAACAGTAATGCAGGTTAGTTGCACTGTTATTAATATGCGTTCAGGATCTTTTATTTACATGTTCCGTAGATTTATAAGAAATTTCGTTTCCATACTTTTTAACTGTTTTTTATAATATAAGCATCCCAACCAGTTTTTTCTTAACGTAATCTTTGAAATCAAGGGCAAATTTAAGATTAAGCGTACGTATTTTTTTTTATCTTGTTACCCATAAGATATTATTAACAAATATCTATACAAATGGTTTAGATAGGTATTCTTTTATGAATTGTGAAATATAAAATAAAAAGTAAGGTGGACGCTTAAATGGTTAAAAATGTTCTTTTAATCCCTTTGAAATATTGTATGTGTTATGTAACTGTAAAGTAAAATGAATAAAACATTTTTTTAAAATACTGACATACATAAGCGTTACACATGTGCTTTATATCCATGATTGATATACGGATATCATCAATCATGCAACTTTATTTTCAAGCAATTCAAAACAAAAATCAAGACGCACACTTAAATTATTACAAAATTCTTATGTTCTATTTTAGAGTTATATCATTTATGCCAAAAAATCTTAATTATTTCGGAATCTAATTAAGGATTAAAATGTTTTCACCCGGAAATTTCATGTAACCAAAATTTTCAAAATGTAACCGAAAATATACCTTATATAAAGAAACATTTTCCTGCATATATTTTTCCGGTACAAGAGTTCAAATTTTGATCAGACTCCGGAATAATTAAGAGATGTTGGCTTCATGGTTATATAAATTGATCGTGTCTTGTCATCCAGCATTATTTCATCTTAACAATTTTTTTTTGTTATTTTTGCATGTAGTAATAATAGTATAGATCTACATATTTTGGACTTTGACTTCAGTTATGTTTTAACATTTTGTAATCTTACAAAAATAATAATAGGTATTTTGAAAAAAAAGTTTAATAATTTTTCTTTACATGATGAACGATTCATTTATTTTAAAAGTATGTTATAATCTTAAATTGAAAATAGTGCAATAATTCTAAATAAATAGCTTATGATAAAATATGAAAATTACTAAAACGTTGTAATATGTTTTTAATATAGCCTAAAACGAGATCTTCCAAACATCTTAAAACAACTTGCAAAATAACTTTATTTCTTAGATTAGAACTTTATTTCAGCAAATTGAATATTTATTTAATTTCAGTAAAGTTTAACTTTTGTGATTTGCATAGCTGTGGAGCGTAAATTTTTTTACAAACTGAAAAAATACCGCAGCTAAAAAGTTAATCTACTACCTCTTTGATTTAAGTTGGTTAAAGAAATACTTATTAAATAACATAATTCAAACCTTTAAAGGGATTTTTCGTGACAGCTTGTGCTACCATGCATTACTTTTTATCAATTGTGTGACCCAAGACTAACGTGAAAAACAAAACGATAAGTCGGCACCATTTTTTCGTGTCTTCATCTAATGGTTTCCAACTATAATTGTTTACAACTATATTGATAAAAATATCCCAACCGAAAAGTTTAATCTAGCATCCATTTCTTTTAAAGATGGTTAACGAAAAACTTATTAAATACCATAATTCAAATATTTAAAGTGATTTTTCATGGAGTCTTGTGCTGTCATACATTATTTTTCATCATTCGCGTGAATCAAGATTAATGCGAAAAACAAAACGATAAGTCGGCACCATTTTTTCGTGTCTTCATCTAATGGTTTCCAAGAGAAAAATGAACGTGTAAATCAGGAATTACAAGATTATGAGAGAGCGTTCAAGAGTTATTTCAAAATCTAGAGAGAAAGCGTGAGGCACATATATTACTGTGCCGTCCAAATTAAAATCCCAAGGTAAACTGCTCGAGGAGAAATTGGAATTAGCCTAGCATAAAAGATTTGGAAAATATGTTGTGAAATAATTCTCTGACAATTTTGAAATACGTCGAAAGTTATACAGTGAAGTTGATTAGTTACAAAGTTATTATATTTTCAGGATTTTTGGTTTTTAAAGTTAGGCAGGTTTATTAAAAACTATGTTTAAATATTTTTTTAACTGTTTATTATACAATGTTCTTTAAATACTTTTACAAGAATTTATGTGTTCTTTTGTAGTATAGTAAATAATAATGGAACAGCTTCCGTTTTTCAATTATTTACCTTTATTAAAAATTGTACTATACAAAACCGTTATACAGGTGGTTTATGTCAGTGATTAAAATAATTTTCACGTAACTTCATGTAACTCTGGCTGCTCAAAGCAAAAAGCGAGATCAATGCCTAAAGCAGTACAAAACCATATATTGTATTCTGGCGTGATTTTCATCGAACATTATTTCTTCTTAACAATTACTTTTCTTTGTTTTTGTTATGATTGCATCGACACGTAATAGTATATATCTATGCATTTTATCGCGATTTTCCAATTACAAATTCATCGAAATGACTAGAAACTTCAAATAAATATTTTCTGTTTTTTTTTCTATTAGACAATACTTTCTTCAGTTGATTATTAATTGAATGTATTTACAAGTTTTTATGCATATTTTTATGGCATAAAAAGTAAATAGTAAAAAACAAGTATTTTTAACTTTTATTTTTCTGAAGCACACTTTCATATCTAATTGTTTCAATAATGATTTATTGCAAGTATTACAAGAATTTTATCACGAAAGACACAATTTTTGTTCCTTAGTTTAAATCAGTTTTAAACTGTGGCTTTCTGGGGGCAGTTCAAAATTGGCGAAAAATTGATTTTTTTTCTATTACAATATTAAATAAAGGTTTGTTTAATTATGAATATTTGGACAACTCATTTTTAACCATAAGGAAATCATATCACCAGGTATTGTAAACTTAGACAATACACGAAGCACAATTTTCTATTCAAATAAAAACTTTAAATGGCTTTTTTCTCCATGTTTATATGATTTTCACTTTTTGAAAAGTTAGATTTTTTTGTATTTGAGATAGAGATTTTAATTTTTTTGTGCACATTATTTATATATATATAATATAAATCTTCCCTATAGAATCAGTTTTCAAGCTTATTTTTTTAAAATAAAAGTATATAAAGACATTTTGGATTTCACCGTTTTACACTTACACATCAGAAAAAATACATCTAAATACTATATATATCTAAAAATTTATATTAAGTGTACTTATTAAATGTATTCAAAAATATATGCGCAGTTTTATGTAATATACATTTGAAAAATTTTTAAGAAAAGTTGACAAAAATATTAATATTTTAAAAAGTATAAGTCGTTTTAAAAAATTTAGAATTTTGTAAACTTAAAAAAATAATTATGCAGTTTTTTCAAAATGTACTTTTAGTTGAACATTGAAATGCAGAGAGTTCGCCATTTTAATTATATTTTATAAATTAAACAAAATTGTTGAAAAATGTAAAATGTCACCGTAAAAATTTACAAACAAAGCAGATGTCCTGTTTGGTCACCCATTAAGAAAACTGATATTAAATGGTATTGGTTAAAAATTTCAAGTTATTTTCCTTTAAGCATTATGGATTCAGGCAATATTTTTCATCACTTGCGTGATTTGAGACTGATGTGACTAACAAAACAGTGTGTCAGAGCAATTTTTCTCTGTCTTCATGTAATGGTTCCCAAAAGAAAAATTGAAGTGTAAATCAGGAATTACAAGATTGTGCGAGTCATTTCAAAACGCAGAGAGAAAGTGTCAAGTACATAAATCAATTTACCGTACAAATTAATTTTTCGAAGTAAGATGCTCAGGAAGATATAGGAAATGACCGAGCACAAAAGGTTTGAAAAATATGTTGCAAAATAATTCTGTCACAAATTCAAATTATCTTGAGAAATAATTATTACTGCAGATGAATTGTAAAATCATTAGTATATATTTGCTAGTTTCGGATTAAAAATTATCGGAATTATTATAAACTTCAAATAATTGTCTTCTGACTTTTTATTAGACTCATTTATTAATTGAATATATGCAAACTGTATGCATTATTTCATCGTACATAAAATATAAATAGCAAAGAATATTTATCATTTATTTTTCTTAAGGATATTTTTAACCTAATGGTAGTTTATTTCCGTCATTGGGAAACTTTTATCATACATCATATGGTTTTTGTTTCTGAATTCAAAGGAATTTATAACTCTGGTGCATAAAAAACTACAAATTCAGCAGCTGACATGTTTTTAACCTGTTAAGATAATTACTGTTAAATGGTATAACTTAAATTATTAAAATGATTTTTCGTTAAAGCTGATGAAATCATCAATCGCGTGACTCATGACTGATGTGACTAACAACACAAAGTATCAGGTCATTTTTTTTCTCTTCATGTAATGGTTACGAAGAGACAAATGAGTATGTAAATCAAGAATTACAAAATTGTGAGACTGCACTCAAGAATTATTTTAAAACTTAGAGAGAAAGCATGAAGCACATAATTCATTATGTCATTTAAAGCAGAATTTCGATGTAGAATGTTCAAGAAGAAGGGGGAAATCGCCTGACATAAAAAGTTTGGAAAATAAGTTGCAAAAGTAATTCTGTCACAAATTCAAATTATCTTGAAAAGTAAATATTAATATAGATTATTTTCACAATTATTAGTATATAAGGTACCCCGGGGTAATAACGCCACGTTAAGGTTCTACCAATTTTCACGGCTCAGTTTTAGATTGTATTTTTCAAACAAATATATGATTTGATACAGCAACTCATTGACTATCTATATAAAAAAAATAATTTAACAGATATGTATTCATAAAATGTAATGGCGTGATTTCTTGACCAATGCTATTTGGCGTTATTACCCACCTATATGGGTAATAATGCCATGCAAACAAAACTATAAAATAAGATGGAATAATGCCATGTAGATTGCCCAATTCTAAAAATACAAACCCTACAAACTTAGAATTTGGCAAATTGCATTCTAAGCTATTGAAAATGTTCAATTTTTTGTGAAAGTGTAAGAAAAAATAAGGTTTGGAGTGGGAGGGAGGATGAGGCAAAAGAATATCAGACCGTGAGCTTCTTTTTGCTTAAAAAGGACCGCTTAAATAGAATTATTAGAAACATTGCGCAGTTCTAACTGTGTTTATTTGAATCAGTATTTAGGATGTAGCTCAGCCACTGTAGAGAATCAACCGGGGTATTAATGCCAAGGATTGGCGTTATTACCCCGTTACAGTTATTGCGCTGTACATTTTAAATTACAAATTATCTCGAGAAGGTATCCAAAATTTTCAACAACATTTTGAAAGTCCATGAAATGTACCACAAATTTATGTAATTAACAAAGTATTTCCGGATAAAAAAAAATAGTCTTGTTATCACAAAACGTATCTCGCAAATTTTAGATCAAGCGTTAATTTTTGTTGCTTGTAAAAACAATAAGACCTAAAAATGAAATAAATTAACTTGAAGCTGTTTTTTGCGATTTATATGACACAAAACCCTTCTGCGCAGAGCACATGGGTGTCATTTACCAGATTATTTCATAATTATGCATAATATTAGCACTTGGAGTTATTACCCCGCCTGGCGTTATTACACCAGACCACCTTATTCACTATTCTTGGATAAAAAATCTTCTGAATTATTATAAACTTCAAATAAATCCTTTCTGATTATTTTTTAGACTTTTTTTCTTTATCCGTTTATTACTTCAATATATGTATAGATTTATATATATTTTTATCGTAGATAAACTATATAAATAGTAAAAAATGTTTGACATTTATTTTTCTGAAGTACATTGTTAAATCTAATGATAGTTTATTTCTATATTGGAAAACTTTGATCATAAATCACATGATTTTTGTCTCTTAATTCAAAATTCTCAATCACTCTACCACTTAAAAAATTACAAACTGAAAAGCAGCCATGTTTTTTTTTAAATCATTAACACAACTACTATTAAATGATGTAACTTAAATCATTAAAATGATTTTCATTTAAGGCTTATGAATTCAAGTAATATTTTTCATCATTTGCGTGACTCAAGACTGATGTGACTAACAAAACAATGTGTCAGGGCAATCTTTTCTTGTCTTCATGTAATGGTTTCCAAGAGATAAATGAGAGTGTAAATCAGGAATTACAATATTGCGAGAGTATGTTCAAGAGTTATTTTAAAACGCAGAGAGAATTCGTGAAACACATAATTCATTATGTCGTTTAAATTAAGATTTTGAAGTAGGATGCTTGGGAAGAAATGGGAAAGGACCTCACATGTAAAGGGTTATATATATATGATATAAAGGGTTTGAAAATATGTTGCGAAATAATTCTGTCACAAATTCAAATTACCTTGAAGTTAAAAAATATCGCAAATTAATTAAAAAATTACTAGTATATGTTCAGTATCTTTTGAATAAATATCGACAAAATTATTAGAAATTTCGTTTCTATGCTTTCATAAAATGTATTAGGCAGTGCTTTTTTTATTTGTTTACTAAGTGAACTCTTTGCATTATTAAAATAGATTAAAGGAGTTATTTAAATAGATAATCAAAATTATTTTTCGTATAAGTAATTACCAAAAAGCAATAATAAGAGAATCCCTTGAAATAACTTTCAATAAAGATATAGTATGTACGTATGCATTATCATATGGGATCAACTGAATGTGGAAAAAATTTCTATATAATAGAAGAAAGATTGGATAAAAGCTTGTAAATATATATATATATATATATCTTTTTTTGTCAAGTTATCTTCCATACCACCCCTTAGCTCATTGTTGAATAACTGCAAAGAGAAACTGTAATATTTAAATAACCACTCACGATAGCTATGTGAATTTAGCAGAAAAAGTTTAGAGACTTTAGTTTACTTTTTTACATATTATAAGATCTTTTAATGCATTTTATTTAATTATATTACATATATGTATGCACCTAAAGACAAATTTATTTCGTTTTATATGTGTTTCGTCGAATTATAACCGTGTGGTTTTTGTTTCTCAATTCACTGTAATTTTTAACTGTGGGCCTTAATTAAGCAGCTGATATGTTTTTTGTCAACAAAATATCATTAAATAATTTAATTTAAATTATTAAAGAGATTTTCTTTTAGAGATTATGAATTACAAGATTGGGAGAACGCGTTACAAAGTTGTTTCGAAGCATAGAGAGAAAGCGTCAAGTACACAATTCATTGTACCTTTCAAATTAATATTTCGAAGTAGGATGCTCAGAAATAAATGTGAAATGACCCGACATAAAGGGTTTGCAAAATATGTTGCGAAATTGTTCTGTTATAAATTCAAATTATCTTGAAAAATAAGTATTAATGCAGATCAATTGCAAAATTATTAGTATATATTCACTCATTTGGGATTAAAAGTTATCCCAATTTCTGTAAATTTTAAATAAATCTTTTCTGATTATTTATTGCACTTTTATTTTCTTTATTTGTTAATTTATTGAATATAGAGATTGATATCTCATTTTGTCGTACATAAAGTGTAAATAGTAAATAATGTTTAACATTTATTTTTCTTAAACACACTTTAAAACTTAATGGTAGTTTAGTGCTATTATTAGAAAACCTTTAACATAAATCATACTATTTTTATTTCTCAATTCAAAGCACTTTACAACTCTGGCGCTTAAAAAATTACAAACTGAGAAGCTACCATTTCTTTAAAGATGTTAACAAAACTACTATTAAATGAAATGACTTAAGGTGGCTCAGGTGTTGAAAACTTTTCAAAAAATCGATTTTTTAAAGATCTGGTTTGATTATTCAATTATCTCTTAACTCGATACAAAAAACCGCATAAAAATATTTGCATTTTTAACGGAGTTATTAGCATTTATGTATCAACACTTTCATAGCCGCACCTATATAATTTCAACTTTAAGTCGCTTTTTCTCAAAACTTGATTTTTGATGACTAACACCAAGATTTAAAAAGATGTATTTGATGGAATGGCTTATTTTTTTTTTTTTTTTTTTTTTTTGCATGCATATAACATCGTTATATATAGAATGAATTAATATATTTTATATAGTTTAATATTTTGAGTATTTTTAATGAAATAAGGTTGTATTTTTTAGGGGTTTTTTTATTTTCAAATTTGAGAGATTTTTTAATAATATTTCTTTTAGGTGATAGTTATATCCTTAATTCATTCTATAGATAATGATGTTATATGCATGCAAAAAAATTAAGCCATTCCATCAAATAGTTTTTTTTTTAAATCTTGGTGTTAGTCGTCAAAAATAAAGTTTTGAGAAAACAAGACTTATATAGTTTACGTTGAAATTATGTGTATTATTTAAGTGGAAATTATATGGGTGCGGCTATGAAAGTGTTGATACATAAATGCTTATAACTCCGTTAAGAATGCAAATATTTTTATGCGGTTTTTTGCATTGAGTTAAGAATTAATTGAATAATCAAACTAGATCATAAAAAATCGAATTTTTGAAAATTTTTCAACCGCTGTGCCTCCTTAAATTATTAAACTGATTTTCCTTTAAGGTTTATGAATTCAGGTAATATTTTCAACAGTCCCATGACTCGAGATTGATGCGACTAACAATACGAAATGTCGGCACAATTTTTCCTTGTCTTCATGTAATCGTTTTCAAGAGACAAATGAGAGCATAAATCAGGAATTGCAGGATTATGAGACTGCGTTCAAGAGTTATTTTAAAACATAGAGAGAAAGCATGAAACACATATTTCATTATGTCTTAGAATTAATATTTTGAAGTAGTATGTTTGAGAAGAAATGCGAAATGGCTTGACATAAAGGGTTTGCAAAATATGTTGCAAAATAATTCTGTCGCAAATTTAAATTACCTTGAAGTTAAAAAGTAAGACAGATTAATTGCATAGTAATTATAATGTGTTCAGGATTTTCTAAATGAAAGTTGTCAAAATTATTAGAAATTTCATTTTGATTTTTTCACATAATTTATTAGGCAGTGCGTCTTTTAAATTCGTTTATTAAATGAATGTCTTGCATTATTAAATTAAATTAAATGCATTATTTAAATACATAATCCAAAATTATCACTCGTACAAGTAATTACCAAAAATCAATTACAAGAGAATCCCTTAAAATTGTTATCAATAAAGTTTTAGTATGAATGTATGCATTGTCATATGACATCCATTGAATGTGGAAAGAATTGCCATATAGTAGATAAAAAATTGGATAAACGCTCTTTTTTTCAATTTATCTTCCATACTACACTTTACCTCATTGTTGAATATTCGCAAAGATAAATTACAAAATTTAAATAATCACTGACGATAGCCGTGAAAATGTAGCAGAGAACGTTTAGGTCTTTTAATTTGATTTTTTAATAAAATGCAAGATAATTTAATGTGTTATAATTTACTTTATATTATACGTATATGTGCTTAAAGGCAAATTTAGCACGTTTTATGCGTGTTTCAGACAAATTTTAACAGTATGGTTCTTGTTTCTAAATTCAATGCAATTTTTAATTGTGCTAATTAAACAATTTACTAATTCATCAGCTGTTATGTTTTTTTAATATGTTAACAAAGCTATAATTAAATGACATAACTTAAATTATTAAAGGGATTTTCCTTTAAGGTTTTTGAATTCAGGTGATATTTTTCTTCAATCGCGTGACTCAAGACAGATGTGACTAACAAAATAATGTGCCAGCACAATTTTTCCTTGTCTGCATGTAATGGTTTTCAAGAGACAAATGAGAGTGTAAATCAGGAATTACAAGATTGTGAGAATGCGTTCAAGAGTTATTCTGAAACGCAAAGTGAAAGCATGAAGCACATAACTCATTTTGCCGTTCAAATTAAGATTTCAAAGTTCGGGAAGAAATGGAAAATGACCTGACATAAAAAGTTTGCAAAATACGTTGCAAAGAAAAAAAAAACTGTCACAAATTAAAATTACCTTAAAGTTAAAAGATAACGCAAATAAATTGCATAGTTATTGTTATATGGTCAGGGTTTTTTGAATAAAAGTTGATATTATGTTGAATAACAAATTATTAGAAGTTTCATTAGGAAGTTTTATCATAATATCATAACTATGATATGCAAATTAAATTAATTGATTAATATCATAATTTTGCATTATATATAAATGGTTTGTGTTGGAAGTTTCTTATGCAATCACTATTTTAAAATTCATTTTTTCTGATTTTAAGTAAATGCTTATGTTTAAAGTTATTTATTTATTTATACTTTTTTTTCTATTACTCGAGCTCGTACATAGAAAGCATAAAGTCTAAAAGGGTCTAAAAGTCTAAATGTATAAAGGTCTAAAAGGCTAAAACTTCATATATTAATTATTTGATATTAATGTAATAAGAGAAAACCTCGTTAAAATATAATCATGATTTATTTAGAATCTAGTTTTTAAATTAAACAAACTGTTTGAAATTTAAATAAGATTTAATAGATAAAATGTCAAAGTATACATAAAATCATCACATAATTATATTAATTGACATTGGAAGTTTTGAAAATCTATGTTATATATACAAAAAGTAACAGTGCAATACAAATTTTAAAAAACTATAACAATAATAAAATTTATAATAACATTCTTAAAATGACTAAAGGTTAAATGTGCATGAAAAACGAATGGACTATACGATATTGCAATATTATCTCTGAATAATTTATTTAACATATACAGAAAGACAAATTAATTGTATAGACGGCAAAAGCAAATTACTAAATCGCAAAGACTGAGAAAATAACCAAAATAAGCTTTGCAAGTTACACTGTAAAAAATTTTTGTAAAATTCCAGTAGATGTACCGTAAATTTCACGGTACTTCTACCATTTTCACTCTTTACGGTATGAATACCGCATTTCTAAGGTATATTAAGTGTAAAAAACAGTTTTTTGTACAGTTTCGATTAAAAACGGTATTTACACAGTAAAATTATTATTTTTCCGTAAAAACTCGGTATTTATACTGTAAAATAATTATTTTTCAATAAGGAAAACGACATTGTAAAAATTTTCGTAGCATTTCAATAGATGTACCTAAATTTTACGGTACGTCTACTGTTATCATTCTTTACTGTATGAGTACCGTATTTTTAAGATATATTAGGCATTAAAAAAACCATTTTCTGTGCTATTTCGATTATAAACAGTATTTATACCATAAAATGACCAATTTCTGTGCTATTTCAATTATAAACGGTATTTATACCATAAAATGATTGTTTTTCAGTAAAAAAGCGATATTTATACTGAAAAAAATTACATTTCAGTAAGGGAAAATATGGTATCCTCGCCTCGGTGTATGGCATTTTCTCAAGCGATGTTCTTGTTGCTAGGTAAATGCGCGCAGGTCTGAGGAGATTGGGGGAGGGGGAGTGCAACCGTTAACTTGTTTTGGAGTCCAAAAATCTCAAAGGGTCACAACTCCTGCAATACACACTGTTTATTATAATTTTTATGGATACCATAATGTAACAATAAAAAAAGAGAAAGGACTGTATTTACTTTTGTTAAATAGTATTAAAGAAGAATAGATAATTATTAGAATATATAATTATTATCTTTAACTACAAGAAAATAAATAATGTAATTTATGAAAGATGACTAAAGTAGTCTACAAAGTAAACGAGGCTTTATTAAAGATTCACATGCATTTTATGTGTCTTGCGTGTCTGTGTAAGGGGGGGGGGGGACTGATTCTGGGCCCGTTACGGTTCTCGACGCCCTGAATAGATGTTGTCTTTCTATTTTGAACTTTTAATCTATCATACTGAATGATGTCAAATCTATCCTTAATTTTTATTAGAGAATTATACAATTCATAGAAGTAAAATTCTAAGATTTTAAACTAGTTTAATTAATCACTTATTCATAGTCATGTAATTGGAATTGTAATATTATGTACGATTGAATATATATACCAGTGATATTCTTATATGTTAAAAGGGTTTATTCATCTTTGTGTATGCTCTTTGTGTTTCATTCAGTTGGATCCTCATACCGGACGTGCAGGACAAAGAAGTATGTAACATTTTAACTATTTTTAAGTGAAAGTAACTATTATGCATGTATTTTTATTACATTTTTAACTTGCATTTGTTCTTAATAAACTTCTTCTTTACTGTTATATATTTGTTTTATTAATTTATTTTGGGTTTAAAAATTATGACATTAATAATTAATATTTTTTTAGGTATGACAAATAACAAATTTTTCAGCTAAAAATTATTTGAAATTAAAAGTTCTTTCAAAAAGAATCTAATAATACAATGTGAAAAATTTCCGTGGTGGAATTTCAAAGTGGAGTCTATTCATGAAGTAAAATAAAGAGAAGCACCGAAATATGGTACTGCTTATTTTTTGAAAACTCCAAGCTGGGCAACACGAAGCGTTTTACCTTTTTCTTTTTCCTTATTCAGCGACACACTAGTAACACGCATGTTCACGTTCTCTACAATTCTAATGTATCGAATGTCGCCTCTCTCAAATAATGAAGATCGGCGGCTAGTAAGTTGTCTGTTAAAAAAATGATATGGTATAACGTATCGTGTGTGCTCAGATGGTGAAATTTTGGGGCCTATAAAAACCCATCCCCCGCGAATCCCCACGTTCAAAATTTAGACAAAAAGTATCATATAACTAGAAAAAAATACATCCTTATCAGAAAAAAATAATAAAATATCAAACAGTCAGTTGGATTAGATTTACGCTTAAACCACCGGTAAAACTGCAAACACCGGTCCTCTTTCCTCTACCAACCTCATAAATAACTAAAATTCAAAAATCTTTTTCGCTTACGTTGTTAGAATTTTATCGAACTCAGACCCCAATCTCGATGAGCTCAGGAATTTCGTAATTAACAATTCTGTTGATCTAATCATTAAAAATCCTTAAAAATGTGGTGAAGTTCAAAAACTCTAAAAATCGCAAATAAAAATTTTAGAACCTATCTCACTCGATGCTCTTTCACCATACGGCTCAGTATTGAATTCAGACACTTTTTTCCGGGAGGGACTTCTGTGGCTCCGGGGGGGTGGGGGAACGAAACCTTTTTCCCCACTGAAAACACAAGAACTCTATTTTTCCGGGGGGGGGGCATTTCATTGCACTGGGGGGGGGGTTTCCCTCTGGGGCACCCCATTAATTCAACACTGATATGGCAAGACTGTTATTTTTGTAAAAAGAAAGGTCTCTCATTCGGTAACTCAATCTCTCCCCTCCAAATTTTGGAAAATTAAACACTAAAAACCATTTAGACAGTTTAAGTTAATTCACAGTCTCATCCATATGTCTTCAAACCTTGGACAATCCCCCCTCCCCCGATCTCTTTTCAGTTCGGCTTGGATAAATTATTCAGACTAGATGTTGAATGATATTTTCAGGTTACTTCAGTCTTCAGTGGTCATCAGTGGAATTTTGATGCAAACACTACCACTGATGTTTTTAAAAGAAATAGTCGATGCCTCCTACCCGATTCAGTATGATCCATCGGATGGATCGACCTTGCTTAGTTAAAGATGTCTGTAAAATAATGATTCCCTATTCCCTGATTTTGCACTCACTTTACCATATTTCAAGTAAATTATAGAAACGCGGTTAATTTACAAAAATTCCATTCGACCAGTAAGGGGCTAAGTGCAAATATAACGTTATTTACTTTTTGGTAATTTTGGACCCTTTCCCTCCCTTTAAATATCATACGTTACTTCCATCAAACTCCCTGGCCCGGTAATGATATCGTTATCAAAGTGTAAAAATTTTTTTTAGAATTTAGTTCTTTTGTTTTGATTAACATACAAAACGGGTTAAATTTATTTTTCGCAAACTTTATTGATTCAATTGAAGATAATTTAATAAAATATCGCTTTATTCAAATAAAAATAGTTAAAAAAATAAAAAAAAAGATAATGTACTATTTTGAACAAAATATTACGTTACAGAGAAAAAGAGATAATTATAATTGGGTCAAAAATGATATCGATATCAAAAGGCAAATCCCCCCCCCTTTCCCTAGAGATATCTTACGATATCATGTGTCAGACCCTCCCTCCCCCCTAAAATAATAATGTTATATATGCACAGCACCTAATAAAAAAAGTTAATATATCATTCTTGCTTCTAGTAAAACCACCGTAAATATTGACTGAGCAAAACATTTTCTTTGAAAATGTCTGATTATAGGCAAGATAATACAGAGCGTGGTGTACAGATAATACAGAGCGTGGTGGCCGAAGTAATGGTGTCAGATTTTCGAGGCAAAAGCCTTCTTTACGGGTAGCAGCATAAGTTTCGTATTTACCAACCAACCAACAAATCTAATGGCGTCAGTTTGTTGATTTCGGGCAATGGGGAACTTGATCCAGTTATTCATATTTAAGTAAGTTAATCGGCTGTATTTCTTGTTTTCCTTTAACTTACATAATTAGATAACTAATTTGAACTATACATGTTTTAAATTGTTTTTTCTTAAAAGTATGTTATTCATTTCTTTGGCTAAGTTATATAAAAATTGGAAAATAAATTACTTTGTTTTTGAAATGTGCGTGTTGGATTAAATTGCGTTAAAAATAGCAAACTGACATCTATATAATTTTGAATATTTTCTGTTCAATATTTCAACTATTTCCTTTTAAATTTAATCATTTTTACTAGAATATTTGCGTAATATTAGTAATTTACATTTATCTTATTCAAAAGGAGGAATTCAACTTATTTCATTCCTCCTTTTGCTAGACTGTCCCACTCCACTATTGTTTTTATGTTAAACTACTTATATAAAAAACAGTGTTGCTTTTAAGTTTAGTTAAAATTATGGATAATGTATAATATTAGGTTTTCTAAAGATGGGAACTATTACAGCTACAGGTAAACAAGTCATTAATATACAGCAAATATTTAAATTATAGTAAGCAAATTTATTTTTTAATAAACAATTTTTTTTTTTACAAATCTAAGTTTATGCTGAAAAGCAACTGTTTTTCAACTGAAGATTTGGTTGTCATTGCTCCATATCAGTGGCTTAGCTAGGATAGGTGATACCCAGAGCGGATGTAAATTGTGTTACCGCCAGCCACCATGGTGTCATTTCCCCCCCCCACACCGATCCGTTATATTTTTTCATTCACAATTGTACGCTATTATAACAAATGGCCATATCATTTCTCATTTACCTTTTGCCCTGCATTGAGAAAAAAAAACAGAGGGGCGAATTTTTACTTAACCCATAATCCGCTTAAATCAATGTGGTGTCTGTATGTCGAAGAAAATTCTTTCTTTTAAAGTTTGCTTTTGTTATCCACTCGTTGGATAGATTAGATTTTTGTTCTCTGGTGCAAATATCTTATTTAAACACACCAGTCTGCATAAAATTTCAACTTCTTTTAGAAAAGAAAATTAATTCTATTTCGTCGTACGCTAGAAATTTAATTTTATTTCAGAATTCTTTTTCCCAATGGTGTAAGATTATACATATTTATTTTCAAATAAATATTGGGTGACACCCGGGTTAGACCGCCCTTCCTGCCCCCCACTAACTACACCACTGCCTCCATCTAGTATTGTGATTGATGTTTAGAATAATACGTAATGAGGAAAAATTTCTGTCCCATTCTATCCCATTCTCCATTACTAACTAATATTGTAATAAATATTAGTACTATTTATTACTAATATTAGAACTAGTACTAACTAATATATCCCGTACTTGAATAACATTAATTAATTAAAGTTTGAAAACATAGTATATTAACACACGAAAAAAATCATAAAAACCTGATTTAAATAAAAAGAATCTGATTTAAACAAAGATATACATATGTATTTTTTAAACTATGATTGTTTTGCTCCTTAGTTGCTATTTAAAAGCATGCATATTCATGCATACTCCATTCATAATACTAATTTTAAAAATAGTGGGAAAATGGTGTTTATATTAAGACTTTTTTGGTTTTAAATGTTTATAAAAAAAGACTTGTGCATTGATTGCTCTTAACCCGGGAGAACACGTCCTTACCCAGTGTTTGAATGGTTTTAACTTTGTCACCAATAAAATCAAAATATAACAACTACTTTATTTAGACGGAAACAATTCATACAAATTTTGTGATAAAATAAGTTGAAGATTACTTTTGAAAAATTAGTGGTTACAATTGTAAGAACCATACGCACTCAGGGTCTTTTAGGCCCTGCGCGCGTCCTTCCGAGTTAAAATTAGAGTCATCGTCCTGTTTAATTTTATAGAACACAGTAAAAAGAGAGGAGGGGAGGAAATTAAGTCAATGTAAATCAATAAACCAGTTGATACGGCCCTTTTAAAATTCAGCTGGCATATTTGCAAATCTGATTGAAAAAATCACTGGCAACTCATATCTATGTGTTATCACAGTATTCATGTTTTCACTAGTGAGAAACTGGGTTATTTATTAAATTTTAAGTCAATTAAATGTCATTAAAACTAGTGTTTGATTAAATAGTCGATTCGGTATTTTGTGATTCCGCATATTATACGATTTTAAGTGTCATTAAACTAATTAAAAAATAATTAAAAATGTGTAGCCTATAATTCAAATACTTCGCTGAATAAATGCGAATTACGACGTTTCTTGATTTCCCCCCCCCCCTCCTCTCTAGAAAAAGAAAAGCACCCAGTTAAAGTCAAATTTCTGGAGTGATACTTTTTAGCTCACAGGCTATCATAGCCTGGGAGCTTATGTGCCCGTCCGTTCTGTATGTTCGTTCGTGCGTAACGCGATAACTCGTGATAAAAATATCCGATTCACTTGAAATGTTGTATGTAGGTATATCCTGACAAGGCGCTTCCCTGATTAGTTTTTGTAGTTCATTCGATATGTATAAGAGGGGGAGCGGGGGGCTCATGCCCCTCCCCTTAGTTGATATAAATGGGATTTTCATGCAGAATTAAGTGTTCGTTCAAAATTTAGATTAGGATCATTCTGATGAGGCGATTCTGTGACTGTTATTAGGTGTTCATTGAATAAGTATAAATAGGGGGAACAGGGGTTCTAATGCCCCCCCCCTTAATTTATATAAATGAGTTTTTCAACCAGAATTTTCAGATTTCGTTCAAATCTCTGACTAGTTTTGGAAGTTTAATGGTTAAGTATAAAAGAGGGGGATAACTCCTTTTAAATTATATAAATGTTAAATGGGTTTTTATTCAGAATTATTTCATTTGCTCTGAATTTTGGATATATATTTTTTTATATGATAAAGCATGTCTTTGATAGTATAGGAGGTTCAATGATTAAGTATAAAAAAGAGGAAAGGGGAGAGCTGTTTCCCCTTCTTAATTTTTTTTCGAACGGAATTAACCCTTGAAAATATAAGGCTTTAATGTACAATTAGTATTTGTAGCCTGTGAGCTCAATGCCATGAGTTTAACTGGGCAGTATTCTTTATTTTAATTTGTCTTTTTTGCACACAGAGTTTATTGAATCGGATTTAAGTCTTTGTGTTAAAAATTTACTTTCTGGTGAACTTTTTAATTTGGGTGGTAAAAATAATGATGAAATGTCTGATTTTGTGAAAGAGCCTATTATTCAATGATTTTTTTTTTTAATAGGCCCCGAATTTCGCTTTGATTGTGCCTGATTACGTAAGTTTACATTCAAATTTTACAGTTTTACATATTTAGATTTTAGACCATTGGTGTAAAAATCTAGGCACCAGCGGGGGGCAATCACTTACCACGGAGTAAAATTTAATAGCATTCTAGCAAGAAATTTATACAAATTATTAGATGATACAAGTCGAAAAAAAAATAGTAGTGAGAGCATAGGAGCAACTGGCGCAAAGACTTTTGCACCCCTGTCTTAAAACAAAGAGGTGTACCTACCAATCCATATTTTATCACATGTTCTCAATATTAGAAGTTTTACGGGAAGTGTAAATTATAATTATCATCTATTTGAGATCTTCGAAATCAGCCTGCGTAATTTTTGTGATAAAATATTAATAACAGTAAAAATCATTGATTTACAGTATAACTATTTAGTTTCTTACACGCCAAAACCTTGTGTGATTTCTTTGTTTTTCAAATTGATTACTTAGAGAATTATAAGAATATAGTTATTATATTTTCGGTTTTTTTTAAACATTTACTTTTTGATATTGAGTAATTTTAATATGACGGAAAAGCTAGGGATCTTCCTCTGGTATTTTATTTATTTATTTATTTTCGTAGTCATTATCGTCCAAACTCTTCAAAAATTTTTGGAATTAAAACATGTTTTCACAGTTTTTGACAAGCAATCCAGAAAAAATATGGATATATATTAATAAAATGGCTGGTATAAAGACTTTTTTTCATTTGGTATATTTAAATCGTTAAGAAATAATATATGTTTATTTTCAATAACAGAAAATTTGGAATGGAGAAGGAATATGGCTACCCAATTTCATTTTTGAAGTATAATGAAGGAGTAGACTTGGAACTAACCCTTGGAACTTGGATACCCAGTACCAAAAAAAAAATTCTCGATTGTCTGCGGCAGATACTACAGAGGCAGAAAATAATCCATAGGTAAAATGTTTTGCAATTGCAGCGTTAATTAAACATTAACTTTTAACGATTTTACGCGTTTTATTCAGTTCTGTTAATAACTAACTCACATTTTTGCATTCAGTAATAAAGAGTTAAATATAACTTAAAACAAAAGAAATGTTTGATGAAAAAATAATCTACAAAGAAGAAAAGAAAATCTGTAACACCCGTCTCCATTCTTTACCTTTCTGCTATAAGGCTTGCAATATGAATAGTGATTGCAAAAAACAGTGGATATGACTGAGTATCAGCATTTTTTATTGCACAGTCTTGATCATAGTTTCTTATTTTAATTTTTGAAAAACAAATAAAATCAAACACAAAGTCGATATTTGATTTTTTTTTTTTTAATCAAAGGCTTGATACATTTCTTGTAATATTTCAAACCCATAATGGTAATAATAATATAATGACTATTAGTTATTACTAATAGCATAATTTTATTTGTAGGTACATTTAACTCACACATAATCTAGCTAAAATAGCATCTCAGTATTATCATTGTTAAACGCATGCTTTTTACTTATTTCTAGTTAGAATTTTTTTTAAACTTTTTAACCTCTCTTCCATTCTCCAAACAAACAGAGTTTTTTAATTGACTTCTTTTTCATACCCTGCCCTTCATTATAATTACAGATTCACTGTCGCGAGATGCCACACGCGGCTAATTTTATGCTGCGACCTGTAACTTTCGGTGCTTAAGGGGGTGCAAGAAACAAAAATATTCAAATTTTATTAAACAGTTTTATTACATTAAAAATTCTGCTTAAAATTACGTTTAAAACCTTGTTTCTATTTTAACTGTAACAAGAAATATTATTTTTTCTTTTTGGTTTCTTTTTAAAATCTAGTTTTCAAAGCAATCGTTCTCATAAAAATGACTTTCTGTGAAAATGCTTTTTTTCTTCATGAGTTTTTTCACCATTTCTTGTATTTAAATTATTTTAACCCAATAGCGGTTTAAAAAAATCTTGTTTAAATTTGGAACAAATCTTTTTCAATTGTTTTTTATTAATTTTGCTTCAGCAAATTAAAAAAATATATATATTTAATTTTAAAAATATGATTTTAAAAATTACATTTTTTTTTTTATTTTTTTTTTAATATTTTTTAATTTTTATTCAAATTAATGGTTTTAAAATTCCTAAATCAGAATTAAAGCTTATATATATCTGTTTATATAAATGAAAAGAAATTCTACAAATAATATTTCGAGTTATAACGATTTTAAATTACCCCACTTTTTAATAACTATTAAATTAAAAAAAAAAAAAAAAAAAAAAAAAAAAAAAAACATTATGACAAATTATGTCACGTGCTTTTGTTTCAAAATGATATGGTAAACAATCAGAAAAAATTTCAAAATTTTAACTGAATAAATAACAATTACTTGATAATGTGTGCATTGTTGAGAGAATGTATTAAATTAAGGATTTCATTTCCGACAATTCCATTTTTGTTTAAACACATAGCCTACACTTGGCAAGAAATTTTCAATCTAAATATTAATTCTATGGTATTGTTATTTACAGACCTCTTGCCCCCGCCCCCTTTTAATATTTTTAAATGATTTTTTTTTCACACAGGGTGCAGTACGTAAATTTTATTGTGCATTTCTACTTTTTCAATTGTTTGTTACAGTTTTAGGAAGCTTTCATTAGAAAAAGTAAAAAGCTATCTATATTGCAACCGTCCGGAGAAAAGCACTTCCGGAAAATTTTGGTATATTTTCATCGATCATGACCCTCAGACCCCAAAACCACCCTCCGTTCAAATGTTGACACATATATATATATACACTATATTGCCATTGATTATTGGACTCTTGCGATTTTAGACATTTTGTTAAATATCTAGAAAAATTCATGAGGAATCATCTCGAAACTCTTAGTGTATAAATATTATAGTATAAGTCATACATCTCCGTGAAGATTTTTCCCCGAAACTCCATAGGGGACCGTCAACAAATTAAAAAAGAATGAATATCTTTTGAATAACCCTGTCAAAACTAATGTAGCAAAAGCGCTCAAACTCTAGATTATGTTTGAATGCCTTATTGTAATACACTGTGTTTATATTTATGCAAATAGCATGCATAATCGCAGAGTAATTAAGGTTTTTATAAAAATGGTCCCAAATTTTTCCAAGTTTTTTCCTTATAATTTTCAGAGTTCTTAATATAAAATATTATTTTTTTTCGGAACATATGACAAACAACATTGCACACAGTACTCTGTAATCAGAATTAAAAAATAATGAAAATTGTATACAAAATGAATTAGTTTACTAAATAATTTTTTACTGCGCATGCGTCAATGATATCAAAATTTCATTTGCATATTTTGTTAGCTAACTGTATAGAGCAACTTTTGTGAAAGTGACAAAATCATAACTTAAAAATTCTAAAAATAATCGTCAATTGAATAAGTTGAAAATCCGTTATTCTCAAAATGAAGCAAAAACAAGAGGGGTTGTATCCATATATTCATTGATTAGTGTCAATATAGAATACACAATACGGGATGTACTACTACATTTGGATAAAATCCCTCATTTTTTTGTTTCATTTTGGAAACAACGGATTTTAACGTCCCTTTTCTATAGACGAATACTTTCAGAATTTTCAAGCTATGATTTTGAGACTTTTACAAAAGTTGCTCTATACATATAGCTAAGATAATATGCAAATGAAATTTTGATATCTTTGACGCATGCGCAGTAAACAATTATTTAGTAAACCTACTCATTTTTCATACAATTTTTATTATTTTTTAATTCTGATTACAGGGTGCTGTGTGCAATCTTGTTTGTCATATTTTCTGAAAAAAAAATATTATTTTATATTAAGAACTCTGAAAATTAAAAGGGAAAAACTTGGAAAAATTTGGGACCATTTTTATAAAAACCTTAATTACTCTGCTAGTATGCATGCTATTTGCATAAAAATAAACACAGTGTATTACAATAAGGCATTCAATCATAATCTAGAGTTTGAGCGCTTTTGCTACATTAGTTTTGACAGGGTTATTCAAAAGATATTCATTATTTTTTAATTTGTTGACGGTC
Source organism: Maratus speculifer (assembly GCA_964019185.1). Lineage (NCBI taxonomy): Eukaryota > Metazoa > Arthropoda > Arachnida > Araneae > Salticidae > Maratus > Maratus speculifer. The sequence goes on from OZ025289.1 coordinate 288,359,281, forward strand.
CCCTATGGCGTATCGGGAAAACATCTTCACAGAGATGTATGACGTATACTATTATATTTATACACTAAGAGTTTCGAGATGATTCCTCTTGTATTTTTCTAGATATTTAACAAAATGTCTAAAATCGCAAGTGTCCAATAATCAATGGCAATATAGTGTATATATATATATATATATATATATATACAGGGTGTATCTAAACTATTGGGCAAAACTTTAAGAGGTGATAGTACACTTCAAGACAAACAATATTGAATAGGAAACTAAGGGACTCAAATGTCTTCCGAAGGAGATAGGTGCCATTAAAGTTTAGGAACTAAAATTTCAAATAAGCATAAAAAACGGAAAAATTTGTTGATTGATTTGCGGTTTTCACTAAAACTACTTTTTGTGTCAGTATTTTCTTTAGAATAAGTTGTAAAGATAAATTTCAAAAAATGCCAATAGAGGGCGCTTTAGACTTTGGAGTAACAAACAATTATTTTTTGCCGTTATTTTTGCATCTCATTAAATGTTTTCGGAAGCTTAGACTTAAATTTTGAGCTCAAAATCTGAATAGTTGTGAGTGCTTAAATAGCGCAAACTGAACTATGTTTAGAGGTTCAAATTTCAAATGATTATAAAAAACGGAAAAATATGTCGATTCGTTTGTGGTTTTTGCTAAAACTACTCTTTAAATCAGCCTTTTCTTAAAAAAAAAATTATAAAGGTAAATTTCAAAAAATGATGATAGAGGGTGCTTTAGACTTTTGAACAACAAACAAGTATTTTTTGCGGTTATTTTTTGCATCTCATTAAATTTTTTTAAAAGCTTAGGCATAAACTTGAATTTTGAGCACAAAATCTGAATTACTGGGAGTGGTTAAGTAGCGCAAACTGAACTGAGTTGAAGTGGAAGGCAAGTTCAAATTTCAAATGATTATAAAAAAAAAAGAAAAAATTGGTTGATTCGTTAGCGGTTTTCCTTTAGAGAAAACCGCAAGCAATTTTCTTCAGTATTTCCGTGAGTATTTTCTTAAAAATAATTTAAAAAAATTTCGTTAGAGGGCGCTTTGAACTTAAGAGTAACCAACAGCTATGTTTGACCGTTATTTTTTGTATCTAATTAAATACTTGCAAAAGCTTTGACTTAAATTTTGAGCTCGAATTCTGAATCATTGGGAGGGGTTAAGAAGCGCAAATTGAACTGTGTTCAGGAGTTGAAATTAACCCCCCCTCCACCTCAAACACAGTTCATTTTTGCGCTACCTAATTACTCCCAACGATTCAGAATTTGAGCTCAAAATTTAAGTCGAAGATTTTGCATTTAATTAGATACAAAAATTAACGGTTAAAAATAGCTGTTGGTTACTCTTAAGTTTAAAGCGCCTTCTAACAAAATTTTTTTAAAGTTATTTTAAAAATTTATTTTCAAATAAACATTTACATATTACATACACATTAACATAAAGAATAGTTTTAGCGAAAACCGCAAACGGATCGACCAATTTTTCCTTTTTTTATAATCATTTGAAATTTGAACCTGCCCCTCCCCTTGAACTCAGTTCAGTTTGCGCTACTTAACCACTCCCAGTGATTCACATTTTGTGCTCAAAATTCAAGTTTATGTCTAAGCTTCTAAAAAAAATTAATGAGATGCAAAAAATAACCGTAAAAAATAGTTGTTCGTTACTCCAAAGTCTAAAGCGCCCTCTATCGACATTTTTTAAAATTTATCTTTCTAATTTATTTTCGAGGAAATACTGATTTAAAGAGTAGTTTTAGCGAAAACCGCAAACGAATCGACCAATTTTTCCGTTTTTTATAATCATTTGATATTCGACCTCTAAACACAGTTCAGTTTGCGCTACTTAACCACTCCCAACTATTCATATTTTGAGCTCAAAATTTAAGTTTAAGTCTAAGCATCCGAAAACATTTAATGAGATGCGAAAAATAACGGCAAAAAATAATTGTTCGTTACTCCAAAGTCTAAAGCTTTTTTACGTGCAGATGCTTCTACTTTGAAAGCAGTTCTAAAAATAAAACTATTTTCGCCTTAAGAAATGGTTACAAAAGTTGAAAAAGTACAAACACACAGCAAAATATATCAATTTAAAATTTCACATCCAAAAAAAAAAAAAAAAAAAAAAAAAAAAGAAAAAAAAAAGTAAAAAAAAAAAAAAAAATACTAAAATACAAGTTAGAAAATTCTAAGAAATTTTTCCGTGAATTCAACATTAAATATTGGCATTTAGCCACGGGACTGGTGTAGGTAGTCATGGGAAGAAACGAACACACTAATGTAAATTCTATGGGAGCGTTATTTTATAATATTTAACATGGATATAGATATTGTTTAGTAATTTCTGTGTAGGATAACTGAGGGCGATGTACCTGCGGTAGTTTTTTAATTTTTAAATCTTAGTTTTAGATTGTTTTTCTTAGTTTTCCTTCATCTACAGAACTGGTTTGGAAATTGAAACTACCCAAATATATATATAAAAAATCTATAACTAAAATAAGAAAATGAAAAGTAGCCCAGTAGATCATCTATTGTATGTATATATATATATATATATATATATATATATATATATATATATATATATATATATATTAGCATTTATTATTATATATTATGAATATTAGCATTCTTGTTCCTTCTTGTGAATATTGAAATAACCTCTTAAGGTGATTTTGTGAAACCATTTCTACAAATTACTTTTGTATTTTTTTCGATAATATATTTTAATGCTTATACCCATGTTGAATGAATCTTTTTCTTTAAGGTACTTGATGTTGGTCAACCCTGTGTGTGGTACAAACTACAAATAATCAATTGGCGGATAATCAAAATGCAGCAAGTGGGCAAAACTATTGGAATTTTTATATAAATGTAAATGCCGCACTGTGTAGAAGAAAATAAATTGTATACATAAATATTATAACAATGCATCGTGATATAGTGTATTAATGTAATTTAATTGTTGTAATAAATATCTTTTTATATTTTAATTGCTTGTTTTAAATATGTCTGGATCATAATGATATTCATTTATTTTGTAAATGTTCTAAAATATTTATATTTGTAATTTTAATATGATTCTCAAACCCTCTCCTTAACAATGCAAAGTTTTTATACAATTTTAAACTTATTTTTAAGCATGAATGTATAAATTTAGTCTTGACTATTTAAATATTTGGAAGGAAAATATATTTTTCATTTTTTATTAACTTTTTTTCACGTTATAGGCAATTTTGCAAACGACAACTAGTTTTTACTTTTCTTGATCTGTAGGGAGAATTAAAGTTTGTTATTAAGATTATAAGCTATAAATTACATATCAATATAGAATAATATAATAGCACATTTCCATAAAAAAAAAAAAAATTAAAAAGTGGTGATTTGCTAGACAGTGACATTCTTAAACTTTTAAATGAATGTAAGAAATTTTAGATTTGTATGTTGAGAAAATAAAAATAAAAATCCCAATTTCCAAGTAAGTAACAAGAATATTAATGTATATGTATAATTTTGACCACTTTTATTAATTTTACTTTATTTTTTGAAAGTGTATGTGATTTGTATTCTCTTCACGCCCTTCTGATCCTTTAGTTTTTATAATTATGTCTGTGAAACAACAAAAGAAGTGTGAAATAATTTTTCGGCAGTCAGTACTCTTGAATTATTTGTTAATATTTAATAAAATTTAATAAATTGTTACTATTTAATAAAAATAATATAAGATCAATTAATTATTTTCAGTTTTAATAATTTATAGAAATGTAAGAAAGTAATTTAATATTAGCATTTTATTTTATCAGAAATCATCTCACTTTATCATAGCGGTCACAAATGTAAACACTTTTTTGTGATTTTTATTTTTAATTCTCTAAGTGCATACTACTTTTACAGCATCTTTATACCTCTATTTTAAAATAATAATTTTCGCTGTATATTTAAATCTGAAATGTTACAGCAGTAACTATTTTAAAATAGTGGTATAAAAAATAAATGTAGAAAAGGTGTAGTAATTGACAGCTATGTAAGTATAATTCAAATTCATTGTTTTTAGTTACATTTTACCATTTTTTTTTTTGAACAATTGTACGTAATGACAAAAAACAAAAAGAAAAAAAATATTTCTTAAGAAATACAGAAAATTTTATATTTATGAAAAATAATATATATATATATATATATGTATTGTTTTTTACCAGTATGCATATCATTGCACAACTTGACGATCTACAAATGGTTTTATTAAATTTTTTATCAAAATATTTAAATGTATCCTCACATATCTAATATTTCTCGCCAAAATAAGTTTTTATAATAAGAGTGAGACTTGTGCTTACCATGTATATTCGTCGATTCTGATTACAGAATAACACATAAGAATATCCCATGTTTGACAGGATAATATAAAACAAAAAAGGACTGTAAAGAGAAATTGTTTGTTTTAAAATATGCAGTGTGTATGACAAGAGTTTAAAATGACTATGTTTTAGAAATGATGCTTGGTAAGTGTTATCCATTATAAGCAATATAAATTTCTAGACAATATCTGAAATATATCATCCCCTAACAAATTATGTCTTGTGGAAGCGGCTACCTCTGCTTGAGGCAATCTTGAGACAAGTCCTACATTCATTCTCACCTCAAGTGAGTAGAAGTAGTAATTCTCCCACAAGACGATGCGTTAGTGATAGATTCCAGACATCGTCTTGAAATCTATATTGCTCGCAATGGAAGACACTTTCCAGAAGTCATTCCTGAAAAATAGTCATTTTAAACTCTCGTCATATCTATTCTATATTTTTAACAAATAAGTTTCTCATTAGAGTCGTTTTTGTTTTTTTTAACCTGTCAAATGTGGGAGGTTTTTTTTGGATCATCCTGTATTTTTACGGTATATATACCGTATATTTCATTTACGGTACACATACTGATTACAAATGTTTTTACGGTACATATACCGCACATTTAATTTACGGTATATATGTTGTATAAATATTTTTTACGGTACATATGTCGTACATTTAATTTACGGTATCTGTGCTGTAAAAATATTTTTTACGGTACATATACCTTACATTTAATTTACGGTATATATGCCGTAACGATATTTTTTTAAGGTACATGTACTTTAAATACTTTACGGTACATATACCGTCCAGTTAAATTACGGTACATATACTTTAAATATTTTACGGTACATATACCACAAAATATTTAAATTTATGTTCAGTTAAATTACGGTACATGTACTTTAAGTATTTTACGGTATATATACCGTCCAGTAAAATAACGGTAAAAGGAATTGTCACAAAGTTGACGGTATAACCACCGTGATTCGAGACCAAAATTTTTTACAGTGTAGCAAGAGTCAGATTTATTAATGTATTTAGTTTATTTTTTTTTATTTATTTTTTTTTTTTTACATAGAAAAATCTTCTTGCATTACATAACAAAAGATGTAATAAAAAGAAATGGTAAGAATTCCAAACTCAACTTTCATTGAAATGAGAAGTACTGGTTTTACTAAATAAATATAATTAAATGTAGTATTCCAGATATAAATAAGTGAAATAATGAATTTGAAATTGAAATAGGATTAGAATTGTTAATTTTATGGTTATTTCTTTTTCAAAAAATAAATAAATTAATTAAATAAAAAAAATTAAAAAATAATAATAGTATATGTTACATTTTCATAGAGCTACATGAAAATTAATACTTTGTGCCAGAATTTCTTTTTTTGTCCTAAAATAGTCCCAATTACTTAGAAATGGTATTTATACTACCACATTGCTTAAAAAAATCCTTCAAGTAACATTGGAATGTTACAGAAGAAAAATGTTACATTGTTTATGTTCTAGTTGCGGAGGATAACATGACGAAAACTGCTTCTTGTTTCTTTAATGTTTATTGAGTTTACGGTGTTAATTCATTATCAGATGCAAGGGGTTTTCAATATTAAAGTGGTCAATTATATGAGATATATATTCATTTTATATGGAATGAATGGGTCAAAAGAGCCTCCAGCAGAAGTTATTTTATTTCGAAACTTTAAATAGAGTTAAAAGATATAAAAAAAAATCTACTTAAAACTACACAGCTTGTTTCATTTTTTTATGTTAATAGTTTACAACTGCATTTTGAAGTTGAAATATGTTTTTACGAGATGAAATACGTTGAAATATGTATTTTAATAATGGAAATGTGAGTGGAACCAGAAAAAAATGCCTTAAAGTAACCTCGTTTTTTTCAACACACTCTGTTCCATTGAATTAGTTATTCTATATGAATTAATTAAATTCTCTTATCTATTAATCATTCTTTAGTCTAAATTAGTTAAGTTAAAAAAATTACCGTAATTAAATGCGGCCTGTTTAGTTTTAACACTCTTCAGATGTATAAAAAGTTTTATTACTTGTAAATGAGCCAAAAGAGGAAAATGATAATTTGTGAAATAAAATAAGAAGATATAAGATGAGTATTGTTATTTTTTGCATATCAGGGATAAATATAAAGGAACATCTAAATTAATGCTGCGCGCAAATTTCTGCGTAAATACTAGCAAGCTCAAATTCGAAGTTGTCAGCCCTTTAGCGAAGACATAGCAGCTGGGTTAGATCAAAGTGGTATTATGTTATTATTTATTTATTTTAAGATAGGTAAATGGAGTAAAACAAAGTGGTTTTTTTAAATATCTTCAGAGAAGCAGACGAGCTAAAGTAAATGAATTTTATTTCTCATTGCTATTTTAAACATACTTTCCTGCTAACAATAATTGCATATATATACGTTTTAGCGTAAGCAACTGAAAGCAATCAGTAGTAGCAGATACATGAATTACAGATGTTCTTTGAACATTTTCTGTTTCCACTGCATAAGACAGATTTATAGAAAAATAAACTTTTCATATTAAAAAATATAAAATATAAGATATACTTGGTATACGTCCAGTTTTTTTCAAAAAATCAATACTATTAAATAGCCAAATAACTTTTTTCTTTCATCAATAGGAAGAATTTCAATGTAAAACATATTTAAAAACAATTTCATGGACCTACTTTATCATGTGTGTTTTTTTATTTCCCTCCTCCATACAAAAAACACTTAGTGAAAATGCCAATTTATTGCACTATAATAGATCTGGCCAACTTCACAAATGGTGCATTCAAAATGATGAGAAACAATGATGCCATTAATTATATGAATGGACATATATCACTATAATTGTGGCAAAGTTACACATACATGTACATAAAAGACGTGCATGTCACACTGGCTCTCGTAAAATTACTGCAATGCTGGACAATTTATATTGTTACCTGCTAATAGTTGTTACTTTTTTGTAATATTTTTTATCATTTCCTCTGCTATTAACTGTTTCCTTGTTTGTTCTATTTTGTTTACAATAATACCTTCGTCCAATTTGGTTATTTGTAGTACCTTATACAAAAGAACCTTAATCCATATCCTGAGTTACAAATGTAAAATACATGAATGAGCAATTGAAAAAAAGTAGCAACAGAAAGCATTCAAATTGCCAAAAATATGTCACAATTTTTTGGCACTCGCGCGTGCCACGTTCTAAAACATTCACACTGTTTTTAGACACATAGACAAAATGTAAAATAGCCTTTAAAAATATTTCAAACTAAAATTAGATTTAGTGGCTTTATTAAAAGTTTTATGAAAGATTCTTTATCTGTTAATATAAATGAATAATAAAATTATTCATTTGTTTTTTTTTTGCAAATAAAAAATTCTCTTCGACGTGTGAATTTATAATATTCGTAAATATTTCATCAATAAGACATTTGATAAAATCGAAATTTTATAAGGCAACATACTAATAAAATTAAAGAGAAAGGAACCTCCAATTATTCATTCAACTTTTGAAAATCCATTGCCAAGGGTGATATTTATGGGTTAAATATTCGGAAAATAAATTAGTTTCTAATTTTGAAAAGCTATTAGAGGGGAGTTTATTGCAGATGATTAAAAGTTATTCTTCAAAGAGTTTTACTATTTTTTAGTTGTTGGCAATTATCGAGTGCAATTAGTCTTCAAAATTCATTATATTGAAAATATTTTCGTCACTGAAGTGGTGCAAAAGTATAGCGTGCCTTAAGTTTCAGTGTCTGAAATTCTGAGATAAACAGGTAAGACTGCTAATAAGTCTTAAAGAATTAATTATTCTGGAAGATATTCGAAAACAGAAATGTGGAAAATTTAAGAAGAAATCTTGCTAATGGAATAATTAGCCAAGTAATAAATAAAATGTATTCTTAAATTTAGTAGCTAAATTTTACTCTTGTTATAATAACGTAGAATGATAAATTTCTAATATACACATAACTATTTCTAGATTTAAGAAATTTGCTTTATATATTAGAATCTTATTAAGTTGTTTTCTTTTAACAATTTCTTGAAATATAGCAAGGTTTTAATGTGGAACAAGTCTGTTTATATATATATATATATATATATATATATAACAGTTTTATGTATTATCTGAAAAACACAAAACAAGGAGACCAATATGCAAGGGGGCCATGGGTATGAGAACAAACAGGTATAACAGTCAGTATCTAAGCCAGTCGCACATTTTAACACATTAAATATTTATTTTCGCCCTCTCTACTGTTCCGACTCCACCAGTGGCCGAGAGGTTCTGACATCTCAACTGGTAGACGGCAGGTGCTGGGTTCGAACCCAATCGCGGCTGTTGGCGTAACCTTTCGGAGTTTTCGTGGTTTTCTTCGAACTTAGCCTAAATACGGGTTAGGTTCCCTTAGAAAGACCCCCACGAAGGGCACTTTTCCTCTGGGCCTATATCCCTAGCGTAGATAATTGGCCAACAAAAATAAATAAACTAAACCCTTCTGTTCCAAAACATGATTTAGCAATTGTATGCCTAAAATGAAAAATATTTTAAAAAATTCATACCAACTTTTCAATTGAATTTGTAAAAAAAACTAAACTGTGTCAAATGGGTGTATTCTAAACTGAATAGCATATAAAGGGAAATTTAAGAGTGACAAATGCGACATTATGCATTCTAATTCCTTGGATTATTACTTGCAAACATACAAACAAACAAATGTTACTTCTTTTTGTAATTTGGTATAGATACCACATAATATATATCCGAATAAATATATCGGATATAATAATATTATGCAAATCAAAATAATGTTTGAGGCAAACTCTTTCTCTCTTTAATTCAAAAACCTTTGTTTAATTCTTTCAAATTTGTTCTCCTGGGACCCTTTAGCAACTACTTTTCACAAAATAGATTTTAAAAGGATAAACAAAAATTTCATTATAAAATTATTACACTTTGCTAAACTCCTTCATTTTAGTTTAATTATGGATCTTTAGGAAGAAATTTCATTATTTTAAAATGCATTTTTCAATATTCAAACAAAAGTCATGTTCTCCCAATTCGTGTGGGAATTCAAAAGATGAATAGGTTCATAAATGTATTAGGTATCAGATTTCAATGATAGTAGCTGTAAGTTTAGAATAAATAACCTTAGGAGAGTCATATTAGCAGAATAAATTAAACCCGATGTGCAAAATTTGATGTAAACATTGTAAGGATAAAAATGTTAAACAAAAATTAATTATTTGCAAGATTCGGCAAAGAAAAATGCAAAAAAGGGGAAAAAACGCATTTAATTAGGCAGTTTTTTTTAAGCACAGGAAAGAATAAAATACGAAAATGATTTCTTTCTTCTTTGTATGTGTTAAAAATGTACGGGAGATTATTTAATACTTGATTTATCACTGCTAATTAAGTGTAGAAATCAACAGCGTGAAACATGCTCAAGCCGGGAATCGAAACAGGAACCCTCGGAATAGCGCTCCATGTGCTCCACCATTTAATCTAGGAGGGTCAATCCATTTCAAGTGGTCCAGAAAATATAAAAATGGTCGCTCGACCATTTTTAAAAAATCTGAAATTTTTTGTACAACAACCCTAACATGACGAAAGTTCAAAATGACCGTTCTTTTGATTTTACTATTTTTTGTTTGTGCATGGCGGCCATCTTTGTTTCATAGTGTGCACCGATTTTCTCAGATACTAGGATACACAAAATTGTAAATATCTCGTCTTCTATTTTCCCAATTGAAATGGGGTTTGCAGCATTTTGTTCAGAATAAAATAGGCTAAATATACAGTGTAAGAAAAATTTAAAAAAATAAATTTTTACAGGTGAAATTTTAGCACAAAATGTACGATTTTTTCCAAAATCTATCCGTTTGCAACAGGAAAATTTTCATACAGGGGAAACTGTCAACCTTACACATTTTTTTCTACAAATAGGTCAAACGTATGTGTACTCATACACCTAATCCCAGATCTGGGAGTTAATTTCTCTTTGCGAAAAAAATTCCGAAATTCGTCAAAAATTTCAAAAATCGCACTTTTTAGGCTTTGATATCTCTGGTGGGGCACCAGATAAAAATCTGAAATTTTGGCCTATGATAGTATTTTGTAGTAGCGTTATGTACAAAAAATTTCAAGAAGGAGATTTGACTACAAGCTGAGATATGACACGCAAAATATGCGAAAACAATACTGTTAAACTATTGTAAACCTACTATGTAATTGTTCATCAAGACTGTCAACATTGCACAATTTTTTCTACAAATAGTTCAGACGTGTGTGTACCCATACACCAAGTCCCATATCTGGGAAATAATTTCTCTTTCCGAAAAAAATTCCGAAATTCGTCGAAAATTTCAAAAATCGCACTTTTTTGGCTTTGATATCTCTGGCGGAGCACGAGATAAAAATCTGAAATTCTGGCCTTTGATAGTATTGTGTAGTAGTATTATGTACAAAAAATTTCAAGAAGGAGATTTGACTACAAGCTGAGATACGGTGATTAAAAAAATGTTAAAAGTGCTATTACGAGTACATTAGGAGAAATGAGATTAGTCTCTTTTATTACAATATTTACACAGAAAATACCGTTTGTTGAAAACAGTTAAATAATAAACATTTAATTTACAAAATATTACATATGCTCAACAAATTAGCTTAACAATATTTACGAGAGATGTTATGAGTTCGACCAGTTACTTTTATCAGTCCATCAGGCTGTTCTTTCTAAAAATTTTATTTGAAGCCCCCCAAGTCTTATCATCCCTTGTTAACTTGAATGAAATTCTCTAGGTTTAATAATTGAAGCCATGTCAAATCGATCAGTTGTAATCCATTGTCTGTAATTTACTTTTCCTGAAATGTGTTCCGAGTAAAATTGTTGCAATATCATTTCTAGTAGATTTGTTCATCTGTACAAATAGTGTATTAGCTTAGCATACATTCTGAATTGTTTAAATCACACAGAAGTATTTGAAAAAGGAATTTGTAACTAACATTTAACTTTATACCATAAATAATTAATTTAAAATTTTGGAGGTATGAACAATTATATAGTAAGTTACAATAATTTGGCAGTATTGTTTTCACATATTCTCCATGTCATATCTCAGCTTGTAGTCAAATCTCCTTCTTGAAATTTTTTGTACATAACACTACTACACAATACTATCAAAGGCCAGAATTTCAGATTTTTATCTCGTGCTCCACCAGAGATATCAAAGCCTAAAAAGTGCGATTTTTGAAATTTTCGACAAATTTCGGAATCTTTTCCGCAAAGAGAAATCATTTCCCAGATCTGGGACTTAGTGTATGAGTACACGCACTTTTGACCTATTTGTAGAAAAAATTGTGCAAGGTTAACAGTCTTGTTGAACAATTACATAGTAGGTTTACAATAGTTTGACAGTATTGTTTTCGCATATTTTGCATGTCATATCTCAGCTTGTAGTCAAATCTCCTTCTTGAAATTTTTTGTACATAACGCTACTACACAATACTATCATAGGTCAAAATTTCAGATTTTTATCTCGTGCCCCACCAGAGATATCAAAGCCTAAAAAGTGCGATTTTTGAAATTTTTGACGAATTTCGGAATTTTTTTCGCAAAGAGAAATTAACTCCCAGATCTGGGATTCGGTGTATGAGTACACATACTTTTGACCTATTTGTAGAAAAAATTGTGTAAGGTTGACAATTTCCCTTGCATGAAAATTTTCCTCTTGCAAACGGATAGATTTTGGAAAAAATCGTACATTTTGTGCTAAAATTTCACCTGTAAAAATTTATTTTTTAAAATTTTTCTTACACTGTATATTTAGCTTATTTTATTCTGAAGAAAATGCTGCAAACCCCATTTCAATTGGGAAAATAGAACACGAGATATTTACAATTTAGTGTATCCTAGTTTCTGAGAAAATCGCTGCACACGATGAAACAAAGATGGCCGCCATGCACAAACAAAAAATAGTAGAATTAAAATAACGGTCATTTTGAACTTCCATCATGTTAGGGTTGTTGTACAAAAAATTTCAGATTTTTAAAAATAGTCGAGCGACCAGTGCTGGACCACTTGAAATGGATTGACCCAGGAGAACTAAATCCAGCTTGGAATGTTTCATTTTCGTATGTTGGTAAGGCTGCATTGCAGCACACTATGGAATAGTCTTCATTAACACATAATCCTGAGATGTAATATGAAATACAAACAAACACAGCATCGGTGCATACATAATTTTTTAATTAATTTTTCATTTGATTTTCAGCAATGAAACTACACTTGAAATTGTTGAATATTTAATCTGTGATTTATCACTTGCTAACTAAGCGTAGAAACCAACAGGGTGAAAAATTTCCAAGTCGAGGATTGAACTCGGAACCCTTGGAATAGCGCTCTAAGTGCTCTACCATTTAAGCTTCGACAATTATGTCTAACTTAAAATTTATTAGTTCCCTCTCCCCCCCCCCCCTCAAAAAACATACAGGGGAAATAATTATTCCTTTGTAAATGACGTGACGTCGTTTTGTGAATGACACATAATTTTTTTGAAGGTTATTAACGACCTACGAATTGATTATTTCCAGCTGAGCGTATTAACGATCTAGTTCTCTTAATTTCATTTTTTTATAAAAAGTGGGATAAATCCACAACACACTTTCTTTTATATTACATTGAAATGTTTATATGTATAAATATAGGTTATAGGTTTTCTTGCTCTGAGGAACTCAAAAATTTTATGTTTAAAAAATGTTAAATTTCAATTAAAAAAATAGTTGATGCAGTGTTTAACATTCAGACGGTCACTATTTCGAAAATGACATTGATATTCTCAAAAATGACATTATTTGTGGTGTAAAGGCAACTTTGTTTTGTTTTGATTGTGAACCGATCTGCGAAGAAAGATACAGAATCTTTTTATGTTTTTGACTATTATATATGCAATGGAGTTTTTTACAAGCATTTTTTTTGTTAAAAGAAAAAAGAGATTTGTAAGTTTTCAAACAAAAGTGACTTTCTCAAACATATGAATTTGCTCTAGTAGTCGTTGTACATTGGCCAATGCATTCAGTATCACGCAATTTTCTTTCTAAGCTTGTGATACAATAAATACAACAGGTATAAACCAAAAGTGTAGTCGTAAAAAAAACCCCAGAAAGTATATGCTAAAGGCAGAGAATATATCCCAGAGACCTAAATACCATAGCTTTTTTGAGAAAAACCGGGTATACGGTATTCCTTTAAAAAAAGTCCAGAATGTATATGGCGCATACCTCCCTATATCCTCCGCTGCATGCCCGGTATGAATTTCAGGCAGTTGGATATATTTATGATTCGAAAACAAAAATGGAATTAAAACGTAGACATATTGAAGGATTCTCGGGAGGGGAGGAATCTGGCTATTTTTGTATATGTAAACAAGTACGAAGATCAATTTATCAAACATAGGCTATTAAGCTCTTACTTACACTCAAAGATTATTATTGAAAGTTTTTTTTCGTGCATAGACATGATATATCTCTATAAGCAACTTAATTCAATAGCACAACAAACGAATTTTCGCTTTGGCCATAATATGAGGCGTCCATAACTGTTGTGGATCAAATTAATTTTTTACACTTTCGAGGTACATCGAGAAAAAGTTTCTCCTTGATTGTATTTTTTCCATTTCACCAAAATTTGCTACGGCCATTTATCTGTAACCATCACAACTACAAACTAGAATCAAATACAAGCAAATAATGTAGAACTTAAATTTTTCAAGAAAATAATCATCCAAGTTTAGGTCAAGAGTGAACTTGATCCGCTTCAGTTCTGAACGGAATTTTTTGTGTGTCCATGTAAACGAATATAAATACAGCGAACTTCTTTAAATATATATATATATATATATATAGTGAGCCTGTTATCAAAAGCAACACATCAATTTATGTATATTTACGCGAGTTAAAATAAGTCTAGACAAACCGAAATTATAAACATTTTTCAGAAGTATTTGAAAATCTTAAAAACACACCGAAAATTTCGGACTGAACTTGAAAGGCATAAAATAGATTATTTAAAAAAATAACCAGCTAATTTGGTTAATTTCAAATTAATTTTCTTAAAAACATTACAAGATGTTTAATGTGAAATGTCTAGACAAGACATGTTTTTATGACATTGCACGTCAGATTTTTGCTGTGTTGACACTTTTTTGAGTGACAGTAGTTTGCATTCATCTTTTGAAATGAAACAAATAGCAGAAATTGTAATAAAAGTTACTTGTTAGGTAGTTAACGCAACTATGCTTAAAAACTTCCTTTATACAAGATCAATTAGTGAAGAGGAAAATGATGTAAAAAATAGCCTCTCTTTTAGTATTGTTTGAGATAGCATCAGAAGTTTTCATTTATGAAAGAGTAAAAAGTTATTTATAGATCAGAATTCTAAAACTAAGAATTTTTTTCTTTCCTTTATTTTAATTATTGTTTGAACAGTCAAGTGTACATATTGAGTTCAAGGATAATAGCATTTATTTATGAGAAAAACAATTAGCGATAAATAAGCAAAAAATATTTAGTAAAGAAATTAATATTTACGGGGAATTATTACAGGGAAAAATTTATTTTTTATATTTCACTTTTCACTTTTGGAAATAACTTTTGTTTTCTTATTTAAAATTACATTCTATCAAATTGTATAAATTTGAAGTAAGCAAGACTAAAATGACAAAAGTTTTTACTATCTCTTGAATCAATTTTTGATGTTGCAATAGTTGCAACTATAAGATGGTGAAATCTCTTTTCACCGTTCGTAGGTATGGTTCAATAGGAATTTTCAATTACTGTAGAAATGTTTCTGCCGATCTTGCTGCAGTAGCGACAAACATAAGATGGTAAAATTTCGTTCCAACATTTTCAGATATTGTGTAACAGAATTTCGAAATGACGTAGTTTCATCATATTGTGTTTGCAATTACTGCAGTACCAAAAAATGATTCATACCATAACAAAATTTTTAACAGCGTTAAAAATTAATTTTCTTTGATCCGGAATTGTGACTCATCAGTTTTTGACATCACACAATCACTGATTTATCAACGACCACATGCTCTGTAGTCGTTTTCTTCTATTTGGTAATGGATTATGGATGATTCTTTCCAAATAGGCCTAAATAAGAGGTAAGACGGAACGACTATGAAGGAGTGGTGAATTTAACAAAATGCCTATTCACACTTTTACCAATATATCAGAATTGAGATTGGGCTTAGTGGGCTCTAATTATATCTAATATTTATAAATCAGTTTTAATAAATATTTTTTAATATTCACCTGTATACTGAGGTTGATGTTTTAGGGATGGAAATGGCTTAATCCGTTTCTGATATTTAGAAAGAATGCTCTCTGCTTTTAATACTACGGTAACAGTTAGTACAGTTAAAAGTTCACAAAAGTATGCTTCAACTATAAAAGTAATAAACCAATTACGATTTCTGACTGTGACTTTGAATAATTTAAAACAATCCCTTTTCAAAGTTTTAAAAAAGTGTAATATGTTCAGAATCGTGCAAATAATCTCGTCTTGAGATTTGGCATTCATCAAAATGGTAGTTTTTTCTTTCTCCTTGTGTTGCGTTAAATTTCATTGTAGCAATTTAAAAACAATTTGGCATGCTAAAATATAAATTAAAAATAAACATTTACCTTTTAAATTTTGGCAACGGTAACTACTTTGGTTAGAAAATCGGGCAGTTAGTAAGTCAAATTTTAATTCGACGCTTTGCTGGGAAGTTTCGTGTTTTGTATTATTTTAATTTTTTTCAACACGTTTTTGCGATTTTAATAACAAGTATTAATACTTGACTTTTGTTCTACATAATAAATTCTATTTTTGCCTGTACTTTTAGTAATTTTTTTCTTATTTTAAAGCCAGTTAAGTCTTTAACATTACAAAATATCCATTTAAATGAATGTGCTGTGTAGCAAAATCAAAAAATCGAAATTTATATATTTTTTTAACCTTTCACTGCACGATTTTTTATAAAAAAATTTTGAAATCTATATATCGCTTTAATAAAAGAAAAAAAATAAATTTTAAATTTTGAGCTAAAATTTGATGTTTTATGGCATGTACCCTATATACACAATTGTAGTTTTAAAGTACTGTATTGCTATATGTTGCAATTAAATGTATTTAAATTAATTAATTTTATTTGCTTGAGACTCTGCAACTTTCTTTATAATTATATTTTTATGCATTCAATAAAATAACAAAACTAATTTTTGCATTAATAGCTTGATCGAAAACTTTTTTTGTGTCCGAAGAACATTTTCTAATAATCACTGGGAAAAAAAAGTGTTATTCCATTCTTTACGCTGTTCTTGATCAGTACCAGCGATCATATTTGCGAAATTCCTGGCAAATAATAGGAATTATAGTGCTTATAGGTATATACCAGATTAGGTAATGGTGGAGTGAAGGGTTAAAAACCTCATTTTTGATGCCTATATGTTGAAAAAATAACTAGTATTAGGAAAAATACATGTATTTTTATTTTCTCAGGTCTCAGGTGGATATTTATTTTTAATAAAATATTTAAATATAAAAATCAAAAGTGGATAGAAATGCTAAATATGATAGTTTTTATGAATGATAAATAAAAGCAATTTTAAACGAATGAAAGTTTTTTAAAGAACAAATTAAAATCATTAATGAGACACCATTTAGACATTTTCCTAGAAAACAACGTAATAGGCAGAAGTTTCTTTTACTTTAAATTCTTTTACTTTACAAATCGTCGTCATACTTTATGTCTTCATTTTCTCTGGAAACAATTTCATCTGTCTTTAGTAAAAAGGATCTTAGAGGAATGATAAAGGACCATAATGAAGAATTACAAGATTCAGAGGAGCCGTGCAGTCTCATTAATATTTTATAATGAGTCGCCTGAAAATACGACATTGTTCTAAAATCCTTTTTTTTGAAAGAGAAATGGAAATAGGTTTTCATCATCTGAGTGAAAATTTATAGTGAAATCATTAATAATAATAATAAAAAAAATTACTTTACGAACCAAATTATATGATTGGTAATGTGGACTTCCTTGTAATTGATTGCGACACTTATTAAAATATAAAATCTTTTCTTATGATAAGCCAAATTATTCAATTAAAATAATCTGTAAAAGTAATGAATTAATTAATCTGAAACTGTCAGCAAAGATTAAAATTAATTGATGGATGAAATTTGCGGAAATTAAAATTAAAATTAAGAAGTGCTAGGTTTATGCAATAAAATATCCTTTTCGTACCAATAGTAGAATATAACATCACAGCATGCTGAATAAAAAGAAAATCATCCTTTAAAAAAGATATTCAACTTCGGTATGTAAAAAAAAGCAATATCTTTTTTTTATGTAAAAATACACACCAATGCGAATACACACGTGTATTCCGATGGTTGCACAGCTATGAGGTACTTGGTTAAATGCTGCGAAATTTGGCGAAAAATAAGGGGAAATTTCACGTTTATCTGAGAAGTAAGCGACATCATAATGAGTTGAATCGTCATTTTAGATTATACAATATGCAGAATGCTATTTTAAGCATAATTGACTGCAAAAAGACAGAATTCATGAAAATAATTATATATTACAAATTAATTATAAATTAATGACAAAGGTATCGCGAAAAACTTATAAAGATTGTAGTGAGGAGGCCTTTGAAGGTTCTACTGAAAAATAAAAATTAATTATAGTAGGTGTTTCAAGCTTCATAGAAGGTCCTCATAAGATGGATCCCTTTGATGTTTTTTTTAAAATAAAAACTACACATATACCTGATTAACTTTTTTTACAAACATATGTAAAAGTTTTCATAAGAAAAGTTTTTTTTTGGGGGGGGGGAGGGGGGGGAGCAAGGTTTTTTTTTTTTTTTTTTTTTGTATTTAAGAGCGTTTTTATTGAATATTTTTAAAAATAAATAAAAGATATCTATTTTTAAACTTAACTTCACTTTATAAGAAATTTTTTATACTATGCACATAACAAATTTCAGTTGAATATTTTTGACTGCTTCTGGGAAATGTACCATAATATGAAATGTTCGGTATAGGACATTCCAACTACTTTTAAATACATAATTTTAAACACGAAAAAGTGTAAAAAAAATTATAGTTTTTGCCTAAAACTTTTCATTTATGAGGGGATTGTAAAAAGATTGAAATCTGTACTGTCTTTATTGTGTGGTTTTCATTTATTTTCTCAGTTTTTTAAATGTCTGATTTTAAATGTATCTTTTAAATTTGTTACTATGATGTTTAAACTTACGCAGAGACATTTTTTTAGCATATATCAGAAAAGCATCAAACATATTGATATTTAATGAAAATGCATTCTAAGAATATGAATATATACATGTTTTTTTAACTAAAATACTTAATCAGCATGCTACTTTAATCATTGTTCTACAACATAATATAAAAGATAGTAGTGTTTTTTTTTCATTAATATTTTATATTATAAATCGTCGTTATAGTGTATAGCTTTATTTTTCATATTATATTATTATATTATAAACCATCTCATTACCTCTAGAAACCATCCCTAGAAATGATCATTTTGTTTAAATTTGCCTATTTTGTAAAAATGGATATTATAGGAATGAGAAGGAATCCCAATGAGGAATTACAAAATTCAAAAAATTGTACAATCTCAATTATATTCTATGATGAGTAAGTCTTCTGAAAATACTACATTGTTCTAAAAACTTTTTTTGAAAAAGAAATTCGAAAAGAAATTTCATCATCTGTGTGAGAATTTATGGTAAAATTATTAGGAAAAATGAATTAAAAAAAGTTTTAATTCAAGAGCGAAATGATGTGATTAAGAATATATGGATTCACCCACAATAAAAAGGGACATTTATTAACATATTAAATCATTTATTATTATAGGACAAAATGTTTAATTTGAGAAATTCATAAAAGTAATGAATAAATTATTCTCAGACTAACCGTAAAAATTAAAATTAATTGTTGCATAAGATTTACGGAAATTAACACTGAGTTGAATGCGTTTGAGAAAGGAAGTGACGATAAAGTTGCAAATTTCCTCTTTGCATATAAAGCAAGATATAAAGTGAGAGGTGATATAGGATTTGGAAATAAAGGATGATAATCGAACATATACACTCACATATTTACATTTGTAAAGCCTGTAATTTTCTTAAATGGAAAACCGTATAAAAATTGGTACACCTTTAAAGACAGTAATATATACGGAAAATCTATCATGCTTCAGAAGAGTTTTAATCTGTCCATGGAAGAAAATTGGATCAATGAATTTTTCTGTTTGTAAAAACTATTCAGAAATACCTTAACAGTTCATTCAGTCAATTTGATGTCAAAGAAAGAAATTCTCACGCCAATTTTAATCTTATGACAGTTTTCTTAAAATATTTATCGCTCGCATTTCAATATTTCTAATTTTTTTAATACAATACTTGAAGTCGATGCCTATTTTTTTGCATTTGTATTTGTTAATTACAGTTACTTTTTTTTTAATCTATGTATACATTCATTGTTATAAACAGTTAGAACCGGTTGTCAAAATTATCCCTATACTCTTCAAATTCTGAACATACAAAAATAAACACATTTTAGAACAATTTTTGTTACCAAATTCACAACACATTAAGGGGCTGTGAATTAGAAAACTTCATGTATAAAACATTTTTTGTATTGTGATTGTGTTCTTAATATGTTGCAAAAGTGTTGCTGTCTAGAAAAGTGTTCTTAATATGTTATAAGAGATGATATCTAAAAAAGTTTTCTTTATATGTATCAAAAGTGTTGCTATCTAGAAATATGATCTAAAACTATCTTTTCAGATATCCTACGGAAAGAAAAGGAAATGAAGTATTTGAAAAGAGTAGTTCCCCTCCCACAAATTATGTTTAATATTAAAATCCTACATTAGTTCAGCAAAGAAAAGAGAACTCAAATGTTAAACCTATCAGAAAAATTATATTTTCGCTTGTATTTGAATGTTTTTATTTATTTACTTATTTATTAATTTATTCTTGCATCGGATACATGAGGTCTATATTTTCTGATGTTTATATTCTTTTGATTTTATTCACAGTTTCAGTACATGACAAGCATTTAATCTTTGGAAACCATTGGAACCGGTTCTGAAAGTCGAACTATCCGCATATTAAAATAAACTATGGCCAAAATTCAAAAAGTATAAACACGTAGTAGAAAATATAAAATTTAAGTATCCTGTGTGAAAATAAATAAATAAATAAAAATAAACTATGTAAATGCAACTGAGAAATCTATAAACATGTATCCCATAGAATAAGCATTAAAATTCTTCACTGTAAAAAAAAAAAAAAAAAAAAAAAAAAAAAAAATTGAAATCTATAAGAACGCAAGAAATAAAACAAATGAATTTTAAAATAGTTTTATAATTGTTATTCTTTTTTGCATCTGAAACAAAATTCATCACTGATGGCGTTAAATAGGTGAGAAAAACAATTAATTCGCTGACACATAATATTCCATTTTTAAAACAAGATGTATTAACTTATTGTTATGCTTTAAGATTTTCTGGATACTGCGCTGCATATCGTCATGTAAGCCAAAATCGTATTATAAGATCTTCAATCCTGATGCCGCCTGTAGGAGAGACTGAAGAACACCCTTTAAATTAATCTAAATCTTTGCAGAACTATTAAAATTATATCTAGACCTTGTTAATGAATACTTACATACCACAAGAACTGTTATAAAGATTTCTACACCTTTGGAGATGGTTCATAATAATTTTAAACTAATTTTTGTGGTCCCTCGTAATTTTTGTGTCAGGACTGAGGAGGTTAAAGCCCATACATGGTATCATAAGCCAAAAACAAGTGACAATTTAAAGTTACCTAATCGATTTAGAGGTATTTTATTAGACTTAATTGCAATTGTTTAAAATTAACCGAGAAGAATTATAGTCTTATCAGAACTAACTATATTCAAAGGAAAATTATCCATGTATGAGTTATGTACATAAATAGTAAAATTAATTAAACATACATAATAAATAAAGGAAAGTTATTATATGTATAAAAGAAAATTATTTTGTGCATCTCTAAAGAGAATTGATGTAGTATTTAAATACATAGAAAAGTTTAGCTACTCAGAATTATTAATCTATTCAAATCAGCGAAAATTAGGAGTATTCTGCTTTGTATGGCAAAAGATTTTAGCAACCAATTCAACTTATAATGTAAACTAGTTAATGTTTCCTAGCGGATACTCTTGTTTCATAAGTTTGTAAGACATGACGCAGCTGTTAGTAAACATGTTAAAGAGTTGCTTGGTATTTGTATAACACATTCGTAGTGAATATTTCGAAGTTGTCATTTGAAAATTTGTATTTACAAAAATATAATGAAAGAAATAATTATGTTATACATGAATTATATGAACTTGAAGTTTTGTAAATAACGGTAAATATGTAATATCACATATGTAATGATTATCGCATGACATTCAATTTATATAAATTCGCTAACCTTGAATAACTTTACAGGAGTTAATAATAAAATCTAAAGCTTACAAATATTCTAAAATATATTATTACGTAGCTAAATTTATTTAGCAAATTATATTGTTATTTGTGAAAAAATTGGCATTGCAGAGTGGTATAGTTTAAAATATTTAGCTTTTCACAATCAAAATAATTTATATTACATATAGACGCACAAATAAGAAATATTGGTACATATTTTTTAATTCTAATAAATTTAAAATTTCGCTCTTATTTTAAATTGATGAAAAAATGTATAATTATAAAAAATGTAATTATCACTTCTTACCATAAATGCTTATTGCTTAAAAATGAAAATAAATTTATAAATAAAAACAACAGAAAAAAAGGTTCTAAATTTGGAAAAATATATACATAAATAAACAAGAACATAATTTAAAGAACAAATTCAAAAAACAAAGTTTACTTCGTACAACGTTTAAACCGGAGAATAAACAGAAATTAAGATATTTCATTCAATTAATGCTATATTTAATGTTAATTTTTTATAACAAATAAATTAAACCAAGTGAACACTATTAGTAAAACAATATCATACTTTAATCATCCTTAAAACAAAATCAAAATAAATCTTAGACATTTTTTAAGATTTGGGTTTCAGATGTATGTTAATATTTTTTTACACCCATCGGAAACATAATATGCACAAAAATATTCAGCGTGGCATGAAATTTGTATGACACAAGCAAAAAT
Organism: Maratus speculifer; assembly: GCA_964019185.1. Classification (NCBI taxonomy): domain Eukaryota; kingdom Metazoa; phylum Arthropoda; class Arachnida; order Araneae; family Salticidae; genus Maratus; species Maratus speculifer. The sequence continues at coordinate 288,381,950 of OZ025289.1, forward strand.
TAGTTTAGAATCTCAATAATAAAGGGCACTACTGAAGGTAATTCGATATTGCCACACAGTGCAAGAGTTTGATATAAAAACGTTAAAGGATATGCCATGTTCACTTATTTGCACCCAAATTTTGCATTGTGTGAGCAATATGGAATTATTCCACAGAATTACTTACAATAGCGTCCGCTATTGTCGAAATTTGAAATTAATGTTTTTGTAGGTGGCTCATAAAACCCCTTACTATGCTGAATATATTTATTTACTTATGCTGAATATATTTATTTGCAAATAGCATGTCTTTCCGACTCATAGATTTAATTTTATCGCGTTTTACTTTCAAACGAAATTTTAAATCACCTGGTATTATACAACAAGATTATATTCATGTGTAATGCTGACATAATAATGACGATGTAATTTGAAAAATAAACTTCACGTTATTGCAATTTTATTAACACCTGAATATTACAGAATTTAAAGTTTTAAACCTTCTCAAAACAAAGAAATTTCTCAATATTTGTTTTCGGCTATTATTCCTTAAAAAAAATTAAACTTTTATCAATAAAGAAACAAATAAAAACATAAATAAATGGCAAAATTAATACCTTTTTAAAGAAATGGCAAGCTTATTATGTAACTGATATTCATGCTTAAAAATCAGTATAAGTAACATACATATATAATTTTTGACGTCACATTCATATTCATTCTCTATTTACTCATATTAATGAGTCTATTACTAACAAATTTTTAAAAATGCTATTTTTATTTCTAGTATGACGCTCTATTCATCTTCCTTTTTAATTAAAAATAATATATTTCCATTTCATCTTTCACGTTAAAACATTTTAACTGAAAATTAACTACTGTAGACAAATTATCATTACTTCATTTGAAATGAAAAAAAAGTGTTTTGTTTTATAACAAAAATGTTCATCGGTTGTTAATGAAAGTACCGAAATTTCCCATTGTTAAGAAATATATATTTGAATAAAATAAATAGAATGTAACCTTAATTACTCATTTGGATTGTTAATGAAAGTACAGAAATTTGCAATGAAGCATATGAGTGAAATCATCTCTTTGATTATTGTCTGTTTGAAACTGAAATTAGGCAAACATTTTCGCACTTAAAATTATTAATTTTAATAGAATTGTTATAAAGCAATGATTTTGCAAACCATGAACAAAACTGTGGGAAGAAGCAAAAAAATTCCGTGATCCACAAGTTTTGGTATTTTAAAGTAACATTGAGCAGTCTCTGTGGGAATAAAAATTTCTCCCGCGCAATACGTTATATATATAAACCGGGTGTCCCAAAATGACCAAAGAATTTTAAATTCAATAACTTTTAAACGGTGACAGATAGTAAAAAAAAAATCTTGCAGGAGGGTTATGTATAATGTCAGTAGATTTTATGCTGTGATTCCCAGTTTTAGATTTTTTAGGAGAGATCAAGAGAGCTGAAAGCAATAACTGCTAAATACAGGATCGATTTTTCGTTCTCTTTTTATTCCTATGCAAAAAAATGAGATTAAAATATATTGAATAAATCCCAAAGTACCATAAATTGGATCTGGAAAGAGATTTAATCATTTTTAGCGCCTTCTATTGTCTGAAATGTGAACTAAAATGAAGAATCACAGTGAAAAAAACTGACATCATACATAACTCTTCTTCAAGAATTTTTTTAATATCTGTCACTATTTGAAAGTTATTGAATTTTAAAATCCTCGGTTATTTTAGGACACCCTATATATATATTTACATATGCATAATTTAGAATCTTTTGAGTTTTGTTTTATATTGAGTCCAAAAGTATAATTTTAGATTTTTTGTACTTTACGCTTATTTCGATGTTTAAATAAGAAAAGTCATGTTTATTTTTAGACATTAATTGTTTTATAATGCTGATGCTGTTATTTTTATAATAATAGAATAAATTTTCGGTTATGTTTTCATCGACATAGAAAATGTGAACGTTGTGTATCATGAATCAATTTGGCAATATAAATGTGAAAGAATTTAATTTATAAGCATATGATTCACACTGAGTGGTACACTCGTGAAAGTGGCCAAAGTGTTAAAGTCTTTCACATAAAAAAAAATACGAAAATGCTAATTAGTATATTTAATTTTATAAAACAGGTACAAACTAAGCTGAAGCATTTAAAAGACGTTTTGAAAACATACCTAATTTAGTAACTACTTTTAGAACGTTGAAGTAATACAAATAAAGATTTATGATAATTACTACCATTACTACTATTACTCCCTTGGCGATCAATGTGGTCGCCCTTAAATGTATGCTAAGTATTGCATCCTAATAATTTTATTTATTATTTAATTTACTTGCTCAATTCTTTTCCAAATCAGAAGTTTCTGCTAGAGAAATTAAGAACTCGGTATTTTTATGCTAGCTGGGCGCAGATGATAAATCGCTAAGCAATTTTGTCTTGACTTTTATTCGTATTTCGTTAATTTCATTTCAAATACAATTCTTTCACCCATTTCATTTATAATACATAACATTAATTTTAAACTGATATGTTTAAAAATCATGACTTGTATTTATTTATTTTATTTTAAGTAAAAAAGAACAGAAAAACAAAAGCAATAATACTTTGAGTCTCAATAATTGCAGCGAAAGAGCGAATTGAAAGTAAATCCGATTTACCTCGTCCTAAATCATACTAAAGGGCATTTACACAATAGGCAATGATATGCGTTTTCAGGCGTTATCGTTAAACAATTCACAAATAATCGCAATTTCTGTGCCACGACGATAGCAATATATATATATATATATATATATATATATATATATAGATTATTATCAAAAGATTATAATAATTATCTTCGTATAAACTTTGAATACAAACAAATGAAAGAAACTTCATGATTGAAGAAAATTTTCGCAAATAAGTTTTCAAATATATGACTTATCAATTTATTTCAAACATTAGAGAAGATTTATTAATAAATTGCTTCTAGTAAACCTACAAATAAGACCTCATTACGTTAATCATGAAATGAAATGTGTATTATTGTACATACAGGATTATAAAAATATGAATAACAAATCCTGAACATTTTTTATTATTATTTCTATCTTCATAATTTTCTGCACGAGGTATTAACAACGATAACATATATAAACACTATGTGTTTTTTCCTATGATTTTTTTCTCAAGAGTTAATTAGATAAGCTATATATGAAATAGTTCCTGGTAGTATAAAAAAAAGACCCATTTACATGCTTGAGTTATTTTTAATTTCTGCAGCAATTTACTTTTTCTCATAATGAGCTCATCAGCATTTCTAGTAAATTGCGAAAGGAAAAAAAAAATGAAAAAAACTAAAAGCGGTAAATAGTATACTTATTTTCACTTACAGTTTTTGGAAGAATGGCTCTTAACTTGCAAATTAATTTAATGAAAAAAAATAATAATAGAATTTGAGCGTTTAATAATATTTCCTAAATATGATATTTTCTCTGTGAATTTTTGCGGAAGATTTTTTTAGGTTGAAATTGAAAATTGCTTATAAATTATCAATCTTTACTTAGAAGACATCACATATTATAAAAAAACATCCTGACAACTACTAGTTAAAAAATATAAGATTAAATGATAAAATAATTACGCAATGTGTGTACGTATTACCCTAACTTAATTCAAATGATTTTTTTCAAGAACTACATATATGTAATTGGTATTTTGTTGCATTTCTTTATAAAAGGTGATTATATAATTTTTGATCAATGGTTTTATTGCAGATAAAGTTTATCTCAAAGTTTTTATAGTAATTTCACAATTTTTGGTAAATATCATATGTATCAGTAGCTTTATTTATAGAAAATGTATATATATATATATATATATATATATATATATATATATATATATACATATGATAATTTTTATTGGTTTAAAATGTTTATATATGTGTGTGACATCATCTAAAGAAGACTTGGTCTACTTAACGATTACTTATAATATATATATATATATATATATATATATATATATATATATATATATATATATATATATATATAATATATAATATATATATATGCCGGTTGTCCCAAAAATGACTGATGGATTTTAAAATTCAATAATTTGCAAACGGTAACAGCTATTTAAAAAACTTTTGCAGGAGGCTTATGTATAATGTAAGGAGTTTTTTTTTACCGTAACTTTTTATTTTAGTTCGAATTTCAAACAATAGGTGGCGCTGAAAGGCAAGGTCGACGCCTCACTCAGCACTGATCAACTGGCCTTCGATCGCCGTCAGCGCCACCTATTGTTTGAAATTCGAACTAAGATAAAAAGTTACGGTAAAAAAACTCCTCACATTATACATAACCCTCCTGCAAAAATTTTTTAAATAGCTGTCATCGTTTCCATGTTATTGATGTTTAAAATCCATCAATCATTTTTGGGACACACGGTATATATATGCATATATGTAATTAATCATTAAAATATTAAGAGATTTATTTTTATGATAGAGGTTGAGGGATTACATATAATTAAAGTAAGTGTATATTTATCATTTTTGTAAAATGTATGAGCTAAATGTCTGGACTCTAAACATTGAATGTATTTTATCTTTATAAAAATTTCTGAAAAATCGAAAAAAAATGTGTTTATGTTCGATTAAAATAAATACAAGCACAGTTCATCAAAGAACACTTTGTCAATTAACCCATTAACGCCCAGCGTCCTCTTTTGAGGACGGTTACAAAAACAGCAAGAAAGCGGTTTTCCCACCAGTAAAGAGAAACATAAATATATACCTTCTTTCACGAGATAGAATCCTCGATAAATTTAGATAAAAGTTAATTTGATTTTAAAAGTGGTGGGAAATACAAAATTTTAATTTAAGCGAAGAAAATAATTCGGGCGTTAATGGGTTAAATAATATATTAATTTTGCCCACTTTAACAGAACTGAATATTTTTGTACTGGTACAAAATCTCATTTGTTTATAATGTTGAGTTTATTTTCTTGAAACTCTGAGTATTTTAAAGGACTTCACAAGTTAGAAATGAATGGCTATTTTAATCTAAATAACTTTAAAATACATGTATTTTGCAGTTTTATTCCCTATAAGCTTAATATCTGTAACTATAATTAAAATCTGTCGAATGAGTTGGTTTGGTTATTTGCAAGTATCTTAAAAATAGAAAATCATCTGTTTTACAGAGATATATCATTGTCGATCATTTGTCCATTTTATGCCAATCGATGCTTTTTAATACTTTCCCATTAGCTGCAATGGCAATTTCTTTTATGTAACTTTTTAAGGCAGATATTTGACGTAAATTTAATTTGCTAGTCTAAGTATCTACAAATGAGACTTTTAAGTGTTTTTTAAATTGAGAATTATAGGATTAAACATTGTCATATGTGCCAGCAATCTTTAAAAGATATTTAATAACTTGAAGAATAGTAATTAATTCTAAGTTCAATAAATTATTACACTGTTGCAAAACAAACCATTGCACGTACTTCATATAGATCCTGCATTTTTATTTTAACAAAATACAATGCTTTATGAAGGTGTAGTCATGCAAACAATTATTTTAATAATACAATTCAAATATGCTAAGCGATACCAAATAGTTGCAGAAAATCATCGAATGACTTCAATATGAAAAATATTTCTTAGATGTGGTAGAAATTAAAACCCAATTTTAAGAAAATCTTGCAAGGAGGAATAGTACTTACGCTTGCATAAAAATATGAGTAAAATATATTTTTTCTTTTAATTTCTTTTTTCGTAGCATTAGAGCTTCATGATTAAAAGAAAGAATCGTAGTATTAAAAAATATTTGTTCTTCATTAAAATAGAATATTACATCAACCGTGAAGACGTTTTAGAGATATAAGTATTCAAAAAATTTAAATAGAATAAATACGTTATGCTTTTTTAAAGTGCTAAATAGGAAAATTTAAGCTTTGAAATATCTACGTGACATTTGCAGTAAACAAGTTAAATTAAATAGCCTCATAAATCTGATTTAAAAAGTCTTTCCGGTAGTGCCGGGAGGAAGAGGTAGCTTTCATATACTTATTTATTTATTTATTTATTTTAAATTAAGTTATATTATTCAAACATGAAAATCTCAGATTATTGGAACCCTATTTTATAAGATTGAATACTAGTTTTTGTCAATACTGAATATTAATATGAATTTTTAGAAATTAGTCATCTTTTATTCAGTCTGGTTTTATTTTAAACGATTTAGAGAGTTGTTAAATTCCACTATACCATGAAATGCATGCCATTTTAAAAACAACTTGATGCAAAAAACTAACCAATGAGCTTGGTAGAAATCTTAATTCATGTGCACATACACACTCATATTGAAATCGATTAATATATACGAGTGCTGTCGTGGGCAAATTGATTTTTTTAATATCACCCATATTAGAAATTCGAACTGCTATATCTCAGGCATTTATTAAGGTACAGACAAAGCAAAAAATACTCTGGAATTCATTATTAAGATCAAACAATTTAGAAAAACCTTTTTACAATTTCTAATTTTTTGTCTGTACATCAGTATACATTTAAAAGATTTTTGACAAACTTAAATGGCCGCCATTTTAAAACAAGAAGGCAAATGAAGTTGGTCAGTGAACTCGGTCAAGACACTGGTATGTACTATGTACAAACGGAGTTATATTCAAAATAGTATATAAATATGCGTATTATCGCGTGACAAATTTCAGACCGTTTCAAAATGTCAACCACACTGGAAATTGAAAGTGCTATAACTCAGCCATTTTTCAAGACATAGATGAAACAAAAAAGATCTCTAGAATCTTTGTATCAAGGTAAAAAACACAAAAGAAAAATCTTTTTTTAATTTCGTACTTTTTTGCTCCTAATTTCAAAATTTAATTTGAAAAAATAACATTCCGCCATTTTGAAACAAGATGGCGGATGGAACTGGCCAACGAACTTGGTTCAGACATCGGTATGTACTATGTACACACCAAGTTTCATCCAAATCAGTTTATAAATACGCGTTTTATCACGTGACGAAAATCAGATCATTTCTAAGTGTGAGCAACACTAGAAATTAAAAGTGCGATAACTCAGCCATTTTTCAAGATACAGACAAAACAAAAACTGCTCTGGAATCTTTGTATCAGGATCAAATTCATAAAATAAAAATCTTTTTCAATTTCTCACTATCTTGTACCTAATTTTAAATTGTAAATAAAAAAAATTAAATGGCCGCCATTTTGAAACAAGATGGTGGATGGAACTGGCTAACAAACTCGGACCAGGATTCAATATGTACTATGTACACACCAAGTTACATCCAAATGGATTAATAAATACACATGTTATCACGTGACTTAAATCAGATCTCTTCAAATTGTCAGCCATAAGAAAAATTCAAAGTGCTATAACTCAATCATTTTTTAAGATATAGACAAAATGAAAAGTGTTCTGGAATCATTATTTTAAGTTCTAATATATAAAAGAAAAATATTTTTAAACTTTTAATTTTTTCGTATTTAATTTTAAGGTTTAAGTTTAAATAATTTTTTTAAATGGCGGATGATGCTGGCCAACGAACTCGGTCGAGACATTTGTATGTAGTATGTACATATTAAGTTTCATCCACATCGGTACATAAATACGTTAGTTACAGCATGACAAAAATCAGATATATATATATATATATATATATATATATATACATTGTAAAACATTTGTGAAAACCTTACTCCGTAAAATTGCTGCCTCCAATTTTCTGGAGTATTTTAACCTTTAAAACCGGTGTAACATTGTAATGTTACACCAGTAATGTATGTTTAAATTACACCATTGCAATTGTGAAAAAAATTACTCCATGAAACTGAAGGCAGCATTTGCCACCATTTTTATACCAATTTTATGGAATAACGTTACACAAATGTTTTGCAGTGTATATGTATGTATATATATATATATATATATATATATATATATATATATATATATATACAGGGTGTTTCTAAACTCATAATACAAACTTTAAGGGGTGATAGGAGGCGCCTGATTAATGTCCCACTGATTAAGGTCCCGGTACGTCATTTTGACGTCACAAGAAACCGGGATATAAATCCAGTACTTGAGCATTTCACTTTTCACGAAATCCTGATTAACGTCCCACTGATATGCATCCCGCTATCAGATCGGGACCTAAATCCAGTCACAGAGAATTTTACTTTCGTCGAGACCCTGATTAAGGTCCCACTGATTAAGATCCCGCTATACGTCATTTTGACGTCACAAGAAACCGGGATATAAATCCAGTGCTTGAGCATTTCACTTTTCACGAAACCCTGATTAACGTCCCACTGATATACATCCCGCTATCAGACCGGGACCTAAATCCAGTCACAGAGAATTTTACTTTCGTCGAGACCCTGATTAAGGTCCCACTGATTAAGATCCCGCTATACGTCATTTTGCTGACGTCAGAGTAGATGGGACTTAAATCAGGGGGACTTAAATCCAGTGCTAAAGCATTTTACTTGCGACGAAATCCTGATTAACATCCCTATGATATATATCCCGGTACGCCATTTTGATGACGTCACAGTAGATTGAAACTTAAATCAGTGCTAGGAACACATTTGTTTTTTCGCAAGAATTCCTAATTTACGACCTCATGATATATGCTCCCACATGCCATTTTTATTCAAAACAAATGGGATTCATATAGGAAAGGTCACTAAATGTCTGTATTATAACATATTATTATTACTATTAATATTATTAAGCATTACTATTATTATTGTTTACTATTACTATTATTATTATTTTATTTTCTCTACCTCGTGCTTTTAATCTGGAATATATTTCTCATGTCATCATTGATGATTTATTAGGATAATAATGAAAAAACTTTCTTTCTATTAATTACATACTTTAAAATCAGCTTGGAAAATGTATGATTTTTAAAATACACCAGCTTCTCACGCTTTTATAACGATGTTATAGAATATAGACAATATTTATCATTTTTTATTTATCATTCATATTTATCATTTTATTTCATTAGTTAAAAAAAATTTCCGTCTGTTTACCAGAAACATTCAGAATTACGATACTGAAAACACTGTACTTTAAAATTTTACGCTTAAAGGCCAGGCACATATAGCACTAACTTCTTTCGGTCAGGCGTCGCTATTTTTGATCTTTCTTATCGGCGGGCGCTTTGATGTAGGGGAGACTGGGGTACAATGGACCACGGGGTACAATGGTCCACCCCCTATTTTTGATATTAATTCTGTTTTTGAAAGCTTCATATTGTAGTATATAGATGACAGTCATGAAGTAGTAAAAAGAAGTTTGAAACCATGTGCATAGCTGACATTTTAGCCATTTTATGCTTGATAATTGATTTAACGCAGGAGGAGTAAGGCAAAAGTAAATATTTTCAGTGAAACATATCTTCATTTATTTATTACAGATTTGTAATTTGAAAGATATTGTGTGACAAAATAAAAAGGTAAGACAATGCATTATTATATTTATTTTAGCTAAAATAATAGAATCCTAAATTTCTTTTTTTATCATCAAGTTTTTGTCAAACTTCCATATGGGGTACAATGGACCATGATCCATTGTACCCTAGTTTTGTATCTTATGTTTTTAAAAGTTAAATATTGTATGTGAAATTCAGAATTAATAAATTATTTTACTTCTGTGTGTAGATTAATTAATGATTCATGTTGTGTAATGCATTTTTGAAATATTTATCTGTGTAATATATGCTTTCAAACATAAAAATTAGCCCAAATTAAGAATTAATAAATTATTTTATTTCTGTGTGTGAATTAATTAATGATTCATGTTGTGAAATGCATTTTTGAAATATTTATCTATATAATAAAAGCTTTCAAATTTAAAAATTAACCCAAATTGAACACCAAAATTAGTAAACAAAACATTTTGTGCATTTGAGGGTTTTTTTTTTTTTTTATTTCACATGATTTGTTAATTTAATATTCCTGCACTTATGTATACATGCATCCATAATGAGCAGTGTTCTCGCTGTCATTTGACCAACGTTAGTAATTTGGCTAATTAAAAATAAAAAACATTCGCCAAATGAGAAAAGTATTAGCAAAATAGATTCACCGTGTAGCACAAATAAATAAATAAATAAATAAATAAATAAAAGAAAAAAAACTTTAATTTTTTAATGCATTTTCTTTTTTTTTTTCAATATGTTCTAAAATAACCCAAAATTTTTATTATTTCGACAGCGATTGTTATTAATCTAATTTCAACTATGCGCTACAAATATATAAAATGTGTATACATTAAATATATATGCAAATGTATGAAGAACGATAAAGAAAAAAAAAGAAGAAGCAAAAATTGAGCACTAGCAATTTGGCGAATCTAATCGCTTGTTTACTCGCCAAATGAAGCATTTAGTCGCAATTTGGCGCATTGGCGAGCGACAGCGAGAACACTGATAATGAGTTATATTTAAATAAAATAATAAAATGAGAAAAACAAAAATATATCTACCTATTAGTTTGTGTCTGGATGTAATAATTAAATAAGGTAAAATTCATTAAAAAAATACAGATGATGTAAAGTAGACAGGAAAAATTTATTATATTTTTTCCTTAGTCATATATTTAGATATGACTTTCCTTAGTCATATATTTAGATATTTCTTATTATAAAGGTTTATATTGAAATTTAAGAGGCATCATTGGACAAAAAGATTATATATCATTTTTCATATTTCGTTTAGCAATGCCAAGAAACAAGCCTAGGAAAACCAATAGAGGTTCTGTGCCACATAAAGTTGTGGAACAGGCTTTAAAATGTATTGTAGAAGATAATAAACCTAATTGTTCAATCTGCGACCGGTATAATGACTTAATGATAAAAAAAATGAAGAAAAAAAATTTTACTTTAGTTAGAGCTAAAAGAGTGAATAAACAAATAAAAATTAATAATAAAATGTGAAAAAACAAATAAAAATGAATAATAAAATGTGAATAAACAAATTTGTTATATTTTATCTTTCTTATTGTTAAAAAATGAACTACACTGATACATTTTTATTCAAATTAGAAGTGGTTCATAGAGCCCCATGCTGTGCACCCTTGTACCCCGGCATTGGGGTACAATGGTCCACTTTGTTACTTGCTATTTAAAAAAATATATTAAAAAAAGTATGCATAATTATTATTTTTGAGTGGATGCAGTATAAACTTTAATGTGTAGGTAACATGCATGTACTTTATCAAAAGAAAAAAATCAATACTTTAAGAATAAACAGTCAAAATTTACAAAAGTTGACCATTGTACCCCAGTCTCCCCTATAAATTGCTATTTCAGTGCACTGAATCTGAACTTCAAGACAGAAATCGAACTCGAAATCAGTTGACAGCTTTACGGCTGAAGATGGGGGAGATAAACTTTCCCTTCCTTTGTCAATTCGGTAGAGTCAGTCCCTCAAAAATAATTTAAAGATGTTTCAAAACTGCCAAGCTTTTGTTCCGTTCGGAAACAAAGAAAGATTTATTGCTCTTTTAGTGTAATAAAAAATAATGCTGTTTGCCCGCAGCCTTATATTTTATGTTATGATTAATTTTTAGATATTTTCAAGAAAATATATAACTTTTGCATAAAATACAGTCGACTCTCGTTAATTCGAAATCAGATAATTCGAATCTTCGCTTAATTCGAACTAAACATGAAGTATCGAAATTTTCAATGGCAAAATAACGTTAAACATTTTCATTAATTCTAATTCATTTTATCTTGACTTCGTTTGATTCGAACTAACGAGAATTCCGATTTTTCATTCTTCCTTTCTTTCTCACGAATTTCAGACCATTTGAATAACTTTCTTTCCCATACATTTGACATCCACTTTCTTAGTACCTCGTCTACAGTGACGCTTAAAAATTTTCTTCCATTGTGCTTGTTTCTAATCTCTTAATTGGTTTACGTATTTATACATTCTAATTTAATATTAAGTCATATTCTGATGATAACAGACGAAATAAGTTTTAAAAAAACACTATAACATTAATTCCTTTGTAAGAGGACCATATTAAGCATGTTTTCATTTCATACTTTCCATAATTCGAACTCCCGATAATTCGAACATTTCTTGTGGTCACGACGAGTTCGAATTAACGAGAGCCGACTGTATGTTTTTTTTTTCTGAATTATCGTGCATATTTTCATGTTATTATTATTTTTAATTTTTAAATTGTTTCTTTGGTACTTTTTTAGTGTAGAGGTCTTGACGAAATAAAAAAAAATAGACTTGTCAAAAAAAAAAAAAAAAAAAAAAAAAAAAAAAAAGAAAAGAAAAAGAAAAAGAAAGAAAGAAAAAACGAAATTTGGCATCATATTTTTCTTGAATCTTGTTCTCTTTTATTAGAAATTTGTTTTATTTAAAAAAAAATCACATCCTTATATCCTTATATCTATATTATAAAGGCCAAACGTATCTGTGCGTAACGCATACATCATTTTGCGCATAGCAACACTTTCAAATTTTAAATGAATTTCGGTATTGAAATTTTTGCTACTAAAAATTTTTTAATTTCTTAATGTTGCATATTTTCAATTTTTACACCATCGTGTAGAAAAAAAGATGTACTTTTAAATGAAATTTGTTTGAAAGCTGTATCTTAATTTGTTTTTGAAATATCAATTTTTTTGTATCTTTTAATAACTCCTTTCTAACTGTGGCAACAGGAGTACTCGATTTCTATTTGAAGCAAAGGAAAAAAGGGAAAAAATTGAGTGCTGTATCTTTATGTTCCCATTTTCTCATTAAAAGGGAAAAAATAGAAATTTAAATATCTTCTGTTATAAATCCCGGTGAATTTTGACTTCTTTACACAATTTGATTTACACGTAAAATAATATCAACAGTTTAATATCTATTTCAGCTAATAGCACCGAGACTTCAAGTTTTGAATCAAAATTATCAAATTAAAATGCCAATTTTTTTTTAAACGTGAATACAGATGTGAAATGTACATTTGTAAATTTTGATATGGTGAAAATGATGCCGGGCTTAGATTTCACAAAAAAAAAAAAAAAAAAAAAAAAAAAAAAAAAAAAAAAATTCTGTGATTGAGTCAAAGTTGAATAAATTTTTCTTTTTATCATTTTGGAATACTAGCATTAGAACTTTAATTAATAACTTTATCATAATAACATATCTTTATTATTTTTTACTACTTACATATGCGATTAAAGTTTAATTTTAACAATTTCTACAACTGCGTTTTATATAAATAGTATTTTGTTAGTTTGGCGATAAATATCGTTTGTTTAAGACTTAGACGTACCAATATAAAATGCATTTTTTACTATAATTAATTTTGTAGGTTTATTATAATTTAATGAAACAGTTCCTTCTTAAACATTTTCTTTCGTCAAAATTTGACGGGTTCTGCCTTGTCTATATTAATATTATAAAGAGGAAAGATTTATTTGATTGTTTGTTTGTTTGAATTGAATAGGCTCCAAAACTATTTGACGGATTTGAAAAATTCTTTCACCGTCTGAAAGCTACACTATTTCCGGTGAACATATGCTATATTATATTTAAAAAAAAAAAAAAAAAAAAAAAAAAAAAAAAAAAAAGGATCCTTATTAGAATACCAATAATGCAACCCAAGGTGTAGAAAAATGACCTTAAAATTAACTTACATCGCGTCCGCTGCGAATACTATTGATTATCTATACTAATATTACAAAGAGTAAAGATTTGATTGTTTGTTTGTTTGACTTGACCGAAACTACTTGACGGATTTGAAAAATTCTTTCACCGTCTGAAAGCTACACTATTTCCGGTGAACATAGGCTATATTATATATAAAAAAAAAAAAAAAGGATTCTTACTAAAATGCCAATAATGTAACCCAAAGTGTATAAAAATGACCTTAAAAAATCCTTACACCGCGTGCTCTGCGAATACTATTGATTATAATGTATATACATAAAACAAAGTCGGGTTCCTTACACCATTTATAACTCAAGAACGGATGTATCGATTTCTATGATATTTTGTATGAAGGTATCTGAGACCTTAGATCAGCATATAGGCTACTTTTTACCCGACTACCTAAAAGAAGGGTAATGTTTTAGTAGTTGAATTTAATGGGATGAAGTGTCAGTAACAATTTCCGGTGTCAGTAGTGGCACGGGACTGGGCGACTTGCTCTACCCGTAGCAAAGCGAGGGCGGGCTGCTAGTATATTATAAATGTGATAGTGTGTCCGAAAGTTGGAATGAAATTGGCTTCAAAACGGATGGATTAATGACTTTGAAGCTTTGCTTATAGATAAATTATAGCCCGGAAATGAACATAGGCTATGTTTTATTCATTTTATTCAAATATTTTCCTTAATAATTCAAAATTTCATTATTTTTCATACAGAATCAATAGGCATTTTTTAGGTAAAATTTAACCATTTTCCTTTCTTGTTGTCAACCAAATAGAAATTTGGAATGATAATTTCTCAGCGTCAGTAAATTTTCAACTAAGCAATTTCCGTGCAAAAAAATGAAAATAAAAAAAATTAAAAGAAAATAAGTATGACGTCATATTTTAAAAAGAAATAAAGAGAGTATTTTTTGTTATATATTAAACATGTATATTTGTTTCATTAACAAGAATTTTTCTGTCAAAAATGGCGGCATAATTAGGAAAAAAATATTGAATGAAAAGGAATAATATTATTAATGAAATATTTCACATGGAAAAATGTGACGTCATTGTTGAAATAAAAGAGGTACCTTATAGTAGTCGTTAAAAATACAAGAGGCATGAATATCAGTAGCTAATGGAGCTAGATAAATAATGACGCCAGATTTAAAATGAATGAGCAAATTTTTTACTTATACTAATTAATAAGTTATAAGTTACATACAAATGAAAATTTTTATTCAAAACTCATAATTATTAATTTTTTTTTTTTTTTTTTTTTTGAAAAAGGCGGAAAATATAAATACTAATCAATATATTTTTCACTCTATTTTTTAACACTTTCCAAGAAAGTTGAAAAGTTATTATGCCTTCGGTTTGTCTGTCCATCTTGCCGCTTTCTAACTTTAGTAAATTTCATAGCAATCAGAGTAGCCATGAAATTTTTGTACTTTAATAACATTTACCTTAACACGGATACCTACTGAAAATGATGTTTCTACCATGATTAGTTTGTTTTTAGAGATTGTCAAAAATTTCTTTACATTACGGCATTATGTGGAAAAATCGTTTCAATTGAATTTTAACGTTATTACACCCTGTTGAAATTTATATGCATCAACAAAGTGCACTAAAATATTCATTCACCTGTCAACGATATTACACCCTGTTCAAATTTATATGCATCAACAAAGTGCACTAAAATATTCATTTTGTAAAGTATGCA
Organism: Maratus speculifer; assembly: GCA_964019185.1. Classification (NCBI taxonomy): domain Eukaryota; kingdom Metazoa; phylum Arthropoda; class Arachnida; order Araneae; family Salticidae; genus Maratus; species Maratus speculifer. The sequence continues at coordinate 288,397,393 of OZ025289.1, forward strand.
GTGAAAAGGACAATAGGAAACGATATTTTCAATGAAATATTTCACTTGGAAAAATATGACGTCATTGTTGAAATAAAACAGGTACTTTATAATTCTAGTGGCTCTACTTTATAGTAGTCGTTAAAAATACAAGGGACATAGATATCAGGAACTATTGGAGCTCGATAAATAATGACTTCACATTTAAAATGAATGAGAAATATTTTGTACTTATGCTAATTAATAAGTTATAAATTATATACTAATGAAGATTTTCTTTCAAAATTCATAATTATTAGTGGAACACATTTTTTGTGTGGAAAAGGGGAATAAAACTGATTAATTTACTCACCCATCATACGTAGTATAGGGTAAGTTTTGCAATCGTTTTGAAAATCGAAGTAATTTTTTTAGCGGATTTACACGTTTCAGACACTAGAGATTCCTAAAAACATATTTTTACAAAAAAATTTGCCGTCCGTCCGTCTGCCTGTGTGCCAGTAAACGCTCTATCTCCCGAACAAATTGAGATAGAGACTTGAAATTGTGTATGTACTTAGTATGTAAGAATGGGACGAAGCCTATTGAATATCAGTAACCTCGATTATCCGGATCTATTTTTTTCGGACTCTCGAAAAATTCGTTTTGATGGAAGGTATATAAAAATTTTCGATTTTTTTTTTATTTTAAGGAATGGATGTAAAAGAAACTGTTAGTCAATATGGCTTTTATTTTTGGAATTATAAGGATGTTTCTTTTATGCAGTTCGGTACTACTTGAGTAGTTTGGCGTTTCATTTAATTTATCGAAATGGGTTCATCAGCAATTCATGACGACAGCATTACTATGTGTATTAAAATATGTAAAGATTCTCTTAAACTTTGTTTTGCAATTGCAACGCATTTTGCAAATAGTTTAAACATATTTTATTTTCATATATTTATTGCATATCCATGATGGGTAAGTATTATGGTGGACCCTAACGACTAGTTTTCTTTAAAATTAAAAAGAATATAATTTCAATTCGTATAGATCAGCGCTGTACCAGATTTTTGGCACCCTTTTGAATGTTTCTTATTGCTAATATTTTTTTAAAAATAAAATTCCATTTAAAAATGCTTTATTTTAAATCCTTGATATTTGCTTGAGATATATTTTTGAAAACTATGAAAGTAAATTACAATCATCAAAAATGAAAATGTGTTTTATTAATTTAATCATGTGTTATTGCGTATCTTCACTAATTTACAATTATTCTTTATGCAAAATGCTATGGAAAGTATGGCAAAGGAAATTGGTAAAAGTTGAAATAAATTAATATGGCCAAGATGTGAAAAGTAGAAAAAAAGCGCATCCCTTTCCCCTCCTTCATGCAGGAATGCTAAACTTTTTTTTTTTTTTTTTTTTTTTTTTTTTTGTTATTACACTATATACTGTCATTTTATCACTCAGACTTTTATTAAAATTTTAGGCATTTTTCTGAAATTGTTTTAAAAAATCAATAAAATTGCACAAAATGACTTCCATCAATAAAAGTTCTTTCAAGACATTTCTTCGAAACCATCCATGGATTGGTCACTGACATCCTTTCTGTTTTTGTGCTTTTTATAATATCATATTTTCACCTCCAAAATAAATTAAGGAGTACCTACTCATCACAAAAAACAACTTTTAACAATGTCTCTGATTACCATTTTATTTCAATTAAAAATTAGATTAAAGTCATTAACTCCTTCCACTTCAGAAATCTTTGAGATAACATCTCAGTGAAAAATGTATTTCGAACTTACTTTGACTTATAGTTATTTGATTTTTCTCTTTTTTACACGAAACTCTAGGGACCTTATTTCCTTTGCAACGGTATTGCATTTGTATGTGTGCCTATTTTTTTCTGAGAGACAGCTGGGTTGTGTATTGTCCTTACAGTTTATATAGAAGAACTCTTAGAGCGCTATTTCACGGGTTCCGGGCTCGATTTTACGGATTGCACACTTTTCACTCTGTTGGTCTACACTTTGTTAGCAATGTGATGATTCACATAATAAATATTCAATAATTTCAAGCGCCATTTCATTGTTGAAAATTAATTACAAATATATATGTGGTTACCGATGCTTGGTTTGTTTGTGTCTCAGGTCACGCCTCAGAATTGTGCGCTCCTGAAGACTATTCAATCTTGTATTATAGTTGCAGCCTTACCAACATATGCGAGTGAGAGATGGCTAGACCGTGTATCATCCTCGTAGCTTAAATGGTAGAGCCACGGCCAGACTTCATGCGCTGACTATTAAATCAGTCCGGCCATGGTAGAGCGCTTGGAGCGCTATATCAAGAGTTCCAGGTTCGATTCCCGGCTTACATATTTTTCACTCTCATGGTGTACGCTTTGTTAGCAATGTGATAATTCACGCTATTCAATAATTTCAAACGTAATTTCACTGTTGAAAATTAATTAATTATATTTATTCTTTCGGCGTTCAATTTTTCCCTTTAACCCTTTAACGTTCATTGGTTTCGCCACGAAACCACAAAATTTTAATTCCGATATGCAACACTAACACCGGTATTTTTATCTAAAAATACCCCTTTTATTATGCATGTGTAAAATCACGTTTTCTTATTTAGAAATATACTTGTTCTTAATTACCGGTGTCATTCATTTATTTCGACATCTTAGCAATGAAAATGCTTTGATCGTTAAAGGGTTAAGGGGGCTCAGGGGTTGAAAACTTTTCAAAAAATCGTTTTTTTTATGATACAATTTGATTATTCATTTAATTCTTAACTCAATGCAAGAAACCGCATTAAAATATTTGCATTTTTAACGGAGTTATAAGCATTTATGTATCAACAATTTCATTGCCGCATCCATATAATTTCAACTTTAAGTCGCGTTTTCTCAAAACTTGATTTTTGATGACTAACATCAAGATTTAAAAAAAAACTATTTAATAAAATGGCTTTTTTTTTTTTTTTTTTTTTTTTTTTTTTTTTTTGCATGCGTATTACATTATTATCTAGATTATGAATTAATATATTTTAGATAGTTTAATATTTTGAGTATTTTAATGGAAAAAAGTTGTACTTTTTAGGGTATTTTTAAATTTTCAACTTTGAGAGATTTTTTAATACTGTTTTTATTAAGTGATAGTTATATCCTTAATTCATAATCTAGATTATAATGTTACATGTATGCAAAAAAAAAAAAAAAAAAAAAAAAAAAAAAGCCATTTTATCAAATAGTTTTTTTTTTTTTTTTTTTTTTTTTTTTTTAAATCCTGGTGTTAGTCGTCGAAAATCAAGTTTTGAGAAAACACGACTTAAAGTTGAAATTATATGGATGCGGCTATGTAAATATTGATACATATTTTTTTATAACTCCGTTAAAAATGCTAATATTTTTATGCGGTTTTTTGCATTGAGTTAAGAATTAATTGAATAATCAAACTAGATCATTAAAAAAAAGGATTTTTTTGAAAAGTTTTCAACCCCTGTGCCCCCTTAAGTGTTTTTTTCTCTCTAAATAATTAAAATATTTTCAAAGTTTTTTAGTTTTTCATAATTCACGTCTAAATAAAAAATTTTACGCAATTTTTTATATTCAATATTTTCTACATGTGATCATTTAGTTATTAATTTCATTTCAGTTTTTAATAGCCTCGTGTTAATGGATTTTTATTTGAGAACAAAGTGTAATTATTTGCGCTGTTTCTTTGAACACCTGGCGGCGCGGCGGTATAACTATGAAACCACTCAATTTCAATTCCCGAACGCCACATTGTCACCATGTCTAGTAAAAGAAAATTTGGTTTATTGAATTCCAGCAAAATATCTTTTTCTTAATTTCAAATAAAGTTGTTTTCAAATTCCGTCGTCAGTCATAAATTCCAACACTTAAGCAATGAATTTGCTCTGCACCACAAAGTGTTAATCAGTATAAAACATTTGCCTTTTTTAATTAACCCATTAGTGCCTAGCGTCGCTTTTTAGGGACGCTTATAAAAAAGGCAATAAAGCATATTTCACACCAGTAAATACAGAGATAAATAAGCATTATTTTTCACGAGACAAATTCCTCAATAAATTAAGATAAAATTTATTTGTCTTTTAAAAGTGGTGGGAAACCCAAAATTTCATTTTTAATGAAAAAAATAATTTGGGCATTAATGGGTTAATAATATTTAGCCTTGAAATTGTGGATATTGATGTATGTTTTCGTATATGGAATGTAAAAGAAATTGTATAAAAATTCGAGTGACTTTTAACATGTTTGTTTTAAGATTCAATTTAAATTATTTTTTAAAAACACACTCAAACTATACCTATAATTTTCCAATACACTGTGAGGTATATCACTTTCACTGAACATATATTTGGCTTTAAAATATATAAATTAAGATTAAGATAAAAAGATTTAACGGGCCGGTAGGCCCGTTATAAGGACTTCAACAAAACGATAAAATATCAGCTATTTTCATTGAATATGGCTTTAACGAGAATAAATATAAATGTACGTCATGAGCCGATATTAGTTTGACAACATCAATACAGAAATATAACTTGTACATTGTAGAGATCGACATAAGTCAGTTACTTTGTCTGACTCGAGCTGAATATTTTTTAAGATTACTCGTGCTGGGCAATGCTATTGATTATTTTTTCATTTCCGTTATTTAAAATAAATTAAAATGTCACTCAATATAATTTTGGTCGACGGGATGACTGCCAAAATATCTGGCAGCCTTTAAATGTCTGCGCCTCGGGGCGATTGCCCCTCCCCCCCTCATGCCCCGCGCTGTACGGCATTGTAACACTATAATAAATTTATATCACATTAATTGGCACTATAATTAGCGATTTAATATAATCAGTCACATTTATTCCGGGAGGGACGAATTGTTTAAACGAAGCATCCTTATAACTCCAAAATTAACAATCCTATGAAATAACAATTTGCGGCGTCGGATTAAGCGTCTCATTTCGCATTCAAATATATCTTTGAATCGAAAATTGAATGATATACAGAGCCAGGAAAAATCTCCGTAATACTGACGTAACCTGTTTTTCGATTGCAAATATAACGACAACTAATATTCCGATGGACTCGGTTTTTGTTGTCAAATTTTTGCCATTTTATGGCCTTTAACGTCCATCCCTTGAAATTAAAAAAATCAAAAAAAAATTATGCATTTTTTATGAGAACGGGTTTTTCAAGGGTACGAAAAAAATAATTCCGGATAATCGAGGTCACTGAATATTATCCGGATAATTGGGGCTTGTTTGTACTCGCACATAGTAAGTCCATACAAAATTTCAAGTCTCTATCTCAATTCGTTCGGGAGATACAGTAGGTTATCCCGTTGACCCAAAAACTATCGCCAAATTATAAGATTGAATGCCGTCTGTCCGTCAGTGACGCTTTATATTTTTCTTCCATCAAACTTGTGTCTAATCTTTTATTCGGTTTATGTATTTATACATTCTTAAGCGATTAGAATTATAAGAGACATTATGAGCGATTTCGATCACGTCATCACCCGTTTTTCTCCTGCTTTCCGACCGGTTTTTCTGCTTTCGTCGAGAAATGTGCTCAAAAACATCCACTTTGTAGGCTTGGTGTGAAAGATCTATTGTGTTAAAAAAAAAAAAAAAAAAAAAAAATGAAATTATTTTAAAAAGAAAATAAAGAACACGCACCACATTTGCCACGTTTTTTCTTAAAAAGTAACAATCCTATCAACTAACAATTTGCTGCGTCGGCTTAAGGGTCTCATTTCACATTCAAATATGTCTTTGAATCGAAATTTGAATGAAATACATGGACGTAAAAATTCGACGTAATATCTGCGTGATTCATTTTTCGATTCTAAATATCTCGACAAATAATGATCCGATCGATAACGTTCTTGGTGCAAAAGTTTTGCTATTTTATCACCTTTTACGACCATATCTTGAAATTAAAAAAATCGAAAATTTTTATATAATTTCCATCAGAGCGATTTTTTCGAGAGTACGAAAAAAATAGTTCCGGATAACCGAGGTTATTGATATTAAATAGGCTTCTTTGTCTTGTTGCATACTAAGTACATACAAAATTTCAAGTCTCTAGATCAATTCGTTCGGGAGATAAAGCGGTACTACTAGGTTATCCCGTCAACCCAAAAACTATCGCCACATTATAAGATTAAATGACAATAATGGATGATATCTCGCTTGCATTGCAATATTTTTATACGATTTTTTTTATATCTGCGTGATATCTGCGTGATTCATTTTTCGATTCTAAATATCTCGACAAATAATGATCCGATCGATAACGTTCTTGGTGCAAAAGTTTTGCTATTTTATCACCTTTTACGACCATATCTTGAAATTAAAAAAATCGAAAATTTTTATATAATTTCCATCAGAGCGATTTTTTCGAGAGTACGAAAAAAATAGTTCCGGATAACCGAGGTTATTGATATTAAATAGGCTTCTTTGTCTTGTTGCATACTAAGTACATACAAAATTTCAAGTCTCTAGATCAATTCGTTCGGGAGATAAAGCGGTACTACTAGGTTATCCCGTCAACCCAAAAACTATCGCCACATTATAAGATTAAATGACAATAATGGATGATATCTCGCTTGCATTGCAATATTTTTATACGATTTTTTTTGCACTGGATAGCTGAGATCGATGTGTATTTTTACTTTTACGATTTCGATTGCAGATATTGGGTTTCGATTTTTGAAGAGAATTTAAAATACAGTTATTTAAATTATGGCAGGAAATGTTATTTTCACACACACACAAAATGTCTAAAATTGCAAGTGGCCAGTCACCTTTGGCCATATAGTGTATTACTGTTGATTCTCTCCCCCCCCCCCCACCCCACACATTTCTCCTAAAAATAAAGCAGCATTTCAACAAAAGTATATATATATATATATATTTTTTTTTTTTTTTCTTTTTGTGGAAAAAAATAATCTTATCTAAAAGGCAGGCATTAAAATACTATTTTAAATTATTTCTCATTTTCCCATTTCACGCGCTTTTCTTTATTTTTATGCAATTTTATGCCTGCTTTGCATCTTGAAATAGCAAGAAATATATTTAAAAATGCAATTTGTCTGAAAATCGTATATCATAAATGCTTTTTGCTGTTAGTTGGAAGTATAGTAAAATATATTAAATGTAACACATATATTAGATTTTCAATAAAAAAAGCAATGCATTTACATTCTGTACACCGAGAAATCTGAATTAGATCACTTGTTTTTAATTTATGTAAATTAATTATTTAATAAACTACCTCATATCTTTCTTTCATTCAGCTTTGAATGTAATAGTATAGTCAAAAACAACTCTTGGTACAAATATATATATATATATATATATATATATATATGTATATTTTTAATCAGATATTTTTTTCCCAATTTAATTATTAGAATTATAAATCTTGATGTATTTTCAGTTCTTTGTGGAATCACTTCGAAAATACAGGAGAAAGAACGACAAACAACATTGAAGGCTGGCACAGCAAAATAAACAAGAGAGCTCACAGCCATCATTTAAACATTTATAACTTTGTTCTGCTCCTTAGACAGGAGCAGAGAGAAAATGAAGCTGTAATGCGAATGATGGATGCCGGGCATCAATTTCCAGCTGGGAAACCAAAGTACAGATTACTTGATGCCCATTTAGCGAGTTTAAAAGAGAAAATAACATGTTGAATGTAGATTCTGCCATTGCAGAATTAAGTTTCGCCTCCGATTAGAAAAAAAAAAAAAAAAAAAAATCGATAGAGGTTTTTTAGAAGGGCGACCCCGTTTAGATTGCAATGAACAAAATTCATTTTCTTGTGTTTATCAATATAATAGCAAACAGAACGGCGTGAAATACCCAATTGAATAGCAATTTCTCTCTGAGACATTGGAATTGCGGAATAATAAAGAGATACAATTTGACGTGCTACTTCTTCATTGACTAGATTCATCAAAAACGGATTTTTTCTTTAGTTTAATCGCTTTTTTTTATAGACTCTGAGTAAAAGGAAATGCAATTTAACAATAAAACGCGTGGAGTCCCGTCGAATTCGACGAGTGAAATGTTTAAAAGACCCGATCAATTTGGTTTTTAAAAAAGCAAAAGTAATTACATTATTGAATCAATATACTATAATAAATACATTTACAAACTAAATGTCAAATTTGCCAGTTACAATTTTGCATGCAAATATTCGCACATCTTCAGTTAAAATTGTAATCTGATTTCCGGCGAAATCAAGAAATTTTATTTTATATGCACTCACAGAAAAATAGTTTTATTAAAAAGAAAAAAAAATCATATTTACTATAACATTATTTTCACTAACTGAAGTCATCTGAAAGTAAAATCTCAATCTCAGTGTCCATAATGAAAAAGAAATATTGAAATGTATTATCGGGTACTACTAGGTTATCCCGTCTACCAAAAAAGTATCGCCAAACTATAAGATTAAATGCCAATAATGGATGATCGTGAATGTCACATTCAATGACATTAAATACGATTCATGTGTTAAAAATGTCATTAAGTGATTTTTATTTCGACTTTTTATTACATTTTAATTAATATTCTACTAATATTTGTTTTTTCGTTATTTAAAATAAAAATTATGTGAATATGTATAATTTGGCTATTAGTTTGGCGATTTGTATAATTTGGCGAAATTGGTCGACGGGATAACAGAGTAGTACCTAATATCGTTATGAGTAAAAATGCGATGTTTTAAATAGTGACGTCATTTTTTCTTCAAATGTTTTTTAAAAGTTACTGTTATTAGTAATATGAAAAAGGCACCCGTAATAATATTGTAATTCCCATTTATCTGGTTGATGAATGAATCATTTTCCTCATTTGAAATTTTTCTTATTTTGCTTTAGACATTAATTTTTATCATAAATTATTTTCTGTTATTTTAATTACATTATTAATATTATTTCTCAGTAAATATATATTTTTTTACCTCAATTAGTTCATAACTATACGCAATCATTTTGGAAAATAAATTTTTATTATCGAGAGAAAAGCTAAACTGAGATGCCACCATTTTGAACAAATAATGTAAAAAACATTTAAAATTAAAAATTAAATATAAAAATGGAAATAAATTAAAAAATAACTAAAATAGGCACAACTACAAATAAATAGCTTTCATTTAAAAAAATAATTATCAAAATCCGTTCAGTAGAAAATTCAGGGCTGATGACACGACATTTTTTAGCTTGTCTGAAAGAAATAGCATCGGAGGCTAATAACTGAAGAAACTTCCTTATTAAATTATATGGACGCGGTCAGCAAACTAATACATTTACAATAAATTTGTTTGAAATTTTAAATTAGTGTGGAATTATTTATTTATAAGCTCAAACAAACATATTATATTTGCCATCGCAATGAAAAAAAAAACATTCTATTGGTACGATTGTAATAAATTAAATCTAATTTACTAAATGTAGAACTAGAATTTTGCTCAAGATTTCAATTATTTAGATATTATCTAATTTAGTTACCGTGATGTTACTTCAGTAATGCTGTACTTATTTTTGCTCTAAATCATCTTTTTTTACACTGTAATTATTGATACCTAAGAATATTTGCATATGTTTTCTTAAATTCACTTTATTTCTCAATAGCTGAAGATTAATCTCAAAAGTAAGGAGGCTCTTATGTAAATAAATATGCTATTTTATGACTTGCATCGAAATATATTTTAAAAATGTATTATTTCTTAAAACTTCAATTGCATATAAATAACAAATAGTTTTGTGTTTTAAATTTTACTAAGATACTTACCTATTATCTGTTATACATTTTCATTCGTATTTGTTAATTTATTACATTTATAACTATCAAAATTACACAAGTTAGATTTCCAAGATTCAATTCTGAATGTATATAAAATTATTTAGGACTTGGGAAGCTAGAAATTAGAAACTAAGCTTATTTTAAATGAAGTAGCAAACTGCTTCTACTAACTAAGGAAACTGCAAGAAGTGTAAGCCACCGATTTTGACGAAAGAGGTATCGTTGGAAAGATCTGATCGTGAACAGTAAAAAACTTAATAGAACCACCCGTCGAAAATGAGTCGTTTTCGAGATATCCGACAATTTATGTCACGTAGCTCTAGTGCCTACTTAAAGGGGCTCAGGAGTTGAAAAATTTTCAAAAAATCGATTATTTTTTTATGATATAATTTGATTATTCAATTAATTCTTAATTCAATGCAAAAAACCGCATAAAAATATTAGCATTTTTAACGGAGTTATAAGCATTTATGTATCAATACTTATACATAGCCGCATCCATATAATTTCAACTTTAAGTCGTGTTTTCTCAAAACTTAATTTTTGACGAATAACACCAAAATTTAAAAAAAAAAAAAAAAAAAAAAAAAAAAACTATTTGATAAAAAGGCTTTTTTTTTTTTTTGCATGCATATAACATCATAATCTAGATTATAAATTAAGGATATAACTATCACTTAATAAAAACAGTATTAAAAAATCTCTCAAAGTTGAAAATTTAAAAAAACCCTAAAAAATACAACTTTTTTTCCATTAAAAATACTCAAAATATTAAACTATCTAAAATATATTGATTCAAAATCTAGATAATAATGTTATATGCATGAAAAAAAAAATAAATAAATAAGCCATTCTATCAAATAGTTTTTTTTTAAATCTTGGCGTTAGTCATCAAAAATCAAGTTTTGAGAAAAAGCGACTTAAAGTTGAAATTATGTGGATGCGGCTATGAAAGTGTTGATACATAAATGCCTATAACTCCGTTAAAAATGCAAATATTTTTATGCGGTTTTTTGCATTGAGTTAAGATTTAAATGAATAATCAAATTAGATCATTAAAAAAATCGATTTTTTGAAAAGCTTTCAACCCCTGAGCCCCCTTAAAGGGGAACCGCAAAAAAATTTAGTCTCGATTTTAACGACAGTGGTATCGCTGAAAAGATATAATTGTGAGGATTAAAAAACTCAATGTAATCACCCATTGGAAATGAGACGTTTTCGAGATATCCGACAATTTGTGCCACATAACTAATGCTGGAAACTGTATAAATAGTCGGATATCTTGTACTATGACATAAATTGTTGGATATACGGTCATTCTGATAAGGCACCTCCGTAAATTTCGGGGTTCATTGGTTGAGTATAAAGGGTAAGAACAAAGGGGTTCGCTCCTAATTTAGGCAAATGCATTTTCCATGCAGAAATAACCGATTAGCTTGAAATTTTGGATATGAGTTACGGCTGTACGTTGATAATTTTGGAGGTTCTTTGGTTAAGTATAAAGGTGAACAGACGATTCATATTCGTCCTTAAATTACATAAATGTGTTTTTATGCAGATTTATCCGATTTTCTTCAAATTTTGGATACGGGTTGTTTCTGATAAGGCAAATCCCTGAATAGTTTTGGAAGTTTAACGATTAAGCATTAAGGAAGAAATCAGGGATTGCCCCTTCAAATTACATAAATGAGTTTTTATGCAGAATTATCGGATTTGCTTCGAATTTCAGATAATTTTTGCTTTTGATAAGGCGTATCTCTGATTAGTTTTGGGGGTTCAATGATAAAGTATAAAGGTGGGAAATGGGGAAGTTAATCCCTTCACATTGTTTATCGAGGGGAATTATTCTTTCAAAAAATTAAGGCTATATTAAACAATCAGAGGCCTGCACTGGCTGGAATTTCCAGGACCGGGCCCAGACCAGCTCATTATAAAACTCAAAAGCTCGGTCTGACCCGCGCACAAATCAGTGAAAACCGGCCCGGAAAGTTCTGGCCCCTTCACAATTTCTACTATTTCTAAAACATTCAGTTTTTTATCGTATAATTAAGATTTTTTTAAAGAACCTTAAATCCTCTTCTCTTTCTTTACATAATTTTTAAAATTTTAACATTCAAATAAAAAATTAATTAGGTTTAGAATAAAAGAAAATTAAAAGCATCGTAACTTTTGAAGCTGTATAATAAAAGTAGATTTAAAAAAATATTTCTATATCATTTTATTAAAGATTTCAAATCCAAATTCATTCTCAAATTTAAAGGATCTAGTTTCCGAATACATTTCTGAATTCATTTCTTTTTCTTTCTTTCTTTCTTTCTTTTTTTTTTTTTTTTTTTAGAAAATGCATCAGATATTTTTATTTATAAACTATGTAATCAAATGGCGACAACAACATCCATTTTTTGATACAATCAATTTATGAAAATACTGTGAAAGTTAGCGTTTCGAATAGATTTCCGCAAGTGACCGCAAGGAAAAAATATCTGCAACCATTTGACAAGAATCTCTTATATCTCAAAAAGGTTATATTTTATTTACCGAAAATGAAAAACACTATTCGATTTCAAATTCCCGAAAGAAATTTATTTCGACTCGACCCGGTGTCAAAATTAAAAGTTCAGCCCGAGCCTGGCTCGGTCTCTTCATAGTTTCTCAGTTCACGGCCTGTACAAATATCAAGGAAAACTGTGCGGGTGACGCCCAATGTGGACCGACTCAATTTCGACAAAAAATTCAGGCTTTAATTAAAATACAGTTGAGATTCCTTTAAAGAATATTATTGTGTGTATACATAACAGACATCATTCAAGATTATATGATGTGGATTAGTTTTCTTGGCTTTTAATTCTTTTTTCTCTGTCATTGATTTTTACGAAGCAAACCTTCTAAAAGATAAATTATGCCATCAAAAAGCAATGTATTTTATAGTTATAACTTCAAATAGATGTATATACCGATATATATATATATATATATATATATATATATATATATATATATATATATATATATATAACCATTAATATTATTACAATATATGAACATGAACCATTGAATTTAATAAATTATAGTACATTAAACATGGAAGTAAAATATGAATATGAATACAAATGGGATTTGTATTCATAAGTATTTATCAGCATCAAATTAGTATAAGTTAGAAATAATAATAATAATAATAATAATAATAATAATAATAATAATAATAATAGTAATAAAAGAGCACAATCTTAGAACATGTATTTTTGACTAAAATACAATAGTTATGTTTCGGGAAATAAAGAAAAAAATATTTTGAATATATGATTTTTTTAAAATAAGTTACTTCCTTTTAAAATTTATATTTTAAAAATTAATATTAAAAAAGTCCTGTAAACTATATTTTTCATTAAATAAATGAAAAAGTTTTGAAATTCGAAAAATATTGTTTAGAGTTCAATTTTAAACTACCCCACTTAAAATAATAATAATAATAATAATAATAATTTAAATTTTTATAAAAATTTTATGAGAAATTTTGGGATGTGATTTTGATTGCAAATTATATTTTTAACCACCACAGACGAGGGAAAGAAATAAAATTCTAACTCAATAAATATATTTTTTAAAGATTTCCTGGAACTGTTTAAAGTAACATTATATCTTGAATAACTCACTTTTCAATTTGTGTCTAAAAATTTTTCTTTCCTGTAGTAAATTTAGAAGGGAAATATGATTCAGGACGGAGCTATTTGTTTTACTGTCACAAGGACAAGTCCATTACAATGAAGAAAAGAAATATATTAACGATATTTTAATTAAAGCAATATATTAATAATTATTATATAATAATATAATTATTATATTTATTACATATTATAATACTTAATAATTTAATTAAACATATTTGATAAATTTCTCATCTTAAAAGAGACTTAGAAAAATTTCGCGTATAGTAATTTCCGTAAAAACTTTGAAAAAGTGTTTGATTATAGCCAAAAAAAAAAAAAAAAAAAAAAAAAAAAAGTTAAAAATATTTAAAAAATAATAATAACAAAATAAAATAAAAAATAAAAAAAACATTACATACGCATTTTTTTTTTTTTTTTTTTTTTTTTTTGATAGGATTTTTTTTTTCCTCAAGAACTTTTTAAACAAACACTATAAATTATTGATTTCAAGGAAATTTTTCAAAAGAAGAAAAAATTAACCTTTTTGGCCTGTTGGATCGGATACAGTGATAGTGAAAAAGGATTATTACCTACCGGGTAGGTATTTATTTTTGGAATATATAGCTGAGTATTTGCAAAAGACTAAATTAAATAAATATCCAAAAATTGGCTATTTTCATATTTTATCGTAAAAAATTCTTAAAATCGAAAAAATTCTTGACAGCTTAAGTTGCAATGCTTCCAATACTATAATATCTTTCACTTTGATTACAGAAAAATGCCCCTTTTTTCTCCTACTGAATGAATGTCACTATCTTTTAGAATCAACATCATGCGTAAACCCTTACGAAAATAATAGTGAAAAATGAACTCATGGTGAAAAACTATTATCTCAAAAATCTATGAGATGTTACAGGAATAAGATATAATAAGTTTCTATGGAAAATTGTGGCAATTACTGAAAAAGCTTAGCTGCCTTATAAGTTAATTTTTTTTTTTTTTTTAAATAGTGTGTTTTAACTTTTTGACTGTCCCTGTAAATAAAGTAATCATGCTAGAAACTTCATTTTCAAAAGGAATCGTTCTAGGTTATACATAAGTAATTTCCTAAAATTTCATGGCAATCCGAGTATATTTACTGGAGTTAGAGTGCGGACTTTCGGCCAGACAAACCGAAAGCATAAACACGTTAAACTTTGCAGGAAAGTTTTAAAAACCTACTTTTTCTTCTTCCGAGCATCAAAATGGCTGTTGAAATAGGTCCTCTCTAGGCAAACCTACTATTTAAAAGAACGATTAATCTTTCTTCCTCTAATCCTCTTCCTGCTTGGTGGGGAAAATCTGATGAATGGTTTTCTTATTGTTTAAGAACAAAACCCGTGCCCAGCGTTGTAGAATCTGTCCGGTAGAGGGGTAGTTTCTGGGAAATATGTTGATAATTATGTACTGTATGTTGGATATGTTGTAAAATAAAAATGTTAGTTGAATGCAACTGAACGCAAATAATAAATAAAAACAAATTTTCTTTATTTTTTAATTTAATGATTGAAACCAATTATGTCAGAAAACATTATGACACATCTTACGTTTTTCTTATAATTATTAATTACAATTCATTTTGATTGGATTCATTTAAAACTGTTTTATTTATTTATTTTTATTTATTTGTGAAAAAAGTAATATGCTTAATCATTTGCTGTAATTGTCACTTTAATTTAGGCCAAATGTTTATCATTTAAAACAGGATTTTTATTCATTCATCTCCACAATATTACATTTCAAAAAATATAGTACAAAACATTTAAAAAATATATGTTAGAAAATTTTAATGTACTAACTATATTGCGTGTCTTCATTAATTTGTAATAATAATGATATTTTTTTATTACTAGCTTATATTAGTAATTAAAAAATTAATCGTTTAAAAACCTGCAGTTCTTGATAGATTTTCAGTGTTTAAACGCATTTAAATAAATAAATAAATAAATAAAAATAAAAACAGATTTAAATAATAAAAAAAAAAAGATTTTTTATAAAAACAATATATTTTTTTATTTGTTAGGATACTTATAAAATACTGAAAAATGCTATGCAGAAACATAAACCAAAATTTTAAAAGCAAACAGATATTGAGGATAATTTTAAAAATATAAAGATTAATAAATTAATTTTGTAAATAATTATTTTTGATATGCAAGAGCGTAATTTATTTATTTTTAGGCAGTAACAATTTAAATTTATCCACAATATAAAATAATTTTCCATGGAATTTTTATTGTACTTTTTGTTTTTACTTAAAATTTACATTGAAAGTCAAATTTTAAGAGGAGGGGATACAACTAAAGTCTTGCATTGGTCAAAATGTATACGACTCGAGCCCGAAAATTCTATTTATATCCCCCTGACAGAATCGGATAATATCTGTATACATATATATAGATAGGTAGATAGATATAGATAGATAGAAAGATGGAACCACAACTTGATCCTAACTCGAGAAAATGATTTGAACCACAACCTGAAATAACAAAAAATCTTCAATTATGAAAAGCGATCTTCAGTTACATCTCCTATACCAATTTTAATGTTTTATATAAAAATAAGAACATATCTTTATTCTTTAATATTCAAATATAGTATAAATTTTAAATAACGAATTCGGCTCGGATTATATATAGATATGTTTTTCTTTTTGTGCATGCAGAGTAGAAACATATGGGGGGGGGGGGTTCTGGTCAATGAAAGGCGAAGGGCAAAATGATGACATTTTTTTCGTTTAATACAAAAGTACACATGTAAATGAAATACCAAAAAATAAAAATAAAAATAGCAAACTAATGTTAAACCTAGAGAAGTTTTTTCTTTTCTTTTTTTTTTAATTTTTGTTTTCATTTTAATATGTTTTACTTTTTTTCTGAGCAAAGCTGAGCTCGATTTTTTTCGTTGCAATGTATTTTCTTTTGAAACCAGTACTAAAAGTGAAATTAAATTTATATAAATATCAGCAATCAAAATCGAAAATGTAAGCTGAAATACTCAGTTAGAATTCAACTTCAATTATTCTAAGCAAAGAAATGAGAAAAAAAAAAGCTATTAAAATAAAAGTTAGTATTTAAGAAGGATGTTCTAATAAGTTTAATATTAACATTTCAATTTTTTCGTGGGCAAGTTGTTTATATATTTATATCTCGCATTTTATGTATTTATACTCGCATTCGAACAACAGTAGCCACGTCTGATCCACTGTCAGAAAGCTATTCCTATAAGCTCCAAACCAGCCTTTCACCCCCCCCCCTTCTTTTTACCGCTCAATCGAGAACTATGTGAATATAGCAGCTACGGTTCTGAAATCTAGCATATAGACATTTAAAAAAATGGGTTTGAATATTTCACATCAACCATCGAAATAAAACACTTCATATTATACTAGGGACAATACTTATTGAACCACCCTCGTACATTGTTAATCTTAGAAAATAAATTCTAGATTGAGCTGATTTTTTGAAAATTGAACCTCCTTTTCTCTCTCGTGACTGAGATTGAGTGTGTGTGCGTGTGGGGGGGGGGAGCTTTAAAAATTATTTCGAAATGTGTCATTGCCTCAATGAAAAAAAATTTAGAAGATATGGAGAATTAAAATATAAACACTAGGTATTTAAATGTATTTTTTTTAATTCAGTTTCCCTTCTTCTTCTTCTTCTGGAGGATGGAGGGAGTGTCAACAAACTCCGAATCTATCTCTTATAGTGTTTATTTTTTTTAGATTATATATAATTTGATTAATAATAATTTTAACTACATAGAATAATTTATACATTATATAATAAAAATTATTATTATTATAAAATTACATATTAAAGTTTTATTATATTTTGTATTATATTTATATATTTTTATTTATATAATACACTAGCTTTAACCCATGCCTTCGCTCATATAGTATATGAGTTTTTCCAGTACTATTTAATTATTCTGTCGACCAATTTCACCAAATTATACAGATTGCTAAAATATTCGCTAAGTTTTGCAAGGTTACGATTAAATAATATTTCTTAAAAAAAAGAAAAAAAAAATAGATTAGCTTTGAATAAATAGAGAATCATTGACGTAATTACAAGAGAGAGAGAGAAAAGTACTTTGTACATTCAGGATTGTAATGAATAGAACGTTAGCATGCATTTTGGCAGAATGCTGGTATAACCAGAAAATGCCGTAAGATAATCGAAAAAACTTTGTTCAAATTTACCCCATTTGCTGTAGACTCGAGTATGGAATGGGACTTCTTTAAAGAGATAAAACCAATATAAAAAACCTTTTAAAGTTAAGTATTTGTTAAACCACGCTTGGTAACATAAACCTATTATACAATGCATATTATAAAAAAAAAAAACCTACTTTCCAATCATGATCAGTGGTTACAGCTAGCAGTAAATACATCTCTCATTATCACAATATTTTAGTTTAAATATATACTAAATATTATCATGATATTTTAAATTTCTGTCATTATTTTCAGTCCTGGGAACGGTCTTTCTCTGGAGAGGGGACACCAATGTATTTTATAAACTATTTTAGTGATAGTCTGCTGTAACAATTGCAAGGTAAAGCAGTATTTTTATGTTATTCGTGCGCATGTGATGAATCGATAAATATTGTTCTGATAGCCACGATTCTTATCACATTCATTTTATTTAAAACGTAAACATTTCACTCATTTCATTTAAAATACACCCGTCTAAAAAACAAATATTGAAAAAAATCTAAAATAAATAGCTTTAACACGTCATTTCATTTGTAAGAGAAATGGACACGACAGAGAACGGCTGTTTTCGTGGAGGATTAAATAAGATCAATTAAATATTTAAAATTCAGCTCGCCTAAAATGGATATATAAACAATGTTGCGGCTTCTCGGAATTTCATAAAGACAACAGAAAAAAAATTGTTTAAAACAATGCGTTTTAAACTATCATTTTAAATTTGATTAAATTTCTCTATACTATAAGTCTTATAGCACACAATAATTCAACTATAGCTTTATAGCTTTTTTTTTATTTTAATATTCACTCGTATTTATTTATTTATTTATTTATTTATTTATTTTTTTTATATATAATTGAAGAGCAACACTATCATTTGTGCTATTATTCTTAAACAAAAAATAAGTAACTTGTCAAGTGGTATTGGAATTGTAAAATTTAATGGTATATTCGAAACAATCATGCAAAAACTGTTAACTTTTAAAACTAAAAATGAAATATATATGTATGTATATTCTTTTACTAAAAAATAAAACCGACTGCAAAAACTATTGCAATATTTATACTATATATTATCAACTCTGACATAGAATCTCATATTTTAAAATCTATGTTTTTTTTTTTTTTTTTTTTTTTTTTTTCTATAATGGCCAATGTAAACACACTATTTGATATTAACCATAGCTATAGTTGCTAATCTTACTTGAAAATAAACATTTACAACATGAGAAAAAATGCTACAAAAATGGTAAAATTAAATTTTTTAAACTAAATATTAAATCGTAAAAAATCTCATAGATAATTGGATGGGTATATGTTGGATACTTATATTGAACTTAGCTTCACTTGCATAGACACCAAAAAGTCAAATTAACGTACATAAATATAATACGCATGGTAAATAGGCATGCTCTTAATTTCTTATTAATTATTATGTAAAAATATTTTTTTAATTTGCAATAGTTTTTGAAAAAGTTTTTATTTTTAATAAAAAATAATATATATACATATATATATATACATTTATTTCCCGATGATCATGAAGTATTTTGTATCTAATTGTTTCCTTGTAGAAAAGTTCCGTTATACAGAGGTTTCACTTTAGACAGGTTCCGCTATAGACAGTTCCATTTTATCAATTTTTGCTATATTTAGTTTTCTTAAGATATGGATTGTTAAAATATGTTAGCCCCCAGAAAAATTTCAGAGCCCCCCCCCCTGGCTTGACTCGCGGGTTACGGCTCTTGTGGCACTTGCTAGGCCACATTGAGAAAAATGAATGTTAACAGAAAAAAATCATTAAAAACTGTAAGTATGTTAAATGTTAAAGCGATAAATTGTTGAAATCTTTTGTTCGAAATCTTTTTTATGCCAGGAGTAAACATGGATCAAGGCTCCCCCCCTCCCCCCGCTCCTCACACACAATAAATTTTACCGACCGCAAGTATTTTATACAAAAAAGGGAAAAAATATCTATGAAAAATAATAATTAAAATCCTAGTAAGAAATACGTTAACAACAATCCATATGATTAACATTAGCTTGAGCAGTCACCTGAAGAAATTGGAACGCTAATGTTAAATGTATGGGAACGGGTTTTACTTTTTTTTTTCTCACATGCATATTAATAGTTTTAAATGACTTTTTTAATCTTGCTTAGAATAGCTGAGATTGAATTATAACCGGGATAGAGTTTAATTTTTCAATTTTAATTGCAGATTTTTTTTTTCTTTTTGCATAGAAGATTTGTGAAGATGCATAACCTGTTAATATATTTTATCGTAATAGTAAATTTAGAAATATAGAACTATTATACAGAACATTCAGTTACCACTCCATTTTGTTTATGGTTGAAAGAGTTATAGATGTAAATGCGAATTTGCGAAACAGGGAAAATCCAAAAGTAAATGTATACTATAGAAATCTTCACAAACACATGCAGATGCAAATAACAATAATAATATTTCGCTCCAAAAATCGGTAAAAATACTTCTCATAAAGTTTGAGATATTTTCAACCTTCGACGCACAATCATGGGGAAAAAAAAGTAAACATCCCCTATCAACCGTGCAATGAATTATTTTAGAAGAAAGTTGCTGTTACCAAAAGATTATAAATAAAATCTACTTTTGAATGATGTATGTAAAAATCGCTTAGGAAGTCATTTTCACATAAAATTCTTTAATTCAATACCAATGCACAAGTTTGCCGCCATAAATAGATTTTACTCCCTTCGATTATCCTAAATTCAAATTTTTATAAATTCCGTACAATTATTTTCCGAGAAATTAATTATTTTAAAACGAGCGTAATTTATAGATTGTATTTAAATTAAAGTTCTGTACTCGATTATTAAATGCTACAGAATAAATATATCTCTTCTATTAATGCATATTATTTTTTTACCAATAAGACCCTTTCAGTGGCTTAATAGGAATCGACTATTACCATCCCAAATGTTTCGTTAAATTGAGTAAAATATACATTTTTTTCTAGGCATAAATTGAGCCAAAGATTTAAAATATGTTGTTAAATTTGGTTATTGCCATTGAAAAAAAATAAAGTTTCTGTTCATTTTAATATGTAGATGCCCACCCACCTAAGCAAATTTTATATGCATGATTTAAAAGTAGACTTTATTTCCAATCCTTTGGTACTAATAACTTTCTTCTACGATAATTTATTGAAGCGTAAGTAGGTGTGTTTACATTTTGTTTTCATTTCCCATGACTGTATACTATTCTTTTCACCCAAACCATGAAATTTTCAGCTTATACAGTTTTTCACTATGCACACATACTTCTTTAACTTATTTTAGTATTTAATATTACATAATAATTTAATTGTAAAGGACCTCCTCAAAATGCACGTAAAATATAACAGTTTATAAAAATGTTAGCTCTTCATTGAGCCTTCAAATCAAATTCATATCACTTGCCCTGGTAAAAAAAAAAAAAAAAAAAAAAAAAAACCGCAGTAATACAGAACTGAAGGATATTCAAGTGATTTGGGATCGAATATATTTTTCTTTTTTCTAATCTTGAATCATAAGTAATTGTTGCATCATAACGACGAATCTCATGCATTTGAGACTAAATATAAATTCAAAAATAAATTCTAAGAAATCGGCACTTTTCGATTTCGAACAACCGTAATAAAAAATAGTTTTACTTGTAGCTTATCTGGCTAAAATTCGTTATTACAGAAGTATTTTTTTTTTTTATTAAAATCCAGGCATTCAGAATGCGAATGAAGATTCAATCTGACAAATAAATGCCAAATAACTTTTTATTACTAATCAGAGTGTAAACAGTTCTTTTACTGATGTTTCCAAAGCAATATTGAACATCCCAAATTCATTGCAATTTACAATAATTATTATTAACCAATTTTCATAATACAATATGAATTTTTTTAGCTTAAACTTTCACAACGGGATAGGAAATCTTTAAACAGTTTAAAGATTTCAAAGTTTTACTTTTAATTATTATTAAATTTTAACTTTACCAAAAATCTTATAGTATCCTATCTTATATATAAATATTTTTCATAATTTAGCAAATTCAAAATCTGTTTTCGTCTTTTTTTAATCATTAAAATATGTGTCTAAAATATTTAATGAAATCATATGAGTATATTCAAATTGATTTTGCGCAATATTATTAGCTCAGTAATATAGTTCAGCACAATAGCTTTAAATCGAAATCACAACTTTTCAGATTACTGCGTATCCTTTGACTTCTCTGCCTTAAAGAAATGATTTGGAAAAAATTGTCCATTTATAAAATAAATTACATGTTTGGAATAAAATTCTAAATAATGCAACATCACGAGGTAGAGAAAATAAAATAATAATAATAATAATAGTAATACTTTATATTAATAATAATAATGATAATATGTACAGACATTTAGTGACCTATCCTACATGAATCCCATTTGTTTTGAAATAAAAATGGCATGTGGGAGCATATATCACGAGGTCGTAAATTAGGAATTCTTGCGAAAAAACAAATGTGTTCCTAGCACTGATTTAAGTTTCAATCTACTGTGACGTCATCAAAATGGCGTACCTAGATATATATCATAGGGATGTTAATCAGGATTTCGTCGAAAGTAAAATGCTTTAGCACTGGATTTAAGTCCCCCTGATTTAAGTCCCATCTAAGGCTCCTATATATCGGGCTGAATCACGCCTCCATTAAGTTGCCAAAACGGTTGCCTGATTTGGCGCCTTATCGCGCAGATGGTGAGGCGAAAATTCCATAAATGACGGAACGGGGAAATTATTTTCTCACTTGCCGGCTTCGAAGAACCGGTTTGTTGTATACAAGTGATTAGGTTGGCGCGATATTTGGCTAAGTTTTCCAATCCAGATTTATTCTTTTAAGTATTTATACACAAATTATTCCCCTTAATTTCATTTATATGGAATTTAAATACTCTAAATCCTTTCCTGAACAGGTCGGAATAATTTTCTGCTAAACAACCGTCTATTTTTAACGATTTTGTAGCTATAAAGTCATTCAAACGTTTCTCGCCCCATAGGAATCAATGGGAAACAAACGGTAACTGGGAAACAAGATGCTTGCCGATTCAGCCTGTGTTATAGGAGCCCTAGTCCCATCTACTATGACGTCAGCAAAATGACGTATAGCGGGATCTTAATCAGTGGGACCTTAATCAGGGTCTCGACGAAAGTAAAATTCTCTGTGACTGGATTTAGGTCCCGGTCTGATAGCGGGATGTATATCAGTGGGACGTTAATCAGGGTTTCGTGAAAAGTGAAATGCTCAAGCACTGGATTTATATCCCGGTTTCTTGTGACGTCAAAATGACGTACCGGGACCTTAATCAGTGGGACCTTAATCAGCGCCCCCGGTGATAGTACACATCAAAACAAACAATATTTAATCTATTGTTAAATCTATCTTTGTATCTAATTAAATGCTTGCAAAAGCTTAGACTTAAATTTTGAGCTCAAATTCTAAATCGATGGGAGGGATTAAGAAGCGCAAACTGAAATGTGTTCAGGAGTTGAAATGTTACCCCCTCCCACACACCCCTCGAACACAATTCAATTTTCCGCTACTTAATTTCCGCACAACGATGCAATTAAGTGGCGGATTTTGAGTACAAAATTTAAGTTTAAACTTTTACAAGCATTTAATTAGATACAAAAAATAGCGGTTAAAAACAATTGTTGGTTACTCTAAAGTTTAAGGCGCCCTCTGACGGAATTTTTTGAAAGATATCTTTAAAATTTATTTTCAAGGATGTATTAACATAAAGAATAGTTTTTGCGAAAACCGACCAATTTTTTCTGTTTTTTATAATCATTTGAAATTTGAACCTCCCCCTCCCCATTGACACAGTTCAGTTTGCGTTACTTAACCACTCTCAACGATTCAGATTTTTATCTAAAAATTCAAATGTATGTCTAAGCTTCTAAAAAAAAATTTATGAGATGCAAAAAATAACTGTAAAAAGTAGTTGTATGTTACTCCAAAGTCTAAAGCGCCTTCTACCGGCTTTTTTTGAATTTTATCTTTATAATTTATTTTTAAGATAATACTGACATAAGGATTAATTTTAGTGAAAATCGTAAATCAATTGACCAATTTTTTCGTTTTTAGGTGCGTTCGTAATTATGTAAATACGTAGCACCTATTGTTGTCGCTCAGTCCGTCCGTCTGTCCGTCTGTCTGTCCGTCTGTCTGTCCGTCTGTCTGTCCGTCTGTCCGTCTGTCTGTCCGCATATAACAACGCAAAAACTACCCAACCGAATCGTTTGAAATTTAAAATACATAATTATTACATAATTTTATCGAGTCATTTCAAATTTTATGAAAATTGGATGCATAGATCAATTACAGGGACAATCAAAAGTATTCCGTTACATTACGGTCAATGGGGAAAAAAGTTTCAAATGCATTTTAATCGTTTGAAATTTAAAATACATAGTTATTACATAATTGTGTCGAGTTATTTCAATTTTTTTGATAATCGGGTGCATAATCAATTACAGAGACAATCAAAAGTATTCAATTACATTATTGTCAATGGGGAAAAAGTTTCAAATGTATTTTATACGTTTGAAATTTAAAATACATAGTTATTACATAATTTTGTCGAGTTATTTCAAATTTTATGAAAGTCGGATGCATAGATCAATTACAGGGGCAATCAAAAGTATTCCGTTACATTACGGTCAATGGGGAAAAAAGTTTCAAATTCATTTTAATCGTTTGAAATTTAAAATACATAGTTATTACATAATTTTGTCGAGTTATTTCAAATTTTATGAAAATCGTATGCATAGATCACTTACAGGGACAATCAAAAGTTTCCGTTACATTACGGTCAATGGGGAAAATGTTTCAAATGCATTTTAATGGTGTTGCACTCATTCGAACTTAATAAAATTTATATACAATATAAAGTACATATTATAATATGCATCTTACATAATTTGTGATGCAAAGAACATTTGTTATTGATTTACAAGGCCACACAAAAGTATTCCATTACATAATGGTATAGGGAGAACATTGTTTGATGAACGTTTTAATTGTAATTCACTATTTGCAATTTTATGAGATTGATATATGAGAGTAATATTTTTAAAACTTCATTATCGTACGAACGCACCTCGTTTGCTACGCTTCACGTGCAATTTCCAACTTGTTCATTCTGGGATACCAAGCATAAGAGGCTCAGTTAAAACAATTTATCAAAACTTACCTTTATTATATTTTATTGTTTACACATGCAATTAAATTTTAATTTTAACAATTTAGACAACTGAGTTTTATAGAAATGCTATTTTGTTAATTTTATTATAAATAATTTTACAGGTTTATTATAAATCAATGAAATAGTTCCTACTTAAGTTTTTTCTTTCTTAAAAGTTCGACAGATTCCACCTCATTTTAGTAAAGAACATTTTAATGTTTTTTACAGTGAAAATAGCATATATGGATATATAACACTTAATGTTTTAATGAGGGATTGCAGAAAGAAATTTAGTTATACAATCGTCTATGAATAATGATAACGAAGTATGTTTTCAGTAGTATTATACTTTTTCTCATGTTTAATTAAATCTTAGTATACTGGTTAAAATTGTGTGAAGCATTTATCCTTCATTTACAAGAACACACAAAATAATGTGTTCTTTTGAAGTACATTTTCTATAATTCATATTATGTTATTTAAAATGCATTTTTATATCTTTCATAGTGAAAATAAAGCATATATCACTTAATGTTCGTTTGTAAAACCACACAAACAATTATAGATAAATAAGTGTGCATGAGCAATAATTACAAGAATTATGTTTTCGGTTGAATTGTTCTTTTTAGCTACGTTCATAATTATATAAATACATAGCGCCTATAGTCGTCGTTCAATCCGCCCGTCTGTGCGTCCGCATATAACATTGCAAAAACTACCCGACCGAATTGTTTGAAATTTCAAATGCATAATTGTTACATAATTTTATCGAGTCGTTTGAAATTTTATGAATATCGGATATATAGTTCGATTACAGGAACAATCAAAATTATTTCGTTACATTACGATCAGTGGGAAAAAAATAGTTTCAAGTGCATTTTAATGATTTTACACTCTTTCGAACGTAATAAAATTGATATGAAAATATGAAATATATACTAAAATATAGATTTTGTACAATTTGTGGTGTAAACAATATTTCTTATTAATTTACAGGACCACAGAAAAACATACCATTAGGTAACGGTAATGGGGAAACATTGTTTCGGGTACGTTTTCATTATGTTAAACTAGTTCACATTTTACGAAATTTATGTATGTTGCTGAGGTCTAGTTGAGGTGATTTCGTGAATAATAGAAAGTAGATAGTATTTGCATGGACATATACCAAGAAAAGGAATTGATTAAAACTACGAAACATGTTTTGTTGAGTGCATTTTGGTTGTGTTAAGCGAATTTTTTAGTTAAAGTAAAAAATCGGTTTTGTTGCTTAGACAAAAAAATATTGTTAACATTCTTATAAAATTTTAACAAAATTTCAACAATTTTATTTCAGTTTTACTGAAATCTTGTAATTTCAATTTGTAATTCCAACAAAATTTTGTTGTTTTTTGCAAATTTTAATTGGTGTGCAGTAGCCATAACTCTCTCACGTAATTTTGTTTAATTGACTTATATAGCTATAAAGAATTAACATAATTTTGTAAAAGAAAAACTTTTGAAATTGAGACAGATTAATGACGTTATTATTACGTTATTATGCATTTCGAATGAAAATTGTAGACGGAAAATTAAAAAAAAATCAACAATATTTATAAAAAATCAACAATTTTTTTGTTTATTCAAAGAAAATTTCCATTGACCCATATTTAAACGGAAAGATTTGTTAGATCAAACAAATTTTTGTTGATTCAACAAAGCTTTTTTCTAGGTGTACAAAATATTTCGCATACTATACTATATCTGAATATTTTTAAAATTTCATTATTGTACAAACGCACCACATCTGCTACTTTTGACGTGCAATTTCTGAGTCTTACTTTTTTTCATGTTTAAATTAATCTTCGTATGTTAGTTTAAATTGTATGTAGCATTTATTGTCCATTTATACAAAATAATTCGATTGTATTATTCTCATAATTGATAGAGATTGTTTGATGTACGCATTTTAAAATTCATATATTATTAAAGTGCAGTTTAACACATTTTATAGTGAAAATAAAACATATAAGGCTTAATGTTCATTTGAAAAATCGCACGAAGAAATTTAGCTATATATTTGTTTTTGAGCAATAATTGCAAGAAGTATATATTTAGTTGTATTGTTCTTTTTCTCATTTTTAATTAATTCTTAGTACGGCTGGTTTAAATTGTGTGTAGCACTTATTACTGATTTGCAAGTATATGTAAAATAATTCGATAATATTACTCCCGAAGTAGATATCGATTGTTTGAAGTTTGTTTTATAAAATTCATACATGTCATTAAAATGTACGATAATATCTTTCACGATGAAAATAGCACAAATAACTTTTAATATTCCTATGTATTAACAGAAAAAAAAAGATAGGTTAATGTTTATCAGCAGTAGTTACAAAAAGTATGTTTTCCCTTTTACTATCGTCCTTGATTCTGTTAATTTAATCAAAAAAGGCTTAATATCTGTACAGGGTTGCTCCAAAATTATCGTAAAATCGAGGTTATCGGCAAATCGAGAAACGCAAATTGATAAATTAAAAACTCTATAAATGTTGATTATTAATTTTTGAAAAACTTATGTACCAATGGTAGTTATTGTATATTTTGTCTTTTGCTGCACATTTTTTAACGCATTAAATGCACAGAAAATTATTAGCCAGATATGATTTTTCTTTCACATAACAATTAAAGTGTCTTGACTAAAAAATAACTTTACGTTACGTAAGCCAGTAATAAAAAAATCAGATGTATCTTTGTACGGTCAGATACAAATAATCTCAGCTGCAATTTTTAGGTGCGTTCGTAATTTTATAAGTACGTAGCACCTATAGTCGTCCTTCAGTTCGTCCGTCTGTATGCATATAACAGAGCAAAAACTATCCAATCGAATCGAAATTTAAAATATATAATTATTACATAATGTTGTCAAGTCATTTCAAATTTTATGAAAATCAGACGTATGGTTTAATTACAGAGATAATCAAAAGCATCCAATTACACTACTGTTAAAGGGGAAAAAATAGTTTCAAGTGCATTTTAATGATGTTATACTCTTTCGAACATAATAGAATTGATAGGCATCTATGAAGTATATACTAAAAAATACATTGTGCACAAACTGTGGTGCAAAGAATATTTGTTATTAATATACAGATATTCACAAAAGTATAATGCTAAATGTAACTCTCAAACAAATATTATTTTAACCAAAATATCATTGATCTTCAATAAAAACACTTTAAATTTTTGCAAAATTTTGCATTTTATCAGTGTGCCATTTCAATTGTCTTATTTTCGAAGGTTAAGCTATTCCACCAGTAAAGAATTTATTTGTCGCTGAAGTGAAAATGATGCACTTCTATAAAACTTATTTTCGCTTAAGACTTAATATACAAGCTTTTATTTTATATAAAATGACGTCATTTGTATCCACTGAAAAATTCCGCATTTATGATTCAGTCTTAGACAACATGTATAGAAAATAATGCATATGACGTCACTCTTGCGGAATAATACAGAAACCCAACAAAAAGTGACATCGTAAACTCGATTAAAAAAATCGGTTATCTAACAATATATGAGCTTTCATTTGTTTCTAACATGGATATGGATATTTAAACATAAATATAGTTTATAATAACTTCGTGTTTTATCAGAAATCATTCGTTTATATTGTTTTATTATTGTTAAATAACAATATATATAGCTTATAGTTATATATTGTTAAATAGCATATATTTAAATTGTACTTTTTTTTCAGTTGTTATGAGAAAATGTCAACGAAGAGATATAGTAATGTACTATTTTCTGACTTTTTTCCCTAAACTTTCTACAGGAATGAAGTACTTCAGATGCTACAATTACATAAATAACATCAAAATTTACACAAAGAAAACAAAAATCCCCAAAATAAATTGAGATGCAGTTTTTAAACTAATTGCAGTTAAAAGTACTTCTTTCCCTTATTCAAAGCTACGATTGAAAATTTGCAATGCTTAGAAATATAAACAAGTTGGAAATTGCAGATTAAGCATAGCAAGTGAGGTGCGTCCGTATAACTGCCGAGATATTATCAAATACCCAATAAAAATGAAAATTTAAATTTTTTCTTCTTTTTACCACAAAATCCTTTGATAATCTGTAGTTTACAAACGTGAACGTGCGAGCAGTTATTAGGTTGCATAATCTATAAATGAAAGATTCTGATTATAACTGTCACACTAAACTGATATTTAAAGATTTGTTTAACTCGAAAAACACATGTAGAATAAAGAAAATTTTTATTTTTTTTTAGGTGCGTTCGTAATTATGTAAATAAGTAGCACCTATAGTTGTCGTTCAGTCCGTCCGTCTGTCCGCATATAACAACGCAAAAACTACCCAACCGAATCTTTTGAAATTAAAAATATATAATTATGGATGGATAGATCAATTACAGGGACGATCACGTTACATTCCGTTACATTACGGTCAATGGGGGAAGATGTTGCAAATGCATTTTAATCATTTTAAATTTAAATTACATACTTATTACATAATTTTGTCAAGTCATTTCATTTTTTTTTTTAATTAGGATGCATAGATCAAATACAGGGACAATCAAAAGTACTCTGTTACATTACAGTCAATGGAAAAAAAAGTTTCAAATGCATTTTAATAATATTACACTCATTCGAACATAATAATATTGATATGCATCATAAAGTACATATTATAATATAGATTTTGCATAATCTGTTGTGCAAAGAACATTTGTTATTGATTTACAAGGCCACACAAAAGTATTCCATTACATAATGAGTATAGAGAGAACATTGTTTGTTGCGCATTTTAATTGTAATTAACTATTTACAATTTTATGAGATTGATATATGTGAGTGATACTTTTAAAACTTCATTATCGTACGAACGCACCTCATTTGCTACGCTTCACGAGCAATTTCCAACTTGTTTATAATCATTTGAAATTTGAACCTCCCCCCACAGTTCACTTTACGCTACTTAACCACTCCCAACGATTTAGATTTTGAGCTCAAAATTTGTGTCTAAGCTTCTAAAAAAAATTGAATGAGATGCAAAAAATAATGGTAAAAAAATATTTGTTCGTTACTCCAAAGTCTAAAGCGTCCTCTATCGGTATATTTTTAAATTTATCCTTATAATTTATTTTGGAGACAATACTGACATAAAGAATAGTTTTTGTGAAAACCGCAAACGAATCGACCAATTTTTTTGTTTTTTATAATCATATAAATTTTTGGACCCCAAGTTTTAATGGCGCGTATCTCCTTCGGAAGACGTTTGGGACCCTTACTTTCCTGTTTAATATTGTTTGACTTGATGTGTACTATCACCCCTTAAAATTTGTACCATGAGTTTAGAAACACCTTGTATATATATATATATA
The DNA here is from genome assembly GCA_964019185.1 of Maratus speculifer. Classification (NCBI taxonomy): domain Eukaryota; kingdom Metazoa; phylum Arthropoda; class Arachnida; order Araneae; family Salticidae; genus Maratus; species Maratus speculifer. Next base: position 288,427,739 of record OZ025289.1, read on the forward strand.
TATAAATATGTCAACATTTGAACGGAGTGTGTCTTTGGGGTCTGGGGATCATGATCGGTGAAAATATACCAAAATTTTCTGGAAATGCTTTTCTCCGGACGGCTGCAATAGGTAGCTTTTTACTTTTTGTAATGAAAGGTATCTAAAATGCATTACTCAATTATATTATAAAAAATTATAATAAAATAAAATTTTGCCATAATATTAAAAATAATTCTTTAAAGATAATTATAATATAAGATAACAATCATAACTTAAAATAAATGATAAATATACTTATATAAAAAATATTGAATTATATTCTATATTATTATCTTTGAATATTATAAAAAAATCGCAACTTAAATTTACGTCAAATATCTGCCTTAAAAATATATTAAACGAATCGTCATTGCAGTTAATGGGAAAGTATTAAAAAAAATTGGATAAATGATAAATAGATACCTAAAAAACTTAAATTATTTTTTATGCTTAAAACAAAGGTTAAGTTTAAAGAAACCAAAATTATTGCTTCTTTTATTCATTGCATTTCGAAATATTTGATGTATTAAAGTAAATAACCATATAACACTACATTCTAAAACACATTAAAATGAAGAAGGAACTTTATTGCATTAACGAAATCTTCCAATTTCTTACGTGGCGTATAAATTAAAAACGATTAGAAAAATAAATCTGACCTTCATTTTCCAGCAGAGTTATTATCGTCAGGTTGAACACAAAGGTGATAATGAAAATGTCAATAATATTACTTCATCTTTGTGAAAAACAGTGGGTTTTGAAAATCAAGAAAGATTTGTAAACAAGTTTTTGTGGGAATGCTTTTACTAATTAAAACTTTTATAGGCCATTTTCACCATTCGCTTACATTTCATGGTAACGGACTTGACAAGTAACGGATTTGACATTTCAAATAGAACTAAAAAAACTATTAAAATGAACTAGCTTGTATATTTTCTAACTTATATAATAAATTACATACCTTCTAAAACTATTTAGTAAACTTACTTAGCAGTTTGCATTCCATCGCTTACATTTCATGGTAACGCACTTGACAAGTAACAGACTTGACATTTCAAATAAAACTATTAGAAATGAACTAGCTTGTATAATTTATAACTTAGATTATAATACACATACCTTCTGAAACTATTTAGTGGAGAAAATTTAATTACAAAAGTGCAAAAATCATTATTTTAATATCAAAATTTACAATAACAGACTTGACAGTGAAAAAAAGTACCAACCTTGATAAAAGCTTATTCTTGCCACTATTACTTTGCTTCACAATTGAAGAGTAAAAAATGACAAGTAGTAATTGCGTGAAAAGTTTAACTATATCGCCAAATATTCGCTGCTAACTTTAGGCGGTATTCGAAACATATTTTGACTAAAATAATCACAAGATAACGGACTTGACAAAAAGTGAGGGACAAAAGGTTTCTGGCAATTTCTTAAAGAAAATATCTTTTGTAATACTTTTTTTTATTAATATAGAACACTAACAGTTCATATTTAAAATAATTAAACCTTTTTATTTAAAAAAAAACAGTTAAAACATAAGACTTGGAATGGGACAGGTATTTTTTCTTAGAATCAAAATTTTAAAGATTTATATCTCAAAAATTTTTATTGATTTTTTTTAATTTTTCATGTTAGAAATATTCACTATAATCTTATTTAGCTAATGCATAGCTCAAATCAAACTTTAAATATTAATTCATGTTTGAATATTCTTTTTTTACTCTGGGGCAGCATGTGTAAGCGAAATTTGAAAATGGCCCTTATAATATGATAATTCGATTGTTGGAAAAAATTTGGAATCAACATGCATGGTAAAGTACCGTGCTAAAACCAATTATAGATCGACATAATATAATAATCCTATGAAAATTTGTAAATCGGTTGAAATCAAAGTATTTATTGCATAAGTATATGAGATAATATTTAAAACACGAAAGAATTACATACAGTTACATACAGCGGATACAGTTAGTGGCATGAAATAAAGCATTTCATGCTACTAACTGTATCCTTTCGATGTTAGTCATCAGTGGTATGAATACTTCAGAATGTGATATGAATAATCGATTTAAAGTGAAATTGAATGTTACAGTATCCGGTATGCACTATTTGAGAAATCTATTGTTATTGTAAAAGATTAAGATGCTGTATAGTACCGTCTCATACAAGATTTCAACATATATATTCGTCAGTGATAATGTACATAGTCTGTTATACATCCGTTTTAATCATTTCATTTATTAAAGGAAAAAAACTGCAATTCTTCAAAAGCTTTCTTTTTTTTGTATTTTGTTTGGAATACTTAAAAAAAATCCAATAACAACAACCAAAACAAAAGAAAATGCAATTTTATACATTGATGAAAGCTGTACAACTACAATTTCGGATTACATTTGAATGTTTGACTAATACATTAGTAATATATGAATAAATGTTATCCTAAAATTTCTATATCTTTAAATTTAAGAGCCTAATTATTTTTTGAAATTGTTATTCAATTAAGAAAGATGATCTTTAAAGAATATTTTTTTAATCAGAAAGATATTTCTTGAAGATTCAAATATGATAATACATAATTTTACATCATTCCACGTAATATTTTTGAGTTTTACCTATAAAACTACAATTGATTAAATATGAATTTAACATTGGGAGTTCCAAACTATAAACATGTATAATTCTTTAACTATTTCACCAAATGTCTTTCCCCTTGAAAATAAAATGTGCCGAAGTATCATAATATGTCAAAATTAAGTATCATTATTTAAAATACTATTTGTTATAATTTTTATATGTAAACGACCTTCAAAATGTAAGTACAGCATTAACTGTCAGACGCTATTACTAATCGATTGCTGCGAATCATATTTTATACGCTAATTGCATAGAAATGGAACAAGGGTTGTCCTTAACTATGTAGGACTGTGTATAATTATCTTTTATATTACAGTATACTGTTATTTAGCACATATGCATTGCTTAAATGAATTGATTGTATTAATTTTATTACCGAAACGCTTTGCATACAAGCTCTTGAAACTGCCTAGTTAAGGTTAATATATGAACTATTTGTATCAGTATATAGTAATGTGAATACACTAGGTATTTGGGTATGTCCCAATACTACACATGGGTCAATTCTAATTCTGCCGAACCAATTGATCATGGCCGTCCAATAGCATATATATGCATTCGTAGTAAATTGAAGAGCAAAATGAATTAATGAATTCTATGGGAATCTGTGAATCTTCTGATCTGGAATTCTCGTATACATAGGCATTATTGAAACATCTGTTTACATTTAAACTAAAGGAGGCATATATCGTCATACGTCTTTTTCTTTCTTTTTAACCAATTTTAATGAATATTTTTCAATTACAAAAGGGTTGTGTGTATATCAGACAGTACTATCTATTTAGAAACATTTAATTTTTGTATGCTTTATTTTTAATTTATTAAATTTTCAAAGGGATTATTTGAAAATGGCGACAATCGATTTTTAGGATTTTGTTCATCTGACAAAACCCTATTCGTATCTGTCCTCCTCCAAATTTAATCCTCATTGTGTATTTACTGCTGAATACCTCACGTCAGACAAATCATAAAATTTTATAAATCTCTGTTAGTTTGATTAAACCGATTTTATCAATGTTATTCATTTATTTTTGCGATTTGAATTTTTAAAGACTTCCTTAATTTCAATATCTCTCGTGTAGATATCATAGCTTGGAGGAAGAATGTCTCGTGAGTAAACCGAATGTTCATAACTCAAACCGCATTGCTGGAAATTGGAATTTTCATACTAAGATAGATTTAATAAAAAAAATCGTATACATAAGTACATAATATTTTGCAAATTTAAAGGTTTATATTATTTTTTTTCTCAAATATGCATAGTAATCTTTGGAAATATAATTTTTTTCTATTTTAAAAACTATTGCAAATTATTACCAGTTCAACATTTCAAATTTCGTTTAGACATTTTTTTTTGTTTTTAGAAATTTAAAATTTTATTTATAACTCCGATATATTTTTTAAGTTTCGGATTAAAAAATGGAATTTTGGATTTTATTTAAATAATTATAAATTAACATTGGACTAATTAATTAAATTATAAGTTGTTTTGAAAGAAATATTAAACGAAATCCTCTGTGTAATATTTGATCAAACTTACCCACTTGTTTTGCATTGTTTCAATGAAATAATAAATAATGGGGACTATTTTATTTTTACTGACTAAAGATACTTCGTTTGATATATCGTTAATAATCCTTGACGGAACTCCGTGTGTATAATAATAATAATAATAATAAAATTTAAATTAATAAAATTTCACAACCCCCTTCCTTAACTTTTTAAGTAAATACGTAACTAAAATCTGGGAATAAGAACTATGAACGGGACTATTTATAGAATTTACACCATTTTATGTAATTTAAATAAAAGTATTTAAACGTCTGAAACTATTTAAGAATTCTGGACGTTCCATTTTAAATGCGGAGACATTTAAAATCGAGGAAGCTTAAAAATTCATGATTTATAAATGCAGATGTACGTTATAAGCTGCATATGGAGCAACTTTTACATAAGATTAATTTTATAATATATTGATATCAAAATATTTCACTCTTACTCAGTTCCTTTGCAAATTGCAAAATGAAAAAAATGAATTTTATTGAAAGTAAATAAATATTGTAAATAGTATTTTAAATCAAATTTTTGAATTGATTGAAAAATTGAATATTTGAAATTATTTGAAATTGAATTTGAATATTGAATTTGAAAAATTTATATTTCTATCTTAAATTTAATTTTATCTATAACTTTAACCAGGATGTAATTTTTTATTTAAAACTCCTTTTCACTTACTGATATCCGCGCTTCATGTATCAATAATAATAAAAAAATACTTTAAAGCATGAAAATGCATATATGGTATAATATCCATATTTACTCTCTTAAAAAACTAAAATATAATATTTTTCATTTCATCAGTTTTGAAATTGGACGCGAAATCTTAAATAAAAATTGCATTAACGATCAAAATTGCCATCATTTTACGGGGAACTTGGCTGAAATCATACATTACTATTCAGAAATTCATATTAATATATTCATTCATTATGATTATGTCTAAATGATGTCGAATCTGTAAGATGTTGAAAATTTTACTGCTAAATTGAAAAGTGCATGGAAAAAAAATGACGTTATTTTGACGGTACTACACAGATTTATTTCGGTTTTATGTACGTGAAGGCACTTTTATGACGACATTTTCTATGGTAAAGAATTTTTCTTTTGCATTTCATTTCCTTGTTTTTGGCAACGAAAGGGTGCGATAGTGGATTAAAATGACGTTATATTTTATACATATGAGCATTTTCATTGATAAAACAAAAATTTTACTACTAATGCGTCTATTTCTATTAACACCGGAACAGATTCTTGTACATATGAAAGTAAACATTTATTTATGTTTATTACACCTATTTAATACTTAAAATGAATAATGATAAAATGTGTCCATGTTCATTGAATAAATAGTTAAATATTAAAAAATGACTAACAATCAAAATTATGAATACAAAACATGGCTGTGAGTAACACGCTGATGTCTTATTAAAGGTGACAAAAATCTGGCCAATTAATTTGGCGTTGACTGCATTTTTCAACCTTTTATAAACATTGTACAATTTCATTTTTTTTATTACTTACCCATCATACATAGTATAGGGTAAGTCTTGCAATCGTTTTGAAAATCGAAATTTTTTTTTGACGGATTTACACGTTTTAGATAGTGGAGATTCCGAAAAACATATTTTTAGAAAAAAAATTTTGCCGTCCGTCTGTCTGTCTGTCTGTCTGTAAACGCTCTATCTCCCGAACAAACTGAGATAGAGACTTGAAATTTTGTATGTAGTTAGTATGTAAGTATGTCTATTTTTTTCGGACTCTCGAAAAATGCGTTCTGATGAAAGGTACATAAAAATTTTCGAATTTTTTTGTTCCAAAGAATGGACGTAAAAGGCAATAAAATAACACACATTTTGCATATAGAACGAAGTCTATCGGATTATTAGTTGCCGAGATATTTGTAATCCTGTTTTCCCCATTCTTCGATTTTTCATGACCCTGTATTTCATTCAAATTTCAATTCAGAGGTATATTTTAATTAGAAATGAGACGCTTCATCCGACGCAGTTAATTGTTAGTTAATAGAATTATTATTTTTGGAGTTATAAGGATGTTTCTTTTACGCAGTTCGGTACTACTTGAGTAGTTTGGCGTTTTATATAATTTGTCGAAATTGGTACATCAGCAGTTCTTTAATATAGCATTACTATGTATATTAACAATATTTAAATTTTGTTTATGAATTGCAATGCATTGTATAAATAGTTTCACATGTTTTATTTTCATATACATATCCATGATGGGTAAGTATTACGGTGGCCCCCAACGACTAGTTTTATCGGCGAATAAGAAAAAAATGTTCTTTAATATGCAGTTTGTTGGATAACTATTTCTCAATTTACTGTTTATTTTACTGTTTTTAAATAACAATTTTGATGTATGATTTTTATAATATCCATCTCCACTGCGTATATCCAATTTACGAAAGATAAATGCACACGAATTTAACAAAACATAAATAGTTCAGCCTATTATTTTGTATAGTATGGCACAGTCAAATTAAAACTTCAAAAATATGCAAATAAATAAATAGTGTTAATATAAATAAAACACAAATTTCCCTGATATGCAATCAATCAAAAATGGTGCCTTAAGTATCGGCAATAGCTAAGGTTGTTGATTTCTAGCATAACTAATACGAAAGTATTCAGTTGATAAATTTCAGAAATTTATTTGAATACATTATTTATATTTTTGACGAAAACGGCTACGGTAAAGTACTGAAAATAAGTCCCACTCCCTTTTGCAGACAGGATATTCTAATAAATTTGAGGAATGATTATAATCAGAATTTTTATGAAATAGTAGGCAAAAATAAGAGGCTGAGATGATACATTTTACATTTATAAATTATCCAGGATTATACAGCTTGCAAAATAAATGATTGGGGATAGACTTGTATTTAAAGGGGGTACAGCAGGGTATGTACAAAAATATATTAAAATTAAAAATATCTGCTGATGTTAACAACAAATCGGAAATTGCACGTCAAGCGCATCAAATGAGGTACGTACGAAAAACAATGAAGTTTTAAAAATATTCAGGTCTTGGTGTAATAGTAAACAGTACTCGCAGTACCGAATAAAGTACAATAGTCGAAATCTTATGTGTGTTACTGTAAATACTATCTGCTTTCTATTATAGAAGAAATAACTTATAGTAAACCTCAGCGACATATATCAATTTCATAAAATGGGAAATAGTTTAATGTAATTAAAACGCGCCCCAAACAATTTTTCTCTCTATACCATTATGTACTGGAATACTTTTGTGTGTCCCTGTAAATTATTAACAACTATATTTATTGTACCACAGATTGTACAAAACGTATATTTCAGTATATTCTTCATAGATGCATAGCAACTTTATTAATTTGTTCGACCGCGTGTAACACCATTATAATGCACTTGAAAAAAAATTACCCATTGGCCGTAATGTAAAGGAATACTTTTTGATTGTTCCGTTCATTAAACAATGCAACCAATTTTCATAAAATTTGAAGTAACTCGGCCAAATTATGCAAAAGTTATATATTTTTTAAATTTCAAACGATTTGTTTGGGTAGTTTTTGCTCTGTTATATGCAGACCGACAGACAGACGGACGGACTGAATGACAACCACAGGTGCTTCATATTTACATATTTAAAAATACACCTAATATATATATATATATATATATATATATATATATATATATATATATATATTCATCTATTTACTGCAATCCGGCAAACAAGATTGCCATCTTCTAGCATAAGTAAAATAAGTTAATTTTTTCTAAACGTTCTTAATTGCAAAGCTATAGAACAAAGAAGAAATTTTTTTTTTATGAAGACTGAATAACAAAAGATGCATTGAAAAAAAAATATACTTAAACTATATAATTAGAAGGATTTCACTATATGAAGGCAATTTGGAACAAACTGCGTCATTTAGCAAAACAAAATACTTGATCATTTGAATAAATTAATTTGTTCTTAATAAGCTTTGAATTAAAATTACGTTTTTCCATTTTCGAAAATAACAACTTTTAATATTTCGCCTTTAGAATTACAAGTTGAAATCAACTGTATGTGTAAGTAATTTCACGCGAAGAATAAGATATTCTCTCGTTATAAAAACAATTGCTGATTCTGTAAGTTCTCGGGAAGTGCTTTGAAATTCAACACCTTTGCGTGAGGCATGGATAATGGAAATTTCCAGGGAGAAATATTTCCGCTTGGGCCATTTTTCTGTGTTATGCTAGAATGAATCATGAAGATTAATGAGAACCTTAATGAAAAATTACAGATATATAGCTGCATACTCCCTAAGGCAGTATTCGAGAAAAAGTTTTAAAAAAGAGCGTTTAAGATGAACAACTAACTATATTAACATTTCATGTTTCGTTTAATACTACATGGAAAACAAATAGCCATTAACAGAAAATTATGTTTATTACAAACTTTTTCTTTCTCCCCCCTCCCTTTGTTGAATAAAGTAAGTACGTAACACAACTTATTAAGTAAACATATGGTAAAGTGCAGTTACGTTTATTTTTGTATGCTTTATAGATGTATTTCTTTCTTTAAAGCATGAGTATGCATGACGTTATATTTTAATTTAAAAAACTGGCTGTGTACTGAAATATATGTGAACAAAAAACTATAAAATAGTGTGTATAAAAGTTTCAAGTGATTAAAATTGCGCTATGCTAGATTGAAAAATATTTTTTCATTGATAAAATTTATAATAATAATAATAATAATAATAATAATAATAATAATAATAATAATAATAATAATAATAATAATAATAATAATAATAATAATAATAATAATAATAATAATAAAACATTTCAAGAAAATACAATAATCCCTTTTTATTTATTTTTTGATTTTTGATTATTATTATTATTTGTTACTTGTAATTACAAAGAATAAAATAAGAGCCTCAATTGATTACTTTCTGTTGACTATTTTATGTTGATTATATTACCTATAAATGATTAATTTATTTTGAAAAATAAAAATTTTAAAAATTTGATGAATTAAATTTAATTTTTCAATAAAAAGATGCATATTATTTTTTATAAATTTCAAGAAAGTCTTTCAATACATAATTTATATTTTTCATAAAGTTGTTATTTCTCTTGTTAGTAAATTATCTAAAAAACGATATATAATGAAAAATATCTGGCAATGTTAAAGAAATAATGATAAAATAACATATGTTTTGTAAACCCGCAAACCCACCACTAAGGTCCTAGTATGAACACAATAAGTTATTTTTTCAAAATTGTTTGAAATGCAAAGATATGAACTAAGTGAATTCGAGCTACTTGAATAGCACTTCAAGTGCTGTGTCATTTAAGGGTGTATTTGGAAAAATAATTTTTTAGCTTAAAGAGTTCAAAATTTTCCGATGCATTTTCAGATTCATTTTTAAAGGTAAATATATGAAACTTACTGAGGTGATTTACGTAGTGAGACGTACAAGATGCCGTGGGATTTCATTCTTCGATCAATCCATTAGAATTTGATTTATGAACAATTACTTTCTCAGCATGACCCTTTTTTTTCGTTCGCAGATCTCCCTCTTCGCAAAATTTGGTCCAAAATGCCGTTTTTGACAGCATTTTTTGCAAAATTTTCTATATATATCAAAAAATCAACAATCACGGCACCTTGCGTAGGTTTTAAATAAGAGAATTTGAAAGTTTGATGCATTTGAGAGCAAAAATGAATCTAAAAATAAATAAGAAAATAAGCATTTTCGATCGGAATACACCCTTGAGCTATAAGGAAGATGCCCAGGTTGGCATTTCTCACTCTTACAGCCTTACCAGCAAATGTGAGTGAGAAATGCCAAGCTGTTCATCGTCTCCATAGCTTAAATGGCGCAGTACTTGGAGTACCGCGTTCCGGGTTGGATCCCCAACTTGGACATTTTTCAATATGTTTATTCTGTGCTTAGCTAGTAATGTGATAATCACTTATTAAATGTTCAATAATTCCATTCGCAAATTCACTACTGATAATTAAATGAAAAAAAATAATTATATTTAAATACATATTTACCTAATTCATCGTTCTTATTTGAAGTTTTATAGAAAACTTTCATTGCAGAAATGCTTTCTATACAGCTGACAAAAGTAAAGGAGACTGTATTTTTCCATGTGTTTGCCGAATAAATCTTGTTATATGTATGTTATTCACCATTGGCAAAAGAAAAAAAAGTTCGTAATGAAAGAAATCTTATTTATTTTATTTTATTTTATTTATTATCTTTTTTTGCATTCAGTATTAAATGTAGCATGAAATGTTGATATAGATAGTTGTTCCACTATGCACTCTTTTTAGGTGCGTTCGTAATTATATAATACGTAGCACCTATAGTGGTCGTTCAGTCCGTCCGTCTGTCCGTCCGCATATAACAATGCAAAAACTACTCAACCGAATCGTTTGAAATTTAAAATACATAATTATTACATAATTTTGTCGAGTCATTTCAAATTTTATGAAACTCGGATGCATATATCAATTACAGGGGCAATCAAAAGTATTCCATTACATTACGGTCAATGGGGAAAAAAGTTTCAAATGCATTTTAGTCGTTTGAAATTTCAAATACGCAATTATTACATAATTCTGTAGAGTTATTTCAAATTTTATGATAATGGTGTGCATAGATCAATTACAGGGGCAATCAAAAGTATTCAATTACACTATGGTCAACGGGGAAAAAGTTTCAAATATATTCTATTCGTTTGAAATTTAAAATACATAATTATTACATAATTTTGTCGAGTTATTTCAAATTTTATGAAAATCGGATGCATAGATCAATTACAGGGATAATCAAAAGTATTCCGTTACATTAAGGTCAATAGGTAAAAATGTTTCAAATGCATTTTAATCGTGTTACACTCATGCGAACTTAATAAAATTTATATGTAACTATAAAGTACATATTATAATATACATCTTACATAATATGTGGTGCAAAGAACATTTGTGATTGATTTACAAGGCCATACAAAAGTATTCCATTACATAATGGTATAGGGAGAACATTGTTTGATGAGCGTTTTAATTGTAATTCACTATTTACAATTTTATGAGATTGATATATGAAAGTAATATTTTTAAAACTTCGTTATCATACGAACGCACCTAATTTGCTACGCTTCACGTGCAATTTCCAACTTGTTTAAATTTTTGCTCGGAAACCACTATAATGAGTACGCAGTTATATCTGTAATTTTTCATTAAGGTTCTCATTAATCTTTATGATTCATTCTAGTATACCATAGAAAATTGTACCAAGCGGAAATTTTTCTCCCTGAAAATTTTGACTATCCGTGCGTCACGCAAAAGCGTTGAATTTCAAAGTACTTCCCGAGACCTTACAGAAACAACAATTATTTTTATAAAAAAGAGAATATCTTATTTTTCGAGAGAAATTAAGTTCATGTATCAGGAGAAATATTAAAATTTATTATTTATGTAAAATACAAAAACATAGTTTCTTATTAAATGCTAACTAGAAGAAATTAATTTATTTAAATGATCATGTTTGTAATTTTGCTATGCAACACAGCTTATTCCAATTTGGCTTTCTAGGGAGAAATGCAAGTAATTATGCATTTTTAGTATAAATTTTTCTGACCATATTTATTATTCTCACATGAAATATTTTTTACTTAGTTCACATTTTTTAAGTTTAAACAATTTTGAAAAAAATAATTTTTGTTTTCCAGGATTTCAATCGTGGGTTTGAGTGTTTACAAAGCATAAGTTATTTTATTTATTTATTAATTTTTTTAGCATTAGCATACATTTTTCTTTATATGTGTTTTTATAAAGCATATTGCAGTTTCCTATTAACAACATAAAAATATTTTCATGAAAAATATAAATCGTGAGTTTAAATCAATGTTTGAAATTTATAAAATACGATACTTTTTTTCGAATTGAAAAATTAAATTTCATTCATCAAATTTCTAAACATTTTAATTTTTCAAAATAAATTAATCAGTTACATGTAATATAATCAAAACAAAATAGTCAATGGAAATGAATCAATTGAGGCCCTAATTTTAATCTTTGTAATTCCAAATAATAATAATAATAATAATAATAATAATAATAATAATAATAATAATAATAATAATAATAATAATAATAATAATAATAATAATAATAATAATAATAATAATAATAATAATAATAATAAAAGAGGGATTATTGGATTATTACATTTCCTTGAAACGTTTTGTTATTATTGTTATTATTACATTATTATTGTTATTATTATTGTTATTGCTATTGTTATTAACTTATTATTATTGTTATTATTATTAGTGTTATAAATAAATGAATAAATTTCAATCTAGCATGGAGTAATTTTCAACTTTACTGACTTTTTTATGTGTATTTTTTATCACATATATTTCAATACTCAGCCAATTTTTATAAATATATTTTCAGTAAGATATATAATCGTGCCCATTTTGCTAAACGAAATTTGGTTTTCCAAGAAAAAGTTATATCACACATTTGTTTTAAATTTATTCTGATTATATTTGTTTATATTATTCATCATTATCAATAAAAGCTTCATAGAAAACTTTCATTCATTGCAAACTCGTGCTTTATAGAAATAGTACTATCTATAAAGCATACAGAAGGGGGGAAAGGTAATTACACTTTACCATATGTTTGCTTAGTATACTTTGTTAAGTACTTACGTTTTTTACCAATGAAAAAAAAAGAAATAAATAAAAGAAAAAGTCCGTAATAAACATAACTTTCTAATTTTAGTTATTTGTTTTGTATAACGAAACGTGAAATGTGTTCTCATCTTAAACATTCTTTTTTAAATCTTGCTCAAAAACTTACCTTAGTGAGTGTTCAGCAATATATATGTAATTTTTCAACAAAGTTGTCATTAATTTTCATGATCCAATCTAGTATAACATAGAGAAATGTTCCAAGCGGAAATATTTTTACCTGGAAATTTCAACAATCCCAGCGTCATGCAAAGATGTTGAATTTCAAAGCACCTCCCAAAAACTTATAGATTCAGTATTTTATTTATCTTTTTAACAAGGGAATATTTTAATCTTCGTGGGAAACTACGTCCATGTATAAAGAAAAATATTAAAATTTGTTATTTTGCAAAATAGAAAAACATACGTTTTATTATTGCTAACCAGAAGAAACTGATTTGTTCAAATGATCATGTTTGCTATTTTGCTAAACAATACAGTGTTTCAATTTTGCTTTCTTGAGAGAAATCACAATAACTATGCACTTTTAGTATAATTATTTCTAAACATACAATAGATATGTTTAGAAAACATATAGATAATAAGTGGGTTCGATCCTTGTCTTGGACATTTATCATTCTGTTGTTTTATGCTTAGCTAGCAATGTGATAATCGTTTGTTATACATTAAGTAAATATGGTCTGAAAAATTTATAGCAAATGTGCGTGGTTCAATTTCGCCTTAAAAAGCCATATTTTGGCTTAGCAAAATAGTCTGCATGGTCATTTGAATAAAATAATTCACTCCTAGTAAGATTTTAATCAATATTATGTTTCTCCATTTTCGAAAATAATAAATTGTATTATTTCTTCTTCAGAATAGAAAGCTGAGAATAACTAATTTATAGGGTGTAAATGTGAGCTGTGTACAAGATTACGCTGAGTGCTCATCTTGCACCAAAACCGAGTTTGCATTTTCCTGCAATTCTAACCGATTTATTTATATAATGTATAACATTTGAAAAAAAAAGATGCGTATTTTGGTAAAATTTTCAATTATTTAGAAAAAAAAGTGATTTTGCCATTTTTTTTATAATATTTAATTGTTTTGAAAACAGGATCATAATATAAATGACAAAATACATTTGCGTTTTTAAACAAAATTTATGATTAATTTATCATTGGTCAACAATCATCTGAGCAATTTAGATTTGCTTATCAATAGATGGCATTACTGATGCATCGAAGATACCTCAAGATGATAGTGTAACAGTGGGCAGTGCTAAATGTACAAGAGAGTGCGCATTTGTTTTTAGAAATATTGCTATCGCTATAACAGTATTAAAAGTTACGGTTCAATAGACTTTCAAAAATGATCTTTTTTTATGTATTAACTTTTTAGAAAGCAGCGTCATGGGAAGTCCAGTAGAATATAAACTTACTGAACCAGTTAAATGATAGAATAGTGATAATGAGGAGGAAAGAGAATTACTTTTAAAAGAAAATGCTATTTTATGAAAAGCAGAAAAGCTATGTTAAGAAAAGACACACATAAATGTGAATTAAACCCAACTTCGGTTTCGCAAGGTATATATACGTCAATAATAACTACATCTTACGTCAAATTAACATAACTGGCACCATACCCAGAATCATCAGTGTTGAAATACTACAATAGACAAATACTACAAACTACAAAATACAAAAAGTTTGAAAATTTTAAGCTGATCATAATGAAAAAAAAGCGAAGATTACGCTGCAGAAAAAAGTCTAAAATCTTTACCAATAAATAAATAAAGAGTAAAAGTAAAGCCAAAAACTGCAAAAGCAAAAAAACTGTAGTTGTGCCGAGGCTGTTCAGAAATCTAAAGAGAACTAATTACAGAAGATTGAACCAAATGCTTTTCTTAGGGGGGCTAGTGGCAAGAAGAATGCACAAGATAAGCAAGTCCTTGCTCTACAAATGTGACGTTCATTTGGGAAACGACTTCTTATTAAAATTGCGCACTATTACACAATTCACAACGCGTTTAGAAAGACAATATTTTTTTAGATAACAAATAAGTTAATGAATGTAATTTTAATAATCTAAGAATAAAAATAAAGTTATAACACCATCCCTTAAACTTTTTTTAGAGAAATAGCTAAACTGTGCACTTCTGCATCACCTTACCCTATATATGTACGTAATTTCACAGAAAGAAAAAAAATATTCTCTAGTTATAAAAAAATTGCTGATTCGGAAAGTTTTCGAGAATTGTTATGAAATTCAAAGCCTTTGCACGATGCACGGACAGTCAAAATTATTTCCAGGGTGAAATATTTTCGCTTTGAACTTTTTTCTATGTTATGGTAGAATGAATCATGAAGATTAATGGGAAACTTAATGAAAAATTACGGACATATATCTACATACTACCTTAAGCAGTTTCCGTGTAAAGATAATAAAAAACTTGTTTAAGAAGAATAACGAACTACATTAACATTTCGTGCTTCGTTAAATATTACATTATAAAACAAAAAAAGAAAAATTATGTTTATTACGGACAGTTTATTTTTACCACCGATGAATAAGCAAATACTTAACAAAAAATATTTTGTAAACATAACTTAAATTGCACTTTTCTTTTATTTCTGTGCGCTTAACAGAAAATATTTCTTTCTATAAACTTGTCTTTTTAAAAATAAACTTCTTCTTCTTCTTCTTCTTTTTTTTAAGATTGCTTTGAAAGAAAGATTTCTATAAAACTTTCATTATGAAGAAAATATAATATCTACAATTATGATCAGAAACGTTTATAGTAAGGGTCTGTTATTACTAGGATTTCTGGTTAGCGAGCCACATTGTTATTCAGAAAAACAGCATGTATGGCCATTTGAATAAATCAATTTCTTGCTAGTATGATTTCAATCAAAATTATGTTTTTCCATTATTAAAAATAATAAATTTAAAATTTTTATTTTAAAAACTAAAGTTGGAAATACGAATACATCTACATAATTTTGCCTGAAAAATAATATATTCTCTCGTTATAGAAATAATTGCTGATTCTGTAAGGTCTTTGGGAAGTGCTTTGAAATTCAACGCCTTTGCGTGACGCACGAATAGTCGAAATTTCCAAAAAAAAAATATTTCCGCTTGGAACATTTTTCTATGTTATGGTAGAATGAATCATTAAAATTAATAGTAACCATAATGGAAAATTACAATAGATATATAGATGTATATTTCCTAAATCGGGCTCCAAGTAAAATAAAAAAAGAAAGATTTTATAGGATTAATTAATATATATTAATGTTTCATTCTATATTCAATTATATAAACACACACACACATACATATATATAAACGCGAAAATGTGTTTATTATTATTATTATTATTATTATTATTACTACTACTACTATTTTGCCTTTATTGAATAACGTAATACATCAAGATATATTAAGGTAATATATGTTAAAGTACAGTTCTTTGTTATTTCTTTGTGCTTCAGAGTAAGTATTTCTTACTATTTCTTTAACAACGGTGTCTATTGGTATGTTATAGGGGTAAAGTTTTGTCTATCTTCTAGTCTAGCAAAGATGTTTGTAGTGAATCAATATCTAGTTTGAACGCAAGTTTCGACCTGTTTTCTTCTCCTGTGTACAGGATGACCTAAATTCGTAAATAAACCTTCTCTACCCCCTCCAAGTAACTGTAATGGGACATCCTATGCCATACGAAATGAATATTTCCAGCTGAGCGAAAAATTGCCCAGGACGGGAATCGAACCCGGATACTTGACTTACAAGGCCAATGCCTTACCTGTTAAGCTAACCGGGCGATAACCGGCTGGTATTTTTCGCTCAGAGAACCTTATTGGCCATAAAATCTGGTCTGCCATTTAGACAGCTCGGCAGAATAAGCCGCAGGTAATGGAACTCCATAGAACGATGGATACGTAGATATACTATTATTTTAACACAATCTAACTTGAAGAGAGATTGGCGCCGGTTGGGTTCGATCTGAGAACCTCTGATCAGGAAGCGAGTGCTTTAACCGTTGAGCAAAAGGCCAAGCCAGTTACTCTCAGGTAGTAACTCGCTTTATACTGATCGAGATCGTTACAGAGTATGCCCCCAGTGAGAAAGACGTATTACTGACGTCTGACGAGCGATATGCACTCGTGAATGAATGCTGTCATACGCATATTGTGATGCGAGGACAGGCTTTGCGTTGAGAGAGATTGTTTTGGTGCTGCCATCTGTTGATGATGAGGTGAGTTGATTGTTGTGCGCTGGAAGTTGATGATGAAAGAGAGAGTTGCGTGCGTGTCCAGGGTCACCAATGAAGAGAGATTGGCGCCGGTTGGGTTCGATCTGAGAACCTCTGATCAGGAAGCGAGTGCTTTAACCGTTGAGCAAAAGGCCAAGCCAGTTACTCTCAGGTAGTAACTCGCTTTATACTGATCGAGATCGTTACAAACTGATTGGTAAAGTTATCATACGAAATTAATATATCCAGCTGAGCGAAAAATTGCCCAGGCCGGGAATCGAGCCCGGATACTTGGCTTACAAGGCCAATGCTTTACCTTTAAAGCTAACCGGGCGATAACCATTTCATATGATAACTTTACCAATCAGTTAGATTGTGTTAAAATAATAGTATATGCTATGTCATATTTACTCTATTATTGCCCAATTTTTTCAGACGTTTTCAATCATATTTTTAAATAGTTAATCATGTATTAAGATTTTCTTATCGATTACCTATGATAATTCATAATTTTTTTGTGTGTAACACAAAATTAGCTCTTCTAATTTTTGTGATCACACGACTTAATTAAAGGATTTTCAAGCAAACTTTGCGAAGTTATTCAAACATTTTAAAAATAATAACAACAAAATTAGTTATTTCAAACAGTTTTAGACAATTTAATAATATAGTTGTTATTTAACATGATTTAACATTGTCCATTAGCATCACTTCACATACAAATGTTATAAGATTTTTGATGATATAAATAATATAATGGAGTCAGCAAACACCAATAGTCTATATTAATTCAATGTCTTTATCATGAAGGTAATTTTGTGTTTGCTGATTGCTGTGGAATAGGGGCAGTGGAACTTATAGATGATTTAGTGTATGACTAAATTGCAGTGGTATAAGGTATTACAAAAAAACATATTAGACTTTACCGATGATATTATTGCTTTTTCTAAAGATTATATATGAACTGAGGCCATTTATTTTACTATAAAATGAGATAGAAATTGTAATATGATCATCTCATTGTTTATCTTTATTATTATTATTATTATTATTATTATTATTATTATTATTATTATTATTACTATTTTATTGAGGCAAATACTTATTTTCTAACAGAAATATAGTCAATATTAGACATTTTAGAATAAATACCTTGACATCATGTAATTTAATAACCAGTCAAAATAAATGCAAAAAATTTCATGACGAAACTTTCAGATTTATTCATTTGAGTAATAAACACATGTTCTCAAAAATTTATTGCCATCCTCTTTTTTTTTTACATTGCGGAAATTTCTTGAAATTCACTTTGTATGTAGAATTTTAAGTTTTATTTTACCAAATTATTTTTTGCACATGTACTTTATAAATAAAGACGATTCATGACATCGATAAAATCTACCCTTTATCCATTCCATGAAAAATGTTTATCTCTGAATTCTGTATTTCTTGAGTCATGTAGATTAGAATTTCAGTTAAACATCTATTTTGTGGAGTTAAATATCCTGTACTGTTACATATATTAACTTAACTGTCTTAAAGCTTATATTACAAAATATTTTTCTCACTTAACCTTTCTAAATTGTTACTATGTAGCATATATCTAAGCTGTACGGGTCTATAAAATCCCATTATGTAATTTTCAATCTTATGAAAATATATTAGCATTTTATTTAATATTAATAATTATTTTATTAATTTAATCATTATTTCGTTCTTTTTTTATCATTTAATATTAGAGGAAAATCTTCATAATCAATATTGAGTTGAAATTTAATGAATCTCTTTGTTTTTATGGAATAAAGAAAAAATAACATGAATACAGAATAGGTATCTTCATTTCTAGATGCGGCGTATCCCGTTGGTATTGGAGTCATCTTAAAAAAAAATTATGAATCACCTCCACATAAAGCTTGTTATTCCAATTTCCACTCAGTTTTACTGTCTATATTATACCGAGTCTAATCCTGGCAAGATGGCTGCTGGTGTTTCTCATCTTCTTCGTTATCGGATGATTGTTCTATGTGGAAACATAATCGTCGGTTTCTGAAACAAAGCCATCGTCCGACAATGATCGCATTAGTCTCTTGATTTCTTCTTTAGTAAATCAACACTTTGACAAAACGTGCGTAAACATTTGTACGTTTATATAGAAACATGTAAAATATCAACGTCTCTTTACGTATTCTGTGAAAGTGGTAAAGAAAAGGAGGTAAAAGAAAGTCATGCCGTGATAAAAGCACAAGGTTTGTTGCACCATCTGTTTTGCACTTTTTAAATCGATACTTAAGAAAATCATACATTGATAGGAACAAGAGCACTATTTAGTTGACATAGCATTAGTAATTAAATAATGTATTGGAAATTATGATATTCATATATTCTAAGCATTAAAAATTCGGCACGGAATAGATATAAAAAGTTTTTATTAACTGAATATTTACTATGATTATAGGGGGGAAACAAAGTCATAAAATACACTGCTCAAAACAATTAAAGGATATTTGAAGTTTTATATAAAATAAAGATATAAACGAAATTTTTTTTGCCGAAAATAGAAGAAGAGAATCACAAATGCAAATTTTTCTGGTTTTCAAACTGTGGAGTATGCAAATTTTGAATTCGACATCAAAAACGTCGCTTCAGCAGCAGCGAATGAAATTTGACTTTCAACTGGATAAAAGAGAATGAAGACAAGGATGATCGGCATTCAGTGATTGCTTTGTTTCGATGAGTACGATGTCTCAGCGAAGTCATTTGACAGATTCAGAAGCTTGGAGAATTGCTGGTAGGTTAGAAGGGGGCCAAAATCAAGCCGAAGTAGCGCAAGCCATTGGAGTGTCACAAAGTGTCATTTCCAGGATCTGGAACCGTTTTTTGGAGAGTGGATGTGCAGGTCGAAGACGGGCGACAACGCCCAATGAAGATCGGCATTTAGCGTTAACAGCTCGGAGACACCAAAACATGAACGCTACTCTTCTCCAACAACACCTTCGCTCGGCTACAGGCACCACGATTTCAACTCAGACTGTCCGAAACCGGCTCCATGCTGTAGGTCTGTATGCTCGCAGACCGATGGTATGTGTTAGATTAACATCAAGGCATCGTCGCGACCCCAGGGAGTGGGCAACCGAGCATGTCAACTGGAGGAGAAATGAATGGAGCAATATTCTGTTTACTGACGAGTCCCGTTTTTCTGTGCATCCGGATAATATGCGTGTTTTCATCTGGAGGGATCGTGGCAGTAGGAATAATCCTGTCCTGCGTTCGTGCACGAAAGTGTCAGATTTGGCGGTGGAGGAGTGTTGGTGTATGGTGGCATCTCCATTGACGGGCGCACTGACTTCTACATCATTCGAGATGGAGCTCTGACTAGTCGCCGATATAGGGATGAGATCCTCAGACCTATTGTAGTTCCTTACGCTGCAGCAATCGGAGATAACTTCATTTTAATGGACGATAACTGCAGGCCACATCGTGCAAACCTGGTGGAGGATTTCCTTTCCGAGGAAGGAATCGTTCGAAGGGAATGGGCAGCGTGTTCTCCAGACATGAATCCAATCGAGCACGTCTTGGACACTCTAGGAAGACGAGTTTCTGGCCGCCAACAACCCCCACAAACTCTCCAAGAACTGGAAAGAGCTCTTCTGGAAGAGTGGGGCAGAATACCCCAATTCGTCATTAATAGCCTCATTGAGTCCATGCCTCAAAGGTGTTCAACGTTGCTGGCCGCCCGTGGAAACCATACCCCCTACTGAAAATGATTTTCTTTGAAGAAAACACCTTTTCTTATTCTTTTTTTCTCATATGCACAAATTGCGTTTTTTTCCTTTTGTACACAAATGTGCAATAAAATGCATTTTTTTCTGCCAAACATGTGTAATTTATTCTCATATAACTTACTATGTCTGTCGACCATGTATCAATCTGCTAAAAAGTTTCCCAGATACAAAATTTACCAAAAACTGCAATATCCTTTATTTGTTTTGAGCAGTGTATTTTCGAAAATTTCGAACACTCTTGAAAGGTTACAATTAAATAAGTATGTTTTGTAAGAAATCAGAAATATCGGGAAAAAAATTCTTAATAATTTAAATATTTTTATTGAAGTTCCATCATATAATAAAAAAATTTCAATACCTAAAGAAAAATTACAATATCAAGGCGACATATTCGATGTTGGTGCTAAGTGTGAGATTATCTACAAGACATTTTTTTAACACTGTTCTTTTATCTGCCATCAAATGAAGCAAGACTTTTGAAATAGCGAAATTTTACGAGAAAAATTTTCCTAGTCCTGCAGTTTGGTGAGTAATGACATAAAGAATCTTTAAGATTAATGAAGTCCCTCATGGAGAGATTACGGAATCCAGAACGCAACTTGAAAGAACTTGCAGCTTAACAAAATAGTTAGGATGAGATAAAGTTTTGAAAACTTATTTTTGTATGTATCGATTTCATGTTTCCAAAATTATATCTAAATTAAAAATTAAATTAAATATATATTTAATTTCATTTTGTCCCCCCCCCCCAAAAAAAAAGAAAAACTTCGGATTAAAGTTTTGTGGAAATTCGAATACTTTAAGAAGCATTTCTATATAGATTATTTATGTAATGTGTGAAATGTGAGATTATCAACAAAACATTTTTTAACACGGTTATTTTATCTGCCATCAAGTAAACCAAGATTTTGGAACTAATTGGAATTTTACGAGAAAATGTTTTCTAGTTCCAACTTTTTGGTAAGTAATGATATAAAGAATCTTTAAGATTAATGAAGCTCCTAATGGAGAAATTAGCGAATCGAGAACGCAACTTGAAATAACTTTCAGCTTAATAAAATAGTTAAGATGTGATAAACTTCTGAAAAATACATTTTTGTATGTATCGATTTCATATGTTTCCAAAATTACGTCTAAATTGAGAATTTAAAATATATATATATATATATATATTCAATTTCGTTTTGGCAAAAAAAAAAAAAAAAAAAACTTCAGATTAAAGTTTTATAGCAATTCGAATACTCGGATACTTGAAGAATTATTTGTATATAGATTATTTATGTAATGTGTGAAATGTGAGATTATCTACAACATACGGTTCTTATATCTTCCATCAAATGAAGCAAGACTTTGGAAATAGGTGGAATTTTATAAGAAAAATTTTTCTAGTCCTGACAATTTGGCAAGTAATGATATGAAGAAATTTTAAGATTAAGAAAGTCCATAATGGAGAAATTACAAAATCGAGAACGTAGCTTGAAAGAACTTGCAGCTTAACAAAATACAGTCGAGCCTCTATATAACGAAATCCATCGTTCCAGTAAAAAATTCGTTATATAGAGAAATTCGATGTATAGAGTATGATGTTAAAAATAGTATTTAATGTGTAAATTTTGAACAAATATTATTTTTGATCTTTTTAATTAAGAATTTGAAATGTTTGAAAGTATATATTAACCTAACATTTTATTTCTTACTTATTTAAGCAATTTTAAAAAAAGAGAAAAGACATTTATTTGAAAGCTTAATGAAAATCAAATGAGGAAGACTTACATAAATTTCAGAGGAAGAAATCTGTAATTTTTTGTTGTTTTGATTTTAAAATTTCAATTGTTAAGCTCTCAAAAAAAAATTCTCAAATTTTAGCAAGGAATGAAAAATTGTAGTTGATACTTTACTCCATTTGAAGGTCTCTCTTATGTGCTCTCATTGATTCCTCTTTTATATCTGTAACAATTCAATTGACTGTGTTTTGAGAAGGATATTGAAAGGTGTGTGGGAGGAGGGATGAACTTGTTAGATTTAAAGAATAAGGAGAGAAGTAATATTTATAAAAAAAACCCTCTCCACTGAACGATAAATCAAAAATAAGTGATGGAAAATTGATTCCATATGATTTCGAAGCTTTTTTAAAACTAAATAAATTAAGATCAATTTATGAAAAAATTCGTTATATGGAGATAGATATTTCGCTATATAGAGTCTGTTTTTAATGTAATCATGCGAAAAGGGGACCGTTCTTACTAAAAATTCGCTATATGGAGAAATTCGATGTATGGAGTTTCGTTATATAGAGGTTCGACTGTAGTTAAGATGAGATAAAGGTCTGAAAACTTCATTTTTGTATATACCGATTTCATGTTTCCAAAATTATATTTAAATTGAGAATGTAAAAGATATATATATATTCAATTTCGTTTTGCCAAAAAAATTCGATGTTGGTACTAAATGTGAGATTATCTACATTTTTTTAAACTACATCTAAATTGAGAATTAATATATATATATATATATATATATATATATATACTCAATTTTGAATTGCCAAAAAAGAAACACTTCAGATTAAAGTTTTATGTAGCAATTGGAATACTTTAAGAAACATTTGTATATAGAATATTTATGTAATGTGTGAAATGTAAGATTATCTACAAAATATTTTTAAACACGGTTCTGTCATCTGCCATCAAATGAAGCATGACTTTGGAAATAGTTGGAATTTTACGAGAAAAATTTTCCTAGTTCTGACAGTTTTAAAAGCAATGATATAAAAAATCTTTAAGATTAATGAAGTCCCTAATGGAGAGATTACGGAATTGAGAACGCAACTTGAAAGAACTTGCAGCTTAACAAAATAGTTAAGATGAGATAAACTTCTGAAAACTTCATTTTTGTATGTATCGGTTTCATGTTTCCAAAATTATATCTGAATTGGATATTAAATAAAGCACTCAATTTTGTTTTGTGAAAATAAAAACTTCAGATAAGAATTTTATGTGATAATTCAAAGTTTTTTAAGAAACATTTGTCTGTAGATTATTGATCTAATGTATGCCTGTACACGTCCATTATATTATTATATTATATTAATAATCACATTATTATATTATATTAATAATTTAATTTGATTTAATTAGGTATATTTTCACTTAAGATACGTTATAAAATTTTAGCTATGCCTTAAAGACAAGATTTAGAGAACTATTCTTTAGAGATATATTTTATGAGTCATTGTCAACAAATTATCTTTTAGATGGGCAATCAGAAGAAAACTGCATTTTCAGAAAAAGAGACAAAGTTTATGGTAATTGTTACCATTCACTGCTTAAAATTGGGCAATTTTTATAATGGAGAAAAATAATTTAAGTGGAACATTCAAATCCTGTATTTTCTAAAATGTCAAATTTTATTTTTTATAGTATTTTATAATTATTTTGTTCGTGTTGAAAATGTTATCAATTTTTTTGTAGTTAAATCTATAATAATACATAACCCTTAGTTTTTTTTTTCTTAGAATTCTAACAATTTGCTAGCATTGTAGAGAAATTATAAAAATCTTTTCTTGGGTGGTAGATTATGCATCCCATATATATATATATATATATATATATATTATTTTTAAAAAAATTTAGTATTTGTAGTGATAAACGATGTCTTACTTGTCCTTATGCTGGCAAAGAACAGATTGAAAATGATCAAGATATTTTTTGTAAAACTAATAATGTTGTTTATTTTTTAGAATGTGGAATCTGTAAATTTGGTTATATTGGACAGACTTCTGGTTGTTTAAATATTAGGATTACTGGGCATAGAAATGATATAAGAAAGAAAAATAACAAAAATTGTAACGATATTGAGATTGAGCACTTTCAAAAACATGAATTTAAAAGTATTAGCATTTATATTTTGGATATTGTTCCCAATAGGGAAGATAGATTAAAAGTTGAAAATATGTTTATGTACAGACTTAAAACAATTTATCCATATGGCCTGAATTCAGAATTTAATGGTATTAATGTTGTTAATAGGGGTAATTTTTGCGGTTTCAGTAAATTTAGATTAAAGGATTCATTTTTTACATTCAACAAGAGAGGGAGTAGAGGAAAAGGAAAAAGTAAATTTAAAGCAGATATTTTTGATACTATTGATTCTGTAAATAAAGATTATGTTAATTTTTATGATATTAATGAAATAAAAAATAAAATTTTTAGATTAAAAAATAAAGTTATTAAATGGTTTTTGAGGAGTAAGTTTGATAGTTACAAATTTAAAAATCAGTATATAAAGGATATTGTTATTGATTTATTTAAATATAAAACTGGTTTCAGTGATTTAAATAAAATAAAATCTATAAGTGAAGAAACTCTTGAAAATTTTGTTTTGTGTTTTAGAGATAAGATTTTTGATTCTATTAAATTTAAGAATATTCTGAAAGATTGTAATAGCCTTTTCCCTCTTAAAAATAGCTTTAAAATTAGAATTACTTATAGTTATGACAGGACATTAAAAAATCTTATTTGTAACTATAATGATTATAGTAAGAATCTTGATTTAATTAAAGGGGATGATTGTTACTGTGATTTAGACTGCTATAAAGATTATATTAATCCAGATTTTGGACATATTGTTTCAGGAGATTTAAATATTGTAAAAGATGTTCAGTTAAGGAATATTATGAGTTTGGGTTCTGGATTTAGATTAAACTTTAATTATAGTAAACTTAAAATTATAGAATTTATGGAAAAGGATTTGGATGCCTTTATTTTAAAAGTTTCATATAAATATAGTTGGCCTTTTGAGGATTTTAGAGAATGGAAATTAAAGTTTATGGTATTATTTAAAAAAGATTTTTTGTTTTTTAGAGACTATTATAATAAGGGTTGTTCTAAAAAATTTCATTATAATTTCGATTTAAAAACCAGTATAGCTAAATTAAAAGAACAGTTTATTATTGCTACTGTTGATAAAGCAAGTAGTAACTTTGCCTTAATTTGTAAAGTTTTCTATAGGAATCTTCTTTTGAAGGAATATACCTGTAATGAATCTTATAAAACGTTAACTGAAAACCCCTCTAAAATAAAAAAACGTATTTTAGATTTTGATAAAAAATTTGGTATTAGTAGGAATTACTTTGTATTTCCTTACCTTTTTGCGACTGTTAAATTTCATAAGAAACCAGTAAAATTTCGATTCGTTACCTGTGGTACTAATAGTTATAATTGCAAAGCGGGTAAAATTTTGTTTGGTTTGCTGAATTTAATTTTAAAGGAAATAGAAACTTTTGATTGCAATACAATCATTGGTAATAACCTTAAAGTTTTAGATTTTTTGAATGATAATTCATGGAAAATTACTTCTGTAAACACTTTTGACTTTGAGAATCTGTTTGGCAGCATTCCTCACAATTTGATTGTGGGGGTATTTGAAAATATTTATGTTGAATTTGAATATGTTTTAAAAGTAGATAAGAAGTTTTGGATTGATTTAATTAAGTTTTGCCTATTTGAAAATGTTTTATTTAATGGAATTAATTATTTTAAACAAAATAAGGGGGTGCCAATGGGAACAAGTTTTTCAAGTGCGTTCTCTAATCTATTTTTATATTTTTACGAAAAAAATTTCAATAATATTTCCTTCTTTAGATATGTAGACGATCTTATAGTATTTAACTGCAATAATTTTGAGGAAATAAGCCTTAACATTTACCCTAGAGAGCTAGTCCTGAACCGAACCGATGATGGTGAACATATTACTTTCTTAGATCTTAAAATTAAGAAAAACAAGGAAAAATGGTTGATTGGACTTTATGATAAAAGGAAAGATTTTAATTTTGAAGTTAATAGCCTCACTTACTGGTTTTCATGTATTAGCAATAAAGTTTTAAAAAATATTATGTATTCACAAGTTAATAGGATCCGCAGGATTTGCAATAACAAGACAGATCTAGAATTGGCTATGAGTGGTTTAAAAAAGATTTTAATGGTTAACTGTTATCCATCTTATATGTTAACTGAAAGTTTCTGAGTCTCAGTGTTTCTTTACTTGCGGATGCTTGATTTCAATTTAGGGCGAGATTGAAGCGCTAGTGAATGGCCCCACTAGCTGAAGAGGGTTTTGTATTCCTGGGGGTTTGTATTTTACAATTTTATTTTTTATATTTAGTTTTGTAGGTAATTTTCCTTTTTTGTTTGTGTAATTTTTGGTCTTGTCCTTTGGTATTTTTAAAAAAAAAAATTTTTTGTATATATTTATAATATTTTTGAAGGTTTGAGTTTGATTTCTGAAATCTGAGAAGTTGGGGGCTAAGGATGTAATTTAGCTTATGAGCCTACATCCTTTCAGAAACTTCTCTTTATTTACCCCTACATGGAGGGGCCTCCCTGATGAAGACTTCCATGTATTTTGGGGATTTGGAATTTCTTTTGGTTTTGTTATATATATATATATATATATATATATATATATATATATATGTATGTATATACGGTTTATATGTATATATATATATATGCATAAAAAAAGAAAAGATACATTTTTTCTTTAAACAATTATATATTAGTAAAGAAAGAGTTTGTGCGATTGCATGTACTTTCACAAAGATAGCATGGAGTCGGCCCATATAAAATTCGATATGTATTGTGTTGTTTATGTCGAATTATTTACACAAGGGACATAGTCTCGAAATGGAGGCCTGCCTTGCGCAACGCTCTTTCTAAAGAAATTTAATTCGTATTTATGCAAGGGAATCAAATGTCGGAAAAGACCATTACACCGACAAGTACTATTAGTTTCAAACCCAGCATTCCTGTCTACCAAATTTAAGAGCAGATCCTTTCGGCCACTGGTGGGGCTTTATAAAGTTTAAGATACAGATAACAGATATAGGTCTAGCAAGGAACCGAGAATGCAGAACTAAAGATATGTTTTCAAAACTCCTTTAGATTTAAAAATATAAATATTTTGAAAATTTTTGTACTTAATGATTATTTGATTGCATAGAAAGAAAAAAAACTGTCTAGGTTTTGCTTTGTTTCCTAGAATGGAAATGCCATTATTTTAATCAGCTTGGTTAAATTTATTGTTCAGTTTGCAGCATAGCTTCCTATTTGAAAATGTAGAATTACTACAGTATCATGAACACTAAGTCATAGGTAGCATTTAGTAAATTAAGAGAAATTTTTTATTGAAAAAACTCTTTGCGAACAATTCCTAACGAGGAGAATTTAATCGTTTTGTATATCGTAAATGGACTGTGCAATTTAAGACGTGATTATGAATATGAAGTCGTGAATTTGTAATGCCTACTTTTGTTTTAGATGTATTTTCATAAATAAACTAAATAGTATAATCGTATGTAAATAACTTACCTGATATTGTTTTGATGAGAATTTCAATTCTAGCATAATCATATCTTTTGGGCGAACCTCCATCGACAACAGTTACGCCCAATTCCACTACAGGCTCTGACGTTCCTGTTTCTAATGGCCTGATAAGCTTCAGAGTGCCTTCTCTAGGATCGATACTAAAACGGCCTCTAGGATCTTCTGGACTGGATAGACTGTAATATACCTAGAAGGATTATTTGAGAACTATATAGCTTTATGTTTTAATTGAAATACAAGTAAACAATAAAAAAAAAAATTTCGATTCGTTAGTATTTTATTTTATGAAATTTTAGCAATCCTATACAGCTGAGTAGCATTCAATACCATATGACAAGTATAATTGAGGTTAAAGTGTCCTTGAATATTTTGGATTGGACCCAAAAAGATTAAAGTTTTTAGAAATAACTATTTGTAAATTTCTCGTATCAGACTAGAAAATGTGAAAAGTAGTCTTTTAACAAGTTGAGTGCCACGCCAGTCACCGGTGACTGACACTGAACTTTCCGTTTCGGCTGCATCAGTCACCGGTGACCAGTAGTTTAAAATATGATATTAAACTTATAAAAATATAAAATGTTTTGAGTAATAACGGAACATTTATTTAAAATTTACTTAGCTTTTATTTACTACAGAATTATACTTTCTTAATTAATACTTAAAACTGTGTATTTTTTTAGTTTTTTATCATATTTTACATTATCAATCACCGGTGATTAACAGTGTAAAGTTTCAAAATATCAATTCTTCTAAAATTTCAAAACCTCATGTAGTTATTTCGCTAAATTAAATTTAAAATTATCAAATGAATACTTTCTGTTTTTATTTGTTTAAACTTAAAAAAATAAGTTATTACATACAATTATTGGAAAAAGATTCATAAATAATTCTAACTCAAGTATTTAGAAAAATCTAAAAAAAAAAATAAAATAATTTGCAGAGCGATCCAAAATTTTATGTTGATTTTTTAGAGATGAAAAAATGATCTACAGCAAATAACGCTTGTATAGAAAAACGAGGTTTTTAATCTTATTTATCCATTTCAAAATATCTCTATGTCATTCCAATTTGAACATAAATGTTGTTCTTAATTAGAACATAAATATTGTTCGTAACAAAAAGCCAGGATATTTTACAGGCGTTTTCGCCGAACTGACCTTATTGTATGAGAATATGAAAATTTACGTAAGTTTACATTACTTGCATATCTACTTTCAATTACATTTGGAAGCACGAAGAGTCAGGTTAAACACTTTTTGGATGTGGATGGTGACCTTTTTTACAAGTTTTCGTGACATTTTAGACGAATGGAAGGAAATAAATTGCTAAATTTATTTAAATACTTTCATTAATATTATCAATACGAATTAAATTAGGATTACAATAAAACATCAAGTACTTCTGTCTGAAAAAGTACAATTTGATCCTAAGTTCTACGCCAATTTTTTTTTAATAAATTACTCTACCAATATTCGCCGGCTCGAATCACTTAAATTATATGTTTAAAAAAATCGCTGCCGGCTTGTCCAACAGGTGGAGGTAGATTTCGAATTTAGGTACAAATTTCATTAACAAAAAATAAATGAAGATTAGAAATAAACTCAGTTTCATCAGTAAGAATGAGCTCTAGGGACCTAAACCTTTTGTGAAAATTCTAATATACATGCACACACAGAGACAACCACACACATATATATGGAGTAGTTTTAAAAATGACGAAAATAAAATCAGAGAATTTCAAAATGTTAAAACATGCCAGTATTTCCATATTGGTGGTTTCATCATTAGTTTGGTTTTATCATGCATTAATACGCTTTTACAAATACAGATGATGTTACATATTCACTTGTTTTTCAACCATTATATTTCCAATATGACTTATTTGATTTAAAAAAATCCAGCATAATTTTTATTTTTTCCCCTCTTTCATGTGGAAATTTTGCTAAATTAACTATTATTTTAACTATATTTTAACTATTATTTTAACTATAATTACAATCTATTTTTTTTTCAATTCCCATGCAAACATTGCAATAGTAAAATAATTGTTGTAGTAAGAATTTTTTTTATTGCTTTACCATTTTTTGTCAACTCGAATCTCATTTATTATATACCAGCATTTTGGTATCATTACTTTAGAAATCGGTTCGGTAGTTTCGGAGGTTAGCTCTTACACACAAACAAACTTTTTCTCTTTATAATATAGGTATAGACGACATAGGATATAGCCTATGTTTGATTCCGGGCGAATAACATTATTTTAATATCATTACTTTTCGAATCGGTTCAGTAGTTTCGGAGTTTAGCCCCTTCAAACAAAGAAAGAAAGAAACAAACTTTGCTTTACCATTTTTTGTCAACTCGAATCACATTTATTATATACCAGCATTTTGGTATCATTACTTTAGAAATCGGTTCGGTAGTTTCGGAGGTTAGCTCTTACACACAAACAAACTTTTTCTCTTTGTAATATAGGTATAGACGACATAGGATATAGCCTATGTTTGATTCCGGGCGAATAACATTATTTTAATATCATTACTTTTCGAATCGGTTCAGTAGTTTCGGAGTTTAGCCCCTTCAAACAAAGAAAGAAAGAAACAAACTTTTTTCTTTATAATATAGGTTTAAACGACAGACGATATAGACTATGTTTAATTCCTGGCGAATACCATCATTTTGATACCATTTCTTTTGAAATTGCTCCGGTAGTTCCAAAAATGTGGCATATACATAAGATATAGACTATGTTTGATTCCGTGCGAGCACCATCATTTTGGTACCATTACTTTTGAAATCGGTTCGGTAGTTCCGGAGATTAGCGAATAAAAACAAAAAAACAAACAAAATTTACCTGTTTATCATATAGGTATAGATTTAAAAATCTGCGCTTACTAGATTTTATTGGAACTACGTCCTAATAAGGTTTTTTTTTCTTTCTTTTTTTAATCTCTTTTATAAAGTTAACTTATTTAATAACAAGTATCGCTAGTTAAATAATGCAAATGTTAATTTTCTTTGTTACTAGTATCAAAAACAATTGCCGTATGCATATTAAAAAAAATATGCATACCCATGATCGCAAAGTTGTCAAATCTAAGTACATTCGCAGAATGTATAAAATATTTGCTTGTTACTAAAAGAAAATGTAAAATATATTAAAATATGTGCCACAAAATCTTCTTTTTTTATTTTTTTGTATGCTTTAGTAAAGAAAATACTAAAAGAAATATATTATTCAGGTTTACCTTAATGAGCTACAATTGCATGAGGATAGCGCACATTATAGATTTTCCCTTAACTTCCAAGTCTCACTTAGCGACAGATTACTGCTAACAACACTTTTCTTTCACGAAGTACATGTTGTTAGTAGCATATGTTTTAGAGCTGAGAGAAAATGGAACATTATTTCCGAAACTTTGCGAGAGTTTTATACTTGTGTGTTAGTTTGTGAAAGTATGTAAAGTAATCTGAAGTAAAATTAGTTTTAAAAGTGACAATTTCTTTAAATTTACTGAAAAGAAAACCTTTCTTGAAAATTTTTTGCAATTTTTGGGGTATTTTTATATAAGTCCCAAAAGTATTAAATAAGTCATTAAAAGGATTAAAAATCTTTTAAATTAAGCAGTTTATTTTATTAAAAGTATTACTTTTTTTTGCAAACAAAATGTTATAATGTTTGTTTTCAATTAAAAATTCGCATAGTATTCATAATACTGATATGCTACAATGTGGAGTTATAATTCACACTTTTAAAATGTCAGCCAAAAAATAACACAAGTTGAGCCGAGATTCGCTTATATCACGCTTTGATAGTCAGCTTCTCATAAAGAGTTGAAACAACTCAAGTGAGTGAATTGTTTTTAAACAATTTAAATCAAGATGAGTTATTTAAATAAGCAATCTAAATCAAGACGAGTAAAAATTTTAAAAACAACTCATTCACGATTAAATAAATTACAGCTCTTTCTTGAGAAGCCAAATCCACTCTTTCATTTTAAGAGAGATGTCCATAAATTGTTTATATATTTTAAGAACTAGTCCCAAAACTATTTTATTCATTTATTTACTTACTTATTGTTCTTAGATGATCTTAACAAAATACAATCAAAACAAATAATAATAGCCATTGTTTGTTTTTATTTACATGATTTTATTTTTATTACATGATTTTATTTATATATACTTTTTTATTTATATGTTTTATTTACATGATTACTGCATGAAAAGGTTAACTAGGATTCACCAACATCAAACTCTGATTCCTCAACGATATCAACAAATTGTATGCAACACATAGCTTGCCAAGATATAAGTTTATACAAAGTTTGTATTAGGTTCCATTGGGTCGGATTACACACTTTTACATGCACCCAACTATACTAGTGGATCGGATTGATTCTGGTTAGCGCTATATTATTTCACTGTCGGTTGGATTCGGGTTGGGTTGACTTCTACTTTTTTCTGCGTCTCAGATTAGTTTTATATTTTCGAGTTGGGTTTTAACTCTTGCGGGTTAAGTGAATCATTCCAACAAGAGGAAAGAAAATAAAGGACCGACTCCATATAAGATTCTGTTCAACGATACTGAGGTATACTGTCCGCTATACAGAGGTTTTATTGTATTTTACTGTTCAAGGATATATAATTTTCCATTTTTTAGATAAGAAATAAAACTGTTATTTGAGATATAATTGTATAATACTTTCATAACAAGTCTAAAACGATATTTATATTCCTATCATTTTGGGTTGAGGAATGCTTGTCGCCAGTTTTGTTTTGTGAGATTCGGGTTGGGTTGCGTGATGAGAAAAATTAGCGCAGAGACCTATTTTGAATTGGATAGGCTTCTTTGTTTAAACCATAACGTGGAATTTTCCAGTTTTGTATTATGTGTAAATACTTCCTGCATACTTAGCAATATCTGATATTACAAGAAGTGTTATTAGTACAAAACTATATTAGCTTTAATACAAAACTATATTAGCTTTTAACATAACCATTTAGATACATTTTTTTAGCAAAATTTATAATGGGTATACTGATAATGGCTTATTTTATGTATTTAAGAATGGAAATGCTCTTGTCTTTATTCATAATGTTAATCCGCATAGAGGAGCACGAACATAGTTATTTATTATTCTGTTAATTCTATTCTACTTTATCATCAATTTCAAACTTTTCAAATCCCATCATTTAAAAAAAAATCATCCCATCATTTAATGCCTATCTCTTAAAAAATTTATAAAAATTTTATGGAAAACCTGTATTATAAATTCAGCTATATTAGAAAATGACTCGGTATATGTTTAATATTATCTAAACATACATTTTCATTATTAATTATACTATTAAAAGTCGCACCAACTTTACGACTTTATAACAACATAAAAAATGATAATTCACATAGACGAGCACAAACATAGATATTTTTTCTTTTATTAATTCTATTCTACTATTATTGGATAATCAGTTTTAAACTGTTTAAATTCCGTCATCTGTAAAAAATTACATTATTTCTCAAAAAATTTATAAAGATTTTATGAAAAATTTGTATTATAAATGCAGCTAATATTAGAAAATAAACCAGTATATGTTTAATATCATCCAAGCAAACTTTTTCATTATTAATTATACTATTAAAGGTCACGTCAATTTTACGAATTTTGCAACAACGTGGAAAATGTTACACTGATACTAGTCAAAAAACGAAACGCCTTTGTTCAAATATCGTGTCATAATTGAATTTACTAAAATAAATAATGAGAATATTTCCGAACAGATATTGTTGTAATGTTCCATCGTAATAGAATTCACTGAATCAATATTGAAATTAGTTTCTTCATAATGTTAAAAGTACCTAAATATGATATTCAGTAGACTGTATAAGTACGATTTTAATTTTAATATCAGTGCTTTTGAATATATTTTTAGATAAGAGGAAATTTTAATTCAATATTTGATTAATAGCATGTGCTAATGCATTTCAAAAATGTTTAGTAGTAATAATAATAATAATAATAATAATAATAATAATAATAATAATAATAATAATAAAACTAACCAGAAGTGGCAATTTAAAAACTTTCTTCTATTTTATGTATGTCACTTCCTGAAAAATTGAGTTTAGAAGCGTCCCCGGTTAGGTGGTTTAATTCGAAATCTAGTCAGCAACAAATTATGCCAACTTATAACTTAATCTGAAGTTTAATGAAAACACGTGCATTAGTTTTTGAGATAGAGCTATTTCAAAATCTTAGGAAAAAAACTGCATAACAGTGCCACATGTTGAGTAATGTACACCAAAAACGAATTAGGATCAATTTTTTTTATCAAGTACTAAATAAATATGAAGTCTGAAGAAAATCCATGCATTAGTTCTTGAGATACATTTATTGCAAAATCCTGAGATTGCAGCATAGCAATGCCATCTGTCGGACGATTTATACCAAAAACTAATCATCACTAATCCATATGAGGGACTAACTGATTCTGAAGTTTTGGAAAATTTCGTGCTTTATTTTTTGAGCATAGAGCTATTGCGATAATCACGAATAATTCCCCATGGCAACGCCACCTGTAAAGCGATTTGCACCAAAACATAATTAGCACCTTTTTTTTTATCAAGTATTAACTCAATATAAAGTTTTGTAAAAATCTATGCACTAGTCATAGAGATATGTCTATTGTGGAAATTGAAAATAATGCAGCAGAGCAGTGCATGTTAAACGATATACAACAAAAACTAATCAGATCTGTTTTATATCAACAGTCTCACAGAATCTAAAATTTTGTGAAATTCCGTGTATTAATTCTTGAGATAGACCGTGCACAATATTTTTGTCACACACAGACAGGTAGACAGATAGACAGACAAACAGACAGACTAACTGACAGACTCACAGACACAAATTTTGTAAAAACATGTTTTTCGGGATTTCTAATCCGATAAAACCCGGATTTCGAAAGATTTCACGATTCCAATACTTTCTTCTTGTAAAGATAGAAAATATTTGAAAGTTAAAAAAAAAAAAAAAAAAAAAGGTAAAGAAGAAAGAAGAAAGTTAAAAAGAAAGAAGAAAGTAAAATAATAATAATAATAATAATAATAATAATAAACACATATTAGGCAATTTCTCAAACTTCATTTTATAAACAAAGATTTTTAAAACAGACTAGCGAATATGTGACTTAGAATTTAAAGAAAATATTATTCTTTACCTCGGCATTATATGGAATGGGATCCTCGTCTTTGGCATGGATTCTCAGCACTGATGTTCCAACTTTTGCTCGAACATGCAACTCGCCCCTATACACATCGTGCTCGAATGCTGGGGCATGGACATTGTAATCCGTGACGCTGACTTGCAGTTGCTTAAGCTTTGTTTCTCCTTGACTAATTGCAACAGCTATTATCTGAAAATAAAATATATGCAATTGTTTTTAGATTGTTTATCAGAGAATTAAAAAATATAAGTTTGAAACATGAGAAACAACTTTAAAAATAAAAGTTAAAATTGATTTATTATCAGATCTTATATACGTGGGTCGTTCAATAGTTATTAAACAATTAGTGTATATAAAATATTTGTATTCCGATGGTTGATGCGGATATCAAATTCTAATGTTTTAAACGTTTATATGCTCAATTTCAGAGCAGTCGCTACTATATTAATATAGTTTTAAAGGGTGGGGTGAAGTTTTAAAGACATATTTTTGAAAGAGGTTTTAATGAGAAGTTTTGAAGGTAAAATGCTGGTTTGGAACTTATGAGGCAACATTTGTGATAGTGGATGAGATGTGGCTACATCACTCTGTTCCCGCGTCTAAATGGCAGTAGTTTCGTCTCTTCCACTGTCACAAGTCTAAACCCATAAGCCTTTCACCCCACTCCCCATTTTCACACCTTTCTCCAAAAATATATGAATATAGAAGCTGAAATTGAGCAATTAGGCATCTAAAACATTAGGCTTCGAAATTCCATAACAGTCATCGTAGTATAAATATTTTATACACTAGGAACAATAATTATTGACTATTCACAGTGGAATCGAATAAAAGAAATAAAAACTAAGATAAAAACTAATGCGCAGAATAAATGGTTTAAGATACTAATATGAATCATAAGAGCAACATATTTATCTCTATTCCCACTGTCTATACATACCGTCATATTTATACCTACACGTCTACACAAAAAAATCTATTATATCGTTACGTCTTTATCTTTTCACATTTGAATCTAATCATCCACATCTTCAAAGATATCCATTTTCACGCCTAAACCTACGAACTTATGTCTGAATCTACATCTATAGATCTGTGCACCCTTAGATTCACATCTACGCAAAAATACATCAACGCCTACATAGTGGCGAGTTTAAGAATATATATAATGTGGTCTCAATGGTAAATATATATATATATATATATATATATATATATATATATATATTTACGAGTAACATGTGGAGATTTCGAATATACTATTTGTTTAGGTCTGGAAAATAGACGAAATCAGATATGAAAAATTTAATAGAATGTACTGTTAAATATGAAAGAATTTTTTTATATTGTTGGAATTCTTCAAGAGTTTAGCAAAAGCCATGGGTGCATAAACTTAAATCCAATTCTTTACATACCCATTATTTTTCATTGCATTGAAAGAACATAGGACTCTTAGTCGGTATTTTTTAATTACAGGATAAATAAAATGCTAAAGCGTATTTATTTTTCTTTTAAAACTTTCGAGCGTAATTTTCTTTGTTTATAGAAGATAACAC
This sequence comes from Maratus speculifer, assembly GCA_964019185.1. Taxonomy (NCBI): domain Eukaryota; kingdom Metazoa; phylum Arthropoda; class Arachnida; order Araneae; family Salticidae; genus Maratus; species Maratus speculifer. The sequence continues at coordinate 288,464,912 of OZ025289.1, forward strand.
ATTGCAGGAATATTTTTTTGAAAGAATTGAAGAACTCAGATGATAAAAGAATGAGATTTCATCATTCTGAGAAAGCACATTTTGAGACACTTTTATCAACTAAAATAATTTTGTATTACTAAATGCCTCCTTTATCAATTAAAATCTCTCTGCAAGTATTAGTTTTTTTTTTCCACTCTGTCTTTTTTTTTCAAATGGTAATTTAATAGATGGCAGAAGAGGGATAGTGATACATGCATGTGTTTAACCCTTTTTTTTGTTTTGTCTCATATCACCTTTATCTTCTGAGTTCTTCCAGTTCTTTACGTTATGTAATGTGGCAGAAAATACATTAATATTTGAAATTATTATTATTTATTTTTAACGATATTTATTTCGAGGAATGGAATTTCCGAAATCGTAATAAATGAGTGAGTATTGCGTTTATTCAAATAGTAATTTAACACAACCATTTATAATTTTCAATCAAATGTTTAACTCTTTTTTTTTATTTACACTTTGTCACACACCCACTGAGTTCTTCCATTTTTTTTTACGCTATTTAATGTGTCAGAAAATGCATTAGTATTTTAATTTATTATAATTTTTTAAATATTATTTAGGGTTCGGAATGAATTTTTCGTCATCATTATAAATGAATGAGTATTACTTTTTTCCAAATAGTAATTTAACAAATGGTAGAGGACCATTGGTTATCTTCAATCAGATAATTAACTCATTTTTTTAAATTTTGTCACATATCTGCTTTATCATCTGAGCTTTTCAGTTTTTACGTGATTTAAAGTATGAAAATATTCATTATTTTTTTCAATTTATTATTGATGTTTTTAATGTCATTTAGGGCGAGGTATAAATTTTCCGAAATCATTATAATTGAGGAAATGATACGTTTTTTTTTTTCAAATAGTAATTTATCAGATGGCATAGGACAATTGATTATTTTCAATTATACGATTAACTCATTTTTTAAAATTTTGTCACATACCATCTTTATCTTTGAGTTCTTGCATTTTTTACGTTATGTGTCAGAAAATCCGTCAGCATTTTAATTTATTGTTTTTTAAGTATGATTTAGGGTTAGGAATAAAGTTTTCGAAATCATTATAAATGAATCCGTATTAGTTTTTCGAAATAGTATTTTAACAAATGGTAGAGGATCATTGATTATCTTCATTCAGATAATTCATACATTTTTTTTCAAGAAAATATCCTTTATCACCTCAGCTTTTAATTTTTTACGTGATTTAATGTGTGAGAAAATTCATTTTTATTTTAATTTATTATTTATTTTTTTAAGGTCATTTAGGTCGAGGAATTTATTTCCCTAAATCATTACGTTTAGGGAGTATTACAGTCAAACAGTAATTTAAGGGTGCTTTAGAAAAAAATATTTTTCCACCCTCCATCGCTCGAAATTTTTTGAGACATTTTCAGACTCATATCTGAAAGAAAAAATTATGAAACTTGCCGACGTGATTTTTGATGAGAGATGTAAGAAGCCTTGTGATTTCATTTTTCACTCAGTTAATTTATTTAGCGATTCAGTTAATTTTTTTAGTGATTTACAAGCAGTTATTTTTTCTCAGTATGACCATTTTTTTCATTCCCAGATCTACCGCTTCAGAAAATTCGGTTAAAAATGGCAAAATTAATAGCTTTTTTTTTTTTTTTTTTTTTTTTTTTTTTTTTTTTTTTTTTTTCCATTATTATCTGCATTTATTGAAAAATCGACAAGTACGGCACATTATCCAGTTTCTAAATTCCAGTTTTATAAGTTTGAGAGAAAAAAGTATCTAAAAATATTTTAGAAAATAAGCAGTTTGGATTGGAATATAGCCTTAACCGAAGGTACAGGAACGTTAATTATTTTCTATCATATGATTAACTCATTTTATTTTAAATTTTGTCACATTCTTCTTATCTTCTCAGCTCTTCTATTTTTTTTTACGTTATTTAATTATTTTAGAAAATTCATTCAGATTTTAATTTATTATAATATATTTTTAACGTCATTCATAATGAGGAAAGAAATTCTCGAAATCATTATGAATGGACGAATAAACATGCATTTATGAAAATTATATTTACAATGCAGATCTTTCGAGAATTCATTGTGGAAAGTTGGAAGCTTCCAACAATATTCTACAGTTTATAAGGAGCAGGATAAAAATCTAAATGTTTCTCGTTCCTTTATCTCTAGCGTAATTTCTCTAATTCAAATGCAGAAATGTCTTCCTTATCAGAATGGTAATGTTTCAAAATTACTGCAGTAAATTTTAAATGTAGTTAACAGCAATTTTAAATGAGGAGATACAATTCTTATAAACTTTTATCTCATTATTATACTAAATATTGCGTTGAATAGAAGAAGCTTGTTTATGTCTTTTCAAGAATATTGTTACACAGGAATTTCTAAACACAGCCTTTCATATTCTGATACATGTTCTAGAAAGTGTTCAGTAATTTTAGAAATGTAGGGATTTAGAATGTTAGGCAATAAATCACCCTGCATTAACTTCTCTATTATACTTTTAGAAAAGTCATGTGCATTGTTTTGAATTATAGTAAAATATAGTTCATCTTTTGTTGTGTTCATGTTTTCGAATTAATTTTAAGAATATTCTCAGTATTAATTATACATTAAACAAGAAAGTTATACTTCAATATAGAATTCTGTTAGTCCTTCAGAGGACATGAAAAAAGAAAACATCAAAAAAATTTTGAACAAATATATCTATATTTATTTCAGAATTTACACATGAGAATAACATAAAGTAAAAGATGAAGTTTCAATATGTTAGCTATCTAAAATTCTGTAATTAAACATTGAAAATTGGTGAGAAATAAATTTGTCACTAAATTTAATTTTTAACTTCCAATATTGTATCAAGATATTGAGAAAAAAATGCTTTATCATTCACGTGAAGAAAACATATTTTTATTGCAAATAATTCTATTTTATGAATACCGGAGGTAATCAGTAATTTCAACGTTTTAGCAATAGAAGTACATTGCCTATGAAACAGTTAAATTAAATGGGGGGGAGGGGGAGTTAGGGTATTATACAAAAAATACTGGTAGTAAAATATAAGTGTTGTTTGAAAACGAAGAAGGTGATCATCGGTCAAGGAATTTTTCAGTGAAAATGGGGATTCAGGGTATTTTCTTTTTGAAAAACTTGTCTTTTTAACAGGGCGAATAAATAAAGTGAATTTTTTTTTTAAATATAGGCATTTTATTTGAAAAATTCTTTCCTTTGTAGCCACTTTACCTACATCATAATAGCAAATAAAGCCTTAATGCAAAAATGTTTAATGATAGAAAATCAACTTTTGGAAATGTACAAACGTTGTATTAATGCATTATTTGTGCATTTATAAACGTTGGGTTTCCATTTCTATACTTTTCATATATGTGCTGTGTACGCAATGCTCACCACGAAAAGTTTAGTAGTAATCTGATTGCAAATTAATCTTCGGGATACGATAGACATTGGCTGTCGTATCACTGTGTCGTACGGCTATGTTGTATACAACAGGTATAGGCTGTGCATTTATTAATATTAAATTTGGTATTGGGTGGTTGCAACATGAATTTAACTATTTGTATTAATTGTTCTAAAAGGACTGGAACATGCTTTAGTTTGTTATTTCTTCATGCTGGAGATACGAAGGCAATCTGCAAAAGTATTATTAATAAAGTATTAATTGAGATTTTATTGTTGAAATAATCTTGCTATTGAATTCCAAAAAAGTTACATTTTATTTTATTTATCTACATACCCCGAGAGCTACAAAATTAAATTTAGAGGAATATTCAGTATGATAAAGCACAACAGCTCTTCTACGGTGAAAACTCACGAGCTCGATACTTTGCTTGTTATAGAATTAAGAATGATTCCAGGGCTAAAAATCCATATTTTTATTTTAAGAATGGAGATATACGAAATTTCCTAATATTCATAGTATTACAATTTGGCAAATTTTGATCATAGAAGAATGAAGTTTCTACTATTGTACTTATGAGATTTGGACTAATGTTTTCTAAACAAAACTTATAGGCCCAAGGACTGTATAGAAAAATTTCAAAAGCACAACTTTTACTCACGATTTCTCATCCATGTAGTCTTAAACACTACCTTATTTTTTGAAATCTTGAAACTTACACTTTCTTCGCATCAGCAAAAGATTAAAAAAATGCATTTTCATTTGTTTTGGTCACAGGTATCTAAATTTATATCACAAAGAATTTGTGAGTCTGTCTATTCGTCTCTATCTGTGAAACACATTTATTTTGTTTGTATAAATATGCATAGCTCAACTTATAATTTTATCTGTTATCATAGTTAATCATATCGAAATAAACAACTAAGTAAAAATAAAATAACGTACGTAATCTTAGAAAGTACGTGAAAAGAGTGCTTGAAAAATTGAATGGTGACATTTCAAACAATTTCATTCTAGCAATTACAGAATAATTTTATTTATTTTGGTAATCTCATGTACCTTTATTTGATGTATCAAATGATGTATATATGAATATTTTAGAATTTACTCACACGATTGCATATTTTTTTTTTTTTGAAATATATATTAGTTTATTTTATATTCCAGTAACTAATTGAATGTCTTTCTTAATCTTTCGCTCTAAGATCTGAATTCAATTTTTTAAATTCATATATTCACTTATGATATTATTTTCTTTTATACATATTAAACAGATGCATAAGCCACATGCTTTTAGAGATTGATTTGTTCAAAAAAAAAAAAAAAAAAAAAAAAAAAAAAAAACAGATGTCATTATTGTGAAAATCAAAGCTGAAAAACTTTATTCTTATTTTATTTTATTTTATTTCATTTTATTTTTAGGATTGAACTATATTTTAATAATTTAGAATCAATTTAAAAAATGTGTTTTTTTAAAATCTGCTTGCCTTATGAAATTTAAATACAGCATAAACATAATTCATTCATAACCATGAATATTTCATTATTTCTTATAAATATCAAAATTTTTACGCTCTGTAATGCGTCACTTTACAGTATTAATTCGCTCAGGTGAAATATTTTAATAAAAATGAAAGCTATCTTTTTAGCAAAATATAACAATTACTGCTTAAGATCATGTGAAATATTTTAAGCTCTGATACTACCTTTAACTCAATGAAATTTGTTACCACCAAATCCCTGCATCCATACTTAGAACAGTGACCAAATTCAAAGTCAGCCAAATCTGTACATCCAGTAATAAATCCACTTATATCCAGGTTTAAATTATCCGTGCATCGATGACATCGCACTATATCTGCTACATAAAGTAAATCCCCAAAAGGCAGGGACACAGATTCGTTTCTGAATGTCTCACATTAATGGCGGATCAATATAACGCCGTCTACAAACATTGCTATTAGTATTCACTTTCTAAAACTTCTATAATCGCGAGTATTAACGAATTATTTTAATGATCCGATGTAGTAATATTAAAACAATTTGACTGATGGGCCTTTGTGGTCAAAGATTATTTTAGAGCTGGAAAACTGAAGTAAGAGTAAAATATTTAGGAGTGACTCCATTTGAATATTCTATTTAAATTAGGTGGCATATGGGAATATTTTATCCCCCCGAAAGACTTGGGATATTTCAGTATTTCTTAAAGTTAACAAAAAATTGCTAGAAACTCCTCAAAGCTGCTTTATTTTACAAAATTATTTAATCCAGATAAAATATTTTAATGATAATGAAAACTACATTTGCATATTCTATTTAAATAAAGTAGTATATGTGAATATTTTACAAAATGTAACAATTAGTCCTTACCATCTCGTGAAATATTTAAAGCTCGGCTATTACCTTTAACTCAATGAAATTTGTTCCCACCAAATACCTGCATCCATATTTAAATTAGTGACCTAATTCAAAGTCAACCAAATCTGTGCATCCAGTAGTAAATCCACTTATATCCAGGTTTAAATTATCCGTGCATCGATGACATCGCACTAAATCTTCTACATAAAGCAAATCCCCAAAAGGCAGGGACACAGATTCGTTTCAGAATTTCTCACATTAATGGCGGATCAATATAAGGCCGTCTACAAACACTACTATTAATATTCAATTTCTAAAACTTCTATAATCACATGTATTGAAGAATTAATTTAACGATCTGATGCAGTAATGTTAAGCTAATTTGATTGATGAGTTTTTGCTGTCAAAAATTATTTTAGCGTTTGAAAACTAAAATAAGAATACAATATTTAGGAGTGACAATTTTGTTATTCCATTTAATTTAAGTAGTATATATTCCCCACAAAGACCTGTTATGAAAGTGATACTGAACTACTTAAATGAATTTTAAATTCAGTACATTGGCAAAAGTCATTGGAGACATTTGATTTATGACATTTTGTGAAATGCCTAAAAAAAATACATATTTATTATTATTATTTTTAACCTTTTGTAAATTCAGAAATGTCAAAAAACATCTTCGAGTCATGTTTTAAAGGCAAAGTTAAGTCAACAGCATTAAAAGAGGTCCAGCAGATGATTAATATATATAAATTGTCGTATAAAATTTAAATAAAAGATAAACAGCATTTTTTTATGACCATGAATATATCACTATTTCTTATAAATATCTATAATTATTTTACGCCCTGTAATGCGTAAATTTGCAAGATTAATTTATTAATTTGAAATATTTTAATAAAATGAAAGCTATCTTGTACTTTTTTTCAAAATATAACAATTAATGCTTAAGATCACATAGAATATTTTAGGCTCTGATACTACCTTTAACTCAATGAAATTTGTTCCCATCAAATCTCTGCATCCATACTTAGATCAGTGACCTGATTCAAAGTCAACGAAATCTGCTCATCCAGTAATAAATGCACTTATATCGAGGTTTAAACTATCCGTGCATCGATGACATCGCACTAAATCTGCTACATAAAGTAAATCCCCAAAAGGCAGGGACACACATTCGTTTCAATGTCTCACATTAATGGTGGATCAATATAACGCCGTCTACAAACACTGATATTAGTATTCAATTACTAAAACTTCTATATTCATGTGTATTGAAGAATTAATTTAACGATTCGATGCAGTAATGTTAAACCAATTTGATTGTTGAGAGTTTGTGGTCAAATGTTATTTTAGAGCTTGAAAACTAAAATAAGAGTACAATATTTAGGAGTGATTAGTTTGCATATTCTATTTAAATTAAGTAGTACATATGAATATTTTATAAAATATAACAATTAGTCGTTACAATCTCGTGAAATATTTAAAGCTCTGATATTACTTTTAACTTAGTAAAATTTGTTTCCATCAAATCCCTGAATCCATACTTACATCAGTGACCTGATTCAAAGTCAACCAAATCTGCGCATCCAGTAATAAATGCACTTATAGCCAGGTTTAAATTATCCGTGCATCTGTGACATCGCACTAAATCTGCTACATAAAGCAAATCCCCAAAAGGCAGGGACACAGATTCGTTTCAGAATTTCTCACATTAATGGCGAATCAAAATAACGCCGTCTACAAACGCTGCTAGTAGTATTCAAATTCTAAAATTTCTATAATCACATGTATTGAAGAATTAATTTAATGATCTGATGCACTGATGTTAAACCACTTTTATTGATGAGAGTTTGTGGTCAAAGGTTATTTTAGAGCTTGAAAACTAAAATAAGAGTATAATATTTAGGAGTGATTAGTTTGCATATTCTATTTAAATTAAGTAGCGTATGTGAATAATTCATTTCCGACAAAAATTTGAAATGAAAATGACATTGTACTACTTATATCTATTTTAAATTCACTGTATAGCCGAAAGTCACTGGACACTTTTGGTTTACGACATTTTGTGGAATGATATTATTTGACGAAATTGTTTTATAAATTCAGAAATACCAAAAAAAAGAGGGTTGAATCTTATGTTACAGACAAAGATTAGTCAGAAGCATCAAAGGGATACCAACAACAAGCCAATTAAAAATATATTTGTGCAAATGGTAAAATACATTATAAAGAGCATTCTTTCATAACCAGAAATATTTCATTATTTCTTATAAATATCAAAAATTGTTTTATGCTCTGTAGTGCGTCACTTTACAAAATTAATTTATCCAGGCGAAATATTTTAATGAAAATGATCTTCTTTGCAAAGTATAAAAATTCGTGCTTAAGATCACATAAAATACTTTAAGCTCTGATACTACTTTTAACACAATGAAATTTGTTCCCACCAAATTCCTGCATTCATACTTAGATCGGTGACCTAATTCAAAGTCAACCAAATCTGTGCATTCAATAATAAATCCACTTATATCCAGGTTCAAATTATCCGTGCATCGATGACATCGTACTAAATCTGCTACATAAAGCAAATCCCCAAAAGGCAGGGACACAGATTCGTTTCAGAATGTCTCACATTAATGGCGGATCAATATAACTCCGTCTATAAACATCGCTATTAATATTTAATTTCTAAAACTTCTATAATCACATGTATTGAAGAATTTAACGATCCGATGCAGCAATGTTAATCCAATTTGATTGATGAGCCTTTGTGGTCAAAGGTTATTTTAGAGCTGGAAAACTAAAGTAAGAGTACAATATTCAGGAGTGACTCTTTCGCACATTCTATTTAAATTAAGTGGCATATACGAATATTTCATTACCCACAAAGACTTCGAATGAAAGTGACATTCTACTATTTAAATGAATTTTGAATTCACTATATGGCCAAAAGTCATTGGATATTTTTGGTTTACGACATTTTGTGGAATTTGGTTTGTAAATTCAGAAATGTCAAGAAAATTTATTGAGTCATATTTTACAATCAAACTTTAGAAAACAGCACCAAAAGGGAGCCAACAACAAGATGATTAAAAAATATATTTGTGACTCCCTGTAAATTAAAATGATCAAAATTAACTTGTAGATGTAACACATGGCTGTTTATGTCTTGCTAAATATTTGTATGGATTTATGTAAAAAATAATACATATAGCCATTGACATATAAAGATTTCTTTAGAAATGTTAAGAGATTTTTGCATGTTTAATTTTTTTATATATATAAAGCCTGCAGGTTTTCAACCAAAGTTAGCTCCTCCTTCAGGAAACTTCAAAAACTAGAAAACAACACACTATTAATTGAATATAAATATATTTAATTATGAAGTATGACAATTAGTCTAAGATAATTTATACTACGCATGCGTGAACGATTATTTTTAGCTTAATAAGTAAAAGCTGATCAGTTTTTTTTTCAAAGACTGTGCTATGTTTAATCACTCAAGGTTCAGTAAAAAGTAGAACACGGATTTTTTTATAGTCTATTCACCTTATGAAATGAAATGAAATATAATTAGTAATCTTTCATGATCACGTATGTATGAGTATTTCTTAAAGATAAAAAAAATGTGATAAGAACTCCTCATTGCTGCTTTATTTTACTAAATCATTTAATTCAGATAAACAATTTTAAAGATAATGATAGCTATATTTTTTATAGAATATGACTATTGCTACTTAAGATCACATGAATCATTTTAATGAGAATAAAAGGCAAAATTTTACAAAATGCAACTATTACAGCTGAAAATAATATGAAATATTTCAATGAGCATAAAAGCTATATTTTCACAAAATGCAACAACTGCTGTTTAAGTTCGCATGAAAAGCTCTGTTACTATCTTTATCCCAATAAAATTTGTTCCCGGCAAATTTCTCCACCATACTGAGACACTGACCTAATTCAAAATCAACCGAATATGCGCATATCGTAAGAAATCCACTTAAGCGTACCTTTAAATTATCTGTACATCGATGACATCGCACTAAATGTGTCACATAATGCAAATTCCCAAAAGGCTGCGGCGCAGTTCCGTTTTATAGAATATCTCACATTAGTGGCAGATCAATATAACGTTGTCTATAAACACTGCTATTAGTATTCAATTTCTAAAACTTCCATCATCACGTGTATTGAAGAATTAATTTAATGATCCGATGCAGTGATGTTAAACCACTTTGATTGATGAGTTTTTGCGGTCAAAGGTTACTTTAAAGTTTGGAGTTTAATTTAAAAGTACAATATTTAGGAAAGTCTAATTTACATATAATGTTTAAATTAAGTTGCATGAGCGAATATTCCGCACACCCAAAGAAATGAAATGGAAATGATAATGTACTACTTGTGTGCTTTTAAAATACACTATATGACCTAAATTCATCGAACACTTTTAATTTGTAGCAAATTTCCTGGTATCTTCACAAACAAATAAAATAATAAAGTATATTTCTGATTAAGGAGAGTGAAAATATGGTCATAACACCAAATAACGTAAAACTAACAAAATGAATAATAAAGTATATTTCAGATTAGACTCAGCGAAAATTTGGTCACATTAGCAAATACTAGAATATTAACAAAATGAAAAATAAAATATAGTTCTGATTAACCTGAGCGAAAATTCGGTCATTACACCAAATTCCAAAACATTTACAAAAAGAATTATGAAGTATATTTCTGATTAGCTTGAGCGAAAATTCGGTCACAAGAGTAAATATCGGAACACTAACAAATTAAACAGAAAAATATATTTCTAATTTTCCTGTGCGTTAAAATCTCAAAATAAATCTGATAATTAACACATGGATACGTGGTCCTTAATAAAATCTCTTGTTAATATGTGTAAAAACAACATGCATTCTTATGAAAATATAAATACATTTATAAAATCTTGAAGAAACTTTGTAAAAACATGAAGAAGCATCTTTTTCTTTATAGCATGCACAGTTTTTAACCAAATTTGACAATATTGTCAGGAACTTGACAAAGTAAAATAGAAACAGGACACACAAATTAGATAATACAAGTACATAAAAAAAGTAATAAAATAAGGGGACTTGAAAAAATATTTTTTACTGCACATGCACGTACGGTAAAAATAGATTTTTTCGTGTAATTTAGTAATCAATTACAGAAATTAACTAATAAAAAGACCACTATGATATACTGAAAATTCCGAAAGATATAGGTGATATGACTAGTCGCAATTCTGTATATGTTAAAAAATAGTTGAGCAAACCAATATTGGTCCAACGCTGCACCAATATTACATTAATTGGAAATATTGCCAATAAAACGTCAATATTGCTCCAATATTGGAATGTTTACATTTTGCCCTTATTTAGCCAATATTTGCAGCCAATATTGGGGTTTCATTGGAAATATTGCCAATAAAACGCCAATATTGTACAAATGTTGGCATTAAATTAGAAATATTTCCAATGAAATCCGAATATTTAAACAATATTGGCTTTTTATTGGCAATATTTCCAATGAAACCCCAATATTGGCTTAATATTGGCAGTAAACATTGGCTAAATAAGAGCAAAATGTAAACACTCCGATATTGGAGCAATATTTGATGCCAGTATTGCGCCAATGTACCAATATTGGTCCAAGATGTAGCCAGTATTGGTCCAATATTGTTTGGCTACTGGTGTAAGCTTTAAATGAATTGATAATGTAAAGTATTTCAAAATATTCGGAATTTTGGTCTATTAAGTATTTATTATGAGACAAAAATTGACTAAAGAACAATAAAAAAAACGTCGTGCTAAAGAATTTAGTGACCAAAATAACAACGAATACTAAATACGTGAAATATTCAGTCGTATTTAAAAAAAAAAAAAAAAAAAAAAAAAAAAAATCCGTGTTTAACTTATTATTTAGCGCAATACGTAATAAATTCGGCTCATCAGTGTTTACTAGTATACACTGATATTATTGTGTATTGTATTACCAAATAGAGCAATAACTCTTTTTATAATAATAAGTATTATTTAGGAATTTCCAAGTAGATGGATAATGTTATGTCAGGATAAATGAATTTTTTGTAGCAATATTATAAAATTAAATGCATGAAATAATGTTTACGACATTTATTATATATTTAACAATTCGACGTGTATATAGAATTCTGGTTTTTAGTCCACGTCAAATATATATCATCGCAGAAAACTGTTTTAAAATGTTGAAAAAGAAATAAAAAAATTAATAAGGCAGAAAACCACGATTTTTAACATTATAATTTCCTTTTTTCATTGGTGGAATTTTAAAGAAAGAAATTTTGCAGTCTTTAAATTCATTGCATATTTTTTACGCATTCATCACAGGGATTATTCTGTTTTTATTATTTAATTTTCTTATTATGTTTCATATACGTACCTTTTTAAATTATTAGAATTACCAGCCGAATTTACATTTAAAAATTTCTATTTCTCTAAAAAAAAAAAGCATGCAATAAAATTCTCCCGATTCGTTATTTAACCCATTTGCATCATTGGCGCATGTAAGCTTTCATTTCAGAAATTTCTTTTTATTCAGAAATTTTGAATTTAAACCAGAATTTCTGAATATTATTTTTCTGTGTTACTTAATGACAGACGATTCGTGATTTCTTAAAGCAAATATATTTCTTTCGAGATATCCGGTATGGATTTGGAATCCTTTGATAAAAATTAATTCCTAATCTTTAATGCGCTAATGATGCAAATTTATTCACTAAATACTAGGATTAATATCTACTCTTTCAAAGTGAATTCCAATTGCTGAGTAAAAGATAATTTTTCAGAAATTTTTAAGATATTTTTTTTTTAATTGCAATTGGTGTATTCTCAAATTTTCATCTCACAAATCATAAATTGAAAAAAAAACCATCATTTCTGTGAATAGTCTATTCCGTGGTTCAAGTATGCGCACAATCTTTCATTTTATTCTATTCGAGACAATTCTACATACAATGATATTCAGTGATATTTGAGTTCATTTATTACAGCTCACAGAATAACAGGCAATAAGAATGGCATATAACGTACAACGATTATTAAGAGAGTAGCATTATTATAACATTCTATTGAACTTCATAAAAATTCTTACACTGACAATGATACTTGACTCTAATGCTCTGCCCCTTTTTACTTCTCTCATTTTGCACGCTTTCACAAACCGGGGTTTTTAGGCAATATTATCTACAAACTTTAAATTAAACAACTCTTACTCTGCAGTAATTCTATAAATGGCTAATAATCCCGCACGAATTCAGTTTTATGTGGCCACGTCAGCAAATCCATTAACTAATATCTAATCATAAAAGGAACATAAAGCTTTATCTATAGAAAACTCGATCCTGCATAAAAGCTCTGAAAACTTTAACTCAATAAAATTCGTTCGATAAACCCTGTGGCAACAACATTCAAAATACATCTCCAGCTTAATTGAAGATCAGGTGAATATGTCCACTTCTATTCAGCGTTAAATTAACCATTTAGTGATGATGCCTTACTAAATATGCCATGTAAAGTAAATGTTCGAAAAGGCAGAGGATCGACTCGTTCTAAAACCCTATCCATTAACTGTACATAGTTATACAGAGATGAATGAATATAAACATGACTATTAGTATACAATTTCCAAAACTTTGACTATTATCACATGCATTCGAAGAATTAATTTAATGATCAAAGGATAGAGAATCATTCAGTTTGATGGATGAATCTTGTTCATTAAAGGTTATTTTAGAGCGTTGCGCAGTTATTATAAGAGCGATGGGCGTGCACTGTTTAAGCTTAACATTAAATGGATATAACTGATGTTTTAGAAAGTGCTCAGACAATGTAATAAGCATGTGTTTGGATGTTTTAAAATATAACTCCCATTTAATAAAGAGGCAACCAATCAAAGATTTTATTTCGTTATTAAAAATAAAATTATTTTGTCAGACTTTGTTTAATTTGGAAACTCAAGTTTTACATAAAATTCTGTATTTTATGTTTATACTATTATACTATTTATAATATTTAAATCACATTTAATGTATAGTTTGTTACAAGACTAGTATTCCTTCTTATTTATGTGTATAGTCCTAAGTATAATATACAAATTATTATTATTATTATTTAGATAAAAAAATGCATAACATTTCATTGGAAATAAAGTATTATGACATTCTTGCAGCTTTCTTCAATAATGTCTATAATATTATAGTCATAATAAAAGGAAGAAAAACTAAACTGAAATGTAATAATTTGAATAGTAGGCAATATATTGAAAAAGCATAACACAAAACAAAGATAGCACTGCATAATCTACTACTCTGAATGTATTTTTACAGTAAAAATTTTGATCTGAGGTACACTTATTTATTTTTGTAAGAAGAAATTACGTTACATAATGCATTGATGAATAAATGATATTGAATGAGTATTAATATTTAATGAAAACATCTGAACATATTTTAACATCATAGGATTACACATAAAAAAGGTAGATGATGTTCTTTTTTTGAGAAATTTTTTTAAATAAATTTTTTGCTGTTATATTTATACGAATTTCTCCAATAAAATAGCAAAATAAAGAAAATTTATTCGACATGAAATGTACTTTTGTAGACATTAATGGATAAAGAACTTCGAGTGGTTATATTATGTAACTCAATCCCTTCAGAAACTTTAACTTTCATTTTGATCAAATTTTAAGAATTGAAGAAGATTATAGAAATGGGTAGACATTGAGTTAATATTGCTTCAGATTTTGTCTCTTTGGTTAAGAAAGGCTTAATAAAGAAAAGGAAAATAAATATATTATTTCCAGTATAAAAATGATGCTTTATTTTTTTTTAAAATAAAGAAGACTAATGACAAATGTCTGTTTGAATTCTGTAATTGATGAGCGTAGAAGAGAATGATCACTAACACTATTCGTATAAAACACTTGTACTAAAAATTATCTAATTAACATTTTAAAATAAAATTTTTATTTAACATACTTATTCACATCAATAAACTACTTCAGAAAGCTGATAGTCATTATTTACAGATGAGAATGATAATATCTGCTTGTTCTGCTATAGAACTATATATATACTACTTGTTTTTTCATCACTTTGATTCTTGTTGTATTATATTACTGTCTTATTAAAATTAATTATTTGGTTTGGCATTAACAAATTTTCACAGTAATTGATGTTGATTTGTAGTATTATCTAATGGTTCTATATAAATATATATATATATATTTTTCAAAAATGAATTTTTAGAAATCTGTATTATTTTTAAAAAATATTAATATTTTTTGCCACATAAAAAAACTTTCAAATAGGTATTACACAAGTCTGTGGATGGATTTTTAGAAACATTTAATATTACGGTTAATATAGTTTTTTTACAGATATATGTTGCGTAAAACGATAAAATCCAACACATCTTGAACTTTTTTCTTAAAAAAAAAAAAAAAAAAAAAAAAAAAAGGAAAAATCATGCGTTAAGCATAGATTATGAAGCACTTTCCAACACATGAAATCTGTAACAAAACTTCGTTATTTCGGGAAATAATAGTGTATAGCCAAATATACCTAAATATGTATTCCAGTACTTTTGAACAGCCCTGTATTTTATCTGTCGGTTAATATAATGGGAAAATTTAGTTTAGCAAGAAAATGCCCAGTAACTTGAAATTTCTTTTTCAGCAGTTCATACTATTTGATGGAAACATACTTGAATATTTTTGCTCAGCCCTGTAGTTTACATTGTACCTTTATTACACGTCAGCATTAACTAAAATTTATTGTAAACTAAAACACTTTTAAAACAACTGAAATTACATTCTCATAAATTATCATTCATAGACGTCCATGCACCGAAGTCTTTAAGTGGCTTTGTATAACCTTTTATCTATATTCTGCAAATACTTCTCAGTAAATTGAATGCAGTTCAGCGTAAAAATGCATAACTTATTTAAGAATCACGTTTAAGTAATTTATGCTCATATTCAATAAAGTTGGAGAGCTCTTTTGGGTAGACCTGTATATCAACTGTAACATTTGTACTCACCATATAATGTGAATGTGTGTAGTAAAACCTAAACGCGCATATCATAATTAAAATGCATTACATCCCTCCCTCAGCCATAATGGGACACATATACGGTACTTCGGAAAGAATACACTATTTGAAATCTTTTTTATGGCCCTGTAAATGCTATGTACTTCATATTATGCAAGACAGTGTCGTATAATTTATATTAAGCTTCAGTGACATATATCAATTTTAATACACATGAAACAGTTTAATATATTTAAAATATGTCGCACACAATTCCCCTTTTACCATTATCTAATGAAATTTTTTGTGCGGCCCTGTAAATGAATAATAGCTATATTTTCACTGTATACATTACAGAATACATATTTTAGTGAACTTTGCGAATTCATATGAATATGAGTATGTTTGACAGGGTGTAAACACCTTTAAAATTCATTTGAACGATTTTTTCCCATAGTCCGTAATGTAATCGAAAACTTTTGACTCTCCGTGTAAATAAACCAATCATGGTAGAAACTTCATTTTCAATAGGGTTCGTGCTAGGGTAAACATCAATAACGTATAAAAATTTCATAGCAATCCGAGTATATTTACGGGATTAGAGCTCGGCCAGACGGCCAGACGGCCAGACAAACCGAATGCATAAGCACTTTTCATCTTTGTTGGAAAGTGCTAATAAAAAAAAACTGAAGGCTAATTCCATGCGTAGGTTTACCACGTTTATAAAAAAGAAAAGATTTAAAAATCTTTAAATCTCTAACCTAAATACAAAATAATAATAATAATAATAATAATAATAATTAGCATTTTTAATAACAAAAAATTGAAGAAGTTTTTAAGTTTCCATTTGTGTGAGTAATTGCGCTAGATATTAACAAAACCCACAAACAACTTACGTAACGATTGTACCTAGCGATACAATTGCCGTATGAGTAAAAATGAGATTCAAAATATACATAACTAAACAGATTTTCATTTAATATTTAAAAATAAAAATAACATTTTTGATCAATATTTCATCAAAACTTTTTATCAATTTTATGGTAAATTAATTTATTTAATGATTTTAGTGTTAAGTTATAATGCTTACCCCCTGACTGACCGGCAAAAGGGTAAAATTGTAATGTAGTTTTCTCTGTAATTTATTAAAAATATTAAAAAAAGATTTTTTTTTCCAACCTGATACAAAATATGTTATTGTGTATAGGTGTATAATCTTGGAGAGTATTAATCCTAACTTAATTTTTCAAAATTGGATTTTATTTGTAGAATTACATTAATTTAAATATTGCTTATGCAGCAGTGAAACCTGCAGGTTAGTGTGCGACAGTCAGCCAGCGGCAGTCATTAGGTTAAAACCGCTTAAGCATTTTACATTTTTAAAAATTGTAATCAATTTTTTAATTTTCATTTTTTGTACAACATTACATTAGAATAATCTGTATTAGTGGATTTTTTTTAGACACAACTAAATATCTTACTGGGAAGCTAGCTATTCAGAAATAATAGATTTAGAGATAACTGTCGGTCATATAACCAAAGTTCATTTTAAAATTAATTGCTATACATTGTGCAAAAAAAAAAAAAAAAAAAAAAAAAAAAAAAAGAAGAAGAAGAAGAAGTTCGTTAAATTTACGGAAAAAACTGCATTGCATTCCAATGCTAACCGTAAAATATGTAATATAATTTTATAAAGGTTAATTTTTTTTCCGTTATTCGTGAACGTAATAATTCAACTGTATATTTGTTTGAATTAAAAAATATATTTCGAAAGCATTTTATATGTTTCATTTGATTAATAAACTTTAGTGTCTTTTAATGTAGTTTAAACTAACAGTTGAATCAAACATAGATATTAGAATAATATTATATCCAAATATATCCGGTTTAACTATCATCAATTGATCCCTTTAATTTCCGAGCATAATACCTTTGGAAAAGAAAGAAAGAAAGAAAAAAGAAAGTAATCAATGAAAAATAACACAGAAGTTTTAAATTTCTTTCTCATTCAAATAAATCAAAGTGAATCAATTTAAAATGTTTAAGTATAATGAACGATAATCGGTCTTCTTAAGAATAAATGACTACAATCAAATTGTAATGAGATGGAATTAAAGTAATTTCACGTAATCTATTCTCAGATATTCTGAAATGTATAACGAATTTACATCCATATATTTATATCAAATGCATCGAAGAGAAAAAATATTATTTTAATAGTAAGTAGATGTTACAAATTATAGAACCTTATAAAAGAACGTAGAATGAATATTTCATAAGATCATTTGATAAGAAACATTTTTAAGAACCGGTTCACAAGAAAAAATAGATTTTGTAAGTAAACGTTTGTATATCCAATATTAAACTTTGTGCCCAAATATTAGCCTTAAACAATTAGCGACGCTTCAGAATTCAATTAAGATTTAGCGATATAGAATGAACAGAAGTAAATTAATCAATGATACCTCATTTTTAATTATAAAAATGAATCAATCTATTACGATAATTCGTAAGAATGAAATAATTATGTAAGACATTTCTTCACTAAATATGCTTTCTACAGCATATTAATTTTAACACAATTATTCTAATCTAACTGATAAATAAATCATACAATATTTAATTTCCGACTGGGCGAAAAATGTCTGGATCAGGATTCGAACCAGGAATATCTTGGCTAAAGCCGAAAGTATTCTACTATCTGAGCTATCCAGTATGCGTAACTACACTGCTAGATTAATTCTAACACAACTTTTCTTATTGATAAATAAATCATATGAGATGTACATTTCCAACTGTGCATAAAACGTCTGAGCAAAATTTCGAACTAGATATCACACCAGCTATATATAAAACATGTAACATTAGCTGGGTGAATTAGATCCACGATATTCGTCTGGGATATTTCAGATGATAGAAAATTGGCGGCTGCAGCCAAGAAATCCCTGGTTCGAACCTGATCCAAACATTTTTCGTCCAGTTTAAAATTTACGTCTGATATGCTTTCTATTTTCTTAATAATATCTTTACTATAATGTGTTTTCGTAATTTATAAATTCCACTATGAGCTTAACTGTAATGAAATTCTTTATTTGTCATTTAACAAATGACAATAAATGTAAGATGCCTATCAATTGAGGAGAAGATTTTATAACTTAACAGTAATACATCCACAGGATCAAATGTAACAAAGTTTTCTATAAATACCATTTACAGCATGAGAATTTGATTTAAAAAGAATATACATACACATATATAGGTGTGATTAAAAATGATCTATACTAACTAGACTAAACAAGAACTTAAATGTTAAAACACGATGAATTATTAAAGTTACATAAACCTTAAACATGAACAGTCCTATATTTTAAAATATTAGACTATAACTTAAGCATTATCTATAAATTCAACAAATTGAACAAGAAACTGTCAAATAAACAAATAGCAAACATTATAAGAGACGTATACATGGCTTGTGATATGCAAGCTGCTTTAAATATATTTGATACTATCTACACTCCCCAGAACTATTACAACCAAATAAAAAGAAAACAAACGAAATCAAGACGTGATTTTACTACAAAAATTTGAAAATGAGACCTAAAATGTGAAATCTTCATAGTTTGAATGTTTATTTTATCATAAACTTAGGTCATAAAATTACCAGCCTTAAAATATATATTAACATCCAAATAATCAACTTTAGTTTCATTGTAGGAAGAAAATTTCAGGTTTAATTTATGAAGATAAAAACTAAACTAAACTTCTGTATCTTTAGTTTGTAGAAACAATGATTCCTCTCTTTATATATATTTCATAATATATTTGTATATTTTTACTTCTTTTTATACAAGTATCTACCAGATTTTAGTGTTTCTGGACATATCTTGACATATTCAGGCATATCTTGAACTTCAGTTCACCTTTCCCTTTGGAATTCCGCTAATCTGTTTGTATAATTTACTGACTGTACTCAAGTAATTTTTTTTATATTTAAAAACATATATATATATATATATATATATACATATTCAAGGAATAGAAATTAAAGTTTCTATGAAATGTTAAACATTTTCATGAAATCTTTCTTTTTGAAATAAAAGAAACCAAGAAGAAGACAGACTATTGTGAAAACTTTAATTTGGGATTTATTAATAATGTAATCATTTGTGTTACGTATAGTATTAATAGAAATATGAGCAAACATTGAGATCAATTTATAATAAAAATTTTATGTATCCATCTTCACTATAATTTTTCTACAAAATTGTTAATAACGAGATATGATAAAATACAATATTAAAAAATGTATAATAAAATGCAAATTTTGTCCAAAAGTTAACGAATAAACACAAAATATTAATTTTCGAGAAAAAAGGGGGTTAAGAAAGCACACTAGTCAGGCAAATAAACTCCAACGCTAAGTATGACCCTCATAGGCTTATTATTTTAAACTTTAACTCTTTGATTTTAATATCTTGAGATGATTTGTTTTTCAAAATGATGGCGAGGACAACCGATAACCGGGCTGCAAATTCGCAATCACTCAACGTCCCAGCGCGCTTGACGTCAACTCCTCTAGCCAAGGGCTTTGGCGAAAAATTGAACTTCGAAGTCCATACATGAATACTGCTAGTATCGTAGTTTGAAATTTTCATTCCAAATATTTATATCCACTTTATATGAATATTTTAGATACGCTTACAGAATTCAAATATTTTTTTTTTTCTGTAGCAGATTAATTCAGTCTACGCAAGTTGTGCTATTGATTACACTAGTTGAATACTGATGCTGTTACAATAGAAATACCGCTAAAAAGCTAGGATGACGCTGGAAAATTTAAAATGCATGTTTTAAGCGTTATGAAGGTATAATAGTTAAAACAATAAGCGGCATAGTTAATCAAGATAGATCAACGTAATTCAAAAATATTTACAAACTTGGTTTGGCTTTTTTTACCAGATTTGCACGCACATTTTCATTTTTCCCCGAAAGCGCTTAGCTATAGAGGTTCGCGTAAAGCGCGCTGGGACGTTGAGTGTTTGCGAATTAGCAACCGGGCTAATTTTTACAGTTTTAATTTTAGTTTCAGTAAAAATAAATAAATAAATAAATAAATAAATAAATAAATAAATAAATAAATAAATAAATAATTTTTGGAACCGGTTCTGAAATTGAAATTATCAGACAAATATATGTATAGCCAAAATCGAACAAGTAAAAGCTAGACTGGTCGTAGATTGTCTTCAGCTATTCTATGCAAAAAAAATTATCCGCAGTTATTAAAATCAAATCGAAAAGTTTGAAAATAATGCCCCTATAGACCGCGATATCCTTCTTTCGTTTCTATTAAATGTAAGTAGTCAAAATAAAATAATATATATAAGCATCAGATGTGATAAATTCGTATTATCTCTACAATACAGGTAATCATTATATTTCTTTGACGTCAAAAATGCTCACAAATGTCACAGTCATTACCATTCTATCACAATATGTTGCCTCTCAATACTCTCATTATTACTCTCAACTGATCGTCATTTGATGACTTCAAAGAGAAATCACTGTGACTGTTGCTTTGCAAGGAGTCACAAGGTTACAGTACTATGAAGTCACATCGTGATTTTTCAAGAAACTGTCATTTAAACTGTCATAATCAGACTCCTTTTATTGTCAAATATCATAAGTGTTGCATTGTGATCAGACGCCAAATAACATTACAAAGAAGGCACAGGATGTCTCTTTGGTAAGTGACATTAGAATATACAATTGCAAAGCCATCATCAGCGCTAAAGTCACCGTGTGACGTTATTGGTGTTCCTTTGGTATTTTCATTATCTTTTACCGAAATATCCGTTTTGCGGTATGTTTGCCTCAGATGGATATGGTTTAGTTTCTTTAAAAAATTTTGAATTTTTAAGTTAATTTCATGAAAATTTCTTCTTTAATGAGATTGTAGCTGGGTTTCACTACTCTAATATAAACATGGGATAAAAATATAATTTTGAAATATTTTTAAATAGATTTCGGGATGTAAAATTTGAATATTATATAAACTTATATAGGTGAATTTATACAAATACGAACTATCCTGATGACTTTACAATGGAATCTTCTAATAATAGTCAGAGCGTGAAGTGATTAAATGAAAAATGGAGAGTATTATGCAAGTAATGAAATTTATCAGAAATTGGTGATCGTTGTTAGTGAGATGCTAAATCGACTGATATGATTTTAGAGTAGTACCTATTTACCAAACTATTTTAGATCTTTAAAACTAATTTTTGTGTTTGTTTTATAATTTTTGGAACAATTTAAAAAAATCCATAATCTCCCACCTTTTCGAACTCTCACATCATCTGTTATATGTCTGCTTTATGATGCTGTTTTGAAAATAATCAAAATTCCTTTAACAGAAATACAAGCTAAAATACGCGTGGTGTGCACAATATTTATGAATGTGATTTAAAAATGTTATAAAATAAGTTAAAATTAAGGATTCAATTCAGTTAATGTTTGTTTATTTAGCATATCATTTATTAGTGTATGTCATATAATGAATAATTATGACTACTTATCATAAAATGAATATTGCTCAAGTATTTAATGATATTTAAATAAATTTTTTAACCTTTTGTTTTTTGTCCAAAGTAAAAAAATTTTCAAAAATTAAAATAGATCACAGAGTTTTAGATTATAAAGTTATAGCACTATCATTTTGTACAAAACATCTTATTAAACAGGAAAAAATCAACCTAAATTTAAATTACACAGCAAAATTTATTAACTCATGAATAACACAAATTATAGGTGATCTAACTGATACATTAAATACTTTTTTTTACACACATTAATGTTATTTATATATCTTCATTTAAATTTCTAAATTTCCAATTGCAATTTTTACTCTAAATAATTTTTAGTAGTTATTCCGTGAAATTTTATAAAAACAGAAACACATATATGTACTTCTAAATATGCCATTAGAAATATTATGTTATGTTTATTTTAAAATTAGATTCGATCTGCAATAATTTACTTAAATAGAAATTTCCCATAAATTAAATACGTGACTGAAATAAAAGCTTCATATCTGAATATTTATATGGAAGCACATTTCTTTCTAAGAATTGACCTAATTACTTATCTAGAAAGATGCTATTGAATTAAATAGAAGTTGATTTAAGAAAAGTAGTTCAAGTAGAAAACTTTCTTATATATGAGGATTAATAAATCAGAAATCATGACGAATTAGTTTAAAGTACATTTTTCAGATTATATAGACATATGTACATATATATTTATAACATTATTTATTTAGATTCTTTGCATATATAATTATGTAATATATTTCAGAAAAATAGTATAATAGAATATAATTAAAATAGTACTGGAGCACGTGAACAATATTTGTCTATGAATAATTTGAATTAGATGAAGATAAAAATTAAAATGAAACTTTTAAATTTCTGTAATTCTCGTATATAGACATAAATAATAATCATCACAATATTTTTTTTCATCACAAGAATACGTTTTCTAATATGAGTATCTATAAAATTCACATGTATAATACATGACACGTAATGAAAATTATAGTTTTTTACTGAACAACAACATTTTAATTTCTATTATTTCATATAATGGATGCCAAATTTTCATGATTTATTCTCATATCATGGCGCACTGCTTGATTATTTTGAGAACACATGCATTCCCTTTTGTTTTTAGTCCATCTGGTTGTAACATTCAGAATGAATTGAGCCAAAATTTTAATAGGTATACCTATACTCTCATAAATACTTTCTTCAATTCACATAAATTTCTCGGCAGTACTGCTACCAGCGTTTTTCTGTTGATAGACGAATATCCGTTTTAATTTTTCTCTATTACAGGATGTAAAATATTTGTCAATTTCAAGAACAGTTTGAAGTATACATGTTTGCCTCAGATGGCTATGGCTTGATTTCTTTAAAATGTTTTGAATTTTGAAATTAATTTTAGGAAAAACTCGTCTTTAATGAGATTGTGGCTGGGGTTTTAATGCTCTAATATTAGCATATGATAAAAATATGATTTATAAATAACTTGATGGATATTTCTGGATGTAAAATATGAATATTACTATATGTTTATGTAAGATTTTTTTTAGAAAAAAAAATATTTTTTTTCCACATTTAATATTTTAATTATAGTATCAATTTTAAATGTGTTCATTTAAAAGATATTTTAAATGCAAAATTTTTTCTATAGTTTAAAAAAATAAATTCTGAATACATTTAAGTGGATGAAAATATTAATTGTTATTTATTATTTAGTTCGGAAACATTGCTTTTGTTTGTTGTTGGTTTAGTTTTTTATATTATTATTAAGAAATCTTAATTTATATATGTTGCAGCCAATACCCGAAATTGGCCAATTCTAGAACTGGCCGGCCAATTCCCGAATTGGCCAGTAGCGTTAAAAAATGACTGGCCAATTCTAGAATTGGCCAGCCAATTCGCGACCTGGCCAGATGCGATTGGCCAATTCGCGAAATAGATATAAGCACTCGGCTTAATCCTTTCTAACATAGTTGAAAGTGTCTATGAATTCAAATAGTCTAGACGTCAGGCTGTCCGTGATCTAACTCGAGTAAAGTATCTGGTTAACTTGTAATTGTCATTGTATTTGGTTTATTAATTTATTTCGATATTGAAAGGGAATTGTGTACTATTTTTGTTTAATTTAGTTGGGTACACAAAAATATTCCATTTCAATATAATCAATGGGAATCTTTTTTTACTGTACATTTTTATGTTACTTATCTTAATTACAAAAAAAATTGGTACCTATGCATCATAGTTCGGATGTTGGCCAAGGCTTCCCGGCCAGTTCGCGAATTGGCCGGCCAAAACCCGAAATACGCTATTCATTTCATGTATTTCGGTTTTGGTCAGGAAGCTTGGCCAGTTTGGGTATTGGCCGGCCAGTTCTAGAATTGGCCAGGCTCCGGGTATTGGCCACAACATATATATATACATATATTTTGGTTTTTGTTATCAAAATGAATTTGAATTTTAGTATTAAATGAGCTAATACGCATGCGTGTTAGAATGATCGTAATTTCTCCCTCCTTTTCAGACTTTTGGGAATAATTAATGGATAAAGCATGTTTTTCAGGATTACAGAAGTTAGTTATTAAAAAATGAAGCATGATTTGGTGTATATAGACGATTTTTTTTTACTTCTGGATATTCCTTATGACAATATTTTCTGTAAGATATAAGTCACATTATAATGATTTATATTGTAAATATATTTTTATGTTATGTTTTTCATTCTATATGCATTTTCTATACCTAAATTATTTACAATTAAACAACTTCTTTTCGATGTTGTAGAATCAATTTTGGTTAATACTTTGGCTACCAGATTCGAAGAATAATCGGAGTTAAAGATCTAGATATGTCCCTCTGTGTCGATCCGAACACTCGAACCGCGATCTAGGGATAACACCTTCACCTGCCTACTATCTTTTTATTTTAGGTAGATACTAAATACGGACAATACTTTTGTGCTATAAAGTTAATTTGATCTATGTTTTTATTTATTAATTCTTAATTGGAAATTCATATATATCTTTCATATTTCAATGTAAGTATTTTAAAATCCTTATTTCGTATAAATTATCAGTGGATTTCATTTGTTTTCAATTATTTGTAAGAATTATGTTAGCAGAGAAAAAGAGCTCTGGCATCTGAGGACGTATTTTGAAAAATGGAACAACAACATTAAATGTTAAGACTGTTCTCAATTGCTCTGCTCAACAAGCGCAAACATTTACAGATTTACAAATTCATTTTTAATGCAAAAATATAAAATTCGAAACCTGACTATGGAAGTGATTTGGAATGGAAGTAATTTTATATATTTTGAACAATGAATTACCTATTGAGTTATAATGTTTTCGATACGTGGCAAAGACGTTTTTCTTCCTTATCTTCCTTCGAAATACATTGGTGTATTTCACTAAATGCCCTTCACATTAACCGAAAAAAAATATCACATGCATACACGGATAATAAATGCATTTAAATAGATTTATTTATGGATTATTATGGATTTAGATAGACTTATGGATTATGGATTTATTTTCTTTAATTTTATCATTTCTGTATAGAAATGAGTGTAGATTAAATAATAAAATTACATTAGCAATAATTTATTTTGGTTATTTCTTTTATTTCGATACTTAATTTACAACATGCTTAATATTTTTCATTAATATGACTTCCGACCAAATTCTTGTTTTACAGAGCCAAAAATACTTTGATTTACATCTGGCAACTGTCCAAAAAAGAATTTTTTCTATCCCAACGTACAGTTATTAACAAAATCTTCTACATTTGTTTAATTCTTGTAACCCTACAAATGTTAATACAATTTAAAAGAAAATACAACAAGCACTATGCACAAAAGTATTAATATATCCTGTTGTTACTAACCGTAATGACCTAATTTATAATATTTTATTGCTCTAAAATGTTACGAATGGATACATCCATTTTTACGTTCAGTTTTAATATACCGTTGTGGAATTTTAGTTTGCACATCTAGTATTTCTAGAGCAGTAACAATTTAATTTCGGAAACTGATCATATTAGTGGAGAAATATAGGCCTCGATAAATTTTGTTTTACAATACAATAAATGAGTTTTACAATTTAAAAGGTGGATACGCTGATGTCGAAAATTTGTCAAAATAATTGAAAAATGTCATTTTAAAAATATCCATTATGTGAAAACCAGAAAAGATAAGCCATATTTGAGATTAAGTCTGCTATTATGAAAAGTAAAGCGTTTACTAAAGAAACATATTTATATTTTATTAGTGATACATTAAATTTAAAAAATATGTCATGCTTGCGCATGAATTATGAACAGCTTTTTGCAACTTCCTGAATTTTGCTACAAAATTTCTTCTGAGACGAAAGAAGGTACGTAAGTAAACAAATTAGAAAATGCATAACGGAATTTTAAACGCGTTTTTAGCAATTACTAATCATTGTTGGTAATGTTCTTCCGTGCAGTACAATGCATGTTATTTATAGAATTAATGCACTAAGAATCATTTATAATTTACAGATTCTTACTTATTTAACCCCTCTGCGAATAGAGTCTTTTGCTTAATTTTTAATCTTTTACCACCGCTTTTGCAAAACCGGTGTGCTATGATTACATAACAAAAACTTTACTATAAAAATAAATGGTGGGAATAATGAAAGATTCTGAACACCTTAATAACTTAATTATTCCATATTTTTGAAAACAAAATGCGACTAATTCCTTTATTTTTCATGTCTTTTAAAGATTTTTTAATATTTAATCACCAGTTGTACGGGTAAACAAGACAAGTAGTTAAACGGCATTTACACTAGTCATTTGTCTCAGAGGGAATAATACTAAAATTTAGCGCAGCAAGAAATTTCATTTAAAAAAACCGCACTTATACAATTACCATTCACAATAAATTAGTGCGTCCAATTTTATTTGTACAACATTCTACATGGATATTTTTACACTTTACAAACACCTCTTGGTATTATAAGCAACAGTTGTGAGGGAGTGTCCCTTTGTAATAAAGGCACTCTGGTATTTTGAGTGAGATCGTGACGTCAAGGTTCTAATATGTGTGGCGCAAAAGCGACATCTATCTTTTATGCAACTCTAATTTTCCGAAGTGTGTGTGGCGCCCTCGGTCTACAGTTAACTGCGGTTATGAGTTTTATGCAAATTTCTAGCTCCGTCTTTAGTTTGCAAGGTATAAAACCTGTAAGGTGTGTGTGCGTTGTGTGGCGTGTGGCGTGTTGAGCTGGGATGGCCTCCAGAAAAGAACAGCAGAGCTGCCGTGTGAAGGTGTAAAGGAGCCTCAGTAATCAAGTCGGGTAAGAGTTAATTAGCACTGTGACTGTTTGAGAATAAAGATAAATCGTGTAGCCACGGACTGTTTTCTTACAGGTTAGAGTAAGATTAGACCGCGACCTGAAAAGAAGCGCCGGGGGTAGTGCACTGAGCCGGACTTAGTTGTAACGTGAGTAAGCTAAAATTTTATTTTCATAGTATTGTGTTTAGTTGTGAGAAATATTGAACTTTGGCTCCAATCCCCATTTTCCCAACTACAGTAAATAAAAGGGTTGATTTTTAACTTTAACCGACACCTCACCGGCGACACCCAACGACACGTTACACAGTTTTGTTGGTAAATGAATAAAGAGTTAAAAAACACACTTTAAGCAATCCATGTCTACAGATAGTAATGCTTATGAATTCTTTTGGGCAGCCTTGTATATCAATACAAAATTTATAAAAGCCATATAATAATTAAATTTAGTTAAGCTTAAATAATAATTTAAAGGCACGATCAATATTTATATCTCACAGGTCCATGAAAATAGATTACCTGGACCAAAACAATTAATGAATTTTCTACATTTCTAAAAATTAAAACTTTTTTTCTGAAACTTACTTGTGATTCTTTTAATATTGATATGATAAATGTAATAAAAGTATCTGTTTCAAAAAAAGAAAAAAAATATATCACATATGTTTGGATTTACACAGTAGTTAAAACTAAGCAATATCTAACGTGATTCAAATCTGAAAAATAATATTTTTAAATCTAAAAAAAAATGTTAAGAATACAGGCAATCATATGGGAACATAGCTCAATTCATATTACACGCTGGTTCTAGACTTAGGATTTAGTATATACAATAAAATAATTATATTTTCTTCATTTTGTTATGATGCTACATAACATCTCCTGTTATGGGATATTTAATACATAAAATATATTTTTATAATATATATATATATATATATATATATATATATATATATACTTATGTTAAACAAAAAAAAAAGCAACAAAATTGGTTTGTCTTTAATTTTTAGAAGCTATTACATTTTAATATACAGACCATTGACTAAAACATAAAAAAATGCAAAGAAAAAAAAATACTTGAAAGTTAACGTAAGAAACGCGGGTTTCCGTTTAATTTGTTTCTCATGTCCCTTCCCGTGAAAGTAAAAACTCGAATATAAACCTGTTATTTTCATTGAAGTTGTAAATGAAAGTATTTGGTAAATACTTTCCCCTTATAATATCATTTTAAAACTATTTATACCTAAATGCATTTAATTCTATTTAATTAATTTCATATACGAAGAGAGACTGGTTTACAATAGTAGGGCTAATTTGAATAATGTTATAACAGTTAATACAGCAAATAAAGAAACAGAAAAAAATAATCAATACGTTTGTATGTCGTTTCGAAAATTTCAAGAAATTGCATCTTCCTCTGAACAAAAGTTTTCAACTTTTCTGGAGGATTAATCATAAATACTTTTCTGTACTTACGATTTCTTTAAAAAGAATAGATTGTTTAACACAAATGTTGAAACTTTGTTGCGTTGCGGGGATTATGAATAAAATGATTTTGTTTCAAAATTTGCAGTTTTGTGTAAAAATGATATATGATGTTGCATAACTCCTGAAATATAATATTTTGTTTCATTCAATAGTTTTGATTTAAACATAGTTTTGTGAAGAACAATACATAAATTTTATTTGTTTATATTTTATTATTTTATCTATTTTTTATGTTTTACAAACAGGAAGATTACTAGAGTGCAGGATTAAAAAGCCGAGATTTCTAAACTTATTAAAGGAACATTTTATATTACATTTGAAACACCCTTTTTATCACTGCTATTTTAATAATGCTATTATATTTTCAAATAAAAATAACTATGCTAATTTGAATATATAGGTATTTTTGTTAATTTCAATGTTTTGTTTATAGTTTAGTAATTTATAAATTAATAAATATAGGCATTTATGTAAGCATCCAGAGGGTAATTTTTGCTCATATATCATGGAATGGCACTAATGTATTAACCCCTTAACTGTCCCGGATGTTTATATACATCTTCAGAGATTGCCTTCACACATTATAAAAATAGATAAATATCATTACAGCGAGACAATTTTCACCACGTGTGAGTCGTGTTTTGTAAACGTATAACATGTGGTTTTCTTATTTTTATTTCAGAGAATTAATCGCTACCTTATTTAATTGTAGAATTGCGTTATTAAATAAGACACTGGAGATCGCATCAGATTTTGTGGGTTATAAGGGGTTAAATTCTACACCACTCCCTCTGTAAGATTAACGAGTAACATGATACCAAAGAAAGAACAGTATCCATCGTTAAAAATCGGTACTTTTTGTGTCCCGCGTAGTGGCTACGCGGGAACGGTCTTAGAGTACCTGAAAATCGGGATATCCAGCATAAAATGAGACGCTTGGAAACACCAGTGCGATTCCACACTAAACAGATGTCTCCAAAAAACCATTTCTTGCAGATGGGATATAAAGAAAAAGTTAAAACTAAATCATAAGAAAATGATTTATGAACCATATTACCCCTTTCGGTTCAAGACTATGAAAACCGCCATTTTACCTGTTGTGACGTCACAAGAATATTATTCCTCGAACTTACCGCAAACAGACAATTACAGAAAATTCCGTTTAGACCAAAATAGTTTAGCATTTGTTTCCAGATAAAAATCCACAAAAAATGGACCCTATTCTTTCTTTTAGTTCAAGATTATAAAAATTCCCCTTTTACCGATTGTGACGTCCTCAGAATAATGTCCATTAAAGACAAATACAAAATATAAAGTAAAATAGGACTAAATTTACTCTCTATTAAAATAAACTAATACGAAAAAAAAGATTAAAAAGAGTAAAGGACGCACTTAAATACTATATTTTAATGATGAAACCTTCATTGAATTATAGTATCTTTTCAGATTCACTGAAATGCAAGTGGTCAAGTATGTCCATATATGATAAAAATAAATTTAATCGATTTGCATAAGTTGATTTGATGTAAAATCGGATAAGACATAATCGAATATTTCCAATAAATAATTTAAATTTTGATTAAATTTTGATATAATTCGAGTTAAATGTAAATGCTACAACACAGATGTAAATAGGATTAGGGTATTAAATGTAATATCAATCTAAAAAATTAAATACTTTCAATCAATTTGAGAGGATTAAGGTACTGTTTGAAAATTAAGTGTTCAAAAATTAACATTTCAAATTTAAAATTATGAAATAAATCTGTTCGAAGTTCATGTTGATGAGTTTTTATTTTTTAATCTTCCTATTCATTCATTGTGAAAAAATACACTCTAAATATTAAAAGTTATTTATTTATTTTTTAATTTAAGAAGACTTTATGAAGAAGTACTAAGAGCTGTTCAAAATTTTCTCCTGCGTTCTGTTTTTGGGAAATTGCGAACAGCATTTTGCATTTTAAAAAGGTCTTGTCGTATTTTATGAATTTAAAATGATAGTTATATTCCGGGTCTTGATTATATATTTTAAAGAAGTTGTATGCAATGGTAAATATATGTTTGTTTATTTAAGTAAAAGTGACGTCATATTTCATTTTTAATTGATAAAATGTGTGAAAAACTGAGTTTGGGGAGGGAAAATGTTTGTGAAAGAGCTATTTTTAAAACAAATTATTTTTCATTAAGAGTTTTTTTTAGGCTAAAAAGTTTTCTTAAAGAACTATTACACGAGGGGTCAAAGTCGCTTCAAATTCCAGGCATTTCGAACCAAGGGAGTCACCAGTAACAGCCAATGAAATGCTTGGTTTGGTTTATTTGTGTTGGCCGATTATCTACTCTAGGGATATAGGCCCAGGGGGAGGTGTGCACTTCGTGGGGGTCTTTCTAAGGGAACCTAACCCATATTTACGCAAGGTTCGAAGAAAACCACGAAAACTCCGAACGGTTAGGCCGACGGCCGCGATTGGGTTCGAACCCAGCACCTGCAGTATACCAGTGGAGAGGTCAGAACCTCTCGGCTATTGGTGGGGCATGAAATGCTTGGAAATTCGGATGATGGAAAAGCCTTTTCTCGAACAGCGAATGAAATGCTTAAAAAACGAAAAAAACGCCGGTGAATTTTCTCGCTTGAAATTTGACATGTAATAGCACTCTTAAGCGTATTGTTTTGAGATGAAAAAATTTGTGGAGGATCTTGAAATTAAAAATTTTGTGAGGGGGGGGGGAGGGTCCTTTAAAGCATTGAATTTCTTTCTAAACAGATAACCGAAAGTATAAATTTCGGAAAACGATATTGATAGTATTATGTCTTGAAATGTTAAAAATGTGCAACTATCTAGTTGCACATTTATATTGAATATAGTTTTTTGTATTGTTTAACAAATTGTCTCTAACTTACTTTTAGTAATTTACGGATGACAAATATGCATAGTTATTAAAAATATTTACCAAAGTTCTTTTACTACATTTACTGTAACTTGTGCATACTTTATTAATAAAATGTTAAATATCTATAAATCACATAAGTCCACAAACTAAAGTGCTTTTATTTCCTTTTTTAAATAAAATAAGCTTTATAACTTTTCTTTGTGATATTACAAAGTCAATTGAAATTGAACAGATTGGTAAAAAGGTGCCATAATTGCACCCCAGTGGTGCTCCAGGGCAACCCATGGCGCCCTATGAGGTGCCATGCGGGTGCCTTGGGGTGCCATGTGGTGCCATGTAGTGCCTTACGGCACCGCTAGTGGTGCAATTCTGGCTCTCTTAGGGGAGTCACTGACGGGACAAACGTTTCACCCCTAGGAGTGTCATATGCAACCTTTAGTTTTAACCACAGAGTACGGAACAGAGAATCAACTTTCATACACTGTAATGGCAACTTGTTTAACATGGGATTACGCATAGACAGTAGCGGTACGAGCGGATGACTCTGAAACTACGATCATAACATAAGAGAGGTTGCTAATTTGGCGAAATATCGCTTCCTTGGCGACGAATGATAAACGAAAAAAGAAAAAAATACAGCGACGGCTTGCTGCTTCTTGTTTTGAAATTTATGAAAGAATTATTTTAATATGAAATAACTTTGACGTTTTCGTCTTGCAAACAATACATGTGTCTCTTCTTAACATAAAGACCTAATAATCTAAACTTGAAAATTCAAGAACAATAACAGTAATAATTACGAATCAATATAAGCGCGGAAATCTAAGATCAAATAGCATAAGAACGTGTGCAATGATAATCAAATCAGCATTCAGCAAGAAGTGCCAAGCCAGAATATGGTTACAGTTAAACAGAAATCACGAGGATAAAAATCGCCAACGCGATGGTTTAGTTTTTAAGTGATCCACTGAGGGCGTTCTTTTCAAGCCGAGTTGAGGCTCTGTCCGTACTCTGTGGTTTTAACAGTGTACCAGGGTACAAAACAGATTTTAAATAACCCTGAAGTCGAAAAATCGCATAGCGTCACATCAGCGGATCGAAGAGGCCACGACATACGAAAAAAACTTTCTTATTACTCCATCATCTGTGAAATGCAGTTTTAAAAACAATTGTTGAATAAGAAACGAGCTTTTTTTTGCAAGAACCGTGTTTCAGGCAGGCACTGTCTTTGCTACATTCAAGAACTAGAAAAAATAGTAATATTCGCAGATAATCCTTATGCAGTAACCGAAAGCGTTACGAGGACTACTGGCGTTCTTAAAAAGCTAAGAAAATGAATGAAACTTGGAATAAAGTCACATGTAACAGTGATTTTATAGAGTAGAGTGATATTTCGTGAACAACATTTAGAGACTTCGAAGCTCATATTCTGTAGTTCTGCATATTGTCAGTCCCATTTATATAAAATAGTCTTCATTTCCTCTTGAAATCTTGATTTTGCACGTGATTACAACGAAATTTTCAATGACAGACTCTTTAGCGCCATCTATTGGCATTTATTGCTAGAATTGATTTAATTGTTCTCTTCTTCTTTCCCTTCTCACGTAGTAAGTGCACCGACTTTTGCTTCATCCGGGTTATTCCTTAAAGATACAGACAGCTTATTTTATAATCACTCGCTACTTTTAATATTTAGTTATTTTTCTTTCTAATTATATTTTTCTGAAAGACACCTTCTCAAAAAAATTATTAGTGTGATTTTTTAATTTTAAGTATTTTTTATAAAAATATATTATTTTTCTGAAACTAAATATTTTATAAGATATTATGGAAATTAATCAGTTTTGGCAATGCCTATAAAAGCGTATGAAATATGTTTATTTGTTTTAAGAAATCTCCTTTTTTAATTTCAATCATTTAGAGAGCATGAAAATATGAAATGTTAAATTATTCCAATAAACCTTTTTAATTTAATAATTTAGATCAATATAAATTTATCTTATTATTATATTCTGCAATGGAAAAATAAAATCCTGTAAATATCTAGAGAAATGTCTTTATTCCGGCAAAGCTAAAAAAAAGGTGTTATAAAAATGTCTCTCTTGATAATAAAGTGATGGCTTTCAGCTTAAAACTGATTGAAGGATTTAGTTTCACAGATTGGAAAAATTACTAGGGAGATTTGGAACACATAAACTTGTAAGAACATCTTATTCTTAGAATTCTTGTTTTTTCCTTTGAAATGTCTGTGATGATTCACTTTAGAATATTTTTTCTAAAAGCTAATAAAAAATAGAAAAAATATCAAATAAATATTTATAATTTGAAATATTATCATTAATAAATTATTTAGTATTCTGATAAAGGAAAAAGACATTTGCTTAAATTGATTAAAATACAAAATATAAACTGTTCTTTTTCCCTTGTATTTCAGAAAGTGTTATATAATCTTTAAAATATCATATTCTTATAATAATAACTTAGTAAAAATCTTCAATTTTGGAAAAAAATAATAATTTTTATAACGGAAATACATTTCTCAGTGCTCTATTCTAAACATCCTTTCGTTAAATTTTATTTCTAATGACTTTAAAAGAATATATTTGTGAGTTAAACAATAAGATTTGTTTACTCTACCCAATACCTGTTCCATACAAAATGCCTTGCTTTAATTAAATAAAGAAATTGTAAACGTACTCTTTTAAAAAGTGAGCCACGAAATAGCTCAAGTTGAGCTGAAATCCACTCATTTCAATGTTGAAAGGCAGCTTCTCAAAAAAAGTTGAAATAACTCGAGTTTTAACCAATTTAAATGAAGTTGAGCTATTTAAATAACCAGTTTAGATCAAGAAGATTTAATCGTTTGAAAAACAACTCTTTTATGATCGGAAAAATTACAGCTCTTTCATGAGAAGCTAAATCAGCTCTTTCGTTTTAAGAGTGTAAACTGTGAAATATAGAAATTTGGAGTCAAAGGAAAATAGTTGTTTATTTTATCTAAGGTCCGAAATCAAATATCTGTTTAAATGTAACACGACTGCAGTGATATGCATGTGCGGAAACACCTGACATCTCTTGTGTTACATTTATGTTGCTTCCGAAAGAGCGATAAAATTGTTCTAATTGATTTATGATTCGAATGTCTGTGAAATATGATTTTCAATACAGTTGTTTATGTCAAGAAACATGACAACAGCGGACATTCATCAATATATCTGCAAGGTGTATAACCTTAATGCTTCATTATTACTCAAACATAATCTAACGTCGAATCTGTAGAGTGTGAGCAATTTGTGCATCTTCCATACAATCTTAACATCGCTCCGAGCGACTATCAGCACTTATAATATCAACAACTGTAATCAATTTTCAATATGAATGAAAAGACAATTAGCAGATATTTTAACCATTATGCCATACAAATTTTTAAGAATACAATAAATTAATGTAAATCAGACTAAGTTTAAAAATATTTTAAAGCAAGTCATGTATTTTAATTTGATTTGTTGACCCCATTTATATCTGTATTTTATTGAAAATGTATCAATTTTGCCCCTTAATTTTTATAATAAATGGTATAAAATAAAAATTAAAGCTCTATTTTTTTTTCTTTTAAAGGGGTACAATTATTTATTTTTAGTAGATTAACCATCCAAGTATTCGCAGTTCAGGTGACAACAAGCATTCATATAATTAGTTAAAACGCCTTATTTAGAAACATGATTTCGATGCATTTCACACAATTCACGCTAATCAGTTTGTTTTAAACATCAAATTATTATTGGTACTTCTTGGAGAGAAAAATACTACATGGAAAGAACACCATAAAAAAAATTAAGAAAAATATTAGTCCTTTTTACCTTATCAGTATGCAAAAAAAGAAAAAATATCTATTTATTTTTTAATTCTTTAGAGGAACTTTAAACAGGAAAGTAAATTTCCCCTCAGCTTTTTATCTATTGAATTACAATATGAAGGAATAAATTAGAATAACTTATAATAATACATGAAATTTCTAAAATTTTAATAAAAATGACATAGTTTATACAAAAATTAAACAAAAAACCTCAACTGTTTTTTTTTAAATCTAGCTATAGACTACCTCCTAAAGATGAAAAATATCATTATTTTATATAAAAAAATGTTTATTTATTGAATTTAATCAAAGTAAAATGATGTATTCTACATTTGTACAGGTTTTGCATTTAAAATTCTCAAAGTGTATTAGTAAAATAAATCACATTACTTTACAAGTTCTCTAAATTGAAATTGAATTGATCTATCAAAAAAACTAGACATTAACTTACCAAAAGCAGGAGAAAAAAAATAATTTGACTTTATTGTAGCGAAGGGGGGTATCTGAATCTAGAAAAGTTATAATTAAAATACATTTTAACAAACCTAAGCAAAGACATGTTTCCTCAGTCGATAGAAGAAAATACGCAGGAAATATAAAACTTTTCAAACTTAATAAGTCCAACACCAATTATTCGCTTGGTTTCTTTTGGAAAAGTTATTAAATTAAGACTTAAGACAAGAAAAAATGTGGAAAAAGAAATTTCTTTTTGTGGCAGATTTTCCTTTTCGATTTTGGCTGTTAAGAATATTCTAAATGAAATTAAAATTCCTTTGCTCTGGAGAATTTAATGTTAAATTATTGGTATATGTTTCAAAAATGAAGTTTGATTGTTTTAAAAGTACTGTTTTATTTTATTATAGAACATATTTTAATAGTTTTAAAAAAGTCAAAAAACACTCTTTATATAAATCAATCTTTGAAATGCACTAAATGAATAGTCAATCTATTTTACGTATAATGATTATTCTTCTGAGACATGACAAAGAAGGAATAATGCTAGATTTTCGAACACTTTTTCTTGAATATTTTTATTTTCGTATTTACAAAAAATATAAAAAAAGGTCAACCCTTTTTTTTTAAATTGAAACTTATGATTACTTCCTAAATGATTATGATTATTTCCACTAAAGATGAAAAAATATCACTATATTATGTGAAAAAAATGTTCTTTTATTAAGTTTAATCTATGAAAAATGATGTGTTCTACATTTTTAGAGCTTTTGCATTTAAAATTCTCAAAGTACATTAGTAAAACAAATCATATTACTTAACAAGTTTCCCTTATTTGAAAGTGAATTTATCTATAAAAAAACTAGTTATAACTAATTTACTGAAAACAGGAAAAAAATTATTTGACTTTATTGTAGCGAAGAGTAGTATCTGAATTTAGAAAAGTTATAATTAAAGTGCATTTTAGCATTCCTAAGCAAAGACATGTACCCTTAGCTGATAGAAGAAAATATGTAGGAAAGATAAAACCTTTCAAACTTAGTAAGTTCACCACCAATTATCAGCTTGATTTCTTTTTGAAAAGTTATTAAATTAAGACTCAAGAGAAGAATAAATGTGCAAAAAGAAATTTCTTTTCGTGGGAGATTTTCTTTTTGGATTTTGGCAGTTAAGAATATTCTAAATGAAATTAAAATTCCTTTGCTCCGGAGAATTTAATGTTAAGTTATTGGTATAGGCTTCCAAAATGAAGTTTGATTGTTTAAAAAGTAATATTTTATTTTAGTATAGAATATATTTTAATATTTGAAAAAAAGTCAAAAAACAGTCTTTCTATAAATCAATTTCTGAACAGCACTAGATGAATAGTCAATATATTTTACATATAATGATTATTTTTCTGAGACTTGCCAAAGAAGGGATAATACTAGATTTTCGAACACTTTTTCTTGAATATTTTTATTTTAGTATTTACAAAAAATATAATAAAAAAAACCCTTCAACTTTTTTTAATGAAACTTATGATTACCTCCTAAAGATGAAAAAATATCACTGTAGTATGTGAAAAAATATTCCTTTATTAAGTTTAACCGATGAAAAATGATGTGTTCTACATTTTTACAACTTTTGCATTCAAAATTCTCAAAGTACACTAGAAAAACAAATCCCGCTACTTTACAAATTTCCCTTAATTGAAATTGAGTTTATCTATCAAGAAACTAGTCTTAATTAATTTACTGAAAACAGGAAAAAAATTATTTTATTTTTTAGTAGCGAAGTGTGGTATCTGAATCAAGAAAAGTTATAATTAAAGTGCATTTTAGCAATCCTAAGCAAAGACATGTATCCTCAGCTGATAGAAGAAAATATGTAGGAAAGATAAAACTTTTCAAACTTAGTAAGTCCACCACAAATTATCCGTTGGTTTCTTTTCGAAAAGTTATTAAATGACTCAAGACAAGAAAAAAGGTGCAAAAAGAATTTTCTTTTTGTGGGAGATTTTCTTTTTTGATTTTGGCTCTTAAGAATACTCTAAATGAAATTTAAATGAATTTGCTCTGCAGAATTTAATGTTAAATTATTGATAATACTTAAAAAATGACTTTTACTTGTTTCAAAAGCATTTTTTCTTTTAGTATAGAACATATATTAATATTTGAAAAAAGTCAGAACACTGTCTTTTTATAAATCAATTTCTGAAGTGCACTAGGTGAATAGTTAATTTATGAAATATATAATGATTATTTTTGTGAGATTTGCCAATGCAAGGATAATACTAGATTTTCGAATATACTTTCTTGAATATTTCCATTTATAGTACTTACAAAAGATAAAGGAAAGAAACCTCAATTGATTTTTTTTTAATTTAGCTTATGATCACCTTCTAAAGATGAAAAAATATCATTATATTATGGAAAAAAAATATTAGTTTATTAACTTTAATCAAGGAAAAATGATGTATTCGATATTTTTAGAAGTTTTGCATTTAAAATTCTCAAAGTTCAATAGTAAAACAAATCCATTAGTTTCCTAGTTTTCCTTAATTGAAATTAAATTTTTCTATCAAAAATCTAGACCGAAAGCTGGTAAAAAAGTCTTCATTCTAGCGAAGTGTTGTGTCTGAATCAGGAAAAGTTATAACTAAAGTGCATTTTAACAATCCTAAGCAAAGACATGTACTCTCAGCCGTTAGAAGAAAGTACGCAGAAAAGATAAAACTTTTCAAACTTAATTGTCTGAGCGAAGCGAAGTCTTTATACTCAGAGATACGTAACGATATTAAAATTCAAAAAAATTCTTTCGTCAAGCAAATCTCAAAAAGTACTTGTCGGATTTTGATTCTGTTTGTACCAATAAGTACCTATGAAGGTAATCTGGTGAATGCACCTACTTTTAAAAATTAATTCCAAATAGTTTAAAAGTTATATTAAAAAAACTGATAAAAAAGCACAATTTATGTGCATACGTAACAGAAATTTGGTGAGCGTGATTTTCACCGGCTGGACATTTTCGTAGATAACCGAATCAGTACATGGAGTAAATAGTAATCATTTTCGCACTCAGAAATATTGAATGCAATAAAACATTTTAAAATTTAATCATGCAGGAAAATAAAACTGTTATTTTTTTATATTAAAAAATGTCATAAAAACTTTGATTTTGAGATTTTGTGATAATCTCTTAACAGCACTTTTTGATCGCTAAAAGAATGTTTTACATATTTCGCGTGTGAAAATTAGAAACAATTACGTTTTTAAATAAAAAGTTTCTTTTATGAC
The DNA here is from genome assembly GCA_964019185.1 of Maratus speculifer. Taxonomy (NCBI): domain Eukaryota; kingdom Metazoa; phylum Arthropoda; class Arachnida; order Araneae; family Salticidae; genus Maratus; species Maratus speculifer. The sequence goes on from OZ025289.1 coordinate 288,504,705, forward strand.
ATCATTTTCCCTTTATATTTATTTTCATTGCATGTTTTCTTTTAACTTATATTTTGTTTGTGTATGGAAGTCAATTCTGGCCACTAATTTTTCAGCACGGATACCACAAGCGCATCAGATTTGGCGCAATTTTTTTCAAAGCCCATTTGGCGAAAACTCCCTTTTCAAATAACGCTTACATACACATTTTTAAATTATTTTCTATTTTCAAAAAGAACTTACAGTAAATAAAATAATAATAATTAACAACTATAAAAAGAAATATTTTATATAATTAAAAGAAGGATGTGAAAGTAAATAAACATTTTATGAGTAAATAAACAAATAATAAATAAATAAAGCCGGGTTACCATCTCAGGTAAAATAATGCCATTTTGACGCCAATTATGTACCCTGGTGCATATGTGACATTTTTTCCCATTTTTCATCCGTTTCCTGTTGGCATACAACTTTGAAATATGGAGTATGTATGCACACCTGGGAGCAATACTGGAATTAGACATTGATTTTTTTTAATTCGATCCAAAAAGGAGCAACGGGGCTATTTTTTAAAGTTTTATACAATTTATACTCCATAAAGGAGCCACTTACCTATTTTTATATACAAGAAGAAGTAAGTGGTATGTAAAAACAATTTTAGTATACATAAATAAAATACTTGAGATAATATAATAGAGATATAAGCACCGGATTTGGCGAGATTTTTTATGCCAATTAGGCGAAAACATCGTTTTGATTACCAGATGCATATAGCATGCTATAACAACACGTTATTTATTTATTTCAAAATGAAAAAAAAAAGGAATAAATGAAACATTTCCTGTTATTAAAAAAGATATAACAATCAATAAATGATAATATTTTTAGAACAAACAATTTATTATAACATTTATATGATAACCAGCATGTTAGGCAACTAAACGCCATTTTGGCACCAATTAGGTACCTCGGTGTATATAGGGCATATATGTGTCATATTTATTTGTAAAACTGAGCATGAAAGTTTACCAGGTGTGTTTTCATAGGCGCTTATATCTTTTTGCAACATAGCACACCTTTCGAAGCCAAAACACACAAAAGAAAAAATAATCAATATTTGCAGCATTTTTTTTTTTTTTTTTTTTTATGTAATGCACGTTTTGTAATCAGTAGGCTCGATAATCAGACCTCGTTTTTTTGCTTTAAAAGATGATATTTCATACGACGTCTTTTTGGGATTCGTCGTTTTCCCATATTTGATAGTGTGTCTACTCGTTTTGTACCCTTTTTTGTAACTTTCTTCTTTATTAACAGCGACATCTGGATTTCCTATTTAAATAAAAATTCTTCGAAATACAAAGAATTTTGTTAAAATAAATAAATAATAGGAAATGCGAACATCTATTGCTCAAAACACAAAATTTTTCCTATTGAGTTAATAAAAATCAGTAAAAACACAATTTTTATGATAATAAAAAGGTGACTTATGTAATAACAGAGTCATATATTATGTACGTTATGGATTAAGTATGAATATTTTAATGAAAAGTGATATTTCAAAAGTATTATGAAATTAGTTAAAAACCATTTATTTTAAACCAAATGAATAAAAGATTTATATTTTTAATAAAATAAATGGGATTTGAAAAATTATTGGAAATTTATCACCATAGATGTATCAATATTACAATCAGTACTTTGTATGCAAAATGGAACAATTAGCAATCCTTTTTGTACCCGAAAAATGGTCGTTGCTTTTTTTAAAGTTAAAAAGTAGATTGCGAAATATTCCTATACAGGGATGCCAAGCCCCCGCTTATTGCACAGCAGAATTTTCTTATAGGAAAAGTTATTTTTTAAATCCGCAGAAAGTTCCAATTTAATAAAACATTTTCTGTATTAAAATACCGGTATCCAAAATGCCGGAGACTTGGCAGCTCTGCCTATAACATTTTAATTAATCACGGTACTTTTTTTAATCGGATTCAAATTTAGTGAAGACAACGTTTTTTGGCCAAAAGCAGCTTTTTTCCACATGTGTAACTACGATACAATTCCTTGATGCTGAAATAAAATTTTTGACTTATGCTATTATTGCTTCCTGTTACTTATTTATTTGAATTTTAAATAAGATGACTCAAAATCGTGTTTTTTAAATGTACGGAAAAAATTCATCTCGAGAGAGGGCGAAAAGAACAATATTTGGCGATTTATTACCTGCGTTTGGCTAAGTGTCTTACTATCTTGTATTTAATACTCTTCACAATACTTCGCTGTTATATGAACTTAGGCGCTTTTATAAAAAGTTTGACTTAATTCGGGCTTAAGAAAGTGAATTTTTTATTGAATAATACAAATAAATGAAAAATGAATACTAAGAAATAATAATAAAAGAAAAATGTAGCATTATATTGATCTATGTATATTTAAAAATTCATCTGCTAGCACTAATTAGATAATTTATGTGCAGGGGTGGGGAAATTTTCCAAATTCTTACCAGTCAAGGATTTATTTCGCCAGCCCGCAATATGCAACACACGCAGTTGAAAATAGTTATGACAAAATCGCACGCGATTACAGACAAAATTACTATTACTACAATGCATTTTCATAATTCTTTTTTGTATAATATTAAGAAATATATGTAACAAAGGTAAGATTAATATTAGATAGAACTTAGTACCCTTACACTGTAATAATTTGGAAAGTTAAAATATCTAGATTAAAAAAGTGTTTCTGATAATGTGCCTATTGCCTACAATTTTTCAAAAACTAAAAATGCACTCGCCTTATGAGAAAATCCACTCCCCACTGGCGAGCAAAATTATGTATTTCACCACCCCTGTTTATGTGTATGTAATAGGAGATGAATAGCTTTTGATTCTGTATTTCTATGCTATAAAGCATTAACGTTTGTGTGTTTTTCGTTAGCATTAGGAGTACCTAGCCGATTTAAAAAATAATGTGGGCAAAAAATGTTGGTAACCATCTTTGCTGCAAAATATACTATATTTTGCGTAGGAACAATAATCACCATCAATGCACGAGAAAAAAAAAGTTCTAAAATTGAGAATTCTTTGATGTTGATATGACTAAATATTTAAAATAAAAATTTAAAATAAATAAAAATCTTTTTTTTTTTTTTTTTGGTGGAAACTTTTAAGATATAATATTCTCGTTATGAACGATTTCTAAAACATTCGACAATTTAATTTCACATATTAAACATTTTTTTCTAGAAAAAGTTTTAAACCCAATTTATTGAGAATATTGCAATTTCTAGGATACTGTTGGGGTCAGAAACTATAACTTTGGCATCACAGTAACTTATAAGATGTAAGTGTTCGTTTAGGACAAATTTTTAAAAAAGGATTCCTTAACTCTTATCGACAACCTCATTGCATCCGTGGAAAACAGATATTCAACATTATAAACTATTCGGACGGATTTCACACCATATAAAATACACTTTATTTCTCTTCAAACATAATAGTTTGTTATTTATAGTTTCTCAAATCGGTGCGAAGCTTCTGTTTATGCTCATGACATCATTTCAAAGAGCTATATTTCCAATATAGGAAAATTTGGTGTTTTATTTTCTGTATTACTTTTAACATTTTGCATATTTCCAATTTTATATCCATGCATGGTTTGCTTTTCTTTTATAAAAATAGTATATGCAACAAGATTTTGTAGTTCTACGATTCGATATGCTTATTTTCACCACTATATTTTATCACAATGAATGACCAATTAAAGGTAACATCTCATTTTCTTTACTTATCGCAAGTTATTAAATGTGTATTCTCAACAATATCGCTCAGACTAATCCCTCTGAGGGAAGTCCTAGTAAGTCCACCACCAATTATCCGCTTTTTTTTTTTTTTTTTTTTTGGAAAAGTTATTAATTTAAGATTCAAGACAAGAAAAAATGTGAAAAAAGAAATTTCTCTTCGTGCGACTTCTTTTTCGATTTTGGCTGTTAAGAATATTCTAAATGAAATTAAAATTCCTTTGCTCTCAAGAATTTAATGTTAAATTATTTGTATATATTCCGGAAATAACATTTACTTGTTTTAAAAGTAATGTTTTCTTTTAGTATAGAATCACCCAATTAATCTATAACTGCTTAGAGAAACTTTTAACGGAAAAGTAAGTTTAATATTATTAACAGCTCTTAAATATGAAAAAAATGATATTATGTGAAAAAAAAATTCTGTATTAAGTTTAATCGAAGAAAAATGATGTGTTCTATATTTTTAGAAATTTTGTATTTAAAATTCCCAACGTACGTACATTAGTAAAACAAATCATTATACTTTGGAAGTTTCCCTATAATTGAAATTGAATTTATCTATAAAAGAAACTATATATAATTAATTTTTCGAAAACATGATTTTTTTTATTTTATTTCATTGTAGGGAAGTATGGTATCTTAATCTATAAAAGTTATAATTAAAGTTCGTTTTAGCAATCCTAAGCAAAGACATGTACCCTCAGCCGATAGAAGAAAGTACGCAGGAAAGATAAAAGTTTTCAAACTTAATAAGTCCACCACCAATTATCCGTTTATTTTTTTTTCGGAAACGTTAATAAATGAAGACTTAAGACAAGAAAAAAATGTGCAAAAAGAAATTTCTTTTCGTTGGAGATTTTCTTTTTCGATTTTGGCTGTTAAGAATATTCTGAATGAAATTAAAATTCCTTTGCTCTGCAGAATTTAATGTTAAATTATTCGCATGTACTTCTAAAAGGATTTTTAAATGTTTTAAATGCAACATTTTCTTTTGGTATAGAACAAAGATTAAAACTTTGAAAAAAAAGTCAGAAAACAGTCTATTTTATAAATTAATTTATGAAATGCATTAGATGAATAGTCAGTCTGTGGAACATATGATGAGAATTTTTGTGAGACTTGCATATGTAGGGATAATACAAGATTTTCTTTCTTGAGTATTTCCATTCAAATTTAAAACAGAGTTTTCGTGAAAGTGTATTAGTTAGATTTATGGAAAATAATAGCACATTATATAAAACCTGTAAGTATGCACCATGGAAAAATAGCAAGGCTGTTTTTTGTGAAACAGATAAGACATTTACATTTCTGTCTGTAAGTGTTTTTTATCTTGTTGAAATGCAAGGCATTCAGTTAATATAGGCCACCACCAAAATTTTTTTGTCTCTTAAATAAGTTTTTAGTTGCCTGATAATCATTGAATAGTTTTTAATTATGTGGTAAAATTATTGTGTCGTTTAAATAATTACCTATATTTATAGAAGAAATCATTGAAAAAGGAACATTTTAGAGTTAAGAGAGTGATAAAAAAATGCTAAGAAATCTGTCATCTTAATGATAATAGAGACTTCTTTTAACACATTGTGCAATATTTTCGAAAAGATCAATAACCCGTACAGTTATACAAATTCTTTGCTCTTATGTAAAGAAAAAGTACAATTATTATTATTTTTTTTATTCTTAAACATAAAGTACAGTCGGAGCAAAAATAATGAAATTTTTTTTTTTATAAATACATCTACTTTATTTTTCTGGTCTGTATTAGGACAAATGAATTTCCTTTCGGTGGTCTTAGACAATCACTTTTTAGAATTAAACTAATCTTTGGATATTTCGTAAAATTACAATGAATTTGTAAATCGAAATTAGATTTGACGCATGGAAAACAAAAAGATTTTAAACAAGGTGATAAGAAAAAAATCCATTATTAATTTAAATTTTCATCTACTACGTTAGATGCTTTATATGATTAAATGGTATTATTGGATGTTTTATGATTTTAATAAAAGTAATCTATCCATAATATATAATTTCAAATAATATTTTTATTCCTAACCCTGAAGTTCTGATCCGATATATTTATTTAAATAATATCCAATACGATTTAATTAAAACTATGATTCAGAAACTAAAGGCAAGGAAAGTATAAAAAAGTTGTTACAGAAAAAAAAGATTATGTCATGTTTAAAAATGTTCTATACATAGTAAAAATAACGCTTAAAAGATATAAACCTTTTCCTATTAATAAGCTAATGTAAATCTTTATCAATGTATCCAGCATAATGTTTTGATTTTTTTCGATTCTGTGCCATGAAACGCCATTAATTATACGTTATACAATTTGTAAAACTAATGCTAAAAAATTAGAAATTTTCCCTATTAACAAGCCATCGTAAATCTTTATCTATGTATCCAGCATAATCTTTGGAGTTTTTGTGATATTAAACTGATATCGCAAATTAAAATTTGATTTAGCATACAGGAAAGAAAACTATTTTAAGAAAAGGATAAAAATATGGAAACAATTATTAATTTAAATTTTCATCTACTACGTCAGATGATTTATTCATATTTTAAAAAGTAACTTGGATACATCTTGTAATTTCTGATATTATTGTCTTTTTTTCTACCTCTCAATCCCTGATCAGATGTATTGTTTGAAATGAAATATAATAAAATTTAATTAGAACAATGATTTAGAACTATAATTGTAAAAATAATGCTTAAAAAAACACATATATCCAGCATCATCTTTGGATTTCTTATGATATTCGTAAATTAAATTTCGATTTTTCGTATTATAAAGAAAAAGATTTTAAACAAAGGAATGAAAAAAAAAGAAAACAAAAATTATTACTTAAATTTTCATCTACTGTGTCAGATGATTTATTCATGTTAAAAATAGAAATTTGGCTAAATCATGTAATTTCTGATATTATCGTCTTTTTTTCTACTTCTCAATTTTTGATCAGATGTATTGTTCAAAATGAAACAATATAATTTAATTAGAACTATAATTTAGAAAAATCTGGATTCTGTTTGTCTCCATTTCATTACAAATTAGAACATATCTCATCTGATAGCCATAAAAAGTATTTCTTAAATGACATCGAAACAAATAAATTCAAACAAGTCATTAATACTACTTTAAAAATGTAAATAAAATAGCTTTAAATGTCTCCCTCATTTTAGAATGTAAGAATAATTAACCTTTATCAATACCAAGAACAAAAAAGGCAAAAGAAGTTTAAGCATACGTTTTATTTCGAATAATACACTACTCAAAACAATTAAAGGATATTTGAAGTTTTATATAAAATAAAGATATAAACGAAATTTTTTTTGCCGAAAATAGAAGAAGAGAATCACAAATGCAAATTTTTCTGGTTTTCAAACTGTGGAGTATGCAAATTTTGAGTTCGACGTCAAAAACGTCTCTTTAGCGGCAGCGAATGAAATTTGACTTTCAACTGGATAAACGAGAATGAAAACAAGGATGATCGGCATTCAGTGATTGCTTTGTTTCGATGAGTACGATGTCTCAGCGAAGTCATTTGGCAGATTCAGAAGCTTGGAGAATTTTTGGTAGGTTAGAAGCGGGCCAAACTCAAGCCGAAGTAACGCAAGCCATTGGAGTGTCAAAAAGTGTCATTTCCAGGATCTGGAACCGTTTTGTGGAGAGTGGGTGTGCAGGCCGAACACAAGGGCAAGGTCGTAGACGGGCAACAAAGCCCAATGAAGATCGGTATTTAGCGTTAACAGCTGGAAGACACCGAAACATGAACGCTAATCTTCTCCAACAACACCTTCGCTCGTCTACAGGCACCACGATTTCAACTCAGACTGTCCGAAACCGGCTCCATGCTGTAGGTCTGTATGCTCACCGACCGATGGTATGTGTTAGATTAACATCAAGGCATCGTCGCGACCGCAGGGAGTGGGCAACCGAGCATGTCAACTGGAGGAGAAATGAATGGAGCAATATTCTGTTTTCTAACGAGCCCCGTTTTTCTGCATCCGGATAAACGGATTTGATAACCTTATCAAATATACTGTTCGAAATTAAACTTAATACAATTTAATTAGAACTATGATTCAAAAATATATGGATTCTCTCTGTTTAAGTTTTATTCCAAATTAGAACATACATCATTTAAAAGTAAAAAAAAGTATTTCAAATGACATCGAAACAAATAAGTTCAAACAAGTATTGAAAACTACTTGAAAAATGTAAATAAAATATCTTTAAATATCTCCCTCATTTTAGTAAGTGCAGAATAATTAACTTTTATCAATACCAAGATGGAAAAAATTTCAAGTAAAAAATACATTTTTAAGTATACATTTTATCTCGAGTAATGTATTGTTTAATTTGTAATTTCGAAGCAGCATGATGAAAAAAAAGTAATTGATGAGACACTCGTTAAAATTGTTTTTCCCGATTAATTCGAATGTTTCTAACCTTTAATTTTACATTGGTTTATTTATTTAGGATCTAAGAAGTTGCGATTTTGTTCCCGTATTAGAAATATAAAGTTGAAATCAGAGTTTGTGATATAATGAGGATTCCTTCTCTCTCTTCAATTTGCTAATGATGGTGGTTTTGCTTTGGCTAATTAAAACAGAGAAGACAGCCATAACGTGACTTAGTCTCAAAAATTGGATGTAAAAATACACGAAGATATGTTCTACAGTTCGATACTGACGATAGAAAATGATTTTTTTTATTTACTTGCACAATTATAGTAAATATATTTTTTAGCAATTTTAAATCATCACATTAAATTATAAGGTATCCTGGGGTAATAACGCCACGTTAAGTTTCTACCAATTATTATAGCTTAGTTTTAATTTTGTTCTTTCAAACAAATATAGAATCTGATACAGCAACTTAATGACTATGTATAAAAGAAGGAATATTTTGGAATATATATATTTATAAAATTTAACGGCGTGTTTTCTGGACCAATGCTATTTTACGTTATTACCCACATAGTTGGATAATAACGCAATGCAGCCAAAACTACAAAATAAGAAGAATTAATGACATGTAAATTATCCAGTTTTTAAGATTAACTCTGCATCCCGATAAATTGATAAATATGAAAAAATTATCAGCACGGGCATACGAATTTCTCTTTATCCTTTTTGGTTTTCAACAATCACAGTAATGCTCTCTCAAGCATAAAATCGAAAAGAAAACCCTCTTCGGATGTAGTTCCAAAACTGAAACAATCAACAGGAGTAATTATACCAGTATATTGCGTTATTACCACGATAAACTTATTGCGCAATATATATTAATCTACAAACTGCCTTAAGAATTTATCCAAAATCTTGCACAACTTTAAAGTACATGAAATACACTACAAATTTATATAATAAATAAAGTAAGTTTTAATAAATATATAACCTTCGGATCACAGAACTTATCTCGCAAATTTTAGATCTGGCGTTGACTTTTACGCGCTTTTTAAAGCGATAAGATCTAAAAATCGAACAAATTAACTTTAGCGTTTGTTTGTGAATCTGATGACTTAAGCCCGTCTGCGCAGAACCCGCATGTGCCTTTTCCTGGATTCATTCATAATTATGCCTAATATTAGCAAAAGGCGTTATTACCCCAGGATACCTTATTTAAATCAGTAACGATTTTCATTTTCTGACAGGGCATAGAGAAAATAAAACAAAACGCAACAATAAAGCGTTATAAATGATGATTTGATCTTAATGCTGCTCATAAATTACATTTAATTAATAAATAAAATCGCAGTAATAGTCAATATTGAATGGAAAATTTATATGATCGGTAAAATAAGTTTTTTTATTGAAAAGTAAAACAAATGAAAAAAAAACTTTTATCATAAAAAGAATCTTTTTTCTGAAAGTAATCTTTTAATTCAATGTCTAATATATTTAACAAAATATGCATATCTGATAACTCTAAAAATATTTGACCTTTTCCATTAACAAGCTAGCGTAAATATCTTTCCATGCATCCAGCATAATCTTTGGATTTTTTGTGATACTATACTTAATTCGTAATTCAAAATTTGATTTCACATACAGTAAAGAAAAAGATTTTAAACAAGGGAATGAAAAAAATAATGAAAACTTAAGTTATTAATTTATATTTTTGCCAACTATATCAGAGGATTTACTTATGTTTTAAAAAAGTAATTTGACTACATCTTGCAATTTCTGATATTATTATCTTTGTTCTTACCTCTCAATCTTTGATCAGATGTATTGTATGAAATGAAACATATACAATTTAATTGAACTATAATATAGAAACATCTGGATTTTCTTTGTCTCAGTTTCATTCCCAATTAGAACATATTTCATCTAAAATTCATAAAAAGTATTTCTTAAATGACAACGAAACAAATATATTCAAACAAGTCTTTAATGCTACTTTTAAAATGTAAGTAAAATATCTTTATATATCTCTCTCATTTTAATATGTGCAAAATAATTAACCTTTATCAATAACAAGAACAAACAAAAAAAAAAAAATCAAGCAAAAGAAGCTTAAGTATACATTTTATTTCGTGTAATATATTGTTTACTTTGTAATTTCGAACCAGCATGATGAAAAAAATGTAATTCGAGAGAGACTCATTAAATATTTTTTCCCCGATTAATTCGAATGTTTTTAACCTTTAATTTTACGTTGGAATATATCTGTTGGATCTAGGAAGTTCCAATTTTGTTCCTGTATTAGAAATATAAAGTTAAAATCAGAGTTTCCTATATAATGAGGAGTAGAAATTGTTTTTTCCTTCTCTCTCTTCAATTTGCTAATGATGGTGGTTTTGGTTTAGCTAATTAAAATAGAAAAGATCGCCATAAAGTGTCTTAGTATGAAAAATTGGTTTTAAAAATACACGAGCATTTGTTCTAGAATTCGATACTGCCGACAGAAAATAATTTTTGTTTTTACTAGCAATTACAATAAATATATATTTTTCTTAATTTTAAATAATCACGTTAAATTATATTTAAAACGGTAATGATTTTCAATTCGAACGGAGCATAATGAAAATAAAATAAAAGTCTGTAAAAAGACGTTTTATTTGACGATTTGTTTTTCATGTTCCTTATCCGTTACAGTTAATTTTTGAATAAAATTGCAGTAATAGTCAATATTAAATTAAAAATATAGATAATGAGTAAAATATTACAAAAAACTTTAATTATAAAAAGATATTTTTTATCAGAAAGTCTGTTTTTAATTCAATATCTTGTATATTTAATAAAATACGCATATCTGATTACAATACTTGTTTTGGCTGAGATTTAAAAAAAAGGAAAAAAAACTTATGTTTTTGTAATAAAAACTTTTGTTTCACTAAGACAGACTTATGACAATTAAAAAAAAAATTAGGTTTAAAAAGAAAAAAAAACTTTTGTTTCAATAAGACAAACTTATCAAAAGTTTAAAAATGCCCTTTTATTTTTAAAAATAACGCTTAAAAATGGATATTTTCTATTTAGAAGCAAACGAAATTTTTATCCATGTATCCAGCACAATATTTGGTCTTTTGTGATTCTATACTAATCTTTTGTTATTTCACGCTCTATAATTTGTAAAAATAACCCAAAAAATTAGATATTTTCCTGTTAATAAGCCATCGTAACTCTTTATCCATGTATTCAGCTTAAACATTTTTTTGTGACATATACTTGATTCGTAAATTAACATTTGATTTCACTTTTAATAGAAAAAAGTCATCTTAAGCAGGGGAATGAAAAATAATGAAAACATAGATTATTAATTCAAATTTTCATCTCCTATGTCAAATGATTTATTCATGTTAAAAAAACTAACTTGGCTACGTCTTGTAATATCTGATATTATTGTATTTTTTTCCATCCTCTCAATCTCTGATCAGATGTATTGTTCGAAATGAAACATAACACACTTTAATTATAACTAAAATTCAGAAACATCTAGATTCACTTTGTCTCAGTTTTATTCCAAATTAAAATATATTTCATCCAAAAGTTATAAAAAGTATTTCTTAAATGACATCGGAACAAATAAGTTCAAACATGTTTTTAATACTACTTTAAAAATGTAAGTAAAATCTCTTTAAATATTTCCCTCATTTGATTATGTGCATAATAATTAACCCTTAATCAAGAAGAAGAAGAAGTAAAAAAAATAAAGTAAAAGAAGGTTAAGTATACATTTTATCTCGAGTAATATATTGTTTACTTTGTAAATTCGAAGCAGCATGATAGAAAAATAGTAATTGGTAGGAGTCTCATTAAATTTATTTTTTTCGATTAATTCGAATGTTTCTAACCTTTAATTTTACGTTGGTTTATATCTTTTGGATCTAGGAAGTTCTACTTTTGTTCCTACATTAGAAATAAATATAAAGTTGAAATGAGAGGTTCTGATATAATGATGAGTCGATTGTTTTTTTTCTCTTCTCTCTTCAGTTTGCTAATCATGGTGGTTTTGGTTTAGCTAACTAGATAGAAAAGATAGCCATAAATTGAGTTAGTCTGAAAAGTTGGTTGTAAAAATCCATGAGCGTTTGCTCTAATGTTTGAAACTGCCGGTGAAAAATGACTTTTGTTTATTTACTGGCAATTACAATATATATATACATACATATATATATATATATATATTGTAATTTTAAATAATCACGTTAAATTATATTTAAAGCAGTAGGGATTTTAATTTCTAACAGGGAATAATGAAAATAAAAAAACGCAATAGCGATTCATCTAAAAGTCGTAACAAGTATTTCTTAAATTACGTCGAAACAAATAAGTTCAAACAAGTCTTTAATACTACTTTAAAAATATAAGTAAAGTATCTTTGAATATCGTATTTTAATATTTGCAGTATAATTAATCTTTATCAATAACTAGAACAAACAAAAAAAAAATCAAGCAATAGAAGAGCTTTACTATACATTTTATTTCGAGTAACATGTAGTTTACTTTGTAATTTCGAAGCAGCATGATGAAAAAAAAAGTAATTCGAGAGAGACTCATTAAAATTGTTTTTCGAAATGCATTTTCGAATGTATTGTTCGAAATGAAACAATATAATTTAATAAGAACTATAATTTAGAAAAATCTGGATTCTGTTTGTCTCCGTTTCATTCCAAATTAGAACATATCTCATCTTGGAGCCATAAAAAGTATTTCTTAAATGACATCGAAACAAGTAAATTCAAACAAGTCATTAATACTACTTTAAAAATGCAAATAAAATATCTTTAAATATCTCCCTCATTTTAGAATGTATAGAACAATTAACCTTTATCAATAACAAGAACAAAAAAGGCAAAAGGAGTTTAGGCATACATTTTATTTCGAGTAATATATTGTTTACTTCGTAATTTCGAAGCAGCATGGTGAAAAAAAAAATTATTCCGGTGAGAATCATTAAAAATGTTTTTTACGATTAATTCGAATGTTTCTAACTTTTAATTTTACGTTGGTTCATATCTTTTGGATCTAGGAAGCTCTACTTTTGTTCCTATATTAGAAATAAATATAAAGTTGAAATGAGAGTTTTTGATATAATGAGGAGTATAAATTGTTTTTTCCTTTTCGCCTCTTCAACTTGCTAGTGTTGGTGGTTTTGGTTTAGCTAATTAAAATAGAAAAGATCGCCATAAAGCGACTTAGTCTGAAAAATTGGTTGTAAAAATACACGACATTTTTTTTAGAATTCGATACTACCGATAGAAAATGTTTTTTTTTTTTTTTTTGTTTATTTACTGGAAATTACAAAAAATATATTTTTTTCGCAGTTTTAAATAATCACGTTAAATAATATTAAAGGCAGTAATGATTTTCATTTCTAACAGGGCATAATGACAATAAAGTAAAACGCAATAATAAAGAGTTATAAATGATGATTTGTTCTTCATGTTACTCATCCATAACAGTTAATTTTTTGATAAAATTGCTATAAAATAGTCAATATTTGATGGAAAATTTAGATGATGGATAAAATAACTTTTTTATTGAAAAGGAAAACTAATAAAAAAACTTTTATCATAAAAAGAAATCTTTTATCGGATATAATCTTTTAATTAATTGTCTAGTATATTTAATAAAATGTGCATATCTGATAAGTCTAAAAGTATTTGACATTTTTCTATTAACAAGGCAACGTAAAAACTTTCCATGTACCCAGCATAATATTTGAATTTTTTGTGATACTATACTTCATTCGTCAATCAACATTTGATTTCACAGACAGTAAAGAAAAATATTTTCAACAAGGGAATGAAAAAAAATGAAAATTTAAATAACTAATTTATATTTTTACCTACTATGTCAGATGATTAATCATGTTAAAAAAAATAATTTGACTACATCTTGCAATTTATGATATTATTGTCTTTGATCTTACCTTTCAATTTTTGATCGGATGTACTGTTCGAAATAAACATAATAAAATTTAATTAGAACTACAATTCAGAAACATCTGAATTCTGTTTATCTCAGTGTTATTCCAAATTAGAACATATTTCATCTAAAAATCATAAAAAGTATTTTTTAAATGACGTCAAAACAAATAAGTTCAAACAAGTCTTTAATATTACTTTTAAAATGTAAGTAAAATTCTTTAAATATCTCCCTTATTTTAATATGTGCTAAATATTTAACCTTTATCAATAAGAAGGAGAAAAATTTTTCAAGCAAAAGAAGGGTAAATATACATTTTAACTCGAGTAATACACTACTGACCATTGACATTACTACACCAGGAAGAAATGCTAATAACAAAATGATATATATTGTACAAATATATTATGATAGAAAAAACAAGTGTTTAAATTTTCAAGAAATTTGGGTGCATAGATCCTGAGAAATCAGTACCCAGAACAACCAACTCGGGAATTAATAAAAGCACTTTTACGCCTGTGCATTGAGTCAAACAGAGATTGGATGGCATGTTCAGGTACACATGTTTATGCAGCTTCAACACCATGCCACAGTTCATCAACCGTAGTGCCTGGCGCATGGTTGTGAGCCATTCGCTCGTTGACCATTGATCAGACATTTTCTTTTGGTGAAAGATCTGGGAAACGTGCTGGCCAAGGCAACAGCCGAACATTTTTCGTATCAAGGATGGTCCGTAAAATTCCGAAAACATGCAGTCGGGCATTATCCTGCTGAAACGTGGGGTTTCGCAGGTCTCGAATAAAAAGTAGAGCCACGGATCGTAAAATATCAGAAATGTAACGTGCCCTGTTCAAAGTGCCGTCAATGCAAACAAGAGGTGACCGAGATGTGTATCCAATGCCACCCCATACCATCACGCTAGGTGATGAGCCAGTATGACGATGACGAATGCATGCTGCCAATGTTCGTTCACCACAATGCCGCCAATCACGAATGCAACCATCATGATGTTGTAAATACAACCTGGATTCATCTAAAAATATGAATCCTCGCCATTCGTGCACCCAGGTTCGTCCTTGATAACACCATTGAAGGCGCTCCTGTCTATGACGCAGCGTCAAGGGAAGTCGCAGCCATGGTCTCCGAGATGAGAGTCCATGCTACTGCAAACGTTGTCGAACTGATCGTGAGAACACTTTTTGTCTTGCAAATGACCTAAATTCTTAACTCAGGGCTCGTGACGTAGTTGCATGATCCATTACGGTCATACGGATAACATGCCTGTCGCCGCGGCTGCTAGTCATAGGAGGCCATTGAGATCCCGTACGGCCTTCCGTATTACCTTCTTGAATTCATCGATTCCATATTTTGCGAACAGTCATTGGATCTCGACCAACGCGAGCAGCAATACTGCGATACGAAAAACCGCAATCCCGGTAGGCTACAATTCGACCTTTATCAAGGTCAGAAACATGCTGATA
This sequence comes from Maratus speculifer, assembly GCA_964019185.1. Lineage (NCBI taxonomy): Eukaryota > Metazoa > Arthropoda > Arachnida > Araneae > Salticidae > Maratus > Maratus speculifer. Next base: position 288,520,353 of record OZ025289.1, read on the forward strand.
CGCAAATTCTCCTTCTTACACGAGGCATCACAACAATATTTTACCAGGCAACAATGCTCAAATGCAATTTTTATGTGAGAAACCGGCCAAACAATATCCCCAATTAAACACATTGTATGTGTCGCTCCCTGCACCTGCTCTTTCAGAATGCGCTGAAAAGCTAATCATTTCCATATCACAGAATCTTCTTCCTGTCCTTTAAATTTCACGTCTGTAGCATGTCGCCTTTATGATGCAGAAATTTTAATGGTCAGTAATGTGTATTTTTTACCTTGTAATTTCGAAGCAGCATATTAAAAAATTATGGTAATTGGTGAGAGACTCATTAAAATTACTTTTCCCGATTAATTCGAATGTTTCTAACCTTTAATTTTACATTGGTTCATATCTTTTGGATCTAAGAATTTACAATTTTGTTCCTGTATTAGAAATATAAAGTTGAAATCAGAGTTTCTGATGTAATGACATGTAGAAATGATTTTTTCCTTCTCTCTTTTCAATTTACTAATGATCGTGGTTTTTCTTTAGCTAATTAAAATGGAAAAGATAGCCATAAAGTGACTTAGTTTGAAAAATTAGATGTAAAAATATACGAGCGTTTGTTCTAGAGTTCGATACTGCCGGTGGAAAATGACTTTTGTTTATTCACTTGCAATTACAGTAAATATATTTTCTTTTCGTAATTTTAAGTAATCACGTTAAATTACATTTAAAGCAGTAATGTTTGTCAATTCAGAGAGTATAAAGAAAATAAAATAAAAGGCAATAATAAGCCAATTCAAATAACGAGTTTTTTTTCATGTTCCTTATACATTACAGTTAGTTTTTATATAAAATTGCTGTAATGTTTAATATTAAATAGAAAATTTAGATGATCAGTGAAATATTTTCTTTTGTTAAAAAATAAAATAAAATAAAATAAAATTTCTATCATAAAAAGTAATCTTTTTTCAGAAAGTATTCTTTTAATTCAGTGTTTAGGAGATATAATGAAATACGCATATTTCATAACATTAAACATATTTGACATATTCCTGTTAACAAACAAATATCAATATCTTTCCATGTATTCAGCTTCATATTTGGATTTTTTGTGATACTATACTAAATTCGTAAATAAACATTTGATTTCACATACAGTAGAGAAAAAGCTTTTAAACAAGGGAATTAAAAAATAATGAAAAGATAAATGATTAATTTATATTTTCCCCTGCTATATCAAATTATTTATCCACATTAAAAAAAGTAATTTGGATAAATTTTGCAATTTCTGATGTTATTGATATTGTTTCAATCTTTCAACCTCTAAACAAATGTATTGTTCGAAATGAAACTTAATACAATTTAATTAGAACTAGGATTCAAAAACGTCTGGATTATTTTTGTCTTAGTTTCAATCCAAATTAGAACATATTTCATCTAAATGTCATAAAAAGTATTTCTTAAATGACATTAAAACAAATAAGTTCAAACAAGTTTTTAATATTACTTTTAAAATGTAAGTAAAATATCTTTAAATTTCTCCCTCATTTTAATATGTGCAGAATAATTAACCTTTATCAATAACAAGAAGAAAAAATTTTAAAGCAAAAGAAGCTTAAGTATACATTTTTATCTGGAGTAATATACTGTTTACTTTGTAATTTCGTAGCAGCATGATGAAAAAAAATTAATTCGAGAGAGACTCATTAAAATTGTTTTTCCCGATTAATTCGAATGTTTCTAATTTTTAATTTTACATTGGTTCATATCTTTTGGATCTTGGAAGTTGCGATTTTGTTCCTGTATTAGCAATACAAAGTTGAAATCAGAATTTCTGATATAATGAGTAGAAATTGTTTTTTCTTTCTCTCTCTTCAATTTGCTAATGATGGTGGTTTTGCTTTAGCTAATTAAAATAGAAAAAATAGCCATAAAGTGACTTAGTCTGCAAAATCGTTTGTAAAAATACGCGAGTTCCATACTTCGGTGGAAAATGACTTTTTTTATTTACTATGAATTACAATAAATGTATTCTTTTCGTAATTTTTAATAATCACGTTAAATTATATTTAAAATAATAATGATTTTCAATTCGAACGGAGCATAATGAAAATAAAATAAAAGGCTGTAATAAGGCATTTTAATTGACGATTTTTTTCATGTTCCTTACCCATTTTAGTTAATATTTAATAAAATTGCAGAAATAGTCAATATTAAGAAAAAAAATTTGATAATAAATAAAAAAAAAACTTTAATCATAAAAAGAAATTTTTTATCAGAAAGTATTCTTTTAATTCAATGCCTAGTATATTTAATAAAATATGCATAACTGATTACAATACTTGTTTTCACTGTGATTAAAAAAATAGGTAAAAAGGAAAAACTTATGTTTAAGCATGAAAAACTTTTGTTTCAGTAAGAAACTTATGACAAATATATAAATGCTCTTTAATTTTTATAAATAACTCTTAAAAATATATATTTTCTATTTACAAGCCAACGTAAATCTTTATCGATATATCCAGCATAATCTTTGTTTTTGTTATTCTATGCTTTATAATTTGTAAAAATAACCCTAAAAATTAGACATTTTCCTGTTAAAGAGCCATCGTAAAACTTTATCCATGTATCCAGCTGGAATTTTGGATTATTTGTGATACCATACTAAATTCGTAAATAATCATTTAATTTCGCATACAATAAAGAAAAAGACTTTAAACAAGGGAATTAAAAAAATGAAAACATAAATGATTAATTTATATTTTCACCTACTATGGCAGATGATTTATTCATTAAAAAAACTACTTTGGATTTTTTGGGATATTATACTTAATTCGTAAATTAACATTTGATTTCACTTATAATAAAGAAAAATGATCTTAAGCAAGGGAATGAAAAAAATTATGAAAACATAAATTATTAATTTAATTTTTCATCTACCATGTCAGATGCTTTATTCATGTTAACAAAAGTAACTTGGCTACATATTGTAATATTTGATATTATTGTCTTTGTCCCTACCTCTCAATCTTTGATCAGATGTATTATTCGAAATGAAACATATGATACAATTTAATTAGAACTACAATTCAGAAACATCTGGATTCTCTTTACCTCAGTTTCATTCCAAATTAGAACATATTTCATATAAAAGTAATAAAAAGTATTTCTTAAATGACATGGAAACAAATAAGTTGAAATATGTCTTTAATATTACTTTAAAAATGTAAGTAAAATATCTTTAATATATCTCTCATTTTAATATCTGCAGAATAATTAACCTTTACCAATAACAAGAAAAATACATTCAGGAAAAAGAAGCTTAAGTATACATTTCATTTCGAATAACATATTGTTTACTTTGTAATTTCGAAGCAGCATGATGAAAATAAAAGTAATTGGTGAGACACTCATTAAAATTGTTTTTTCCTATTAATGCGAATGTTTCTAACCTTTAATTTTACATTGGTTCATATCTTTTGGATCTAGGAAGTTGCGATTTTGTTCCTGTATTAGAAATATAAAGTTAAAATCAGAGTTTCCTATATAATGAGGAGTAGAAATTGTTTTTTCCTGCTCTCTCTTCAATTTGCTAATGATGGTGGTTTTTCCCCAGCTAAAAATGAACTGCAGTTTTTTTGTAGAAGTGAAGTGTTTTTGAGGTTTTTCTAAAATTTCTCTAGTCTTTCTGTAGTGCAATCTCAACTATAAAATCACTTCAGTTATTTTGTAGTTAATTAAAGGTGATTTTGCAGTAATTTATTTTAAACATTCTGTGCGCTATTAACTTTGAAAACACTGCAGTTTTTATAAAGTCATTTTATAATCAAAAATTAAAAAATATATAAGACTTTATAACCGTAGAATCACTGCAGTGAATTTGAAGTTATTATCCAACCATTAATTTAGAAGTACATTTCCGATGCATCTCTCGTATAACTGTAGTTATTGTCCGATAAATTCACAGAATTTAATTGGAGAAAAATAATTTCAAATATGTTTCAAAATCGAACTAGGGATTTCTCATCCCATCGAACCACTTCCGTAGTAAAAAATTTATTAGTTCCTACTTTGTTTTGTTATAGATCATATTTTAAATTTTATTTTTAAACTTTAATTATGTTCTTTAATCTCATTTATACGCATAAAAAAACATTTGTGTATTTATTTTGTATGAAATACGAACAAGATTTACAATAAAAAACATAATTGAAAATTACAAGTTTTAATACATTAAAATCCATTTCTTTTTTCTTAATTCAGACATATGGGCGTCCCTATCTATGCTTCCTTGCCCCTAACTTAAAATTCTTAGTTCCTTTATTATTTTAAGTTAAGAGAAAAAAAAAATTAATTTCACTAAATTACATTTCGAAATCCAGTGAGGGGTAGTGACTACTTGTGCCCCCTGCATACAACGGAAATTTATTAGTTCCTTTATTTTAAGTTACTCTAAACGAATAAATTTTGCGAGGTTTATCAAAATCAGAGAAAAAATATATTAAGTTTCAAAAGTTATGAGAGACAATGGGCCTTTCACTCACCAGCCCCTTAATGCGAAATTTCTTCTTACTTTTTATTGTAAATTTCTTGAAAATTATACATTTTACCATGCTTTTGAAAATATCAGAAAAGAAAAATTTTGTTAATGTATGTATATATATTTTTTTTTAATTTAGGAAGGGGCAAATACTTTCTTCTACCTTCCTCCCCCTAACAGAAAATTCTTAGTTCTTATATTTTAAGCTAAAGAAAAAGATTGAATTTTAGTATTTTTTCAAAAATCGGAGAAAAAAATTAGTTAAATTTCAAAATCGAGTGCGGGAAAATGGCTCATCTATTTCCCCACCCCTCGCGGAAAATTCTTCTTTTCTTTATTTAAATCACACTAAAAGAATAAATTTTATTATGCTTTTGTAAATTGGAGGAAAAATTGCTAATTAAATTTCAAAATCCAGGGAGGGGCAATGAGTCTACAACCCTCTCCTTAATTGAATATTTCTTTTTCTTTCTTTCCAAGTTCCTCGAAAAATTTACATTAAGTTTTTGAAAAAAAAAGGAAGAGGAAATTTTATTTAATTAAATTTTAAAATCCAACGAGCTCCTCTGCTTCCTGCCCCCATATATCTCCATTTTCATAACTGAAAATTACTTGCAATTAATTTACTACATTTTGAAATCGGCATACAAATATTTGAATCATAAAATAATTTTTTAAATCGCTCTTTAAAATTATTATTCGATCTAAACTTAATGAATCGTAGAAAGAAAAAAAATACTTCATCAGTTAATTGAAGTGTATTTTCTAATTATGTATTCATTTTAAAAGCACATCAAAGTTTCTTATTTCATGCAAATATTAAATTACTAAAAGTGTTTAAAATTATTTTACAAGTCATAAATATATTGAAAAATCTAGTCATTTTTTATATTAAAATTTAAAAAAATGTCAGAAATTTGCCTTTGTAAAAAATTATTTACCAAAGAAAAAAAGAAGAAAATTAAATTAATGTTTCTATTTTATTTTTAGGTAAAAATGTAGATAAGTTAACAATCAAATATATCTACATAATCATTAAAAACATATGCTACATTAAAAAATAAAAACGACATAAAATGAGCCCTTATTCTAATTCAAAGTTATTAATTATGAACTTCTTATTTTATAAAATTAATTTTTCCTTTTTACAAATATATATTTCTTAAATTAACACATTTAATTACATTATAATTCCTAAAAAAATTATATTATCAGAAAAACCTCTAAAATTCGTTTTTTTTTATTTGCAAGAAAGATTCAGAAATATTCCCCATTTAAAAAACTCACTACGAAAAAAATATATATATATGTATTATTTTTATTTAATTTTTAAATTAAAAAATGTTTATAAATAACAAATTATTATTCTAACACAATATTATATTCTTATTTTATAAAATTAATTTATCCTTTTTACAAATATATATTTCTTGAATTAACACATTTAATTACATTATAATTCCTAAAAAAATTATATTATCAGAAAAACCTCTAAATTTCGTTTATTTTTTTTTAATTTGCAAGAAAGATTCAGAAGTATTCCCCAACTACAATATATATATATATATATATATATGTATGTATATGTATTATTTTTATTTAATTTTTATATTAAAAAATGTTTATAAATAACGAATTATTATTCTAACACAATATTATATTCTTATTTTATAAAATAAATTTTTCCTTTTCACAAATATATATTTCTTAAATTAACGCATTTAATTACATTATAATTCCTAAAAAATTATATTATCAGAAAAAACTCTAAAATTCGTTTATTTTTTTTTATTTGCAAGAAAGATTCAGAAATATTCCCTATTTAAAAAACTCACTACAAAAAAAAAAAAAAAAAAAAAAAAAAAAAAATATTTAATTTTTAAATTAAAAAATGTTTATAAATAATAATTATTATTCTAACACAATAATAAAAAATATGTTTTACCTTATCATTAAACGACATAAAATGAATTTTTATTCCAAGTAAAAAATATTAATTACCGACCCATAATTTATTAAAGTAAGTACTTCCATGTCAAAAATATATATTTTATAAAATTAACACAACGCATGTAATTACATTGTAATTCATAATAAAAAAATTATTATTTTCGCAATTAGCCTAAAAATAAATTTATTTTATTAAATATTTACTGATTTTTAAATTCAGAAGAAAAAACAATTCATTTGCTTTAGCTAATTCGCTAAAGTATTTGTTTAATTCATTTAATATTAAATTGTTTTTAAAATACACGCCCATATAAACGAATTACAATAAATAAATAAATAATAAAATAAAAGCACTTTAAAACATCTAATATTTCTGCCTGCCATTCAGCTTTTGCATCAAATAACCTTTAATTGAAATGCCTCCCCTTTATACCTCGCACAACACAAACTACACAAGTCTCAACGGGCAAGTGGTCAAAGCGTTTCTCTCCTGTACCTGGGATCGTCAGTTCGAGTACAACTGTTTCCACAGTCACAATCTGCCTTGAAATGTTAAAAAGCAAGCTTACCAGTATGGTCAATAGATGGCGCCAGCAGAGCGAATTTTTTTGAGTGGGAGGGGCATTTAACTTCAAATTCACTGCAGAAAATGTGTAGTTATGAACTACACATTCACTGTAGTGATTTTGTAGTTGTTGACTTCGAAAAAACTGCAGTGATTTGTGCCAAATCACCACAGTTTCGCAACTGCAGTTTCTTTGCAGTTTCACTAGAGTTCATTTTTAGCTGGGTCTTTAGCTAATTAAAATAGAAAAGATAGCCATAAAGTGACTTAGTCCAAAAAATTGGTTGTAAAAATACATGAGCATTCGTTCTAGAATTTGATACTCCGATGGAAAATGTCTTTTGTTTATTTACTAGCAATTAAAATAAATAGATTTTTTTCGCAATTTTAAATGATCATTTATAATTATATTTGAAGCAGTAATGATTTTCAACTAAAAAGGAATATAATGAAAATGAAATAATAGGAGGACTATAGCGTTTTAGATGATGATTTGTTTTCCATGTTCCTTAGGGGTCAATCCATTTCAAGTGGTCCAGCACTGGTCGCTCGACCATTTTTAAAAAATCTGAAGTTTTTTGTACAACAACCTTAACATGATGGAAGTTCAATATGACCGTTATTTTAATTTTACTATTTTTTGTTTGTGCATGGCGGCCATCTTTGTTTCATCGTGCGCAGCGATTTTCTCAGTTACTAGGATACACAAAATTGTAAATATCTCGTCTTTTATTTTCCCAATGGAAATGAGGTTTACAGCATTTTGTTCAGAATAAAATAAGCTAAATGCATGGTGGTAGAACAATTTTGGAAAATAAAATTTTACAGGTGAAATTTTAGCACAAAATTTAAGATTTTTTCCAAAATCTATCCGTTTGCAAGAGGGAATTTTTTATGCAAGGAAAACTGTCACACTTACACCATTTTTCTACAAATAGATAAAAAGTGCGTGTACTCATATACCAAGTCCCAGATCTGGGAGTTAATTTCTCTTTGCAAAAAAAAATTCCGAAATTCGACAAAAATTTCAAAAATTGCACTATTTAGGATTTGATATCTCTGGTGGAGCACAAGATAAAAATCTGAAATTCTGGCTTTTAATAGTATTGTGTAGTAATATTATGTACAAAAAATTTCAAGAAGGAGATTTCACTACAAGTGGAGATATAACATGGACAATATGTGAAAACAATACTGCCAAACTATTTTAACCTACTGTATAATTGTTCAACAAGACAGTCAACCTTACACAATTTTTTCCGCAAATGGGTCAAAAGTGCGTGTACTCATACACCAAGTCCCAGATCTGGGAGTTTATTTCTCTTTGCGAAAAAAATTCCGAAATTCGTCAAAAATTTCGAAATTCGCACTTTTTAGCTTTAATTTCTCTGGTGGAGCACGAGATAAAAATCTGAAATTCTGACCTTTGATAGTATAGTGTTGTAGTGTTATGTATAAAAATTTCAAGCAGGAAATTTGACTATAAGCTGAGATACGGTAATCAAAAAATGTTAAGAAATGCTATTATGAGTACGTTAGGAGAAATAAGATTAGTCTCATTTATTACAATATTTACACAAAAAGTATCGTTTATTTTAGGTAGGTAAGTAGGTACAGTTTAATAATAAATGTTTAATTTACAAAGATACTATATATGCTCAACAAAGAGTTTAACACTATTTACGAGAGATTTTACGAGTTCGACCAATTACTGTTGTCAGTCCATCAGGCTGTTCTTTCTCAAAATTTTATTTGAAGCCACCCAAGTCTTGTCATCCCTTGTTAATTTGAATGAAATTCTCCAGGTTTAATAATTGAAACCATGTCAACTCGATCTGTTGCAACCCATTATCTGAAATTTACTTTTCCTGAAATGTGTACCGAGTAAAATTGTTGCAACAGCATTTCTAGTAGTTTCGTTCCTCTGGACAAATAGTGTATTGGTTAAGCATACATTCTGAATTGTTTAAATCACACAGACACATTTGAAGAAGATATTTGTATTTAACAATTAACTTTGTCCCATAAATAATTACATAGCACATTACAATAGTTTAGCAGTATTGTTTTCACATATTGTCCATGTCATATCTCAGCTTGTAGTCAAATCTCCTTTTTGAGATTTTTTGTACATAATACTACTACACAATACTATCAAAAGCCAGAATTTCAGATTTTTATCTCGTGCTCCACCAGAGATATCAAAGCCTAAAAAGTGCGATTTTTAATATTTTTGAAGAATTTCGGAAATTTTTCGGAAAGAGAAATCAACTCCTAGATCTAGGACTTGGTGTATGAGTACACGCACTATTGACCTATTTGTAGAAAAAATTGTGTAAGGTTTGACAGTCTTGTGGAGCAATTACATAGTAGGTTACACTAGTTTGACAATATTGTTTTCACATATTGTCCATGTCATATCTCAGCTTGTAGTCAAATCTTCTTCTTGAAATTTTTTTTACATAACACTGCTACACAATACTATCAAAGGCATTTAAAATTTTTATCTCGTGCTCCACCAGAGATATCAAAGCCTAAATAGTGCAATTTTTGAACTTTTTGAAGAATTTCGGAATTTTTTTCCCAAAGAGAAATTAACTCCTAGATCTGGGACTTGGTGTATGTGTACACACACTTTTGACCTATTTGTAGAAAAAATTGTGTAAGGTTGACAGTTTTCCTTGCATAAAAAATTTCCTCTTGCAAATGGAGAGATTTTGGAAAAAATCTTAAATTTTGTGCTAAAATTTCACTTGTAAAAATTTATTTTTCAAAATTATTCTACCACCATACATTTAGCTTATTTTATTCTGAACAAAATGTCGCAAACCCCATTTCAATTGGGAAAATAAAAGACGAGTTATTTACAATTTTGTGTATCCTAGTATCTGAGAAAATCGCTGAAAACGATGAAACAATGATGGCCGCTATGCACAAACAAAAAATAGTAAAATTAAAATAACGGTCATATTGAACTTCCGCCATGTTAGGGTTATTGTACAAAAAAAAATCAGATTTTTTAAAAATGGTCGAGCGACCAAAAAAATATTTTTTGGACCACTTGAAATGGATTGACCCTTATACATTAGAGTTAGTTTTTGGATAAAATGTCTCTAATAGTCAATATTAAATAGAAAATTTAGATGATCACTAAAATAATTCTTTCGTTGAAATATAAATAAAAAACCTTAATCATACAAAGACAACTTTTATCAGAAAGTATTATTTTAATTCAATGTTTAGTATATTTAATAAAATATGCATATTTTATAACGCTAAAAATATTTGACATTTTTTCATTAACAAGCCAACGTCAATTTCTTTCCATGTATCCAGGATTTTTTCTGATACTATACTGAATTCCTAAATCGACACAGGATTTTATATATTGTAAAGAAAAACATTTTAAAGAAGGGAACGAAAAAAAAAAAAGTAAACTCAAATTATTAATTCATATTCTCACATGCTACATCATATGATTTATTCCTTTAGAAAAGTTAATTTGGATACATCTTGTAATTTCTGATATTATTGTCGTATTTCCTACCTGTCAGTCCTTAATCAGATGCATTTTTCGAGGTGAAACATAATACAATTTTATCAGAAGTATGATTCAGAAACATCTGGATTCTAAGTTACTTTCCAAATTAGAGCATATTTCTTAAATGACGTCAAAACAAACAAGTTCAAACAATTCTTTAATACTACTTTAAAAATGAAAGTTAAATATCTTTAAATATCTCCCTCATTTTAATATGTGCAGAATAATTAACCTTTATCAATAAAAAGAACAAAAAACTTTCAAGCAAAAAATACATTTTTAAGTATACATTTTATCTCGAGTAATATATTGTTTATTTTGTAATTTTGAAGCAGCATGGTGAAAAAAAAAGTATTTGGTGAGAGACTCATTAAAATTGTTTTTCCCGATTAATTCGAATTTTTCTAACCTTTAATTTTACGTTGTTTCATATCTTTTGGATCTAGGAAGTTGGGATTCTGTTCCCGTATTAAAAATATAAAGATAAAATGAGAGTTCCTGATATTATGAGGAGATGAAATTGTTTTTTCCTTCTCTCCCTTCAATTTGCTAATGATGGTGGTTTTTCTTTAGTCTAATTAAAATAGAAAAGATAGCCATAAAGTGACTTAGTCTGAAAAATTGTTTCTAAAAATACACGAGCATTCATTCTAGAGTTCGATACTTCGGGGGAAAATGACTTTTGTTTATTTACTGGCAATTACAATAAGTATATTCTATTTTTTAATTTTAAAATTCACGTTAAATTATACTTAAAGCAGTTATGATTTTCGATTCGAAGGAAACATTATGAAAAAAAAAAAAAAGGAGTAATACGGATTTTCAAATGACGATTTGTTTTTCATGTTTCTTATCCATTACAGCTAGTTTTTAGATAAAATTGATGTAATATTCAATATTAAATGAAAAATTTAGATGTAAAATCTGTTTATCTGCAAACTAATTTTTTTTATTGAAAAATAAATAAATAAATGAAACTTTAACCACAAAAAGAAATATTTTATTAGAAAGTACTCTTTTAATCCAATGTAATAAAAAATATATATGTTAATAAAAAATATATACATATATGTTAATAAAAAATATATATTTGATAACAATGCTTGTTTTAACTATGATAAAAAAAAAAAGGAAAAAGAAAAAGAAAGATAGAAAAGAAAAATGCATTTCATGCTTTGGAAGTGAAAACTTGACGTGTTAGGCTTAACATTTAAAGATATTTACAGATAGTTATTTCCTACAAATTTTGCTTTATGATGAAGAAGACAAACAAATTTGTAAAAAATTCGAAGCGCCTTAAAAATGTGATGCTAGGCATAAATGGATACACAGTGAACGGGTGTTACCGTGCGTTAATGTGTAATAAATGTGCACTAACTATATCGTTTAACATTAACATTATGCTACATCATTATATAAGTGAAAAATATTAATATATATATGTATATATATATTTAACCGGAGTTTGCAAGCTTTTTGCAGTTTTATGTGGCAACATTACATAATTTTTTATAGCGATAGAATATCATTATTTTCCCTGTTCGATGCTGTGAAAGTTGACATTGTGCAATTTTTAAGAAAAATAAAAATGCAATAGGATAGAAATTTCTTGGTCAGGTATTGCCACGGTCTATATTACGTCAGAGATTTTACTTTTAGTACATGTTATAGATTATTTATATAGTACCCTTCATTTGTAGAAAAAAAATAAGAAAAGGAAGGAATTAAAACAAATAATAAAATCAGTAATTTAAATAACTTTTTGCTTACATCTTTTCGAAATTACATATCTTATTTGTACACAAAGATGCGTTATAAATTCATTGATATTTTTAAAAATGTATTACAATAACTCTCAATATAATTTTTTTCAAATATTCCATGTACATCAACATAACAGGTATTGATTATTATGCTTTATATTTTTAGAAAAGTGTATATATTAAAACCATAAGCTGTTTATTAAAAGGCTCTTATATTAAGCAAAAGAAAATATTCAAATTCTAATAGAAATTTTCATTCATTAAAAACTTGATATTAATATCCTTAGAGCAATCAACACCTTCTACATTAAAACTAATGAAGTCTTTTAAATAATGATGAAAGCACTCTGCATTACTGCGACAATTTTCGTGTTTTAGATATTCTACATCATCGTTGATAAATGTTTCTAGCAATCATTCTCGATATTAATCATTAGTGACTCGGGTCATAATTAAGAGATAGAATTGCACGTTGAAAATTAATTGGTTTCCGATCGATGATTAAATTTTAAAGCGCGCATGAAAGCTTATATTGATCGGTTCACACGAGTAAGCTTAGAGCGATCTGGTTAGTAGCGAATAAAAAGGTGTGTGATTTAGGTAATAAAAATAATAAAAATGAAGAAATTTATCAGTAAAAGTTTTCATTAATTAAAAACTAAAAATTTGTAATTCATACTCTTGATAATAGTTTACATTTTTATGCACATTCAGTATTAGTTACTTTTTTTACAATTTAGAGTAAATAAAAACATAGTATTCTTTTATTGTATATGTGTGCATTGTTTTCAAAAATTTCTGGGCCTAGCCAAGTTGTACTAAATTTGTATTAAATTTTTACAAAATTTCGCAGCGACTCCGAGATTTTTTTTTCCATACAGATAGGTCAAGAAAGTTACTGAAAATTTTGGCTAGGCCAGAACTAGGAATAATGAAGTCACTCTCTCGCTCATTATGGAAAAAATACGTTATATTCAGCTTGATATTTAAAAAAAAGTAAGGTTCCGTTCCAACCCGGCACAGAAAAACTATATATAGGCGTATTTTTTAGAAAAAATGTAAGACACTAGACTGAACTAGGCTCGGACGAAAAGAGTGAAAACCAGGCTCAGCCCCTGTGACCTGAATGAAAATACCTTCCCGACAGACCGAGATCCACCCACGACTGTGGCAGCAAAATTATGGAAAATTTTCAAACAGGCACTGTCGGCAGAACAAAGACCCTTTTTTACGGACCGGGGCTTATAGATGAAAAATCTGACGTTGTTTAAACTAAAATTTTTAAAAAACTCCTAATCGTCATGTTGGGAAAAACCTGCTTTAATGCTATTGAAAGATTTAAACAGCGCATAAAAAATTTGACGGCGATGTGTTCGATTTGTAAAAGCAGATTTTTTTCCATGAAGTTACTGGTCTGGCACTCAGCGATTGTCCCTGTTTTCGAGATCTGGGACGACAGCACTGAATTCTACTTCCATTCGAACAAAAATCCTCATGACGCATTAGAGACCTATTTCAATACTTTGGCGCCAACATTGCGTGAAAAGGGTAACTACACCAACCTGTGCGGAAATGACACAATCTTGATTGCGAATATTTGAATATTTCTAAATATAGCTTTGATTATACCTGACTTCAGGTGATAAAAGTATTTATTATTCTTTATTTACAACCCATAGAAACTTAAAAAACAGCTTTCGCATGGTTATCTATATTAATATATGTCCCAAAAATGACTGATGGATTTTAAGATTCAATAACTTGCAAACGGTGACAGCTATTTTTTAAAAAAATGCAGGAGGGTTATGTATAATGTCAGGAGTTTTTTTACCGTAATTTTTTATTTTAGTTCGCATATCAAACAATAGGTGGCGCTGACGGCGATTGAAGGCCAGGTCGACGCTTCACTCAGCACTGATCACCTGACCTTCAATCGCCGTCAGCGCCACCTACTGTTTGATATGCGAACTAAAATAAAAAATTATGGTAAAACCTCCTGACATTATACATAACCCTCCTGCATATATATATATATATATATATATATATATATATATATATATATATATATAATTACGAGAAAATCCCGGTTTGAAATTATTATCTAAGCATCACTAAGGTTGCTGCATCGTTTGGAGATTTTCCTTAAAGAAACGATTATAAAGTTTTTAAAAATAAATACTATATCTATTGGCCAATTCATACAAAATTTTTTTATATAGTTCTTGCGATAACTTTTTATAATATACTCACCACATGTGAGCTGCGTCAAAATAACAGTGTGGGTGATATTGTGTTGAATTGTGTAATTGTATTTTTTTTTTCAAAGTTAAGATCGCAATTTAGAAGTAAAACAAAATATCACAAGCATGCGGTGAGATCAAAATAACAATTACGATCACGTTTCCGATATCCTTTTTAAGACACAAGTATTCTAAAATTATATTAACCTTTAAAATGACCTCAAATAGAAGAGTCTTTTGCTAAAAAACTGTAAAATGTTGGAATGACTAGGTGCATTTTATGGAGTAGCAGCTGAGATATGACTGAGTAAGCAATTCGAATAAGAATGAATCGTCAAGAAAAGGTAGTCGTATTTAATATTTTATGGAAAAAATAGCAAAGTAAATGGAGGATTCTTGGAAGTACTAGAGTGCAAAATGCAGCCATCTTAAACGGTAGTACCTTCTTCAGTAAATATTAAAATTAAAGATATAATTTTATAACAGATGTAAATTTTCCATTAACAGATAATAATTATTAACAGATAATAATAATAATAAACAGATAACAGATTTATAACAGATGTAAATTTTTCTAATTTAATTTTATAGTTATAATTCATTAAAAAGGCTTAAAAATATTTAAAGGTGAACTAATAATAAAATAATGAATTGATAATACTCTAAATAATTAATTGATCTAACTGTAAATAGTTTTAGAAATCAAAATTTATTATTAATTTCTCTTTAAGATATTTGTTTTTTAAGATGTTTAATGTTAAACTTTAGTTGATATTAAACTTAATATTAAACCACATTAGAGAGTGTAAAAAAATATGATAATCGTTAGGTGAGTTTAAAATAAAAATTATTATCGCGTTTCTGAAATTCATTTTAAGACACAAATGACTCTAAAAATAAATTAACCATTGAAATGACCACAAATGAAGGCTTCATCTTTTGCTAAATAGAAAATAAAATGTTAAAATAACGGTATCGATTTTAAGGAGTAGCACCTGCGATAGGATTGAATGAGCAATACGGATAAGAATGAATCATCAAAAGTAAATAATTGTAATCTAAAATTTTATGGAAACTGTAGTAAAGAAAATGGAGGATTCTTGAAACTGAAAGATTTTAAAATACTATCTTCTTATACTGTAATATCTTCTATTAAAATAAAAAAATAAATATACTCTTTAAAATCTTGTACTAGTTTGAACCATATTTTAGTACTCAATAGCTGCCACTGCAACATGTGAAATCTTAAAGAAATATTTCGAGCTCCAGTTGAACATACTTCCAATAGTTGGAACTAGGTTGAAAAAGGAAGCTCAAAATATTGTTGCGAGATTTCCCCACGTTATGGTGACAGCTGCTAAACACCAAAATTTGGTTCTAAGTAGAGCAAGATTTTTAACAGTGTAGTTTTATATCTGTAATCAAAAAAAGGTAAAAAAATATAAAAATAATTTCATATTAATTTAGCAAATTGCTAATATGTATTATACATTTTTTATATAATATGTTTTGACAGAAAAAAAAATGATCCTGTCACGTGCATAATTTTTAATAATAATAATAATAGTAGTAGTAGTATTAATAATTATAAAGAAACTCTCACCTGGTCACAGCTTTTAATTATTTTTACAAAAACAAGTACAATTTGAAAATATTTAAAAGAAATATCTAAGATAGCAACAAACACAACAAATTGAGCAACGTTTCGAAGAGGTCATTATAAAATCTGTCTGAAAATAGGTTTAAAAAGGTTATTTTTTTTTCAAAGTTATTTTTCTTTATTATTCTACTTTAGGAGGAAAAAAATATTATAAGCATCAGGTGAATTCAAAATAAAAATTCTTATCACGTTTCCGATTTTCCTTTTAAGAAACGGATACTCTAAAAGTATATTAACCTTCCAAACGAAATCAAATAGAGGAGTCATCTCTTGCTAAAAGTAAAGTAAAATGTTGAACTGACTAGATAAATTTAACGTAGTAGCAGCTATGATAGGAATGAGTGAGCAATATAGATACGAAGGAGTCGTCAAGAGAAGATTCGTCAAGTCGTAATTTAAAATTTTATAAAATCAGTAGCTATATAAATGGAGGATTCTTGAAACTGAAAGATTTCACAAAGATATTTTTTATATGGTAATCTCTTTGAGTAAATAATAAAATCAAAGTTATGTGATTTTATATCTATAATTATTAAAAGTCAAAATATTTAAAGATAAATCGATAATAAATTAATAAATCTGTGATATGTAATATACTGTTTAACAAAAAAAAGGAAAATTTTACGGAATAGTTTCATTTTTTAAAAAAAATTGTACATTTTCCGTAACTGACATTTTGATATTGCAAGTTCGTACAAATCCAGTAAGTTTTCTGTAAATTTTACGGAATATTTCTGTATCGCTTTCAAAACTCAAAAAGTTCCGTAAATGATGCTAACAAATAATTGATGAGTTTCATAAACGAAGTACTTAATTGGTAAACTTGTCATACAGTGGTACTATTTCCAATAAAAAAAAAACCGATAATTGCTAAGTGTGGCTGTATATTAAAAATATATCCAACGATTGTAAAACATTGGATAAATGTTGGTTAAACATAAGTTTTCAAGGAAAATCGATTACACTGATGGCGCCATCTGTATTAGGTATTTTAAACAACTCGTTATATTATTTTTCTTCCTTTTTTTAAATAAAAGCTGACATAATTTTACTATATTTTTAAAAATTGATATTAAATTAAATTTATTAAATTAATATATAATTGATATTAAATTAAATATAAAAAAATCTTTTTAATTTGAGGTAGTTGAAATGAAAATGTTATAGATAATTTTTTATTATGATTTTAAAGCAGCGTTTGACTTATTTATAGCATGCTATTACAATTTTTTAATATGTCTGTATCTTTAAGATTTTTTTAAATCTATTTTTTATTTCATTATTTTCTTAATCTATTCCTTTTAAAGATTCGCGCTCAAAACTTTCAATATATGTAAAATATAATAACGACCTTTTTTTATATCTAAGTTATGACAAGCAATAAAGGAAATATAGAAAATAACTTCATTTGAGTTGATTATCAAACAAATAATTTAAAAACTTCCAAAGAATGAATGTTGAAAAAAAGATCTTTGGTACTCTTGCAAATAAATAAATACATAAAATATTAAAGTTTTTATTAATCTTATAGTAAAGGAGTAATTAACTATTAATCCATTTTTTCACGTATTTTATAGGCTAAAATTAAAATTTTAAAAAGCAGCAAATTAAAAATCCAAACATTTAAAATTAAGAGGAAAAAATGTGTAAAATATTCATATTTGCATTCTTAATTTAAAACATTATCTCTACCAAAGTAATTTCCTTGTTTACTACTTTGGCTCTAGCTTTATATATATATATAACTGAAATAAGTAACGAAAATTTGGAAACCTAGCTTGTATAACCGTGGTGTAGTCCTCAAACGCACTAATCTGGAAGCATACAGGTCCGTGGCTAAAATTTTCGGAAGGGTAAGTGTTGTTTCATTGTTGTTAGTATTGCTGCGATAGGAATGAGTGAGTAATACGAAAAAGTCATCAAAATGAGATGGTCATAATTTAAAATTTTATGATATCAGTAGCAATATAAATAGAGGAATTTTGAAACTGAAAGATTTAAAAGAGAGTTATTTTTATAAAGTATAATCTACTTGAGTAAATCATGAAATAAATTTATATAATTTTATATTTACAATGATTTAAATGTCAAAAGATTTAAAAATAAATTGACAGTAAATTAGTAAATTGATAATATGTAATACATATTTTTTTTTTACAGAATGTGTTTGAAAAGAAAACAGATTCTGACGCGTTCACAGTTTTTGACAAGAAATAACTTATATGATCATAGATCTTAATTATTTTTACTAAACAACTACCATTTGAAATATTTAAAATTAACTACATAAGATGCAGCATGCACGACGAATGGAACAACGTATTTACAAGGATATTATATAAAAAAAAACTATTTGTAAATAGGTTTAGAAAACAATGTTTATTTTTTTCTCCTTCTCTAAGATTACACGTTACAAGAAGAAAAAAAAATATCATAAGCATCAGGTGAATTGAAAATAAAATTTCCGATCACGTTTCCGATATCCCTTTTAAGGCATAAGGACTCAAAAAAATATATTAACCTTTAAAACGACCTCAAATGCAGGAGTACTTTCTCCCTAAAAAGAAAATAAAAAATTGAAATGACCGGATCAATTTTACGGAGTAGCAGGTGAAATAGAAATGAAAAGACAATACTAATACGAAGGAGTCGTCAGAAGAAGATAGTCGTATTTTAAATTTTTATGAAATCATAATTACAAACAGTGACACCAACTTTTGAAAAATATTGGGTTGGCTCACAAATATTGGGTGGGCTAAAAAATATTTTTGTAAAATAGTGCGACTGGTTTGTTTTTCTTTGAAGTGTTGACAGATGGTGAAAGATAAGAATTTTAAGTCAAGCTATCATGTTTTAATAAAAATGCAAATTTATTAAATTATATTCGCATTCGTTTTTCCTTATAAAGAAACTGATATTTACTGTAGTGTCATGATATCATAAACATAACTATAAATTGTATAAGCAGAAAGTTAAATATGGAGCAAAACGTTTCCGTTATTTAGGATTTACAGTTGTCAGTCGAAGGACTAAAACACATGATCATTGGCGACATAAATTTTATTCGAAGGAGAAAAATGAATAATAAAAAAATAATGAAATAAATATCTGGAACAATAAAAACTGGATACGCTATGATTCAAAATTATTGGGTGGACTAAGGCCCCAATGGCCCATATAAATTGGCGCCACTGATTACAAAGTAAATAGAAGATTCTTGAAACTTAAACATCTCCAAAAGAGTTTTTTTATACGGTATAATCTTCTGATGTAAATAATAAAACAAAGTTTATGATTTTATATTTATAATCAATCAAAGGTTTAGTAATATATGTAAGATACGAGGACTCTCAAAGTATGTATTAGTTTTTCAAACGAAGTCAAATGCAGAAGTACTTTCTTGCTAAAAAGGAGATAAAATTTTGAAATAACCAGATCTATTTTACGGACAAGCAGCTCTGATAGAAATGAGCAATATGGATATGAAGGAAGCGTCAAGCGAAGATAGTCGTAATTTAAAATTTAATAAAATCAATAACAAAATAAAAAGAAGATTTTTTGAAACTAATAGGTTTCAAAATGCGGCATTTTTATACGATATAACCTTCTTAAGGAAATAATAAAATAAAGCTAGATAATTTTATTTCATAATCAGTTAAAGTTCAAAATATTTAATATAATGTAATAATAAATTAATAAATTGATAATATGTAATACACATTTCCTTAAATAATGTGTTTAGAAACAAAACAGACTCTGGCATGTTCAAATTTTTAAAAATAATAATTTATATAGCTATAGATCCCAATTATTTTTACTAAGCAACTCCAATTCAAAAATATTTGGAAGAAATATATAAATTGAAATAAACATGACAAATTGATCAATGGGTTTGAAAGGATATAATAAAAACTATTTGTAAATAGGTTTAAAAATCAAGATTTAATTTTCTTTCTTTAAGATCACATGTTAGAATAATAAAAAATGTCATAAGCATCAGGTGAGTTCAAAATAAAAATTCCGATCTCGTTTCCGATATTCCTTTTAAGACACAGGGTCTCTACCTTTAAAGAGACCTCAAATAGAGAAGTACTTTTTCACTAAAAAATAAATTAAATACTGTTATGACCGGATCCATTTTCCGGAGTAGCAGCTGCGGTAGAAATGAGTGATTCGAAGGTGTAGTCAAGATAATATAGTTGTAATTTAAAATTTTATATATCAGTCGAAATGTAAATGGAGGATTCTTGAAACTGAAAGATTTAAAAAAGAGCTCTTCTAATACAGTATTATCTTCTTGTGAAAAGGTTAAAATCAAAGATAGATAGTTTTATTCTTATAATCAATTAAAGATAAAATATTAAAAATAAATTTATAATAAATTAGTTAAATTGATAATATGCAATACATATTTCCTTACACAATGTGTTTCGAAAGAAAACAGACTTTGAGATGTGTATATTTTTTGCTAATAATTAACTTATGTGGTAATAGTTTTTAATTGTTTTTACCAAATATCTACAATTTGAAAATACTTAAAAGAAATATATAAATTGCAACAAAATGAAGAACTGAATAATGTGTTTGAGATGATTTCATAAAAATATTTGTAAATAGGTTTAGAAAACTAAGTTTTTCTTCTTTTTCTACTATCTAAATTTATAAGAAAAAAAATATCATAAGCATCAGGTGAGTTCAAAACCAAAATTCCGATCACGTTTCCGATATTCCTTTAGAGACATAAGGACTCTTAAAATATATTAACCTTCAAATGACCTTAAATGCAGGAGCACTTTCTCGATAAAAATGTAGGTACGATGTTGAAATGACCTAACCATTTTTTCGAAGAAGCATTTGCGATATAAAAGAGCAAGCAATGTACGTACGAAGGAGTCGTCAAGAGAAGATTCGCCAAGTCGTAATTTAAAATTTTATAAAATCAGTAGCAATATAAATGGAGGATTCTTGAAACTGAAAGATTTCACAAAGATATTTTTATACGGTATAATCTCTTTGAGTAAATAATAAAATCAAAGTTATGCGATTTTATATTTATAATCAATTAAAGGGCAAAATATTAAAAGATAAATTGATAATAAATAATAAAACTGATAACATGTAATACATATTTCCACACACAATGTTTTTAGAAAGAAAGAAGAATGTGACATAATCACATTTTTTTTATATGGAATAACTTATACAGTTCTCAGCAAAGGTTTAGACACTGGTGTTTTTTAACCTTTAAATAAAAAATACGAACATGTGAATTTTACAAATGACTATATTTATTTTTAAATATATTTTAAACAATGTAGGATAAAAATAAAGGTTATAATATAAGATAATATTTAATTGAACTGAGTAAAGTAAAATTTGCATATTGCAAAAGTTTAGACACTTTTTTGATTTTTAGCCAACTGGACATGGAAAAATGGAAATTTCCAAGTTATGAAGTCACATGTCTGAAATATTTAATTATACCTCGATATAGCATCAGTTAGTGAAGATGCCGCGAGCTAAAAATATTCAGTTAGATGAGGTAAATGAAATAGGAAAGCTGAAATGGAAAGGAAAGACTGTTTCAGAAATTTCAGCTGCATTAAATCGTCCAAATTGGTCCGTCTATGACGTATAGTCTAAGGATGATTCCTTCAAAACAAAACATAATCTGGAATACCTTGTGTGACGAGAAAATGAGATCACAAAAGGATCCGAAAACTGGCATTTACACAAATAACGATTGCTAATCACATTAAAAGTAAGTCAGGACTTTCTGTGTCGACATGATTCGTAGACGAATTAAAGAAACGGGTAAATCAATTTACATGAAAATTATAAAACAATCAGCATTAAAATCTCGCTAAAAATTGGCGAGAATGCATTGAATCTGCAAACATACGTCATATGGACCCAAATAGTACGCTATGATATTCAGTAACGAAAAAAGAAATTTGAATTTTGAATGGCCCAAACGGGTGGGTGTACTATTGGCACGACTTGCGTAAAGAGCCTTGGACATTCTCAAGTCGACAACAAAAAGGTGACTTATTAATGATTTGGTCCTCTCTTTACTTTAATGCTCGAATATCTTTGGAGTTATTCGTTGATTGCCAAGCAACACAAGACCACGTACATACATTGGAGATTTCTTTTTAGTCATTTGGGGAACTTTTATCTGATCTAAAGCATGGCTTTTGGCAAGATAATGCGTCTATTCATGTTGCATACAAAAGAAGAACTTCGTTTAACTCTGAAAATACTATTGATCTCCTCTGGCCGGAGTGTTGTTTTGATCCGGACTCAATCGAAAACCTTTGTAATATCATATGTCGTAATGTTTATGCAAAATTTTGTTATACTTTTCTTTTAATGAGCTTCGAGCTGCTGTTGAACATGTTTGGTACGAAATAGACCACCAAGTGACGCAGCATTTAGTTTCTTCCATGAAAAGTCACATTCTTGCACTACCTGCAAACAATGTGGGTGCAACTCGATTTTAATTTGTAGTTATTTTTCTGTAAATATACAAATTGTCTATACTTTTGCCACAATGTTAATTTCATTTTTTTGTCATTATATTTTATGTAAAAGGTAAAATTAAAAATTTATTGTTTGTGAATAAATGATAAGTCACAAGTAATGTATGACAGATGAATTACAAGCATTCGGTACAAACTTCTGAATATAGAAGCGTTATCGGTAATTGTCTAAACTTTTGCTCAGCACTGTATCGACATAGTTCCTAATTATTTTTACTAAACAACTACAATTTAAAAATATTTAAAAGAAATATATAAATTGAAACAAACATGACAAATTGATCAATGTTTTTGAGTGTATATAATAAAAACTATTTGTAAATAGGTTTAGAAAACAATGTTTAAATTTTTTTCTTTAGGATTACACATTAGAAGAAGAAGAAAATATCTTAAGCATCAGGTGAGTTGAAAATAAAAATTCCGATCACGTTTCCGATATTCATTTTAAGACACAAGGACTCTAAAAATATATTAACCTTTAAGGCGACCTCAAACAGAGAAGTACTTTTTCACTAAAAAGTAGATTAAATGTTAAAATGACCGGATGCATTTTCCAGAGTAGCAGCTGCGGTAGAAATGAAAAGGCAATACGGATACGAAAGAGTTGTCAAGAGAAGATAGTCGTAATTTAAAATTTTATGAAATCACTGGCAAAGTATGTGATTATTTATTTATTCATTTATTTTTTAAATATATCCGTTTTTTTTTAAGTTTAATGTTAAACTTCAGTTAACTTTAAACTTGCAGTTAATGTTAAACCACATTGGAGAGAGAAAAAAAATATAGGCATCAGGGGAACTCAAAATAAACATTCCTATTACATTTCCGAAATTCTTTTTTAAGACAAGAGAAGATATTCATAATTTTAAATTTTATAAATACAATAGCAATATAAATGGAACATTTTTAATTTTGAAAGCTTTGAAAAAGTTTTTTTTTATTTTCTCTTAGGTATAATCTTCTTCACTAGATAATAAAATCATTGTTACATAATTTTATATTTACAATCAATTAAAGATCAAAATATTTAAAGATAAATTGATAATAAATTAGAAAATTTAAAATATTTAATACTTTTTTCCTCACATAATGTGTCTTGAAAGAAAACAGACATTTACATTTCACAGTTTTTAAAAAATAACTTATATAATCATTGTTCTTAATTATTTTAACTAAAAAATTACAATTTGAAAATATTTAAAAGGAATATGTAAATTGTTACAAACACGAAGAATTGAGCAAAGATTTTGAGAGGATATTATAAAATATACTTGTAAATAAGCTTAGAAAACATGCTTTATTAATTTTTTATTTATTATTCCCCTTTAGAAGAAAAAAATATACCATAATAATCAGGTCAATTCAAAATCGAAATTCCGATCACCGTTTCTATATTCCTTTCAAGACACAATGACACTAAAAGTGTATTAACCTTTAAAACGACCGTAAATAGAGGAGTACTTTCTCACTAGAAAGAAGATAAAATGTTTAAATGACCGGATCAATTATCCGGAGTAGCCGCTGCGAAAGGAATGAGTGAGCAAGTAATATGAATACGAAAATGTAATCAAGAGAAGATAGTTGTAATTTAAAATTTTATGAAATCGATCGCAATGTAAATATAAGATTCTTGAAACTGAAAGATTAAAAGAAAATGTTCTTTTAATACGATAAAATCTTCTTGTGTAAATAATAAAATCAAAGTTTAATAATTTTATATTTATAATCAATTAAAAGACAAAATATTGAAAGACATCTACAATTTGAAAATATTTACAAAAATATATAAATTGCGAGAAACATGATGAATTAAGCGACGTTTGTGAGAGGATTAAAAAATATTTTTTTAAACAATTTTAGAAAACAAGGTTTATTTATTTTCTCTCTTTAAGATTACAGGAAAAGAAAGATATCATAAGCATGAGGTGAGTTCAAATTAAAAATTCCGATCACGTTTCCGGTATACCTTTTAAGACACAAGGACTCTAAAAATACATTATCTTTTAAAACGACCTTAAATGCAGGAGTACTTTCTCACAAAAAATATGATAAAGTGCTGAAATGACCAGATCAGTTTTACGGAGTAACCGCTGAGATAGGAATGAGTGAGCAATACGGATAGGAAGGAGTCGTCAGAAGAAGATAGTCGTAATTTAAAATTTTATAAAATAAATAGCAATACAAACGGAAGATTTTTGAAACAGAAAGCTTTGAAAAGAGTTATTTTTATAAGCATAATCTTCTTCTTTAGATAATAAAATCAAACTTATATGATTTTATAATTACAATCAATTAAAGGTCAAAATATTTAAAGATAAATTGATATTAAATTAATAAATTAAAAATATTTAATACTTATTTCATCACACAATGTGTTTTGAAAGAAAACAGACTTTGACATGAGAGTTTTTGATAACAAATAACTTTAACAACTAATTTTTTTTTACTAAACAATTACTATTTGGAGATATTAAAACGGAATATATAAACTGAAAAAACATGAAGAAATGAGGAAAGTTTTTGAGAGGATGTTATAAAATAATTTTTTAAATAGGCTTAGAAAACATGCTTAATTTATTTTTCTTTATTTATTATTCCCCTGTAGAAGATAAAAAATATCATAATCATGAGGTGAATTCAAAATCAAAATACTGATCACACTTCCCATATTCCTTTTAAAACACGAAGACACTAAAATATATATTAACCTTTAATACGACCTCAAATAGAGGAGTACTTTCTCGCTAAAAAGACGATAAAATATTGAAATGGCCGCATCAGTTTTACGGAGTAGCCGCTGCGATAGGAATGAAATAGCAATACGAATACGAAGGAGTCGTCAGAAGAAGATAGTCGTAATTTAAAACTTTATAAAAACAAACGCAATGTAAATTGAGGATTCTTGAAAGTGAAAGATTTAAAAAAATGTTCTTCTGATAAGGTATTATATTCTTGTGTAAATAATAAAATTAAAGTTAGATAATATTACATTTATGATAAATTAAAAGTCAAAATATTGAAAGACAACTGCAATTTGAAAATATATAAAAAATAAATAAATAACAACAAATATGGTGAATTAAACGACGTTTTTGAGAGGATTTTATAAAAAATATTAGTAACCAAGTTTTGAAAACAAGGTTTATTTATTTTCTTTCTTAAAAATCATACGTTAGAAGAAAAAAAATATTATAAGCATAAAGTGAGTTTAAAATAAAAATTCCAGTCACGTTTCCGGTATTCCTTTTAAGACAGAAGGACTCTAAAAACATATTAATTTTTAAAATGATCTTAAATGCAGGAGTACTTTCTCGCTAAAAAGAAGGTATGATGTTGAAATGACCGGATCAATTTTAAGGAGTAGCCGCTGCGACAGGTATGAGTGAGCAATAAGGATATGAAGAAGCCGTCAAGAGAAGATAGGAATGAAATAGCAATACGAATACGAAGGAGTCGTCAGAAGAAGATAGTCATAATTTAAAACTTTATAAAATCTGTGGCAAAGTAAATGGGAGATTCTTGAAACTGGAAGATTTCAAAATAGTGCACTCTTATACGGTATAACCTTCTTAAGTAGATATTAAAATCAAAGTTATATGATTTTATATTTATAATCAATTAAAGAACACAATATTTTTAAAGATAAATTGATAATAAATTAGTAAATTAAAAATATTTAATACTTTTTTCATCACACAGTGTGTTCTGAAAGAAAACAGACTTTGACATTTTCACAATTTTTGATAACAAATAATTTATATAGTCATAGTTCTTAATTTTTTTTAATAAACAATTACAATTTTAAAATGTTAAAAAGGAATATATGAACTGCAACAAACATAACGAATGGAGCAAAGTTTTTTAGGGGATATTATAAAATCTATTCGTAAATAGGCTAAGAAAACATGGTTTATTTGATTTTCTTTATTTATTATTCCCCTTTAGAAGAAAAAAACATCATAATCATGAGGTGAAATCAAAATCAAAATTCCGATCACGCTTCCTATATTCCTTTTAAGGCACGAGGACACTAAAAATATATTAACATTTAAAACGACCACAAATAGAGGAGTACTTTCTCGCTAAACAGAAGATAAAATGTTGAAATTATCGGATCAATTTTTACGAGTAGCCGCTGCGATAGGAATGAATTAGCAATACGAATACGAAGGAGTCGTCAAGAGAAGATAGTCGTAATTTAAAATTTTATGAACTCATTGGCAAAGTAAATGGAAAGTTGTTGAAACTGGTAGATTTCAAAATGAGGCATTCTTATATGGTATAACAATGTTGAGTAAATAAGAAAATAAAGTTCTATAATTTTATTTCATAATCATTTAAATGTCTAAATATTTGAAGATAATTTGATAACAAATCAGTAAATTGATAATATGCAAATAATAAACTTGTAATATCCATCCAGTTTTCAAACTGTAATAGTCTGCATTCTTGAAGGGATTTGTATAGTCAATTTTTAAATTCTACTAGTTAATGTTAAATCTTTAGGCATTGATTATACGGTCATTGAAAAAATACCTTTTTTACATTAAAAATAAATATAAATTAAAATTGAGTGCGACATAATAATGATAAAAAATTGGATTTTAACTGTCCCAGTACTGTTTTTCTCATGAATTTTAATGCTCTAAAACCAATTACATATGCTAATATTTGAATATTATTAGCTCACTACTAAACCAACTTTGATTTGTTTTACAATATATGCTTCAGTCAATAAATGGGAGTAAAAACGAACTAATTTTGATCATAACATTTATTATCAAATACGTTTTGTTACATCGCTGTGTATTAGCGATTTGTTAATAACCGGCTTAGCAGAATACCATGCTTCCTTTTCTGCACGAGCTGAGGGTGTACAATAAAACTACAAAAATTGAATATATATATATATATAAATCGCTATTACAAAGTCCTCTACTCGCAGAATATTTGAAAATTCATGAAGGATCTGCTTGGACAAGAGCATGATGATGAAATTTGTTTTAATTCTTACTACAACGTTAGATACATTTTGATAATAAAATAATGGAATTGGCATAAAAATCATTATTATAGCGCCTTTTTTATGCGAGATATTCCTTATTCAACGAAAATCTATTTGTCTTTGCTAAAAACCATAATGTATTATTTGAATCAATTTTATGCATAACTTTTGATGGTACAGTATAAGAATGGAACTAAAAATCCCTATTACCGTGGCTCTTTCCGGTGGAATATTTCTACATTCAAAGTAAACTTGCTCGCCATAGTGAAAAACATATACGAACATTTTGGTTCGGTTCTACGCATAACTTGATACGTGTTTTAATGATGCAATGGCGACACACTTATAAACGGTCACATGGATATACAGATATTTTCTATAAACTTGCTTTTTTTGGCTTTTCAAACACCCATATGGTAAATAAATCTGGAAACCAAAAAAAAAAAAAAAAATTACTATACTTTCTTCTTTGAAGATAGAAGAAAGTAATAACATTTAAATTTATTAGATTTAGATTTACAACATCAAAAATTAACATTTTTTAGAGAATTTTTTTTGTAAATTTATGATTACATTTTACTTTTAAAAAATTACGTTTAAAGATCAAGGATTTAGAAATTTGATAAATATATTCTTCTATTTAGGGGACGGTTGGGTAACATACTTTAATTTATT
This sequence comes from Maratus speculifer, assembly GCA_964019185.1. Taxonomy (NCBI): domain Eukaryota; kingdom Metazoa; phylum Arthropoda; class Arachnida; order Araneae; family Salticidae; genus Maratus; species Maratus speculifer. The sequence goes on from OZ025289.1 coordinate 288,548,819, forward strand.
TTCGTATAATAGCTCCTGAATTCTCTCATATATAGAGTGCTGGTTATTGGTTCGAAAGTCCCATCATAATTGTAAGTAATGTAAGGGAATTTTTCATGCTTCAATACCCATTGTTCATTAAAGGTTCTCATTTAATTATCTATTATGTATAAATTTATCGTGTCGCTCAAAAACTAGAAAAAAATCATATTGTGATAAAGAGACTTTTCTAAATAAATTTTAATTTTTTTTCTTTAGTTTAAAAATTAAACCGTACCATAAAGATCATATTTTAAATTTATCTTTAATTCAAAATAATAATTCTTGAAAATATAATTTTGTAGTGCAAATTTCTTATATAGTTAGAAATTTATTTAATAAAAATATTAAGCAAAAGAAAATTAAACTGATGCTTACCAAATTTTAATAATTCTTATTGAAGTTTAGCCACATATGTAAAAAAATATGTAATATACATGTAATTTCATTAATTTATTGATAGACAAAATATTTGATAAATAATGTCAATTTTCATATTTTCTAAATTGAATTTCACCATTCCTAATTTATTATAAAAGCTTATAAATAAAAAATGAAAACAACTATATGTATTTTTTATAAATATTCCTTTTTGGTAATAATGTGAGGCAATTATAATTATACATTAATAAAATTTATTAAAATTTAGGTATTTAAAACTATTAAGTTCTTTTTAATCCGATAAAGATTTTTGTAACTCCACCTTACAAAATTTAAAAAGTCATTAAAAATTTTAAAAATATAAATACGTATACATTCTAGAATTTGGTTCATATATCTTGCAAAATTTAAAAGTTGTATGAAAAGTTGAAAGATTATAAATACTTATAGATTTTAGAAATTGGTCGTATAACGAATTTAATATGAACTTAATTATTTTTCCAAATATACAATGCAATTTTTTAAAAGTTGCATGAAAATATAAAGTTGCATAATAAAGATGCATAAATATTATACATATTTATACATGCTAAAATTGACACAACAGCGAATTTAATGTGAACTTAATGATTTTTGTTACTATACTTTGATTTTTTTTTTATTTGCATGAAAAATTGATAAAATTACAAATGCATATATAATTTGATCACAAATTGCTTAGCTACATATTTTAATAAATGGGTCAAATGATTATTCTAAGAACAAGTTTTAATCCATTCTCAGAAAAGGATTTGATAAAGAATAACCAATACAATGGATGATACTAAAGCCACAGTATAAAGATTTTCTAATTTAGCCGTTAAAGTTTCAGATAAACACGCTCCTCGAATGATACAAGTGATTTATCCTCATCCACTTGACTGCATTTTTCTTTGTTACATTTTTTTACAGCTTAGCATGCAGAAAATGCGCATTATCGTGCATCGACACGCTACTGAGTAATGTTTATCTTTTTTATAAACTAGGCAATGTAGCATATTTTACTGAATCTAGGTGAGCTAATAGTTCCGTAATTGATAGATGAAAAGAACTAAGTTTTAATTTATTGAGAAATATATTTTATAATGAAATTAATTTTTAAATTAAGTTTTTTATACACATTTTGGTAGCTTAAATATGTAGCACAATCTATGGACAGCTATTGAAACTTTTTTTTCTATTGATTTATCGTAAACTACTTGACTATATTTTTCTTTGTTACATTTTTTACAGCTTAGAATGCAGAAAATGCACATTATCGTGCATAGTCACACTACTGAGTAATGTTTATCTATTTTATAAATTAGTTACAGTAGCATACTATACATTTACTGAATCTAAGTGAGCTAAAAGTTGCATTATTAATAAATGAAAAGAACTAAGTTTTAATTTAATTAAAAATTCATTTAATAAAAAAATTGAGTTTTAAATTAAGTTTTTCATGCTCATTTTGGTAGCTTAAAATATGTAGCACAATCTACGGACAGTTATTGAAACTTTTTTTATAATCATTAACCACTTCACTGCATTTTTCTTTGTTACATTTTTTACAGCTTAGCATGCAGAAAATGTGCATTACCATGCATCGTCACGCTACTGAGAAATGTTTATCTTTTTTATAAATTAGTTAATGTAGCATATTACACATTTACTGAAGTAATAGTCCCGTTTCTAACAGATGAAAATAACAAGTTTTAATTTATTTAGAAATACATTTAATAATGAAATATAGCTTTTAAATTATGTGTATAAATATTTGTTAAGAAATAGGCATTTCAGTTTTAATTCCGTATTGAACCAATAAAATAACTTTAATTATCAAAAATAAATAAATAAGTGAATAAAACGTACACAGATATTTTTTATATGAAAGCATTAATAGTTTTGTCATTCATGCATATTTCTCCTGCAAAACAGCAATGAAAAAAATCTTTTATGTTAATAAAGCTCTTATATTTGCTTTTGCTTGTAAATGTGTAAATATTGAAAATATTTCGAAGTTTTTTGCTTAAATTTTTGAAGGCAAATTTATTTACATCGTTAAGAATGAATATATTTGTCAATACATTAACTTAAGGCTTGTTTGCCTTTCGAATAACAATTTTCATATTTTAACGGTAATTAGAAAATATTTCGGCCTGCTTGTTAAAAATTGCATTTCAGTGTTTACTAAATAACAAGTTGATTCTTTGGAGTTATCATTGTAATAATATGACCATTTAAAATACAATAGATTACAAAAATACTTACAAGTTTTACTGTTCTAATGTATTTGAAATTACAGTACTCAATGAAAATTTTAATGTTTTGAGTTTAGAAAATATTTAAAGTCGTATAGTAATAATTACTTTTAGAAAAGAGAAGGAAGGCACGTTTTGCGGGTAAGTCTAGCAATTAAAATAACAATTAAAAATTCATAAAGTTTAAAGTTACATTCTAAGAATTGCGATAATTGCGTGTTTATAGAAAAGGTATCATATTAGCTAATGTTGCATTTCATATAATCACAACAAAAGTTAAAAACAAGTTTAATGTAGATTTTGCCGTTGTAGAATTCAGTTTCGCCTCCGATAAAAATAAAATAAAATAAAATAAAAATGATAGAGCTCGGTCTTTTAGAAGGGCGACCCCTCTCCTCCCCGTTTAGAATGCAATGAACTAACTTCATTTTTCTTGTGTTTATCAATATAATAGCAAACAGAACAGCGTGAAATACCCAATTGATTAGCAATTTCTCTCTGAGACATTGGAATTGCGGAATCATAAAGAGATACAATTTGACGTACTACTTCTTCATTGACTTGATTCATCAAAAACGGATTTTTTCTTTAGTTTAAATGCTTTTTTACAGACTCTCAGAAAAAAGAAATGCATTTTAACAATAAAATTGTATGAATGTCTCATTTTAACGGCCAGATTACGAAACTAGTCATTGGGGGCCACCGTAATACTTACCCATCATGGATATGCATTATATAATATGTGAAAATAAAATATGTGAAAACTATTTTATGCTCCATTAATGAATTGCTGATGAACCAATTTCGACAGATTATGTAAAATACCAAACTACATAAGTAGTACCGGATTGCGTAAAATAAACATCCTTATAATTCCAAAAACAATAATCATATTAACTAACAGTTTACTGCGTCAGATTAAGCGTTTCATTTCCAATTAAAACATATGTTTGAATTGAAATTTGAAGAAAATACAGGGTCATGAAAAATCGAAGAATGTGGAAAACAGGATTACAAATATCTTGGCAACTATTAATCCGACCGACTTCGTTCTTGATGCAAAATTTGTGTTATTTTATTGTCTTTTACGTCCTTCCCTTAAAATAAAAAAAATCGAAAATTTTTATGTACATTTCACCAGAATGAATTTTTTGAGAATCCGAAAAAAAAATAGTTCCGGATAATCGAGGTTACTGTTATTAAATAGGCTTCATCCTATTCTTACTTACTAAGTACATACAAAATTTTAAGTCTATCTCCATTTGTTCGTGAGATAGAGCGTTTACAGACAGACGGACGGCAATTTTTTTCCCTAAAAATATGTATTTCGGAATCTCCAGTATCTGAAACATGTAAATCCGTCAAATATTTTTTTTCGATTTTCAAAATGATTGCAAGACTTACCCTATACTACGCATGATAGGTAAGTAAAAGTTGGCCACAATTTTTGACGACTCTTTTTAGCGTAGCTGAAAGAAATAGCATCGGAGGCTGGAAAAAAAAAAAAAAAAACCTTCCTTTAATTCCTTCTTAAGTAAGGAAAATTGTTTCCTTCTTCTTTTTCATGATTTCAAATATAATTTTACATGATATGTAATGTATGTAAAAAAAAAAATGTTCATAGTACAATCAAAATGCAGAAAAATTTAGGAGTGTTTGGGATAATTTTAATTTGAAATATACAATAATATCTAATTAGGAAATTTAACCTGGGCATTCCAATTTACAGTAAATAAGCAGATAAAACTAGACTTTTCATGAATTACAATTGTTTTTTTACCTTCTTTAATTACTTTTTTTAGAATGTAGACTAAAAAAGTTATAAAAACCTATTATATATATATGTGTGTGTATATAAATATATAATTATAGTAATTATGTATTTAATAGTTTTGAAATTTATTAAATATGGTACATTTGTATTAGCCATATGTGAAAGGTCGATAGGCAAAGAAATTACATACATAGAACATATTGGCTTTTCTTCGTTATTTTTAACGATATTTTTGATCGTGTTTAATTTGTTTTTTGAGCTCGCAGTTCGATAAAATGTCTATTAAACTTTCTTTTTTATGATTTTAAATATGCCCATATAACAGCTTATCAGAAGTAGTATTATTACAAGCCAAAATTCATTTATTACATTGAACGCTTCATTAAAAGATAATTATAATAATAAGTAAAAAAAACCCGGCAAAGTGTAGGAAAAAGCCTAAACACTCTATTTTTCGACTATAATTTCAATAAAGTACTATTTTATTTATCACGTAAGTATTATATTAAATAAAATAACCGGTCTATACTTATACAAAGACATTGTAATATTGTTGAAATCCGAAATTCTCTCTCTCTCTCACTTTTTTTTACTAGTATGTAAGGCAAAAAATTGCCCTTATCAACTCGTCATCATTAGCAATTATGAATTTGAAAATTTGTAAATAATAATAATAATAATAAATTAAACTTTATCATAAATAAAAAGAGTAAAGAGTTATGAATCATTTATGGGTAGCGTACAAACAATCTTTACCATGCTTTTGCAGAAAGCACACTGGCAATGTATAGATACCTGAAAAATACCTCTAAATAAAATGTTGAAAAAATTCTTTATAGTATACTTAAAAATTTTATTTTTACAGAATAATATCAATTGCATATGCTTCTGAAATAATAAATCCTGCATCATGAAATTCAACAGAAGTATTACTGAAGAAAATAAAATAACCCATGCTGAAAATTCTTCAATAAAACTTGACTTTCACGCTAAAACTGTTTTTATAAAGCACATAAAACTTCCCCGATATCTGTTATCATCGAAAAGTATGAGAAATATACCGTCGAAGTTTTTATTTAAAAATATAAGAATGCAGCATTAGCCAAAACCCATTGCATTTTCGAAAATTAATTATAATTTAAAGCTCAGATGTCTTTTCTTTAACCGATTTCATTTTTGAGTAAATCTTTCCTTGGCATTTATTAAAAAATGTAATGTTATGAACAAAAAAAAAAAAAAAAAAAAAAAAAAAAAATCTGAAAATGCATAAAATAACATAGATGTTTATTGTTGCTTTTAAAAGAATTAAAGTATGCTCAATTATTTTCTAATTTAATGTATGTTTCCTTAAAAAAAGTGACTCTACGTTTTCAAATTTTGAAAAATTAAGAAGTATATATTTAATTATGTGATTAACTTAAGTTTTATGATAACATAATGCTTGTAATTTCTTCTAGACATATCTTTTTTAATTCGTAAAAGCCTTTTCATAAAACATATTTAAACAGCCTATGTATTATATTTGGTATATTTAAATATTTTTTCCTTTACTGAAAAGTCTTTTTGTGTGTATTATATGAATTACATGTATTTCTAAATTCTGTGCATTGTATATCAGTTTATGTAGTAATTATCATATTTGTATATTGTATGCGGCATCTTTTATTAAGTATTATAATAGTTGTATGTAAATATACACGATGTATCTACTGTCTAAGATCTATTCTTGCATGAACAGATGTGTGTAACAATACATACAGGGTGATTCCAAATTTTTTTTACAATAAAAGAGGGGTGATAGTACACATCAAAGCAAACAATATTAAATAGGAGACCAAGGGTCCAAAATGTTTTCTAAAGGAGACAGCCGCCATTAAAGTTTAGGGACCAAAATTTCAAATAAACATAAAAAATGGAAAAATCGTTCGATTGATTTGCGGTTTTCACTAAAATTAACCTTTAAATCGGCATTTTCTTGAAATTAAATTATAAAGAAAAATTTCAAAAAATGCTGATAGAGGGCGCTTTAGACTTTGGAGTAACGAACAACTATTTTTTGCCGGTATTTTATGCATCTCATTAAATGTTTTCGTAAGCTTAGAGTCAAACTTAAATTTTGAGCTCAAAATCTGAAAGTGGGAGTGGTTAAGTAGAACAAACTGAACTGTGTTCAGAGGGTTCAAATTTCAAATGATTATAAAAAAACGGAAAAATTAGTTCATTGATTTGAGGTTTTTACTAAAACTAATCTTTATGTCGGCATTTTCTTAAAAATAAATTATAAAGATAAATTTCAAAAAATGTCGATAGAGGGCGCTTTAGACTTTGGAGTAACGAACAACTATTTTTTGGAGTTATTTTTTGCATCTCATTAAATGTTTTCGGAAGCTTAGACTTAAACTTAAATTTTGAGCTCAAAATTTGAATAGTAGGGAGTAGTTAAGTAGCACAAAATGAACTGTGTTTAAGGGGGGAGAGGTGTTCAAATTTAAAATAATTATAGAAAATGGAAAAATTTGTCGATTTGTTTGCGGTTTAAAATAAAACTACTCTTTAAGTCAGTATCTTCTTGACAATAAATTTTAAAGATAAATTTAAAAAAAAATTCGATTAGAGGGCGCCTTAAACTTTAGAGTAATCAATAATTAATTTTAACCATTATTTTTTTGTTCTAATTAAATGCTTGCAAAAAATTATTAAATGTTTTTGGAAGCTTAGATTTAAACTTAAATTTTGAGCTCAAAATCTGAATAATTAGGAGTAATTAAGTAGCACAAATTGAGGTGCCTTCAGGAGTTGAAATTTAACCCAACCCCCTTTACAAACACAATTCAATTTTTCGTTACTTAAACACTCCCAACGATTCAGAATTTGAGCCTAAAAGTTAATTTTATGCATTTGAAAGCATTTAATGAGATTAAAAAATAACAGTTAAAAATAGTTGTACGCTACTCCAAAGTCTAAGGAGCCCTCTATCAGCATTTTGTGAAATTTATTTTTAAAATTTATTTTCAAGAAAATGCTCATTTAAAAATTAGTTTTAGCGATAACCGCAAACGAATCGACCAATTTTTCCGTTTTTTATAATCGTTTGAAATTTGAACCCTCTGAACACAGTTCAGTTTGTCTACTTAACCACTCCCGACTATTCAGATTTTGAGCTCAAAATTTAAGTTTAAATCTAAGCTTACGAAAGCATTTAATAAGATGCAAAAAATAACGCCAAAAGAGAGTTGTTCGTTACTCCAAAGTCTAAAGCGCCCTCTATTGGCATTTTTTGAAAATTATCTTTATAATTTATTTTTAAGAAAATACCGACATAAAGAATAGTTTTAGTGAAAACTGCAAATCAATGAATCAATTTTTCCGTTTTTTTTTAAATTATTATTTGAAGTTTGAACCCTCTGAACACAGTTCAGTTTGTGCTACTTAACCACTCCCACTTTCAGATTTTGAGCACAAAATTTAAATTTGACGCTAAGCTTACGGAAACATTTAATGAGATGCAAAAAATAGTTGTTCGTTATTCCAAAGTCTAAAGTGCCCTCTATCGGCATCTTTTGAAATTTATCTTTATTATTTAATTTCAAGAAAATGCTGACATAAAAAATAATTTTGGTGAAAACCGCAAATCAATCGACCGATTTTTCCGTTTTTTATGTTTATTTGAAATTTTGGTCCCTAAACTTTAATGGCGGCTATCTCCTTTGGAAAACGTTTTGGACCCTTAGTCTCCTATTTATTATTGTTTGTCTTTATGTGTACTATCACCCCTCTTTTATTGTAAAAAAAAAATTTAGAATCCCCCTGTATAATTATAGAGGTAATGCATTAAGTATGAAGTATTAGTTATAAAATTAAAAACTCTTTAAGTGTGGAAACGAAAAAAAAATTAAAAGTGTTTATTTCATTTATCATTTTTAGCAGGTAAATTAAACCCATAAAGAAATCGGAGGCTTATTTAAATAATATTGATATTTATTTGTTTTTTTACCTCATGTTTGTCTCCTTAACTTTTAGTTTTAGCAACTCCTCACGCTTGTCAAGTTCTAATAGATTTTGTAATAAATAAACATTGCATTATCTGAAACGCATTATTAAACATTTCGATTAGCCGTGAATACATAAATAATAATTTTACGGCGACAAATTTTGTCATGCTTTGCTATAATTAACCTATCAACAAATTGATTCATTAAAACAATTTATACTTAATTTATGAATGAAAATATACCTATTCTGAAAGTAAAAATTTCGTTATTAAAAATTATTTTGCTTTTTTATGCATTTATCTGAAATAACATCTTTCCTTCAATATATACTTTATAAGTGTTTATTTATTTATTTATTTATTTATTTTACGAACGCTTGAAATAAAGGAAAATTGTAAGACTTTTAAATAGAGAAGTTTCGAGTATGCAACGAAAATAAATATTAATACATGCTTTAGCATTTTTTTATGGAAGGGCTGATAAATATTAAACTTTTGCCACATTCAGAAACATATAAATTTATTTTATTTTATTTTATTTTAGTTGAAAAAGGATTGTTATAAAAAGTTTGTCAGTTACCTATTTTTAAACATGCGTGTATTTATTTCTTTATTCATTTATTGAAAATGTGTTTCTGTTTATACAGTATAAAATATATTTAATGCAATATTATGTCATTATTGCACATCATATTATATTCAAGATTCAAAAGATTATTAAACTAATTAAGATGTACCAAAACATGTGGTGACTGATTTACTTGGTGGTGATCTGGGCTCTATTGTATCAGTAGAAAATGTTTCTATTTAGCTTGCATTCCAGAATTTTACCGAATATAATATAACAAGACTAATATGTTTCTAAATAGAAAATATTTCGCATTTTCGATTCATGAAAAGTAAAAGATTTATATTTTTTCTTTCAATACTATTATTTATTTTCACTACTAGTTAATATGCATATATATATATATATATATATATATATATATATATATATATATATATATATATATATATATATATATATATATATATATATATATAATAAAAAAATACTGAAACGATTAAAGATGATTCGAATAAAAGAGGAGAGGACTCAGAAAACCTGCTTCAATCTGGTTACGGGCCTTTATCATACTGAAACCATCACGAAAAAATTACCTAATTAACTAAATTTATTCCATTAATATCCACCCAGCAGACCTTTATAAAAAGGCTAATCTTTCATAATCGGGTTTGCTTAATTATAAAATCATAAGCAAAGCTCAACAAATTGCAATATGGTAACAACATCCTTGAAACAGTATAAAACTAACAATTAAATATATTTAAAATCTAACAGTAGAATTTTTTTTATTACTAATCTTTCGTAATTGGGGTCACCACATCATAGAACTTTCCGCAAAATTCTACAACTAAGATATTTAGAACAATATGCAGTGTACTGAAACTTTCTCTAAGAAATTATCTAACTAATGGGGCAAATTCTGTCAAAATCCATTTTGCAAAACTCAAATTATAAACAGCCGGAACAAAATTTCCATTTGTATTTTGAAGATATAATAACATCGGCAAATACCATTACCAGAATTCTTACTTATGCTTGTTTTATTATATGTTTAATTAGTTTTTATTTAATTATATTTTTAAATAGTTTTGTATCATAAAACTTAAACACATTTGGGATTGAAATTTTGATAGTATATCAAAATTTTCCGTTTCCTCAGAATAGGATAACGGATAGCTTATCGAGGTCATACACCAATTTCTATACTGACATACATTTCTATATTAGGCAGGTCGCCAAAAATGTGTTTTGTTCAATGCAGATCACGTATCAATAAATGTTGGAAATTGCTGCCTTATACATAAAATAATGTGTGGAATATATATAAAAATAATTTAAATGTTGAAAACTAATTAGTTTTATAATAATATTCTAAGAATTTGAGGAATTTGAAAATAAAAACAACATGAGAATCTCAGATTATTTCGAATCAATAGTCCACCAAATGAAAAAATGAAATAAGGATGCATCTTTCATTGCAGCGCAAAACTAACAAGGCTTTTTTTCTGAAAATGACTGCATGAAGTAATAATAATGAAAGAAAATGAATTATCTAAAAAACAATGAATGAAAAAAATGAAGAAAAATTGTGAGAAATGAAAAATGATACATTCTGCGATAAAAATAATCGCATAAGTGACGTAGCAACTATCTAATAAGGAAGTGAAAAAAGGCTGAGTGTACAGTTCTGAGATCTTAGTAAATTAAAGAAAAATTGCGAATTAAGACAAAAAAAGATAAGAGTAGAAATAAAAGGTGGAAAAAAAATGTACGATCTGCATTATTTTTGGTTTAAAAAAATAAAAGTTTGATGTTTTTTCTTCTATAGCTGAATCTGTATTTTAAACTGTTTTTGTTGATACCAACTGTCAGAAATAACGTATCGTGCGTGCATGTTTTGTGCCCAAATCGGACCGACAATTATCTGTTTGTAAAATATGCAGCGTGATAGTTTGTGAAATGTGTGACTTTTCTCCGAGGCATGTTTATAAGAGAACATAACTATTAATAATCAAGAAAGAAAAAAAAAAAAAAAAAAAATCCGTGGTGAAATACCGCAGGAAACACTCTTCAAACTGTGAAGTTAGTATATTGCACCAGCGCTAGGTGGCAGCACAATGCAGACACATTGCGTCGGAATGTTGTCGTCACAGGAATAAACAGAAATTAAAGAACTGCTGAAATATGCAACTTTCCATTGTGTGTTTTTTGACTTTAAGACAATGTACTACAGTTTTTCTTCTCTGTAATTAATATTTTAATATTGTACTTCCAAGCCTTGGGGCTGGAAGCGTACAATCGTATTAATTATCATCTATTGTCGCTGCTGTCGTCATGTAATCCAGAATTTTGTTATATTAGCCTAGAATAATTAAATAAAGAGCAGCTTCATCCTACAACGTAGTGCTATCTGGATTAACAGTGAACAAAAATATTTAATAATTGATCTGATTAGTTTTTTGCAGACGCAGACATCAGCCAGTAGATGAAACCGTTCACTGATTGAAAGAAAACTACAAAAGGTAGGAAACTTTTTCTTCATTAATTCAACCTTCTTTTTAAAAGATTATAGAGTCTGAAAAAGAGGATCTAAAATAAAATAAATCACTCCATTTACGAAAAAAAAAATACATGAAAAAAAAATAAATGGTGAATAAGTGAATAATAATACTTAATATTGATAAATCATGTTTTATGTATACACATTAATGAATATTGAAAGCACATATTTTATGTTTTTCATTTTATACTGAATATTGAATGAACATTTAAGTACCAAAATATAACGTCGAATTATTTAAGATATAAACTAACAAAACAAACAAAAAAAAGAATTATTTCATACGACGCATCATGAATACAAAAGACATAACCGCTGTAGAAAAATTAAATGACCAGAATTATTCCATCTGGTCATTCAAGATGGAGAATTTATTAATAAAAGACGATCTGTGGAAAAATATAACTGACGATCCACCCGCTACACCAAATGAAAATTATACCAAAAACTCGGCTAAAGCCAAAGCAGTACTATGTCTCTGCATCGAAGATGCACAAATAGTCCATATCCGAAGCTTAAAAACGCCCAAAGAGATATGGACTAAACTAAAAAATCTTCACCAACGTTCCAATTTAGCTTCAAAGTTATATCTGTTAAGGAAATTATATTCGCAGAGGCTGCAAGGAGGGGGGGACTTCAACAGGCACATAAACAACATCTTGAGTATCAGAGATGATTTGGCGGCCATTGGCGAAGTCGTGAACGACTCACACATTGTGGCGTTAATGTTGTGTTCCCTTCCTAACTCATACGCGCCGCTGATTACCGCTCTGGAAGCGAGAGAAAGTCAGCAGCTGGATATCGAAACAGTAAAAAATAAACTATTAGATGAGTTCTCTCATCGCAATGAAAATAAAAACTCGCATACACGTAGCCGAGAAACAGCATATAAACTAACAAATAAATTAAATAAAAGTAAAAAATATTGTGATCATTGTTGTCGCAACAAACAGAAAAATACGCCCCAGAGGGGTGAATTCAACAGATTCAGACAATACAATCATAATAATAACAACCCGAAAACACACCCTAGAAACTCAGGGCAAACAAAAGGGGAATCTTCAAATTATTGCTTCAACAGCAACTCAAAGATAGAAGATGACCTGAAAGAGTCGATCATTCCTCTCTTCCTAGAGGAAAATAATTATGAGAGCGAGTCAGCAGAGGTCAACCATACACAAACAAAAGACACACACAAATACATAGTTGACTCCGGTTGCACCAGACACGTCACCTCCACAAAAGAAAACTTCGCGACATTCACCGCTGGTAACTTCGGAAACATCACAATCGCTAATGGTAAAAGACTTAATTCACTAGGTATGGGGGACGTAAAGTTAAAAACAGACAAACAACACTACATTACTCTGAAAGATGTGCTGTACTGCCCAGAACTAAAGAGCAATTTATTGTCAGTTAAAAAGGCACCGGAAATAACATAAAAGTGATTTTCGAAAAAGATGCATGCTTATTCGTCAAGGATAATAACATATTTATGACAGGAAATCTGAACGACAATCTTTATGAAATAAATCCCCAAGACGAATACGGATATTCATTAAGTATACAAACATTCTGCAACGATTTGGCACAGGAGATTGGGACACAAAAATTTCGACGATATAAAATATATAGTTAATCACAATTTAGCAGAAGGTATAAAAATTAACAACTGCAAGCACGACACATATTGCACTAAATGTGTCGAAGGAAAACTCTCGACAAAACCTTACCCCAAGGTCGCCTCAAATAGAAGCAGAGAAGTCGGTTCTCTGGCGCACTCCCATATATGCGGGCCTATGCAGACGGAAACTTTGGGGGGAAAGAGATATTTCATAACGTTCAAAGATGACTGCAGCAGATTTACAAGGACATATCTGCTCGCGCATAAATCGGAAGCCCTCGCTAAACTGAAAGAATACGTAACATTAGTAAAAAATAAATTCGGTAGACCAATAAGATCAATCAGATCTGACAACGCACAGGAATACATAAGCGATGATTTCGAAAACTATTTAGCCGAAAACGGAATAGAACGACAGCTAAGTGTTCCCTATTCTCCCCCCCCCCAGAACGGCGTCTCTGAAAGAAAGAATAGAACAATAGTAGAAATGGCTAGAACCATGTTATCAGATGCAAAATTACCTAAATATTTTTGGGGGGAAGCAGTAATGACCGCTACGTATCTAATCAATCGATTGCCAACAAAAGCCAATGAAAACAACGCGACGCCCTACGAACTATGGAATAAAAGAAAACCGAACCTTTCAAACATTAAAACATTTTGATGTAAGGCATTTGCCTATATCGACAAACCTAAGAGAGGGAAGTTAGATGAAAAAGCAATCGAGGGAATCATGTTGGGCTACGATCCTAGAAGCAAGGGTTATAGGATCTACACGGGGCAAAAGAAAATAATAATTTCTAGAACCTTGAAATTTATCGAAAAAGGAGTTATGAGCGAAGAAATTACTACTACCGAACAAAAACCAGACGATCAGAAAAGGACAGCGGAAAGCGTGGAAATCGAGTTAGAAAACGACGACGAAAATTCAGTTCAGACCCCAGCGCAAAAACCACCCGAGCCTAGAAGGTCGGAAAGACAAAATCGCGGAGTACCTCCTAATCGTTTCGACATAAGCGCAAATCTATGCCAAGTTCAGGAACCGAAAACGTGGACAGATATACAAAACATTAAAGATGATGAAGTTAGGGACAAATGGTTAGAAGCAACAAATGAAGAGATAAATTCGCTGAAACAAAATAATACATGGAAATTAATTAAACCAATTCCGGGAAAGCGAGTTATTGGATGCAAATGGACATTCAAAGCGAAAAGGGGAGCGAATGGATCCGTAGAACGGTATAAGGCTAGACTAGTCGCCAAGGGATACGCTCAAAAATACCGTTGTGACTTCGACGAAACGTACGCGCCAGTCGTGTCTCACACAACACTGCGAGCATTTCTGAACGCAGCAGTGTACAAAAATCTGAATGTTACTCACCTAGACGTCAAAACTGCCTTCCTACATGGCGACCTTGAGGAGGAGGTCTATATGTATCAGCCGGAAGGATACATAAAGAAAGGGGAAGAACATAAAGTGTGTAGTCTTAACAAAGCGATTTATGGCCTTAAGCAAGCGGCTAGGGCATGGAACCTAAAAATTTGTAAATCACTTAGAGATCTAAATTTCGAAGAATGTGCACCGGACAAATGTCTGTACAAAAGAATTAAAAACGGAAAGGTTGCATACATAATCGTTTATGTGGACGACATCCTAGCAGCAGGTGACAAATAGGACACCGACGAAATTTACACACAACTGTCAAAACAATACGAAATTAAAAATCTAGGAAAGGTAACACAATATCTAGGAATAAACATAAGACAGTCGGAAGACGGAAACCTAGAATTAGATCAGGAACACAAAATCATACAGATCGAAGAAAAATTTGATCTATTAAACGCGAAACCAACCTACACGCCGATGAGCACTAACTATTTCAGTTCAGACCCTAACGGAAAATTAATGGAAGACATCACAAAATACAGGCTGGCTGTGGGGGCGCTTTTATACATCGCGACCTTAACCAGACCTGATATAGCATCAGTCGTAAATATCCTATCGCCAAGAGAGGTCGATTGGGAGGCAATAGAAAAATTAATCAGATACCTCCTAACCACGAAAAACCTTAAATTTGTAATAGATAGAACAGAACCCCCAGTATTAACTGCATATAGTGATGCAGATTGGGGGAACGACAGAATAGACAGAAAATCAACCACCGGAAATCTATTCAAACTACGAAACAATGTCCTGGCATGGGCATCGAGAAAGCAAAGCTGTATAGCACTGCCTTCCACAGAAGCGGAGTACGTGGCTTCGTCAATCGCCAGTCAAGAAATTATATGGCTACTTGAGTTATTAAACGACCTAGAATTACGTCAGCAAACTCCCGTAATACTATACGAGGACAATTTATCCGCCATAAAACTTACCGAAAATGAGAAGGCACAAATAAAGACAAAGCACATACACGTGAAATACCACCACATACGCCACTTAAGTGAAACAGGCACCATTAAGCTAGTCTACCGTCCCACGAAAAGAATGCTAGCCGATATCCTCACCAAAGCCTTACCAAAGGCACACCTGGAGTATCTGCGTGAAAAACTACAAGTTAAGCAGTCCTCAGTTGGACACAAAAAGGAGGAGTGTCAGAAATAACGTATCGTGCGTGCATGTTTTGTGCCCAAATCGGACGGAAAATTATCTGTTTGTGAAATATGCAGCGTGATAGTTTGTGAAATGTGTGACTTTTCTGTGAGGCATGTTTATAACAGAACATAACTATTAATAATCAAGAAAGCAAAAAAAAAAAAAAACATCCGTGGTGAAATACCGCAGGAAACACTCTTCAAACTGTGAAGTTAGTATATTGCACCAGCGTTAGGTGGCAGCGCCATGCAGACACATTGCGCCGGAATGTTGTCGTCACAGGAATAAACAGAAATTAAAGAACTGCTGAAATATGCAACTTTCCATTGTGTGTTTTTTGACTTTAAGACAATGTACTACAGTTTTTCTTCTCTGTAATTAATATTTTAATATTGTACTTCCAAGCCTTGGGGCTGGAAGCGTATAATTGTATTAATTATCATCTATTGTCGCTGCTGTCGTCATGTAATCCAGAATTTTGTTATATTAGCCTAGAATAATTAAATAAAGAGCAGCTTCATCCTACAACGTAGTGCTATCTGGATTAACAGTGAACAAATTAACTAATAATTGATCTGATTAGTTTTTTGCAGACGCAGACATCAGCCAGTAGATGAAACCGTTCACTGATTGAAAGAAAACTACAAAAGGTAGGAAACTTTTTCTTCATTAATTATTCAGAATTAAAAACGATGGAGTGATAAATTATAAGTAGAACCCACACATCAACCTTCTTTTTAAAACCAACTAACAAAATAAAAAAGTTACAAAAGTAACATTAAAAAGTAACAAACAAACAAACGTAAGATTAAAACAACTGAAAAACCAAAATACTATTATCAAAATAGTACACATGCATTACTGTGATTATTTCTTATGAGAAATCTTTCTATTTGTCTTACTAAAAACCTTTTTTTAAGTATGTATTTTTAAAAACGATATAACTTAGTATATGTCAAAGTCTTCCAATTTTAATACACATTTTTCCCCAACTAAGTATTTTCAAAAGGCGGTGAAGGTGGTAAAATTAGTACATTATATGTACACATTCTAAAAAACAAACTTATAAAAACTATTTAATTAAAAAATTCTCATTTATATCTTCCAGTTAGTATACAAATTCAATAGAATATAAAATTACGTAATTGCAAATAAAACTAAATTATTTTCCAAGTAGTTTAATTAATATCGATAATGTCAAACGGTTAATGTTATGATATATTTAAACAAAGATCTTCCTTTAAATGCATACCGCTAATTTTCAACTGTGCCACTACCGCCATTAATCGCAGGTTTTGGCAGAAATGGGGATTCCCATCTTCAAGACTGACGGGCATTGTCGCATTCCCGATCACGGAAGATGGAAGATTATGCCGGAAAAAATTAAAAGAGATTTCCGTTACACGCAACGAGCTTTTTAATATTTATCATTGTAAATGCATTATTATAAAATTAATAATGATATCATATAATAATGTAAAAGTAATAATGTAAATCTAAAAATAAGCTGTTTCTTAAGTACATATAACTTTTTTTACATCTGAAACTATGCATAAAGTTTCGGATAAATCGTAGCTAAATTTATCTATTCATCTATATCCATCTCTTTGATAAAGATCTACTGCATGGATTTTAATGGAATGTGTTTTATTAATTAAATAATTTTTTTTGGAATGGTTTGTAGTATGACACAGTCCGGTAATCATATTGCGGTAGGGTTGACTAAATCCTCCCATCTTCTTTTAGAATCCCCTTTAACCACTTTAATATTTATTTTTTTAATAATATATATGCACATATGTTAACTAATCGGAAAAATAAATAATTATTGGAAGAAAAAAAAGATCTTTTAATTTCCTTGAATCTGAAATACGAAATATTTTCTAATCAGAAATATATTAGCTCTAAAGCATATTCTGTACAGGTATGCAAAGATTTGTGTGGTAATCTAAACAACTAGTTAAAGCATATTTTCTGCAAATACTTTTTACAGATATTGGTGTATTGAAAAAGTGTGCTATTGCATACTCTATTATCTATGTTTTTCTAAAAATTTTCGCAAGCATTAATAAATATTCATTCAAATACAATACAACATTAAAGTTCATTTAATAAAAATGAGAACTGGAAAGGAATAAGAAACACTGCAATTCTTTTGGGAAATATTTTTGCCTACAAAATCTAATTAAAAAACGGAAAAATCTGTAGTGATCGTTGATTGTATTTTTTCTAAACTGAAATATTTGCATATGTATTGAATTCCATATAATGTAAATAAGCAAGATTAAAGTAATTTTTTATTTTGTTATGCATTTTGGCGAAGCTATCAAAGACTCAACCCTTATACTTAAGAAAAAATAAAAAGAAAACACAATCTCCGCATTACTTAGCTGCCTATGTTCCAGATGTTTAGATTTCGTGATGCATAAATGTTTTCAGGAAATTGTAGATTATACGAATACTGGGAATTATATTTTAAAAATAAAGTTTCAAGATTTCAAAAAATATTATTCCCAGAAGAATTTTACGATTAGCTCATATTTCCACAAAAAGCAATTTTTAACAATAAGTTTCCAGTAAACAAAATTAAACATAAAAAATCAAGTTTTATTTGGTTTTGGACTCATGGTTTGAAAATCATGTCAGTATTTTTTCCAGATCGTAAGAAGTTCGTGTTAATTAGAAAAGTGAAAATCTTCACGTATTTAATGTTCAATAATTTTGAACGTGATTTCACTGTTAAAAATCAATTGAAAATTATTTAGATATGTGTTGATCTTTGCTGGGTTTTATTTCGTCACATGCTTGCCGCATGTTTGCAATTGAAGAATGTTTGCAATTGTTTGAAGACTATTCTAGTTGTATTGCAGTTGCAGCCTAACCGACATTTAGGAGTGAGAGATACCAAACTGGGTAACCACTTCGTAACTTAATAGTGGAGGCTTGGAATTATATTCAAGCGATCCGGGTTCGATTCTCGGCTTTCAATCTGTTGATTTGCGCATGGTGAACAACGTGATTATTTTCATGTATTTAATATTCAAAGTTTCGGGCGAAATTTCACGGCTGAAACTTAATTATGGCGTAACGATGCAAGTTGCTCGAAGTCCGTACATAGAATGACGATTCAAGTCAGCAAAACATTAATTTCCACCAATCTCAGCAACTCCCTTTACTCCTTCAACGCTACATTTTCACACCTACATTACTATATGAATCGTCTTATTTAGATCCACTTTCACTGCTTTTAGATTTCTGACGCATAATTTTGTAACATCCTGTATTGTGTTAAAATTATATATATATTTTTTGTTAAGTAGATGGTTTAAAATTTTTTTGAAAAAATTTAACCTGTTTTCACTATTTTTTTTTAAACCGAAATTTTTTTCCAAATTAAATCGGGGAATTACTCCAATTAAATAAGTCAAAATTTCCAGTGAAATTTTACTGGTAAAGATAATTCAAGATTCTGAGCTTCTTTTATGGGTCGCTCATCCCCAAGGGGTTAAATTCTGGGTACTGCGTTTCTAAATTTGAATTTTTAAAACTATTTGTAACTCAAAAGGTACTAGACTGAATTTAATGATATTGATGAATAAAGTTTTTGCAATTTTTATTACATGTCACTATATTTATTTAACGACTTTCTTATGAGAGCTATATTGGATTAGAAGCCATTCTGGATCGTCCAAAGTATCAAACGCTCAGTTTCGCTACCATTCATTGGCCGATGCGTTAACCTAATTGAATTTATTTTTTTTAATTTTTCCGTTGGGGGTCTTCCATAATCAGGTCTAGTACTATTATGATCTGTAACAGAAGGATAGGGACTTCTGATTCCTCATAGAGCCGTACATTTTCTGTGAAAAAACGAAATGTGTTTTCAATATATTGAAAGAATCATTTATTGTTCATCATCATCCTTATTATTTTTAAATATTTATTTCTGAAGATTTATTTGGGAATATTTTCGAATTTTTAAAACCATATTTATTATAATTATTTAATTTATTATCCTAACCTGTCTTTAAATTGCCTTTTCAAAAGTTTATTTAATTTAATTATTTAATTTATCAACCTTACCTGCTTTTAACTTGTCATGGAACTGATAATGCGATTTATATATTCATGATTTTTTCTTAGTTATTTAAAACAAAATATATTTTGCATAGAAAAATACTTCAAATTTATTCCTATGTTTAAAATGACTAACAAGCTTCTTCAAACACTTTTTTAAAAATTTATTTACTTTGCATAAATTTGTTGAGCTGATTAAAGTTATTCATTTTCTGCCCACAAACATGAGGATTTAACTTCTATTTTCGTAATTATCACATTACTGAATACAAATTCTATAAGAAAACAAGATTATTCTTTGAAATTGAACCTAACATAACATATTTACAATCTACTGAATTAAAAATGAGTAATGTGATACATTGTGTGTCAGAAAAAACTACCCAATTTTGAAATGATATAATTGCGAAGCAATAAAACAGTGAAATAAGTGGTACCTTGGATAGAATGGTCTAGATTTTGCTATACACCGGTGTGCAGAAATCTTTCTAAAATTATTTAATAGATGACAGCACAAGCACATGAAGCTTTAAATAGTACTGAAGAGTACAGAAAGTTCATTCTTAAGTCTGTTTCATTGCTGAAACCTGTCAGGGAGTTGTATTGAATTATTATATAGAAATTGAAGAATGCGATGTATTCCTTGGAGCTTTTATTGTACTGAATACCACATTTGACATTGATATGACATGGCCTCCATATTTACTTGATCTCAATCCATATGACTTTCTCTTGTGGAACTACTTGTAAGACACCGTTGGTCTAAAAATCTCTAAAACTTTGAACAATTTGAACTAATCATCTGCGAGGTATGTGCATGCGTTTCATGCAATTCCGATTCATGAGGCATATTAAAGGCATTGCAACGAATGACTTGTAAAATTTACCCATTTGTTGGGTAATGTTATTTCTAAGCAAGGTGACCATATCGAAATCACTATAAGGGGACAAGGGACCTTTGAAATCTTTTTTTTTTATATTTTCAAAATTGCAGTTTAAATATTATACAAAGGATACATTACGTGCATTATAACCAGAGTTTGAAAAAACCTGGTTTTTTTTAAAAAAGCCCAACCCGCTGGGCCCAGTAGTCTAAAACTCCTGTTTTTTCGGGGTTTTCTGAAAAAATCCGGTTTTTTTCGGGTTTTATTAAAGATTTTTAGAGAACTCTTCAAACTTCTAATTTTCATGTGCATAATACCTAAATTTTCACTTATCAGTTAAAGAAAGGTATAATTTTGCATTAAGTATGGATTAACAATAAAAATAATATACAAAAAGAAAAAAAAAGAAAGTATATATTTAAAAAGATTATTTTGTATCTCATGGGACTAGATTACTGTCAGAATGATATTACGCCAAGTACAACTGGATTTCTTTATATAAATCTTACAAAAGTTAAACAGACTAATAATTTATACCATTTCTTTCATTTACTTCAATCAGAAATCAGTTTAAAACAACAACATTATATTTATTTTTGTGCTTAAAAGAAAATGGATTTTTTTTTATCTTTAAAAAAAAAATAGTTTTAGTGTTTGTGATAGCTACACATACTTATGGAAAATTAAGTTGAAATTACTTGTTTAAAAAATTGTCATTGCGAGAATTAAGACTTTTTTTTTCCTTGGAGAGGGAGGGGGGGGGGGGTTAAACTTTACAAGTGGTGTACAGATATTAAGAAATATATTGCCTTATGTAATTTAAAGTTAAAGTTTATGTAATTTAAAGTTTATGTAATTAAAAAAAAACTATATGGGTTTTTTTTTTCAGAAAAAGCCTTGTGGTTTGGGGTAAATCGCAATGATTCTGCCTTAAATTAAACATGCTAAATTTGTATAGTTTCTTTCATTCACTTCAATTCAAAAATCAGTCTATTTTTTTAAGGGGATTTATAATAATTATGAAAATTTTAGCAAAATCTACTATAAATATATTGCAATATTAAATATTAAATTAGATTGTCATAGAAGTCAATGTCAATGACATTTGTAAATTCAGAGCACAAATGGAAAAACACTTTTACTAGTTTGCTTCTTAATAAACTCCTAAATGATTATGTAATTTGTTCCACACCAGATCAAATGTAGAAAAGTATTGTTCGATCGAAGTAGAAATAGTTCGTGCTGAATGTAAAGAAAAGATTAACTGACAAAATCCATGAGGAAACTTATCCTTTTAACTTTTTTTGTTATAATCTGTTATTGTGTTGAAAATTACTGTGTAACACTTTCATTAAACATTGAAGCTGGACAACAAATGGAATGATAAATCTTAAAAGCTATAAAAATGCAAACAATTAGGATGGGGTTCAAGTTTCAAATGCCACTTTTATGTATACATTAAGATTTATAGCAGTTGGATGCATTTTAAAATACAGGCATAAAAATCTTCCTTCTTTACAAGCCAATTTCTACTTTTTTTTGGGCATTTTATCAGTACTCAGAAATAACTTTAAATCTGCTTTTTTAAATATATTTAAATTAGCATTTATCTTTGCATTCTTATACCTTAGATTAAATAATGATACAATTGTGAAAAAAAGGGTAAAACTTGAAAAAACCTACAAGTGGGTTTTTCATGGTTTTTTTCAAGTGGGCCCGGGCGCGAAAAAACCCGGGCGGGTTTTTTTTTCGGGCCCATTTGGGCAAACTCTGATTATAACGTATATTTATCCCCAAAAATGTTTAAAAAATTAAAAAAAAAAATAGGGAAATTTTTGTAATATTTTTGATTTAACGGGAATTTTTCAAAATGTCCCATTCGCATTCCATATCAATAAAAATCTCCAATAATATATATACAAGTTTGATTTACATATATAAATAAAACTGTGCATTGAATTTTATATATCTCAATATAAAGGTAAGAAAAAAAATATTTTCTCAATTTTCCTGAAATTTTTAGCATTTTTGAACCTATTTTTACAATTAATTACCTATAACTTTTACAATTATTTTTGTTTTAAAAAAAAACATGCACAGTTTTGTGACATATATTGTGATAAATAATCCTAAAATATTTCAAAGCGTCAGAGAAAAACAATGCGCATGGAGCATTTTGAAATTTTTTCGTTAAATCTAAAATATTACAAAAAATTTTCTACTTTTTTTACATCTTTTGTTTCAAGTATATGTTATAATGCATATAATGTACCCTTAAATAATATTTAAAATGCAATTTAAAAAATATAACAAAAAATGATTTCAAAGGTCCCATGTCCCCTTAATGAGATTTGACGATTGTTCAATAAACACACTTTTAAAAAATATTTGAAATATACTGTTCTAAGACAGCAGCGCCCTCTGTTGTCCAATCTTGAAATAATTTCTGAAAATCGGTGCATATCAATTTCCAAGACAATCTGTCAAACCTACCATTGTTTCATCTTTCTGTCTCTGACTGAATCGTAGTTATATCATTTCAAATTTAGAGAGTTATTTTTTAAACATCCTGAATAAGGAAAATAATTAAATAATGTTATAGAAACCAGTATGTTTTACAATATAAGACTGTCATTTGACATGGCATCGGGATAATTTATCAGGATCTGTGGACACATTATTTATATGGAAAAATTAACATAAATTATAAAATTAATTCCCTGAATTTTCTGGATTAACCATCTCACATTTCCATAATAAATAAATAGATTATCACAGAAAAAACCTTTATAGACCAAATATATGTGTTACAAAATAACGTATATGAAAAACCCTGTAAAATATATATAATATATTAGACTATGTGGACATATTATTTAAATGAAAAATTAATATATATGTTGCGGCCAATACCCGGAGCCTGGCCAATTCTAGAACTGGCCGGCCAATACCCGAACTGGCCAAGCTTCCCGGCCAAAACCCGAAATACATGAAATGAATAGCGTATTTCGGGTTTTGGCCGGCCAATTCGCGAACTGGCCGGGAAGCCTTGGCCAACATCCAAACTATGATGCATATGTACCAATTTTTTTGTAATTAAGATAATGTAACATTAAAATGTACAGTAAAAAAGATTCCCATTGATTATATTGAAACAAAATATTTTTGTGTACCTAACTAAATTAACCAAAAATAGTATACACAATTCCCTTTCAATATCGGAATTAATCGATAAACCAAACACGATGACAATTACAAGTTAACCGGAAACTTTACTCGAGTTAGATCACGGACAGGCTGACGGCTAGACTATTGAATTCATAGACACTTTCAACTATATTAGAAAGGATTAAGCCGAGTGCTTATATCTATTTCGCGAATTGGCCAATCGCATCTGGCCAGTTCGCGAATTGGCTAAATGCATCTGGCCAGTTCGCGAATTGGCTGGCCAATTCTAGAATTGGCCAGTCATTTTTTAATGTTGCTGGCCAATTCGGGAATTGGCCGGCCAGTTCTAGAATTGGCCAATTTCGGGTATTGGCTGCAACATATATATTATTCGATTGAATTCACATATCTTGCCGTTACATAAAGTCACATTTCCATTTCAACATATTTTAATTATAGTTACATTTTTTTGGTGAAACCTTTTTCTTTAAGTTTCTCGGTAAATTGGTCAATTGTATGTGAAGTATTAAATATTTTTAAACATAAACTATACTTAGATATTCAGACATGAATGTCACAGTGAAATATATTGCATATTTAATTTCGTAAATGAAAAATCCCATTCATAAGTAAAGCGTCACGAGCATTTATAATTTTTGATTTTTTGTAAAATTCAGTTTGAACAGAGTTTTTCTGGAATTTAAATTTTTCAAGATGCCGTTAACGTATCATATTTGCTTAAAATAACTTTGTTGTATAAAATATGATAAATACACGAGACATATTCTGATATCAAACATTGTCACGAAGATGCATTCAAAAATCCATACAAGTTTGCGTGTATAAGAAACATTATCTTTATAAGGTGATATAAGTTATTTAGTTGTTATGCGGCGATATTTGCGGTTATAGACAAAATGTATATACAGTTAGGTATTTCATTTTTTAAGGATAAGCATATTTCATGAGGTTGTATAGATATTTATTTATTTTCAAGTATACATTATTAGGGAATAGTTTTAAATTCCATACCTGAAACTATCTGCAGTAAAACATTTGTTTAGAAACATGATATAGGCTAATAAATTTTAAATACGTATATATTTTATTTAACAATCTGGAAATTGCTTTTATAAGTGGTATAAATGCATTAATGTGCGTATTTTGTTTTAGTTATGCCACACTGTATAATCGAAATTTGTTGATTTTAGAAAGTGCATTTATTATAACAAAACACTATATTTATGTTGTAAAACTAAGGATAGACCCAAACAGGTTTTCATGGCCAAAATAGGAACTGAATCTAAATTACCGATCTGAATTTCAGTAATCTTTCTGTTTTTGGCCGAAAATGGCCAAAAATTATTATTAATTAGTTATACTGTTGACTATTTGTACGTTATTATTAATTATACATGTAGTCGATGTTGACTGTTTCTCCTCTGACAAAAACTTTTAATTTTCATTAAAAATAAAATGTAGTAATTCATCAACGGCACAAAATTACTTTCTACATTACGAATTTCATTTAGTTAAAAAATGTTTTAGGTATACATATTTTGATTTAATTTTTATAATCATT
Source organism: Maratus speculifer (assembly GCA_964019185.1). Lineage (NCBI taxonomy): Eukaryota > Metazoa > Arthropoda > Arachnida > Araneae > Salticidae > Maratus > Maratus speculifer. The sequence continues at coordinate 288,574,324 of OZ025289.1, forward strand.
TTTCTAAATGTTCATGTGCTGTATTGGAATTTTATTAAAGAGTATTTGAAACACAGCTACTGTTTCAAATAGAAAATTCCAATTATTGTGCTTCTGCTTTCTGTAATTCCATGCTCATCTGTAGTTTTTAATGTGCACTCACATCTTGGATTAATCATGACTCATAAGTATAAACAGTGATGACTGATAAAGATAAATATTCAATAAATAAAGAGTTTCTCACAAAGATTTGACCTGATATAGTTTAAATGAATGAATAATGTTGAACATTTCAGAAGGAAGAAACGGGTATTTTTGAATAAATGTAATTTCAATCAAGTTCTGGTCTGGCTAAATTTCTGACAGCATTTTCGACAAAAACGGATTTTCGGTGAAACTCAGATATTGGGCCAAAAACGAAAACGGTACCGAATTTTTGGTCCATTTGTATATAAATCTATATTTATACTAATAAAGGAAAGTTTCGCTCTATGGACGTGTGTATGTGTTGTCAATGGCTAGTGAAATCTGGTGCAAATAGAAATTTAAACGTTTTGTTGGGAATAGTCCAAGTTAGGTCCTGATGCAGTTAAATCTCAGTTTTTTTTAAGTTACCCGAGTTTTTTAAAAAATAATAATGAATTCTTACCAAAAATGAAACCTCTTTCATTACGAGTCGCAAAGGCACTCGCATATGTCTAGAACCTGATTTTCACTTCAGAAGAAAATGAAAAATTGAAAACAGATTTTTTAATTATTATTATTTTTTTTGGGGGAGAGGGAAGAGTAGGTGGAATGTTTGTCTATTTTTTAAATTTTATATCAACCAAGACGTTTAATGTGATTAAAGATAGAGTACAATCTGATAGACGGTATTTATTAGTCTTAAATGTCTCAATCAGCTTGAAAAAAAATCGCACTAACACTCCAGATATTCCAATCACATTCCTCGATGTCTGGCTACGCAATCCCAAAGCGGCCTATTCAAATTTCAATCAATTTCGTTTTTACGATGTTTTGTACTTTTTCATTTGAACACTCCTAATACTAAATGCAAATTTTCTATAGCAGCTATGAATTAAAAGATTTTCATCTACACTGTAGACAGGTAGACTCTGTATCTATTCTTGTATCTATTTTGTATACAGCTGCAAATCTGTCTTTAACTTGAGTAGCCGGATATAGTCCATAAATAACAATAATATTTCATTTTATAGATTTAAAATTACATATAATTAGTTTAATTTCACTTTAAATTGTCTAAAAATATCTGGAATCAGAGACGGAGTTCGCTTGTTTTTAGCGAATCCAACTACGATTCCGCAGCCCTATTATAAACTGTTATTCGTGGTTATATTATATTTTTCTAAATTTTCAAGTATGTATTTTTTTTATTACGGCATTTAACTAAAAGTCTTAAAGCATAAAGCATAATCTGAGAGGCATATTACTACTTAAATTAGAATACTTGTTGGTATGCACTACAAACTTTAAAACATTGTTTTTGTTGGACCACTTAAAATATAAACAGCGTGCTTATTTATTAAGCACCGTCACTGAAAAGCGTGAAGAAACGGAAATGCGGCTACTCGCTTTACACATAGATAACTAGATGTTGCGTGTTTTCAAGCATCATGTTGATTAGTTGACAGAAAATATGTAACTATGTTGCATTATTTGGACAACAAATTTAAGAGATATGAAATGATATTATGATGTGATTTATGTAAGTTGGCTATAAAATGGTTTCCATTAGATGAGTTACAAATATATAAAAACAGTACAATATATTTAGATGTGAGTTATACAGAGAATTTATTTAATACGGGTACTATTTTAATCATAAAGAAAAATGCCATATTGGTTAGGAATTAAAAAATATGATAACATTTGGTCACCAACAAAAAATACAAGCCTCCTGTAAAAAGTGTGTACCCCCCCACCCCCCACACACACTTAGTATTTGAGAAAATACTAATAGCAAGCATAATTTAGAACTAATCATTACATAACTTAGAAATATATTAAAATGTTTTTCATGAAACGTAAAATTTATATATCTCTTTAAAATTAAAACTAATCGTTGGAGGCCACCATAATACTTTCCTAAAGATAATCATATAATTTGAAACGATACTTGAGTTTTGTAAAAATAACAATTGTAAATCTTAAAAATAATAAATACCTTCATCCACTTCTTCTATTTTGATGTAGAAATTTGAAATAACATATATCTATCAAGCGTAATAGTTGTTTTAATATATTTAAAACGTAAAATTGTCTGGTTTTTTTATTTTTGAAATTTTAATAATTCAATATGTAACTTTGGAGAGCGTTCATTCAAAAGTGCTGGATTTGCTTACATTTAACAGATTATCCCTGTGTAGTCACTTCACTGTAAAAAAAATTCAGAAACGTTCCTGGGAAAAAATGGGCAGCTGGGTTGCCTATTATTTCCAAGAAACATTTCTTGAAAATGACTGGAACTTTACTGTGTAATTTTGAAACATTCCCCAGAAAAGGCTGTAAGGTTCCTGTGAAATACCAGGAACGTTCCTGTCGACAACAAAAACATTACTGATATTTCACAGGAACCTTACTGCCTTCTCTGGGGAACGTTTCAGAAGTATTCAGTAAGATTTCTGTTATTTTCCAGATTTATTTATTTATTATTTTTTATTATTTTACATTCATTAGATTCGATGCCAAAATATATTAATCCATTTTCAAGTATTTAAAAATATTACTCTTTTCTTTGTTTACTTTTGAAAAATATTTTTAATTATTTAGCCAATTTAAATTCATATGCATAAAATTAATATCCGGGATTTTTATTTTATGTTATTTTTCATAGATTCAATGTAATTAAAAACAGACTTTCTCATGCTGTCAACATTGTAAATAAGATAAATATTATTTTCAAATCGAATGATTTGAAAAGTTAAGAAAACATTATAAAATTATACGAAAACATTATGTAATTTTCTATGCTTCATAAGGTAAAATTCATAAGGTTCTAATTCAAGGAAATTGTGCACAACAAACACACATCCAAAACAAACATTCGAAGCATATTTAATATTTCTGATAACTTTTTTTTTCTGTATGGTGAAATTAAAGTGATCATTTATGTATGATTTTATATCATTCGAAATTATCTGCTATAAGATTAATATCTTACAGCAGATCATAATCACCGGATAAATCATTTAAATGATACAACAGTTAATAATATATTTGTTAAACAAAAATAAATATTTTAAATAATTTTACGCGTCCTTTAAAATATATTCTTAAATTTATCGGTTTATATTTAAATATTTCCATCTGATAATTAGAAAAATCTTCAAACATTGCATGCTTTTTTACTTCCATGTAATATTTAGGCTCATTTAATATTTAAATTCGTTAAAATTTTATTTTGCGAATTTGCTGCTTGTATATTTCCAGAATTTTCTTAAAGTTTTGTTTTGGTTATAAATAATTAGCAATAAATCACATAAGAAATAGTATAATCTCAAATTTTTTTTACGAATTTTATACACATAAAAAAGAAGAAAAAACATAGCCGTTATGCAATTTATTTTGACAAAAAAATTAATATATAACAATGTAATAAAACAATAGTAAATACAATAATATGTATCAATATTCTTCCAGAATTTTCTTAAAGCTTTGTTTTGGTTATAAATGATTATCAATAAAACGCATTAGAAATAGGGCAATCTCAATTTTACTCAATTTAACGAATTTTATATATATCCATTTTTGAAAAAGAACAGCCGTTGTTCAACTTACTTTGACAAAAAGTAATTATAAAAAAATCTTAATTCAGTGTGTTTTATCAAAAATTTAATATTTACGATAGTTGCAATAATAAGAAAAAATATTAATGGGACCATTATTTATTTATTTATTGTATAAAAAAAATAAAAATATACTATACAGTTTTTTATGTACATAAGAAAATAAAATGCGTAAAAACACAGAGTCTAACAATCTATACAACTGCATTTTATATCGATGTATGGAAAAAAAAAAAAAAAAAAAAAAAAAAAAAAAACCTAGCGTAAATATGGATTAACATTAATTTAACGTTTCAAACATAAATGTATACTTTATAAATTGAAACGCATTAAAACATAGATAAAATTAATATTTGTTAAAAACCAAATTTGTTTCTAAAATAATATAGCATGTAAAAAACATTAGCGAAAAAAAATGGAATATTATATTTTATAAATAAAACTTACCCTTTTGCGTTTCCTTTAGTTGAGGTATGAATACGATGGCATGATAAAGTATCACGAAATATTTTTTTTTTTTTTTTTTTTTTTTTTATGTCCAACAAGGATTTCTGAAAAACTGATTAATATATGTTTCATTTAAATTAACCAGCTCTCCGAAGAAATCCCAATTAGACTAGAGTCTTAGAATACCACGAGGTTCACAAATGCGTTTCTTTCGCGCGCGCCATTGTTCGTATTCGCCGAAGGGGTAATGCATTCTATCAGAAGGGGTTAGCATTTTCCCCTGAAAGGTCTCAACAGCAGAGATTGAAATGTTTATACTCTGTTCTTTTATTCACACCTGTGGTACTTCACAATGATTCTTTAGCATTCATATAAGGAAATCATTTTCGACTCGCTCACTCATGACACACAATAACAAACAACTATGGCGTCGGCATCAGCTTTATGCTGTTGCCAATTGTAATTATCAAAGATTTCAGATAAGAAAACCTGAATTTCCCAGGAAACTTTTACGGTGTTCTGGAAACCTTTAAAAAGGAGAAACCTTTCTTGAATTTACACAGAACGTTACTATTTTTTCTTACAGTGTTGATTCAATAATGATCAACGAATGTTCGAAATTTAACTGAAGCTTCCTTAAGGTTATTCTATCCTAAACCGAAATCCAATGCTGCATTAATACAGAAGTCAAGCGAGATAATAATTTCACACGAACAATACGCTTTCCAAAGATTTTGTGCGAATTACATGCAATTATTTAAATATTTTCGTTATTGTGAGAATCTTCTTGCAGTTAGTTGTAATAGTGAACAAAGTGAATAAGATCCGCTAGTGTATTTGCTGTAGTACGCTTTTAGAACGGCGATATCCAAATATTTCTGTGAATATGTCCAATTAGAAATTTACTGCAAGACTTTAATAATGAATAATTTGTCATGTAAAACTGTCACCAGCAACTGTTAGAGTTTATTGGACAATTAAGAGTGCAAAATGGATGTTTTCGGTAGCAACGAAGCTTAAATATCTACAGTTTTAAAGATTAAACACAGTATCGAATCTTCTAAGTTTAGTACCAAAAATGAACTTATTCGTAAAATGAATGATTTATATTTCAAGTAAACGTTTTCCAATTCGTCCTATTTTCCGTTAACTAATAAAACATGCATAAAGTTTATGAATTAAATTAGAGCTGCTGTTTACACTGTAAAACATTTGTGTAACGTTACACCATAAAATGGGGGGAAGCTTTGCTGCCTCCTATTTTATGGTGTGATTTATTTTTCACCCATATAATGGTGTAATGTAAACATATATTACTGGTGTAACATTACAATGTTACACCGGTTATATCGGTTAAAATATTCCTTAAAATTGGAGGAAGCAAGATCACTCCATAAAATCGGAGGCAGCAAAACTTCCACCCATTTTATGGTGTAATGTTACTCAAATGTTTTACAGTGTAGTAACGTATTTCTTTTAAAATTAGCAAACTTAGATATATTTTCTATAAACTAGCTGTGAACATTTATAACAGCGAAACGATTTTGAAAGAAAAGCTTATTTATATAACTATATAACCAAAAAGTATATTTAGCTTTAATAATATAACGTAGCAGTAACTATATAATTAATAAAACATGCATAAAGTTTTTGAATTAAGTTAGATCTGCAATTTAGTATTATATTTCTCTTAAAATTAGCAAAATTAGAAACGTTTACATTTATCTACGTATAGATATTCATAACTGCAAAACAATTATGAAAAAAGCAAAAAAAAAAAAAAAAAAAAAAAAAAATCTTTAACAAAAAATCCATACATCGTTAGTAAAATAATACAAACCTAACAATTATCGTATAAATATAAAAAAAATCTAAGCCTTGTAGAAATAAAAATTGTAAATCTTTAAAAAAAATAAATCATTTCATCCATATTTTTTCAATTTTAAGTAGGAAATTCAAATAACATATAAACAAAGCAGAAATTTCATATCTTATAAGCATAGTACTTGTTTTAATATATTTAAATATTTATTAAAATTTTGTTTTATTTATTTTGGAAATTTAAATAATCCAATGTATAACTTTGAAGACTATTCGTTCAAAAGTTACAGAATTTGCATAGATATAACAGGTTATCCCTGTGTTGTTATTTTATTAAATAATAAATGATGGATTTTCGAAATTTAACTGTAGTATCCGTAAGGTGATTCTATCTTAAACCGAAATCCAATACTGAATTAATATAGAGTTCAAGCCAGATAATAATTCCAAGAGAACAATATGCTTTCCAAAGATTTTGTAATGCAAAATACATGCAATTATTTAAATATTTTCATTACCGAGAGAGTCTCGTATCGATATAATAGTGAACGAACCAAATACGATGCACTAGTGTATTTGATGCCATGCTTTGGAACAGCAATAACGACTATTTCTGCGTTTAGGGCTCGTTATAATTTTACTGCAAAACTTTTATATTGAATAATTCGCCACGTAATTCTGTCAACAGAAATTGTTAAAGTTTCTTTGATAAAACAGAGTGCAAAATGTTTCCGGTATAAATGAAGCTTAAATATCTGCAGTTGGAATGATTTTGCAGAGTATCGACTCTTTTAAATTTGAGTATCCAAAATGAATGATTTATATTCCAAACGTTTTCCAATTTGCATCATTTTTCCATTTCTCACTTAATTTTTGAATTAAATTAGAGATGTCATTTAGTAATGTATTTCTTTTAAAATTAGCAAAGTTATACATATTTTCAATTAACTAATTGTGAACATTTATCACAACAAAAGGATTTTGGAGATAAAAGCTAATTTATAATATATAACTGCATAAAGAAAAGTTGTATGTAGCATTAATGAAATAATAACAACATAACAACAATTCTATGATTTAAAAAAATAAACACACATAAGTTTTCTATTAATAATAACTATAAATCTTTAACATAACAAATATATTAATGCACAACCGATATTTTGAAACAGAATTTTCAAATATTTGTAATAAGAGTAATAATTATTCTAATATATTTAAAAACTTACTAAAACTTACTGGTTCATTTATTTTTTGATATTTAATTAATTCAGCATATAACTTTGGAGACTGATAGTTCAAAAATTACAGAATTTGCATAGATATAACAAGCTGTCCCTGTGTTGTCACTTGATACAATAATGACTAACGAATTTTAGAAATTTAACTGAAGCAACCGTAAGGTGATTTTAGCCTAAACCGAAATCCAATTTTGAATTAATAGAGCTCAAGACAGATAATAATTCCAGGCGAAAAATATGCTTTCCAAAGATTTTATAATGCAAATTTCGTGCAATTTTTTAAATATTCGGATATTTTCTTGTCGTTAGCAATGAAGCTTCTATATATGCAGTTGGAAGGATTATCCAGAGTATCGACTCATAATAAATAATAGAGCCAGATAATAATTCCAAGCGAACAACATGCTTTCCAAAGATTTTGTAATGCAAATTACGGGCAATCATTTAAATATTTTTATTACTGAGAGAGTCTCGTTTCTAATATAATAGTGAACGAACCGAATAAAATGGGCTTTTGTATTTGCTGTAGCATGCTTTTAGGGCAACGATATCCAGTGTTTTCTGCGAATACAGGCAGTTAGAAGTTTACTGCAATACTTCAAAAATGATTAAATTTCTGATGTAAAATTATCAAAAACAACTGCTAAAGAGTATTTGAATTTGATAATGCAGTGTGCAAAATGAATGTTTTTATATATTTTCTTGTCGGTAGCAATTAAGCTTATACATCTGGTGTTAGAAGGATTATCCAGAATATCGACTCATTTAAATTTGAGTACCTAAAATGAAACCATTCATAAAATAAATGATTTATATTTCAATAAAGCGTTTTCCAATTTGCATCATTTTCCACTTCTAACTTAATTTTTGAATTAAATTGGAGCTGCAATTTAGCAGTGTATTTCTTTTAAAATCAACAAAATTACAAATATTCTTAAATAATTAACTGAGAACATTTACTATACAGCAAAGTGATTTTGGAAAACAAGATAATTTATATAAACAAAATACATATGTAGCATTAATATAATAATTAGAACTTAACAATAATTATATAAAAAATAAAACAACATAATTAAGTTTTGTATAAATAATTACTATAATTATTTAACTAAAAAATACATTAATGCATTTCTCGTATTTTCAAGCAGAAATTTCAAGTAGACTATTTATATTAAGCGTAATAGCTACTTTAATATATTTAAATACTTACCAAAATTTTCTGGTTTATTTATTTTCGATGTTCAAATATTTCAATACATAACTGTGATGGCTAATTGGTCAAAAATAACAGAATTTACACAGATATAACAGGATATCCCTGTCTCGTCACTTGATTCAATAATGACCAACGGATTTTCGAAATTTAACTGAAGCGTCTGTAAGGTGATTCTAGCCTAAACCGAAATCCAATACTAAATTAATACATAGCTCAAGCCATATAATAATTTCAGGTGAACAATATATTTTCCAAAAAGTTTGTAATGCAAACTACGCGCAATTATTTAAATATTTTCATTATCGGGAGAGTCCCATTGCAGATATAATAGTGAACGAACTGAATAAGATGCACTAGTGATTTGCTGCCATGCTTTGGAACAGCAATAACAACTATTTCTGCATTTAGGGCCAGTTAAAATTTTACTGCAAGATTTTAATAATGAATAATTCGTCACGTAATTCTGTCAACAGAAACTGTTAAATTTTCTTTGATAAAACAAAGTGCAAAATGAATGTTTTCGGTATAAATGAAGCTGAAATATCTGCAGTTGGAAGGATTTTGCATAGTATCGACTTTATTAAATTTCAGTATCCAAAATGAACTCATTCATGAAATGAATGATTTATATTTGAAATAAAGGTTTTCCAATTTGTATTATTTTTACCATTTCTCACTTAATTTTTAAATTAAATTAGAGATGTAATTTAGTAATTTATTTCTTTTAAAATCAAAAAAATCAGACATATTTTCAATTAACTTACTGTGAACAACTATTACAACAAAACGATTTTGGAAAATAAGCTAATTTATAGTATATAACCCTATAAAGAAAAAAGCATGGAGCATTAATGAAATAATAAAAGCATATCAATAATTCTATAATTAAAAAAAAATCAATCACACTTAAGTTTTGTTTTAATAGTAAATATAAATCTCTAGCATAAGAAATAGATTAATGCACTTCTAATATTTTGAAACAGAAATTTCAAATAAACTATTTCTAATAAGCGTAATAATTATTCCAAAATATTTAAATACTTACAAAAATTTTCTGGTTCATTTAGTTTTGCAATTTAAATAATTTAGCACATAACTTTGAAGACTGATCTTTCAAAAGTTACAGAATTTGCATAGATATAGCAAGCTGTCCCTGTGTTGTCACTTGATTCAATAATGACCAACGATTTTTCGAAATTTAACTGAAGAAACTGTAAGGTGATTTTAGCCTAAACCGAAATCAAATTCTGAATTAATACAGAGCTCAAGCCAGATAATAATTCCAAGCGAACAATATGTTTTCCAAAGATTTTGTAATGCAAATTACGTGCAATTATTTAAATATTTTCATTACTGAGAGAACCTCGTTTCAGATATATTAGTGAACGAACTGAATAAGATGCGCTATTGTATTTGCTGTAGCACGCTTTTAGAGCAACGGTATCCAGATATTTCTGAAAATATGGCCAGTTAGAAGTTTACTGCAAAACTTTAATAATGAATAAACTTGTGATGTAAAACTATCAAAAGTAACTTCTAAAGAATATTTCATAATGCAGTGTGCAAAATAAGTATTTTCGGATATTTTCTTGTCGGTAGGAATGAAGCTTATATATCTGGAATTGGGAGGATTATCCAGAGTATTAATTCATTTAAATTTGAGTACCTAAAATGAACTCATTTATAAAATAAATGATTTATATTTCAATAAAGCGTTTTCCAATTCGTATCATCTTCCATTTCTAACTTAATTTTTGAATTAAATTGGAGCTGCTATTTAGCATTGCATTTCTTTCAAAATTATAAATATTTTTAATTAACTGTCAACTTTTATTACAGCAAAATGATTTTGGAAAAAAGCTAATTTATCTAAACAAAATACATATGTAACATTAATATAATAATTAGAACGTAAAAATAATTATACAATGAATAAAACAAGATACGAAAGTTTTTTATAAATAATTACTGTAAATATTTAACTGTAAAAACACAATGCACTTCTCGTATTTTCAAACAGAAATTTCAAACAGACTATTTGTAATATGCGTAATAGCTACTTTAATATATTTAAATACTAACCGAAGTTTTCTGGTTTATTTATTTTTGATGTTCAAATATTTCAGTACATAATTTTGATTTCTGATCGTTCAAGTTACAAAATTTGCTATAATATAACAGGATATCCCTGTGTTGTTACTTGTTTCAATAATGACCAACGAATTTTCGAAATTTAACTGAAGCATCTGTAAGGTGATTCTAGTCTAAACCGAAATCCAATACTGCATTAGTACAGAGCTCAAGCCAGATAATAATTCCAAGTGAACAATATGCTTTCCAAAGATTTTGTAATGCAAATAACGCGCAATCATTTAAATATTTCCAATACTGAGAGAGTCCCGTTTCTGATATAATAGTGAACGATCTGAGTAAGAAGCAATATTGTATTTGCTGCATGCTTTAGAATGGCAATAACAAGAATTTCTGTGAATACGGTCAGTTAAAATTTCACTGCAAGACTACTTGCCGAATAATGAATTATTCATCACGTAAAACTGTCAACATAATCTGTTAAAGTTTACTTGATAATGCAGAATGCAAAATGAATGTTTTAGGTAGAAAATTAGCTGAAATATCTGAAGTTGGAAGGATTGTACAGAGTAACGGTATTTTTAAATTTGGTTATCTAAAATGAATTTCTTAATAAAATAAATGATTTATGTTTCAAATAAATATTTTCCAATTCACATAATTTTTTAATTAAATTAGAGCTGCATTATAGTAATTTATTTCTTTTAAAATTTGTAAAGTTAGAAATATTTTCAAATAACTAATTGTGAACATTTGTTATACCAAAACGATTTTGAAAAAATAAAAGCTTATTTATGTAAGTACAAAAAAGTGTAAGTAACATTAATAAAATAATAAGACCGTAACAACAATTATTAATAAAAAAATCAAATATACTTAAGTTTCGCATAATTAATACCTGTTAATCCTTAATATAACAAATACATTAATGAATATTTAGTATTTTCAAACTGAAATTTCAAATAAACTATTTGTAATAAGGGTACTAGATATGTTTATATATATTTAAAGGCTTACTAAAAATTTCTGGTTTATTTATGTTTGAAATTTAAATAATTCAATATATAAATTTGGAGGCTGATCGTTCAAAAGTTACAGAATTTGAATAACACCTTGAATGAATTTGCATTGGCTACTCCTGAGTTGTTACTTGATACGATAATGACCAAAGGATTTTCGAAATTTAACTGAAGCATCTGTAAGATGGTTCCAGCCTAAACCGAAATCCAATACTGAATCAGTACAGAGCTCAAATCAGATAACAATTCCAAGCGAACAATATGCTTTCGAAAGATTTTGTAATGCAAATTACGCGCAATCATTTAAATATTTTCACTACTGAGAGAGATTCGTTTCTGATATAACAGTGATCAAACTTAATAAGAAGCACTAGTGTGTTTGCTGCATGCTTTGGGACCTCAATAACAAGAATTTCTGCGAAAAGTGTCAGTTGGAATTTTACTGCAAGATTTTTATTATGAGTAATTCGCCACGTAAAACTGTCAACAGAAACGGTTAAAGTTTCTCTGATAAAGCAGAGTGCAAAATGAATGTTTTCGGTGGCATCGATTGTTTTAAATTTGTGTGCCTAAAATGAATGATTTATATTTTTAATAACAGTTCCGAATTCGTATTATATTTCATTTCTCAATTACATTTTTAATTAAATTAGAGTTGCAGTTTAATAATGTATATTTTTTAAATTAGCATAACAAGAAATAGCTTCATTAGCTAACTTTGGAGCTGATAGAGGTAAAAAAAGTGAAAAACTAATTTATATATTTATATAAACATAAATAGCTTTGAAGATTAATAAAACAATATGAACGCAACAATGTATATAATTTTTTTAAAATCCTTAAGTTTCGTGTAAATAATAATTGTAAACAGTAAATATAATAAATGACCGCATACAATTTTTTATTGTATGATGCACTCATGTATATACATCAGTAGACAGACATATACTACATATATATGCACGCACACATACAAAAGTATATACAGCATGCTCATATATATATATGTGTGTGTATGTGTTTACATATGTTACAATACAAGCAAATCTTGAGCTTATGCGCATGTTTGTGTCTACAATTTTGATCTGAAAAACGTTTCTAGCGATTTTCATTAAAATTCATATCCTACTGTTTTGAAGTACAAGACCATTAGGCTAGGTCCCTGCTCCAAGAAAATCCGTTTAAACATAGCCAACTAGATCTATAAGCTAATCTATTTGAGATTAAGATTGAAGCCTCCCGCCAGAGGACTCTGATACATTGCCTAAGTTATTCTGACCAATCGTGCAAACCCTGAACAAAACAATGATCATGTGCCGAGCCATATGCACGAAATAGAAAACAGCTTATTCATTGCTAAGTTGGTCAGGGTTTGCGTCACGTGGTCCAATGTAATGGTTCAGGGTTTAAATCCAGCTTCAACTTTTCGGCGGTTTTTAGCGAAATGGACAGGCCTTATGTACTATCTAGTTGGCTATGGTTTAGAGAAACATTTTAACGTTACTGAGGGCCAATGCATTTCAGTGAAGTTTCAATAGAGGTTGAGAATATTATTAAATTGTTGAACAGTTGGCTGTAAACAAAGTCGCAAAATTGGCAAGATTTCGCTAATTTTTTAGGATATTTGGAGAAAGATTAGCGACAATGGCAAGGTTTAGAGATAAAATTGATTTTCAAAATTACATGCTTCGCGACAAATAAAGCGTATTTATGTTATATACGTTATATATTACATATATTACGTACATCTGAAAAAATCCAGAAAGTATCCGGCTAGTCAAATGGATTTATTTTTACAGATTTGAATGTAAGTCATTACTGCCAAAACGATCTCTCATTTTAATTCTGATAGCATACTTACCTTGAAAAAACAATTTTAATTAGTGTTAGTACTGTATTTGCACCCCTCAATGCAATTTTTACAATAGAATTTTATGTTTGAGTAGGTAGAAGGAGGAGTAGAACAATGACGCAATCTTTCGTGTGAAAATAACAAATCTAAACACTTTGTTTTTTACTACATTAATTTTGTTTTCTGAAATTTGAAATACAAAATAATGGAATTCCGTCGATATGAGTAGGAAATATTTCAAAAATCTAAACTTTTACATGCCCATCATATGTGGTATAGGGTAAATCGAGTAATTTTTTCAAAATTGAAAAAAAAAATGTCTAATTTACACATTTAAGACTGGATTTTCTGAAAAGCATATTTAAAAAAATATCGTTCGTTTGTTTTTATGTTTGTGTGTCTGTAAACGCTGTATCTTTCATACAAATAAGGACAGAGACTTAAAATTTGATGTACACTTAGCACTTAAGGTTTTGGAGAAGCCTATTGAATATAAGTAATCTCGATTATCCGGAACAATTTTTTTCAATATTCGTTTTGATAAAAAGTGCATAAAAAGTTCCGAAATTATTAATTTCAATGAGTGAATATAAAATACAACAAAAAAATATTAATTTGTATGAAAAAGGTTATAATAAAGGAAAGTAATTACTTGCCGTGATATTTGTAATCATATTTTCCACACTCTTCGATTTTTCATGACCCTGTATTTTTTAATAATAATCTTAAAAATTCTAATTCAAAGATATATTTTAATTGGAAATAAGACACTTAATCCGAATCAGTAAGCTGTTAGGTAATATGATTATAACTTTTGGAGTTGTAAATTTTTTTTTGTTTTGCACATTCGGTACTACTTGATTACATTGACTACTACATTGACCAAAACACTATCGCCAAACTATAAGATTAAATGCTTGCTTAAATGTCACATTCACTAAACGTTAAACATATTTGTCACGCCATCAAGTGAATTTTAATTCGGATTTTTATTAGTATTTCTATTAATATCTTACTAATTTATTGGTTCTTTCGTTAATTAAAATAAACATTATGCCACTTAGTATAATTTATGAGCAGTTTGGCGATTTATATAATTTGTCGAAACTGTTTGACGGGATAATCAAGTAATATCCGAGTTCAGTAATAGAGTCGTATTATTACTGTCCTTCTCTCTCTCTCTCTCTCTCACTCTCTCTCTACGGACCAATGAAAATCTGCGTAGATACATCGAGATGCAGAGGGTGTTGCCGTCGGGAAAACTTCGCTCTGTCGCCAGATTTCACTAATTTTTTTCCCCAACTTGGCAATGCACCGCGAAATCTGACGACAAAAATTACTTGCCAAAAGTGCTGCCAATTTGGCACTATTTCTAGTATTCCGCCAAATTCCCAGTGATTTCCAAAGTAATCCATTAGTGTCCCGTTTTGTTAAAAATGTCTAAATGTACGTTTAAATCTTTTTTTTAATTGCAATGCCTGTTATAAATAGTTTAGACATGCTTCATTTTTATATTTTATATTTAGCATACTCATAACGACTAGTTTAATTCGTGATAAACGTAATTTCGCGTCAAGTGTATTTCTATTACAGGACTAAAATCACAATAAATGATCGAACAACTTGACAGGACAAATGAATATAGTTCTTGTTAAAAATAATTCGCATTAAACGTGTTCGTATTAACGAGGCACGATTGAATTACTTTTTACATTGTAGTTCGTTATTAAGTTCTTTCTTAGCGAGTTGTTATAAAGACAGATATCTTAGAATTTACTATGCATCTGTCATACACCCATACGCTCAATAGAATTAACCTCCTGATTTTAAACAGATTTTTAAATCTTCAAATTCTTATTTATTTCTTACAGCATGCATTTAATATTTATAAACTATCAGATAAAAGTATTTTCACTAAAATACTTTTATAAATGTTTTACAATATTTCCCCAAAATTAAAAATATGCAGCATTTTTTAAATTAAATATATAAGTAGTATCATCAAAAATAATAAATTTTACAGTATAATGGTTTTTAATATATTTTTATAACAAGTAGAAAAGTGTTTTTAATTATTAATTTAAAAAAAACTTTCTCCCATTATAAAGCAAAATCAAAAAATTTGTTAAATATTTATTCGATTTTTCTATAACATTTTTTTTTAATTTAGGGATTATAATCATGTCAAATAATAATAAATTGTCCAAACAAGTTTGATATTAAAGATATTGTTGATGTATTTGTTTATAAAAAACAAAAACACAAACATTACGTTGCTTTAAAAATCGATATTAATATTGCTTATTTTTTTTTTTTTTAAACTATGTTTATAAAGTTTTATGGAAAGAAGAAAAAAACTCATTTTGGAAGCAAAGAAAGATATTTTAAAATTTATGAAAAAGTATTGTTTGAAGAATTTGTTATTGATGAAAATATGCTCGAAAAAATAAATTAAAATATGCAATGTTCTGATTTTCAAAAGAAATCAGGAATTTAATATTCATTAAATGTTAAAAATTATCGAGGAAATATTTGCATTTTTCTTTTGCTTCACAAAGAACAAACAATGTTCTCTAATAATGAACAAAATAGAGAGAAAAAATTAAAATTAAAATAAAGATATCCTTTAAATGTATATTATTATGCGCTAATCTTAATTTTTTTAAACTTGCGAAAAACAATGTTATGAATAAGAAATTGTATCTCAAATTAAATCTAATATCTGGAAAAAATGAAGGATATTAAAAACATATCTTCAAAATCATGTCTATGTGTATTTATCGATATATATAAATAAAGTTTTAGTTTTAATTATTCATATTATTTTCACGTAAAGATAAATAGGGTTAAATTAATTAAAGTGCAAATATTATTGCTTGAATAAATAGGGATTAATATTTAATTGAAATAGAACAAAAACAAACCAATACAGCACCAACATAAAAATGACATTATTTAAAATATGCATTATTGCAGTGATATATTCACTGTTACTTTAAATATTATTTTATACAATCTATATATTTAAAAGACTTGGCTGCTTTTTAGCCATCTACCCTCAATTTTCTACTGAACATATTTTGATAATTATTTTTTAATTAAATCTGTTTATTTGCAGATGTGGCTGTACTAGCTATTTTAAATTTATTTCCATTTTCATATTTTATTTTTAATCTTAATTTTTTTTTATCTTATTTAAAAATGGTGGAAATCAGATTAAGATTTTCAATCGATAATATAAATTTATTTTGCTTTATCATATCCCATTAATGAGAAGCGTGATTTCATGAGTCAATGTGTCATCATATTTTAAAAAAATAATGTAAATTTTTTTCATAAAATTTAATCATAATAAAATAATTGCGTGCAATTATGTAATAATCACGGAAAACTAATTATTTATTGAGAAATATTATTAAATAATTTCGGTAACAAAAATAATATAACAATGACAAATTACAGCAACATAACAAAGCATAACAATTCTTTAAAACTTTAAAAACGGTTTGCTAATTTACGGAGGTGAATACTCTGCGGCTGAAACGAACGTAACAAACAAATATAAAAAATAACACACCCACAAAACACCAGTTACCTGAGGGGTAACCAGTTTAACAACAAAATAACAAACACACTTAACAAATACTAACCATTTGCTTACCTCATAACTTACCAAACATGTAACTTCACGAGACAGGTCCCGAGCCTGCGAATTATGTACGATTCCGATAGTATCGCGGTCACCAAGGTCCATTTGAATTGCGTTCAAGAGTAAATTTTGACTACGATAAGCTCCCAGAAAGCGCCCAGACCTTCTGTGACCAAGGATGAGATCTAAGTGAAGAATCAATATTACCCCTTTCCGGCTGTAGCCATTTAAAAAAGCTATAGATTCCGGTTGTCATTCGGGGTGACTTATTTTGAATGGTCTTCTGGAGTGCGTACACATTTAGAAATTGCCGGTTACTTAAATATGCTTAGATATTTTTAACTTGGATAAAGTAATTTTGGCCTGATAGAACTCTCTACGGCCCATAGAAATACATTTCATCTCTGTGGAAAAAGTGAGACCGATGATCAGTGGTCGCTGAACGTGCTGTATTTCAAAAAGACCTGATTTAAATAAAAAAACGCCCAGTAGTCTACGGAGTGTAACTCGAGGAATATATATATATATATATATATATATATATATATATATATATATATATATATATATATATATATATATATATATATATATATTATCTGACTGATATGTGAAAATACTTTTATGTAAATGGGAAATTAATCACCTAAAGCGAATGGCAAAAGCGATGTATGCGTCAAAATTTATATTAACCTTTTCAGGTCTGGTGTACTATTAACGGTACGCGTCTCTTTATTGGGTATAATTTTGTTTAACAACCACATTTATTACTATTTATATGTAGTGATGTTAGTATGCGTTTATACATTTACTATATAACTTTACTACTGCTTATGAATTTAGTAATAATAACAATAATAAATATTTGCTTAATTCTCTTTGCACCGATTGCGATTTTTTTTTTATTTTAAACTTATATTTCACTGCTTAAATTTAATAAAAACGTTACTTTCCGGAAATAATCATATGCAATAAAGGGCCAAAAGTAATAGAAAGTTTTAATAACAGTTAAATCTTGTTGTAATATAATATTTTCTAAAAATCTCCAAAAACTTTGATTTAAACTATTGTCATATGACAATAAAATGAACAACATGAAAAGCAGTATAGTTCATTGCGTTTCATCCAATGATTAATGAACTCAAGCTAATCTATTTGCATAGCCAGCGTTAATGTTATTAACAAAAAAGTAATTTTTTCTAAATATTAGAAAAAAACGGACTTGAAAGGATTAGAAATGCCATTAGGGTAATTATTTTATGTTTTGCTGGTTGTTGTTTGGGAATTACATAGCAATTATGTAAAATTTTAGACGTTGGCTGAGAACATGATTTGCCTTATAAATATGTTAAACATTAATTTTCCACTGATCGACAACTCTTATACAATATACAGTTATTATACATCCTACAAGCATATTTTTTTTACAATCAAACGTTATGTAACTCTTTTTATTATATTTATGCCAAATTTTATGCTTGTCTGTTTTCTTTTATATCTGCTCCAATAAATAATACACTAATAATGAATACACTAATAATAATAATAACTACTAAATTTTTATTTTTTATCCTGTCTCATTATTCTTAGAGTATCTTAAATCTTTCAAGATTGAAACATAAATAAAAATAAAATTCAAAACAATTTTTAATAAATTGAAAAAATATCGTTTTTGATTGTTTATAGTATTAAATAATACTTAAATCATATGCTTTTATGCAAAAATATTATTTGAGTTATAACAAAATACATGGTAAAACCTTAATGGTAAAGACGAAAAATACATAAACAATCATTTAAAGATTTACCTTCTTAAACTCTCTAGAAATGCAAAAATTCTCATAAATCTTACAAATAGGAGTGTTCCTTTTTTAAACTCATCTAACACACAACAACAGATAATTCGTCAGTCATACGAAATTTGGCAAAAAGTCAAAAATTGTTTGGCGTCTTAAATAAATGTCATTCTTGGAAATTAATAGAGTAAAAAGAAAAAAAATAACATCAAAAATATTTTTAAAACCCCACCAAACTTTTATCTCGTTTTCTTTCTGTTTGCAATCAATCATAATTCAAACAGACAAAAATTTGTTTTGCTCGAAGAAAAATTTTATCTCAATGATATTTATTTCGATTTAGAATAAGAAAAATGCTTTGAGCCTTTATTTTGCTATGTGCCTGTTTTAGCTGAACTTTATTCGTGTCAAAAAATAAATAGTTTTACAGATTTTATTTAATATCAATGTCAATACATCAATTACTATTTTTCAAATATTATGGAAAACGTATTCAAAATTTTCTGATGCTAGTCGACATTTCTTTCAGATAAGGACAAAAACCCTTTTATCAAAGTAATAATAATAATAATAATAATAATAATAATAATAATCTGATTAATTTGGTGAAAAAACTGAGATATTTCACCTTATAAATATCTGATTCATATATAACTGTAAACATGAAAAGTTTTTTAATCAGCAAAATGTTTTTAATCAACTAATTTTCCATAAATTAGTTATATTCTCATGAAATATATAAACACTAATTTAAGACTTTACTGTTTATTAAATGTCATACTACAATTTTTTCTACGATTTTTTCTCCATTCAGTCACATTGTAATGAAGTATATTTTGTTTTATTATTCTTTTATAATAATAAAATATCTGAAAAAGTACACTTCAGTGATGCTTATGATGGTCATTTATCTACGGGAGGGATACAAGTCCGAGAGGTTGATGCCTTCAATGGGGTCTTTCAAATGGAAACTAAAACCTACTTGCGCAATGCGACCCGAGATTCGAAGAAAACCACGAGCTGTTAGGCATATGGGCACGATTGGGTTTGAACCCAACGCGTTCTCTACTGGCTTTTAAAACAGAACCTCTCAACCACTGGTTGGGCAATTACACATAACAAACATACTTTTCTAATTTCAATTATTTCTGCAAATTTAAGGGGATTTAAAGAAATTAGTTGCATTATAAATTTAACAGTAACAATAAATATTTATGGATAATGTTAGTTTCGATTTTATTAAAGTAGTAACAATATGTAAATAAAACTACTTTTAGGATATTGCATTAATCAGCTGCATTATTTTACGCCGACTCGCATTTTTACATAAGTAGAAATTTCAACCCAAATAAGGGCAATGACCTTCTGAATGTGTCACTGCATATAAATAGAATTAATAAATTGCAATAGTTTAAGAGTCGTCATTTTTCAAAAAGTCATTAAGATACAATTAAACCATTCTATATTTCAAATCTCAAACTTTTTCGTAATGACATTTTTAAGAGAATTTCTAAGCCGAATTATGATTAATGCTTTGAAAATAAAGCAACAAGCAATTATACATCATATTGCAAGGAGCGTAAGTAGATGACACTTAATTATTCATCAAGTGGCACTTCGGTCGGTAATTAAATTTTAATTAGCCTTCTTAAAAGTCAGAGGAATGTATTTTTTTCTTCAGTATTTTCTGTTTATGCAATATTATTTCGAAATCCAATCAACTATAAGAGCACTTATGTCTGAATATGAGAATCTGAAGTATTTTTATCACTTTCACAGATAAAGTATTTTTTGTCTTCGCGCAAGTTCCCTCACATGGCAAATTAATCAGTTAGTTCTCAAGGAAAATATTTAATTTCTCTTATTTAAATGTAACATGGGGCTCTTGTATTCAAATCGGATGATTTTCAAAGTGTTTTTAATAAAAGAAGGGTAATATATCTTTAATTACCATGCATTACATAACAAGCAGCAAAGAGATAATAAGTATTGGATGATAATTTCGACTTTTTGACTGGGGATACAAACTTATTATGGTTACACAATGTTTTCGGGAATTGGAATTTATCATAGATTTTATTTAGGAGATAAAGGTCATTGTACTGGGATTCTTGGAAATGCGCTCTCAAAATTATTTTAATACTGCTACCAGTCGCTGTATTTTTTACTCTATCTAACACCTTATTTTATAAAACTTTTGTATTCTTATCTTATAAAAGAGAAAAAAAAAGAAATCTGAGTATTTTATAGGAAGAAAGATTAATCGTTTTAAAAAATGCATTTATAGGTATTGCATTGGTTCTTACTTGGAATATTTATAAATGTTTTAAAACCCGATATGAAGTTTATTTATTTGTTCAAGATTTTCTAAATTATTCTCTCTCATTACTGGTGATAATGTAATAGAAATTTGATAGAATATTCTATATTTGTAAAGAATTTGTAATAGAGTGTTCTATATGGAAATTTTATTATGTTTTTTATGTATACTTTGATTTAAAAAAAAAATACTATTTTTTAATTACATCTGTTGTGCGCAAGACTGCAGCAAAACTACTAGTTCAAAAGTCCTTCAAAATATTGATATTAATATAAAACTAATGTAGCTTGAACGTATGCTTCATTTAAAAGCAATTTATTTATTTATTGACTTGAATTTAGAAATTTTACAATATTTTTTTTCCAAATTTTATAATTTAATTTAAATTTTAAATAAATAAATAAATAAATTGTTTATAAATGAAGTATAAGTTCAAGATAAGTTAATTTTGCGTCATCGTCAATGCTTTGGGTGGTACTCTTGAACCTTCAGTTTTGCGCGCAGCGCATGCAAGTTAAGAAACAATTTTAAATTTTTTATCAAAATTAAACATTACAAAAAACAAATAAAATTTCAATATAGAATGCTAAAAAAAGTTTTAAATAGAAAAGATATTGGGTTGTATATATAATTTTTTATGCAATTATGATTTAGAGGGACTAAAACTAAATGTGATATGTTGCTAAAGGAGGTAAAAAAGTAAGACTCACAAGATTCTTTAAATAGCATTTCCCAAAAGAAATTAAAAGAGAAAAAGTGAAAAATAACTGCCATATTAAAAAACACATGAAAACATTTTCGTATAAAATTGAAATTTAATGCTGTTGTATCGTTGCATTTTGTAGATTAACAGGGGACATTTTTTAAGATAAAGTTTATGTTTGGTGGTACTGTTTTATTTTGCAGCTAAAGAAAAAATAAAATATTCACAAATAAATAAATGCATACAATATTTCCATAAAACAATAAAAAAAAATTATGTATATTCGTTATATATGTTTCGTATGTATATGTTTTTTTCAGATGTATCATATGATCATATGCTTTTTTTCAGTAAATATAAAACCTCTTATAAGATAATGCATTGTTCATTATATTTATAATAATTAATTGTTTCAATATATATTCTCCTAGTCTTTAATAATTATTTCAAGCATAAATGTCTAGATCTCTGTTATTAATAAACCATATAATTATGAATATTAAGACATAATTGAACGCCAAAATCAGCTGCTATAGCTTAAAGGAAGATATTCGCAATAATGTTGACGATTTTTTTCTCAATAAATCAAGTAACCCTATGAAAAACTATTTCTAGTTTTAATAAATGAAACTTGGATAAAATTTTTACGCGCCTGAAGCAAAAAAATACATTGTGGTTGAGATTCAGATGCATCAAAATTTCTTCATTTTACAATTTTTTTACTGCGCCCAGGAGAGCAAAGTTGTCACTATTTTGCCCAATTTATAAGTTATTAAGAATGATTTAGGAGATGTTCAAATCGTTTGTCAAAATAAACAGTGTCTAGAGTCTTTAATTTAGTTAATTTTTAAAAGTGGCTGATAAATGAAGATCTTCAAAATATGATTTATTAAAGAAAGTTTTCAGGCACTTTAAGAGTTTTTTTAGTATTTTTTTTGATTTTTTGTTTTTTGTTTTAAAAAAACTATTACTTTTTCTTTTGAATTATTGTAAAAAAAATACTTTTCGCTGAATATTTAGTGTTTTTGTGTAATAAATGTAACTGTAATGCATTATGTAACGAACTTTTACTATGGTGGATCAAAGTAAGATGTATATCGTATACACAGGCGTACAAGATACAATTTTGATACAAGAAAACTGATAAAAGTTTAAAGATGCCTGTTAAATTGCTTTCACATCCAATAATATTTTAATCAACCATAACTGGAACTGATATTAACGGAAAATTCTTTGCATACAAATCGAGTGAAAGCTTGCTATTATTGTTGTAATTGTCAAATGAAAAAAACCTGTCGTTACTACTATCAGTCCTTGCTGTTTATCCTTCTCTTGTTGACGCTTCAAAACGGCTATGTGTGATTGATTTATTGGGTATAAATTAGATGAAAAGTCGCTGCTAGAAATTTTTTTTGCGAGATATCGCTAAAAAATTGGGATGTTGCCAATCACTATCACACAGTGCGAGGAGGCAATTTCTTGCAGTAAATCCTTACAAATCATAAGTTGGGTTATCAGACTCATACGACGACTGTAAAAATAAAACAAAAAAATTAAGGGACAGAAAAGGAGAGATTTTTAATGTATTTGGCTAAAGTATTGGTGCTAAAATATCACTGACACACTGCCCGTTGAATCAATTTGTCGGGAGAATCGGTTGATATAAAAAGTTGACATAACAAATTGATCAACAAATGATAATTTATCTTACTCATTTGGGCCAATATTATTTGCCATCAAACAAATCGAAAACATTTACCCTTTCACTTATTTAAGTTTGACATTAAAAATTATTTTTTAATCTCATTGAATTTTAAGAACAATTTTTAACTTTACAGTGTTTCAATATTCCGTTTAATTTGATATTTTACTTGTGTATAAGATGAAATGGCTTTTCTTATTCAAATCATATTAGTTATAGTAATTGCTCATAATTAAAGAGAAAATCTTACCTCATAAACATCGCCCACTTTTTTATCGATCTTCTTCTTTGTTGTAATATTTCCCGATGATTGTTCCATGGTGAAATAAGCATGATCACGCACATCTAGAAGATTGTACAAGATGGACTTCCGCCCCGGATCATAAGCACGAATTGTGGTTACATGTACTCCAGGTGGTGCACCTGCATAAACTCGAGGGTCATGAAGGGGCTCTCGGAACGAGAGCTTTGCTGAAATGAGAAAATATATATGATGTATTTACAATCATAATGTCTGTTCACAGTAAAAGATAGAAAAACATTGAAAATGCTAAACAGGTATTGCTAAAATATTATGTAATAAAAAAAAAAATTCATTGGATTAGTATTGCATAAAGACGACATTTGGTTGTATAAAAGCGTGTCAAATCACATGACTGAGTTTTGTTTGCTATTCTGTTTGGAGCTCATACATTCTAGAAAAAGCTTCAATATTTTTCAGTTATTATTAGTGAATAATACTAAACAAATGTTAGGCATATTTTAAAGGATTATACATATTTTCTTCATCAAAAATAACGTGTATTTTTATTTTTTTTTTTTCAGAAAAACAAAAATTTGAAAAATTAATAGCTGTTGTTTTGATTAAAAACTGCACTTGGTTTCATAAATCGTATCAAATCTCGCGACTAAATTTTGTAAGTGAAATTCTGTGTGGAGCTCATCAATTCTATGAAAAGGTTGAGTCTTTTTCAGTTATTATTAGTGGATGATTCTAAAAAGTTTAGGCATGTTGTAAAGAGTTATACCTATTTCCAACGTCGAAAATAACGTGTATTTCCACCCCTCCCCACGAAAAATAAAGTAATATATTTAAAAAACGCTTGTTATATTATGTTTATTGCACGTAAAAGGTAAGAAATTGGGTTCTATAACAAATAAATAAATTTGAGTGACTTTAGCTAACCTTATCTCTAGAGATAGTATTATTCTGGTAGTTATTCAGTGTTATCCCATAACTCTGTCAAATATTATCTGAAAATCTAAACGAATAATGATATTACCCCTAATACTACAGACTAGAGAATAATCTTTCAATTCTTGAAAGAATTGATTTTGAAGAAAATGATAGTATTTCAAAATTAACATACCGATTTTCGAAAAAAATTTAAATTTGATTACTTACATGAAACAAATTCTTCAGATATGAAAAGGAAAAATTACTTTCTATTTAACATCATTGTTAAAAATTGGTTTGAAGATCCTAACTTGAAGATCTAAATTAAAGTATTACGCCTTTTTAAGGATATGTTCTTTTTATCACTATTAAGATAATGTGGTTCAATATTTATGATTGATTATTATATATACTTTGGTAAATTAAACAGCTGTATTTTTTTTTAAATCTTTCAAATCGATTAGAAAAAGTAACTGAATATTCTTTACTAACTGTATTTTCAGGAAAGCAATAAACAAAACGTATTTTTTGGAAGTTACCAGGCAGGTATAACCCTCTATCAAGTAGTGACTATGAAAACAAATAAACAAAAAATCATTGTAGAATACATGCATAAAATAAAACATAACAGCGATCCTGAACTCTTACAAGAAAGGTTTTAAATACGAACTCTCAACATTGTTTGGAGAAAATACAGTTAAAATGTCACGCATGTAATGAAAAACAGCCACTAAAGATTAATACAAAAAAGAAAAAAAAGAGAAAGAAATATAATAAATAAAAGATTTTCATAATCAACTTTACTTGCAAAGAAGTAGAGCATCATTGCAAACAACACTGTGAAATACGATTTCGAATGAATTTAAAAGTCATTTGTAGGACATGTATTATTTATTGGGTTTTAGGAATTGTTGGATTAGCTTACTATGTTATATTTGTTAAAAAATAACTATGGAAAAATAAATGCGATATCAATCACTACTCTTTCAGATTGCTTAATTCTTAAAAGTTAAAGATTTTTGTGGGTTGTAATATTTAGGAAACTGTTATTTTAATAAAATTTGCTCTTTTACATATGAAAGTCCTTTGAGAACAGATTTCATTGTAAAGTAGAAACATACTAGGTATAAATGCATTTACGATTTATAAAGACTTATCTTTATGTTGCTGATGATTTACCTTTATTTTTTTACGACTTCACAGTAGTAGAAAAACGCTTAAAAAGCACAGGAAAATTTAATAGTTTAGTGATAAAATAGAATATATAATGAGAAAAAAAAGCAGTTGAAACACAGGATGTCGATTGAAAAGAAATCTAGAGTACGATTTCTTAAAAAGCAAAATTCAAAAGTGTAGGATTTTCTTCATGTTAATTAAAATTGTTGTAGAAATAAGCCAAATAGTTTCTAAATTGAGCTGTATTTACTAACTTTAATTGAAAACTTATATTTTAGAAACATCTGATCCAATAATACAAACAGATAATTAATGCATTCTTCTTAAATGTGTATCGAAAAATTCAAACTTATGGTGACTTTAATGTTTCTCATCTAAGTATCTTTTATGAAGATTTTTTTTGTTGTCATTACATCTTAAAAGAACGGTATTTTATAAATCTTATGAAACCATGATCAAAAGGACCTAATGATTTTCTCAAAATTAACAATGGTAAAAAATAAATGCAGTAATCGCGATTTTTGTTTTAAATTTATGTTTTTAGACACATTGTATTCCTGTGTGTTATAATCAAAAAGCGATATTCATCTTAATATATATGTAATAATTTAGCACTCTATAAATTGACATAATTTTCTTCATAATATCACAAAAGATATTCTTTCAGCTTTTAATTATAGTATGATTTAAAATTTTATGATACTTTAAAGTTTTACTCTAATTTTAAAAGTTATAACTCGTCTATCTTAATTGATTTTGAAATCGCTATCTGTCGATATACATCACAATAAAATTGTACACTTCAAATGAGGAAAAGTTTTCGCTCACTTTTAATGCATAATTTCGTATACGTAGCGGTGATAAATTTACAAATTACACGTAGTAATAAACCTAAATATTAGAACCAGACCTTTCCAAGAAATTTTATTTTATGATGATTTCAAGTTCTAGATTTGCTCAAGATTAAGCATCCCTCCGTGACATAAATATTTAATGGCTTTAAAAATGAAACGACGAAGATTGAAGAACCTATAGCCTTAGGTCATTATATCGATCCACTAATGCATTTTACATGACTTTGCGTTTTAAGCAACATTCTATTCTTTCGAAGAAATAAAATGCTTTCTTTTTAGAGTTTTATTTATAAAACAGAGTTTAAATTGTTTAAATTACAAAAAATCGATTAAAGTAATTCGTAATGCTTTTTGCTTTTACTAGGATAAGTTTTATTGATTCTTGAACTAAGTTAGAAGTCACAATGTATATTTAACTAAAAGGAAACAACGATGAATTTGATGTTTAATGATGTAACATGAACGAATAGTTATGTAAAAAATGTCTTATTAAATATAGATATTAAGTTAGGAACAATAGTTAAATAAAATATAGTTATGATCCAACACAGAAGAGGCTTATTTCAGCTCGAGATAAAAATGTTCTCATTTTATATATATATTATATATCTATGGAATAAATCATTTAACTTACTGTGTAATCGAATTTACTTTTTAATAAGAAATTCATTTTTTAATTTAATCATTATTCATGATAATTAGCATTTTACACTTCATCAGTTTATTTTATTAAAAATACTGCTTTTTCTTAAACTAAAAAGTAATCAGCTAATGATACTGATATCCCATAAAATATTCGCATTATAATCGACTGATTGTAAAGTAATTAAGTACAAAATGCTTCGAATATGTCACACTTGATATGCTTTTGAATACCAATATTTTCAAAGAAACTTTTCAAGGTAAAATCAGTTTTTTTTTCTACTTTATCAGCTAGTGATACTGATAGCCCATGAATAGTAACAAACTACAAAATGCTTCGGCCGTGTCACACCTGATATGCTTTTGAATACCAATATTTTCTCAGAAAATTTTCGAAATAGAATTCTATCACATTTGCCATAGAAATAACCTTCAAATAAATTGCTTCAATAATTGAAAAAAAAAATCTGAAAAGAATTTTTTTATTAGAAAAATATTGGTTTTTAAAGTGGACCTTCTGGGAGTTCTTGATGTACTATCTATACCTTATTTATTTGGAATATCACGTTTACATAGGTCCACGAGAAGTTTTACTACAATATTTATAATAATAAAATATTTATCTTTTGCATGAGGATATTCAAATATCTACAAAAAGTGAATTTTTTGTTTCAATAATTGATTTAATCCTCGCGTTACTAAGATGGGATCAATTTGACCCAAGCTGGACATTTTGCAGATTTTCTTTCTTATTTAGAATGTTTATAATAAAATTATTTTCTAGTAATTCTCCTGTAATGGTTAATAATATCATTCAAAGCCAAAATCTCTATTGTGCTAGTGTTGGGATTTTAGGACGCAAAAATAGTCCTTGTTTCATTTAGAGATGGAAATATTCCGTTATAAAAGTACAAAAACAAAGAAATGACCAATCGTGAATAGCTGCAAAGAGATAAAATGGAAGAGATTCTATTGGCGGAAATTATTTCCCAGTATTTTGTAGATTTTTTTAAAACAATGAGATAAAATGCCAAAAATGTTAAAGGTTTGGGAGAGAAACGGAATTTTTTTTACGAGTAATATGAAACATCAATAGGGCAGTGTAACAACATCAACACAGAAAAAGACTGAGTTTTCATGCATATACAGGGGTAGGGTAGGGGGTACTTATTTTTCCGCATTTCACATCCAGATATAAAATAAGTTATTACAAACTTTTGCCAATTTCTTAAATTATAATTTCCATAATATTTTTTTAAGAATAACTATACCTTATAATAGATTAAGACACGATTTTTCAATCAGTAAATACCTTACCAATTTAGAACTATACCTTAGTAAACAAACGCAATAATTCATGATTACATTTTAAAAGTGCATTTTCATTTTTAATGCGTGAAATATACTTACAGAAAATTAAAAAAATATATAAAGCAAATAATATACATTTTAAGTAAAGCATCCTTTTAAATGAAATGAAAAACAAAAAAATTGCTAACAAAAGGAAAACTTAAAAGACTGCCAAAAAATCCCTAATGGCGCCCGCTGACGCCGCGTTGGATAGCCCTGTACGTGACGATACATAAAGTAGCATAATATTCCTTTTTAAAGATTTTTATTTACTCATAAGAAGGACATATTTTTATACTATTTTTACATTTAAGTAACAATAAAAATCTTGTCGCACTTTGAATGTAAGGATTTATTTTTTTTAAATGCAGCATCATTTAATTCATATTAAAAACTAAACTATTGTTTTATTGTAATTTTATTATTATATTATTATTATTTTTAAAAAATGCACTTTTTAAATTACATAAAATTTGTTTTACAAAACATGTTTATTTCTTTATTTTATAATCAACCACCGTTGAACGGCCAATTTTCGTCCGCAATCCTTCCCTTCACCCGAATAATCTGACTCTCTAGAAAAATGGGGGAAAAATGAAAAATTGATATCGGAAAAATTTAAATGGAAAATTACAGGAATAAGAAACATTGAAATTATTTAAAATAAATTTATTTAAATTATTTATTTACATTACTAAATTTATTTATTTAAAGATATTTATAAATACCTTTAAAAATATTAAGAATAAAAAACGTCTTATCGATCCAATAATTGCTTAAAAGAAATGCCGAGACATAGATTAAAATATTTCTTTTTAGGGAAAAAAATCAATATCATAAAAAAAAAATTACGTTTTCGAAAAGCTTCACGGAAAATATTATAATTTACGCTTCCACGGATTTTTCATTTTTTGCATAGTTTAATTTACACTTTTTTTTGGCCCTTGATCAATAGAACGTAAATTATAAGTCGGTGGTATAAACTCTCTTGAAATAAATACTCATGCATAATGCATAAATGCATACATGAAGGAATCGAGGCAAATTCTAGTGCAGAAAGTTACTACCACTTCACAATATTTATTCTGTAACAAAATGTGCCATCTAGTGGGCAGTTTCTGAAGCGCAGCTGTTGTCTTGCGTGTGAAAGTGTTTACAGATTTAGAATTAATATAAAATTTCTTTACGATAAATAAAGTTACAAAATATTCCATATTTAAAGATAATTTTATCTAACCCATAAAAATGACTCTTTTTTATGCTATTTTTTTTTTTTTTTAATTTAAGCAAGAAAA
This sequence comes from Maratus speculifer, assembly GCA_964019185.1. Lineage (NCBI taxonomy): Eukaryota > Metazoa > Arthropoda > Arachnida > Araneae > Salticidae > Maratus > Maratus speculifer. Next base: position 288,604,463 of record OZ025289.1, read on the forward strand.
AAAAATCTTGTCATATTTAATACAACAATTTTAGGAGATTAATTTAAAATAATATACACCTTTTTTCTTGCAAGAATATTTATTCTAAACGTAAGCAAATAAATTGTCTTTATGTCTTTTATTAGTATTTTCCATAGAATTAAGCAGCGCTTTAAAAATATAAATATAGATTATGAAATATCAATTATGCATATTTTTAAGGGTTATTTTACCTAGGATTATCTCAAGATAATATTAAATATTAAAAAAATAACTTATTGCTATTTTTTTTCAAGCAAGAAAAAAAATCTTGTCATATTTAATACAACAATTTTAGGAGATTAATTTAAAATAATCTACATCTTTGTCTAGCAAGAATATTTATTCTAAACGTAAGCAAGTCTTTAATTAGTAGATTGCACTATATTTCCATAAAACGGAAGGGTTGGCTGTTTCATCATGCCTAACTTATGAATAAAAGAGTTTAGGTGGGAGGGACTAATTTTGGTTTGGAGTTAGTTTTAGTGAATTACTGAATTTTCTAATCCCAACACAAACACGAAATTCCACTTTTTCTGATTCTAACAATTCTTTCATTTTCATGTTCAACAAACATACTGAAGAGGCAGACTCGTTTATATCATTTTTAACCCTTAAATAATCGATGCTTTAATCATTAAAGACTAAATGAAGCAAATAATCAATGAAAAAGAAAGTTGTAAAACATAAAATTTATCCGAAATCTCTGCATTAAACTCTCTTTGTTTGAATAATTACATTTTTACTATATTATAATACTGTATGGGAATTTCTGTACTAACAGAACGCGAAACAAAACTTTCTGACTCGTTTTTTAAATTAATATAACATTAAAAAGTTCAAATCCTTTAATTTTTTTATTATTTAAAAAAGCTTTTGATTATTTACATTTTTAATAATAATAAATTGAATTCCAGGTTGACAGTTTATTCCATAAAATCTACAGATGTTTTTAAAGTGTACAATTAACATCATATAAATATTATTTCTTTCTACTATCTTTACCAGAAGAAGGTATTGGATACGTAAGAATTTTCAAATTCTGGTTTTTGATGAGTTTACTGGTTTTAGAGGTCAATGATACCGAAAAATATGTTTTTAAAGAATATCAGTCTGTGACTCTGCCTGACTTGTGGGTGGCCTATCTCAAAAACTAATAAACGCAATTTAATAAAACTTTAGATTCAAATCGACCCTAATATAAATTGCGCTTAATTAGTAAATCGCTTTACAGGTAACGCTGCTATGATGCAATTTTCCAGACTTGTGCAATAGTTATATCTTAAGAACTAATGCAGGGCTTTCCATTAAACTTGGGATACAATTATTCCTTGATACAATTTTCAGATATTTACGGTTTGATATAAATCGCCTTTTAGGTGGTACTGCTAAGCTACATAATTTTTAGCTATCACAGTTGCGCTAATTCAAGAACTAATTCGTCAACTTTCACCAAACTTCAGATTCAGTATGTCCCTGATGTGAATTACTGCTGTTTGGTGTTTGGTGCAAATTACCAATCAGGTGGTGTTGTTATGCCGCGATTTTCCCTATAGTTGTATTGAAAGAATTAATGTATAAATTTTCATTAAAAGTCAAATTCAATTATTTCCTGATATAGATTAGTTTTTATAAGATTTTGGTGTGAATCGCCCAACAAAAATGGCTGTTATACAGAATATTAGCTCTGTATCAAATAACTAATGTAAGGATTTTCCTCCTACTTCAGATTCAGTTAGAAGTTGACATAAGTTGTCGCTTATTAGACTGGTGTAAATCTCCAAATCAGTGGCATTGCTATGTTGCATGTTTCAGGAACTTTTAACATGAATGAGATAGAAGAAGGGCTTGGTCTTTCCACATCCGACTACACTGTTAAACGATTTTCTAAGAAATTACAGCGAATAAAGGGATAAGGGTCATTTCATGGAAACTTCCGTTACATTTTGAACTATTTTCAGTAATTTTAGTAATGTAACACACAAACATATTATTCAAAATGTAAATTTGACCTGGTTTGTTAATTAAACTTATTCAAAGCCTAATTTAGATAAATTTACCTAGTTTTAATGTTATTTTTTTAATTTTGGTACTTTTATTTACTATGGTAACTGCAATTACTGAAAAAGGAATGTAAGTTATCATATAAAGTGCAATTTCCATTATCATTTTTGAAGTAATTTTCACCCAAATTGACTATTATTTGGTAGGTTTCATTGGCAAATCATGTTAATTTTACATCTGAAAAATTTTTAGGGTTATATTACTAAAATTACTGCAGTAAATTGTTCTAAAAGTAACAGTTACCATGGAATGACCTATATTCCATTATCTAAAGTCCTGTGTAAAGTTACAAAGATTAGACAAACCGTGATTCTGTTAAATAGCAGGTAAATTATTCGGTAAATTTATTATATACTCTGTAAGTTAACATCGTTAAAAATACAAAATATTCTATAAATTTACTCTTGATGATATTAATTTTATTTAGTTTTTAAAATTAATTAATCACTCAATCTTTAGTGAGCTTTAAAGAACGTGAATTTTCTGAGTAAATTTGAACTGCTGTATCATGAAACTAGCACAATTTATATCTAGCGATTTGGGGTTTGACCCCGAGGGGTCGCACGAGGAAGAACACGATACTGCCTGAGCCATAAGAGCGATTGTGATTGAGTAATAAGTGTGTCTTTTTATAAATCAGCGGGGAAAAATCCCCACTAAATCTGACGAAATGATTTTTCTATTTCTAAATTATTCTAAGTTAAAAAAATATTTGAAAAAATATTTTTCGTTAATATTTCGAATAAAATTGTAAAAGAGTTTTAAAAATATGTTTTTGAATAAAAAAAAAAAAATAAATAAAAGTACTTAAAAAAAAGGCATGGAGATTCCTACAGGGAATTAGATATAATAAAGCATGAGGTGTGAAGAAGGATGACAGTGAAACTCAATCTAATGTATTTACCCGAGAACTAGTGTAAATTAAGAAAAATTTTCACTTAATTTTTCTGCGTTTTTACAGAAATTTTAGCAGTGTATTCATTTTTAGAACTGCAAGCATGATAGATAATAGTGGTGTTGAGAATATTCCTAAAAACAATAGAACGAACGAATATAATAGAACAAATGGACCGAACGAAAAACGAAACACTAGGACGAGTAGACTGATAACAATAATAAGTTTATTGTAAAAGCGTTAAAAAAAGTTATTAATAATTTGTCATTCATATTTATTAAGACTGCATCCAAAAATACAAAAGAAATGTAAAAAGTTTTAGATGAACGTAGAAACATTTAAAAGTAACTTATTATACATAATTCCCTCCAGAAATGCCTAAGAAATGCTCTTCTCAAACTAAACATTCGACCAATATTACATTTTTAGCTCCAACTATTTGTAAATTAGATTAAATTCCTCTAGAAATCCTAAAATTATATTACGTTTGTCTCCAGTAGTGCAATCGAAATAATAGACTGTGTAAAATTTTATGCATACATTACTATGCGTCATTTAATTGTAATAGATTCAAGACTCGTGGAATAAGTAATATCTCTATTCAGTATTTTGCGAAATCTAGATCCTGCCTCCGTTAAATTCAATACGAATTTTCTAAAATTAATCTTTTTAAAATTCTTTAAAATGAAAGTATGCTATTCTTCCCAATTCTTACATTTTAAAGTTCTCTATGATTATTCACATTAAACAGCATTTAATTTCCCGTAAGCACATTATTAAATGTTTAATTATGGTTTAGGTATCCAAAGTTATCGATTATTCATTTTGCTGTAATGATTCAAAAAGATCTATTAATGTCTCTTTAGATTCCTAAAAATAAATGAAAAAACCTTTTTTAAATATTTGATTAGAATTGAGTACAATAAAGTTTATGCAATGAAAAAATCTTTATTATTATTACTATTATTATTATTATTATTATTATTGTTGTTGTTGTTGTTGTTATTACAACCTTTATTAGTACAAATCCTGGAAAACTTTACAGAAATTTTTAACAATGTACTTATTTTTAGAGCTGCAAACATGGTACTTTAGATTGGAGCTGAGAATATTGCTCAGAACAAAAACAATAGCATTTTTATTTTAATAGCATTATAAAAAAGTTGTATAATGGTTTGTATTTCATATTTATTGAAGTTGAATCCAAAATTACAAAAGAAGTGGAAAATGTTTTAGATGTACTTAAATACATTTTAAAATGAAACTTATTATGCACAATTCCCTTGAGAAATGCCTAAGAAATACATTTCAAACTAAACATTCTACCGATATTACATTTACAACTCCATCTATTTGTAAATTAGCTTAAGCTCGTCCAGAAATTCTAAAATTATATTTCGCTTGTCTCTAATAGTGCAGTCGAAATAATAGGCTATGTAAAAGTTTTATGCATACATTACTATGCGTCACTTAATTTTTATAGATTCAAGACTCGTGGAATAAGTAATATTTTTATTCAGTATTTCTCGGAATCTAGATCCTGTCTGCAATAGATTCAATACAAATTTTTAAAAATTAATCATTTTAACGCTCTATAAAAGGAAAGTATGATATTCTTCCTAATTCTTAAGTTTAAACATTTAGTATGATTATAGTCACACTAAACAGTATTTAATTTCCTATAATCATTAATAAATGTTTAATTACGCATTGGGTGTCTAAAGTTATTAATTATTGGTTTTTGTGGAATGATTCAAAAAGATCTTGCTATCTTTCTTTAGAATCTTGAAATTAAATCAGCAATAATTTAATAAATATTTGATTGGAATTAGGTATAATAAAGTTTTTGCAATGAAAAGAATCATAAATTTTATCAGTCCAAATCCGGAAAAACCTTACAGAAATTTTTAACAATGTACTTATTTTTAGAACTGCAAACTTGATAGTTTAGAAAGGTACTGAGAATATTCTTCAGAACGAAAACAATAATAAATTTATCTTAATAGCATTAAAAAATACTTAAATGATTTGTGTTTCATATTTGGTAAAACTGCATCCAAAAATACAAAAGATGCGAACAAAGTTTTAGACGTAATTATAAACATTTCAAAGCAAAATTTATTATGCATAATTCCCTTGAGAAATGCCTAAGAAATGCTCTTCTCAAAGTAAACAACTCACCGATATTACATTTTCAACTCCATCTATTTGTAAATTAGGTTAAAATCCTCTGGAAATCCTAAAATCATATTACGTTTGTCTCCAACAGTGCAGTCGAAATAATAGGCTGTGTAAAAGTTTATTCATACATTACTATGCGTCATTTAATTGTAATAGATTCAACACTAGTAAAATAAGTATTGTCTTTACTCAGTATTTCTGGATATTTAGAACCTACCTTTATTAAATTCTACATCGATTTTCTAAAATTAATCATTTTAAATTTCTTCAAAATTAAATTATGATATTCTTCCCAATTCTTAAATTTTAACGATCTCTTTAATTAGATGCAATAAAAAGTATTTAATTTCCTGTAAGAAATATTAAATGTTAAATTACACAGTAGAAATCAAAAGTTACCGATTATTGATTTTTGTGGAATGATTCAAAATATCTTGTAACCCCTTCTTTAGATTTTTAAAAATAAATCAAAAATAATTCACAAATATTTGAGTAGAATTGAGTATAGTGAGGTTTATACAATGAAAAGAAATTATTTTTTTTTTTGCATCATAAACTTTCTCAGAGGGATTAGTCTGAGCGATATTGCTGAGAATACACATTTAATAACTTGCGACAAGTAAAGAAAATGAGATGTTACCTTTAATTGGTCATTCATTGTGATAAAATATGATGAAAATAAGCATATTGAATCATAGAATTACAAAATCTTATATATAAAGTTGCATATATTATTTTATAAAAAGAAAAGCAAACCATACATGGATGTAAAATTGGAAATATGCAAAATGTTAAAAGTAATATAGAAAATAAAACATCAAATTTTCCTACATTGGAAATATAACTTTTTGAAATGATGTCATGAGCATAAACAGAAGCTCCGAACCGATTTGAAAAACTATAAATAACATAAACTATTATGTTTGAAGAGAATGGAGTGTATTTTATATGGTGTGAGATCCGTCTGAATAGTTTATATTGTTGAACATCTGTTTTCCATGGATGCCATGAGGTTGTCGATAAGAATTAAGGAATCCCTTTTTAAGAATTTGTCCTAAACGAGCATTTACATCTTATAAGTTACTGTGATGCCAAAGTTCTAGTTTCTAACCCCAACAGTATCCTAGAAATTGCAATATTCTCAATAAATTGGGCTTTAAACTTTTTCTAGAAAAAAAAGTTTAATTTGTGAATTTAAATTGTCTAATGTTTTAGAAATCGTTTATAACGAGAATATTATATCTTAAAAGTTGCCACAAAAAAAAAATTAAATTTTTAGTCATATCAACATTAAAGAATTCTCAATTTTAGAACTTTTTTTGCTCGGTGATTATTGTTCCTACGCAAAACATAGTATATTTTGCAGCAAACATGGTTACCAACATTTTTTGCCCACATTATTTTTTAAATCGGCTAGGTACTCCCAATGATAACGAAAAACACACAAACATTATTGCTTTATAGCATAGAAATATAGAATCAAAAGCTATTTATCTTCTATTATATACATAAATTATTTAATTAGTGCTAGCAGATGCATTTTTAAATATACATAGATCAATATAATGTTTCCTTTTTCTTTTCTTGGTATTTCTTAATTTTCATTTTTCATTTCTTTGTATTATTCAGTAAAAAACTCACTTTCTTAAGCCCGAATTACGTCAAACTTTTTATAAAAGCGCCAAAGTCCATATAACAGCGAAGTATTGTGAAGAGTATTAAATACAAGGTAGTAAGACACTTAGCCAAGCGCAGATAATAAATCGCCAAATATTGTTCTTTTCGCCCTCTCTCGCAATGGATTTTTTCCGTACATTTAAAAAACACGATTTTGAGTCATCTTATTTAAAATTCAAATAAATAAATAAGAGGAAGCAATAATAGCGCAAGTCAAAACATTTTATTTCAGCATGAAGGAATTGTATCGTAGTTACACATGTGGAAAAAAGCTGCTTTTGGCCAAAAGACGTAGTCTCCACTAAATTTGAATCCCATAAAAAAAAAGTACCGTGATTAATTAAAATGTTATAGGCAGAGCTGCCAAGTCTCCGGCATTTTGGATACCGGTATTTTAATACAGAAAATGTTTTATTAAATTGGAACATTCTGCAGATTTAAAAAAAAAAAACTTTTCCTATAAGAAAATTCTGCGATGCAATAAGTGAGGGCTTGGCATCTCTGTATAAGAATATTTCGTAATCTACTTTTTAACCTTAAAAAAAGCAACGACCATTTTTCGGGTACAAAAAGTATTGCTAATTGTTCCATTTTGCATACAAGGTACCGATTGTAATATTGATACATCTATGGTGATAAATTTCAAATAATTTTTCAAATCCCATTTATTTCATTAAAAATATAAATCTTTTATTCATTTAGTTTAAAGTAAATGGTTTTTAACTAATTTCATAATACTTTTGAAATACCATTGGCCATTTTTTAAAGCATTTAGAAAATGGTTGTTGTTTTCAGTCAAATATAGGCTTTGGTCTGTCCGCATTTTATTTTTTTATTATTATTATTTATAAATGGTGGAGAAATATTAATACTTAATCCTTAACGTACATAATATATGACTCTGTTATTACATAAGTCACCTTTTTATCATCATAAAAATTATGTTTTTACTGATTTTTATTAATTCAATAGGAAAAATTTTGTGCTTTGAGCAATAGATGTCCGCATTTCATTTATTTATTTATTTTAAAAAAATTATTTGCAATTAGAAATTTTTTTATTTAAATAGGAAATCCAAATGTCGCAGTTAATAAAGAAGAAAGTTACAAAAAAAAGTTACAAAACGAGTAGACGCATACTATCAAATATGGAAAAACGACGGATCCAAAAACGTCGTATGAAATATCATCTTTTAAAGCAAAAAAAAAACGAGGTCTGATTATCGAACCTACTGATTACAAAATGTGCATTACATTAAAAAAAATTAAATAAAATAAAAATACTGCAAATATTGATTTTTTTCTTTTGTGCAGTTTTGGCTTCGAAAGGTGCGCTATGTTGCAAAAAGATATAAGCGGCTATGAAAACACACTTGTTAAACGTTCATGCTCAGTTTTACAAATAAATATGGCACATATATGCCCTATACACACCAAGATACCTAATTGGTGCCAAAATGGCGTTCAGTTGCCTAACATGGTTATCATATAAATGTTATAATAAATTGTTTGTTCTAAAAATATTATCATTTATTGGTTGTTATTTCTTTTTTTTAATAACAGAAGATATTTCGTATATTCCTTTTTTTTATTTTGAAATAAATAAATAACGTGTTACTATAGCATGCTATATGTATCTGGTAATCAGAACGATGTTTTCTTTTAATTGGCATAAAAAATCTCGCCAAACCCGGTGCTTATATCTCTAGTATATTATCTCAAGAATTTTATTTATGTATACTATAATTGTTTTTACATGCCACTTACTTCTTCTTGTATATAAAAATAGGTATGCTCCTTTATGCAGTATAAATTGTATAAATCTTTAAAAAATAACCCCCGTTGCCCTTTTTTGGATCGAGTAAAAAAAAAAAATCAATGTCTAATTCCAGTATTGCTCCCAGGTATGCATACATATTCTAAATTTCAAAGTTGTATGCCAACAGGAAATGGATGAAAAATGGGAAAAAATGTCACATATGCACCAGGGTACATAATTGGCGTCAAAATGGCATTATTTTACCTGAGATGGTAACCCGGCTTTATTTATTTATTATTTGTTTATTTACTCATAAAATATTTACTTGCATTTCCTTTTTTTAATTATATAAAATATTTGTTTTTATAGTTATTAATTATTATTATTATTTTATTTACTGTAAGTTCTTTTTGATAATAGAAAATAATTTAAAAATGTGTATGTAAGAGTTATTTGAAAACGCAGTTTTCGCCAAATGGGCTTTGAAAAAAAATGCGCCAAGTCTGATGCGCGCGTGGCATCCGTGCCGAAAAATTAGTGACAAGAAGGGACTTCCAGACACAAGCAAAATATAAGTTTAAAGAAAACATGCAATAAAAATAAATATAAAGGGAAAATGATGTCACAAAAGAAACTTTTTATTTAAAAACGTAATTGTTTCTAATTTTCACACGCGAAATATGTAAAATATTCTTTTAGCTATCAAAAAAGGCTATTAAGTTTTTATGATATTTTTTTAATATAAGAAATAACAGTTTTATTTTCCTGCATGATTACATTTTAAAATGTTTTATTGCATTCAATATTTCTGAGTGCGTAAATGATTACTATTTACTCCATGTACTGATTCGGTTATCTACGAAAATATCCAGCTTGTGAAAATCACGCAAACCAAATTTCTGTGACGTATGCAAATAAATTGTGCTTTTTTATCAGTTTTTTAATGTAACTTTTAAACTATTTGGAACTAATTTTTCGTATGTAGTGCATTCACCAGATTACCTTCATAGGTACCTATTGGTACAAGCAGAATCAAAATCCGACAAGTACTTTTTGAGATTTGGTTGACGAAAGAATTTTTTTGACTTTTAATATCGTTACGTATCTCTGAGTATAAAGACTTCGCTTCGCTCAGACAATTAGTTCAAATCCGGGAAAACCTTACTGAAATTTTTTACTATGCACTTATTTTTCGATCGGCAAACATGATAGTTTAGAGAGGTGATTAGAATGTTCCTGCTTTTAAAGATAGAAAACCAACGAATATAAATGCATAAATAAAGTATGAACTGAGCTTCTCAGTTTTACTTTGTCTAGCTCGCTGAGTTTTTGCACTGATGGAGAATCTCGATAGTAGATTTGAAACAGCTATTTGCTTCCTTTTCATACGTTATTTGTGCATTTATAATAGTTGGTTTTCTACCTTTAAACATTTTTTGCACAAAGGCTTTATTTGCTATTTTAAAATACCTGCGGCCGAAAACAATAATAAATTTATTATAATAGCATTAAAGAATTTTGTTAATGATTTATACTTCATATTTATTGAAACTGCGTCCTAAAATACAAAAGAAGTTACATAAAGTTGTAGATGTACTTACAAATGCCTAAAAGTAAAACTTATTTTATATAATTCGCTTGGGAAATGCTTAAGAAATACTACTAAATATTCTTCCGCTATTAAATTTTCTACTCTATCTATTTGTAAATTAGCTTAAATTCTTCTAGAAATGCTAAATTCATATTATGTTTGTCCCCAATAGTGCAGTCGAAATAATAGGTTACATAAAATTTTATGCATACATTACTCTGCATCATTTAATTGTAACAGATTCAAGATTCGTGGAATAAGAATCGTCTTTATTCAGTATTTCTCGAAATCTGGATCTTACCACCATTAAATTCTATATAAATTTTCTAAAATTAATCATTTTAAAGCTATTTAAAATGAAACTATGGCATTCTCCCCAATTTTTAAATTTTAACGTTCTCTGTAATTAGCTATACTAAACAGCGTTTAATTTCCTCTAAGCTTTATTAAATGTTTAATTACGCATTAGGTATCTAAAGTTATCGATTGCAAGGTTTTCCTGGAATGCTTAAAAATATATATTATAATCCATCTTTAGATTTTAAAAATAAACCAAAAATACTTTCTAATATTTATTAGAATTTTGGTTATAAAGAAATTTACGCAATGAAAATAATATTTTCTTCTATCAAAACTTTATTAATCCAAATACGTGAAAGCTTTACTAAATTTTATAACAACATAGTCAATATAATAACAATGTACTTATTTTTAGTACTGCAAACATTTTAGTTTGTAGTGGTGTTGGGAATATTCCTTAGACTGAAAACAATAATAAATTTATTGTAAAAGCCTTAAAAAAAGTTATTAATGATTTGTACTTCATATTTATTAAAACCGCATTTAAAAAGACAAAATAAGTGGAAAATTTTTAATTCGTACTTAGAAAGATTTAAAAATATTTCTTTATGTATTATACATAATTCCCTTGAAAAATGCCTAAGAAATTATCTTCTGAAATTAAATTTTCTACCAATATTATAATTTCATCTATTTGTAAATTAGTTTAAATTCCTCAAGAAATCCTAAAATTATACTACGTTTGTCTCTAGCAGTGCAGTCGAAATAATAGGCTCCGTAAAATTTTATGCATACATTACTATACGTCATTTAATTGTAATCGATTCAAGACTAGTGGAATATGCATTGTCTTAATTCAGTATTTCTCGGAATCTAGTTCCAACTTCCGTTAAACTCTATATACATGTTCTAAAATTAATCATTTAAAAGTTCTTTAAAATGAAAGTATGGTATTCTTCCCAATTCTTAAGTTTTAACATTTCCTATGATTATAGTCGCACTAAAGAGTATTTAATTTCCTATAAGCATTATTAAATGTTTAATTATGCATTGAGTGTCTAAAGTTATTGATTATTGATCTTTCTGAAGTGATTCATAAAAGATTTTGCGATTCTTCCTTAGAATCGCAATAATAAATCAGAAATAATTTAATAAATATCTGATTAGAATTGGGTATATTGAAGTTTATGCATCGAAATTTTTTTAATCATAAATTTTATCAATTACATTTTACCCCAAATCCGAGAAAACTTTACAGTAATTTTTAACAATTTACTTATTTTTAGAACTGCTAACATGATAGTTTAGAAAGGTACTGAGAATATTCTTCAGTACGAAAACAATAATATTTTTATTTTAATAGCATTAAAAAAAAACTTTAATGTTTTGTGATTCATATTTGGTAAAACTGCATCCAAAAATACAAATGTCGTGTAAAAAGTTTTAGGCGTACTTAGAAACGTTTAAAAGCAAAATGTATTATGCATAATTCTCTTGAGAAATGCCTAAGAAATTCTCTTCTGAAACTAAACATTCTACAGATATTACATTTTCAACTCCATCTATTTGTAATTTAGGTTAAATTCCTCTAGAAATCCTAAAATTATATTACGTTTGGCTCCAGTAATGCAGTCGAAATAATAGGCTGAGTAAAATTTTATGCATACATTACTTTGCGTCATTTAATTGTAATAGATTCAAGACTAGTGGAATAAGTATTGTCGTTATTCAGTATTTCTAGATCCTGCCTTTGTTAAATTTTTCATAAAAATTCTAAAATTAATAATTTTAATGTTGTTTAAAATAAATTATGGTATTCTTCCCAATTCTTAAATTTGAACGTTTTGAAAGTTTAGTCATACCAAACAGTATTTAATTTCCCGTAAACAGTATTAAATGTTTAATTACTGATTAGGTATTCAAAGTTACTGATTCCTGATTTTGCTGGATATATCCAAAAGTATCTTGTGAGCAGTCTTTAGATTCTTAAAAATAACTCTGAAATACCTTTTTAAATATCTGATTAGAATTGAGTACTAAGAAGTATACAATAAAAAGATTCTTTTTTTTTTTTTTTGGATCATAAACTTTATTAGTCAAAATCCGTGAAAACTTCAATATCGCGGAATTTTAACGGGATCTATATGAAGCACATTAAGACCTCCTTAGATCCTGTTAAATTTTTTAATTAACTTTTTTTTCAGATTCAATATTTAAAAAGCCAATTTATAGATGAATTTTCATGCTTTAAACTAAAACAAAAAAGAAAAAAAATCATATTGAAAAAATGAATACATTTAATGTAGAAGGTGGTCGTAATTAAACTGACAGTACTCAGAGTATTCAGTAGCGTGATCTAATTGCGAGAATGGCACCAAATTTGGTAATGGCACCAAAATTGAGAAAATCGAAAACCGAGTACCGTTTGTTTAATTATGGCCACCTTATACATAAAAAAGTTTTACAGCAGAGATAATCGTTTTCCACTTGAACAAAATATTAAGATGTTCAAGTAAAGTGGCAAAATAAGCAGCATAATACTTTTGATTAGTATGATCAGGCTACCGACATTCGTTGAGATCTACATAAAACTTTAACATAATTACAATTTGGAGTAAAAATTTTTGATTTGTCTCTCCAATTATAATTTTAATCCAATTTAGTTTTATTTCAATGTAATACATTTGAAAACCAATGAAGGTGCTTGACGTTTTAATAAATGCATGTGTTATTAAGGTAAATTATAAATTTAAAATATTTGATTTCCTGTGGTTGTTACGTACTTTTTAAATTCTTTTTATTATTAGAATGCCAAAATTGATGTTTGGAAAAAATAAAAACCTCGGTTCAAAAGGCTACGAAAATTAACCCCAAAATTACATTATGAGAGAATTTCTAAGTAATTAAAATTTGTCGTCTGATATAATGTTTTTTATTTTGCCATAAATATCGGTCGTCCCGTCAATACTAAATTGCAATGTATCGCCAATTAGTTAAAATATTCTCATTAAAATATTAGTAGAAAAATAAATCACTATTTTAATGACAAACATTAAAAAAATTATCTTCGTGACAGAAAGACAATAATTTTCCTACAGATGATAGAAAACTAAACAGCACTGCTGAAAAAAAAAGTTTTAGCAGCATAAAAATTTTTCCCATAAAATAAGCAGAACACAGTGGTTATGCGTGTAAATCTAAAATAAAAAAAAAAGAAATTTATTAATACACACTGCACTTTGCTATTATATAAATTTTAAGAAATCATATTAAATAATTAGAATTTCACAACAGTTATATGTGTGTTGTACATACTTTTAGGCTGCATTCGATTGAAATGTTCAAAAAATAATCTCCGAAAAATGGTTAATAAATAGACGCTTTAAAAAATAAAAACATTCTCATTATCGAAAAACTCCAAACTGCTTTCATTTCTCCAGAAAATTTTAAAATTAATAAAATTTGCTAAAATTAAAAAAATATATAATTCTAGAATAAAAATTTAAGTATTCTGTTTTGTTTTTTCTGTTGTTACTTGAAATATATAAACGTGATACTAAAACTTTTGAATGTAGTATTGTAGGCACTTAATTTTAATATGTTTATTATTTTCATTACAGTTTGGTCCAAAAATATACTTTTAAAGTAATCAATCGCCCACATTATACCAAAACATCCTATTATTCATAAAATATTCAATCTGAGTTTACATATTCACTGCAATAAAGTACACGAATACCTACGCCTTGATATTTCCTGGGGTACCATACTACACGGATAGGTGTGCCATCAGTAGTTTCATAGAAGACAATTTTTTGTTTAGAATGGGACAAATGATAACATATTTCTATGTATTAAGGAAAATAACCATATCAACCCCCTCCCCCCCCCACACACACACCAAATGGCAAATCACTGATTTCCGTTTGGCACATAAATATGTAAAATTAACTATTTGGTTTTCTAGAACTCTATGTGAAGATTTCAAACACAAGCATAACATTTAATTTCCTACAATGCACATCAATCCTCTACGCGCTTAATAAAGCAATCATCGGTTTCTCTTAATAATCATCTTGAATACATTATTATCGCTCCTAAATCAGTTATCATTTAAATGTCTAAAAGCATCTGAGTTTCAGTTACATATAATACCAACATATTTAAGGTGATTTTCGTTTTTTCTGTTTTGAAGGTATAAATATATTTTTAACAATCCAAGAATCATTTCTCATCTATACGGTGATATAAGCTATGCCAACATTACTTTTTTCATTTGTATATTTAAGAAAACATATTGTTAATATAAGTAATTTAATTATTTTTCTTTTTGAAATAATAACATTTAAAATTTTATTCGTTAATTCCCAAAATGGAATGTTTATGAAAAAGATGCAAAATGAATTCTTAGTAGCTTAAAAATAACAGGACTATTTCTAGACAGTTGTCTCGCTGGGCTCATTGGTAGTATAGTGTTCCTTCCTCTTGGATGTTAAGAATATTTCCCTTTATGTATAAACTCTTACCTTTAGGTATAAATTCAGCCGCCTGGGAAAGTGATTCTTGTCTCTCGAGAGCTAACTTTATAGACATCTATGTGAAATAAATATCTTTCCACAGCTGCTTTCCACAGGCCCGTATTTGTTGCCATAAAAACTGATTTAGCAACTCTCTTCTTCCCAGGGATCTATAATGTATCTCCATATTAATCATTTCCCAAAAAAATACTTCGTTATTGTTTTATTTAAAATATCCCCCAAAAACATTTCAAATATTAAAAAAAAAATTAATAAATAACTGTTTTATCTATATAGAGATACATGATAAGATTGGATAACAGAGAATCCAAAGAGGAAACATTTTAATGAAGAACAAAATCCAAATTTTCACTGTAATAAAAGGACTTTTCCTTAAGAATATTTGAAAATATTCGAAATTCATTGTATGATTTTCGATAAACTATTTAAAGAAAGACAAAATTTACTACAAGTATTTAAAAATTTAAATTTAGATTGCCATTACCACTCGCTACAAATCACCGGGGACTAAACCGTCTTAAAAACACGTAAAATTACGCCTAAAACATAAAAATATCGAACCAAATAATCGAATTTTGGAGCCTTAGATGAATTGAAGAACGCCTTCATTTGTCAGGAGCAACGTTTACAGATCCTCCCTCAGTAACCGTTATTTCTACAAATTGTTTAATCGCTATCCTCTGCATATCACAATTACCTTTATTACTGAATATGTACCATTTCATGATTCTTGAGGTGTGTAAAAAAATGAGTTTTGTACATAACTGCAGTTTGAAGTATTGGAATGTGATATATATATTTAGGATATTTAATTATTTAATATTACAGTGTTTTGAGATCAATAAGGTTTTTCCATCATATCGTAATAAAAATTTTTATTATTTACAAAATGGACAAATTTTTATATATATGATAATCTTTTCCCCCATACACGACAACTTTTCTTGCACTATTTAGTATGTGAAAGCACATATCAGATTATTACTGTTATGGCGAGATAAGACATGCCTGTAATCTGTTAATTTTATACTTCTATTAATTAATTATCTCTCTCTAAGGATGCTATGAAAACCCCTCTCATAAATGCGGAAAGATCGTCCGTAAAACTTATTAGTGCAACACTTCACCACTCGATTAGGTTTATGTTCAGGTGACAAACAAGAACAAAACGACTTTAGTACATGTTATCATGAAGAAGAAAGTTAATTAGCGGCCAAAGAATTAGACATTACAATGTTTTTATGATCGGATATAATGATCGAATTTATAGTGTTAAGGGACATAAACATCATAAAATTTCACCCTTTTTTATATCTTGTCTTTTTCATTGAATAATGGTATAAAT
The DNA here is from genome assembly GCA_964019185.1 of Maratus speculifer. Classification (NCBI taxonomy): domain Eukaryota; kingdom Metazoa; phylum Arthropoda; class Arachnida; order Araneae; family Salticidae; genus Maratus; species Maratus speculifer. The sequence goes on from OZ025289.1 coordinate 288,620,830, forward strand.
TATTTCGCAGTATAATTATACATACTTATAAGAGATACCATAATAAAGGACACAGTACTAAATATATAACATTTCAACTAGGTCACTTATATAGTTAAAAGGATATACAATATGATACAATAAATCCAATATCAATATTTAATCATATACAATATACGTTCTGGAATAAACTTTCAAAAGTACATATAAATGTAAAGATAATGTTCGAATGTTTATTTTTGAAAGAAAATTATTTGTTTTGTCGTCTCTCTAAATCATGCTAGACAAAAAGCTAATAAAATAATAGAGTTTGCGTTTAATCTCTTGTTATAATTTCATGAGTTTTAGGAACAGCAATAAATAAAAAAGTAATTTACAAATGTTTGCTTTGTGAGGTAAAGAAAAAAACAATTTAATTTGAAATCTTACGGAATAAACACAAAGAGAAAAGTTATAGATTATCATTTTTTTTATTTATCTTTATTTTCTTCACTTTATATATATATATATATATATATATAATTTTAAATGGAAGAGATTATAAAAGACATTTATTTATTTTAATACGATAAAAAAAATTAATTTTTTTATAAACAATATGTTATATATATTTGAAGAAATTAAAACATTCAAAAGAAAAGAAACGAAGTAGAACAAAGAAAAAAATATCTCACAAAAATTATTTTATCAGCATTTTACATTTGAGTGCCAAGCAACTATGGTAATAAAACTTTTTTCAATACATTTTTAAATGTATACGGTACCCTCATGGGATTGTTTTTTGAACTTTGCAGAAGTCAAAAATTTTAAATTTTTTCGTACTGACAAACCCTAATTTTTCTTGGTTATTGTTTCGAATCCTGCTTCATTGAAGAATACCAGACCAGTGATTTCGTCTTTCGAAATTTGAAGCTTGTCGTGTGAAAATTTTAGAGTCAAGAGTTAGCTGAAACATTTTACTGATTTTGTTAAGAATGTATTTTGCCATTGTTTAATATATTTTTGTAACAACGACAAATAGTATTTAGTGATATGTATATAATTTTCGAATTTGTGAGCCAATAAATTATTTTAAATGACAATAGTGTTCAGTATCAAAAGTCTTCTAGAATATATTTAATCACCCAATCTTCCGTATGTATGTTAATTTTATATTTAGTAGTTTTTTAATTTTGCCATATCTTGAGAATGAATTTTAAGGTTAAGGCGCAAACACTAGGCACATTAAAAGACCCGGATGATAATGTAAAGTTTATGGGGGTGTTCTTTTCAAATATCTAGCTCAAATTTTAATATTTTTACATGCTTTTTTTGCACAAGATAACGGAGGACGATCCACAACCGGCCTAGTTTTTATTATTATCCGGATCTTTTTCTGTGCCAATAGTGGGGCCTTAAAGTGAATTTAAATTAGCCTAGCCTAATCTAAACCAGCTCCACTGCACTCGTTTCCTATTTTGTTTTTGCTAAACAGTAAGCATTTTTAACAACCTCGAGGAAGTTTTATTTATTTATTATTTTTTATGTTTATTTTCACTTGAAAAGTAAAAATTTCATTTTTTAAATATCGTATTTTAGAATTTTTAACAGCTACGTTTGATCAAATGGATGTTTTTTTTTGTTATTTGTACTTTTTGTCAATAATTCTAATTTTCGCAATATTTTGAAAAGATCCAATTAAGTATAAAAGCACTTTAAAACGGTCTGCATGATTTCTCGAATCCTCATAACATCAAAAATATTTCAAAAGGCGTTTCCATAAGTTTCTTTACGTTGATTTAAACACAATTTCGTTTGGTGCTAAATATATCAAAATAAAGTTCGGTATACCAATAGTATCTTACACACGTAAAGACAGCATTCTAAATGAAAAGAATTAATTGAGACTAGATAATTAAATTAAAAGAAGAATTTGAAATTGACGCTTAACAAATCGATTAAGTAAAATTTAATATATTAAATTTATTATATCAAAATATATTACATTATATATAATTATATTATAATATAATATATTAAAATTGAATACATTATGTATTTAAGCAGAATATATAAAGTTAAATACTGTAATTGAAAGTAATAAAAATATTATCCAACTTTTCAATGTAATAAATGCAATATATAACTCACAATATGAACAAGAGGTGTACATGACCATAAAATAGACATGGAACATAAAATGATTCAAATATTTGAATTTTTAAATTAGCAGCCTAAAAAATAAAGCTAAAAGATTACAATGTTAATTGATTAAGGACATAAAATATGTTCCTGGAAGGTTTTTAAATAATATATCTTAAGCGCTATTTAAAAAAAAGCCTTAGTTCGAAACGTGTTCTTTTATGATGTGGTACACTTTTCTAAAATTCTATATTTGGTAAAGAGTTTAAATTTATCATAATTGCTTAACTAACTTGCTTCTTTCAAAATATCTAAAATTTTAAGTTTCAGTCAAAAGTACTTTAAAATAATAAAAAGAATACAGTTAAAATTTTTTACAATGTTTGGTAAAATATTTTTTATTTTTTAAGCCAAAATTAAACTTGCTCATTACTACTCTGAAATTGTATATTTTTAATTTTATTTATTTTAAGCCAAAATAAAAACTACCTTTTATTCACAAATTATATGTTAATACCATGACAGTTTTTAAGGTGATATAGTCTACAGTTTTTTAGAAAAGCATACCGAACAGACATATTAAAAAAATTGTAAAAAGTTAATTATTTCGTAATAACTAATTTATTTATGAATTTAATTTTCATAATGTGCATATTTACTATTAACTAAATTCATTTCTATCTCTATTTTTAAGTAAAATATACATTGTTAAATGTTTCACAAAATCTGCTACATTTTACTTGCTCCATGTGCCTTTAAGCATAATTAACAAACTATATACTCACAAAAAAATAAATAATTATGCAGTAAAATTTTAAGAATGATATTAATACACAACTAGATAGTGCCTGTCAGGATTTTATAAAATGTTGATAATTATCTAATCACCATTGATTAGATTTTATAAAATATTGACGGTAAAGAATTTGAAGGTTTCATTAGAAAAATTCTTAAATCTTTAATTAGTTGTTTTTAAATTAATTATTGAAATCGTGGCGAACTTCTATATTGGTAAAACCCTTTCTTTAAGGATATATGTGGATCTATCAGTGTAAACTATCCAATAAATTAAAGAATTTTAAGTTTATAATTTACAACCAAATATTCTAGCTTTTTATCAGAAAATTACCTAAAAATACTAGGCAAATTATTTATTTTTGCTTTTTACGGTCTCTCTCTCTCTCTCTTTGTGTGTGTGTCTGTGTTTTAATATTTACTTTTGTTGATTATTATAATTTTTTAAACTGCACTACCATTAAAAACTGCCATCAATATTAGTCACATTCTAAAAAAAAAACTTACATTTGAAACTTGTTGGAGCTAAAAATTTATAATATACATTTTTTTATTTCTTGAATTTCATTTTACATTTTTATGCATTTTTAAACACTAATTATAGTTCTTGTATGAATGTTTTCTTTTTTTCCGATTCACTGTTTTCGGAAAAGAATAGCACACTTTTCTATCTGACAAAGATATCTTCTTGATAAATGGGCAAAAACCATAAAAAATGTAGATCAACTCAATTTATTTAATTAATATTCATTATTTAGTTTAAGCATTTTAAATATAAAATCATTAATTTTTGAAAATAATGTTGAGTGTTAAATTTTACTTAATTACAAAGAATTCAAGTAATAATAATAATTATATATATATAACTTCTCTTTCTAATAAAATACGTCACCGTTGAAATGATCATAGACAGAATTATTATAGAAATCATTTTACCCGGCTTTGGCTCGAACTTGCGTCCTCTGCAAAAATTAAGAGATTTAAATTGATGTGTTATCCTCCATGATAGCATGAACTTGTTCTGTTAAATCAAAGAAATTCTAAAAATAGTTGACGCATGCGCACATGTGGAAAAAACGGTGTGAAAAGTGATTTTGAAGAAATAGTTTTCTGTTTTAATATATACGATATTCTTTTCCAATATTGTTTCTAGGGCCATTTTGTCATAATAGTGTATTTGAATGCACTTTAGCGCTCAGTATATGTCAACGTCGGATAACAACAATTCGACAATCATGTATGAGTTAATGATATTGTGGGGGCCTCCGTGGCCGAGTGGTTTAGGAAGAAAGCGAGTATTCGTTTGAGAGCGTAGGAGTCTTGTTGGGTTCGACTATGCTGTTTCTATTGTACGTAGTCTTTGTGTGGAGCTCTAATCTGATACTTCTTTCGTGCTAAAAAAATTTCCTTGTGCTTCGTCGTCCTTGTACGTTAAAGAATTTGTAATACACAGACACATATATATATATATATATATGGATTTTGTATTTATGTCTGTGTAGGAATAAAGGATCATTCTAGGCGAAAGCCATTGTAGCTACACTGTTAAAAATTTGAAACTTTTTCTACATTGTCACTCCATCGCTGTTATAGCAAACGATTACTTCACTGCATTAAGGAGAATTTTCAATGTTCAAAATAGGGATATTCTATAAAAGTGGTGGAGTGACGATGCTTTCAAATTTCAAATTTTTAACAATGTGTGTGTAGTGTGTCAATGTCTATTAGTGTCGTATCAGAAAATTGATCGATGTTTTAAAACTTCAAGGTAACAAAAATTTCCTTGTAGTATACAGACTATTGTAGTACAGGCATTAATGCATGCAATGTATTTTGTGTGAGCCATGTCTGTCTCGACCTCGACCTCAGGTGAGGCCTTCATGTATTTGATTTATTTTTATTTATTTGAATTAATGTGTAAAAAGAGTCTAACATTTTAAAATGTTTTGAACATTTTTCTATGGTACTAATCACTTATTTCAGTCACGTTTTGATGAGTTTCATCTGGCACATTATAAAAATTAGATTTTATCATAAAATATAATTCTCTATTTGTTCTTTGTTTTCAGTTTTTTTTTCAGTTTAATGAATAAATTTTCATCAATTCTATTTATAACAGAACAAAAGATTATCATCAATTATCGTTCAACCTGTATTATATCAAATAAATCCACTTTTTTATTATATAACATAATGATTTGATCAGCGCAATTAAGGCATATCCCTCAGACATAATTAACTTTTTCATGTAACATAATTTCTTTTTTTCCTGTTATGATACTATTTTTTTTATATTATGAATGTACATTATTTAATTTCTTAATTAATGTACATTGTTTTTTATTTATCAAACAATATAGTTTTACAAACGTAAAACACACGTAAAAAATGAAATAAAATATGAAGAAAAAATTATTAATAATAATGTGTCAAGTATTTCTTTTAGGTAACAAATTGTTAATAGGAATATGTGATGCGGAAAGAAGTTAAACATACTTAATTTCCTATTTTCTGATTTTTTTTTTTTTTTTTTTTTTTTTTTTTTGCGCTTTTAAATGATAAGAGGTTTTTTTTGTTTTTTATAAAAAAGAATGTGGTTAATTTACTTTTTTAAAGTATGCTTTAAATTTTAACAATGTTTCAAAATTTTAACCTGTTTTAGTTCGCGTGTTAAATTTTTAAATCGAGCTTATAGCAAGTCCTACAAACTAGATTTAAAAGGCGTGTACTTAATTTAAAAATGACCTTGCACTTCGTTTAAATTCAAATTCATAAGTTTTTCATTAAATATAAATTAAATTCCTCTTCACATAAAGACAGATCTTTTAAGATTCTTAATTAGTTGCAACATCTTAATACGGTAAAGTGCATCTGTATGAGAATAGAGTTATAACCAGAGGGTGCATACTCAAATCGTGCTAAGACATATGTTTTTGTACAAACTGTAGCAAAACTACATTCCATAACGTGGTGGTGCCCTTGAACATAGGAAGTTCATATAGGTAATGTCAGGTTTTAGATGAACCGATACTATTTAGAATTACTGTTTTATAATATTATCTTTTACCTCTATACACCATTCTTACCATCTTTTGTGTGCAGGGGGTTTAATGGAATATTTTCTTCTTATTTGGAAGTTAATTTTAGCTATTTGTAGTCAGATAGTATTATATGAACAATCCCATTGTATCACTGAATGACAGCTCGCTGTTCATAAATATATACCTCAGATAAGGCAATCGATGAAGTTCCAGGCTATTTAGCTGAGAGAGAAATTTGAGATAATATCCCTTTCAGTCGATAATGCCCCTCCCCCTGTTTATTCATTTATTTTTGGTGATAGTTGAGTTTAAGCAGTTTGTGAGTGGAGTTGAAGGGGTATGATTGATTTTGCTTCGTAGAGTTTTGGAGAAAGAGCGTAGGCTCTTGACGTATCTAATAAGCGTATCGAGGAAAACCAGGATGATTTCCGATAAATCTGTTTTAACGAACGTAGTGTGCGTATGATATAGATACTTTAATAAGTTAACCCAGTACGCGAAAGGTATATTCGCTGTATTTAATTTACTGTCCGAACTGTATCCGAGTTCTTGACGATAAATATTGTTTTGTAATGTGTAAATAAATTGTGCGTTAATTGTAATTGATTAAGTTTAACCATTTTTTTTATAATCCTTCTTACAAAGTGCCCGATATCACTTAAATGTACCGATGGTGGTAGAATACTAAAAATAAAGAATATTCTTCGAAGATATATGGAGTAAGAAAGAGCGCAAGAGACAAGTTTACAAGAATATACTTGGCGATAATAGCAACACTCGCCCAGATGCTTGGGACTTTATATTTATCAACAAGTTGAAAATTGCACTTGAAGCGTAGCAAATGAGGTGCGTTCGTACGATAACGAAGTTTTTAAAATATCAATCTCATAAAATTGTAAATAGTTAAGTACAATTAAAATGTGCACCAAACAATTTTCTCTGTATACCATTATGTAATGGAATACTTTTGTGTAGCCTTGTAAATCAATAACAAATGTTCTTTACACCAAAGATTATACAACATGTATATTATTATATGTACTTTATAGATACATATCAATTTTATTATGTTCAAATCAGTGTAATGCCCTTAAAATGCATTTGAAACATTTTTCCCCATTGACCGCATTGTAACGGAATACTTTTGATTGTCCCTGTAATAAAACTATTTCATCCAACTTTGATAAAATTTGAAATAACTCAACAAAATTATGTAATAATTATGTATGTTTAATTTCAAACGCTTAAAATTCGTTTGAAATTTTTTTCCCTGTTGACTGTAATGGAATGGAATGCTTTTCATTGTCCATGTAATTGATTTATGCATCCGATTTTCATAAAATTTGAAATGACTCGACAAAATTATGTAATAATTATATATTTTAAATTTCAAACGATTCGGTTAAGTAGTTTTTGCGTTGCTATATGCAGACGGACGGACTGAACGACAACTATAGATGCTAAGGATTTACATAATTACGTACACGCCTAAAAATCAGTTCAACGATCCAAAATTAGAAAACCGTATGTCACCATTCTCATATAGAGGCACTCTAATAATCATAGGGCAAAGTATGAGCAAATATTTTAGTCACCGTTGAACAATGAAAACTATACTTTGATAATAAAAAGATATATTTAAATTTGCGATTTTTAATATTTTAACCTTGAAAGATGTTTTGTTTCTGTAGAAAAAGCATGTAAAATGTTACTTGAAAAATTATTAATAGAGCTTCAGTTATACAAAGTTGAAAATTCTGTTTTCTTTAAGAATAATTTGCAGAATAATATACAGGGTGTCCACTGTCAACGGTGGCCAATGGCTAATTTCTAAACAGTTAGTATTAGACATATAGTTCCAATTGCAAAAATGCTTTAAAAAAGGTAAAGAATTGTTTTTTAAGCGATTTAGGTCAAAAAAATGTTTTATTAAAAAATTACGAAAATTAAATTTTTATACGGTCCCCCGGTCCTATAAGTAATATTTAGTAAATTTTTACCACTGTTATAACAAGTAATACAAAAAAAGTCCCATTCCTTTGCGATTAAAACTAACCGAGTAATAGCTGTTTGAAGTTGAAGCTACAAATTAGGGGTCAGCTACAAATTAGGGGTCGGCCACAAATAAAAATAAACACATGGTATAAAATTTAACATTAAACATTGAAAGTAAAATAATTTTTACAATATCATTTTTAAATTTATGTTGATGATTATACATTAAAGTAAAATTTGTACTAAAATATAAGTAAAAAATAACAGAAAGTTTGTTAATTTAAATTATGAAAAGCAACCGACACAATTCGTTATAAAATGACACACATTTAAAATTCTATTAGACTATTTAGCATAATAGAATTTGGTGTAGTCCTATAAAATAAATAAATGATACGCACCTAAAAGTGTATTAATATTATATTGTCATTGGATATAAATGAGTGTACAAATGGAACCTCTATCGGATATTTGGAAGTGAGTTAAAATTTGAATAGAAAATTTTAACTAGGGAAACATACATACGTTTTAAGCAAAATAAAAGCTTATCAAAATAACACACCTTTTTTGAAATAAAACCACGATTTCCCAAAATTTGATTTTCTCGATAACGACAATTTTAAAACTCACGTCTTCAACTATTTTAACCAATCTACAAATTATTTAATAAAAATTATGGTAGCACCTTCAGTTAAATTGCTTTAAAAATACTTCTTTATCTCATTTAAAACATTTTTGTAAATGGAAATATTTATCTTTGACAAATGGTTTAGGAATTAATTGTTGGACAGCGTTGGAAAAGGATGCCTTTTATAATAATTTACGCATTTAGTATACGTTCCCTGAAAACTTAGTCCAACTCACTCGTTTTCAGCTACAGAAAAATGGTTTAAGTCATGAAATTTAAAGTTTCATAATTCGGTCAATTTTAATGTTAGATGAATGGGACCTATTTTGTATTTCTTGATAGGCTGATGGAAAAGTTTTACTAAATATCACTAATCGGACCGAGGGACAGTATAAAAAGTTAATTTTTGTTATTTTTTAATAAAAATGTTTCTTGACCTAAATCGCTTGAAAAACAACTCTTTAACTTTTTAAAGGCAGTTTTGCAATTGGAACTATATGTCTATGACTAACGGTTTAGAAATTAGCCATTGGCCACCGTTGAGAGTGGATACCCTGTATAGTTATAGATATGTGAATTATGTCTGTTAAATAATTCTAAAACATGAAGGGCTTCATTTTAATATAAAAGGGTTATTTTTTACTTTAGAATATAAATGAAACAAGTCTTCAATCATACTATTATCGATGCATTATATGAATAAAGAATGTAACAAAGGCGATATTTAAATAATATATATATATAAACCTAAGATAAAGTTCTAAAACATTGCACAGTTTTTATGCAAAATATATGCCCTGGATGTTTTAGAATTATTCAACAAACATAAATATATACATACATATTCACATGATACTCTTGAAATGTTAAAAAAATATATAATTTTCAGCTTTGTAAAACTGAAACTCCAACGTTATACTTATTGATTAATCCTAAACTAAAAATATCTTATTCCTTGATTAACTCGACAAAAGGATTTTCTTTAATTGCTGAAGATATGAGATCTATGGGACATATTTTACGAAATAAACGAGCGCGAACCTAGAAAAATAGGTTTAAAAACTGCTAACCATTACTTTCTGTGAAATATTCATGTTGACAATCTATTTCCAAAATTCTATTTTAATGTTTTAGAAATTTTACTCATGTCACGTTTGATGAAATTATTTTGAAATAAACACGAATAGGCGTAAAGGGTATTTCAAATGCTTCCCTCTTGCCCAATAAAAAATCTTTTTCTGAAGATATATCGCCGCAGAGGTGTATCTGTTGCCATTATGGGTAGTGCCTACCTGAATATAAAAAGTCGTAAATTTATAACAAATCTCTAAACAGAGCTTTGAATCTCTAAATGTAAAAAATGACTAGCACTTTGATGCTTAAACACTTTTTAACTAGTAAGTTTTTAAAACATACATGGTTGTTACATATAGTGTTGTTCATACGCTGCAGAATTTGAAATTAGAAACTTTGCATCAAAACTTTTATCTCTTCACTTACATGGTCATATATGTGGGCATTTAGTTTTTTACAATAATAATTATTGCAAATAATAGCAAAAAGGTTTTATGACAACCTATTTACTACAAAATTCTTTAAAAAGAGAATTAAAAGTTTTATGGCTTGGCTGCATAGATGATATTATTTATGATATACGGTAAGGAGATAATTTTTAGGCATTAGGTGCTGTTGGATTATTTGATCAAATCATTAATACATTACACACATAATATTAGACATATTAGATGTATTAAATTTTAATAATTTATAGAAATGTAAGAAAGAATTTTATTGTTAGTTTTTTTATTTTACAAGAAATCATTTTATCCATAAATAACCATTAAGGATGCTAATCACTCAGTGGCCGGATTTTACTCGGTAATATTAAGATTTTTGGCCATTGATGCATTCTTATATTCAAAATATCTCCTTAAGGAATTATTATTTTAATGTGTTTTTTTTTTTCAGTGTTCTCTTTTTAATGGATGTCACATTTTTTCTTAGTTGTCAAAATATTTCTAAATTTTATGCATATTTAATAATTTATGTTTTAAAATCTAGCGAACTGGAATTAAAATTTTAACACTTCGTATAAAATTATGCATATGTATTAGAAATATTTTGAAAGCTAAGAAAAAAGACGCATTTTTTAAAGAAGAGAGCACTGAAAAAGGAACCTTAAAGTATTAATTCCTTAAAAACATATCTTGACTGTAAGAATGCATCAAACGTCCATACACTTAACATTAAGCAGGGGAATTCGGACTCTCGACTGACTAACAACGTTAACGTTTATCAGTCACAAATTTGGACCCTATTTTATTTATTTAATGTACATTTTTATTTATTTTTCCATTTTTTTTTTAGAATTGATATTAATATTAATAAATAAATCGTGAAAAATTCTTATTTCACACAACATAAAAAAATGTCCCTGAAGAGATTAAATGTTATTAAGTATCGCGAATTTCATAAATCAATTACCAAAACATGTTGCTGATCTTGTTTATTGGTTTGCTATTGGTTTATTGAATACACATATCTGTTTGGTGTGCTTTGTATCAATCGCTAGCTTGCCAGACCTTATCAATATGCAGGGACGAGATATTACTTGGAAATTTAAAACACTATTTAATTACAACCGGGATCTACACAAAGAGTGTGCAACGGAGCGAGCGAAAGCCCACTTATACTATCAAGTGATTTGCGGTGGTGGTGCCTTAACCACACGGCGTGAATAAGCCCTTTTTGTCAATCTGCAATATGTTATAATTGACTTAGCATTTATTGTTATAGATTTGTGATCTTTTTGTTCATCAATAGTTGTGTTATGAATTTACGTACTCATCGAGAGGGATTGATGATATTATTACTATTCTTATATTTGAAAGGTACCTACGAAGTTTTTGATTTCACAATAGATTTCGCTGATATCGACGCTTTGTATTTCAGCATCATTGGACATTTAAGGGATTCATTATTTTAGCATTTTTTAAAGTATTACTGATATAGTCGATTTCAATCTTATTTATTCTTAACGTTATAGTGAAACGTATGCTTATTTATTTATGTTATAAAACACTTCAACATTTCTCAAAATTTATGAACACAATTATGTTCTAAACATAAAAATCACTTTATTTATTCAGTTGTTTCTTTAAAAAAATTCCTGAACGAGGATTAAGCATTTTTACTTTGAAGATTGGAATCTTTAAAAAGATCAATGAATGAATGAATAAAGATGATTTTGAAGAGCTTCGTAAAATAAATTTGATAGCTCACGTGTCCAAGAAAATTTAGTCTTTTTGCATAGTTTAATGTACACCTCTTTTTTTTCTTGATCGTTATAACGTAAAATTTTAAGATAGCTTCCTAAGCCCTGTTAAAATAAATACTTATGCACAATGCATATTACATGCATCAAGGAGCGAGGCAAATAATATAGAAAGTGACTCCTCTCCCTCCCCTTACCATATTCATTCTTTAACAAAATTGGCCATAGAGTGGGCTGTTTCTGAAGTGCAGCTGTTGTCCTGCATATGAAAGAGCCTCCGAATTTACAGTATGCTAAAATTACTTGCAGATAAATTATGTAAGAAATTATTTCTTTTTAGAGATAATTTTCTCTACTTTATAACAAGCACTAATTATCTAACCTATTTTTTAGACAGTAATTATTTTTATGCCAAAAGTAATCATTTTAAAGATTTTTTTTTTTTAAATTGTTCAAATAAGTTTAACTTCAAACAATCTCTATTATGACCAATAAAAGCATATTTATGCATAATTTAATAATAATACAAAATGTTTTATAACTTTAAATATTTGTTACGAAATCAAGTAAAATATTATTGAAATAGATAAATTATATATGTTACGAAATAGTTTGGGAACTATCATTATGTATTTTATTGCTTTATTTTTTGAAAATATTTAAGTTAATACATAATAAAAAAAGGCATAATTTTTGGACAATTTTGAAATTTAAGTGAATTTTTTCATGCTTAAAAGCTGATTTTATTTAACTATATTAACAAAAATAAAACATCAATGCTTCAATTAAGTAACAAAACATTCCTTTTTAGAGATTTTTTCCTTTACTTTTAACAGGCAGTGATTTTCTGACTTATTTTTGAAACAACACCTATTGTTATGCCAACAGTAATTACTTATAAGACTGTTTTTTATTTTTCAAATAAAATTAACTTAAAATAATCGATTTTTATAAAATTTACAAACACAATTAGGCTTTGAATATAAAAAAAATTATAAATTCAGTTGTTTCTTTAAAGTTATTCCTGACAATGATTAAGTATTTCTACTTGAAAGATTGGAATTTTTAAAAAAAGATCAATGAATGAATAAATAAGGATGATTTTTAAAAAGCTTCGTGAAATAAATCTCACGATTTATGCGTCCAAGAACATTTTATTTTTTACATAGTTTAATTTATACCTTTTTTTTATTACTACAATATAAAATTTTAATATAACTTCTTAAGCTTTCTTAAAATAAATACTCATGCATAATGCATATTGCTTGCATCAAGAAACGAGGCAAATAATATAGAAAGTTAGAAAGCTACTCCCCCACCCCCTAAAATATTTATTCTTTAACAAAATGGTCCATAGAGTGGGCAGTTTCTGAAGTGCAGCTGTTGTCCTGCATATGAAAGAGCCTCCGAATTTATAGTATGCTAAAATTACTTGAAGATAAATTAAGTAATAAAATATTCCGTTTTCGAGATAATTTTCTATACTTCATAACTGGCACTGATATTCTAACTTGTTTTTTAGACAGTACTTATTTTTATGCCAAGTGTAATTTTTTTTTTTTAAATTGTCCGTATAAGATTAACTTAAAATAATCTATATTGTGGCCTATGCAAGCACATTTATGCATAATTTAATAATAATATAAATTGTTTTATATCTTTAAATATATTTTTTTAAGAAATCAAATAAATTATTATTGAAATAGAAAAATTATAAATAGCATAAACACAGTTTAACAGTACCTATTTTTATGCCAAGAATAATTATTTATAAGATATATTTTTATTGTTCAATTATTAAGTTCAATTCAATTATGCTCAATTAAGACATATTTTTATTGTCCAGACCCGAAAGGGTTAAAATGATCAAATTTTACAAAATTTACAAACACAATTAGGCTTTGAAGATAAAAATTATTTTATTTCTTTAATTGTCTTTAATAGTATTCCAGAACGATGATTAAGCATTTTTACTTAAAAGATTGGAATCATTAAAAAGATCAATGAGTGAATAAATAAAAATGATTTCGGAAAGCTTTTTAAAATAAATCTTATGTTTTACGCATTCAAGAACATTTTATGTTTTGCATATAGTTTAATTTATACCTCTTTTTTTTCTTGTTCTCTACAACGTAAAATTTTAAGATGTCATCTTAAGCTCTCTTGAAATAAATACTCATACACAATGCACATTGCATGCATCATGGAGTGAGGCAAATGGTATAGAAAGTTAGGCCCCCCTCCTCTTACTATATTTATTATTTAGCAAAATGGGCCATAAAGTGGGCAATTTCTGAAGTGCAGCTGTAGTCTTGCATATGAAAGAGCCTTCGGATTTATAGTATGCTAATATTACTTGAAGATAAATTAAGCAATAAAATATTCCTTTCTAGAGATAAATTTCTATACTTTATAACAAACACTGGTTTCCCTAACTTATTTTTAGACATTACCTATTTTAATGCCAGGAGTAATTATTTTTCAGAATTTTTTTATTGTTCATATAAGATTAACTTAAAATAATCTATATTAGGGCCAATTCAAGCATATTTATGCATAATTTAATAAGAATATAAATAGTTTTATACCTTCATTTATTTATTTTTTATGAATCCAAGTAAAATAAAATTGAAATAGAAAAATTGTATAGATTATGAACTTAGTTTTACAACTATCTTTATATATTTTTATTGACATTCAAGAGATACAATATTTTAGCATATTTTTAATATTACTGGTACAGTCTATTTTAATATTATTTGTCCTAGACTTTATAGTGAAATTCATGCTTTTTTCATATTATAAAGAATTTCATGCGTTCCTCAAATTTACAAACACAATAAGACTCTGAACATGAAATTTTTTTTTATTAAGTTGCTTCTTTAAAAGAATGCTGGCACAATGATTAAGTATTTATACTTAAAAGATTGGAATCTTTAAAGGATTAATGAATGAATAAACAATGATGTGTTCGAAAAGCTCCATAAAATAAATCTTATGATTTACGCGTCCAAGAACATTTTATTTTTTGCATTGTTTAATTTACACCTCTTTTTTTCTTGTTCGCTACAACGTAAAATTTAAGATGTATTCCTAAGCTCTCTTGAAATAAATACTTATGCATAATGCATATTGCATGCACCAAGGAGCGAGGCAAATAGTATAGGAAGTTCCCCCCCCCCTCCCCTTAGCATATTTATTCTGTAACAAAATGGGCCATAGAATGGACAGTTTCTAAAGTGCAGCTGTTGTCCTGCATATGAAAGAGCCTCCGAATTCATAGTATGCAAAAAGTTACTTGAAGATAAATTAAGTAAAAAAATGTTTCTTTTTGGAGATAATTTTCTCTACTTCATTACAAGTACTGGTTTTCAAACTTATTTTTTAGACAATACTTTTTAAATGCAAATTGTAGTTAATTTTGACATTTTTTAGCTGCGTTTGTAATTATGTAAATGCGTAGAAATAATATTTGTCGTCCACTCCGTCTGCCTGTCCGTCCGCATATAAGTACGCCAAAACTACCCTACTGAATCGCTTGAAATTTAAAATATATAATTATTACACATTTTTTTCGAGTCATTTCAAATTTATGAAAATGGATATATAGTTCAATTACAGAAACAATCCAAATTATTCCGTTACATTACGGCCAAAGGGAAAAAAATGAAGTGCATTTTAATGGTGTTTCCACTCTTTCGAACATAATAAAGTTGATATGCATCAATGAAGTATATACTAAAATATACATTCTGTACAATCTGTGGCGCAAAGAATATTTGTTATCATTTACAGGACCACACAAAATTATTCCCTTACATAATGGTATAGGGGGAACATTGCTTGGGGGCGCACTTTAATTGCATTAAAGTATTTAACATTTTATTAAATAGATATACGTTACTGCGGATTACTACAAGTATTATACTTCATATATTATACTTCCTGTATAATATAAAGCAGATAGTATTTAGTGGGACACTGGGATATTTATGAATAATTTAATAATAACGTAAAAAGTTTTATATCTTGACATATTTTTTCAGGAAATCAAATACACTTTTATTGAAATAAAAAAATTGTATATAATATGAACATAGTTTGCAACTATCATTATAAATTTTTATAGCTTTATTTCCTAACACTATATAAGTTAATACAGAATGTAATTAGTTACTAAAAATAAGCATACTTTTTGGGGCAACTTTAAATATTAATTATTTTATGTTTAAAAACTGATTTTACTTAATAATATCAACAAACTTAAAACATCAAGTGTGTTATATATGTGTTATTGCATATGTTTGTGTTTTTTATTTGAAATTATTTTGTTAACTACTTATATTTTTTAAAATTCTTTGAAACATAATTATTTTATTAAAATGAATCACTGAAATTATACTTTGGAGTATATCCTTTTATGTTTTGAAGACGTAGAAAAAAAGTTCGGAATTATGTCTTAAAATGCAATAATCACATTGTATATTTTATTTCCATATATTTCCATACAATATTTCGGTGAAAATTTACAAAAATTAATAGCATTTTAAATTAGCAACATTGTTTAGACCTTTACATAAAAAAAACTCTGCTGGCTTGGCCAACAGGTAAAGATAGATTTCCAAGTCAAGTACTAATTTACCCTAGCAAAACTAAAAGAAAATTAGAGATAAACACAACTTAGCAGCTTTAACTCGCCGCTTTTTTAGAATTTTTTAATTTCATTTTTCTGTAAGAGCTGGTTTTACCAGAAACATGTTAATAAGATATTTTTTCTTGAACCAGTATTTATGTTTAATTTATCGAAAACATTTCATAGTAAAAGAGGTAAATAATAATAAGTAGATATAAATTAAATTAAAACGAATTTGACATTTTGTGAATTGACAAATTTATATTTTTTTTCTACAACCCCTCCGTTTTTCCGTTTTTATTTTTATTTTATATTTATTTTTATTTAGTTATTTTTTTCCGTCCCATCAAAAAATTGTCAATATAAAATTTGAAGACTATATCGAGAAGATTTATTCTGCCTAAAATACTATTTTACACCCTTTGAGCCTGATTTTAATTTTGTAAAATATGCGGTTCATAAATTTTCTATAATTTTTTCTATGGGTAATAATAACGTTAAATTGATTTCAAACGTATTATAATTCAGATGTTATGGATATTTTTTTAGATTTTTCACAAAATTCCTCACTATATCCTCTCCTTTGATTCAATTTTACATGCTAACAAACTTGGCCACGATTTTGTGCCCCTTGATTTTATGTATCAGGATGGAAGAGGATTATGAAAATTCACATGAAAAAGAGACACTGAACTGAGGGAGGTTTTAGGGGGAATGGTATTCATAGATCTGCAAAATATTTTCAGAAATTCCAATATAGAGAGAATGTAATGGTTAATATTATTTACGAAATCCTCTGAACAGTCAACAATTGTTTTATTTATTACTGAAAATATTTCTATATCATTATTGGAAAGAAATCACTATAAATAAATATAAATATTTTGAATGACAATAAATAGCACTAATAATGAAAGAACTGGGATTTGACACCATGAAAATAAAAATCACAACTTTACTAAATGATGTACAAATTGTTGTGAAGTCTAAAAACTAAACAAATGTTAATAATCAATGTTTCGATCTTCATCTGACATCTTCATCATGAAAATGCTGTTAAAATGCTGCCAAAAGAGAATAAAACCGTCTTAAAATCGTCTTGCTTGTATAACTTTTAGAATTTGCAACAATTTGTACACCATGTAGTAAAATGGTGATTTTTATTTTCCCGATTATTTGTAAAAGTAATAATAATAAACTTTTCATAAATGTGGATACAAGTTATGCAATTTGGTATTTTAATTCATTATTACTATTATGTAATTTTATATTATTACAATACGGTATACATATTTGACTAGACTAATAATTTAAATATCCTTTAAAAAGATAAGGAATTGATTTAAATATCTTTTAAAAATTGTTATTGTTTAAAGCTTAAATTTTTATGAACAATGTGATGAAATTCACTATAGTATGTGCGTGTTACGATAAGATTTTTCGAGCGTTTCTAAACATATAAAATTTTACATTATTAAAAATCGTTAAACATATTTGATTAGAATAATAAATTAAAATCTTTTAAAATATAATGAATTAATTTAAAAATCATTAAAATACTCATTATTAATCACAGCTACAATATTAATTAACAGTGCGATAAAATTCACTATAATACGTGTGTGTTACGACAAGATTCTTTTGAGCGTTTGGAAATATATGTAATTTTATCTTATTAAAATTCGTTAAACATATTTGATTAGACTAATAATTTAAATATAGTTTAAGAAGATAATTTATTGATTTTAATATCATTAAAAAATTCATTGACAGCTTCAATATTTATTAACAGTGTGATAAAATTCTCTTTAGTATGCGTGTGTTACGATAAGATTATTCGAACGTTTGGAAACATATGTAATTTCATATTGTTAAAATTCGTTAAATATATTTGATTAGAAATTTAAATATTTTTAAAAAGATAAGGAATTGATTTAAATATCTTTAAAATATTCATTATTAATTACAGCTTCAATATTTATTAACTATGTGAAAAAATTCACTACAATATGTGTGTGTTACGATAAGTTTTTCGTGCATTTGGAAACATCTGGAAGTGGAAAATGTTATGTAACATTCCTTTTAGAAATGCCGAAGAGATACTTTTCCCAAACTAAACATTCTTCCGAAATTACAATTCCAGCACCATCTATTTGTAAATTAGCTTAAATTCCTGCGAAAATCTTGAAATCGTATTACGTTTGCCACTAATTGCGTATTCGAAATAAAATGCAGTGTAAAACTCGCATTCATTATTATGCGTCGTTTGATAGTAATGTAATAAATACAGATTAAAGGCTATGGGAATAAGATATTGTCATTATTGAGTATAGTTATCGGAAACAAGTCGCTGTCCTCCTTAAGTTTTATTGCAATTTAAAATATAGCGAGTGTTTCAAAATGAAAGTTTAATGTTCATCTCAATTCTTGAATTTTAGCTTAATTTAGATTTAAACACAATAAAAATGGTTTAATTTCCTATGAGAATTAAGAAAGATTTGATTAAGCATTAAGCATCCGAAACTGTTGGTTATAGTATTGATTGAAAGTATTGGGTACTTTATTTCTTGTTTTTATAACAATGTCAGGAATATTATATTAACTATCCAATATAATGAAAAAATTGTATTTTAAATAAAAAACAGCATGAATCTTTTTAGCAAATTTAGTTTACTTTATGATTTTCAAACGTTTAACTGATAATTGTAAAATTCAGAAAAATTGCGAATTTTTATTTAATTTATTTATTATTTATTTATTTATTTTTTTGTAAATAGTAGCAATGTAAACTTTTGAAGAATGTAAATAAAAGTTACACAATTTGGTATTTTTTTATTATCATTATTACGTAATTTTATATTATTAAAATTGACTAAACCTATTTGATTAGAATAATCATTTAAAAATTCTTTAAAAATGTAGTGAATTGATCTCAATATTATTAAAATATACATCATTAATTACAGCTTAAATATTTATTAAGTGTCGTAAAATTTACTATAGTATGTGTGTTACGATAAGATTTTTCGAGCGTTTGGAAACATCTGGAAGTGGAAAATGTTATGTAACATTCCTTTAAGAAATGCCGAAGAGATACTTTTCCCAAACTAAACATTCTTCCAAAATTACAATTCCAGCACCATCTATTTGTAAATTAGCTTAAATTCCTGTGAAAATCTTGAAATCGTATTACGTTTGCAACCAATTGCATATTCGGAATAAAATGCAGTGTAAAACTCACATTCATTATTATGGGGCTTTTGATAGTAATGTAGTAAATGCAGATTAAAGGCTATGGGAATAAGATATTGTCATTATTCAGTATAATTATCTGAAGGAAGTCGCTGTCTTTCTTGAGTTTTACTGCAATTTAAGGTGACGCGTGTTTCAAAATGAAAGTATAATGTTCATCTCATTTCTTGCATTTTACCTTATTTTAGATTTAAGCACAATAAAAGTGGTTTAATTTCCAGTATGAATTAACAAAGATTTAATTAATAATTGATATCCGAAGATATTGGTTATGGTATTGATCGAAAATATCGGGTACTTTATTTCGCATTATTACAATAATTTAAGAATATTTTATTGACTATTTAATAAAATTAAAGATTTGTGTTGTAATTCAAACACAGCATGGATCTCTTCGAGAAGTTTTGTGAATTTTATGATATTAAAACATCCAATTGATATTTTTTCTCTGACCTGGAAAGACATGGCTCGTACAGATACCATCATTTTCCAGGTGAGATACCAGTATTTCTTTAAAGAAAAATAAATATAGCTCAAAAGAGAGAAATTTTGTCTTATTTAATTATACATTTTCTGTAAGAAAATATTGGTACCAAAGAATTTTCATGAAATTCCAGGACCCGTACGAACTATGAAAGAATGGGTTTGAATTTTTGGTGAAACAGTGTTTTTGATTTTAAATTAAGTTACTGATACATAAATGTGCCCCAAAATATATTTATTCAAAAATGTACTGAAATTAAACTATAGTAAAGTTTTGTGCGTGTTATTTGATCTCTCTCTTAAATTTCATTGCGTAAGATGACTAGTGCTTCAAAATGAAAGAATAATGCTTGTTTAAATTTTGAATTTTGAATTTTAAACTATTTTTTTATTATTTAAATTTAAAGGAAAATATATTTTTACATACATGTAAACCAATATTTTCACATTGTATAAAAGTGCATTGTGAATCATTTTAAATTACTATATAAATATCTATTTATATTGCATAATTATTCAACTTCAACAAAGTTTATTTTAGCATAAAAATCGCATTGTGTCAAATACAAATATTAATGGATCTTTCTTTTAACGCGTAATAAAGAATTTTTTAACATTCTAAAAAAGGAAAAAATAAACTTACTTATGCAGCTGACCAATTTTTACATTTAAAATTAACTTGTGCTATTGTAATCTTTCGTTTCAATAGATTTTACTTTTTTATTTTTATAATGACTACTATATTATCATTTTTATGACGAAATAAAGTCTGATTTCATTTCATTCTTTTATTAATTAAATAATTTATACCTAATGATTCCATGAAAATCTTCCTAATAAATTCAAATATTGTGTTCAGTGTTTTTCAGTTTTCTCACTTATACCAATTGGCTTGTGGTATCCTCATATTAGCTTTTTAATCTAAGAAAATTTATTTTACTAATATCACACCAGATGGCAATTCTTCAGTAATTTATTTAACAATAGGAAGGTGTTCATTTTTGTTTGTACTATAGGGGATGCTGTTCTCATTGTTGAAGTATGTGCGGTACTATAATGTAAAATGCTCCTTTAAAAAAAAAAAAAAAAAGTTTTATTTTATTTATTTTTTTTTCCAATGGTAACATTTGCATGTAATCATGACTATGCATTTTTTAAGTATCATAGCAGTAAAGATGGATTTTAATGATAGTACTTGTTTTTCTTCTCGTATCCATTTACATCTTTAGTTGTATGTTAAAATATGTTTGTATGTTAATGCTTTCAAATTTTTTCATGTTTTATTGTTGTGTTGGTCCCCTAAATTCGTTTTATTTTGCTTTTTCATGGCTAATACGAAGATGAAACAATACAGTTTACTTGTAGATTCAAAGGGGAGAGGAGTCAAAGGAGTCATTAAGGACATCATAATTCTACTTTGGATCTACAATTTTCCATAATATTTCTTTTATTTTTCTATGTTTCTATGATGCTATGAAGTAATTTGAATTTTTAATGGTGTTATATATATATATATATATATATATATATATATATATATATATATATATATATATATATATATATATATATATATATATATATATATATGTATATGTATATATATGTGTGTCTGTATCTTGATAATTATGCTTTGGTTCCACAAATCCCATTTGTATTCATTTTATTTATTTATTTAATTTTTTTCTCATGTTCAACATGTTTTTCCTTTTTTGTCTATTAAATTCAAATGATTTATATTACAATGCAATGAATGGTTATATATATATATATATATTACTGAAAAAAAATAAAACATTTTTCTCTCAAACTTTAAAAATTTTAAACATGAAAGTTATATAAAAATCAAATAATTTGCTGCGTTTTTAAACAGCGATATTAGATAATGTTTCCAAATACATTTAGATACAAAAGTAAAAAGTGATTATACAGTATTACGAAGAAAATGAATTTTATTAAAATTTCATTATAATCTTTTTACCATCTTATTTACAATCAAAAAGTTATCATATATAATATTGTTAATTTTACGTACGCCTCAACTGATTAAATCAAAAAATTGCTTACTATTATAGCATAATATGTCAATCATTTTATAATTTTATAACTACTAAGAAATAATAAAAACTCCCGTAGTTGAAAATATTAGTTTATTACGACATTGAAAATCTAAAGAAAAGTTACAATATGTTATATTCATTTCTCAATAACATTTTACAATTTTTTTTAAATCATGTGTCATAAAAAAATAAATTTTTTGCAAAAAACAAATTTCTATTTCATACATAGTATTTTTGTTTTTCCGTTTTCAAATTAGTTGGAAAATATTGTCAAAGGTTTCTCTTCTATTGCAATTTTATCAAACAAAAGAATATCATTAATTAATTTCACGTATGATTTAGATGAATAGGTGTGTTTTTTTCCTATTATAGAATATAATTACTCAAGTATAATAAATCATAATTACTCAATCAAATTATTAATTCTATAATTATTCAAACAAGAACAATTAATACATAACTACTCAAAATAATTAACTTCACATAACTTTCCTTTTTTATATTCTAAATATCTTTCTATGAAGAAGAATGAATTATCCTTTTTTATAATTATTATTTATCTTTTCTTTAGTCAGCAAACATTATACTGTTACAAACTCTAAGTAGATTTACGAAATAAGTAAAAAAAAAAAAAAAAAAACCTCTCTCTCTATATATATGTATAGTGAAATTAATATGTGTCATTTTTTTCATGTATCGATTTGGTAATTGAAATATGTGACGTACAAAAAATTAAACATATTTATTAACACATTTTCTAAGAGAAAAAAAAAACTAAGTATTTTTGTTCTTTGAAATGAATTAAAAATGTGTGCATTAAATATAAGATTAAATTGCTTTGTCCAAAATTTTAAATTTTAACTATAGCTTAATACTTTAAAAGTTTTTAGAGGGTTTTAATATTCAATAATTTCATTTAAATAATTGCTGCTAATTTTTGAATTTAAAAAAATACACCCATGAGTGAAAATGTAATTTAATTTTGCTTTTAATGATATTTCTATTTTCAAATTATGCTTTAAATTTTTTTACACAAAATGTTAAAGCACAAAACTAATTTTTTATGTGAAAAAAATAATCCATTTAAACTAATCAATTTACAATTGCAAAAAACAGATAGATTTTTAAAAAACAAATTATGTAATGTTTTTAGGTGTAGATACAAAAATGAAGAGTGAATGTACAGTATTACGAAGGAAATGAATTTTATTACAATTTCATTATAATCTTTTTACTATTTTATTTACAATAAAAAAAATATCATACATAATATTGTTAATTTTACCTACGTCTCAACTGAATGAAACAAACAAACAAAAAAAAAAAAGCTTGACTAATATAGCATAACATATCAATCATTTTATAATTTTCAACTAAGAAACATTTAAAAACTCTTGTATTTGAATTTATCAATTTATTACGATATTTGAAATAAAAAGAAAAGTTACAATATGTTATATTCATTGTTCAGTAATGTTTTACAAATTGTTTAAATCATATGTGTCATATAAAAATAAAATTTAAGAGTCAATCCATTTCAAGTGGTCCAGCTCTGGTCGCTCGACTATTTTTAAAAAATCTGAAATTTTTTGTACAACAACCCTAACATGATGGAAGTTCAAAATGACCGTTATTTTAATTCTACTATTTTTTGTTTCTGCATGGCGGCCATCTTTGTTTCATCGTGTGCAGCGATTTTCTCAAATACTAGGATACACAAAATTGTAAATATCTCGTCTTCTATTTTCCCAATTGAAATGGGGTTTGCAGCATTTTTTTCAAACTAAAATAGGCTAAATATACAGTGTAAGAAAAATTTTGAAAAATAAATTTTTACAGGTGAAATTTTAGCACAAAATGTACGATTTTTTCCAAAATCTATCCGTTTGCAAGTGGAAAATTTTCATGCAAGGGAAACTGTCAACCTTACAGAATTTTTTCTACAAATAAGTCAAAAGTGCGTGTACTCATACATCATGTCCCAGATCTGGGAGTTAATTTCTCTTTGCGAAAAAAATTCCGAAATTTGTCAAAAATTTCAAAAGTCGCACTTTTTAGGCTTTGATATCTCTGGTGGAGCACGAGATAAAAATCTGAAATTTTGGCCTATGATAGTATCGTGTAGTAGCGTTATGTACAAAAAATTTCAAGAAGGAGATTTGACTACAAGCTGAGACATGACATGGAAAACATGTGAAAACAATACTCTCAAACTATTGTAAACCTACTATGTAATTGTTCAACAAGACTGTCAACCTTGCACAATTTTTTCTACAAATAGGTCAAAAGTGCGTGTACTCATACACCAAGTCCCAGATCTGGGAAATGATTTCTCTTTGCGAAAAAAAATTCCGAAATTCGTCGAAAATTTCAAAAATCGCACTTTTTAGGCTTTGATATCTCTGGTGGAGCACGAGATAAAAATATGAAATTCTGGCCTTTAATAGTATTGTGCAGTAGTGTTATGTACAGAAAATTTCAAGAAGGAGATTTGACTACAAGCTGAGATATGACATGGACAATATGTGCAAACAATACTGCCAAACTATTGTAACATACTATGTAATTGTTCACAACTCCAAAATTTTAAATTAATTATTTATGGTACAAAGTTAAATGTTAGCTACAAAAATCTTTTTCAAATGCTTCTGTGTGATTTAAACAATTCAGAATGTATGCTAAGCCAATATACTATTTGTCCAGATGAACAAATCTACTAGAAATGCTATTGCAACAATTTTACTCGGAACACATTTCAGGAAAAGTAAATTATAGACAATGAATTGCAACTGAGCGAGTTGCTATGGCTTCAATTATTAAACCTAGAGAATTTCATTCAAGTTAACAAGGGATGACAAGACTTGGGGGGCTTCAAATAAAATTTTTAGAAAGAACAGCCTGATGGACTGATAACAGTAACTGATAGAACTCATAACATTACTTAAATATTATTAAGCTCTTTGTTGAGCATATATAGTATTTTTAAATTAAATGCTTATTATTTAATTGTTTTCAACAAACGATATTTTCTGTGCAAATATTGTAATAAAAGAGACTAATCTCATTTCTCCTAATGTACTCGTAATAGCATTTCTTAACATTTTTTAATCACCATATCTCAGCTTGTTGTCAAATCTCCATCTTGAAATTTTTTGTACATAACACTACTACATAATACTATCAAAGGCCAGAATTTCAGATTTTTATCTCGTGCTCCACCAGAGATATCAAAGCCTAAAAATTGCGATTTTTGAAATTTTCGACGAATTTCGGAAATTTTTTCGAAAAGAGAAATCATTTCCCAGATATGGGACTTGGTGTATGAGTACACACACTTCTGACCTATTTGTAGAAATATTGTGCAAGGTTGACAGTCTTGTTGAACAATTACGTAGTAGGTTTACAATAGTTTGACAGTATTGATTTCACATATTTTCCATGTCATATCTCAGCTTGTAGTCAAATCTCCTTCTTGAAATTTTTTGTACATAACGCTACTACACAATACTGTCACAGGCCAAAATTTCAGATTTTTATCTCGTGCCCCACCAGAGATATCAAAGCCTAAATAGTGCGATTTTTGAAATTTTTGACGAATTTCGGAATTTTTTTCGCAAAGAGAAATTAACTCCCAGATCTGTGACTTGGTGTATGAGACACGTACTTTTGACCTATTTGTAGAAAAAATTGTGTAAGGTTGACAGTTGCTCTTGCATGAAAATTTTCCTCTTGCAAACGAATAGATTTTGGAAAAAATCGTACATTTTGTGCTAAAATTTCACCTGTAAAAAATTATTTTTAAAATTTTTTTATCACTGTATATTTAGCCTATTTTATTCTGAACAAAATTCTGCAAACCCTATTTCAATTGGGAAAATAGAAGACGAGATATTTACAATTTTGTGTATCCTAGTATCTGAGACAATCGCTGCCCACGATGAAACACAGATAGCCGCCATGCACAAACAAAAAGTAGTAAAATTAAAAGAACGGTCATTTTGAACTTCAGTCATGTTAGAGTTGTTGTACAAAAAATTTCAGATTTTTTTAAAGTGGTCGAGCGACCAAAAAAATATTTTCTGGACCACTTGAAATGGATTGACCCTTAAGCAAAAAACAAATATCTATTTCATACATGGTATCTTTGTTTTTCAATTTTCAAATTAGTTGGAAAATATTATCAAAGGATTTTCTTGTATTGCAATTTTACGAAACTAAAGAATATCATTAATTAATTTCACATATGCTTATATGAATAGGTGCGTTTTATTACTTATTATGGAATATAATTACTCAAGTATAATAAATCATAATTACTGAATCAAGTTATTATATTCTATAATTATTCAAACAAGAACAATTAATGCATAACTACCCAAAATAATTAACATCACATAACTTTCTTTTTTTTAATTCTAAAGATCTTTCTTCATGATAAGAATGAATTATCCCTTTTTTTAAGTTATCTATTATCTTTTTTTTAGTCAGCAAACATTATACTGTTACAAACTCTAAATAGATTTACAAAACAATTAAAAAAATTCTCCATATCTCTCTCTATATATGTATGCATAGTGAAATTAATATGTGTCATATTTTCTTTTTATATATCGATTTGGTAATTGAAATATGTGACGTACAAAAAATTAAACATATTTATTAACATATTTTGTGAGAGAAAGAAAAAACTATTTTTTTTTTTTTTTTTTTTTTTTTGTTCTTTGAAATGAGATAAAAATGTGTGCATAAAATATACGATTAAATTACTTTGTTCAAACATTTAAATTTTAACTATGGTTTAATATTTTAAAAGTTTTTAGAAGGAAATACATTCGGTAATTTCATTTAAATAATTACTGCTAAGTTTTCAATAAAAAAAAAATACATCCATGAGTGAAAATGTAATTTAATTTTGCATTTAAAAATACTTCTATTTTCAAATTATGCTTTTAATTTTTTTATACAAAATGCTAACGGACAAAACTAATTTACTCCGTGAAAAAAATTAATCCATTTAAACTAATCAATTTACAAATGCAAAACACTAATAGATGAAGATAACAAATATTTGAAGTATTTCTCTAAAGACTACTTTAAAAATTTTCTATAAAATGTAAAATAAATAAAATTATATACTACGGGAACTTTACGGCAATATCACAGTTTATTGCTCAAGATCTATTTTCTCATTAAACTGAAAATTTTCATTCTTCGATCTCTATTGGTACTAGAAGTAAACGAATGTCTTAAACAGATTATAAGAAATTTATTTTTGTGATCCATACGTATAAGATTTGGAAAAAGGACTGTGCTAATTAATCGTTATATACAAATTAAAGAGACATTACATTCGCATGAGTGCAAATTATTGTGTTTAATTCAAAATGTATTTTATAGATTTTACCTGCTGATCCCGCCGGTATTATCTGGGGCTGAGATGTCAACCTTAAATATGTATAAATTCGGAATTCAATACATAAAATTTTCACCCAGGTGCAGTTTATAGTCATACTCACTCAGATTTTGGATGTGTGTGTATGTAAGAGAGGGAGAGAGAGGGGTTGGACTTTTAGATTAGGACTTTTAGAAATTAGAGATATTTCTGGATTGTATTTCAAATTTGGCTCCATGTCTGAAATTTTTAATGCACATTAGAACGACTTAATCAATGTAAAATTAAATTTTCAGAGCTCTTAGGAATATAAATTTCACTGGACATCGCAAATAGTCACAGATACAAATATGTTCCTATTATTAATATAGATTAGAATTTTTTTTAAATATTGCATTGAATACATCATATTAACCAAAAAAATTAAAAAAATTGCAAGAAATATAATTTTTTGTTGAAAAAATTAATTACACTTACCTACGAATTAAATACATACACCTATTGAAGATTTAATTAAAGAAAAATCTCCTAAAAATAATAAAATAAGGAGTGTTTGTGAAGGTTAAATCCTCTAATTATTAAGATTTTCTAATAATAAGGAAAAATCGTGCTTCTTTTATATTACAAAATAAAACAAAAAACCTAACCTTTATCATATTAAGATTGCCTTTATTAAACTAAAGTCTGAACATATGGCGAGTTTAAAAAAATCTCAAATGTACATAAAAAAAATCTTGATTTAAATTGCACTTTAATTATTTAAGCAAATGTATATATTTCTATCATAGTTTTAGTATGAAATTATTTATTCAAATGTAAAATTTCTTTTAAAGGAGCAGCAGTGATAATTTATAAATGTATATTACAATAATTTTTATGATAGTGAGATTTAAAGGAAGAAATAATTAAACAGTGAATTCTCATTAAAGTTTTATAGAACTCGTAAGTATGTTCCAAAGTGTCTTATCATATGAAAGTAGAAAATATTGAATTCAAGGTCACAATATGCTAAATACATTTTTCATTTTTGAATTATCCGCCTATTAGATACGTCAAATGGCCCGGTAGGCTCATTCACTGACACATTTTCACATGAGAAAAAAAAAAAATCTGAAAATTCTATAAATATGTAAAATTGTAAGATATGGGACGTTTGTAAATATGTAAGTTCTGTACGCATCTGACTTTTTGTGCAAATCTGGCGAGCAAGTCTCATATTTCTAGACTTTTCAGTCTATTTAGTTAATGGGAAAAATATTTTTAAATGCACCTTTAGTGTCCACTAGACTCGTCCAGTAGGCGGAAGATTAAACAGGAAAATTATTCTATTCTTTTTTGCAGCTCTTATATGTATTAGTGTTACAGACTTGTTATTAAAAATTAGTAAAACGTAGTGTAGCATTCAGTCCTGGATTATAAGGTTACTTGGCGCAAATGCACGAAGAGATAGCTAGATCATAAGCTGTTTTATAAAAAACCGTTGATGCCGTTTAAGTTTTAACTTTTGTGAACAATATCAGCTAATGTCTACTTTTCAAAACAGCGGGTGTCAAAATCAGTCACAACTCTGCATTTGCTGTGATTGGTTGTCAAAAACTTCGGTTTCTTAAAAAAAAAAAAAAAAAAAGTCAATTTCGTTGAATTTAATTCTTTATTAAAATATTTTAAGTACTTTTATTAAGCAATCACTTTTTTTTAAACATTAGACATATAACTGTATTATTATTATTAGAAATCTATACTTATTTATTTCATAATTCAAATGTAAAGCTGGTGACCCAGTTATTCCATCAATTTTCGAAGAATAGGGTAACTGGACATGTACATCTCCTGTAACTGGATCATATTGGATCCAGTTACCCCAACAGTTATAAATAGATTTTGAGTTTTTCTTGCAACGAGAAATTAATTTCGCCATTGTCTTTTATTTTGCTTACAATAAAGAAAATTACATAATATTTTATTAAAATTACATAATAATTTTTAAATAGCATATTGTGGGTATCAAACCAAATTCCTTAAATGAGATAGCCAAAATTCGAAATTTTACGATAAAAATGAAAAGGTGTACATAAGACAAAGTAACATTATGATAAAATTATCGTAACAAATAAAAAATAACTGTTCGATATAAAAACATGGTTACATTCTGCACATATTTATTGAACTTATCACACGTCATTTAGGGTAAATAAAAAGAAAATGAATACATAGCCGTTCTTTTCATAGATTTACCTTGTTATTTTTTCCCAAAAATGTCCATGTAACTTTAATACATATTTCGAAAACTAAATTTTTGGCGCAGCATGTCCCCTACGAGATTTTGTGCCATAAAACCATATACAACCAACCAATCAAATCTAAATTATACAAGTACTCACTTAATTCCTATGCTTATCGTATAAATAAATCTAATATTCATACTTAATGTCTTTTTAGGCAGCTTGACAGCAACGCTTTCCTATATAACGTTCTTCAGTTGATGTATAATTAACATGATCTGACTGATTAAATATTTTTTAAAGTTGTTTACACTTTTTAAAACATGACCTGATAAAACATATTAAAAAACACAAACATGTGAGGATAGCAGATCCTCTTGGTCTAGTTGCCAAATTTTTATGGGCCAAATGGATCCACGAAGAAAGAAAAGTTAAACACACATATGCACATATTTTAGACATTAAAAATTATTTTTTTTAAATTTTTATCTAGTAGAATGAACCTAAATGAACCCATTTATAGAAGTCCAAACTTTAATCAAATCAAATATTAGCTTTCGGAAACTAAATTACCAGAATCTGCATAGCCGCATTGTAAAATCATGCCCCACTTGCCCCACGTAAACCTAATGTGCTCGTTATAATGAATATATTAATATTCGAGTATGCATACCTTATTTTGTATTTCTTGGAAACATGTTTTATAAGATTTGATAAATATAGGATTAATGGAAAAAAATATGTTTTATTAAATAATTTTATGACATGATGTATCACTTAGAATGAGACTGAATATTTTAATTAACATAATGAATTGTGACATGTGTAAAAAGATCATAAAATGCAAAATATAGAATACGAACTTTAAAAAAGATTATTGGTTCACATAAATAACGATTGAAATAATAGAAGATTTCTTAAAAGTTATAATATACATTTAATTTAATTACCTTTTAAACAAACCAATGATTTTTTTTAAATTCACATTCTACATTTTATGTTTAAATGCCGTATGTGTTTATGACAGTCAATTATCTGCACAAGGGATATAGGGACTAAGGAAAGTGTCCCCGTAGGGGTCTTTTTAAGGGAGTCTAATCCGTATTTACGGAAGGAAATCCAAGGTTTGAAGAAAATCACGAAAATCTCTTAACGATTAACTTGACGGACGAGATTGGGTTCGAACCCAGCACCTCCCGTCTACCACTTCCAAGGTCAGTACCTTCCGGTAACTGTTGGAGCTTTATGTTTAAATGAAAGTGTAACATTGCGTTTCGTCTTATGACTTTGTTAATAAAAAAATCGTTTTATTTAATTGAAATATACGTCAAATATGTTTTTTTTGTTTTTAAGCATATTTTTTTAAAACACCGAAACATTAAAAATTCAGAATATATATATATAAAATCATTTTTTATTTATTTGTTTTCATTGTGATATAAATATGAAAGAAAAAGAGCATAATCAACCTTTAAAGAAATTAATGCAATTTTGGACTGTCTTGTATTTAGATACAGGAATAAAACATCAGGGAACAATTTTACATCTTAAATTTACATTTCTATAATAATTTAACTCTATTAGAAGCAACCATATAAAATGGCGTCAGTGGTAATAAATAACAGGTGTAAGGTTAATTTTCAGCTATTTTTAGCAATGTAAAAAATTCTTATGCAAAATAAGCATAAAATTTTAAACCTCCATGAGTAGATTTAGGAAAAACGTGTTACTCGACAAATTTTTACGATGGCTCTTGAAAAACCCGTTTAGTATCGCATAAAGAGCTTTTATTGTCAGGGGAACATCTTTTATTGGGCTTTTAAAACGTGTAAAGTAAATAAAAATAAAAAATATTAAACTTGTTTTCAACAAGGTACATGATTTTAAACACCGTATTTTTTAAAGTAATTTAATCTTTAAAGAATTTTTAAAAGCCTTGCACAAAAATGTGCCTAGAAAATATATATCTAAGCTTTTAGCTGCCATTAACCGCCATAAACTTAGTATTACAATACTTTTTTTAGGAAGTGTAGAAGTCTAAGTAAGGTCTCAAAATGTAATCAAGTCTGATGAAATTATTATTGAATATAGTGGGGTTGTTATATGCATTTTTACTTTGGATGTTAAAATTTTAGTTATAATATAGTTAATACATAAGAAAAGAAGTACAAAAGTTTCTAGATTTTTCGTAGGCATTGAATTTTTCAAACAGCGAAAATGTGCAAATATTTGGACTCGAATCCGAATAATTGGCTTATTTCAGCCAAGTATTTGGGTTCGAGTCTGGTATATTTTCGCTCAGGAGAAAGTATTGGGGTTATTTATGACTGCCGATTCCCATGACGGGTACTGCCCCTGGGAATAAAAGCCGCAAGAGGAATGTCCTCCGCGGAAGTCGTTCGAAAGGAACATAAATTATATATACGCTAGGCTACCCAAAGTTTGAGAAAAGCAACGGAAAACTCCGAACGGTTAGGCCGATGGGTGCGATTGGGTTCGAAACCATCATCTCCATTTACCAGCTTTGACAGCATAACATCTTAGCCACTGGTGGATGTTTAGCTCAAAGAAAAAAATAATTTGAATGATAACATTACTAATCAGTATGATTGCATTAAAAATTAATAATATATGCTAGATAAATAAATATATTTTGTTAAAAATACTTCGTACATCTGGGATTTTTTCTTATATTGACTTTATCGCTCCATCAAAATAAGCAGGTATTCAATTCGACTATATTTTTCTATCTTTCTGAATAAAAATATTATATAGATATTAGAAAATGTGATTTTAAAGCAAAATAAATGTTCTATAAATGAAATGTTTACGATAGGACTAATAAAGTTAAATACCGAAATGCTATTTATTAGAAAAAAATTCGAGCTTCTTTAGTATGATTAGAAATGTTTTTCACTTTCAACGGAACTTCATTAGTAAAACCTAATCTTATTTCATTTACTTTTTGCATCATTTATTTATAATGAACAAATTTATTTCATCAACAAACTCTACGTAGCATTTAATTGTTCTAATTATAGTGTATGTATGGAAACGGTTTATTTTACTTTATTTTTTATTTTATAACTTTTTTCGTATTTCAAATTTGTGTCCCCGTATTTATTTAACTCATTTTTAAAAGTTTAAAAGTAATTACATAAATTTTCAACAGTGAATTAAACCTTGAACAATTTTTAGTTAGTATTGTTGAATTTTTTTCTTTGTTTTCTATTTCTTTTTTCTTTCATTAAGTACATTGTGCAAAATGAAAACATAATGTTATATTTACTAGAAAATTTATTCATTTCTATTAATATAGATCTAGAATATAGATTCTTTTTTATTTTTTATAGAATTTCTATCAATATGGATTTCTATTAATATAAATTTTCTATCCTACAAAAAAGCATTACACATAATTTGTAAGCGTGTATGTAAAGAACATTTTAGCTACAGGCAAAGGCTGCATATTAACAAATAAATATTTTTATAACACGTGCTTTGAAATTAATTTTAAACCGAGTCATAGTAGTACCGTGTATATAAAAAAAATACTGCTTACAGTTAAAAGTATTGTAAAATATATTTAAACCAGTCAGATATGAAAACTTTTCTACTATCTCATACATTATACTACTTCGAAAAGAGTAATCTTATCCATGTCAATAGTTCTAAAAGTAAATTTTTTATGCATTTTAAAAGCAAAAATAAATTAATAAAATAAAGTAAAATAAAATAAAATAAAATAAAAAATGTAATGATGTGTAACCATATCATAAAAAAAATTAGGAAAAAACTCATTATAAACAGTCAAATTAAACTTAGATTGGATAATTCATGTGATTAAATATTTTTTAGATGTTTTTCACAAATAATGGTTTGGGAAGGGACGAAGGCACATTGAAAGAATTGTTGAAATGTTATATCATGTATCTGGAAAAAAATTGCAGATAAAGAGTAAATAACATATATTTTATTTATTTATTTTATTGCACGTTTTTATGAATATTAATTTTTAAGTTAGGGGTAAAAATCGGTTATGAAACCTAATCCACAAATAACATATCAAAAATAATAAAACATTTTGTTAAATAAAAGCATGCAAATTTTACTTAGATTAGATTATGAGTCATTTAATACGATTATATTTTCAAAGACTATACCATCCCTCTCGAAAATCGAGCAAATTGTGCTATCATGGTATTATCTTCAAAATTCTATCGAAGTTGTTATCCAAAAGTCGACCAATGTCATTACGTCTGAATATAAAATTCTCGAAATATATTCATAGATTGTTACATTTAAACTTTCAAAACTTGCAAAAGGTGCACAAAAAATCTCCTTCAAATGAATATTTCCATTTTGAACAAGGACCTCGCTTCCATAGTCAAAAAACATGTATTAGACATTTGATTCACATCTATTCAAAACTTCATAAGCACTCCGATAATAAAAAAGAAAAACCTCTATTATAACACTATATTCCGAGGAGTTATACTCAATTCAATTTGGATCTATCGGTCATAGTTAAACGAGTATGTATAATGATTGTTTTAATTTTATGCACACTTTTCAAACATACAAAGAAGATGCGTAGTCACGCGGACAAACAAACAAAGAAACGTTTTCTAAAAATGTGTTTTTCTGCCTCTTTGACCTTTATTATGAGAAAATCCGTCGAAAAAAAATTCGATTGCAATAGTAATTTCTTTTAAAGCTAGAAGAAAGAAAATCTCTTTCTAAAATCACAGAATTAAAATTTTGCAAATGACGCAAAAGATTTACATATATTGAAGAGTAAATGAACCATAACAAAACAGAGGCTGAAAAAAATTTTAATTTAATTTTGTTATAGATAAATGAAATAAAATTTAAAGGAATGTATAAATTTGATTACATGATATATTACTTTTTTCTTCTATGCGTAGTAAAAGTTTATGGATGTTTTTAGCATACATTATTTTTTTCCCCTCTGACAATCCTGCAAAAGGGCAAACTTGTAAAGTTTTTTTTATTTGAATTTTGTTTTAAATGCTAAAAAAAGATGATTTTTTTTTCAACATCACACAATAAAACTTAATTATAAATATGAATACAAACCTTGGGAGTATTAATCATTGTTCAATGTAACAAAAATCCACAAAATCAATAAATTACATTATTTTAAATAATGTTTATATTGCAGTGTAATTATATTGCACTGAAACCTGGAGCTTAGTGAACTTATTAACACGGGCTTGTCAAATGTCATAAGAAATACATAATTAAAATTATCGCATGTATTATTTTTATTCATATATTCATGTAACTTCATAAAAAGAAATAAAGCTCTTTACTTCCAATGTCAAGAACAATTAGTAAATCTAATATTTACTTGTTTAAGTATCAAAGTGAAATAAATTAATTTTTGAAGTAGAAATAACACTTGAAGTTAATTAACTTCAAGACTCCGACATCGAAGCTGAAAGAAAAGCCACAATAAAGTTCGTATTTCTGACGATAATTAGCTAGGAACACAAAACTGATACATTTTTTTAAACTGATGATATCAATTCATGTATGCTGTCTTTGCTAATGAAAAATATCTCTACACAGAGTAATTATTTGCAAATTAATCTCTTCTTTTTTCATATTCAGTCTTAACACAAATATAATGCTTATGAATATAAAAGATAATTGATAATAAAGATAACGCCTGTAAATTGTAAGATATTTAAGGTTTTATAAAAGATTTATTTCTTTTTTTATAAAGGTTGTTTGTTACATTTATCTGTGCATTCCATATTAATTTTTATATCGATTTAATTTGTCGAATAAATTAGTTTTTGAATAAATTATGTGTCCTTAGAAATATAGCATTTTTTTAAAAAATATATTTACTAATATATTTTTTAAATTGTACTGACATTTCATAACATTAATATTATTAAAAACTGGGAATAGTTGAGAAAAAATGCACTAGTAAAAAATATTAACCAGACATTTCACTTCAAGGTTTTAATTTATTTATGATAAAGTTCAATATTTGGGTTAAAAACCTGGCATTGACTAAAATATTCATATAAAAAGAGAAAAAAAGATACATACTGTTAAATACGCAATGTGATTAATGAAAAGAATAGTTTTTGAAATTCTCTAATTGTTTTTACTAAAATACTCAAAAAGTATTTTGTTACTTTTGAATGAGTAAATTTAATACGCAGCTGACAATTTGTAATTAAGAAAAGATAGAGTCTTAAATACAGTTTTTTTTTCTTCAGAAAACGTACTATAAAGCTACTCCAAAAAGATTACGAAAATCAATGGTAGCCAAAGAATCTTTGTTTTCATAATTTGTTCTTTAAATCTCGAAAACAGATTGGTTTCTGAACTTTCTACTGATTCAGAACGTTTTATAAATTCATTGAAAACTCGATTATAGTAAATTTTTTTCTCAATTATAGGGCCATCAACAAAGATGTCATACTTCGAGTGGGTAAAGTAGGGAGGGAGTCCTGAAATTGTGACATTTCGTGACAAGAGGGTCGAAAGTGGTCAGAAGAAATGTGACATCATGCATTTTGGTTTTTAAAAAATCCAAAATCAGCAGAAATTAAATTTTGAAGTTATTTTGAAATTAGAGTATTTCGTGATAATAAATTAAAGACAAAAGTTAAAGCCAAATATATTAAATTTCATTTCAAATTCCAAAATACTACTGTTTTTACTGCTCTTTCATAGAAGTATTTTCTTACTACTTTATATCAATTATAGTTTTGTTATAAATCTTAATCTTCTTTCATATAAAATAAGTACAGAAATCAATTTTATTGATAGGCTCACAAATGTTATTAAAAAACATAGTTAAAGTTTAAAAATAAAATTTGATCTATGACGCAGTGCTTTGATTCTGACCGCTATTGCATGTATACGTAATATAGCGTGACATGTGACAAGCAGGGGGGAGAGTGTAAAAAATATTGGAGAAAAGTGCAACATTATTTATTGACATCTCCATTAATAGCTTTTCAGAAATTAAGGAACATTTGCTTGTTTTATAGTGTGAAAATTCGGCATATCAAGAAAAGTAAATTCATAATTATAATCTAAAAACATTTAATATTCGACTTCCCACCTTTTTGAAAATTGAGAAATTTGATTAAAGTCTGCATTTATGCAAAACGATTAATAATTTAAACCATTGAGTATTTTCAGATTAAAACATTGTTTTGATAAATTAAAAATGATACTTTTTTGCTACAAAAAAGATAAATAATAGTTCAGAGTGAAGAAAGGTAATTATTGAAGAAAACATTGCAATAAATCTCGTCCCCTATTATCCATAAGAAGACGAAATAAATATTTATATAACAATGAAAAACAAATTAGGTCAAAAAGCGCAAGAACCCATTATGTGCAACAAAAATGCAATCTTATCTATAAAACAAATGAGACTAATTTATCCAAAAGACAAAAAATATTAATTTATTTTTAGTCAGATAATGTCAGAACTGTGCTCATGTTGTCATTAATAATAAAAGTCTTCCCAACCACAGTCATTATTTATAAATTAGAACATTTTTCAGAATTGGTGTAACAAATGAGCGTTTCAGCCAACAATAACTTTTTGTCTCGTATAGAAAGACATGTTGTTAGAGAAGTATTTTAACAAAAAACTCTCTCGTTATAACTAGGCAAATTGTTTTTATGAAACAATAAATGTACATGATGATTAATGAATTACAGAAATGTAAAATAAAGTAAAATTTTGTCTGGAAAACTGCAAAACAAAGTATTATTAAAATTTAAAGTTATGATAATTTAAACAAATATTTAAAACATTAATATTTAGAAGTTTAAATACAAAGCTTATAATCTTATGATCGTATTACAACATAGTAAATACAGAGTAATATTAATCGTATAAATTGATGGCAACTTTGCTGCCATTATTAAATAGGTATACTACCTTTAAAAGAAATACTACCTATTGGCGCTACTTTTGAAAAACAAAATCTTCTTTTTTTTTCAATATGTGAACACAGGAACCCAAAATCACCTCTACTTAAGGTACCTGCATACTTTTAAAATTTAATTGCAAATTTAGGTGAAAAATCCGCTTATCTATATCAGGTTTAATATAAAGTCTGATATTTTAGCTTTCTAAATCAGTTGTTTTTTTGCTTCTGTTACAGCCATTTTAATGTTAGTCATTTAATAGGTAGTAAAACCTTGTTTAGACTGTTTTCTGCTTTTTGTCAAAATAAGATTTTTAACATTTTGTATCATCATAAAACATTATAACTCAAAAAGCTATTGTAACTTTATGAATTTTTCAAAAATACTCTAAAAGATTTTATTTAGGTAATATACCTCCTACTATGATAATAATTAACTAGCAGCACCCGTCGAAATTCGACGGAAAAGAATAAATATTAGATATGATATATATGTGTTATATACACAATAAGATGCTGAGCGTAATAAACAATTGCCACCTCTTAAAATAGGGATAACATAACTTTTCATGATGAAGATACACAAACTTCAGAAAATAACAAAAAATAAGGAAAACAACTCATAAATTATTATGTTGGACTTAACTTCAGCTACAAATCTTCTTTAATGCAAATTCTAAACCCTAAACATTATTTAAATGCCAAATTATTTAGGAAGTTAATGTAATACCCCAGAAGACAAATTCAAAAATATATGCATAGTTTATTTTTTCTCCGTTTAAATATCGCTTGGTAACTGTACAATCTATATTATAAAGGTCAAACGTATCTGTGCGTAACGGATACGTCATTTTGTGAATGGCAACTCTTATTACCATACCATTTCGGTTTTGCAATTTTCACTACTGCGAATTTTACACTTATAAACATCTCACATTTTAAATTTTTACACCATCGTACAGAGAAAAAAATTACTTTTATATGCAATTTGTTTGAAAGCTGTATCTCAATTTGTTTTTGAAACATTAATTTTTTTTATAGTTTTTAGTACAGACTTTGTATTTGTGGCAACAGAATCACCCTATTTTCGCTCTACAAAAAATAAAATAAAATAAAATAAAATAAAATAAATAAATAAATAAAATAAATAAATAAATAAATAAATAAAAAATAAAAAGGATAAAAAGAAAAAAAGAAAAAAGAAATTAAAATGAGTATACTTTGTCAAAAATAATCGTCTGTTATAAAAATCGGCGATTTCAGTTTTATTTCGTTGTTATTCATCAATTCAACGGACTTCAAGTTTTGAATTAAAGTAATTTTAAAATGATCAAATTAAAATACCATTTTTTTTAAAAAGTTGGTGAATACGGATTAATAAAAAATGCGTGTGTACATTTTGAGAAGATGAAAAAAATGACGGATTTTAATTTCGCGTGAAACTCTAATCGTATCAATTTGTAATAAATTTTGTTTCGTTTTTTCATTCTCATTTATACCAAACATGAGAGCCTGAATTGATAACTTTATTATAACAACTGATCTTTATTATATTTAACTGATCATTAATGTAATTTGTTAATTTTAACTAAATATTTGTTTGAGAATTAGACTGATTGATATTAGATGATGCAATGTTTACTGTAACTAATTTTGTAGATTTACTATAAATTAATGAAACAGTTCCTCTCTAAACATTTTCTGTCGTCGAATTTCGACGGGTTTCACCTTGTTATTATAATATCAATAAAACATTTTAATTATAATAGGAATAGCGAGTTATTAAACTGCATAACCAAACCACTACACATTTACAGCACTTGCAATAAATTTAATTTATTTATTGGTTTTTATCCTCTATGAACTTGTCAAAATTAATTTTATTGTCATGGCAACGAAAATAAAAACGATGTCTTTGTTATTCGCGTTTGTAATGACCGAAAGGTGGCGTTGTATAGACCTGATAATCGTTTGTTTACGTAGTGCTTGCTGTTTGTTCCATGCTGTAGCATAGCGAAACCCGTTTAAAGAGCTATTTAAAGTGCAGTTTTTTATCTTTTTTATTTAATTATGGGAGATAAATTACAAATATCGACAATTTTAGAATTTCTAGATGCTGGAAAATCTAGTAATTTCTTTAGAGAAACTGAAGCAATTATTGATTCAAAGAGATTAGTAATGTGCGGCATTAAAGAATGTAAAGAAGAAGAAATAGAGATTGTAGGCTCGTGTTTACAAACAAGCCAAACAAAAGGAAATCCCCATATTATTTCAGGTTTGCTAGTAAAGGAAAACAAAAATTTGAAAATAAAAAAAATTTCTTGCTCTTGCAAAGCTGGAGCAAGCGAATCATGCAAGCATTGTGTTGCTGTCATATTATTTTGCCATGAGTAAGTCAAATGTACTTTTTTATATTATAGATCTAAACTTTGTGTATAAAATTTTGATTTTAGATAATTTTAATACAATGAACCCAAAGTTGCATGCGTTATAGAACTGTTTATTTATTTATTTATCATAGAACTGTTTATGTATTTATCGGCCTTTTAAACACTGATTTCAGTGGAAGATGCTCATGGTATCAGTTCTATTTCGCTTCAGACTTTATCCGCGAGAGGGCGTACTATTTCATTTCAAACGCGAATTAAAAAGAATAAAATTTTTGTGTTTGTTGCTGATATGCAGAAAACATTTTATTTATTTTTTATTTAAATAATAATTTAATGCAGCGAAAGGATTTTAATTAATTTTTGATACTATGTAAAATAGAACTATCGTAATACCGGCATATCATATTAGGTTTTGTTCTTTTTTCCCTTCTAATATGACATCATTTACACCTTCAGAAACTCTTATCTTTTCCGAAATAAAAGCGTGATTTACACAGTTATTTAAAAATATTTTAGTTTAATAAAATATTTATTATAATTAAATAGAAATGGCGCAATTTATAGAAATATTTTCATTTGTGCACACCACGGACCTTTAAATAAATAGAAATTCAGTTTATTTAGATGCAGGAATAAAAATCAGTGAGTATGACATCATCAATGACACAGCTATAACAATGATATAACATTTTCTCCATCAAAAAAATTTCGCTTTAGGTATTA
The DNA here is from genome assembly GCA_964019185.1 of Maratus speculifer. NCBI lineage: Eukaryota > Metazoa > Arthropoda > Arachnida > Araneae > Salticidae > Maratus > Maratus speculifer. Next base: position 288,661,755 of record OZ025289.1, read on the forward strand.
TATTTTATCAAAGTTTATTTTATATTATTTTATTTACATAATACTTAATAATGTTACTCAGTAAATAATATGTGCATTGTACCGCGATGGGTGAATAATTATGTGCAATCCTTTTATTATGATTAAATTTTACGAAAACCGTTATTTTTTTCTATAAATTGCGATTACACATTCACCGATGAAATCAAGCTCCTGATTAGTGAAAAGTAATAAAGCAAAATAAATTTTTATTATAGTAAGATAAGCTGTACCTGTTGCCACTGTTTTGAAGAAATGTCACGTAAAAGCGTTTAAAATTAAAAATAAAATATAAAAATGGAAATAAATTAAAAATTAACAAAAATGGGCACATCTACACATAAACAGATTTCATTAAAAAAAAATATATATATATCAAAATCGGACTTCTAGAAAACTCAGGGCTGATGACTAAAAAAACAGCCTGGTCTTTTAAATATATAGATAATTTCTTCATATTTTAGTTCATACAAGTTATGAATTAACGCATTTTTTTTCTATAGTTAAAAGCATTAGATTCTATTTTTTTAAATAATAAACTTATAGTTTTGAAAACCTTTTGGTAACCCAAGAAAGATTTATTAATCCTAGTAAATTAACAGAATGAAAATATTTTCATTTAGATTTGAGTTGAGATGTTTTGCAAAAATGCCCTTTTATTGAAATTCTTATATATGTTTAAAGCTCAAAAAAAAAAAAAAAAAAAAAATATATATATATATATATACACATTTTTTCATACTATTCACAATGCTATATATATATATATATATATATATATATATATATATATATATATATATATATATATATTGGTTTTCCAAAAGAAAAATCATGTCAACCTAATTTTTAAAAAGTGTAGGATGTGATAGAATATAATTCAAAGAAAACATGAATAAGATGAAATCCTATTTATTAAGAGGTATAAATATGTATTTACTTTTTCCTTGAATTGAATAGCGTTCTGCAAATTCATCTGTAAACCCACGAGATATTCAGCAAAGTACAAAATCTCTGCATTCACATATTTATCAAATAAGCTGTTTTTTATGTATAAGTAGATTAAAAACTACATATGTAACTTCATAAAAATGTTGAATTAGTTTTCAAAATTTTATTGATAATGTGAACCACAATAAGACTTTAATACTAAAAAAGATATTATTAAAAAAAGTAATAAATTGTCTTTGAAAATAAATATATAACGTTATGAGTTCAGAAATCACACATAAATACTGCATAAATGACATCCCGTATCAAAATGTCATGCCATTTAATATATCTTTTCCTTTAGTGAAATGGGTGATCGCACTGCTGCAAAACTTACAAACTCGAGATTAGAAGAATGTTTTTCTGAGTATCTAGATTTATTTATAGATTGCAGTGCATTATATTGGCATGTAAGAAGTTTGTTCCGTATCAGGTAAGTTCGGCACAAACTCTTTACATGGGCTTTCCTTTTATGGATATATTGATTGGAAAGTAGCTTTACGGAAATGACTTCTTGCATTACAGTAATGGACAAGATACTTTATGTTCCAAGTTTGTAGACGAGTAAGGAAAAGTTCTGCTTTTTCGTTATAACTTTATTAATTCTGAGATGTGTTTATTTGTTACATATTTTTTCGAATCAGTGATGGATGAGATTCACCAAAAGATAATGAGGACGTCGTGAGCTGTAAAGATCAAAATTATGCTTTTATTTTGAAATATAATCATGCAAATTAAATATATTAATATCGGGAATTACTTTTACTGTTTTTTTTTCAATTAGCATAAATAAGTATTTTTAAATACCAATATACTATAGGGATTATTAAATAAAATCATCTGATTAATCTAAACTAGTGAAAATAATCAAAAGAAACAAATCCTCTGTAAAAACAAAAGTCTGTAATATAATAAAAAAAAATACAAAGTAATTCACAATTGTCAAAAAATACTTTTTGTAGAAGAGACTTATACAAAAATATTTTTGTAGAAGTCTCTCAAAATCTATGATGTATCATTTAAACTTTTTGAAAAGTACGCAAGACGCAAAGAAAAGGAAACAAATCGTTAGAAATTTCAGGATAAATCTTTAAATAGGATAAAATCGCATTTAAAAAAAGTATAAATATGTGCTTATTTATTCATCCAACTGGATAATGTTCTGCAAATTCATCTATAAAACCACGAGATATTCAGTGAAATAAAAATCTCTACATTCATATATTTATTAAATAAGCTTTTTAATGTAATTGCATTAAAAACTTCACATGCAACTTTATATACATGTCGAATTAGTTTTCAAAACTTTTTTTGATAATGTGATTCGCGATGAGATTTTCATTCTAGAAAGGATATTAAAAAATAGTAAAATGTTTTTGAAAATAAACATGCAATTTTATGAGTTTGAAATCACGTATGAATGCAGCATAAATGGCATCTTGCATCAAAGCGACATGTCCTTTAATATATTCTCTTCTATAGTGCAATGGGCGATTGCACGGTTCTGAAACTTCCAAACTCGAGATCAGAAGAATGTTTTTCTGAGTACCTAGATTTATTTATAGTTTGTAGTGCATGATATTAGCATGCAAGAAGTTTGTTCCATATCAGGTAAGTAGGCATAAACTCCGAGTAAAGGCTTTCCTTTTATAAATGTATTGATTGGAAACTATCTTTACGGAAATGGTTTCTTTCATAACGTAATGGACAAGATACTTTATGTCCCAAGTTTGTAGACGAGTAAGGAAAAGTTCTGCTTTCGTTATAACTTTATTAATACTGAGATATAATTTATTTGTTAACCATTATCTCGAATCAGTGATGGACTTGATTCATTCATTATCATTCACGAAAAGATAATGAACACATTGCGAGTTTTAAAGATCAAAGTTATGCTCTCTTTTAAAGATATTATTAATGAACTTAAATGTATTACCTTCTTGAAACAATATTTACTTTTTTTTTTCAACTAGTTTAAATAAAAAAAATTTAACTACCAATATACTACAGGGATTATTAATAAACACTATTCGATTAAATTAAACAAAAGAAGCACTCGTAAAAAAATCATGAGTAAAAAAAAAAAATTCTGTTATACAATTCATAAAAATACAAAGTAATTCATAATTGTTAAAAAAAGTATTTTTTGTAGAAGTTACTCAAAACACAAGTCTGTGATGTATCACGTATATTTTTTAAAGTATGCAAGACAGAAACAAAAGGAAACGAATCGTTAGGAATTTTCTTATTTTCCTAAAAATGATTGAGGATATCAGCAATTAAAAAAAATGAAAAAATAAAGAAATAAAAACGAATAAAATTTGTGATTCATGGAATTAAAAAAAAGCAATTGAACAAATGTTATGATAAGATAACATTCTTATTTTAACAGCTCAAAATATTCACTAAAGGATTTTCCATAAGAAAAAATATCTCAACTTAATGCTTTCCTTTTGTTTTTTTTATTTTTTATTTATTTATTTATGTATTTTGTAAAAAAAAAAAAAAAACAGTGTAAAATGTGATAGAATATAATTCAAAGATAATATGAATAGGACGAAATACCATTTATTAAAAAGTTTAAATGTGTACTTATTTCTTCCTCGAATTTAATAGTGTTCAGCAAATTCATCTTTAAACCCACGAAATATTCAGCAAAATACAAAATCCCTAGATTCACATATTTATCAAATAAATATTTTTTTTATATTCAAGTACATTAAAAACTATATATGTAACATTAAAAACATGTTGAATAAGTTTTCAAAACTTTTATTGATAATGCGTATAGCGATAAGATTGACATACAAGAAAGAATGTTAAAAAAAGTTTTTGAAAAAAAGCATGCAATTTTATGAGTTCAGAAATGACATATGAATACAGCATAAGTGATATCCCGTATCGGAATGACATGTCATATAATATATTTTCTTCTTTATTGCAATGGGCGATTTCTCTTTTCCGAAGCTCCCAAACTCGAGATTAGAAGAATGTTTTCTGAGTATCTAGATTCATTTATAGATTGCAGAGCATGATATTGGCATGTAAGAAGTTTGTTCCGTATCAGGTAAGTTCGGCACAAACTCCGTACATAGGTATTCCTTTTTATGGATATATTGATTGGAAAGTATCTTTACGGAAATGACTTCTTACATAGTGTAATGGACAAGATATTTTATATCCCATGTTTGTATACGAGTAAGGAAAATTTCTGCTTTCGTTATAACTTTATTAATACTGAGATGTTTTTATTTGTTACACATTATCTGGGGCCAGTGATGGATGAGATTCATCCATTATCATTCAGGAAAACATAATGAGGACGGCGCGAACTGTAAAAATCAAAGCTAGGCTTTTATTTTTTAAATTTAATCGTGGAAATTAAACATTTTACTATCTGGAATTAATTTTACTTTTACTATTTTTTTCAACTAGAATAAATAAATTATTTTAAATACCACTATACTACAGGGTTCATTAAAGAAAATTATTTGATTAAACTAAACTGGTCAAATTAATCAAAAGAAACAAATCATCTGAAAAAACAAACACCTGTAACATAATTAAAAAATCTGTGATGTACCATTTATACTTTTTAAAAAGTACACAAGGCGTAAACGAAAGGAAAGGAATCGTTGCGAATTCTCTAATTTTTTTAAAAAAGATTGAGAATATCAGCAATCCAAAATATGTGAAAGAAGATTAAAAACAATAATATGACTTATTCAATAATAATAAAAAAAACCTAATATGGTGGTAGGATAATATTCTTATTTTAGTGGCTCAAAATGTTCACTAAAAAAGTTTTCCAGAAGAAAAATCATTTTAACCTAATGCTTTTTTTTTCTTAGAAAAACTGTGTAAGATGTGATAGAGTGTAATTCAAAGAAAATATAAATAGGATGAAATCTTGTTTATTAAAATGTACTTTTTCGTAGAATTCAATAATGTTCTACAAATACATCAATAAACCAGGAAGTATTCAGCGAAATGCAAAATCTGTACATTCACGTATTTATCAAATAATTTTATTTTAAAAGTACATTACAAACTACATATGCAACCTTTTAAACATGTCGATTTAGTTTTTAAAACTTTTATTGATAATGTTAATCGCGATAGAATTTTGACACTATTAAAGATATTAAAAAAATAATAAAATGATTTTTGAATATAAATATGCAATTTTATGACTTCTGAAATCACATATGAATGTAGCATAAATGACATCCCATATCGGAATGACAAGTCGTTTAATATATCTTCTTCTTTAGTGAAATGGGCGATTGCACTGTTCCGAAACTTCCAAACTCGAGATTAGAAGAATGTTTTTCTGAGTACCTAGATATATATTTATAGATCACAGTGTATGACATTGGTTTGGTATGCAAGTAGTTTGTTCCGTAACAGCGTTGTTCGGCAAAAACGCCATACATAGGCTTTACTTTTATGTATATATTGATTGGAAAGTATCTTTACGAGAATGACTTCTTACGTATGATAATGGACAAGATACTTTATATCCCATGTTTGAAGACGAGTAAGGAAAAGTTCTTCTTTCGTTATAACTTTATCAATACTGAGATGTTTTTATTTGCTACTTATTATCTCGATTAAGCGATGGATGATATTTATCCATTATCATTCACGAAACGATAATGAGGACGTCGCGAGCTGTAAAGACTAAAGTTATGCTTTTATTTTTAAATATAATCATGAGAATAAAATATTGTACTATCTGGATTGAATTTTACTCTTACTATTTTTTTTTTCAACTAGCATAAATGTATACCTTCAAATACCAATATCCTATAGGAATTATTAAATAAAATTTTTTGATTAAGCTAAACTAGTTAAAATAAACACAAGAAACAAACCATCTGTAAAAACAAACATTTGTAATATAATTAAAAAAATACAAAGTAATTTCCAATTGTCAAAAAATATTTTTTGTAGAAAAGATTTCTACACTTTTGTCTGTAAAATTCTCTCAAAACACATTCTGTGATGTATCATTTATACTTTTTGGAAAGTACGCAATACGTAAACGAAAGAAACGAATCCTTAGAAATTTTCTAATTTTCCTAAAAAGTATTGAGAATATCAGCAATCCTAAATAAGTCAAAGAAAATAAATAATAAAAAATAAAAATAAAAAACATGATTTTGCGATAAAAGAAAAACGAAATTACTAAATATGATGGTAAGATCATTATATTATTTTATAGGCTCAAAATATTCACTAAAAAGTTTTCCAAAAGCAAAATCATCTCAACCTAATGCTTTAATGATTTTCTTTCAGGTGTTTTTTTTTTATAGAAAATCTGAGCAAGATGTGATAGAATATAGTTCAAAGAAATTATGAATATGATGAAATATCATATATTAAAATGCATAAATATGTACTGTTTCGTGGAATTCAATAATGTTCTACAAAGTCATCCATAAACCCACGAAGTAATACAAAATCTCTACATTCACTTATTTATCAAATAAGCTTTTTTTTATACTTATAAGTAAATTAAAAACTACATATGCAACTTTATAAACACGTGAAATTAGTTTTCAAAACTTTTATTGATAATGTGAATCGCGATAAGATATTGATACTATAAAATATATTTAAAAAATAATAAAATGTTTTTAAAAATAAACATGCAATTTTATGAGTTCTGAAATCACATATGAATGCAGGATAAATGACATCCCGTATCAAAAGGACATGTCATTTAATATACCTTCTTCTCCAGTGCAATGGGTGATGGCGTTGTTCCGAAACTTACAAACTCGAGATTAGAAAAATGTTTTTTGAGTACCTAGATTTATTTATAGATTGCGGCGCATGATATTGGCTTGCAAAAAGTTTCTTCCGTATCAGGTAAGTTCCGCACAAACTTCGTACTTGGGTTTTCCTTTAATGGATATATTGATTGGAAAGTATCTTTACGGAAATGGCTTCTTGCATAACAGTAACGGACAAGATACTTTATGTCCCAAGTTTGTAAACGAGTAAGGAAAAGTTCTGCTTTTGTTCTAACTTTATTAACACTGAGATGTTTTTATTCGTCACTTATTATCTCGAATCAGTGATGGATGAGATTCATCCGTTATCATTCAGGAAAAGATAATGAAGACATTGCGATCTGTAAAGATCAAAGATATGCTTTTATTTTTGAAATATAATCATGGACATTAAATACGTTAGTATCTGAAATTATTTTTACTTTTACTATTTGTTCCACTAGCATAAACAATTATTTTTAATAGTCATTATACTATAGGAAATATTAGTTAAAACTATCTGATTAAATTAATAGAATTACCAAATGTGATGGTATGACAGTATTCTTATTTTATTAGTCTCAAATTTTTTGACTAAAAGGATTTTTTAATAGAAAAATCATCTCAACATTATGCTTTCCTTTCGGGTTTTTTTTTTTAGAAATACTGCGTAAGATGTGACAGAATATAATTCAAAGAAATTATATGTAGGATAAAGTCTCATTTTAAAAAGTTATTAATATATACTTATTTATTCCTCGAATTGAATAAAGTTCTGCAAATTCATCTATAAAACCACGAGATATTTAGTGAAATAGAAAATCTCTACATTCATATATTTATTTAATAAGCTCTTTGTAATGTAAATGCATTAAAAACTACATATATAACTTTATAAACATATTGAATTAGTTTTCGAAACTCTTATTGATAATGTGAATCGAAATAAGACAAATTCCGTACATGAGCTTTCCTTTTATGGATATATTGATTGGGAAGTAACTTTACGGAAATGACTTCTTACATAACAGTAATGGACAAGATACTTTATGTCCCAAGTTTATAGACGAGTAAGGAAAAGTTCTGCTATCGTTATAACTTTATTAATACTGAGATGTTTTTATTTGTTACATATCATCTCGAATCTGTGATGGATGAGATTCATCCATTATCATTCACAAAAAGATAATGAGGACGTCGCCAGCTGTAAAGATCAAAGTTATGCTTCCTTTTTAAAATATAATAATGGAACTCAAATTTATTACTGTCTGGAAGCAATATTTATCTTTACTATATGTTCAAGTAGCAAAAAAAAAATTAATTTTTAATTGTCAATATACTATAGGAACTATTAATCAAAACTATCTGAAAAAATTAAGCAAATTACCAATTGTGATGGAAGGTTAATATTCTTATTTTAATGTCTGAAAATATTCTCCAAAAATATTTTCCAAAAGAAAAATCGTCTTAACGCAATGCTTTCGTTTCAAATGTTTTTTTAGAAAAACTGTCTAAAAATTCAAAAAAGTATAGTTTAAAGAAAATAGACATAGGATAAAATCGCATTTAAAAAAAGTATAAATAAGTGCTTATTTATTCCTCCAACTGGATAATATTCTGCAAATTCATCTATAAAACCACGAGATATTCAGTGAAATACAAAATCTCTACATTCATATATTTATTAAATAAGCAATGTAATGTAATGTAATTGCATTAAAAATTTCACATGCAACTTTATATACATGTCGAATTAGTTTTCAAAACTTTTTTTGATAATGTGAATCGCGATAAGACTTTGATATGATAAAAGATATTTAAAAAATAATAAAATGTTTCTGAAAATAAACATGCAATTTTATGAGTTCCAATATTGCATATGAATACAACATAAATGATATCTCGTATCGAAACGACATGTCATTTAGCATATCTTCTTCTTTAGTGCAATGGGTGATTGCACTGTTCCGAAACTTTCAAACTCGAGATTAGAAGAGTGTTTTTCTGAGTACCTAGATTTATTTATAGATTGCAGCGCATGATATTGGCATGCAAAAAGTTTGTTTCGCATCAGGTAAGTTCGGCACAAACTCCTACATACGCTTTTCTTTTATGGATATATTGATTAGAAAGTATCCTTAAAGAAATGACTTCTTACATACAGTATGAGACAAGATACTTTATATCGCGAGTTTGTAGATGAGTAAGAAAAAGTTCTGCTTTCGTTATAACTTTATTAATACTGAGATGTTTTTATTTATTACTTATTATCTCGAATAAGTGATGGATGAGATTCATCCATTATAATTCATAAAAAGATAATGAGGACATCTCGAGCAGTAAAGATCAAAAGCTATGCTTTTATTTTTAAATAGAATCATGGAAATTAAATACCGGGTGATCCAAGAGTCAGGACGAATTTTGAAATTGAATAATTTGAAAACGAATCAAGATACTTAGATATGGTTAGCACCAATCGGAAGGAAAAGAAACCGGGTTTTGTGTGGCAACAAAAAAATATAGTTCTGTTGGCGAAAAATGGCAACACCAGCAGCACTGAAAGACATCATCCGCCAAAATGTGTCTGCCATAACGCAAGAAATGCTATTAAATGCTGTGAATACTGTGGTGCCTAGTCTCTCAGCTGCACTTATGAATGATGGATAGAACATTTAACATTTACTGTTGTGCTAATTAACTTTAATTAAGCTGACTTGTAAGTTGTTAAAATTTTTTCATTTGTAAATCATCTTTTGATGCAATAAAACACTATAGCGCTATTTGTTGGTCGCCAACAAAACTATTTTTTTTTTCGTTGTTACACAAACCCGGTTTCTTCTCTATCCGTTCGCTGCAAACCGTATCTTTGTTTCTTGATTCGTTTTCTAATTATTCATTTTTAAAGTTCGGCCTGACTATTGGATCACCTGGGATATATTCCTATCTGGAATTAATTTTACTTTTACTATTTTTTTCAACTAGTATAAATATATAATTTTAATTACCAAAATACTATAGTGATTATTAAATAAAATTACTTGATTAAACTAAAGTAGCTAAATTAATCAAAAAGAAACAAATCATCTGTAAAAAACAAACATTTGTAATATAATTTTAAAAAAAACACAAAGTAATTCACAATTGTCAAAAAATCTTTTTGTAGAAATCTCTCAAAGCACAATTTGTGATGTATCGTGTAATTTTGAAAATTACGCAAGACGTAAACGAACGGAAACGAATCGTTAGAAATTTTCTAATTTATCTAAAAAGTATAGAGAGTATCATTAGCAATCCTAAATATGTTAAAGAAAATAAAATAAATAAAAATAAATAAATAATGTGATTCATTCAATTAAAAAAATTGCCAAATATGATGGTAGGATAATAAATTTAATGGGCCAAAATATTCGCTAAAAAAGTTTTCGAAAAGAAAAATCATCTTAACCTAATGCTTTCTTTTCAATTTTTTTTAAATAGGATGAAATATTATTTGTTAAAATATTTAAATATGTACTTTTTCTGCGAAATATTTTTTGGTCAATAATGTTCTACAAATTCATTCATAAGCCCACGAAGTATTCAGTGAAATACAAAATCTCTACATTCACGTATTTATCAAGTAAGCTTTTTTTTTTCTCATAAGTACATTAAAAACTACATATGCAACTTTATATACATATCTAATTAGTTTTCAAAACTTTTATTGATAATGTGAATCGCGATAAGATTTTCATACTATAAAAGATATATAAAAAAATAATAATCTTTTTTTTTTTTAAATAAGCGTGCAATTTTTTGAGTTCTGAAATCACATATAATTGCAGCATAAATGACATCCGGTATCGAAACGACATATCATTTTATATATCTTCTTCTTTAGTGCAATGAGTGTTTGTGCTGTTCCGAAACTTCCAAACTCGAGATTAGAAGAATGTTTCTCTGAATACCTAGATTTATTTATAGATTGAAGCTCATGATATTGGCATGTAAGAAGTTTGTTCAGTATCAGGTAAGTTCTGCACAAACTCCGTACATGGGCTTTCCTTTTATGGTTATATTGATTGGAAAGTATCTTTACGGAAATGACTTCTTACATAACAGTAATGGACAAGATACTTTATGTCCCAAGTTTATAGACGAGTAAGGAAAAGTTCTGCTATCGTTATAACTTTATTAATACTGAGATGTTTTTATTTGTTACATATCATCTCGAATCTGTAATGGATGAGATTCATCCTCTATCATTCACTAAATAATAATGAGGACGCCGCTAGCTTTAAAGATCAAAGTTATTTACTTTATTTTAACAATATTATTATGGAACTTAAATATATTACTATCTGGAACCAATATTTCTTTTACTATACGTTCAACTAGAATACATAATTGATTTTGAGTCATCAATATGCTATATTAACTATTAATTATAACTATCTGATCAAATAAAAAAACTGATAGTAGGATAATATTCTTATTTTAATGTATGAAAATATTCACTAAAAAGTTTTTCCAAAAGAAACATCCTCTCAACTTAATGCTTTCCTTTCGGGTTATCCCATTTATTAAAAAGTATAAAAATGTATTGATTTTTTCCGCCAATCGAATAGTGTTCTGCAAATTCATCTACTAGCCCACAAGATATTCAGCGAAATACAATATCGTACCGTTAACTACCGTAATCTACAGTTAAGTATTTTTCAAATAAGCTGTTTTTTATGTATGAGTAGATTAAAAAGTACATATGTAACTTCATAAAAATGTTGAATTAGTTTTCAAAACGTTTATTGATAATGTGAATCGCGATAAGATTTTCATTCTATAAAGGGTATTAAAAAAATAATAAAATGTTTTTTTGAAAATAAATATGCAATTTTATGAGTTCAGAAATCACACATGAATACAGCATAAACGACATCCCGTATCAAAACCACATGTCATTTAATATATCTTCTTTTTTAGTGCAGTGGGCGATTGCACTGCTGTGATACTTCCAAACTCGAGATTAGAAGAATATTTTTTTGAGTAAATAGAATTATTTATAGATTGCATCGCTTGATATTGGCATGCAAGAAGTTTCTTCCGTATGAGGTAAGTTCAGAACAAACTCCGTACACGGGCTTTCCTTTTATGGATATATTGATTAAAAAGTATCTTTACGGAAATGACTTCTTACATAACAGTAATGGACAAGATACTTTATGTCCCAAGTTTGTAGACGAGTAAGGAAAAGTTCTGCTTTCGTTATAACTTTATTAATACTGAGGTATTTTTATTTTTTACGCATTATCTCGAATCGGTGATGGATGAGATTCATCCATTATCATTCGCTTGAAGATAATGAGGATGTCGCAATCTGTAAAGATAAAAGTTAAGCTTTCTTTTTTTTTAAATATAATTATGAAACTTAAATATAATGCTATCTGGAACCAACATTTACTTTTTCTATTTCTGTTCAACTAGCATAAATAAATAATTTTAAATACCAATATACAATAGGTATTATTATTTATGACTTACTGATTAAATTAAACAAAAATTGCACTTTTGAATAAAAACAAATTTCTGTGATATAACTCTTAAAAATACAAAATATTTCATAATTACAAAAAAAATTATTTTTAGGTGAAGTCACTCAAAACACAAGTCTGTGATGTATCATTTATATTTTTTAAATAAGTATGCAAGACGTAAACGAAAGCAAACGAATCGTTAGAAATTTTCTGATTTTTCATGAAAAATAATGAGAATAACAACAATTCTTTCAAACACAACTATAAAAGTTAGATTATTTTAGTGTGCGAGCAATTTTTTTGTTTTTTTTACATTAAGTTTCGGGGAAAATCAAACGAACTTTCGATGTAAATTTAAAGTAAAGTTTTGTTCTTTTTGGAATGCGCTTTATTGAAAAATAGTTACTCTGTCTTCAGTTTTCAGGTGTTTTTTAAAAGAAGCTATTATTGTTAACATGATTTATGACAATGAAATTATTGGCAGTAATAACTGTTCATTCTTTGTAACGATGCATGTCAAAGCAGCAAGATATACCTGTCTAAAATATATCGATGGAATTTATATCAGATTTCAGTAGCATAAAATTGTATTATTTTTTTAAAATCTAAAATTGCATAAATATTTATTTATTTTTCTTTTCGGAAGGATTTTTTTTCAGTGGGTGTTTACATAGCTTTTTAGAACATGATTAAGGGAAAAAAATTAGTAATAGTCTTCGAAGCCTCCTTTTTTTATTTATTTATTTCGTAGTAGTTATAATTGAATACCTCCATAATATGTAGAAACTTATTTCCCTAGTTAACATCTTCCTTTACTTTTTCTAATTAGTTAAATATATTCATAGATACATTATATACTGAGCAATGCGTTTTTTTAAACTACACTCTTAAAATTTTGCAGCATTCTGTCCAGTCATTTAACAGTTTTATAAAAACACGGTTTCATAATAGTTATTTAACTACATTCGTATCGTAAAATGGGCAATAATATGGCCAGAATAACTTAAAATGACGTTTGTGTAACCGTTTTTGATAAAAAGGGTCATATGACTGGACAGAATGCTGCAAAATTTAACAGTGTAGAATTTTTTTATGTGCAAAATGAATTTGTAAAATATTTTTTATATAAAATAAAACTTAAACTACTGGTGTTAGCCTTTTTTATATTCTCCACTAAAATAAAGTCTGTGCAATAATTTTCAAAATATTACAGTAATGGTAAATTAATAAAAGTGTTTGAGGTAAGAGGCATTCCTTTTAAAAATACTAACTATACAAAGAAATGAAGTAAGATATAGTTCAAGATAATCTCGATATTAAAGTTTCTACATCTATAAAACAATGTTTTCGTTGAATAACCTATATACAGGGTGAGTCATAAATATCGAAACAATAGGCTATCTCCTCAAATATTGCCCCTAGACCCATACTTCCAATTGCAAAAATTCCTAAAAAAAGGTGAAATTTCTGATAAGATAAGTTGCAACTCCATGGGGGGGGGGGTCTATTTGAAAAAATACGAAAATTAAGTTTTTATATGGCCCCCGCAGGGAAAAATTCCCAATTAGGAAATTATTCTTTATCCATTCCTAAATTGAACAAAACAAATTTCATCACCGTATCTAAAAACCCCACAGAGATATTAAATCTCAAAATCCTCAAAAATTCCTGACTTACATCACTTTTCCCTGCCTCTAAACGGTGTTTTCTTCACTCAGTTTCAACGCTAGTTAGGGAACATTCACAAATTGCAATTTAATAAAAATCGGTTTAAGATAGCGCTTTTTCTTTGGACATAAAATAGCAGCGTATAGTTTTTACGTTAAATTTGTATACCAGACGTCTGCCTGAGTCAAAATATCTAGGTCAGGTCCCAAATTGACCCATAGGGGAAACAGTTCGGCGTAGACTGAAAAAAATATCAACATCATAACTCGAACCGGTCTGGAAAATAGTTTAAATCATAGCTCGGTTCAGTCGCAAATTTCTACATAGTTTTTTACTTCGGCATGGGAAAAAATTGTTTCATATGGAGGTGTTCTGACTAAAAAATTCTTTTATAGATTTTCGTTTTTTATATTTATACTTTTTATTATAAAAGAAGCGCCAAAGGCTGTAATATATTTATTTTATGAATGAATCTCTATTTATATGTAAATGTTTTACTTATATTTTAATATCGTTAATCCATATCCAATGCGTTAGAGACTTTGAAAAATGTTATACAGTAAAACTTTTTAAGACGGAATCACATAGGAAAGAAAAAATACTTTATAGACAAATGCCCTCCATAGAAGATGTAATTGAAGCTTATTTTTTCCTCAGGTACTATTGTATTTATTTTGTGTGCATCAACATATTTTTCGTTTAAGACAGAATTCCGTCATAGGCAGAATTTTTTTTCACTGGTTTTATTGTATTTAATTTTTTTAGCCTTTGAATAATCTATTTAAGAAAAATGAATTTTAAAGTTTTTTTCTTTTTTTTTCTTTTTTCTTTCTTTTTCTTATTTTTGTGATTTTAATATGGATTTTGTCGAGACCGGGTTTGAAAATTTTATCCACTGTGTACCTAAGTTGAAGGAAGCATCCCCCTCCCTTTTGAAAAGTACGCTAGGCCTGGCCTGGCGAGTCTTCAGAAAAAAATAACATCTCGATCTTAGCCCTACCAGGGCCCAGAATACGGATTTTTGAACATCCTCTGGAGGACGGTATAAAGCCTGAAGTTGTCAGAGCTAAATTTAAAAAGAAAAAAAGGCTTAATCTGCATCTTAGAAAAAGCATTTTTTTAAATAACTGACGGAAATTTAAACAATACACTTCGTTTTTCTGCGTAATGATTTTTTCCCTTCTATTTATTGCCTTTAAGTTATTAAATAGTAAGAATTTTTAAAGGAAAAAGAACTTGAAACACGTCATTTTTCATTTTTCTACATTAGTTTTGTTTTAGCAAATTTGAAAAAATGTTTACTTTTGAAAAAATGTTTGCTTTTGAAAATATGATTTTTTAAAAAGTTTAATAGTTTTAAAATTAATATAAAAAAACCTTGGAACAAAACTATAATCAGATTATCATCTTTAATTAAATGGAAAGAAATTGAAATCCGATAAATAATGTTACGATTTATAACGATTTTTGATTGTCCCATTTAAACCGGTACTAACCACATGAAACTTTTATAAATTGTATGAGAAATTTAAAGATGTGATTTTCTTAGTTAATTACAAAACTAACCATCACAAAAAAAAAAAAAAAAAAAAAAAAAAATTCTAACTCAAAAAATAGATTTTTTACGCGTTTCCTAGAACTGTTAAAGTAACATTGTTTTCTGAATTGCGCGCATTTCAATTTGTGTCTAATCCCTTAAAACCTGATGAATTTTTTAAACGGCTATAACTTTGCGAATTTTGGAGATATGACGATACAACTTTTTTGTGTTTTATTCAGGACTGAATAAGGAAAGTTTTCCTAATTGTAATTTTTGTCCTACGGGGGCCGTATAAAAATTTACTTTTCGTAACTTTTCAACTAGACCCCTCATGGAGTCGCAATTTGTCTTATCAAAAATTTCACATTTTTTTATGAATTTTTGCAATCGGAAGTATGGGTCTAAAACCAATATTTAAGGAGATAGCCTATTGTTTCGATATTTATGACTCACCCTGTATATGTAGTGACACCAGTTAGAATGTGAACTACAAACAAAGCGACTTCTTAATTCAGGCTGTAGAAGTACAGCATCTTTGTCTTACATAATAAATTTGACAGACCTACACTTCCAATTGTGAAAAGAAGAAAGAGGTAATCCAGATGCTGTTTATTGCCGATCAGGTGCATCGGGCAAATCGAAAGATGCCATGTTTTGATTACATGCTTATTTTGTTAAAATTTAACATAATCTGTAATAGTACCTTTCACAATATTGAAGACTAGTTAGATTTCCAAATTAAAAACAGACTGAACTCATTCCTAAACATCTTCGATTTATTTTATTTTTTCTACATTTCAGAAATGTAAACCCAAATAATTTTTTAGAAAAACATCCATTTTTTTGTTTTTTTTTTTAAATTAAACAATTACAGGTTTTAAAAATTATGCACAAAACATTAAAATATAAACATTTAGTTACAACCGAAATCTTTTTATTAAAGGAATAACCAAAAGGCATACCGAAGAGAAACAAATAATATCCTAATACCCTGTCCTTACTCCAAGTTTTCAGGTTAATTATTTTTGTTCACCTCTGTTATTTGGCTAACACCATCAAACCCTAATTAGTTTGTATTAAAATTCTAACAATGATAGAACTTTGCCTATAAGAAATCCATGGTAATTTGCACAAAAATGTAATTATCCTCAAGGACGGATTTCATGAACGTGCATGCGTGATCAATCGATGTTGAAAACTCATAAGCACTTAATATTCGTATTAATGAAGACGCATTGATCTTACATTGTTACATTTTCTATACATACAATCTTTGATGTAGTTAAATTAATGCTGTTCCGAACATTAAAAGAAGATTTGTGCTCAAATTAGTATGTGGCCTAATTTTGTGAAGTTGGAGGTCATGTTCAGAATTTAATATTTTGTAATACATATATTGGATAAAAAAAAATCTACAATTAATATTAATAGCGAAAAGGCTTAAGAATATTCGGAGGGCATGCATTTTTAATTGATTAATTTCATTTTACTTTCCCTTTACTTTGTAGTATATGGTAAGTCTTGCAATCGTTTTAAACTCATAAAAATATGACGGATTTAAAATGGAGATTTCGAAAAACATATTTTTAGAAACAAAAATTGCCGTCCGTTAATTTCTTTGGGAGTGTGTGTGTTAGTATGTCCGTCCGATTGTTTGCAAACGCTCTATCTCCCGAAAAGTTTGAGATAGAGACTTAAAATTTGGTGTGTATTTAGTATTTAATGATGGAAAGAAATTTATTGAATGTCAATAGCCTTAATTAACCGGAACTATTTTTTTGGACTCTGAAATATTTGGTTTAATGTAAGCCATATAATAATTTTCTATTTTTTTTTTATTTTAATTAGTGACTGTAAAAGACAATAAAAAAAATTTGCATAAAAAATTGGAATTAACCGCATAATTAATTGTCGAGATATTTATAATTCTATTTTTCAAACTCTTCGATTTTTCATGACCTTGTATTTCACTCAAATTTCAATTCAAGTATATATTTTAATTGGAAATGAGACACTTCGTCCAAGTCAGTAAACGGTTAGATAATAGGTTTATCATTTTTGGAATTAAAAGGATGTTTTTTGCTACTTGATTAATATGTCGACCAAAAAACTATCGCCAAATTATAAGATTAAATGCCAATAAAGGCTTATCATAACTGTCACATTCACTTGACGTTAAATACGTTACATGTGTCTCTATATAATAACAAATTTTTAATTTGACGTTTTATTTATATATTTAATTATCTTTTACTAATTTATTTGTTTTTTCATTATTTAAAATAAAAATTATGCCAATTTGTTTAATTTACGAGTAGTTTGGTTATTTATATAATTAGTCGAAATGGGTCGATAGGATAATCAAGCAGTACCCGCAAATCCGTAATAGAGCATTACTATGTATAAAAACTATTTAAATATACATTTAAATTTTAATTTGGAATTGCAACGTGTTTTATTTTCATATTTTATAGTATGCATATAGATGATGGGTAACTATTACGGTGTTTACTAACAACTAGTTTCAAATTGCATTTAACAAAGTAAATTACTAAATAAGATAGTCTTCATGGCCCTATTTATCAAAAGATCAAAAATCTAGGCTTATACTGTAAATAATTTATTTCACGATAATATTAAATTAAAATGTTTCTGTCTTTATAATTTTAATTTCTAAGTGGGAGAGAAAAAAGACAAAGTAACAACTTCCCGCTAATGTTGGAAAACAAATTCAATATTTTTGGAATTCATATAATTTTACTACAAAAATGTTACAATTTACGGCTATTTACACAAAAACATGCACATATGTATATAGTAGTATTTCTGTACATCCTCCTTAGTAAGTTCTTCCCAGTACTTCTAGCATTTATCGATCACACTCAGTTTAGTTACCGAATATTTTTCTGTATCTGTACATTAACGATAAACTCTATGTACTGCATAATCTGTAGAAAATAAGTAGTGCATCGAAAAGATCCATATCAACATCATTATGTTTAAAATATCGTAATATCACTAAAAATCTTTTGTGTTATCGTGTGGAGCTGTGTTTACTATTTCGAGAAATTATACACACTGTGGAATTTCACGGTGGAATTTCACGGAAGTTTAGAACTGTATATTAGAGATGAAAATAAACTTCCAGCAATTATCGATCGCAGTTTTGTTAACGAATGGTTTTAGTACGTGTAAAAAACCCATAAATTCTGCGCACTCTATAACCGGTAGAGAACGTGTAGTACATTGCAAAGATCAATATCAATTTAATTATGATTAAAACATCGCAATATATTAAAATGCAGGGAAAATAATTTTTTTTCATTGATCATAATATAATGGAATTATTTTATGTGGCACAATAACTAAATATTCTTCATACTTAATTTCTGAACGCGAAAATTTTCATTAAACTTTAATAACTTATGAAAATTACATGGCATTCCAGGCATATCTATGAAATCTTGATCACGCCAGAGGCAAACAAAACAAAATCGCAAACACTTTTGAAGTATGTTGGAAAATGTTAAAATGATTATTTGGGATATTAGTTATTTTGCTTCCACGGTAAACATGTACGTGAGTTGTGGTTTAAAGTTCTCCAAATATACGCATTCCAGCAACGAGATACATCAGCAAGATCCCGCAAGAAATATAGTGACGCAAAGCCAAATCCATGAAATATTTGCTGAGATATAACATTTTTAAATCTGGTGTAGGAACGATTTGGGATGACAGAATAGAAAAATCCTTTTGGCTTTTGAAACAGAAGAACATCTGCTCATACCTCTCAACAATAATGGCAGCGTCGGCTTGTGTCGTTTATTTCACAGATTCCTCTTTAAATTTAAAATTTTTAAATGTAAATATAGTATTTATCTTGCATCTAGATTTATTAAAGGATTATTACGATAAACGCTAGATCTATTATCTAGCGTGTATACACTGTGTACCAGAATTATTAGGAAAACAATAAGGGGAGGTAAGGAACATCACAAGAATTCAGAATTGCACAAAAATACAAGGTCGGAGTGACAAAACAAAACAGGAGAATGGCAGGATACGTATATGAAGATGAAAAGTATATTAAAACATGTTTATTAGCATGTTTATTATCTTAGTACAGCAAACAATTATGAAAAAATAACATTAAAGAGACAACGACCGTTATCAAAGAGGCTGTCCGAAATTATGACCCTCGGCCATGATGCATGGAAGCGCATCTTTAGCGTATTTAAGATCTAATGTACTTGAAAATACCAGGAGTGTCCCGGACTTCCTTAGCAGCTGCCATGATGCGTGCAACATGTTCCTCAGCACTTTATAGCATTGTCCGTGAATTTTTGCAGCTTTAAGAATGATAAAAATCTTTCTTCCTTTTTCTGGTCTTTCTTTCTTGTATTTTGTGTTGTCCGTGCCACGCCAGGAAGTCGTTTTCGACCGTGGGTTACTACGCAAATCTGAATCCTTATGATGCAACTTACATTCCCTTAATGTTTATCCCAATAATCCTGTGACATCCTGTAATTACTAAAAACAAGTTGCGTCAGGTTTGTAAGTTTTATTATATTGAAGTATTTCTTATCTTAGAGATTAAAGTAACCTATTTAAGAATTACACAGTAGTGGGGAAATAATGATTTCAAAAGAGATCACGTAAAAATGAGAAAAATTTAATGGACATCTCTGAAATAGTATATAAAATTGTTTCTCTTGATTTAAGGAATATAAAATCCTTTCAAAATCATAAATAATGGTTTGAGCAAACAAAATTATATTCCATAGCCATATTTGTATCCTATTCTATATTTCTTTATTTACAATTTTAAATAATTTATTCTTCAAATTGAAATAATCCAAGAAAGACATTTTTGCATACATTGAATATTAACAAATGAAAACAAACATTTAAGTTATAAATACTTCCTTTTTAATACGAATTGTTCCAATGGCATATACAATTTAAATAAAAAATATTCGTTTAATATCAATTCTATTTTTGAAATAGAAAGCAGCAATCTAATAAAAAATACTTCGCTTATAATTTATGACAAAGTGCAGCAGTTGAATCATACAACAATACAAATGATGCATGAAAATTAATGCATATTAGTTCTTAAATTCCATAAATGTAACATATTTTTCCCTTCTTTGCAGTTTTCACATATAATGTGCAAAAATTTAGAAAGCCATTATCTAAATGCTTCCTGTCTTTATATGGAACTTTGCCGCGCGAAACGAGATGCATTAAAAAGATTAACTGCTGACATTAAAATACTTAAAGAATATAAGACATAATTTAAATAACATGGTATAGATCGCTTTTTTGTTGCTTGGAAGAAAAATGTTTTAAAACGTTTTCATCTTTATATAGGCATGATAAAAGTACCAATTTTATTTTTCGTGGTTTTTTAAGATGAAAGTTTTAATACCAGAAAACATTTATTTGGCATGCATAAAATTATCATTTAAATATTTTATTGATATAATTATCCTATGTATTTGAAAATTACCTCTGTCTGTTATTACTGTATTTTGGTGAATGTGAAATTATGCGAATGTAAAAAAGTAATTAAAACTAGTTAAACGATCTAATTTCCTCATTTACTCAAAGTTTCTTTTAATGGAATTTGAGAAATTTTTCTTGTGAGTAATTTAAATACACTAAAATAAAAATTAATTTCATAAGTTATCATACACCTAAATGAAGTTTATTTTTATATTTTAACCTTCTAATATGTTTTTATCTTAGGGCCTTGTTCTCAACTATCATTTGACCCTTTTTCGTTCCTTATAATAACAACCTTAAATATTTTTCAAATCACAAGGTTTTACTTGTAACAACTTTTTAAGTCCATCAGCTACTACATGATCCAAAATAATAATAATATTAATAATAATAACAAAACTAGATCTCAGTTATCATGAATTTTGAATAGTAATCTTCAGCTTCAAGTTTAGGCGCAGGCTATTAAAAAGCCAGTCCGACTCTCTTACAATTTTATTTAACATTGTTCTACGGTTACTCTTGAGCTTTATAGACTATTAAAATTTCCGCATAACCAAATTACATTCTTGTTTAGAACTTAGCCACATAGTACCAATAAATACCTTCTTGAAGTTTTTACCTTAAATGGTCAGTTAATAAATTCCCCTTTTTAATCCAATCTTTTAAAACCTTTTTTTCTATTCAAGCATTCCAGTTTTCCTAGATCACAGTTAAGAACCCAGGGCCCGGTATGGGGACCCTTAAACTTTTTGTTCGGCATGCATTTTCAATCCTCTAATCGTGTCACTTTTTTAATTTATAACTTTAAAGTTGAGTCTTAGACTTCTCTCTGCTGGCTTATACCCACATATGTTTATAAGGCTCTTTTTTCAGTATTTCTCCCCTCATTTATTTGGACACTTCTTTAAAATTTCATTCTTATAATTAATTTATATCCCATGCTCTTAATTTATATTAATTGAATAATAAAAGTTCCAACTAATGTATCTTTTATCATGTTTTCATCATAGAAACTGTTCCCAACCTTTTAGGTCCTCTATTATAGCCTCGTTAAAATAGTCCAATTTAAAAACTTTTTATAGCAACTTCTTTGGTCCTCCAGCCACCACGTGGTCTATAAAAATGTTTCTCGGACTTCAGCTACCACCAATTTTTAATATTAATCGTCTTCTCGGGACGCTTAGTATAACTTATATTAAAAAAAATCTTATACTCATGCGATTTTCTTTAGTACAGTTCTGGCGTTCTCCATCTACTTTATACCTTAAAATATTTTTGTTATATTTCAATTACCAATTTTTTCCTATATTAATTTTCTTTTGCAGCATCAACTTACATTACTCACTACAACCGTACGTTAAGAACGCAATATAGTTAAAGGTATGTGGTTAACTTTACAATGGAAGGATTCATTCATAAATTATCGTGTTGATGATAAAGGTAATTCGTTAACTTTAGGGTATGTGGGGAGATGGGGGGGGGGGGGGTGGCACTTCCCCACAGCTTGAATCGCATTCTTTTTTGGGGTTCTCTGTTAAAGGAAATTGGAAACGGAAATTGACTTATACAGCTTAGATTACGATTCAGCTACTTTCTGCTTTATGTCGCCGTAGTTCTAAATTAAAAACATTTTCAAACATTAATAGAGCATTCTTTTCTGGGATTCTACGAGTCCAGTTTAAACAGGAATTCGTATATTTAATTAGCTTACGATTGTTTTACGGATTTTAGTTCCAGTTTCCACACTCAGCAATCGCATCTTTGATTCTACAAGTCTATAAGTACTATAAATTTTGACTTATTCAACTTAATTTTAGATTGTCTCCGACGCGTGTGAAGCACGCTGCTAAGTCAGCACATTGCAGGCTCATTTGAAAACAGGTTCATAGGTAATACAAGATGATGTTGCCAAAGTCATTGGGTCCTAACTCTAAGTTCATTTGAAACTCTCTATATTGCCGGGACTTGAATTTTATTTAAAATTATCATAACAGGCCCAGATGACAACGTTCGGGTCAGCTAACAAATGATAAAAGTATTCTTTTATTTTATATATTACTATATAAGTATACTACGGGCCTAAAAAAGACAATTATCGCCGCCAATAAAAATTACCTAAAACAATATCCATTTATTCTTTAATATTTTAAATGTTTCATAATTTAATCTCAAATTACTCACTATTTCACTAGTATTATATATTTTACTAGTTCGAATGATTCACTATTACAATCAATTCAATCAAAAACATTTTTTTTTTATAAATTGTAAAATTTTATGAAACATTTCTTCTGTTGGACAAAAAGCGTATTCCTAAGCCATTTTGTTTAAACTGTAAAATTGTTCGAAATTGGTTTACTAGAATAAATGCAACTGCTAAAAACTACCAGTTTTTTTGTAAAAAAAAATAATACTAAATAAGTAAACACTACTTTTGAATGTAAATGAGGTCCTAGAGAAACATTTACATGTAAAAACATAGTTTTGTGTGGTATTTTATTCAAAATATCTAATTACATCTGATTTAGCAGACAGCCCTTTGAGAAAGGTTCTTTCATTTATTGTGATTTCACAAACATTGAGACATACATTTTAGTCTCATATCGGCATGATTACTACTAAAGCCACCGCAAGTAGGATGTCCAGGTTGCAGTGGCAAACTGCATTAATACCATATATGTTTTTTGAAAGACGTTTGTCTTAATAATGGCGTGAGTTGTCACTATATCCTCAATACAATAGTTTTTCTACATTTCTTATCATTAATCAGAATTAAATAGGAGAGTAAATGGTACTCACCCGATGAATTCTTCTTCATTGAAGTATCCAACAATTAAATCCACCATAGGGGAAGGGAACCGGGCATATTCACATTTTGATCTATACACTGCACTAATTCATCTTGATAAAGACGTATAATATTATTATATGGTAAGTGTAAAACACACACACAAATTATTGTATACACACTTCTTCATTTTCTACTTTAATTTTCACACGCGAGAAAAACAAACACAGCAAAAAGGATAGTGCTCACATCAAGCTACAAAACAGAGAACAGAATGAATTTAAATCGATACATACATAAATCATAATATAGAAACAATTATTAATAAAAAAGAGTCATTTTGAAAGTTTTGACAGTTTTTGTAAACCTGTAATTGTTCGCTCGTAATCACTGTTTCCAAGGTCACTCTAACGAGCACTTAACTTTATTTATGATGCCATGATAATTGTCATTTGTTGCACAACGGAGGAAATTATTTACGAATTGCGCAATGTTTCTATCAACTCCTCCTTAATTTCTGAAGTTGTGTTGTCACTCAGATGCAAGTTCTTCCTGTGAATTTCAAAAAGAGGTTTTGGCAGGGGTTTTGTGAATAAGTCAGCTATCATTATTTTGGTTGGGCAATATACGAGTTTTATTATGCCATCTTGTTTCAGTTGTTTTATGAGATGATATCTAAGTTCTATGTGCTTTGTTTTACTTGAATGTTTTTCAAGCTCTATCATTTTGATAGCCGACTGATTATCCTCGAAGAGTTCTATAGGATATGTTTGTGAGATATTGAGTTCTTCAAGTAAATTCACCAGCCATTTGACTTGATTAGCTGCATTAGCTGCTGAGATGTACTCAGCTTCGGCAGAAGATAAAGCTATGCAGGATTGTTTTTTAGTTGACCAAAGTATGGGATTTTTACCTAGCAAATATACATTACCACTTGTCGATTTTCTTGATTCTGTGTCTCCACCCCAATCAGCGTCCGCGTAGACTTCTAGCGTTGGTTTTGAATTTCCATCTATAACTAGATTAAAGGTTTTTGTTGTCTTAAGATACCTCATGACCCGCTTTACACAGTTCCAATCTTTCATTCTTGGCTTTTCGTTCCTTCGGCTTAAGATGTTGACAGCTGCACAAATGTCAGGTCTGCTCACTGTGGCAAGATATAAGAGTGCACCTATGGCTTGTCTGTACTGTGTGTTGTTTGGTAAAATATTGTCATCATCTTTAAAGTGAGTGTAATTTGTTTCCATGGGTGTACTACATGGTTTTGCTTCTTGTAAATTGAATTTATTAATTAACTCTTCAATTTTTGAAGTTTGGTTAATTAAGTAGCTTTTGTTTACCTTTCGAATGTTCATGGATAAATAATTGCTTACGTCCCCTAAATTCTTTAATTCATACTCTTTATTTAAGTTCGCGATTATTTCCTCAATGGTTTCGTCTTTCCCTGCAATTAAGAGGTCATCGACGTATGTTATTATATAGGTTGTTTCATTATTCCTTTTCTGTGTAAAAAGACATGTGTCAATTTTACTTTGAATGAAATTCATGTTTTTTAGTGTTTCTGTTATTTTATTATGCCACGCTCTCGCGGCTTGCTTAAGTCCGTAGATTGCCTTATTTAATTTACAAACTTTGGTTTCCTGGTTTGGTTCAACGAATCCTTCCGGCTGCGACATGTATATCTCCTCATCAAGTTCCCCATGTAAGAACGCGGTGTTAATATCTATATGCTTAACATTTAAGTTTTGGTGCAATGCCGCTATTAATAATGCTCTTATCGTAGTATACGATACGACCGGTGCGTAGGTTTCGTCGTAATCCTCTCCGAACTTTTGCGTATATCCTTTAGCTACTAAACGTGCCTTATATTTTTGGATTTTTCCGGTATTGTCACGCTTTAATTTGTAAGTCCATTTACAACCTATTATTCTCTTATTCGGTGGAGGATCTACAATTGACCATGTTTTATTTTTTCTTAAAGAATTCATTTCGCTCTCCATGGCTTCTATCCAATTCTGTTTTACCGGAGAGTTTTCCATTAATTTAACTTCCTTATAATCCTTTGGTTCATTAATTTTGTCGTCTTTGACAATATATATAAGCCTATCAGGAGGTACGCCTTTATTTATTCTATCTGAGCTCCTTAGTTCCACAATTTGTTGTTGAGACGCAGATGGTGTTATTTTTCCGTTCGAAATTTCTATCTCCACGAGATTTTTACAATTGCGTTTTTCGTCTTCATTTTGTTTTTGTTCAATTTCAGGCTTATCATTTACGTATTTGAATTTATTTTCAAGAAATTTTACCGTTCTCGCGATTTTTATTTCATTTCCTCCTACATATATGCGGTATCCCTTAGATTCATTGTCGTATCCCACAAAAATACCTTCAACAGCTTTATTATCTAATTTTTGTCTTCTGGCTTTATCAATATAAGCGAAGGCTTTGCAGCCAAATACTTAAACGTAACTTAAGTTTGGCTGTCTTTCTGTCCATAATTCATAAGGCGTTTTTGCATTAGCTTTTGTAGGCAGTCTATTTTGTAGGTGGTTTGCCGTACAGATTGCTTCCCCCCAGAACTTTAAAGGTAGATTTGATTCATTTAACATTGTCCTAGCCATCTCAACTAACGACCTATTTTTCCGTTCAGCCACCCCATTTTGACTTGCGCAATATGGGACTGTATGTTGATGTTTTATCCCATTTGATTTGAGATAATTCTCAATTTCATCTGATGTAAATTCTCCCCCATTATCCGTTCTTATTTCTTTCGGTTTTTCACCAAATTTGTTGCTTATCAGCGCAATGAACTCTTTGAGTTTTTCATAGACTTCACTTTTTCTTTTCAATAGATAGATTATTGTGAATCGCGAGTAGTCATCAATAAAAGTCAAGAAATATGATTTCCCCCCAATCGTGGGTGTCTGAAAAGATCCACAAACATCCGAGTGAATAAGTTGAAGCCTTTTACTTGCTCTATACTGAGCAACTTTCGGATAGGGTTCATCAGTTAATTTCGCCTTAATACACGGTTCGCAATCTATATTATGTTTACAATTGTTTATCTGGATACCTCTTACTAATTCCTTTTGTGTAATTTCTTTAATCGATGTTAGATTTCTGTGTCCTAACCTTCTATGCCATAGTTCTAGACAATTTTTATTGTTGCACGTTTGTGTAATGTTCGCGTGGTTTTTGTTAGCCAACTGGACTTCATAGAGGTTATTTACCTTTTGTGCTTCTAAGCAGATTTCTCCGTTAAGTTTGAAAGAGCATCGGTCATTTTTAAATACAATCTCACATCCGTTTTGGGTTGTTTTGCTGACTGATAGTAAATTCGTTTCGATTTCAGGTACTAGAAGTACATCTTTAAGTGTTATTTTATGAATTTTATTATCCGATGTCAGCGTATTTAAATTTACATCGCCTGAACCGTAAGCGATAAGTTTTTTTCCGTTTGCGATAGTCACGTTTGTTTTTTCCCTCGATTTTATCTCTGTAAACATTGATTCAGAGGATGCAATGTGACTTGAGCTACCACTATCCACAATGAATGTTTTATTTTCTATCCCTTGTGTTATAAATGCATAATCTTTGTTTTCGCTGTTTCTCCATGTATTGTTTTTTCCTTCATAGCGATTAAACCTGTTATACGATTCCGATGCTTGTTCATTCTTAAAATTGTTTTCACCCCTTTGAAAAACGAGTGATGTAGAATAGTGTTTTTTGTAATTTTTGTTGTGTTGATTTTGTTGTGTTGTGTGTGTTTTGTTTTTATTGTGCCAACATTCTTGTGTGTTATGGCTTCTCATTTTACAAATCGAACAATATTTTGATTCTTTTTTAGCTGGAAACTTTTTCTGAGCTTTAAAAGCTTTCGCTGTATTATCAATACTTTCATAGTTTTCATTTCGACGATTAAACTCGTCAATCAGCTTATTTTTAATATATGACGGAGTTAATTGTGCTTCTTCTTTACTTTCGAGAGCAGTAATTAAATTATCATAAGACTGGGGCAGAGAGCACAGGAGGAGCGCGGAAATGTGGTGATTATCAATTATTTCGCCTATAGCTGCCAAATGATCAACGAGCTCCATTATTTTTGTAATATGATTTATCATATTTCCATTTTCTGCTAATTTTATACTATATAACTTTCTAAGGAGAAACAATTTGCTTGTGAGGTTTGATCTTTCATGGATTTCTTTTAATGCATCCCATGTTTGTCTAGCAGTTTGTAGGTTCTTAACGTGGGTTATCTGTGAATCATCGATAGTTAGATTTATCAATGCCCGGGCCTTCCTATCATTTTTGGACCATTGATCGGTCAAAGGGGTCGGTGGATTATCGGTTATTACATGGAACAGCTCTTCTTTAGTTAAGAGCATTTCAATTTTAAATTTCCATGTACTGTAATTCGTTGCTGTCAATTTTTCAATTGAATAATTGTCTTTTAAAGTGGCCATTCTAATCTTATATTTTTATTTGTTTTTTTTTTTTATTCGATATTTTTTATTTGTGTGAAATTAGTATATCACTATGTTATCAAATTGATATATCTTTTTAGATCGTTCTCATAATCATTGAAAGACGTTTGTCTTAATAATGGCGTGAGTTGTCACTATATCCTCAATACAATAGTTTTTCTACATTTCTTATCATTAATCAGAATTAAATAGGAGAGTAAATGGTACTCACCCGATGAATTCTTCTTCATTGAAGTATCCAACAATTAAATCCACCATAGGGGAAGGGAACCGGGCATATTCACATTTTGATCTATACACTGCACTAATTCATCTTGATAAAGACGTATAATATTATTATATGGTAAGTGTAAAACACACACACAAATTATTGTATACACACTTCTTCATTTTCTACTTTAATTTTCACACGCGAGAAAAACAAACACAGCAAAAAGGATAGTGCTCACATCAAGCTACAAAACAGAGAACAGAATGAATTTAAATCGATACATACATAAATCATAATATAGAAACAATTATTAATAAAAAAGAGTCATTTTGAAAGTTTTGACAGTTTTTGTAAACCTGTAATTGTTCGCTCGTAATCACTGTTTCCAAGGTCACTCTAACGAGCACTTAACTTTATTTATGATGCCATGATAATTGTCATTTGTTGCACAACGGAGGAAATTATTTACGAATTGCGCAATGTTTCTATCATTTTTCATGCGAGTTTTCATCTTCATTATTTCTGCAAATTCTTCAGTGATAGTTGAAAATATCATTAAAGATTTTTGAACCATAAACTAAATTTAGTTGCAAAGGTCATTATTTCATTTATACGTGTTACAAAAAATTGCTGGAAACTGATATTAGGCAAAAATGGACTACTTTTATAACTTTTTAGACGTAGCTACTAAAAACGTAAGCTTATTAACAGAATATAAATCCATGAATCGAAAAATAACCTTAGCTAAATGAATCTCTTAAAGATTCCTTAAAGGATCTTAATCAGTAAAATCTATTACATTAAATAGGAAATTATAAGGATGTAGCAAAAAAAGAGATAAAATGACGAACGCTATTTAATTTAAAATGAATCTTTATCTATGTTAAAATGTTGTAATTATTAAATCATAACAAAAATAATGTGTGAAGTCTTCTTTAAAATCTTATTTCAAAATTTTATACATTTTGTACATCATTCTGCTGCATCAAAAACCTACCGAAAGCTTTAAATTGCTTTTAAACAAAACCTGATTGTTGAGTGTACGATTTATTCTAAATCCGATGGTCTCACAACCCCATTCTTTTTCCCACTTTTTCTTTTTATAAGAATAAAAAAGCATTCGCAAAGTGTTCTTTTTTAACCGTTAAAGAGCAGCTGGTAAATAGGACATGAATCATTAGACTTCTGTCCCACGCTCAAAAGACAAAAGTGAAAATAAAATAAATAAAATAAAATAAAGGACATTACTGCGAAAGTTTAGTTGTTTGCGTTCTGCATTATTGATTTCGAGGAATGCTTTCGTAATTCTTTACTAACTTCGTTTGCATAATTTTTTCTTTTTATACGAGGAGTTTAAATTTATCGAAAAATGAAATTTCTAAAATTACTTTTTTAACTGTCAACTCGTTAACATAAACGTAATCAAATAAATTTAAGTCACTAGAGCATATTTGTCATCTTTCAATTACTTATTTTTGCGAAAGCGAAATTAAGTTAGGCAAAATAGTTAGCAAGAAATGCTGAGCAATTAGAATTTAAATTTAAAGATAAATATTTTTTTTACTTTTTTATTTAAAGACTTATAAAAAGTATTTCGGTTTCATAAGTTATATTCCCCCCCCCTTTAAAAAATAATATCACATTTCAGTTTTATTAATAAATTATTTATTTGATTAATGAGTATTTATGATACAATGCTTTAATTATTAAAACATAACAAAAAACATTTTTTTACAAAAAAGAGTAACATGTTATTTAAAATCTTATTTCGAAATTTTATACATTTTGTACATCATTCCGCTGCTTCAAAAATCTACCGAAAGCTTTAAACTGCTTTTTTTTTAAAAACTTACTGTTGAGTGAAAAATTTATATTAAATCCGATGGTCTCACAACCCCATCCCTTTTTTTGTATTCTTTCTTTTATAGGAATAAAAAAGCGTTTGTAAAATGTTCTTTTTAAACCATTAAAATGCAGCTGGTAAATAGGGCAAGAATCATTAGACTTCTGTCCCACGCTCCAAAAAAGTAAAGATAATAATTACAAAAAAAAAAAAAAAAAAAAAAAAAAAAAAAAAAAAAAAGCATCACTGTGACAGTTTTTAGTTGTTTGCGTTCTGCATTTTGTAAAAGGCTTTCACCATTCTTTACTTCTACGTCTGCATGATTCCCTTTTTATATGAAGAGTTTAAAATTTATTCGAAAATGAAATTTCAGAAATTACTTGTTTAACTGTCAGATCGCTAACGTAAATGTAATAAAAAAAATGTAAGCCACAAGGGTATATTTTTCATCTTTCAATAAATTATTTTTGACGGTAAGGAAATTAAGTTAGACAAAATATTTAACAGGAAATATTGTGCAATTGGAATTAAATATCAAACTTAAATGATCAATCATTTTTTAAATTTTTATTTAAACACTCATAAAATGTATGCTAGTTTTATAAGTTATACAATTTAAGAAGATTATATATATTTTTTTATTTTTAAGAAGAAGTATATCATATACCAATTTTTTAAAATAAGCTATTTATGTGTTTCTAAATTCAATTTCTTCAGGGTGTTTTATCAAAAGTATTCTGGTAATAAAGTCGGTTTCAAAAGTATACTGGTTCAAAAAAATTTAGAAAGCTGATATTAGACAACAAATGGACTACTTTTATAACTTTGTACATAAGACTACTAAAGATGCAAGCTTATTAACAAAATATAAATTCATGTATAGAAAAAATATTAGATAAATAAATCTCTAAAACAGAAGCTTTAAAAGATATTACGCTATGCATTGTATTACATTAAATGAGTAATTATAAAGGTGTCGTAAAAATGAGATAAAATGAGAAACGCTTTTTATTTTGATATAAATCTTTATTTATGATAAAATGTTTTAATTATTAAATTATAAGAAGTAACAAAACCTTATAAAAATAATAAGTGAAATCTTCTTTTAAATCTTATTTCGAAATTTTATACATTTTGTACATTATTCCGCTGCATCAAAAATCTACCGAAAGTTTTAATCTTCTTTTAAACAAAACCTGACTGTTGAGTGTACAATTTATCCTAAATCCGATGGTCTCACAATCCATCCTTTTTTTTTCTTCTTTTATAAGAATAAAAAAGCATTTGCAAAGTGTTCTGTTTTAACCGTTAAAGTGCAGCTGGTAAATACAGCATGGATCATTAGACTTCTGTCCCATGTTCAAAAAAAAAAAAAAAAAGTGAAGATAAAAAAAAAGGCATTACTGCGACAGTTTAGTTGTTTGCGTTTTGCATTATTGATTTCGAGGAATGCTTTTATAATTTTTTATTTCTCCGTCTGAATGATTTTATTTATAGGAAAATGAAATTGCTAAAATTCCCTTTTTTAAAACTGTCAGCTCGTTAACGTAATCGAAATCAAATAAATTTAAGCCACCAGGGCATAATTGTCATCTTTCAATTACTTATTTTTGGCGGAAGGCAAATTAAATTAGGCAAAATACTTCACATGAATAGTTGAGCAATGATAATTTAAATTAAAAATTTACACGATTAATCGTTTTTAAAATTTTTACTTAAAAAATTAAAAAAGTATTTCGTTTTCATAAGTTATATTTTTCCCCTTAAAAAATCATATTTCATTTTTTTTAAATAAATTATTTATTTGAATAACAAATCTTTATTTATGATGCAGTGTTTTAATTATTAAAACATAAAAAGGAACAATTTCTTACAAAAAAGTGAAAGATTATTTTAAATCTTATTTCAAAATTTTATACACTTTGTACAACCGTCCGCTGGATCAAAAATCTACCGAAAGATTTAAACTTCTTTTAAATAAATCCTGACTGTTGAGTGTACAATTTATTCTAAATCCGATAGTCTCACAACCCCATCTATTTTTTCTATTTTTCTTGATTTTTATAAGAATAAAAAAGCATTTACAAAGTTTTCGTTTTTAACCGTTAAAACGCAGCTGGTAAATAGGGCATGAATCATTAGACTTCTGTCCCACGCTCAAAAAAAAAGTGAAGATAAAAAAATAATAAAAAAAGTCATTACTGCGACAATTTAATTGTTTGTGTTCCGCATCATTGATTTCGAGGAATGCTTTCATCATTTTTACTTCTTCGTCTGCATGCTTTTTTTTATTTCAAGAGTTTAAATTTATCGAAAAATGAAATTTCTAAAATTACTTTTTTGATTGTCAGCTCATTAACGTAAACGAAATCAAATAAATTTATTCAACAGGGCATATTTGTCATCTTTCAATTATGTATTTTTGGCGGAAAGGAAATTAAGTTAGACAAAATATTTAACAAGAAATGTTTTGCATTGGAATTAAATTTAAAATTTAAAAGATTAATCATTTTTTAAATCTTTATTTAAACACCTATTCAGCTAGTGCGCTTGCTAGTTCACTTGCTAGTTTCATAAGTTCTATAATTTTTTTTTTACCTTCAAGAAGAAGTGTATCAATAGGATTTTATAAAATAATTTATTTGTTTGTTTCTAAATAAATGGTTCGTATTAAATACTTTGTGTAATTGTTTACATTTAACATTAATGTAAAATTACTTTTCATTTATGTAAACTAGATATATTGGCATTATGTAATGACAATATAAAATACATAATGTAAGAGTTTTAAAAATTGAGACTGGGAATAGTCATTTAATGTAAATTATATGCAATTGATATGTAAAACTGCAAATAACAACACTGTAAACGAAAAATTAAGATATATCGTATTTACTCGTGTATACCGCGCACCCTTTACTTTATAAGAAAAAATGACGATTTTTTAAAATCTCGTATATAAAACGCACCATAAATTTGATATGCGAGTAAAGTAGTGGCTAAATGAATTTAAGTAAAAAAAGTTGAAACAAACATTGAGTCAGGCCAAGAAAGAAAGCTAAAATATGTTTTTAGACTTCCGGCAGGGCATAAATGACGGGGGGAGATAGTAATGAGTGACAGCAATGAGATTTTCTAATTATCGTTTAAATAATGTTAATAGCGTTTTACTATTAAAAAATGTAACTAGTGAAATGAAGATCCAGCAGTACATTTATTAAGTAAGATGTGCTAACTTTTAATGTCTTCTTTGAATGTATTTCTTGATTCATATGCATATCGTGTGATTATATCCAACATAAAAAAATATTCCGTGTATAACGCGCACCTAGGAAATTTGCCTTATTTTTTTTTAAAAAAAGTTCGCGTAATACACGAGTAAATACGATATATGCAAATATACGGTATATGTAAAATGAAATAAATAAATCTTATATATATTATAAATGTGAAAGTGTGTTCGAAAAATTGGAATGAAATTGGCTTCAAAACGGATGGATTAATGTCTTTGAATCGTTGCTTATATATAAATTATAGCCCGGAAATGAACATAGTCTATGTTTTATTCATTTTATTCAAATATTTTCCTTAATAATTCAAAATTTCATTATTTTTCATACAGAATCAATAGGCATTTTTTTAGATAAAATTTAACAATTTTCCTTTCCTTTTACCAACAAAATATAAATTTGCAATGATAATTTCTCTGCGGCAATAAAATTTCAACTACGTAATTTCCGTGCAAAAAAAAAGAAAAAAAAATGGAAATAAAAAAAAAATTAAAGAAAATAGCTATAACGTCATATTTGAAATAGAAATAAAGAGAGAATTTTTTGTTATATATTAAACATGTATATTTATTTCATTAACAAGAATTTTTCTGTGAAAAATGGCGACATAATTAGAAGTAAAAAAAGAATGAAAAAGAATAATATTTTCAATGGGATATTTCATTTGGAAAAATGTGACGTCATAGTTTAAATAAAACAGGTACTTTATAGTAGCCGTTAAAAATATAAGAGGCATGAATATCAGTAGCTAACGGAGCAAGATGACGTTATATTAGATAAATAATGACGTTATATTTAAAATGAATGAGAAATATTTTATACTAATTGATAAGTTATAAGTTACATACAAATGAAAATTTTTATTCAAAACTCATAATTATCAATGAAAGAAACTTTTTGTAGGGAAAAGACGGAAAATAAAACTACTGATTAATATATTTTTGACTCTACTTTTTAATACTTTCCAACAAAGTTGAAGAATTACTATGCTTTCGGTTTGTCTGTCCGTCTGGCCGCTTTCTAACTTTCGTAAATTTCATGGCAATCCGAGTAGCCATGAAATTTTCGGAATTTAGTGACATTATTTTTAGCACGAATACCTGTTGAAAATGAAGTTTCTACCATGATTAGTTTATTTACAGGGATAGTCAAAAATTTTCTTTACATTACAGCATTATGAGGAAAAATCGTTTCAATTGAATTTTAACGATGTTACATCCTCCGAAACTTATTCAAATTTATATGCATCAACAAAGAGCACTAAAATATGTATTTTGTAAAGTATGCGGTGAAAAGCAGACAGATTTCATTTACAGAGACATTATTCATTTACAGAGTCACACAGAAGAATTCCATTGCATAAGAAAAAATGCAGGAACAGTTTGTGACACATTTTAATTACGGTAAAGGATTTCATGTATAATCAAACTGATATATGTTGCTAAAGCTTAATGTGAGTTATTTCATGCATAATACGAAGTGCGTAGCATTTACAGGGACATACAAAAGATTTTAAATAGT
Organism: Maratus speculifer; assembly: GCA_964019185.1. Lineage (NCBI taxonomy): Eukaryota > Metazoa > Arthropoda > Arachnida > Araneae > Salticidae > Maratus > Maratus speculifer. The sequence goes on from OZ025289.1 coordinate 288,696,909, forward strand.
ATATACTTTATCCGAAGTACTGTATATAACGGATGATGACTGTTGAATGGATGAAATGCATTTTGAATTATGATATGTGCTTTTAAGTTTCACTAAATGTATGCACATTAAATGATGTGTATAAATGCTGATAGTTACACAATTTAGATATACAGGGTTACACAAAAAATCTTGGAAAGGTTACTGACTATGAGCGCATTTTACTTAAAGATGGTTTTTAAATAAAATATGCATTTATATTTTGAACTGCATTCATTAAACTAAGAAATGTTTGTAGTATATAGATAAAATGATATACAGGGTCACGCAAAGAACTGGATACATGGTTGTCTTCGAATGATAATTTCTGAAAATGTAATTTACGTAGTAATAAGGAATATTTTTGTTTAAAATAAAGTTTAGAAAAATATTTTCATATATTAAAGGTACTAGGTAAACTACAGGGCTGAACAAAAGTATTAAAGAATATTTCTATCTATTAGTATAAGTCGCTTAAAGGAAAATTGTAACCAGCAAAAAATCGGCAAAAAAAGGATCATCAGAAGGTTTGGTACTACTCTGTTATTCCGTTGACCAATTTCAACAAATTACACAAATCGCCAAACTAACAGCCAAATTATACATATTGACATAATTTTTATTTTAAGTAACGAAAGTAGAAATAAAAATCTCTTAATGATATTTTGAACACGTGAATCGTATATAATGTCATTGAATGTGGCATTCACGATCATCCATTATTGGCATTTAATCTTATAGTTTGGCGATAATTTTTTGGTCGACGGTATAACCTAGTAGTACCGAATAGTTTTATATAATACGCGATAAAAAGTTAATTATACATGCTTTTAACCAACGAATTCTTTTACTTGATTGATTGGTTAATTCTTCTTTAAATGTCATGTGAACGAAGTCACGGGTAACAGCTAGTAAATAATAAATGCTGAAAGATTGTTAAATCTTGCAGTTGGTTGAAGCATGGTTTATGAATTGTGATAGAAAATCAATATTAAAAATACCAACAGACAACTTATACGTCTCGACCAAATACTTCGGAAGTCTTTTTAAGGGGGTACATGTGTCTCGTCAGCAAACAATTGACTTATTTTGGATTTTGTTTTAAAGCAGCTAAATTAATTAAAAAAAATAATTCCGCGTTGTTTTATATTTTTTTGAAAATATTATATATAAAATAGATAAATAAATCTATAAAAAAGAATCCTCAAAAATTTTACGCTATGTTTTGCAATATATTAAATAGGAAGTTATAAAGATATATCAAGAATAAGATAAAATGAGAAATGCTATTTGTATTAAAATAAATCTTTATTTATAATAAAATGTTTTAGTTATTAAAACATAGAAAGAAACAATTAAAAAAACATTAAGTGAATCTTATTTTAAATCCTTTTTCGAAATTTTATTCATTTTGTACACCATTCTGCTGCACAAAAATCCACCGAAAGCTTTAAACTGCTTTTAAACAAAACCTGACTGTTGACTGTACGATGTATTCTAAATCCGCTGGTCTCTCAAACCCATCCCTTTTTTCTATTCTTTTCTTTTATAAAAATAAAAAAAGTATTTGCTAAGTGTTCTTTTTTAACCGTTAAAGTGAAGCTGATAAATAGGGCATGAATCATTAGACTTCTGTCCCACGTTAAAAAAAAAGTGAAAATAAAAAAATAAAAGGTATCACTGCGACAGTTTTTAGTTGTTTGCGTTCTGCATTATTGATTTCGAGGAATGCTTTCATCATTCTTTACTTCTTCGTCTGCATGAGTTTTTTTATACGAAGAGTTTAAATTCATTGTAAAATTAAATTTCTAAAATTCCTTATTTTTAACTGTCAGCTCGTTAACGTAAACAAAATCAAATAAATTTAAGCCACCAGGGCATAATTGTCATCTTTCAATTACTTATTTCTGGCGAAAGGGAAATTAAGTTAGGCATAATATTTATCATGAAATGTTGAGCAATGGTAATTTAAATTTAAAACCCACAAGATTAATCTTTTTTAAATTTTTTATTTAAAGACTTTTAAAAAGTATTTCGGTTTCATAAGTTATATTCCACCCCTTTAAAAAAAGAGAATATCATATTTCAGGTTTTTTAAATATATTATTTATTTGATTAATGGATCTTTATTTATGATACAATGTTTTAATTACTAAAACATACAAGAAACTTCTTTTTTACAATAATAATAGTAATGAAAATAATAGTAATAATAATAATAACAAAAAAGCATTATTTAAAATCTTATTTCGAAATTTTATACACTTTATACTTCATTCTGCTGCACCAAAAATCTACCGAAAGCTTTAAACTGCTTATAAACAAAACCTGAGTGTACGATTTATTCTAAATCTCATAGTCTCACAACCCCATCTATTTTTTCTGCTTTTCTTTATTTTTATAAGACTAAAAAAAGCATTTGCAAAGTGTTCTTTTTTACCCGGTAAAGTGCAGCTGGTAAATAGGGCATGAGCCATTAAACTACTGTCCCTAGCTTTAAAAAAAAGTGAGGATAAAAATAAATAAATAAATAAATAAAAGGCATTACTGCGGCAGTTCAGTTGTTTGAGTTCTGCATTATTGATTTCGAGGAAAGCTTTTATAATTTTTACTTCTTCATCTGCAGGATTTTTTTTTATTCGAAGAGTTTAAATTTATCGGAAAATGAAATTTAAAAAATTACTTTTTTTTTAATGTCATTTCGTGAACGTAAATGAAATCAAATAAATTTATGCCACCAGGGTATATTTCTCATCTTTCAATTATTTATTTTTTACGGAAAGGAACTTAAATTATACAAAATATTTAACAGGGAATGTTGAGCAATGGGAATTAAATTTAAAATTAAAAAATTAACCATTTTTTATTTTTATTTAAACACTTTTAAAAATTATGCTAGTTTCATAAGTTATATAACTTATTTTCACATTTAAGAAGAAATATATCCTACAGAATTTCTTAAAAATAAAATATTTATTGAATTAATGCATCTTTATTTATGATACATAATTTTAATTATTAAAATACAGCAAGTAACAATTTTTTATAAAAATAATAAGTGAAACCTTTTTTTAAAAATTCTTTCCGAATTTTATACATTTTGTACATTATTCCGATGAACCAAAAATCTACCGAATGCTCTAAACTGATTTTAAACAAAACCTGAATGTTCAGTGTACTATTTTTTTTTCTTTTATAAGAATAAAAAAGCATTTGCAAAGTGTTCTTTTTTAACCGTTAAAGTGCAGATGGTAAACGGGGCATGATCCATTAGACTTCTGTCCCACGCTGAAAAAAAGTGAAGATAAAAAAATAAAAGGCATTACTGCAACAGTTTAGTTGTTTGCGTTCTGCATTATTGATTTCGAGGAATGCTTTCATCAATTTTACATCTTCGTCTGCTTTTTTAAAAATTTATTTCAAGAGCCTAAATTTATCGGAAAAAGACATTTCTAAACTTACTTTTTTTTAATTGTCAGCTCGTTAACGTAAATGAAATCAAATAAATTTAAGCCACCAGGGCATATTTGTCACCTTTCAATTATGTAATTTTGGCGGAAAGAAATTAAATTAGACATTATATTTAACAGGAAATGTTGAGCAATTAGAATTAAATTTACAATTTAAAGCATTAATTAATTTTTAAATTTCTATTTAAATATTTGTAAAAAATATGCTGGTTTTAAAAGTTACATATTTTTTTTAATCTTTAAGATGTATACCATATACTAATTTTATAAAATAAATTATTCGTTTGTTTCTTAAATAATGGCTGCTATTAAGTACTTCTTATAAAGAAGTCCATTCGTAATTTATGACATCTAACATTAATATAAAATTACCTTTCATTGATATAAAATTGAAGTATTGGTATTATTTAACAACAACGAAAAAAATCATAATATGGGCGTTTTTAAAACCAAGAATGGAATTCGTCCTTTAAAGTGAATTACGTTCAACCGATATATAAAATTGCTGTTCTCAACACAGAAGTTGAAAGATTAAGATAGAAATGTAAAAGGATGCTGAAGGTATGCTAAACCTTGCAATTGGTAAAAGATTGTTTATAAATTGTGATAAAAACTGGCTTGAAAGACTGGTTTATAACTGACAGCAGAAAACATATATGACTTACACAAAATACTGCGGAAGTCTTTTTAACAGGTTACATATGTTCTCGTCGACGAAAAATTAATTGCCCTTAATTGTACAATTGACTTTGTATAAAATTACTCATTCATGAGCTCGAACAGCGTCAACTAAAGTCATTAGAAAGTATTTCCACGATTTGTGGCTGTAGCACCGATAGGATACGTATGAATAAGTATCAATTTCATTGCATCATATTTTAAAACTAGGGAGACTAACATCTAGCGTCATGTATTCAGCATAATAGTCTTTTTCATATTACTTGTTATTGCTAATTTAGAACAGTCAGTAAGTCTAACATATAATGGTAATAATTTCATAAATATTTTCCACGTGCAAATTTAACTAAAAATTCATTGCTTTTTTATTTTTTAAAATTAATATATGGTTCATAAAGTAAATAATCTCATTAATGAGTATTTTAATAAGTATGTAACTTTTAAGCTATAAACTATATATATATAACTTTTAGACCATATTAAACTATTGCATATGTAATGATCAACATAAAAAAGGCAGACAGGAATGCTAGAAGATCATACAAAATTTTTGCATAAATTCTTCTATAAAATTAGACCGAAGAAAAGGTTTCTATAGAAGTGTATAGCTAAAACGTGTTTAAATTATTCTTTTAACTTAAATCTGTCCTTTAGAAGTACAAAAAATATGGACATATAAAATCCTAGTTTTCTTCTATATATATTTATATTCTTTTTTATCTTAAATCTGTCCTTTAAAAGTGAAAAAATATGGACATAATGTGGTTAATTTTGTTAGTCTAGTATTACGGACAACAACTGCATTGGTCATTTTTTGCGATATTGTTTTATTTTAAAATTTTTTGAAAATTTCTTTATTCGAAGCACTTTATTTTGAATGAATATTCTTGAATCTTACAACACTTTCTGTTACGCTTCCCTCTTAATCGAAGACAAAAACCGCCATAGTTTTACAGTGAAAATAAGGCATTTGCTTTGCTCTTTTTTAGAGTAAAAATGTTTAAGAATTATGTTCTGCGTTCCCGTTAACTACGATTTTCCTTTGAAAAAGATTTCATGTAACGGTACTGTAGTGACCATTTATCTAATTACTTTAGAGTAAACAGTTTGTGTGTTCTTTGTTTAAAAACATGGATGGTGTTTAAATAATTGCGTCTATTTTATTTTAAAGAAATTAAAATAAGGAACAGAAGTTGTAAAGGCTTTATTAATTTAAATCCATGCTGAAATGTATACAAAAAATATATAATTTAGGAAGAAAATTGAGATTTCTATTTGTATATTGGATATAGAAGGATTATGTGGAAATATTTTATATTCCATCAAAAATTTTAACGAATTTTCCAAACAAAAACATATACCTAAGATGTCCTGTGGTAAAAAGGATATTTAAATGTTCTATCAATTTTCGTGGCTTAGTTTATGATTTTATTTTTCTAACAAATACATGATTTCATACTGCATACTTTTTGACTATGTATACAAGCAAGAATATTTTAAAATAAAGAATATTTTAGCAGATATACATTCATGAAATGTAGGATGTGATTTCCTGACTAATAGCATTTGGCATTATTACCCAACTATGTCGGTAATAAGACCATGCAAACAGCAATATAAGAGAAGATAGAATAATGGCATGTAAATTTGCGCAAATCTTACGATACAAATTATACAGTCCTAGAAATGGAGAAATTCCTTTTACTGACCAGTAATTGTGATATCAGGATGCAGTGATAATCCTTTCACATTTTATTATTCTGACTTGAAAAAATTAGCAGAATTTAAGGCATGCAAATTTCTTTCAACAGAATTCTTTTTTGTTTTTATCAGTGACGATAATGGTATCCCGTGAAAAATAAAATAGAATAAATAAAAATAAAATGTAGTTCCGCAACTGAAAAAAATGAACCGTAGTAATAAAAGCAGTGGATAGCATTATTACTTCTGTATACATTTTGCGCAGTAAATTCTATATTAAAGCTGCGTAAGAAACGCATCCAAAATCTCTTTTAAAGTACATGAAATACATTACAAATTTATGGAATAAGCAAATATTTCCTATAAATATATGATCTTCACATCACATAATTTTCTTAGCAAATTTTAGATCCGGCGTTGACACTTACATGCTTATTCAGCAACAAGTTCTACAAATGTAAATATATAATTTTTAGCAATTATTTGTGAGTCAGATGACTCAGAGACTTTCAGCACAGAATCCGTGATGCTATTTTTCGGATTCCTTCATAACTATGCGAAATATTAACACTTGGCATTATTACCCGGCCTAAAGTTATTACCCCAGAACATTTTACACAAAATGTATTTAAAATTATAAATGATTGCACTCTAAGTGATCGAGTGAGATTTTATTGTGGTCTCACTGGTCCGAGTTATCATCATTGCGAATTAATAAGAAATCATTGCTATTTATGTAGTTCATTATCGGAGAGTAAAAGCAAGATTACATGGAAATATTTCATATTGCATGAAAAGTTTTAACGACACTTCTAAACAAACTGTATTGTTTAATATAAAAAATATATAAAATGTATTAAAATTTATAATTTATTGCACTCTAAGTGGTCGAGTGAGTTTTTATTGTGATCACATTCGTTTCGATTAATATCATTATCGATCAATGATAAATCTATTTTATCCCTTTTTAAACTTTTATTTAATGCAAATGAATCTCCTCATTGGAAGTAATAGGCCCACTAGTACTCATATTTGCCGTGTTTAAATTAAGTGCTGGTGTTTATTTAGTATTGTTCAACTTTGTGATTTAAAGTAATGGTTTTCATGAGTATTTTTCGAAGCTATATTAAGTTAATGTGGTTAGGTAGTGTTTGTATGTAGCGAAGTGTTAGAGGGAAACTTATCTTTTATAAGGGATCTCGACGGACGGCAATCAAACACCTATCGTAGAGGAATTCTTCTCATGATTTTATTGTATTCCTCACTTGGCTGTATTTAGCGCGTGAAAAGTTCTTCATAGTTTGGTTTCTTTGTCGTTTAAATTTGCTTCTCTTTGTTGAGTGGTTGACCTGTTTCCGGTTCTCCTGAAACGTATCGCGGATTGTATGATTTTTTAGAAGGTAATGAATTTATATTTACCAGTCTCTTTCTCTTTCTAAGCTTGTTCAATCATCTGTTTGCTTTCAGCTGCCATTTCAGACCCTGTTTTGTACATAATGTAAATATTTGTATTATTTCGTTTGATTTTTTTAATTTAATTATTTATTATTTTCATTATAATCATCAGTATCCGCAATCCACTTAATATTTTTGTACATGACCCTGTTTTGTACATAATGTAAATATTTGTATTGTTTCGTTTAATTTTTTTTAATTTAATTGTTTATTAATTTCATTATAATCATCAGTATCTGCAGTCCACTAAATATTTTCCAACTCTAATATTAAAAATTTATGCTTTGTAGTTATTTATGCATGTATACAACATAGTACAATTCCTGTCAATGTATGTGCAAATGATACAGGAGTTCCAGAGTCAAAGCAAAGAAATTGAATTTATTTTTATGTATGTCATTAACTGTTGCACAATAGCGTAAAAGCTAATCATTTTTAATGTGTCTTACTATAGAGAGTGGATTTAAGTCTTTCCCCCGGGATTGCACTTATACTCTAAAGCAAAAGCTGGATTCTCGTGGCGGTGACACCTGTCATCCTTATAGGTTGGTACAGTTTTACTGGATTAAGCTCGCACACTAGGTACAGAAAAGACCCTGATGCATTTTCAGAAAGAAACACGGTTTGAGCACCAGCCATGGCGAGTTGGCGAAAGCGAGAACGTTCAGCTAGCTGCATCGCCAAACACAAAATAAACTAAGTTTAAATGGTTCATTAAACATATGATTAATAGAATTATATTTATTACAAGCGAATCTTTACTATTGTTTTTAATTAACTTCTCAGTTTCTTCAGACATAATGAGTTAAGGAAATAATATTTTTGAATTGAGAAAAAAAAATCTACGTTTAGATGTTTTGTGAAATTTAAAGCATTTTAATCTGAAAAAGCTCTTTGTTTTAAGCTATGTTTTAACCGTAAACAACGGCGAATAACATTTCCTCATATTATAGCCTTTGCTTGATAACATTTACGGAAAAAACAAATGAACAATAAGCGCTATCTCTTTGCAGAAGGAAGGGTTGCTATTCGCAAGGCGTTTGACGTCACAAACAAGAAAGGGTGCGTAGCACTGACTTCATCTCAGCGCCAATCGTTGTTCTGGCGGTAAAGTGCTCAAAACGTGATTCTTTCTGAAAATGCGACCTGGATGATAATGTAATGTCTATGGGGGCGTTCTTTTCAAATATCTCGTTGAAATTTTTATATTTTTACATGATTTTTTTTTTGTATAGGATAGATAAGGACGTCCCAAATCCGGCCTAATTTTTACTTTTTCAATTTTGGTTACAGATTATTTTTTTTAAATCACTGAACGTTTCTGAAATTGAAACTATCATAATATAGAAAATATGTAAGCAAAATCGGAAAAGTAAAAACTAGGCCGGTTATAGATCGTCCTCAGGTATCTAATGCAAAAAGAAAAATCAGGTAAAAATATTAAAATTTGAGCGAGATATTTGAAAAGAACTTATATTATAAAGAGATTATATTAACCATGAAATGTCGTATTTAGTAGTATTTGGTGTTATGTCAATTTCTTACCTCACTTACAACAAAAACGAAGAGGTGTAATTTCTTGAGAAAATAAAAGCATCGAAGAGAATGGCATACGTAAAAATTAATCAAACTATATTACCTTTTGTGGGTCATAAACTGTGACAAAATAGATGTTTATCTAGCAACAATGCTTATAGTTTCAAATCTTAATTGTTGGACGTGTAACTTTATATGTGTTGTATAAATTGAACCCTGTATTTTCTATGATTTTCAGCGTTTAAAATGTTTACTTATAAAAAACATACTATTTGAGTACTGCATGAAGTGATATATATGGTAAGTAATACTCTATGTATGGACACTGTTTTCTATGAAATTTAAACTGTCTAAGGTATGGAAATATACAGGGTGTTTCGCTACCAGACCGACAAACTTTGAGTGATGATAGTAGACATGAAAACAAACATTATTAAATAGGAAAGTATGGGGCGCAAACGTCTTCTGTAGGAACTAGGGGCCTATAAAGTTTTAGGTCCAAAATTTCAAACGGTGATAAAAAACGGAAAAAAGGCTCGATTTGTTTGCGGTTTTCACTGAAATTATTCTTTATATCACGATTTTTTTTTGAAAAAATTTTAAAGGTTACGTTCACAAATTGTCGATAGAGGGCGCTTTAGAATACGAAGAGTTAGAGTAACGAACAACTACTTTTTACCGTTATTTTGTGCATGAGGTTGAAATTATTCTAACGTTTAAACTTTAACTAAAATTTTAAGCCCAAAATCGGAAACATTGGGATCGGGTAACTAGCGAAAATTGAACTGTGAACAGAGGGGGGGGATTTTAAACGCTCATGAATATTGGACAAATAAATCGATTTCGTTGCGGTTTGCGTGTAAGTCATTCCCTTGGTAATTATTTTATTCAAAATGACGTACAGCTTTGGTGTCCTTATTTTTTGATAGAGGGCGCTTCCCACACGTCTCTCATATTTCAATGGCAGTATTCCTGAGTGTTATACTACCAGAACAACATACTTCCAGGAAGTGTTAGCGATGCAAAGACCACTCGGAATCACATAGGAATATATTGCTGGAAATGCATTTTTTGCGAGTAATGGTTAAAGTAAGCAGAGATAAGAAAACAGAACCAGCAGAGAAAGACAACATGTCTATGCGACAGAAAACAGTTTATTTAAATGTTTTACTACAAAAGGTGTTTAAAATAGGACCAGAAGTAGTCCGGCATGCTTGACAGCGGCGTCGCGTGGAATTCCTCACGCTTTGAAAGATTCTTGACATCTCTGATAGTTTTCTAGCAGATACAGAAATACCAGCTGCGAGGTCTTCAACTGATGGTACGGGAGTTACGTACGCCCAATTTTTCATTTGACCCCAGCAGAAAAAGTCTATACATGATAGGTCCGGCCATCTGACAGGCCAATGAACCGGGCCACCACAACCTATCCACCACTGTTTATATGTTACTTTGAAGAGTCGGCAAACGTCATTGGTAAAATGTGGAGGAGCCCTATCGTGCTGTTCATCGTTCAAATACTTCATTTTGCTACCTTTGGAACCTGTTCGCGAATGATCACTTCAAAGTGATCGCTGCTCAGGCGCATTACCGTTTAGCGTCATCTACCGCAAGGAAACCGCAGCGCCATTTACCGTCGCTGTTAAAGTTGCCGGACTGGTTGTAATTTCGAACACCTTTTCTAGTAAAACCTTTAAATAAACTGTTTTCTGTCACATTAACGTGTCGCTCTTTCTCTGCTGTTTCTGTTACGTTTTTTTCTGTTTTCTTTAACCGTAATTTGGAAAAAGGCATTTCCAACGTTACATTCCTATGTGATTCCGAGTCGTCTTTGTATCCCTAACACTTCTCGGAAGTATGTTGGTCTGGTAGTAAAACGACCAGGAGTAATGCCATTGAAATATCAGAGCCGGAAGCGCCCTCTATCAAAAAATGAGGACATTAAATCTGTACGTCATTTTGAATAAAGTAATTACCAAGGGAATGACTTACACGCAAACTGCAACAAAATCGATTTGTTTGTCCAAAATTTATGAGCATTTAAAATCTCCCCCTCTGTTTACAGTTCAATTTTCGCTAGTTACCCGATCCCAATGTTGCCGATTATGTTAAAGTCTTAACTTTAGAATAATTTCAACCCCATGCACAAAATAACGGTAAAAAGTAGTTTTTCGTTACTCTAAAGTGTAAAGCGCCCTCTTTCGACAATTTTTGAACGTAATAACCTTTAAAATTTTTTTCAAAAAAAATCGTGATATAAAGAATAATTTTAGTGAAAACCGCCAACGAATCGACCCTTTTTTCTGTTTTTTATCATCGTTTGAAATTTTGGACGTCAAATTTTAATGGCCCCTAGCTCCTACAGAAGACATTTGCGCCCCATGGTTTCCCATTTAATATTGTTTGTCTTCGTGACTATTATCATCCCTCAAAGTTTGTCGGTCTGGTAGCGAAACACCCTGTATAATGTTTATCATTAGTAAATTATTTTATTACGAATGTATATAACAAACATTTTAGTGGTGTATATTCTTGATAAAATTGCGGACATTTATTTACAAATAACATTCATATTGGCATTGAAAAATAAAATAAAAGTTTTTCTCGAAAGACACGAATTTAGTTCTTTAGTAAAATATATTAGAAATAAAATAAAAATCAGATGAATATCTGACAATTAAATCTCATGATTCGCTAACTTTTATATATTTATTCATCATTTCAACTCAAGAAATATGAATATGACATCTAAATTTTCAAGATTATGTCTATGGAAATAATCTTATATTTTAATTCTTTTGATATGTCGCTAAGAGATTGATGATTTGCATTCGAATTACATTGGATTGTGCGAATCTATTCGTTTTCCAGATTCATGACTATCATTCAACTGACGTAAATCAATTTGAGCTAATCCATTTGAATTAGCATGTGAATCAACATTTTTCAATTCATCTAAGATGAAATGGTGTGGTTAAATTTCAAGGAAATGAGTATGTTATAGCTTATTTTCGTTGGTGTTGAATTTTCAGAATATTTTAAAGAATAACTTATGATTATACAAATGATTTCAGAATAAATGCAAGATTAAATAAATAGTGCTTTTCTCTCAATATTAAGATTTTAAATATTGCCAAAATTGTTAAAGTTGAGAGAACTTGGTATGTTATAACTTATTTTCTAGAATATTTTAAGCAATACTTTAAACTTTTCGAAATGATTTCCGTATCTGTTGCAAGCATAAATAAACAGACTTTTATTATCAATAAAAAAATTATATCTAATGCCAAAAATATTTTTAACAAGTGATCCTGTAATTTTACAAACAAATTACTCACAACATAATTGTAGACGAAAAACTTTAGATAAATATTCAATTAACAAATGAACTTTCCGATTTTTTATATTATTTTAACTTACTTTTCTATAAAAAAAATCTAGTGTGTTACAGTTTTTTAAAAAAGTTTTTATTGATTTTATTTTATTATTCTATGTTTATGTAGCCTAAGTATGTACAGATAAATTTTTGTGACCTTGTATCGCTATTTGTAATTTTCTGTATATAAATGACAGTGAAATTACTTCCAATTTGAGTAACAAAAAAGCTAATTATAATTGTTGAACACCTTACCGAATGATAATGTAAAATAATATAATTTAAAAAATTAAGATTTCCAGATAGAAAAACCTATAATCCAATCGCCTAAATTAAATATAAAACTCTGATTTATTATATTAAATCTTCAAATAAAGTCAATTCTAATGAATTAAGATGTTACGAATGCTGTATGCTGTCTTATAAGCCAGAAAACATGTCGAGAGCATATGAAAATTTCCATTACACTGTTAAATGAAATCCTAACATTTTAAATGCTATTTCTTAACAAGAGTACTGGAAAAAAAGTCCTTCCGGCAATGCCGGGAGGAAGAGGTAGCTTTCATATACTTATATATTTATTTATTTATTTTAAAGTAAGTTACATTGTTCAAAAATACTAAGCTCAAATTAGTGGAAATAATCTTATAAAATTAGTGATTTTATAAGATTGAATACTAGTTTATGTCAAGACTGCATATTAATAAGAATTTTTAGAAATTAGTCATCTTTTATTCAACCTGGTTTTATTTTAAGCGATTTAGAGAGTCACCAAATTCCACGATATCTTAAAGTGTATGCCATTTTAAAGCAACATTGTGGATCATTCAAATCAGACCGTTTCAAAATGTCAGCCATAAGCAAAATTCAAAGTGCTATAACTCAATCATTTTTTTAAATATAGACAAAATGAAAAGTGTTCTGGAATCGTTGTTTTAAGTTCTAACACGTAAAAGAAAAATATTTTTCAATTTTTAATTTTTTGCATTTAATTTTAAATTTTAAAATTTTTAAAAAAATTAAAATGGCCACCATTTTGAAACAAAATGGTGGATGATGCTGGCCAACGAACTCGGTCGAGACATTTGTATGTACTACGTACATACCAAGTTTCATTGAAATCGGTTCATAAATACGCGTGTTATCACGTGACAAAAATCAGATCGTTTCAAAATGTCAGCCATAAGAAAAATTCAAAGTGCTATAACTCAATCATTTTGTAAGTTATAGACAAAATAAAAAGTGTTCTGGAATTGTTGTTTTAAATTCTAACACGTAAAAGAAAAATATTTTTCAAGTTTTGATTTTTTCGCATTTAATTTTAAATTTTAAATTTTTTAAAAAATTTAAAATGGCCACCATTTTGAAACAAAATGGCCGATGATGCTGGCCAACGAACTCGATCGAGACATTTGTATGTACTATGTACATACCAAGTTTCATTGAAATCGGTTCATAAATACGCGTGTTATCACGTGACAAAAATCAGATCGTTTCAAAATGTCAGCCATAAGAAAAATTCAAAGTGCTATAACTCAATCATTTTTTAAGATATAGAGAAAATAAAAAGTGTTCTGGAATCTTTGTTTTAAGTTCTAATACGTAAAAGAAAAATATTTTTCAACTTTTAATTTTTTCGCATATAATTTTAAATTTTAAATTTTTTTAAAAATTTAAAATGGCCGCCATTTTGAAACAAAATGGCGGATGATGCTGACCAACGAACTCGGTCGAGACATTTGTATGTACTATATACATACCAAGTTTCATTCAAATCGGTTCATAAATACGTTAGTTATCGCGTGACAAAAATCAGATATATATATATATATATATATGGTTATATATATATATATATATATATATATGTCAACATTTGAACGGAGGGTGGTTTTGGGGTCTGGGGGTCATGATCGGTGAAAATATACCAAAATTTTCCGGAAGTGCTTTCCTCCGGACGGCTGCAATAGGTAGCTTTTTACTTTTTGTAATGAAAGCTACCTAACAGTGATGGAGCAAAAATCAACTTATAAATTAATCGTGTACAATTATAAACTAATTTTGATTTGAATAAAACAATTTATATCATCTATGAGTTAATTAATTTTTCTTGCAAAAGGGCCTAAAACCTTGCATGGAATTCTGTACAATTTCAAATTATACCCGTAAATACAAAATATAACCGAAGATTTCAGTGTTATAGGTATACCTTTTTATGAATACTTAATTTTAATGCTTTATTTTGAAGTTCGGTTTTCCATAAAAAAAGACTATTTATAATTACATTCAGTATTTATAGGATTAGGAAACACGCAACTGATTATTTATCTAATCAAATAAGATTCTGATATTCCTCTTTTAAAATTTTTCAAAAAACTTGAAAAGTGTTATGCGCTAGATTTGTCCGTGACTCTACCCAAGTTCTAACTTTCGTAAATGTTCTTGGGTTTAAATGTAATTGATAAATTTTATTTAGGGTCATTATATAATTAGCATGTTTGGTATTATATATGAAGTATGTAGAATCAATAATTCATCTGCTGGTGCACAAAAAAAATCTTTCATAATGGTATATGGTTAAAAATAGTTTGCAAAGTACTTTAATGGCAATACGCTATTTCAAATGCATTGAAACTGATACATATCACTTATTTTAAAAATAATTACCATTTAATAAGGTATTCATAGCATTTGTCGTTCATTTACAGGGACACACACAGTAAATATGTTACAGTATTGTATTTCAGTAATAATTGCTGGAAATGCATTTGCAGTTTCGGTATGTGCTTTTAAATTTAAGTATTCTTTCTTTGTATTTTAATTTTTGTATGAAAATTCTATACTGATGTACTAGGCTGCTGAAAAAATTAATTTACCATTCTCTTTAATAGCGGGAATTGCTAAAGAGGAATTTTCAAATAAAGTGTATACAATATATATCCTTGAATAAGCGGAGAATTTTTGAGATTTTTTTAAATTCCAAAGTAGTGGGATCTTCTTATATACAAATATAAGCAAAATTTCAAAAATTGTAAAAAAAAAAAGAAAAACTTTTAAAATTCTTACGAATTTCTATTAATATATTTTAACACTATTACTTTACATAGAAAAAAGTTATCAACCCTCAATCATTATCTAAATCAATATCAGAATTCTCAAGAAATTAAAATCACTTTTAGTCATTTGTACATCAGTATGAACACCAGCAGTGTCTAATTCATCATTATCACAGTTGCGGTCTTCTTTAAAAGTGGCAGTATCTCTAGTTTCATCTATCGCATCTTTGCTGCAAATTTTGAAAGATCAAACTAACATTTCTTTTCATAATTCAAGTCAAAAATTATATATTTAATTATAACTGTGAAAAATATAACAGAATGAGTGAGAAGTTACAACCAATTAACCAGATATACCAGCGTGCCCAGGAAAAAATAGGAGAGATCAATAATTTCGGAGAGCGCATTTAACTTTGTATTACCCATATACAGAAAAATAAAAAGTTTTCCTTCACTGAATTTTTCATCTGCATTTCTTAGTATCAGTTATATATGTGGGTTTCCGATTTCGGACGATGTTTAACTGGAAAGGCGTATATTCGGCTTACACGCGGGAAAGTACGGTATGTATTTCCTAACTGAATTAAATTTTGGCTTTTATGTAATTAATAGATACAAATCTACATATCATCTACAGTGCTGCTCAAATAATTCGGATAACTTTGTAGATGCGAACAGCTGAAATTGGGTTTTCAAATGTGTTATGCATCTGCATAAGGTAGAATTACAGTAAATATTTTGAATTCATAAATGGTGCAGTTTCGTTACATTATTCTGAATGTGTTGGAAAGTATAGTATAATTTACGCTTGACGCATGATTTTTTTCTTTCTTGTTATATTTATCCAGGAATAATAAAAAATGGAAAAGAGTACATGCAGAAATGTTATTCTTCTCTCTAATGTGAAAACGTTGTCGGTAAATACACACGTAAGGGATTAGTGTGTGGCAAGATAAACTTCGTGAACCTTTTCATGAAACGGCTTTATTTTTCTAAATCATAAAGATGTGCTGTGATTTTGTACCTAGAATGTATGGTGATAAAATATTTGCTTTCGTTTACTTTGAGCTTTAAAGTATTTGAAAATAGCACCGAATACAGAATAACTTTATTTGAAATGAAAATATAAAAGAATACTCTTATATGTGTTTTCTTGAAAATAAATTTTAAAAGTAGCTATTAAAAAAAAAAAATACCTTTGAAAATATAAATATTACTGAAGGTATGTCAGTATTTGAAAAATATTTCGTATATTTCAAAATAATTCAAAGATTACAGTTTGATTTCCTGACAGCAGTTTAAAAGAAGTAAGCAATTCGCATACATATCTTAAAATCAAACAAAATAAGTTAGTTATTTTTAAGTCTTCACAAGATTTTCATTATTGTTTAAAATGAAGTATGATTATTGACATATTTGAATGGTGTTTTGGAATACCATTAATATTTTTATCTGTAAGTCAATATGAAAATTTCAGACAAACTATATATAAGTAAAGAATAAACTTTGAATATTTCTTAACGCATATTTTAAGCATTTAAATTAGGAGAAAAAATGACAACTATCAATTTTTATCCTTTTTAGGTGCGTTAATAACTATGCAAATACGTAGCATCTATAGCCGTTGTTTAGTCCGTCCGTTCGTCTCTTTGCATATAACAGAGTATAAACTACCCAAGCGAATCGCTTGAAAATTAAAATATATAATTGTTGCAAAATTCTGTACAGTCATTTCAAATTTTAGTAAACGGAAGCATAATTTAATTTGAGGGACAATCAAAATTATCCCGTTACATTACGGCCAATGGGAAAAAATAGTTTCAAGTGCATTTTAATGACGTTACACTCTTTTGAACATAATAAAGCTGCTATCCATCTATGAAGTATATACTAAATATACATCTGCGCAGTGTTTTGTGCAAAGAATATTTGTTGTTAATTAATAGGAAAATATTATGATATGAGGAGGAACATTGTTTGGGCGCGTTTTAGTTGTATTATATATAACTATTTCACATTTTTCGAAATTGATGTACGATGCTGAGGTTTACTACAAGTTACTTTTTGTATAGAAAACAGTTAGTATTTACAGGGACGCACATAAAAATTCGGCTACTAGCCTGTATCCGAAGTACTGCTTGCTATTACACAAACATCTAAATATTTTTAAAAGTTCGTTATAGCACAAAAACACCATATTTTCTACGGTTGACATGTAATTTACAACTTGTTTTTTTTTTAATTAGATTTTTCGAGCAATGACAACTAGTAGGAATACGGAATAAGGTGTTAAGAATATTAAAACTGCAAGTAAATCTATGACTTAAAGGAATAAAAAATATTTAATGAGTAAATCATAATACATCATCTGTAAATTATTAGAATATTTGAAAAATTGGTTTTATATTTTAGACTCCTTTGAAACATTTTTCCACCTGATATTCCTTATTACGTGATACGTCGCGTCATCTTGAAAATCATAATCCTTTTATCTCATAAACAAGTTAGTACAAAAGAAAACTGACTGACTGAACAATAAATGTACTGTTCATTTTTCTGCGAAAATTGGTTAACCACACTTGCAGTAATATTTTATAATTATTAGGAATCTATAGCATTTAGATGCAAACAAATTGTAAAAATTCGGAATGAAATTTTATTTTGCTCCGATAACATACATATAAACAGAACTGAGCATTAGGATGGACCGAAAAAAACTTTTTTTCGATTTTCGATGTTGGCGGGTGCGGAAAAGTGGCCACTGGTGGCACTCGGTTCATGCAAAAAAATTGAGATTTTTTGAACATTTCCTTACCCTGCCGCAAACAGCTTGAAGTTTTGAAAAAATGCTTATTTTTGAACTTTTTTCGAAAAAAATTAAAAAATGTTAAATTAAATTTATTTTGGTTGTATTTACTTGAAAAGGCATATTTAATGTACCAAATGTTTAAATAAGGTCTGATCATGCATTATTTAATATCTATGTGTATTATAACTTAGCTTATTTTTATAGCTTTTTTGCGTATAACAAGCAAAAGTTGTATTTGTTTGAATCGATCGTTAGTTTCTCTCTTACTTATGTCCCTTGGTCTTTATATTTTTTCTATGTGTTAAACGTCATACATTTGCGCAACGGACAGCAGTATACTTCAAAAATAAATCTGGAAGGAGAGAAGGGGGTGAAGCAAGATTCTAAGCGAACGCAATGACTCTTCATAA
Organism: Maratus speculifer; assembly: GCA_964019185.1. NCBI lineage: Eukaryota > Metazoa > Arthropoda > Arachnida > Araneae > Salticidae > Maratus > Maratus speculifer. The sequence continues at coordinate 288,715,418 of OZ025289.1, forward strand.
TAATGAGGATGTCAAAGACGAAATAGATGAGAGCCGAAAAGCAATAAAGGATTCTTATTACTTCTCCATGCTCAGTTACCTGCGACATTTGGTCAGTGTGAACTTGAAACCTTTTTCTAGTGAGATACATTGCTTTTTGGATCGTTTAATATGTCCATTATAGCGTTTTTTGCATTTATATGAATATAAATGTATGAATATGAGAAATGGCTAGTATGAAGGACTATGGTACTGTAAAGACACGCAATATCGTAAAAAGTAGCCTTTTGGAGGCATCATGCATAATGAAAGTATTGCAATTGCCAACTTATGCTGATAATCATGCTCCATTATTGCTGGTTGCTTCACTATGTAGAAGTTCTGATAGCAGATAACATGAATCTCGTCTATCTATAAAAACAAAGCCAGAAGAGAAAAAATAGAGACTTGGAAAGAAGATACAGGCAGCAGAAGTTCTTGAAAGAAGGAAAATTAAAAACATATTTTTTGATGGTAGAAAGTATAAATTATATTCAGATGAAAAAAAGAACAAGTGGCACCGTCGAGAGAAAGGCGAAGAAGACATCACCGTATTGTTTGAACTTGGTTAGGAATACTTGGGTCACTTGATACCTCGTTCCGGTCACGGAAAAGAAATAGCAAAATCATTATACAATCTTCCAAGTCACCACAAGGTATACTTTTCTGAACTGACAGCACTTAGGTGTGATGACACCACTGTTAATACAGGAAAACGCAATGATGCCATTGCCTGTCTTAAAAAAAACAAGGAAGATAGCAGCAACATTTGATAGATATTCTTCATACGAACGATATCCCACTTCGACATCTACTCTCTAGACTTCATGGTGAAACCACGGGACCTAAGACCTTTGCCAAACCAATTGGTGCTAGACTAACGGGGTGTGAAAATTTACGTATCACTTTCTTTGAGACTATTGCTGTTTCATATAGATATCATAAATGGAAAATACTGAAGATCTAAGTACCGATAAAAAGTACTTATTTGATACTTATGCCGCAGTTTCAACCGGAGTATGTCATCGAGAAATGAAAAACAGATAATCTAGACCAACTGTGAAATCGAGATGGATCACAACAGCTTGCAGAATTTTACACTTATGCGTTTGTACTTTAAATCCTGATAAAGCGTTAAAATATCTCGCTCAAGTACGTGAAACGAGTTTATACGCCCATGTTGTTTTCTGGTTTCACACTGACCAAATGTCGCAGATAACTGAGCATGGAAAAATAACAAGAATCCTTTATCGCTTTTTTGGCTCTCATCTATTTCGTCCTTCACACCCTCATTATTACGACGAGTCATTGCGTTCGCTTAGAGTCTTGCTTCACCCCCTTCTCCCCTTCCAGATTTGTTTTTGAAGTATACTGCTGTCCGTTGTCCAAATAAATTACCTTTGACACATAGAAAAAATATAAAGAAGACCACCAAGGGACATAAATACGAGAGAAACTAACGATCGATTCAAACAAATACAACTTTTGCCTGTTATACGCGAAAAAGCTATAAAAATAGGCTAAGTTATAATACACATAGGTATTAAATAATGCATGATTAGACCTTATTTAACCATTTGGTACATTAAATATGCCTTTTCAAATAAATACAACCAAAATAAATTTAATTTAACATTTTTTAATTTTTTTCAAAAAAGTTCAAAAATGAGCATTTTTTGAAATCTTCAAGCCGTTTGCGGCAAGGTAAGGAAATGTCCAAAAAATCTCAATTTTTTAGTGTGATCTGAGTGCCACCAGTGGCCACTTTTCCGCACCCGCCATCATCGAAAATCGAAAAAAAGTTTTTTTCGGCCCACCCTACTGAGCATAGCTGTGAAGTCATATGGCAGATTTACGGTAGCTGCAATACAGTACGCGTCAAATATTGAAGCATTTCATATTGGTCGAGCATTCCATATTACCTGAATTTTTTCTACATTTTTAATGTAATCTTAATCTTTTATGTAGCATGATGGTTATATATACAAGAAGTACATCGGTTACAAACTTGTAGCAGATGTACAGTACACCTAGACAATGGGAAATCGGAAGCGCGTTTCTGGCACTTTAATGACGACATAAAACGGAATAAAGGAACGACTCAAATAGGGTGAGAAAAGATGTATATTATTCTTAATTCTTACTATAGCAAAATACTAAGAAATAAGAATAAAAAGAGAAAGTCATCATCTTAAAAAAAAAAAAAAAAAAAAAAAAAAAAATGTAAGAACCTACGACCTCGGGCCATAATGCAGGCCTCACAACTGCAAGGAAGATCTCATGCTCTGGGAAATATGGGGAGTGTTCCTGGCTTCCCAGTAGCTGTCACGATGCGTGCATCTAGTTTCTCAGCTTTGTAAATGGATGTTTCGTACATCAGAGTTTTGGTACCGAAGTTATCAAGTTTGCTGTATTAATAATAATAATCATGTGTTATAATCCTGTGTATGTCATTTCTTTCTTTCGTTAGTGTCGTCTCTACTTCGCCAGGAAAATGTTTCCGACCATGCATTGCTATGTAAGTATCCATAGCATAGGTGTACTCTATTTCTCCTAAAATTTGTAACCAGTGAGCTGAAACATACTTATATATTTATTTATAGCCAGATATATGGGATTTAATGTGAAAATGGTAAATGCGAAACATTGGATTTAATGTGAATAATATGGTCACAATTGATAGATTGTGTTTACTCGAGCCCAGATCATCATACTTCACGGGATATATTCAAATTGGAAATTATTTGTAATTAAACAAATTATCATCAACTCTTCTGAATTGGAACAGTAATTTGGATAAATTCGGTTCACTTATGAAATTCAGAATTGTAGTTTGCAGTACACCGCGCAAAACTGTGGTATTTTTCACATTTTACATAAATTGAATTGTATCTTTTGGACTCAAATCAATCAATTTGAACTACCTATATATCTCAAAATCTGTCTAATTTACTACCCTCCCCCCCGAAAAAAAAAAAGTTTCGAATTCAGCTTACATTTTTTTAATTTATCACATACCGTTTCCGTTTGCCATTGTCAATATATATATCTTTGAAAAAATACCTTCTAAAGGACGGTTTTACCAGCATAAAAGTATTTTTATTCTATTAGTAGTCTAAAATAAAGACTTCTTATTTTAAAAATATATGTCATTTAACTATACATTCCTTTTTAAAAATAGAATTATCTGTTTAAAATTAGTTTTTAATCCAATAATTAAAACACAACAGAGAGTTTTATGAAAATATAACATATAGCATTATTGTAATATTTTTTTACATTATTAATTATGTAATTGAAATTATAAGGATATATATATTTAATTTAAAAACTAGGATTAAAATATACGTTTAAATATTTTCTTTTTTTATTTAAATTGTTATGTATAACATTACAAGTAAGTTATTTTCCATTTTATCTTTAGAAATGTGATAAGAAAAGTAAATATCATTATTCAGGTTATTTAACGTATCAAAAAGAAATTTATATTCTCATAAGCAGAGTAAAAATGGGCCATTCCAGTAAATTTTGTTTTATGAAACATTTCCGCAAACACACATAAAAATGATTTAGTAATAAAATAAAATGGTGTTCAATGTGTTTCATGGGATTATTTTAAAATAGTAATAATTCATTTATTTCTTTTTTATTTTCTTTCGTCCAAGAAATATTTTGCTAGGTAACTTTGGAAATCGCTTTCATATCACATTAGAGCGATTTAAAAAACAAGCTTTACCTAATGTGTAAATTATAAACACACTTATATACACATATGTATATATATATAAAATATTTTACCAACATTAAGTCTGTTCTTTTAATAAAGTTTTTCTGCATTATTTGCAATGCTATATAATGTTTAATATTTTCAAGGGGATTTTCAAGACACTTTTATACCCATTACACGTCAACAAACCGGTGTAGCATACTGTTTGACGCCAGCCATAACACTGTTAAAAATCTGAAGCTTTAGCTGTATAGTCACTCCACCATTGTTATATAGGGTGTTCCAAAAGTAACGATTCATTTCTATGAAAATGCTAGTCTGTTGATTTCTTTCACACGTGTTTGAAGAAATGCTCTCCTTAAAACTAAGAAACTAAAGATAGGCATCATTTCCTGGAAACTGGATGATAAAATATAGTCCAGTATAGTTGTGTCATTTGTACCATTGAAATTGCAGAAAACAGACACCAACAAGGGTCAATATCAGGCTACTTGTGAACAAACTCAGACGAAACAGTAACCTGGTGAATGAAAAACTTACTGGACGACCATCAACATTTCACGATAGTGTTAAAAGCGTTTGTGAGACAGCATTCGTGAAAGGAGCGCAAGTAACGTGATATTGGCCCTTGTTGGTAACTGTATTTGGTGGCTATTGTTTAAAATGTTATTTTTTTTAAATGGCGTATTGTTCATGGTATTTTTTATATAGAGAGTAAAGGGTCTACTTCATTTAAGCTTATTTGATTTCACGAATAATTAGAAGTTGTCCGACAGCGAAAACAACACAAAAAATATCAAACAATTATTGCTTCATAAAAGTAATATTTATTAAAAAATACAGAGCGTCTCATATCATTCCGGACACCGGTTATAATGCATAGCTGAAAAATAATAAAACTAACTTAACGAATGTTTGAATATGCTACATTGTTTTTTTAACATTTCAAGGAAAAAAAAATCAGATTGGGTTTTTCTTAAACTTAGTCATTATATCTTTTATAGTACTTTTTTTCCTAAGAAAATTCTCTTTATTAAAAAATAAAATTGTAACCAGTTTTAAAACATAAATTATGTTTTGTATATCGAAGAGCTTTTTCATTGTAAACTACTTGAGTTTTCTCAGTATTTACGAGATTTAAAATTCATCTAATTCGAAGAAAATAACGAAACGTTTTAGATAGAGTAATAATCGTAGTAAATTTTATGATTTGCATGTAACCATTAATGGATATATTTTCTAAATTAAGAATAGCTAAAAAAAAAAAAAAAAAAAAACCCTCAGACATTTACATTTATATACTTTATACCTCAACTTTCAAAATGAAAAATAATTTCAATAAAATATGAAATACCCTTTATAAAAAATTTGAATCAATTTTGTTTCATTAGGAAAAAAAAAGATTGCATTTAAAATTCGAGATTTTTTTTCCCTCATAAAAGATCTTTTTTATTGTAAACATTAAATTTTCATGACAAAAAATGTAATTGAAATAAGTTTTTAAACACAAATTTTGTTTTGCTTATCAAAGAGCTTTTTTATTGTTAACTAAACGATTTTTCTCAATGACCACAAAATTTAAAATTCTTCTCATTCGAAGAAAATAATGAAACATTTTAGGATATGAAAAAATTGCAGTTACTTTTATGATTTGCTGTAAGGATTAACGCGATATATTTTCTGCATTTAGTGTGGTTTAAAATAAAACTGGGGCACTTACAATTAATATTTTATACCTAAGCTTTCAAAATAAAAAAAAATAAATTTAATAAAATGTGAGATGTACTTCTTAAAATAATTTTTGAATTAATGTTGGTTCATTAGAGAAAGAAATTAAATTTTAAAATCATATTTTTTCCCTTGCACAGTCTTAACTCGAATAACAATAACTAATTAATTAATTAATTAATTAATTAATTAAAATAAAAACCAATAATAATTTTTGTGATTTGTTTATTATTATTATTATTAAAAATGTCCTTGGGTGAATTACAGTGAATTTTATCTTCTATTTGCTCTTTGTTCGCTCATTTTTGTCTAGTAATAAATAGAAGAAAAACGAATAAAAGAAAATCTTTACAAACATACTTGGAATTCATACGTTTGTAATAAAGCATTTTAAAGATGCACAGTTAAGTAGAGATACCTCAAAAATATTCAAGCGAAGTTGTCAACCACATCTGACGTAAAAAAACGATATAAAAGAAGAAACTTCATCGAAGATCAATCAAAACCAAGCAATCAAAATATTTTTATGTATTTTTTAAAATCTTCACCATAAGTACATTAAAGAAAAAACCCAAATAAACCGTTTCAAAAATAGCGGTAAAGCAGTAAAGCAACCTTGAAAAATAGTAAATTCAAAAGCTAAAAAAAAAATATTCCTTGAAATAATAATAACAAGAGTAAGCTCGGTGACCAAATATAATATTCCTGTTTCTGATGAGCACGCATATGTTTTTAGAATATCCAATATATTGGAGTTTGCACAAAAAGTGTGAGCCTCTTTTTAAACATGGTAGTGAATCCGTCATGATGTACGCATCAAAGTCAGCCGCTGGACCAAACACCTGCGTATCATTCATTGAATTAGAGATCAATATAAAGATTTGCAAATTCTTCCGTAAAGTGTTCAAAAATTAAGTATAGATGTGTTTTAAATATAAATACTATGGACCGTAAAAATAAATATTTTAAACTAGAATTAATTTATAATTGCCCCCATTTATATTGCTAAAGAATCTCAATCTCCAGAATTAAATGAAAAGAAAAGAAAATTATGATCGAATTAAAAAAATAACTAGTTGGATGTGTCAATCCCAAAACTTTCTTCTATCTCATAAGTACATTTTAATATTAAAAAAAAAACGTAGTGAGCCCAAAATTGCCCACTATCGAATTTCCTCGAACATTTGACCTAGCCTAATGAGATTCTGGTATCCGAAAAGCCTAAAACGCAAAATTTAATTAATATTCTGAGAAAATGAGCTTAGTAGTGCCTCATGTTGGGCAATTTATACTAAAACCTAATAAGCATCTATTTACGTCAAGACCTAACAGAATCTGAAATTTGATGGAATTTCGTCCATTAGTTCTTGAGATATAGTTATAACAAAAAAAATTTGCAAAACGTAGCACAGCAACACCATATCTTGGACAATTTATGCCAAAACGTAAAAAAGCGTCTAATTATGTTATGGTGTAAAATAATCTGAAGTTTGATGAAATTCTGTGCATTAGTTCTTGAGATATAGCTAGTTAAAAAGAAACGTGTAAAATATAGCACAGCAGGACCATTAATTGAAGGATTTATAACAAAACGTAATCATCGTGTAATTATGTTATATGTCATTTTGTAACAAAATCTGAAGTTTGATGAAATTCTGTGCGTTGGTTGTTGAAATATAGCTATCGGAAAAATCGTGCAAAATGCAGCATAGCTGCACCACCTGTTGCAAGGTTAATACCAAAATGTAATCAACATCTAATTATGTTATATATTCTAGTGTAACAGAATCTAAAATTTGATGAAGTTATCTGCATTAGTTCTTGAGATATAGCTATCGCAAAAATCGTGCAAAATGTAGCATAGCAGTACCACCTATAGGGCAGTTCACACCGAAACCTTATCAACGATTATATATCTCAAGATACCGCGGAATCTGAAGTTTGGTGAAATTCTGTTCATTAGTTCTTGAGATATAGCTATCATAAAAATCATGAAAAACGTGGCATAGCAGCGCCACCTGCTGGCCAATTTACACCAAAACCTAATCAGTGTCTATGTATATCAAGGGGTCACAGAATCTGAAGTTTGGTGAAATTCTGTGTATTAGTTCTTGAGATATAGCAATCCTGTAAATCATGAAAAACGTAGTTTAGCAGCGCCACCTGCAGGCCAATTTTCACCAAAAACCAATAGGCACTAAATCATATCAAGGTCTAACAGAATATAAAATTTTATTAAATTTCGAGCATTAGTTCTTGAGATAGAGCGCCCAAAAATTTTTTGTCACATACAGACAGACACACTGACAGACAGACAGACAGACAGACAGACGGACAGACTCACAGACAGACATTTTCTAAAAATAGTCAAAACGTGTTCAGGACCTTCTAAAACGTATAAATCCGTCGAAAACCGGAAGTCGAAAATTTTCATGAATCCAATACTTTCTTCTTGTAAAGATAGAAGAAAGTAAAAACACGTAACTCAAACATTTTAGAAAAAGATAAAAAAAATGCTTAAAGATTACTCCGAATTATAACTATTTGAAAAAATAGGTTTTTCAAAGCCAGATAGATTAAAAAACTGCTATAGCAAATAAAGATTATCAACCAAATATTAAGATGCAACTAAATAATTCAAATTAATTACAACAACATTCTCCAATATTATGAGATTATTAGGTAGACTTCGTATGAAATACTACCTATTGCGATCGCACCAATGTTGGAATTTCTGAAACATTTTTGCAGATCTACGCCGATCATGACCCCTAGACCCCAAAACTACCTTCAGTAAAAAAGTTTATATATATATATATATATATATATATCACTTTCTATAGGTTTGCTCCAATCTCTTCCAAACTTATTCATAATATCAATGGGTATAAAATCTCGGCTAAGTTCGTTAATGGACAAAATCGATCCAAGGGGATGGAAATATGAAGGGTTTTTGTGAAAATCGAAAAAACCCCATAACTTCTTAATTAAAATAGATATCGAATCGGTTTAAAGTTTATATTACTTCTTAAAAATGGGCCAAAAGTTTATGAGTGACAGATTTTTAATAAATTTAGAAATGGGCTCAAGGGGCGGAAAAAATTATCTAAAACTTTTGTATTTACAAGTTTTTTATAGGACCAACTTTTACCGATGAAAAAAATTAAAAACGAAAAGAAAAAGGGGGGTGAAAAAAGAAAAAAATCCATAACTCCGTCGATTTTTAAGCTATCAAATCTAATTAAATTTATTTTACATATTCTCAATAATATCTACAACTTTTAAACAGACAAGTTTTTATAGGACCAATTCGTATTGCAAAAATAAATTAAACAAAAATAGGAGTTGGAGAAAGAACCTCAAATCCAAACTGCTTATATTCTGACTCATTTTTAAATTCCTTTTTGATTTTAAATGCATCTAAATCGTAGATCCACTTATTTAGAAACTGTATAAAATGACGCATTGGTCAGTTTTTTTAAAAGATAGAATATATTTCAAAAAAGGTTGCCACAAAAGGTATTTTGAACAGAATTTCTCGAAATCATCGTGACTGAAAATTTAAAGAAGTATTCAAATAAGAAATTGCGTTTTTTTCTGACTCGTTTTTAAATCCATTTTTGCTCTCAAATGCATCCAATTTATAGATCTTCTTATTTAAGAACTATATAATGTGACGCATTGGCCAGTTTTTTGATAAAGAGAGAATATATTTCAAAAAAGGTTGCTGAAAAGGGTATTTTGAACAGAATTTCCGGAAGTGATCGTGACTGAAAATTTAAGGAAGTATTCAAATAACAAGTTGCTTTTTTCTGACTCGTTTTTAAATCTATTTTTGCTCTCAAATGCATCCAACTTACAGAGTCCTCTAATTTAAGAACTATATAATGTGACGCATTGGTCAGTTTTTTGATAGAGATAGAATATATTTTTTTACATGCTGTCAAAGTGGGCATTTCGCACAAAGTTTTCCGAAGCTATCATGATTAAAAAATTAAGAATGTATTCAATAACAAATCGGTTATTTTATGACTCATTTTTAATTTCAATTTCGCTCTCAAACGCATTCATTTAACAGTTTTCTGTTATTTAGGAACTGTATAATGTACTGTTTTGGTTGATTTTTTAATAAATTCAGAATATATTTCAAAATATGTTGTCAAAATGAGCCTCTGAGCTGAATTTTTTTAATCCAATTTTGCTCTTAAACGCATTCAATTGAAAGTTTTTTGTTATTTAAGAACTATATCATGTACGTGTTCGTCGATTTTTTGATAAAGGCTAAACATATTTTTTTAAAAAGCTGTCAAACTGGGCACTTCGCAAAAAAAATTCCAAAGCGATCATGATTAAAGAAATTGAGGATGTATTAAAATAACAAATTGGTTATTTTATGACTCATTTTTAAATTCAATTTTGCTCTCAAGCGCATTCAATTTGCAGTTTTTTGTTATTTAGGAACTGTTTAATGTGCCGTATTGGTCAGTTTTCTGATAAAGGCTAAATATATATTTATAAAAAGCTGTCAAATTGGGCACTTTGTACAAAATTACCCAAAGAGATCACGATTAAAGAATTGAGGATGTATTGAAATAACAAATTGTTTATTTTATGACTCATTTTTTTAAATTCAATTTTTCTCGTAAACGCATTCAATTGACAGTTTTTTGTTATTTAGGAACTTTGCAATGTGCCATATTGGTCAGGTTTTTGATAAAAGCTAAATATGTATTTTTAAAAAAGCAATCAAAGTGGGCACGTTGCACAAAATTTCCCAAAGTGATCTTGATTAAATAATTATGGATATATTCAAATAACAAATTGGTTATTTTATGACTCATATTTAAATTCAATTTTTCTCTGAAACGCATTCAATTGACAGTTTTTTGTTATTTAGGAACTACATAATGAGCATATTGGTCGATTTTTTTAATAAAGTCAGAATATAATTCAAAATATCTTGTCAAAATGGGCATTTGAGTTGAATTTCGTTTAAGATGATTTTGATAAAACCAGTTCTTGCAGAAAAGTTAAATTAAATTTTAATCAAAAGCGGCAAAATAAAGTTGTTAAACTGGGTTAATCTCAATCATATTTTATTTTTTGTTGATGAAATGAAAACACTTCGAAATCTACCTCCGCCTATCGGCCATGTCGAATGGGATTTTTTAATTTTTTTTATTGCATTGTTGTTTTAACTTTCACGTAAACAAAACATATATATAATACAAAAGATTTTTATTTAATGTTTTTTTCAATTTATATGTATTTTAATTGAATAATATTAAGTAATTTATAATTTTGTTTAAGTTATTTGAGTTTTTCTTTAAATTGCCTCATAGTCTGCAAAAAATATATAAGCTGCCGAGTTTTATATGGAGCCACTATACATAAGATGTGTATTATAAAAGTACGAAGATCTTAGTTTTCGAGTTAAGAATTTGTTTAAACCTTTTCTAAATGTGCTTTTAAATACAAAGTAATTTATTTTCCTTTTAATTGCTGTAAGTAAATTTTTCTCAAGAAAATAAAATTTTTCTCATAACTTTTAAACTTGTTTAACTTAAAAAAAGAAAGTACGTTTGATTAAATTTTCTTAATTAAGTGAAATCGTAAATCAATTATACATGCGTATGATGATACACCTATTTTGAGATTTATTTGAATTTTCTTTTACGTTTTGTTTTTTCGGAAGGAATATGACACTAAATATCAATTATCTTTTTTAAAATACGATACATACTTTTCTTAAAGATGAATATAATTCATTGATTTCAACTGCACTTAATATTATATCATTATATAATAAATTTAAAAAGTATCATAGACATAAATATTTATCCTATTTTTATTTTGATAAATACATACGTTTCGTCATTTAAATATTTCAATTTAAAAAGTTCTTTTTGCAAACGTTAATTGGACAAATCTATATAAAATTACTTATTGAAACAAATAAAAAGTTAAATATCAATATGAATTATTAAAAATTAAAAATTTCAATCTTGAAATAAATTTCGAAGTTTAAGAAATAATTATCATATAATCAAGGAAGCTTGTATAAATGAAGTTAAATGAAAAATAAAATACATATATATGGGAAATATTTCTTCAGTTAAATAATTAAAACTGCATAAAACGCACGAAATTGGATAAATTATTGGTTAACCATCTTCAATTTTTCAAGTATCTAAAACTTAATAAAACGAACAATATTGAATAAATTATTGGTTAACTATATTCATTTTTTAAATTGCATAATGATCAGTAATTTTAATAGGCTTAGTATTTTCAATGTAGAGATTTACGATAGATTTAAAATATTACCTAAAAAGAAAATTGATAATAATTATAGATTAAAATAAATCATTTATAATTGATCAAACTATAAATGTATTTTTTAAAAATGATAAAGTTCTGTAGTTTCACAAATTGATAAATCAAGTAATTCACAAAAATATCATTAGAAATTAAATTAGTTGCATATGTGAGTTTATTTTAGAATATAAAAGAATGAAAATGTTTAAAAAACAACCTAGGAGAAGATTCATTTGATTTAAAATTTTCAATATAAAGACAATTATAATTTTCTTTTACTACATACATCAAAAGTGCTTTTCGATGTCCATAGACTAAAACAAACAGTACATATTAACATCATCTTCATACTTGTTTTGTTCATACATAAGATATACTAACTGGAATACTTTCAATAGTAAAGCAACTGAGACAAGTGTAATGTTTTTACTATGTGAAATGTAGTAAGATAATCAGTAATTAATTTTTTTAGAAATTTGAAGATTAAATATTAATTTTTTTATGAACAGGTTACTCTATAATGCTTCCATTTGCATTTATAAAAAAATTATAAAAAGCTTCAATTGAGACTTGAATTTATTTAAAAAAAATAAAAGAATGAGAATTTTTTAAAAAGAACAACCTAAGAGAAAGTTTATTTGATTTAAAATCTACAATAAAAAATGAACTGAGTCAAGTAAATTATGAATCATATTTAGTTGAAAGACCATTCTTTACTTTTTGGTGGAATAAAAGAATGTATTATATTTTTATTTTAATATGTACATCCAACAGTGCTTTTCATCGTCCACAGGCTTATAACACAGTCGATCTTAACATAATCTTCATACTTGTTTTGTTCATACATAAGACACTTTAATTCAAACACTTCCAACAGTAAAGTAACTCAAATAATCATATTGTTTTTACTACATAAAATGTAATAAAATAGTCAGTTATTAAATTTTCTTTGGAATTTCAAGATTAAATATTAATAATTTTTATGAACATGTTACTATATAATATTTACATTTGTATTTTATTGAGACAAAAAACGAAACCTTTAATTGAGAGGTGAAGCTATTGAAAAAAAAAATATAGAAAGCGATAGAAAAATGACATTAGAAACTAAATGAGTTGCATATGAGAACTTATTTTGGAATATAAAAGAATGAAAAGGTTTTACAAAGAATGACCTAAGAGAAAATTTATTTGATTAAAAACCTTCAACAAAAAAGAACTGAATCAAGTAAATTATGTATCATATTCAGTTGAAAGACCATCTTTTATTTTTAGGTGGAATACAAGAATGTATTATAATTCTATTTTCCTATGTACATCAAAAAGTGCTTTTCGATGTCCGTAGGCTAGAACAAACAGCATATATTAACATCATCTTTATGCTTGTTTTGCTCATACATAAGATACACTAACTAGAATACTTTCAACAGTAAAGTAACTGCGACAATCGTATTGTTTTTACTACATAAATTGTAATAAGATAATCAGTAATTAATTTTTTTGAGAATTTGAAGATTAAATGTTAATTTTTTATGAGCATGTAACTATATGATATTTTCATTTGTGTTTTATTCAGAAACAAATAAAAAGATTCAATTGAGACTTGATACTACAAAGAAAAATATAAAACAATAGAAAAATGCAAAAATCTTTAAATGCATACTTAATTAAAATTTAACAATAAACATATTCTTCGTAGCATAAAGACATTTTTATTTTATATTGAATTTCGCCATTAAACAGTCATAATTGTGATGCATTCCTTATTTTACTAACCATAACATAGTTTAACCGTTTACACGTCAAATTAATATCGTAAAGTAATTATAATTTTATTTTTCCTATATAACAGCTTCAAATGTTTCTATTTATGCATACAAATTTAGAAAATAAGAACAACAAAAAAATATTTCTGCAGTTTTTTTTGTCTGTTTTCATTTCAGTCTTCGGAATATGATTACTAATTAACAACTTATGCAAATATAACAAATTATTTTCCGCTATATGTTATTGTATATTGTTCTTGAGTATTTTCCTGAATTGTAAAAACATTCCGATTCCTAGCAGTAAAATGTAAATAATATACAGTAAACGATAAAGCAAATAATATATTTTTCATGCAAATTAATGAATTTACAATTTCCTTATACCTGTGACAAATGTTTTCACATAAAGGTTTTTTTTCAAAAGTTCATATCAACCTTATATTGTACAGGAAAAATAAGGAAATCGTTATTATGTTGGAAAATATATGTTTTGTTTTAAAAATAATGCAATGTTCCCGTTTGGGAACATTGGCGTTTAAACGGTTAAGATATAACATTTCTTAATAACACCATAAAATTTTTAATAAATGCGTGAGGCCTTTCGAGACAACTTTTATTCACTATGGGCAGATTTCTTTTTTTCTTTTCTTTTCTTTTTTTCTTTTTTTCTTTTTTTTTTTTGTATGTTTTTCTCTTTTTTAATATTTTATCTTATACCGTATTTTTAAATTTATGTTAACGGTTTACAATGTTACACTGGATTTTATTTGGCATATGTTTTGTAGACAAATATATTCGGGATGTGGGCAGAGGGCTATCGCTAGTTTCATCGCCCCACCTACCCACTAACCGTTTTTCAGTGTCTTTAATTTGTCTACTTTCTCTTTTAAATTTGTCCGGTTTCGATTTTTCTTATTTTTTGTTTATTTTTTCTATTCAGAGTCTAAGGCATTCGAGTCGTAAGTACAGAATTTTGACGCAATATGTGGTCGCTTATCAGCTACAGCGCTTTATTTGCAATATGTTTGCCTGGCAACTAGGAGGTCCATTCTACTAATTTCCTTATTCCTTGTTCCTTTTCACTATGTGCAGAGAACGCGTCCTACTATTATGAAAACAGCAGTAAAACTTGCTGTTGTATGATTGTGTCCTGATGCTGTTTTTAAGGTATTTAGGATGTGTTTTATGCACCTGGTGAAAAAATGTAGTTTCGAAAGGCAGTGAGCATTTATTAAATTTTTTGTGGTGTTATTAAGAAGTTTTTTTTAATCTAAAATATGTTATGGTTTGTAAAATAATGAATTTATGACTATTTAATGACTAAATTTAATATAAAATAAAAATGATTCATGCTACGAAGACTATGTTTATTGTTAAATTATAATGAAGAAGATTTTTTCATTTTTTTATTGTTTTATTTTTTTTTTTTTCGGTAGCTTCAAATCTCATTTTTTTTTTTTTTTTTTTTTTTTTTTACAAATACAATTGGAAACATTTTATACGAAAAGAAACAAATCTTAACATTTAATCTTGAAATTCCTAATTAAAAATAGATATATACATTATTTTTTTACATTTTATGTCGTAACAACAACATGTTTGTTTCAGTTCTTTTCATCGCATTAATCCACATCAGATACTACTTCATTATTTAACATAACATATTTTACATCACAACATGATAATTGCATTACTTTAATAGAAAGATATAATTTAATTTATAAAATTAGATTCACTCAAACAAACTAAATCTTTCTAAGTGTTCGTAAATTTTAGTGATAAATGCAGGAATATAACTAATTTTCTAAGCAAAAATATTTTTTTAAAAATAAAGCGAAGAAATCAGTGATGTAGAAACAAATGTGTGTAACAGAAGGTGAAATGACTATCGACCAAAAAAGAAAAAGTAAAAAAAAAAAAAAAAAAAAAAAAAGAATGAAGAACCATTCAATGCATTTATTTTTTAACACAACATTGCACGTACTCAACTTTCAAACAGAATATTTTTAATTGAAAAGAAAGTACCTTATAAAAAAAAAAGATTTTCGACCAAATACTGGAATTACATGATATAACAATGATAATATCATAATCTATTTACCATGTGCATTTTGCTTAAATAAGTATTTCTCCTATAAAACAAAGCAAAAAACACTAATCCCAAGTAAATAAATCTTTAGTTTTCAAGATTCTTTTTAAGCAACATCCAGCTTAAAAAAGAAAAAAAAAAGTAAAGAAAAAAGAATGAAGAACCATATGATGCATTTAGTTTTTGCACAAAGTTGCATGCACTCAATTTTTCAAAAGAATTGTGTTAATTGAAAAAAACACTACATAAAACACCAGATTTTGGCCCAAATACTGAAATTACATGAAATAGCAATGAAAAAATCGTAATCTGTTTAACAATGTGTATTTTTATTAAATAAATATTTCTCCAATAAAACAAAGCAAAAAAGACTCATCCCAAGAAAATAAATGTTTAGTATTCAAGATTCTTTTTAATTAACATCCAACTTCCAGGGGAAAAAAAAAGAAAATAAATCCCTCATGCAAAATGCTTTAATGCATTAATACTTAAAAAATTGTTGAAAATCAAGAAGTGAAGTAGGCACTTTTGATAGACGAGAGTTTGGCGATTAATGAATTAGTGGCGAAAAAAATAATATTAATAGGTCGCGTGGGATGTCTGATATAAAGCAGAAGTGGATATCTCAGGAAATAGTTATCCTTTAAGATTTCTTTTTGCTTATATTCGCTCTTAAATCACTGGATGGACAGTTTTTTCTACGCTGACTTGCTTTAACAGTCCTTAAAAATCACTATCAAGAGTAGAAAAGTGCTTTGTTAAGAGTTCAAGAAGAATGTTATGCTTCTTTATTAAATTGATGAAAGGCTAACGTAAAAATAGTGGAAAAAAATGTAGAACAAGACGAGTTGTTAGTTTTTATGACAGATCACATCAATATAAATATACTTCTAAGAAATTTCGAGCTTCATATATTTATTTGTGCAATTATTTTAAGTTTTAATTTTTGTCAATGAAAGAATTGCAATTGCATAATGTTTTTTTGCAAAACTTTATTAGATAGTTTCAGAATATTTTAATTCTTTTACAATTAAAATAATGTATTGCAGTAGAGTTTCTTAGTCATTGTATTGTGACACGAAATAGTTCCGTGAAAGGACAACTGATGTTGCACAACGTATCACATGAAGTATTAAATTTTAATATGTTGTCTTTATTTTTCATCCTTTGATTGTTAACCTTCTAACTGCTCATTGATTTCTCTATTCGTCAGATACTGTCGATACGTTAGGTACTATACGATATACGCTTTCAAATAATATTTTTTGTCTTGGCGTTTTCGTTGCGTTTGATCATGCCAACCGATTTGAAATAGAACAGCGAAATTAATGAATAGACCATAAAAAAGTTTAGCGTGGATTTTTTAAACAGACATTATAAGAAAGAAAAGATAACTATTGCATGGATTAGATTAAACTCCACAGATTTGAACATTTTTTATGATTGTTCTGATAGTGACAATGATACAAAAACAGATGCACAAAATAGGATACGACTTGATCTGAAAAATTTAACTGTGTCACCTTCACACTTTCCATTTTCGTGCTAGCCAGTAATACAAGTAGTTTCCTGGAAAATGGCAACATTTACGAGCATACTACGTGAAAATAAATGTACAATGAACGACTTCGGGACCAGCCTGTTTTACAGAATTTTTAGCCTTTTATTTTCGTTTTTTAATGCAGAAATTTTTGCGTCACTGACTCGAAAAAATGCTCGGATTAAATAAAGCTAGGTTTAAAATAAAATTTACTGGTGAGAATAATCAAGGATTCTGAGCATCTTAAGCAGCACATAGGTCGCATATAGGTCGCTCGTCCCCGAAGGTTATAGGAGTTAAAACATTTTTCTTTTCCATTTCTTTCTGTTTTAAACTATAGAAAGCATAAATGTTTATGCATGACATAAATAAAGTCTCTTTAAAATTCCAAGCTTTTATTGCTGACACGCATGAAAAATAGTACAATGTTGCACTCTAAAAAATAAATGTGTAAATTAGTCAAATTTACACACATTTATGTGTAAATTTGTAAATTTACACACTTGTCATGTACTTTACACATTTTTTTGCAGAATTTTACCTGTTTTTATGTGTATTTAGCTTTTGAAACTAAGTGTGTAATTTGTTATAACTTGAAAAACATAAATAAGTGTGTAAAAGTAGAAAAATACCTAAATTGACACCGATTGGTGTGATATTGTAATTTACGCATAGTTCTTATATACACTGATAAGTGTGTAAATTTCTAAAATCACCCACTTGTCATGAAAATTACACATTTTGTAAAAAGAATTACTTGTTTTTATATGCATTTATTTTGTGATATTAAGACTGCAAGTTGTTGTTGGTTGGTTACCCAGATAAATGTGTAAAAGTAGAAAAATACCTGGATTTACATGAAATTTTGTGTTATTTTAAATGTTCGTCCGCATTTTGTATAATAGCAAGTAAGCAGGTGAAAAATGAAAATTACATCTGCTGTATCGTAGTTTCGCCATTTTTAGAATCGAACATGTCAAAAGAGGAAAGTGTGTTCTCCTCTGTTAACTCAAAAAATAAGAATAAATAATAATGCAATTACAAATAATGGAGGAATGTTAATTAACACAGAATGTTTGTCTTCATATTTAGAAAAAATTGAACTATATTTTCTTTTCTATTGTGATTTTACCGGCATGAAAAAAATGGATACTCTATAACAAAGGTATGTAAAGGTTTTGTTCTAGTGAAAATAAAGCTTTTCAATTGACAACTAATTTAATAGATTTTCATGGTTCAGTTTTTTATATTTAAACTGTGAGTTTTTTGACATACAACCAAAAATTAAGGAATTTAAATGTCATTATAAATATTAGCAGCATTATTATATTTAAGAAAATGATAAAATTTCGGTGCTTTATTTTCTAATATTGTTCGTTTCTTTTCTATTTGAATATATCTAATCTTTTTCTAGCTCAGATTCTTTTTATTATGTAAAAATGTAAAATAATGTTTATGATTTCTGTGTGTTATGAAAGTTTTATCATAAAAAATGCTATCATATTTCAACTAAATTATGATTATTTTATTGAATTAGTAAAATTTAGATTAGGAAATCTTAACCATTATCCGAATTCCAAAGGTGTCGCAAAAGTGACTGCGTTCCTTCATATTAAGCATACTTATGACCATTCTATGAAAGCTATAATTATGAAGAAAGAGAAGTATACATATATGTATTACATACATGAATTGTATACATATATGAATTGACTTTTGAATTTAAACACTAATTTAACACATTTAGTGAAATACTTTTTGCACTTATTCTAAAAAGAATTATATACATGATATGTATATGTATATATATATGTGTATTTGTAAAATGTCTCATTTTTGAAAAAATGAGATTATTTGTAAAATGATACATTTTTGCAAGAATGAGATTATTTTTGGTTAGAAATTGAATTAACTGTATAAATGAACTTTCTTAAAACAGAGCCCAATATTTTTATTAAATTAGTTAGTGTTTTTAATTTCATTATTTGTGAATTTATTATCTTAAAAATTTAATTAATTTGTGTATATCAATATACTAATAATAAAATTAAATAGATTGCATTTTTTTAGTTCATTTATGCTTTTTTGTGTGCTTCTGTATTTATAAAAAATTTTTAATACTTCTTAAGATGTATTATATAAACCTGTAATAAATAAATATATATATAGGAATGTAAATAAATAAATAAATAAATAAAAGTTATGCGCGCATTTTTTTTTGGGGGGGGGACGTTTTTTGAAGCAAGCTATTTTAAAGTATTACATATTACACTTCAGTACAGGTAGATGTGCCAGTAATGGACACCCTTCTAGTAATGTATCAACAATAAATCACAATAATGTAATCACAATAAATAAATAAATAAATGCAAACTAAGCTTTTATTATTTTTTCATAGGGAGCGAACGATTTTAATCAGCTGACTTAAACGGGTAATTAAATCGTAATTTAAATAAACTTTTTTTTTAATCATTGACTAAAATCATAAATTTTATAAAGATTTAAAATGACAGAAAAAAGTATTAAAATCTAATGTTACCATAATTTGGCACGTTTCTACAGGTATTGACTTTTGAATACACAAAAAAGCTTTAAATAATTATTTCTAATCTTAATTTCTGAGTATTGTCAAAGACTTAAGCATGATAATTTTGTAAAAAGCATAGTTTTTATCTTATAAGTATAAAAATCATTTAATTTAAAAATGATATTCAAATCTGGTATAAACTACAATGTCATAATTTCCTTTTAATAATCAAATTATTGATTCCTTTATATAATATAGTCATAGCAAGTATAATAATTTTCTGCAAATAAACGAATAAAGTAGCCAAATCTTATTTTCTCATTCTGCTTTTGCAATAATAAATTTATAGCAAATATTGGAACTAAAAATAGAATGAAATAATGACATCGGCTGAATCGCTATTGTAAAAGAAGGCATGAGAAAAAATAAATAAAATATTAAGCATAGCAAGAGCTTATTCAGTAAAAGTTGAATGTTTTTACTTTTTCAACTCATATACACCAAATAAAAATTTTCATGATTAATAACGGCAGCAAAACTGTCTGAAACAGTAAATGCTGAGAACTTCCACTAAGTGCTAATAATGGTGCTATTTAATGTTTTGAGGATTTCATATGTAATTGGCTATTCCTTATATTTACTTTGTATGTGTGTATGAATGTGCTGACATATTTTGGGGGGTTAATATATGCAAACGTGGATGTAAATTTAGATTCAGGCTATTGACAGATTGCAAAATGAGATGCAAATAAATTTGTTAATTGTGTTACTAATTGATGAAATTACTTATTTGCAGTTGTTATTAATTCTGTAACTATTTGCTGTTTCCTCTAAGCACGTTTTTAGGGTGGAAAAACTTTCTTCTTATGAAATTGGCAAAATGCACCCTACTTTATTAAAATATAATTAAATTCACTTACAGTAAACACAGATTTCTTGTAATACAATTTCCAAATTACACATTATTTCCTAATCTAAGTTCCCAAGATCTTATGAAAGTGATAGAGAATTATTTCTTTAGAAAAAAATTAAAACATGTTATTATTTAATTGTATTTTTCAATTTGTAATTCATAAAATTATTAAAATTAATGGCACTTTGTTTATCATAATGAGAAACTGAATGTTTTTTATAATTACTAAACAAATTACTAAGTATATTTCCCCATGAAATAGTGTACTTTTTGGAACTAGCATCTTCCCTGTTTTTCTTTCTAGAATGAGCACAAAATTGTTAATAATCATTTTAGTAATTAAAATACGTTATATACTAATTAAAAATTATATTATTACTAATTTTATGCTAATTAAAAATGTATATTATGTTCCTAAATACAGAGATTTTTGTTTAATAATTCTTAATTTTAAATAGTGTTAATAGTTTATGTTAAATGCAGTTATTAATAATTGGAATAAATGTAGATATCACTAGTATTTAATATAGTTTTGCATAATATTGCATACTATTTTTTCAAAATATTAATGTATATAATGTTATTATATGCTACAAAGGAAACTACTACTAAAAATAGCTCATAGTTACAGGCATTATAAAACTACTTTGTAGTTTTTATAATGTATGTAACTATGAACTATTAGTTATGTTAGTTAAAGGATAAAGACACAGATTATGTTAGCAATTAGAGGAGGTTTTTTTTTTGTTTTGGTAGACTAAAATCCTTGGTAGTCATTCAGTATTTGAACATTGGGGACAAAAATCATAAAATTCCAATTTATATCGAAATAATCTGATTTAGTCCTTTCTGGTATGATGTACTACTCATAGTACGTGTCTTTTAATGGGGTATTATTTTATTTTAAGAAATATTTTTGCTGATATTTACATGCAGTAATGTTATTATATCTCTATGCATTTACTATATGACTTCATTTTATGCTTAAGCATTTAATAATAATATTTATTTTTATTATTATTTGGTTAATTTTTTCTGCGCTGTTTGCGATTCTTTTATTTCAAACATCATATTTTACTCTTTAAATTTAAAATAAAAGTTACTTTCTTGAAAGAATCATGTCTAATAATGCGCAGAATGTAGGAGAAAGTTCTAATATCAGTTAAATCTTATTGCAATGCAATATTTTCTAAACATTTCCCAAAATTCTTTCTTAGCCTATGTCCATATGTATATTGAATAATACGCAAAATAGCAACATTCGTTATCTTTCAGATTATGAAATATTGGTGAAACACTAATTAATGTACTTGGATAGCTACTATTAATATTAATAATGTAAAAGTATGTATTATTAATACTATTAATATTACTAATATTAAAATGTATTATTAATATTATTAATAATAAATATTTCTGAAAAAATTGCTCTTTAAAATATTAAAACAATGTGAGTTGTTATAGCAGTAAATATGAGCGACAGAATTTCTTTTTAACTTTAATTTAAAAGACAGAAATTGTAAGGAATTGAAATTATGCACAGTCTGCGCATAAATTGTGATCTCACGGTTGTAGAACTATAAACCAACTCTAAAAGAAATTACAAATTGGTAATTAAAATTTCAGTTTATCATGCTTTGTATAAAAACGGGTATATCGGTGATACGAAAATGATTTGTCTTTTATTTAGTGTGATGTGAAAATTGCCAAAATACATTGCTGGTGCTCTATTTTCTGGGCATCAAACAAAGCTACCAGAAAATATAATCTCAATCAGTAAATGATATTGTTCTTTGAACATTTTTTTAATCATTAAAATTATCATTATTAAATCATTGGGAATTAATTCCCAATTTAAACATACTAAAACATATAATGTTAACGCTAAATACATAAAAATATGTCTGTTTGGAATATTACACAAATATCTAAATATTTTGATTACGACACACAAATCTGTGTTTTGCATGTTTAGCAGAAACATTTATATGAAGAGAATGCTACACAAAAATCTGTGTATTTTGCATATTATACAAAAACCTGTGTAATTTACATACTACACAAAAAATTGAGTATTTTACATAAAACACAAAAGTATGTGTTTCTTGCATTATACACAAAAATACATTTAATCACAGAAAATTACACATATGAATGTGTGAGAATATTACACACAAATCTGTGTATTCTTCTGTAATTTACACATTAAAGGGTGTATTTAAAGACTTATCAGATAACAATTACACATTTGGACTTATCATCAAATTACACTTTAAAATGTGTATTTTCAAATTTACACATTAGGCGTGTATTTTGGCAATTTACACACCAATTTACGCACATGGACATGTCGTTTTTGTATCATCGATATACCTGTTTTTATGTGTAAATTTACACATTTTTTTTTTTTAGAGTGTGGAAGTATACCGAACGAAGTTTTTTAATAAACCTAAATATATCTATCAATTAATAAATCTCAATACATCTATTAATTAATAAACCTCAATATATCTAACACGTAATAAACCTCTATGTATGCATCATAATTTCACAAACCACATCAAGGCTATAAACCTCAACGCAAGGCCATAGCCAGCAAAACATTTCGAAGAGGGATTTAGTATCATAATCTCATTTTATAAATCCCCCTTCCCAATTGAATATTGAGGAATGTTAACAGTTTTATAGCTATTTTTGTGAATTCAATTAATTGAATTTAATATGAATAAAAAAGTAAGTGTTTATTATAATCTCATTTAAGTAATTCTTTGGTGATGAGTTGACTTTAGTCTAGACCCAACTAATGTTTGACATTTTCACATACATTTGCAAATACTTTATTGCTAAAGAAGTCTCCCTTTAGTTTACATCGAAGCATATACATAATTTTCACTGCATTTTAGGCTAAATAAGTCCAACAATCTGTATTAAGCTATCAAATATAGTCATTATAATTTGACGGTTTTAAAATTTAGATTTTACAAAGTTTCAACATCAAATGAGATTAAAACATTTCTTAGAATTTTTTTTTTCAGCATATTAACGGAATAAAAAAATAAAAGTATGATTTTTAAATCTTCAATGTAATATATTTTCGAATCTAAGTTGACTGTTAGTTAATAACATATTTATAGTAATCTTGATGGAGATTTCGGAGGGCGATCAAACCCTGGTCATCTCCCCGTTGGCTATGGCCTTGCCTCAACGTTTACCTCTAATATTATTTTTCGTCCACACGTTGTTTTATCTACTATCGAGCTAGTTTCTACGAAATTCTTGCGTTATAATTCAAATTATCAACCATAGCTATAGATACTTAGTATTGAGGGATGCCAAATTATTCCAAATAATCCTCGATTTTGAATTTCTCGATTCTATCAATTGTCTTTTTAAAGCACCAGTCAAGGGACTGATTTTAATTGCCTTCGATTGACAAATCGAGACAATCTCTGATCACGTCAGATATCAGATAAATACACCGGATTATTTTTTCTTTTGTTTTCTTCAAAACTAGCTATTAAATTCATTGACGCTAAGTTTCTTTTTTATCTATTTTTTTTTGTTTGTTTGGAATACAGTACGCAGCAATTTGTAAGATATATACGATATGAAGCTTTTGTTTTTATAATCAAATATTTAAAAATAAAATAGAAATCATGTTACCTTCAGTAAATAAATAAATAAAATACCAAATTAAACTTTTTAAAAGATAAACTTAAAAATGACACTATATTTAAACCATTTTTTTTTAAATGACAAAAATATTTAAAAATATTTAAATTACTTTAATTCTTAGTACTTTCAAGTGTAAACAAAACTTTCGTCAGATAATGCAAAAAATACTGTATCTCAGGAACTAATGAATGGCTTTTCATGAAACTTCAAATTTAGTTAGCACCTGATAAGAATTCATCAAATTAGTTTTTGATGTACAGTGGCGGTCAAAATTTCCGTCCAGCAAAAAATTTTCAGTTAATGTCTAAATATACCCTTATGAAGAGGAATCTCAAAGCGATACTTATAAATTTTATTGACATATTAGTTAGGAACTTACTTATAGAAGAACGAGTAAATATCAATAAATTTAATAGACAAAATTAAGTATAAAAGAAAACGCATGTTCTCAAAAGTTTCCGGCCACTTATCATTCATTGTTTTTTTTCTATCCGTAAAGTGTTTTTGGTTGTGTTTATGAATGAATCAACGTGTATAGCATACTTTGAATTCAAATTTGAAAAGTTAAACAATTATTGTTCATAAATGAGTGATTAGTTTGTCGCTAAAAGGCCAATCTTCCTGAGATATTGCGGCTAAGTTATCGATCGGTAAAATCGACTGTAAACGATATTTAAAAAATTATATAAAGATGGCCATGGCTTTCAGGACTTTCAGAGGTCCGGGAGACCCCAGAAAATTACTATTCCTGTGGACAGAATTATCAGGAGAAAAACTATTGATAATCCACATGAAAATTCCGTTGCAATAAACTGCGATTTACGGAATGAAAATATTGCTGGAATAAGTTTGTCTACTGTGTTATGATGCTGTCGTGATACAGAACTTTATGGAAGAGTCGGTGTTAAAAAATTTTCAGAGGTAAAAAAAATACCGACGTACCCTACTGGGATTTTCCAAGGAACGCAAAGTTTGGTCAAGTGAAAATTCTATTTTTCCATTAATCTAATTCAAAACAGTTTTGGAAGTGATGGCAGACACAACGTCCGATGACCTAACAACAAAAGATATCGTTCGACCTACGTTATTCTTACAATCAAGCATGGCGGAAGACACGTTATTCCGTGGGGAGTGTTTTCTTCAAAAATTGTCGGTCCGTTATTTGAAATCCACAGCCAAGTGAATGATACAATGTATAAGGATATCTTGCAAGACCATTTTCTGCCTTATTAGATAAAAAAATTTGGTCGCAACTATTTTTCTTAACATGATAACAACATAAATAATGTATGCAAGCCTCGATAAGCAATGGTTTTCACACAAAAAATTTTGTTTTTTGAAATGGTCAGCATAAACCTTCAACATGAATCCAATAGAAAATCTTTGGAAAGAAGTTAGCAAAAGTCTGCGGAACTATAAATATTCCAACTCAGCCGAAATTTCTCCAAAATTGCAAGAAATGTGGAAAAAACGTACCATAGACAATCTTTAACCGTTGATTGTATGAATGTCACGTTGCTGCGGCGTAGTACTTTTTATTAAAGCTAATAAAATAGTAATACGATAAAATAATAATTGTAAATATTGTTGATCACTGTAATTTTCTATTACAATACCACTTTTTTACAAACGTGTGAAGGTGGCTGGAAACTTTTGAGAACATGTGTTTTCCTTTATACTTAAATTTTTCAATTAAATTTATTGATATTTACACGTTCTTCTATAAGTAAGTTCTTAACTATTCTGTCAATAAAATGTATAAGTATCAGTTTCAGATTCCTCTTCATATGGGTATACTTACAAAAAAATTGAAAAAGTTTTGCAGGCCGGAAACTTTTGACCGCCACTGTATATTACTTAACTAGTAGTGCTGTAATTTGGAATTTTTTAAAGGTTTTATGAGCAATAGCTTTATCTCAGAAAAGAATGAAGGGACTTTTTTCAAACTTCAGCTTCCGTTAGAAGTTGGCGTAAATTGTTGCTGACTAGATTGTGGTGTAAACCGCATAATTGGAGGTGCTGCTGTTCTGCATTTTTAGAAAATATTAAAATGTATAAGATAGCAGAAAGTTATAGGATTGCCACATGTGACTAGTTTTAACGTTAATTTCATTATTTTCAAAAACAGACTGCATATTTTATTTTATATATTTCTAATAAATAATTTTATTTTTCGATTTTTATTTCATTTACTTTTTTAAGAAAAAAAAGTAGACGTTATATGATTGATATACATTTACTTATAAAAATATTAATAAAATATATATTCATACCATATGTTTTAACAGACGTTT
The DNA here is from genome assembly GCA_964019185.1 of Maratus speculifer. NCBI lineage: Eukaryota > Metazoa > Arthropoda > Arachnida > Araneae > Salticidae > Maratus > Maratus speculifer. Next base: position 288,742,013 of record OZ025289.1, read on the forward strand.
AGAGATTTGTTTTAATTACAATTACTGATCTAACTTTCATTTTATAATTTATAGGGTTAAGATCTCTAAGATGAGATATTAACCCTATAAATTATAAAATGAAAGTTAGATCAGTAATTGTAATGATGGAAAATATTTATTATAACTCAAAGGTCCTTTGTGCATTAAGAAAATAAATAAACAGTATGTTCACAATTCCATCTACTATCTAATATCTGCCTGATGACTTCTGTTACAATGTTATCCTTTAATCTGTTTAAAGTTATTTATTTTGTCACTGTCTTTATTTATTTTTATGTTTGTTTTCTAGTTACAAGATATATATTTATTTGTAATAATCTTAAGTGTACTTCTTCTGAAAGAATTTATAAAGAGTGCCGCAAAAAATTGAGACACGCTTTAATTGTTTAAGTATTAAAGATACGTTGGCAATGTGATTTACAAAAGTAACAAAATAATGTAGGAATCAAAATGGTGCCGATGAAGTGGCTCTGTAATTAATTTTCAAGACTTTACATTTTTAATATATTTATATGGTCTGTTGATCCTATAAGATATATTTAATAATGAAAAAATCTTGCTTGGTCTGACAAATATGGTAGTATGAAAAGTTTATTTATTTTTTATTTTTAAAGAGAAAAAATTATGTGTATTACCGTAGTTATTTTTTTACGACTAAAACATACCTAGTTATGATACATTTTTAAAACAAAACCTTGAAATTTCTGGCATTAAAAATTCGTCTGTTCAGATTAAGTGTAAGAAAGCTTCGAAATTTTATTTATCACAAAAGTATTAAAAATAAATCTAAATTTTAAAATACTTTTCAGGTTAGTGAAAGAGCTAAAATTAAAAATTTCGTTATCTTTCACATTATCTATTTTTTAGATGCATTTCACATTCTAAGAACTATTTAATTATACACACTTAAAGCAACCTTTAATACACGCAATATATATTCTAATTTTCGTAATGAGGGGGGGGGGGAGAGAAGGGAATAACTGAAGGCGGAATAAATTAAATAAAATTCTAATTATTTTCCGTTTTTTTAATTATACCAGAATAATTTTTTTCTTTAACATAAATTCCCTTTGTGTTAAAAAATAAATGGTTTAATTAAAAATATATATGTATATTTTTATTCATGAAACAATAAAAAATTCTCAGAATTATGTAAAAAATAATTAATATTATAAAAATTATGGCAATTAGAAACCGATAGAAATAAAGAATAAAATTACTCCAAGTATTTTTTATATTAAAATACAAAGTAGCTGGCATAAAAAAGAATGTTTTATTGCGCTGAAAAAAATTCCAATTTAAATTATGATAAAATTAATCTGTAAAATTATTACGTTCTTGAAAAAGGTAATATAATTTATGGAGTATTTCCACATGAATATCGGGATTTTAACGCTTGGTTATATTTATTATATAAAACTTTAATTTGTAGTTAATACATAAAATGAAAGAGCAACTCAAACAGTTTTACTTACAAGTAATAAGCGTTCAATGTTAGAATTTTTCATCACACGGCACACATCAAGTCGATAGCTCATATATTCCCAAACGTTGATTAATGTTTTTGAGGTCACTGGTGCAACAGCTACAATGGTCATCTGGTAGTGGAAGCACATACACACGATCCTTTATGAACCCTCACACGTTGAAAGCACATGGTGTCAAATCGGGTGAGCCTCTAAACAGAACTTTTTTTAAATCAAGGTTTGGAAAGAATTGAGCTATCGAATTGATGTGCACCGTGTGACGAAAAGTTTTCACATTGAACATTTGTAAGATTGTTGGTAAAGCTGTTTGATTTGCTCTTTCATTTTATGTATTAATTATTATTTATGTTTTATTTAATAAATACTACCAAGCATTAGAACCCCGATATTCATTTAGAAGCATCCAGTATATTAAACATTATACATTCATAGAGATAATAAATTAAAAGAACCTAATTTTTACTAATTATATAATTAGAGTAACAGAAGAGAAGACTGGAAGATCACAACTGCTTTACGGAACAGCAGGTTTGCACTCTCTCCGAAGGTCTCTGCATGCATTCTGATACTGATCCACAACTGTAGGTAACTGATACGATGACCGAAGATGTTAACTCAGAAGCTTAAAAGATAAATTCAATGCCAAAAATTCTTTAAACCAAATTCTACAAGTTTCATGCCTCGATTGTGACTCCAATTCCGCTCCGGTTCACTGAAATCAGTAGTAAATCTGAACCGAGTAAGTACTGTAAATATGCCTGCAGTATTCGGATATTTATAGCTCAGCCAAATGTGAAAAGCTGACAAGAGTTAAAATAAAAATGTTATTTAATCCTAAGGAAAATGTCTGGCTAATCACTTATGAGGGTAGCCTAGATCATGAAAGTGTTTTCGGATGTATAGCATTTCGGCGTCGAAATGACAACCATACATCGTTTCTCTGACTTTCACAAGTACAATTGTGCTTCCCGTAAGCAGATATTGATAGTTATTTTGGTTTCATTTAAGGCTAATTAAAATAAGTATGGTTCCAGCATCTAGAAACTAAATTGTGGTTCTAGAAAAAACACTCAAAGTGATGTTTATAAATTCTAGATCACTTTGCTTGAAAGTTCTAGAGTTTGCTACGAGAATTCAAGAGCATTTTTCTTTATTCTTGTTGTCAAAATTATTTAAAAATCTCTGCAAGTAGATGTAAACACAAGCGGTTAGTTTCAGTAACTATAATTCTAGTTTATGAAACCGTTCTCAAAATCAAGAGATAAATTATTGCAACTGTGACGATTCAATAACATTTTCGTCACCTATAAAACAAGATACTGGAAATTCTATATCATTTCGCCCATTCAGATTAGTTGTTTAACCTAATCGCATATTTCGGAAACCTACATTTTTAGTTAGGGATTCAGAAAGTGGCTAGTGATTCATTTTAGGTGATTGCGGTACATATTTTTTTACTCAGTTAAACAGTGGTCAACAGTGATTACATATATGGGAATGGAAATTGAACCTAGTAAATTAGGAGATATCGCCTTAGAGGTTGAATTAGAAATTTCCAGCTCTTTATTCGAAGTTCAGCGCAATTCTGTTATGACATCGATTAAAAAAGAAAGTACTTTCTACATCACAGATACCCATTCTTTGTCAGAACTTAAAACTATGAAATTAAATTAAGTGAATTTTGGATTCTACGGGATTATAGATATTTAATTGTGATATTTAATGTTTGTTGAAGTGATAATATATAGAACGGCTCAAACTTTTACGTAAGCTTAATTTTTAATATACAACTACATTTAGTTTTTATGAAATTTGGCTGAGCATTGCTAACTTACTTTCGCTTCTTCCACTTCACTGTCCTTTTAGATAATTTTTTTAATAAACATTGTATTTCAATAATCTTATTCATTTTATCTTTAATATTGCCTCAATTTGTCAAGTAAAGTTTTAAATGGGATGGTAACCAGCCATGTCAGAATTGCATTTACGAAATACACTTTATTTTTTAAAGGGCTTAGCATACATAATTCCTGCGTGGAAATGATGTTCATATTAGGAAAACTATTAATTTTAGCTGAAACACTAAATGGTTTTTATTTAAAAGAAAAAGAATCTCGGTGCAACAGTATGCAAAAGTATGTAAATTGTTCATATTTCAATGATCTTTTAATACTCTAATGTGTTTCATTTAAATTTTTACATAAATTAGTTTCCACGAATCACTATGTGTTAAAAAATAAAAATATATTGTTAATTTCGAATAAATTAAATGTGTGTGTATGTGCCGAAAGGGGTAGGGGAAAGTGTTCACTACAAAGAAAAACGTTTACTGCCGTTTTTAATTCAGAAATAGATTTCTTGTGCAGATAATCGGCCTTCATAAATATCATAACATAATTGATTCAGGAATTGTCTAACGATTTTGAATGAACGAGAAATTTCATGTGTTGAAAAAGTACTATATTTCGCGTTAGATAAAAGTAATATCATATATTAAAAAGTAAAAATTGCAAAATCAGAAATATATAATTTGTCTATATTTAGACAAATGGTCGCTTGAAATTGTACTCGGCTGTTCTCGAAATGTATTCTAAATGAAACAATTTTTTAAAATTCAAAACCAGCTCTATTTCAGGTTGTTCTTGCAATTTTTCTAAATAAGACAAATGCTTTGATTCAAACTCTTTAACTTTATTTAAAAGATAATAATGAACGTATAAATTCAATAGTGAAGTCATAATAGTTATTTCGTAATCCATAAAATCTAAAGCAAGATTCAAAACTACAAATCTTTACTACAATCGTTTATATTGCAATTGTCATTACAATTTACAAAATGATTTTAAGTAAAAAAAACATGCAAGAAAACATTTTTAATTATCACACACAGTACAATATTTATACAGTTTTAAAATAAACGCATAAGTAAAAGTAAAAGTAAAAAAAAAAAAAAAAAAACGGACGATTTTAAGGAAATTGTACTGGTAATTGGAATGCCAGTACAATTCCTGGTTTTATAATAGAAAAATTCCTGTACATTTTAGAAAAATTTCCCCTGGAATATACGGAAAATTTTCCGTTCAAAAGCAGTAGATTATACCGGTGTTCCGATTACCAGTATAATCTCTGTAAAATCGTCCGTTATTTCCGTTTTTATTTTTTTTAACATATTGTAATGCTTTTTTTTTCTTTATTTTTTTATTAAAACACATAAAAATCAATGTCCATTAGCGAAATATGTGTTTGTTTGTTTTTTATGTACAAAATAACAGTCGTTAATATTTAATTCTTGGTAATATTTCTTTGCGTATTTATTGAGTAATGATTCTGTAATGAATACTTCTTATTGATCAAGAAATAAAAAATCATGTGTGCGCATTCATTTTGTGCATATTTAAATTCAGATAAAACTATACATTTCAACACGCCATTAAAAAGAGCATTTGGATCGTTAATTTTTGTATAGTATTTAAAATTAATTTTAAATATTTTTCTATTTTCTGAAAACTCTTTTAAAATGTTTTACATTACGAAATGCTACATGTCTTGCATTTATAAAACATTTTTATTTTAATTCATTAACTTGCGGAAAAAAGACGGATCTGAATCTAAACTTATAAACTTTAAAAAGTTTTAAACGAAGACGGAAATTTTAAATTGATTCATTAAAATTCGAAGCAATAGCTTCATACAGACTTTTTTTCGCTTTTTTTTTCATCGTCTTTCATTAAAAAACAAAAAACAAAATATAAACTTATGAAAACTGTCCACTTGTTAGTTTTACAAAAGAAAAATCCAGAAGAACTCCACTGAATAAATAGTGAATTTGAAAATTTACTTCTCATTATTAATATTCTTGGCAGTATTTTTATAATCCTTATTTTTATTAAGTCCTTAAAAAAAGAAAAAAAAAACAGAAATTAAACTAATGACTTTTGTTGCATGTTGAAATGTTACCGCAGTTTTCTTTTAAAATAACACTATTAAACAATGTTTGATATAAATATGAGAATTTTAAATCATCTCATTAAATTCAAAGCAATAACTATAGAGGGTGGTTTAATCTTTTCTTTTCTTTTCTTTTCTTTTCTTTTCTTTTTCTTTCTTTCTTTTTTTTAACACAATATAAATAGATCATAAAAATTAAAATTGATCACTTGTTATATATGAAAACGAAAAAAAATTATAATAATAAAAACTCCTCAAAATAAATAAATAAAAATTTGTTAAATTGAATTACAGCTATTCTATATCTAAATTACAGCTATACAGCTATATAAATATTCTACAGAAATTTTTTATATTTCTATTGAACAGAAAAAACAGTAAAAACACAAAAGATAAATTAATGGTTTATGTTATAGTCAGAAAAATCCTGTTAGTTTGTTTTTGAGAAAGCACTGTTCAACAAGGAATACTCATTAATAAACTTTTATAATCTGGTGGATGTCAAAAAAGGATATTGTGTTGAAAAAATAAAAATAAAAATATGTTAAAACAAATTTCTGTAATTGGTAATGTAACACGAATTTTGTCATTGGAGTTTAGCAATAAATCATACTTAAACTGCGGTTTTTACTCGCCCTCAAAGAATTCATACAATAAAGATCTAATAGAAAGTTTAAATTCGTCATTAGCAGATTGCACTTTGCAGTTGTTTTCTAGAAAAGCTTTCATCAATATCTCGGCTCATTACCGAAAAACAATTTTGAAAATCTTTATAACCAATCCTTCTATGATTCCGCATTTAAAGCTAACAATCGCATTTTAAAATCACTCCCTGAGTACCCACAGTGTAAACTTTGTGAGTAACGAAAAAATGCATTTTTCTCAAAGTCTATGTGACATATTGTAGTTTTTGTGAAATGTTTTAAAAAAAACTCTTAATAAGCCTAATTTTTTTCATAATTGTATAAGTTCAGAAATGGGCAGCGGGGGATATATTTTTTCAGTATATTCTCGACGATACCTCTGAAAATAAAATACCTAAAATTAAAACAAACATAATTTTGATTATTTACTCCACTATTTTTCTAAATGTTTGTGAATTGTTAATAATCTATAAACTATGTGGGTCAATAAAACTTTTATAATGTCGGCAAGCTTAATTTTCTCGTTCCATAGTTTTTGTAAAAATCAGCTGCAGCAGAAGGGAAAGCAGATATACTAGTGATCTTCTAATGGTTAAGTTTTTACGTTTTAAGCACGAAAACCTAAAAAAATGATTAAATTAACAGTTAATACATCTAAAAAGGAATATTAAAATTGAGAAAATTTACAATGTTAATTATGCTTTTAGAAAATGTAAAGTATAATTTTAAAATCACAAAGGAAATGTGTAAATTAATTTATGTAGTATAAACAGCCTTATCAAAGTATATTTTTTCTTCTACTTTTATAATTGTTTAGTTGAACAAAATAAGGTTAAACAACGTGTACGTGATATCGCAATGATATGATGGTTACTATGCAAATGATGATATAGTGCGGAAATTCAAAATACAGTTTTTTAAAGTTATATGGGAAATAGAAAACTTTAAAGCACATGTTCCGTTTTAAACTCCTAAGAACAAAAATCGTGCAACGTACAAGGTGTCCCATGATTATTGGGACACACTTTAAGGGAGGCAGTGGACACCACAAGGATTCAGATTTGCATAGAAACCCATGGTCGGAAACGATTTCTTGAAGCGGTAGTGACTGCACAAAACACAAAACATTCAGGAACCAAATAAGAAGTGAAAACATGTTTGAATGTCTTAGTGCAGCAAAAATGTAAGAAAAAAAAAGAACTTTAAAAACACAACCGTTGTCGTCAAAGTAGATGTTCGAAATTCCGACCACGGACCGAGATGTGTGGAAGCACATCTCCTGTGTATGGAAAATCTAATGTTTTCAAAAACACCAGAAGTGTATCGGACTTCCAACAGCAGCTGCCACGATGCGTGCAAGAAGTTCCTCAGCTCTTTCGAACATTGTCACGGCACTTTTGCAGCACTAAAACAATAAAAAATATTTTTTCTCCCAGTTCGTGTTTTTTCTTTCTTGTGTTTAGTGTCATCACTACTGCGCCAGGAAAGCGTGTCCGACCATGAGTTGCTATGCAAATCTGAATTCTTGTGATGTACTTACTTCTCCTTAATGCTTATTCCAATAATCCAGAGACACCATGAATATTGGGAAGCAGAAAGTTATGATATGCAATTTTATCGTAATGGCTATACATGTACTAATGTCACAATAGCCTAAAAATTGGAAGTATGGTTTATTTAACGCGGTGGCCTACAGAAAATTTATAACAACATCTTACTTGATAGAGCCCTAAAATCAATAGGAAACACTTATAGACCGGAAGCAAAGTATATATCACTTCATCGAGTTAGCGGTTAAAACTTTAACATTAGACAGAATCCTATTCGCATATTAAAATTCGATTGGTCTGATCTTATTTCGATGGAAACCACCTGACAACCCAATTTCTCTGGTTGGACGGTAAGTTTACCGTTGTGTTTTTCTGCACCCAAAGGCATGGAAACATGGGAGACTGAGTGCAGGAAAACGATTTATTAAACTTATCAGTCAATCACTGAAATCGATTTCGCGGGTGCTTTTCACAAAGATATCATTTAGCAGACAGGTTGAATTTTAGTATGTGAATCAAGTTTTAACTAATTCAGGAGTTTCATTCCTGAACTCGATGAGTTGATGGTTTTTGCAGTTACTTCATTGTTAGTCAGTTTATATTGTGAAACTGAATGTTTCTTAAAAAATGTTGAAAAGTGTATTGCAACTTCATAAACCCAAGGAGGGAAGGGTGGGGGAAACTACTTCTAAAGGAATTCCATGTTAATAAAAGTTAGAATACCTTATCAGATTCAACAAAAATTTAAATATTGTCATTAAATAAACACTTCAACACGTAAGCACAAGCGCCTGTTTTTGTAATGGTAGTAAACACACGGGATAAATCTCCATTCATTTTGTTTCTAATTATATTTATGGATAAATGTGTCTTAAAATCAAATCTAATGCTCTACAGTTTAAAATGCATCAGTACTAGTTCTTTAGATGAGGGGAAAATTATATTTTTCCCATTTATTTTCATATTTTGTAGCAGTTTCTATAAAAATCATTTTATTATCGAAAACGATTTTTGTATATGGAAATGATTTTTATTTCACCTGAAAACATGAATTATTTTACAAAATTGATGTTAATTATATTTAATGCTCTTTCATTAATGTATTTAAGTCTTATTCTTTCATTAAAATCATCTTAATGTGTGTTTTCTTGTAAATAATGAACGCAACGAAATGAAATGCTTATATACTCTTAGGATTATATGAACCCTAGATGTATATTTATTTATTCCTAGAAAAATGCAATATCGGTAAGATTTATCCCCATTGTGTGTATTTACTGGTTAATTACAGAAATGTATAATGGTCAGTACATCCTTAATACAGTATGGATCTAGGCATGTTCGCAAAGTAATGCAGTTGATCATTAATATGTACTTTGACTAATAAAAAATATATGTGTGTAAATAAAAGTATAACAATAAGTTCTCTCAGATATGATAAACAAGGTAAAATTAAATTTTGACCTTCTCAAAATAAACTTTTAAATAAGATCCTCCAAATTTTAATATTTTCCCCTTTTATTTACATAAATCTAAATAAAGCTATCTATGCATTCAAAACAGAATGATTTTAAACTATTAAAGTATTTTAAATCACTTTGAACTTTGTTGGAATTGCAGCGATAAATCAAAATTTAAATAATATTTTTTTTTTGTAAATGGCCATAATATCAAAGAAATAAGACGGTTTTCGAACAGGAAGATATTACTGCTCGTCATCATCTAGTGAAACTACATGTTTGTAAGAGCACAAGGTAACGAATGATATAAATGTTCATTTGCGGGTGTGACGCGTCTTTACAGTAGCTGATGACAGTCTGTTATACTTTCCAATTCGAAACGCGTCCTGAGTATTGCTTTTATTTTATGGCGTTGTATATAAACTTACTAAAGTTTATCTGAAAACGGCATTTAATTTTAAGTTACTAGAACGAGATAAATGAAGATACTATCTAATTTTATATTATATTGTATCCTCTACCCTCACAAAGTTATTAATAATTAATATAATAACTGTATGCATATAAATGTAAGAAAATAATAAAAGTAATAACGTGTACTTTGAAATATTGATTTTCTTTTCTTTCATATAAGAGTGTAGGCACTTGGAAAATTCCAAAATGAACGAAAAATATATTGTGTGGCAATGAAACTTAAAAAAAAAAAAAAAAAAAAAAATTGTAAATTCTTGTATGTGTATGGCACTTATCTTTGGTACAAATGCAGGAGAAAAAAATGAAATATTTCCCATTTCAGTTGGATTTCAGCCAATTTTTACTTTTCGTATATGATCATTTGATTTAGTACAATCGCACTTTATCACATTAACGCTGACTTGTAGATAAAATATCGTAAAAATAATTAACTAACATTTTTATGTGACACAAAATCCTGCACTATAGTTAATTTTAACACCTTGGTTCCGCTTTGTTTTCAATTTTGAAAAAAAAAAATACATTTACTTAAATAATTTTAGTAGTTGCTATCTGAATATATTTATTGAAGTTTAATAAACTGTTCATTCTTTAAAATGTAACGAAAGTAGTTACTTTTCATATTATTCAGTTGATATTTATAGTAAGTATTTAAATATATGTGACTTTAATAACTTTGTACTTATTTAATCTGAAAAAAAAAAAAAACATTTTGTTTTAATTTACTGGAATAAATTAAACGAAGATATTATCTAATTTTATATTGTATCTTCACTCCTCACAAAGAAATAATATAATTGGTATATGTATATAGATGTAAAAAAGTGTACTTTGAAATATTGATTTTTTTCTTTCATATAAAAAAATAGGCATTTTGAAAATTCTAAAATAAACGAAAAATATATTGTGTGGAAATGAAACATTAAAAATAAAATATTGAAAACTGTTTTATGTGAATGGCATCCCTCTTTGGTACAAATGTAGGAGAAAAAAATGAAATGTTTCCAATTTTAGTTGAATTTTAGCCAATTCTTATTTTTACGTATATGGTCATTTAATTTATTATAATCGTATTTTATCTTATTAACACTGCTTGGTAGGTAAAATATCAAAAATAACTAACTAATATTTTTGTGGCACAAAATCCTCCACTACGGTTAACATTAAATCTTCGGGTGCATTTTTTTTTTCTTTTGGGAAAAAAATACTTTTATGTTAATAATTTTAACATTTGCTATCTGAATGTATTTAGTGAAGTTTAATGAATACGTCATTGTCTGAAATTTAAGGAAAGTAGTTACTTTTCAGATTATTCAGTTAATATTTATTATAGCTATCTAAATATATGAGACTTTAATCACTTTGTACATATTTAATCTAAAAAAAAAAAAAAAAATTTACTGGAACAAATTGATTGAAGATATTATCGAATTTTATTTGTATCTTCACTCCACACAAAAAGTATATGCTTACTATATGTATATACGTGTAAATAATAATAATAATAACGTGTACTTTGAAATACTGATTTTCTTTTTTTTTCCATATAAAAGTGTAGGCACTTGGAAAATTCTAAAATGAACGAAAAATATATTTTGTGAGAAGGAAAAATTAAAAACAAAATACTGAAACCTGTTTTATGTTTGGTACAAATGTAGAAAAAAAATGAAATGAAATGAAATGAAATGTTTTAGTTGGGTTTCATCCAATTTTTAATTTTACTTATATGATCATTTGATTTAGTATAATCGTAATTTATCGTATTAATACTGCTTGGTAGGCAAAATTTCTTAAAAATAATTAATTAATATTTTATGTGATACAAAATTTTGCACTACAATTAATATAAACATTTCGAATCCGATTTTTGTTTTCAATTTTGAGAAAAAATTACTTTTATTGTAAAAAATTTAGCAGTTGCTATCTGAATATATTTAGTGAAGTTTAACGAATACGTCATTGTCTTTAATGTAACGAATTTAGTTATTTATCATGTTATTAAATTAATATTCATAATAGCTATTTAAATATACTTAGAAAACTTTTAACGAATGCGTCATTGACAAATTTAACGAATGTAGCTATTTTGCATACTATTCAATTTATATTCATAGTAGCTATCAAAATACATTTTGTGATGCTTAACAAATACGTCACTGCCCGAAATTTAATGAATTTAATATTTTTGCATACTATTTAGTTAATGTAACAATAGGCTAAACGAGAAGTTTTGGAGATGTTTCGAAAATAATGTATTACAATAGAATTCAACAGGTGTTACAGCTTTCTAACGTTTTTCTGTTAAATCGTACATGATATGTTAAGAAAAGTATCCCAAATCTTCCATTTTATCTTATAGTTTTTTATCCAATATGTAAAAATTAAATCATGTTTAGAAACATTAAAATATTAAAATTTTTGGATGATATCAAAACGATGTAATTTTTCGAAAAAAGAATAAATAAGATCCGCTTTCTTGTAGAATAATTTTTCCTTACCGCGAAATTCTTGGGAGCAAAAATCTATGCTAAAAATGCATTAAATTAAATATTTTTTAAAATAAATTAAAAATTTAAGATATTTCTTAGCAATGTGACAATGTATTTTTATGTGACACAAAATCCTGCACTATGGTTAATATAAATTCTTCGGGTGTGATATTTTTTTTTTTTAATTTTGAGAAAAAAAAATACATTTACGTTAATAAATTTAGTAGTTGCTATCTGAATATATTTAATGAAGTTTAATGAAGACTGCATTGTTGGAAATTTAACGAAAGTAATTACTATTACACTACTATTACTATACTATTACTATAGTATATATTTTTCTATTACCATACTATTACTATACTATATCTTTTTCTATTACCATACTATTCAATTAACATTTATTATAGCTATCATAATATATGGATTTAATCACTTTGTACTTATTTAATCTGAAAACAGCATTTAGTATTATTTTTTAATTTAATGGAACGAGTTAAATGAAGATACTATCTAATTTTATTTTGCACCTCCACTCCTCACAAAGAAATAATATAATTACTATATCTATGTAGATGTAAAAAAAGTGTATTCATTATTTTTCTTTCATATAACGAACTTTCATAAAGGAAAGAAAATTATATTGTGTGGCAGTGAAACATTAAAAATAAAATTCTGAAAACTGTTTTATGTGAATGATGCCTGTCTTTGGTACAAATATAGGAGAAAAATAATGAAATGTTTCCAATTTCAGTTGGATTTCAGCCAATTCTTAGTTTTGCGTATATGATCATTTGATTTAGTACAATCGTATTTTATCACATCAACATTCATTGGTAGATAAAATATCGTAAAAATAATTCCTAATAATTTTATGTGACACTAAATCCTGCACCACGGTAATATTAACTATTCGGATCCATTTAATTTTTCAATTTTTAGAAAAAAGGTACTTTTATATTAATAATTTTAATAGTTGCTATCTGAATATATTTAGTGAAGTTTAAGGAATACGTCATCGTATGAAATTAAACGAAAGTAGTTACTTTTCATACTATTCAGTTAATATTTATTGTAGCTATCTAAATATATATGACTTTAATCACTTTGTACTAATTTAACATGAAAACAGCATTTATTTATTTTTTAATTTACTGGAACAAGTTAAAGAAAGATATTATCTATCTTTATATATTATCTTCACTCTTATATGTTTACTAGATGTATATAGATATAACAAATAAATAATAAGATGTACTTTGAAATATTGATTTTCTTTTTTCTTCATATAAAAGTTTAGGCATTTTGAAAATTCTAAAATGAACCAAAAATATGTTGTGTGGCAATGAAACACTAAAAAAAAAAAAATACTGAAAAGTATTTTATGTGAAGGGCACTTTTCTTTGACTGAACTGTCGGAAAGAAATTACATTTTTTTCAATTTCAGTTGGATTTCAGCCAATTCGTAGTTTTGCGTAGATGATCATTTGATTTAATACAATCGTATTTTATCGCATTAACACTGCTTGTAAGATAAAATATCGTAAAAATAATTAATTAAAAATTTTATGTGACACAAAATCCTGCACTACGGTTAATATAAACTCTTCTGGTTCCAATTTGATTTTCCAATTTTGAGAAAAAAGCACTTTTATGTTGATAATTTTAATAGTTGCTATCTGAATATATTTAGTGAAATTTAATGAACACTTCATTGTCTGATATTTAACGAAAATAGTCATTTTTCATACTAGTCAGTTAATATTTTAGGTAATTTTAAGTAGTGACCTAAAATATGTGACTGTAATCACTTTCTACTTATTTAATATGAAGACAGCTTTTATTTATTTATTTTTTGTTAATTTACTGAAACAAGTTAAATGAAGATACTATCTAATTTTATATTGCTTCTTCAGCCCTCTTAAAGAAATAATATAATTACTATTTGTATATATATTTTTAGAAAGTGTACTTTGAAATATTGGTTTTCTTTTCTTTCATATAAAAGTGTAGGCACTTGGAAAATTCCAAAATGAACGAAAAATATATTGTGCGGCAATGAAACATTAAAAATAAAATGCTGAAAACTGCTGCATGTGAAGGGAACTTCTCTTTGATTCAACTGTAGGAGAAAAAATAAATAAATATTTCCAATTTCAGTTGGATTTTAGCCAATTCTTACTTTTACGTATATGGTCATTTCGTTTATTATAATCGTATTTTATTGTACTAACATTGCCCGGTAGATAAAGTATCAAAAATAATTAACTAATAATTTTATGTGACACAAAATCCTGCACTACGGTTAGTATTAGCTCTTCGGGTTCCGATTTTTTTTTCCAATTTTGAGAAGAACATTACTTTTATGTTAACCCTTTCGGCTCTAATGTACTATTAATAGTACATGTTTCTCCATGGACTATTATTTTTTCTTAACAAATACTTAGTTACTTTCGACATATAGAAATGATAGTATATGGCTATTTCTTTCTAATTGTGGCTTCATGTATGTTTTGACATTTGGTAATAATAATAATGATAATAATAATAATAATAATAATAATAATCAAACATTATTTAGTTCTCTTGTGCCGTGTACCGCTTCCTTTATTTTACACATATATTTCGCTCTTTAAATTTAAAATATGAATTACTTTTTTGAACCAATCATGTACGATAACGCACAAAAAATATTACAAAGTTGTCATACCCTCTAAAATCTTGTTATAATACTTTATTTTCCAAACATCTTCAATAACTCTTCCTAACCATAAAATCACATAAATATGAATTGAATAGTACAGAAAATAAGTAGATTCGTTAGATTTTTAGACAATCAGATAATCTCTAAACTTCAATAAGTGTATTTGCATAGCTAGAATTAATGAAATTGAAATAAAATTAATTTTGTTGTCTAAATGGAAAGAAAATTCGGATACAAAAGGGTTAATAATTTTAATAGTTGCTATTCGAATATCTTTAGTGAAATTTAACGAATGCGTCTTTGTCTGAAATTTAACGACAGCAGTTATTTTGAATGTAATTCAATTCATATCCATATGACAATAGGCCAAGGAAAAATTTTTTGGAGTCGTTTAAAAAATATCGTATTACAAAAGGATTTAACAAATGTTACAACTTTCTGATATTTTTACGTTTCATCATGTATAATATGTTCAAAAAATAACTGATATTTCTCTTACCACCCCATATATCTTACACTTTTTTAACCAATATGTAATAATTAAAGCATGCTAAAACCGTTAGAATGTTAAAGTGTTTGAATAATTTCAAAATGATGCTATTTTTCTTTAAAAAAAAAAAAAAAAAAAAAAAAAAAAAAAATTAGATCAGTTTTATTGCAGAGTAAATTTCCTTCACAACAAATCACTTGGGAGTAATTATCAAATTCGCTATGTTTAAAAATGCGTTAAATTAAATATTTGTTAAATTAAATAAGATTTTCAGATCGTTCTTAGCAATACAAATAATATTTGTTAAAATGATGAGTTCGTTAAAGCGACATTTGTTGCAATGAGTTTCTACTGTATTTATAATAATTTATATAATTAAACAAGATTATATAGTAGTATCTTTTTATCTATTATTATATCTATAATATCTATGTAATTAAAATAAGTTTTTATAATTTCTATTTTTATAAGATTTTTTTTTATTTGTAACATTTAAATAATAAAATTAACCCTGCTAAAGTAAAATACCGCACAAAAAATTACATTATCAGCTCAATTGGATTAAATGTATACGTCTTATTTTACTTACCACATACACGTAAACTTAAAAGAACCAGGAAACACCAGTAATGAAACATACCTAAAAAGATAAATAAATATAATTAATAAATATATTACCGGCACTTTAATGCTCTTTAATTATTCAAATTAATAGTAATATTATCATCTCTAAATTATATTCTAAAAAAAAAAAAATAAAACCCTTTTCTTTATAACCCAGGAATGAAAAGATTATAAAACTTGAAAAAGTAAACTAATTAATTTATAACAATGTTCTCGAAATTAAAATCTGCTCTTATTTTATTCCTGTAAGAAGTCAAGTAAAAAGGAAAAAAAAAAAGTCATAAAAAGAATATTTAGGGATTAGCTCATTCTGAGAAGCAAGAATATGTCGTTCGATTAAAATATTGAAAATTTCTCAGATTAAAATATAATTATGATTATTTGTTCTTTTTTGTCTTAGGATTATCGAGTTTTTTTTATATTAGTTAGTATAGTTTCTTTTATATGCAATTTTTGTAAGTGAAAATGATCGGATGTTATAAAAAGACATATACTTACATATTTTTTACCACTTAACTTATCAATATTTTTGGTAAAAACTTTTAAATAATGACTATTTTTTATGTCTTTTACAGAACTTTAAATCTTTTATCAACGGTTTTTCAAAACAGAATTTTTTGCCTGATTTAATCAGAACAAGTTGGAAATTGCACGTGAAGCGTACCAAATGAGATGCGTTCGTACGATAACGAAGTTAAAAAAATATCAATCTCATATATCAATCTCATAAAATTGTAAATAGTCAATTACAATTAAAATGCTCACCAAACAAGGTTCCTTCTATACCATTATGTAATAGAATATTTTTGTGTGGCCTTGTAAATCAATAACAAATCTTCTTTGCACCACAGATTAAGCAAAATGTATATTATAACATGTACTTTATAGATGCATATCAGTTCTATTATGTTCGAATGAATGTAACACCATTAAAATGCATTTGAAACATTTTCCCCCATTGACCGCAAGGTAACGGAGTACTTTTGATTGTTCCTGTAATTGAACTATACATCTAATTTTGATAAAAATTAAAAAAAAAAAAAAAAAAAACCTCGACGAAATTTATGTAATTTAAATTTATTTATTATTAAATATATTAATGTATTTTAAATTTAAAACAAAATGCATTTGAAACTTTTTTTCCCCATTGACCGTAATGCCGTAAAACTACTGATTGTCCATGCAATTGATCTATGCATCCGATTTTCATAAAATTCGAAATGACTTTACAAAATTTTGTAATAATTATATATTTTAAATTTCAAACGATTCAGTTGGGTAGTTTTTGCGTTGTTATATGTGGACGGACGGGCAGACGGGCAGACGGAGGGACTGAACGGCAACAATTGGTGATACGTATTTACATAATTACGAACGCACCCAAAAATGAACGTATTAAATAATTCAAAATTCACAATAAATGTTTACTGGTGAGAATAATAAATTATGATTGGAATATGGATTACCATACGTGGTACGGGCAAATCATGATTGGCAAAAACTCCTTGCCTGTACGAAGAACGGGCAAAACAGGGAAGCGATTAAAGTAGTCTGATGTAAAACATCTATGAAGGTAAAAAAATAATAACATTACTGACCTATGCAATTTTATTATTTTAATGTTTTTATGTAATTTAACGGTTTAACTAAAAATTTTTTTTATTATTATCTAATGCAATTTTTGTTTCATTTGTAGTCTCAGAATAATAGGCTTCTACAATTACCGCATTATGCGTTAAAAAAATTCTTTTTAATTTCAAGCATCTTTTAAAGAAAATTTAAAAAGGTTATAATTTTGAAATTGTAACTTAATCAAAGTATTGCAAAATACTAGATATTTAGAATTAAGTGTAGTGCAGCTTAAAATATACTTAAAAAAGAGCAAGATAAATTTTGAAAACTTATTACGTCGGTGTATGATTCCGACATTCAAAATTAAGATTGGAGTGAATATTCCTGTTGTCAAATATTTCTATAAGTTAATATAAAATTATTCGAACAAAAAAGAAAAAAAAAAAACTCTGAAGATATGAGCTTGTTTGCATTTATTTAAATTCAAAGTTTCCTCTAGTAATTTATTGTTTAGCTCAGACATTTGCTTCTACTCGCTCAGTGTTCATCAAAAGCTCTGCAGTTATGTCAACTTATATAACATGCAATAATGCAATATTATTATTATGCCGGAGTAACATTAATACTTTGATACTCAGGCGTTATTGCTATGCTCTCGAGTAAAATCAATATAGACCCTTTTGTTTTACATTATTGCTACTTATTAAAAGACCACTCTATTTTTCTTAACTTATCCGATTTTGCCTCTAAGAATTTGAATTATAAACAATAGGCTATACATATATGTATATATTAATTTACTTTAAAAATATATAGTCTGACTCTTAAAAGATGTATTACATATCAGTACTGCACAACTTCTTAGCGGTTCTTGTCTTGCCATCCATAATCTGCATTTCATACCATTCCGAATCTTATTAAATAGTACCTTTTAATGCATATTTAGTTAGGTTATAATTTTGAAATAGAAAGTTAATCAAAATATTGTGTTAAATAATAGTAATTATTTAGAACTAAGTATATTGCCGCTTAAAATATACTTAAAAATAAGCAAGATAAATTTTGAAAGCTTATTACGTCAATGTATGATTCCGACATTCAAAAGTAATATTGGAGTGAATATCCCTGTTGTGAAATATTTCTATAAGTTAATATAAAATTATTCGAACAAAAGATTAAAAATAAAACTCTGAAGATAGGAACTTGTTTGCATTTATTGTGCTCAGAAATTTGCTTCTTCTCACTTGGTGTTCCTCAAAAGCTCTGCAGTTATCTCAACTTATATAACATGCAATCATGCAATATTATTATTATGCCTGAGTAACATTAAAACTCTGTTAATGACACTCAGGCATTATAGTTATGCTCTCTAGAGTAAAATTGATATACACCCTTTTGTTACATAATATTTCTGCTAAAGCACACACTAATTATCTAAAAAATATTTTTTGATATTGTCTCGATGAATTTTCATTATAAACAATTCATTATAGAAATATATTCACTTAATTAAAATAATATAATCTAACTGCTACAAGGATTCACATACTAATATTATACAATTTCTTTCGTGGTTCTTGTCTTGACATCCTTAATCTGTATTTCATATCATCCTGAGTCTTTATTTTTTGAAAGACTCGGGAATATATGAAATGCAGTAATTTATTCAAGATAAGAACCATTTAAAAAATCGTGTATTATTGATATGTAATATAACCTTATAAGTCCCAGCCTTTATATACGTATTATGGAAAAAATTGTTTAATGATTCTTTATGATGTAAATTCTTATGGACAATACAGAAGAATTTTTAAAGAAAAATAATGTAACAAAATAGTTTTTACTAATGTTACTCTTCATAATAATAATAATACCTAATAGCATGATATATTAATTAATGTATAACTATAAAATTGGCACTACAAAAGGCAGACTTTTCTTTTTGTAAAATATCTAAAAGAAAACAATAAACAATTCTGCGCTTGTTCCGAATTTGAAGCATGCCTCCTGCTCAAAATGTTTTTTTGCAGCATTTACAATGGTTTTAAAGCTGTTCAGAATAATTCAATTACGTTATTAATTAAACATGATTATTGTTCTTAAAAGCTTTTTTAATAGGATTATATTTCTTTAAAGAGTGGAATTTCTGAAATTGATATGATAGTTTCTAATGCTTGGATTATTTGTTATTAGGCACTTTTTATTATGTAGTATGTAAATTGCAGACGATATATAAAGCGACAAAAGTCCAAAATATATATTATAAATATGGCGGAAATTTCTCAATACAAAACACTGATGTTGTTATCCACAAATAAATAAAAATCATATTTTTAGAAAAAAAAATATGAAATGAGGAAAGATAAAAAAGAAGCATCCAACAGATAAAAAATGGGTATTAACTAATTATTCTCACATTGAAGCATTTTCGAAACAAATTATAAACACAGTGTTTAAAAAATATAATAAATCCAGAATGGTAAATATGCAATTCTTATAAAATGATTGACTGATACTCCATAGTAAGTAAATCAGAATGAAATTTTCATAAACGATTGAAAAGTTTGTTTAAAAGGAAAAATACAGAAAAGAAAAAAAAAGAAAGATTGAAAAAAACAAAAAAAAAAAAAAAAAAAAAAAAATGAGGGTGAAACATCTTTGAAAAAAAATATTTTGATTAAAAATATATTAATAAATAGTGAATACCAAATATGCAGTTTTTATAAACTACTTAACTGATATTCTTCAGTAAGTAAAACTTGAAAGCTATTCCCATAAAGAGGAATGTATTCGTCGGAAACTAATAAAATGCAGGTAACAAGTAATGTGGTACTAATTATTGTTTAAATTAATTTTGTTTCGAAAATATATCAATAAATACTGAATAACGAATATTCAATTTTTATTATCTCCTTTGCAGGTTATTACAGTAAATAAATCCAAAGCCATAAGAAATATGGTAAATCCAAAAGAAATATGGCACTGGCTGAGTAAACGTTTTTAAGCGAGGCACACTGTAAAAAAAAAAAAAAAAAAAAAAAAAAAAAAAAAATCTGTGAAGGTACTAAACATTTTCTAGGAAACTGGGATTCCAAGAACTTTTCATGTAACGATAACAGGAAAAATTCATGTAATCGATTCTGAAACTTGATTTTTTGCTGTTACCGTTACAGGAAAAGTTCTTGGAATGCCAGTTTCCAAGAAAAAGTTTAGTACCTTTGCAGATTTTTTTTACAGTGCATAAATAATCATAATATTATTCAAAATATATAAATAAATATGGAATGACATATATTTACTACTTTATTAACTGCATGACTGATTTCTATAGAGAGTAAATCAGAAAGTTATTTTCATATAGAGACGAAAAATTTCATCTAAAGAGAAAGAATGGCAGTCAAAAAACAACTCGATCTTGAGTTTTTGTTATTTAATTTTGTTTCAAATATACGAGGATGGATCGTAAAGTTCCAATTAAAGGCGATTATTTTTATTTTCTATTTTCACCACTATTTTTTAAAGCACATTTTGTAATGTATTTCGCTGTCAAATGCTCTTAAGGGGACACAGTACCTTGAAATTGGTCAAAATATCGATATTCTTTTTTTTAAAACTAAAAGCTTAACTAAAAGCTAGTTTAATTATGAATATTTTGACACCTCGTTCTTACCTGTACGACATCGCAAAATATTGTAAATTTTGTCAATAGATCCAGAGTAATTTCTCATACAAATTAAAACTTTAAATTGATTTTTCTCCATGTTCATATTTTCAAAACTTTCTTGTTAGATAAATACTAAGGCTTTTTTGTAATTTAGATAGAGGTTTGAAATTATTTTTAACTGGTATCTATGATGTATTTAATATTTTTGTGCATGGGTCGAAGTTTAGAGTCGTTTCTAAAAAAATATATTAATTTGAGAGTTTGTTGAATTTCCTACATTTTTAATATAGACGAGAGAAAAAAAAAACTAATTTCATATTAAATGTAAAATCCCACACATCGAAAAATCCATACACAATTTTATGTAGTATACCCTAATGGATGTAGAAAAAAATGAAGGAAAAATAACGATATTTATAAAAATATTAAGGATTTTTAAAAAGTTAATTAATTTTTTTTTCTAAAATAGGCTGTTCTACAAGATTTTTTTAAAAATCTTATTTAATTTTTATATTATGTATTGTGCCAGCAAATATATTACAGTATCATTCAAAATTGAAGAGATCGTTTCAAAGATATTGTGTCCCTTTAAAGCGTATCTAAAAGATTTTTGTTTGGGGAAAAGTGGTGCAAGGTAGCATTAAAATATATTCGCCTTTAAGTGAAAATTTATAATATTCCCAAGTATATTAAAAAAATACAGAATATGAAAAATAATAAATAATTTTTATGAACACTTTCCGACGCGGTGTCTCCTCCCCCCCCCCCCCAAGAAAAAAAATAATTTTAATTTTATTGGCACCAAAAATATTTCATTAAAATTTTTCTTTAATAAGATAAACTAGAAAAATAAGCAAGTTCATATTTTTAAATACATTCGTTTTTAAAATGTTGTGGAAGTTAATCATTTTAAACAGATTTACTCCGCCCCATAAAGAATTAATTAATTCAGTCAAAATATACCTTAAGTTAATCAGAAAGACATTCATATAGGGATGAAAAAATTTTGTCTAAAAACAAAGAAATGCAAAAAAAAAAAAAAAAAAAAAAAAAAAAAAAAAAAAAAAAAGAGAAAGAAAGAAAGAAACCTGGGACTGATTAACAGTTTTCCATGCTAATGCAAAAGATTTGTGTGTCAAGCACACTCATCTTTTCTCGGATCCCCAAAACTGCAAAGCTAGATCAACTCCTAGCCGAAGAGGTTCTTATCGAATGCTGAGCTCTCCTAATAAATGAAACAATAGTTCTCTTGCTGTCATAAGCAGGATTAAGAGGTGTCATTTTATATTTTAGTATGTTTTTTCCCTTATTAAAAAAATAGTAATTACACGAGAAAAAAAGTCTTCAATATCTTCAGTTGTATTTCTTTTCTTATTTCATTATTCATTAGATGAGATTTTTGAGTTATAAGGAACGCTGTTAAAGATGTGCTTTACATGAATACTCCTATTACTTTAGGATTAATTAATTTATGTGTGACGCAAATTACAGTAAAACCTATATAAAAGACACTCCTGAATAACTGACAACCTCGATTCAACGGACAGTTTAAATTCTTTCTCTTAAATCCTAAATTTTTGTATGTTTAATCTCTAAATAACGGACAGTAATTTTGACGATAAAGAATGAAAAATTATTTAAAAAAAAAATTAATAAATAAGAAATGAAAAAAAGGGTTAAAAATCTCTGAATTTACCAGAGCAAAGGGTCACAAATTTTGGGATCACAGGTATATGTTGGGGATGGGCTGGAGAAAAATCGGGAATGCTGAAATCTGCCCCCAGTATATCTGCCCCCGTCCGCCATTTTGACCTTTACATTAGAAGGGGGTAGATATCCAGCGCTGCAGCATTTCACTTTCTACAAGGGCCTGATATCTGCCCCCAGTATATCTTCCCCCGTCCGTCATTTTGAGCTCTGCATTAGAAGGGGGAAGATATCCAGTGCTGCAGAATTTCACTTTCTACGAGAGCCTGATATCTACCCCCAGTATATCTGCCCCCGTCCGCCATTTTGACCTCTGCATTAGATGGGGGTAGATATCCAGTGCTGCAGAATTTCACTTTCTACGAGAGCCTGATATCTACCCCCAGTATATCTGCCCCCGTACGTCATTTTGATATCACAGTAGAGGGGACATACATGGAGTGCTAGAATATTTTTTAGGTTCATCGAGAACCTAAGAATCCTGGATATATATCCTTTCTGCGTATAGTTTTTATTGTTTCCGCTAATAATCATACGGTTTATTTATCTAGAAATTTGTAGACGACACTTAAAATGTAATTCTAAAATTATATAATATATATGAGGACGGAAACTTCAAAACGCAATTTATCGACATTTTTAAAAATGAATTTTCTGTATGAACCTATTCTTTTAATAAATCTGCGTTAAAAGAAAAAAAATCTGTAATTTCAGAGCAGGGCGCGAATCATGTGCCAACCAGCGAATCATGTCAGGGGTGGACTCCGAAATTTTCTTGGGGGGTGCTAACATCTTTTAGCAATTATTAATTCAGTAATTAAGCAAACTAAATACTTTAAAAACTGATAGAATGGATCGGTCTATAAAGGAACCCGATTAAAGCGAAACCTCTTTAAAATGGAGTTTTCCTAAATGGAAAATATTCGTGATCACCGGAAAATAATTAAGAGCGGTGTACCTCCGAACCCTGTATTTCCCAAATTATGAATTCATGAAAATTTCATCTTCTGAAGCATTTTTTGTGAATTTTTGAATCTACATAAGAAGATGTACTTTAATTAAGAGGCTACTTCAGTCAAGCGAAAAGGCCCGTTCGATAATGCTAATCCTGTGGAAGAAATTAAAAAATATATATATCGTTCGAATTTAAAAGTTTTTAAATGATTTTTTTCATTGAATATTAGAGATTTTTTCGATTTTATTTACAGATAACTTTAGTGAAAACACTTTTATTTTCGGAACCGGTTTCGAAAGTGAAAGCATATTCATGAGAAAAAAACATATAATCAAAATCGAAAAAGTAAGAAACGGCCTGCATACAGATCATCTAAGAAAAAATATTAAAAATATTGAAATTCAATCGAGATATCTTTATAAATCTTTTCCATTGGATTAGCATAAGCTAGCGTTTTTTTTCTCATGACTGAAGTTCCTCTTAATAAAATTTAAAAGAGTTTTGACAGTTAAAATTAATTAATTACATTTGTGTTTGTAGAAATTTTATGCAATATTTATAACTGCACTCAAATTTTTTATTTTAAATACTTTTTTAGATTTTTATTGAATTACAAAATGTACAAACATAATGGTCTTACTCTAGAATTATAAAATGATACTTAATTGAAAATTTCCCCCCACAATCTTTCAACGCTAAGAAAGCTGAGAAATGCAAATGAAAAACAAATCGTCCTTTTAAAAATATTTTTGTTTGTTCAAGCAATTATGCTCTTGAGATAAGATGAAGTAAAGTAGTATTTAGAACGCATTCTAAAATGTATTACTACTAATCGAGTATTACATGCATTTTAAAACAAATTATTTTAAAGGTGCTTTAAAGTGACGTCGGGACATAAAGGGATAAGAAAGCCTACTTAAAACTGAACTTTTCTCCATTCCATAAGATTTAGTCTTAGATTGTTGTTATGATTAATGTAAAATATAGATAGCATTCTTCAATTCATTAAAAAATAATAATAACTTGATTTATTTATTAATAAAGAAAACTGATGGATAGCACATGCGCATTATTTTCTTGGATTCTCATTGCTGTTTTGACATTATTGAACATATTTTGGAAAATGCCATAAGTAAAATTATTCTTGATTCCGTTTAAAATCCATATGATGAGTAAAATGTATTAATTAGAGTTAAAACAACTTTCAAACAGCCGATAATTTGACAGAAGCAAACAAAATAAAATTATGCATTGGACATTGATTTAAATTGTATTTTTCCATTCAGAAATAATTTAAAGAGAACGCAACTTTGATTACACAGTATTTCAGTGTTTCAGTTTATTTAAATTATTCTTGATTCCGTTTAAAATCCATATGATGAGTAAAATGTATTAATTAGAGTTAAAACAACTTTCAAACAGCCGATAACTTGACAGAAGCAAACAAAATAAAATTATGCATTGTACATTGATTTAAATTGTATTTTTCCATTCAGAAATAATTTAAAGAGAACGCAACTTTGATTACACAGTATTTCAGTGAAGAGCAAATATTAGCTTTCTAAACAACATTTAAAGTTTCCTTAGAATAGATATAAATATAAATCGAATATAATTATATCTTCCTAAAATTATTAATTTCATACTGCAGAAACTTATTATTATATTTAAAAAACACTTTAATATATTAATTCCACAGGTTTGATTTTTTGTAACTGATTGTATTTGTAATTTATTTTTATCAATTGTTTTCCGACGAATTTTTAGATTATTTTAAAGTGATGGCTGTTTTAAACACGATTCAATTCAGTGATGATGTTGTTTCTCGTTAAAACTAACTTTGCCTGACCTTATTTCATTAATAATATGAATTATAAAATTAGTCATTTAACAATTCGCTATAATTAAATTTAAAATTCTGCATGTGATTATATCATTTCAAGTATAAATCAATTATTATAAACATATATCCATTCATCCTGTATATAAGATCATTGCTTTTAAATTATCACGAAGTGACCGACGAAACAAGTGGCAGCTACTTAGTGCATCTGGATACCATTTCCCCCATCTGGTAGGTAAACAGAAAAAAGTGACATAAACTATAAAAGCGGAGAAAAGTGACACGGAAAAAAGTTTACGGAAAAAAAGTTACAAGAAAAAAAGTGACAAGGAATTGATTTTGGGGATTCATTGATCAGACGGAGGCTCTTAATTTAGGTAAATGGGTTTTTCATACTGAATTAATGGTTTTGGTCCAATTTTTGGATATACGCCCATATTGAAAAGATGCTTTCCTTATTAATCATTTAATAAATTTTTGAAGGATTTTAGAAGGATTGAATTATTTAGAAGGATTAATTAAATTTGAATTTACAGGGATTTTGTGCAATATTTATAACCCACTCAAATCTTTTATTTTAAATTGTTTTCTTCGTATTTTGTAGAATTATAAAATAAACAAATATGGTGTTCTTACAATTTAAATGTAGAAATTAATTTGAACTTACTGGGACCATAAGAAATGTTCGAATTATGCTAAGTATGGCAGAAAAACATAATGAAAAGAGTTCTTTTACAAAGGAATTATAGTATTTTCTAAATTCATTTCAGCTGTTCAAGTTAGAATGTGACTTTATATTAAATTAAAATACATAAATACATAAACCAATTAAGGAATTAGGAACAATCGCAATGGAAGAAGAGGTGGATGTGTCATATACAGACATACGGACAGGCCCGACTAACAAGTTTCTATGCCCTGGGCACTTTCAAATTTTTGTGCCCCCGTATATTAGTTAATTTACTGATAGTAGTTTTTTCACACATTATACACTTATCCGAAAAAAAGTTTCCTCGAAAATTGAAAAACAGTTCCATAAATAAAAAGTCCTTCCGGCAATGCCGGGAGGAAGAGGTAGCTTTCATATACTTTTATATTTATTTATTTATTTTAAAATAAGTTACATGGTTCAAAAATACTAAGCTCAAATTAGTGTAAATAATCTTATAAAATTAGTGATTTTATAAGATTGAATATTAGTTTTGTCAAGGCTGAATATTAATAGGAATTTTTAGAAATTAGTCATCTTTTATTCAACCTAGTTTTATTTTAAGCGATTTAGAGAGTCACCAAATTCCACGATATCATAAAGTGTATGCCATTTTAAAGCAACATTGTGGATCGTTCAGATCAGACCGTTTCAAAATGTCAGCCATAAGCAAAATTCAAAGTGCTATAATTCAATCATTTTTTAAGATATAGACAAAATAAAAGTGTTCTGGAATCGTTGTTTTAAGTTTTAACACGTAAAAGAAAAATATTTTTCAACTTTTAATTTTTTCGCATTTAGTTTTAAATTTAAAATTTTTTAAAAATTTTAAAATGGCCACCATTTTGAAACAAAATGGTGGATGATGCTGGTCAACGAACTCGGTCGAGACATTTGTATGTACTATGTACATACCAGTGTGTTATCACGTGACAAATATCAGATCGTTTCAAAATGTCAGCCATAAGAAAAATTCAAAGTGCTATAACTCAATCATTTTGTAAGATATAGACAATATAAAAAGTGTTCTGGAAACGTTGTTTTATTTTCTAACACATAAAAAAAAGATATTTTTCATTTTTTAGATTTTTCACATTTAATTTTAAATTAAAATTTTTTTTTAATTTAAAATGGCCACCATTTTGAAACAAAATGGTGGATGATGCTGGTCAACGAACTCGGTCGAGACATTTGTATGTACTATGTACATACCAAGTTTCATTGAAATCGGTTCATAAATACGTGTGTTATCACGTGACAAATATCAGATCGTTTCAAAATGTCAGCCATAAGAAAAATTCAAAGAGCTATAACTCAATCATTTTGTAAGATATAGACAAAATAAAAAGTGTTCTGGAAACGTTGTTTTATTTTCTAACACATAAAAGAAAGATATTTTTCAATTTTTAGATTTTTCACATTTAATTTTAAATTTTAAAATTTTTTAAAAATTTAAAATGGCCACCATTTTGAAACAAAATGGCGGATGATGCTGGCCAACGAACTCGGTCGAGACATTTGTATGTACTATGGACATACCAAGTTTCATTCAAATCGGTTCATAAATACGATAGTTATCGCATGACAAAAATCATATATATATATATGGTTATATATATATATATATATATATATATATATATATATATATATATATATATATATATATATATATATATATATATATATATGTCAACATTTGAACGGAGGGTGGTTTTGGGGTCTGGGGATCATGATCGGTGAAAATATACCAAAATTTTCCGGAAGTGCTTTCCTCCGGACGGCTGCAATAGGTAGCTTTTTACTTTTTGTAATGAAAGCTACCTAAAATTAAGAAAGAAATTCTACTATTTATTGAAACGTGCTTTTAAACATAAATTGATGTATACTTTTGTCATTTTACCGAATTAATATTACTTTTCGTTCCGCAATTATGATTTTTATGATATAAATTTAGATGAAATAGGAAATGTTTTGTGTTCCACAGAAATTTCGTTCCCAGGGCATAGAACTCGAGTGCCCGTGCGATAGTCAGGGTCTGCATACGGATAATTAGAAAGCGGATATCAAATGGATGGGATTATGTGTATACTAATTCAGAACAATTTTTACTAAAATGAAAGAAATCAAGTTATTTCAAGGATTCTGGAGTTTAAAAAAAAGGAGAAATGAAAAATTGGAGTTCCCGTTAGTTTGAATTAAACGATGTCAAGAGAAAATGAGTTCAAATTAACTGAAAATTTTAACATTATTCTGCCATTGAAAATTTCGGAACTTAACGTTTAGTTCGAATTAAGTAAAGATTCGATTTATCCGATTTTGAATTAACGAGAGCTGACTGTATTTCCGAATTGAAAAATCCCCATCCCTCTCCCTCAGCGCCAATAAAGCTGAAAAAATACAAAGGGAAAAGAAATTATACTTTTAAAAATATATTTGTTTTGTGTAACTAATAATGCTTTTGGAACAAAATAAAGTAATGTATCTGTAACTCATTCTAAACAGTATTACAACTAATTGACGTATTAAAAGAATTTTATAATGAATAATTTTAATGGACTTATAAGTACCGTCCGTACATAAAGAGTTAATCGAAGATTATAAAAACCATTAATAAATTAGTGAACCAATTTTATAAGATAGTTTGTGATTTTTTGTGTGAATGGTTATTTTCGAGATTGTCAAAACTACACACTCTCTGAAAATTATACCAACTTCGACTTTCAGAAATTCTCAAAAGAAATATTTAAAAACAAATCATGGGGAAAATGTTATTTTGTACAGAGGAAATGGTATTTCAAAACAATATTTCCCTGTAAAAAGGCAGGGCTCGATTAAGCTCTGATGCTATGGGAAGCACAGTGTCATTTCGGGGCCCCTCTTTCATTTGTAAAGAATTTACATTCCAGATACCTGGAAATTCACCACTGCTACAAATATTATTCAAAAGAATGGCTCACTTGATTTCATATGCATTTCATTAATCAATATTTCTCCCCCCCCCCTTTTTTTTCTTTTTACATTAAAATTGAATACAATCAAGCAAAATATGCTAAAAGAGATTAGCATGGGGCTAATATAAAAAATATAATTGGATGAAAAGATTGAATTAAAAATGTATGCACAACATAAAGTGTCAATATTTTGATATACTTCTTTCAATAACGGCAATAGCTTTTTTTTTTTTTTTTTTTTTTTTTTTTTTTTTTTGTACATATAAGCTAAATTTAACAATTCTAAAATTCAATATGTAAAATAAAAATTTATCTAAAATAATGTACAAAAACTGATCTTTTACATGAAAAATTAATTTGTTATTTGCATTTACGAAGCACTTAAATAATACAAATTATATATATATATGCATATATGCATAATTAATAATTTGAAAAGAAATTAGGTAAAATTTTAGAATTAAGTTAATTCCATGCAAAATTCAGGGCCCCCTGTGTTCTCAATTTTGGGCCCCTTCAAAACTTTCTAAGGGAAGCATGTACTTCTCGTACCTATTCGGTAATCAGTAAATCGGAACTCCCTAGGAGACCCCAATTAGAGCGGGCCGTGCCCTAACTGTCGCATCGTTTGTCCGATAATTGAGTCTGTCTAGCTGCCAGTATTAGATAGACCCGTTGTAGTCCCCAGGCTCTTTGGCCTGAAGGCATGGGTATGGCAATCCGTGGTCAAAGAAGGGTTCTTTCTGAATTTCTTAGGAAAACAGGAAGTGCCTGGCTGTTTGTAAAAAGAATGATGAATGAAGTGACAGATTTAGATTAGTACTCACCTCAGTACAAAACAATAGAGATAATATTTGTCTTGTTCTATGTTCTATGCAGGGATTCTTTTAGTAATGGTTCTTATGCAGGGAATCTTTTACCAATGGTTCTATGTCTTGGGTGAAAATATTCTCACAGCAATTCTGGGAAACATTTTTCCAGTCAACTTGTGAATAATAATTAAAAAAAATGTGTGCAAGTTCAGATTTGTAATATTATGTAATCTCTATAGTTGTTTGATACGATGCGGGCCCCATCTTGTTCCCAGTGCCCTTGCCCTTGGGCAGTTTCCCACTGCCCCCCCCCCTCTAACCGGCCCTGTGGCCATTTAAAACTTAAAAAATAAAAAATAAAAATGAAGTACAAAAAATGAAAAAATTAAGCGTTTTTTATGTGTTTGAACTTTATAAAAAAAGGATCGGAGCATTTTTTTCTTTCGTTCATATCTTAAAAAATGGCTGAGGTGTGGCAATTTGAATTTCTAGTGTGCACGGCCGGTAACAGGTTTCACGGGCTCCTGGGCAGACTAAACATACGGCCCCCCTCCTACAATTAAACATATGGAAATTTGCCGCTTATTTGAATCACTGTACTATTGAATAAGTCCTTTTTTTAATTAAGAAAATAACGTTTGTCATTTGTTTAATCAGCACCGTCTTCTTTAATCGAATCAAATTCTGCTTTACAAACAGTGTTAATATAAAAGGTAAACTTTTTACAAGCTTGACAATCCTAATACTTTTTATACATTTGTAAACGAAAATTTCGGCTAATTTTAGTCAAATTTAAGGAATTAAGAAATATGTCCCTATAAACATAATGCATCTTAGATTTTGATTATAATCAATTGCTAGTTGGCGAGCAATCTCTCTATGTCCTTAAAATTGTTTTTAAGCACAAATTTTGGCTGCAATCATAGTTAAATAATTTTTTCGGTTATTAATGTCAAAGCTCATATTTAAAATGAAAATGTTGCTAAAATGTATAAAAATTGCAATATTTTTAGGATGATTAGTACTAATGTTAAAAAATATTCAAGTTGCAAAATAAAGTTATATATTTATAATTTTAATAATTCTTGAGCGAGTGGATTCCAATTTCATATCCAAAGCTAAAATTTGCTCAAGACTCAAAATTTAAAGTAAAACCATGTTTTAGTTTGGAATATTTACGATTCTTTCTCGAAATCTAGAAATATTTCCCTCAAACTAATAAAATTTTAAGGAAACATTTTCCAATTACATTACTATTTTTATTTTCCTCGATAAAAATGAATGCGTGGAAGATTCTTTTTTTTCCTATAACTAATTTGCAAAGACATACAACTTAACAACTTATAAACTTAACAACAATAAATAACAACATATAAATACACTGGTGCTTAACAACATATAAATAGTAGGTGTCTCGCCTAGCTTTAGTCGGGATCAAAATATTAGCTTTAAAAACACCTGAAATAAAACCGTTCATTAATTTGAACAACTTTATATTTTTAAACGGAAATCTAGTATAAAAAGCTTGCAGAAGCATTCTTCTGTTTTTCTTTTTTATCGACTACCAATAAATACATTTAAATTATTTTAAAAGATATTTATTATTGTCTAAATGATTTAAAAATTTTATGAAATACAAATGTGGTGATTTCAAACTCCGTGTTTAATTTTCATGCAAAAAGGCTGATATTTATTGGTAAAAGTGCTGCACATCAAGAGCAATAC
Source organism: Maratus speculifer (assembly GCA_964019185.1). Lineage (NCBI taxonomy): Eukaryota > Metazoa > Arthropoda > Arachnida > Araneae > Salticidae > Maratus > Maratus speculifer. The sequence continues at coordinate 288,773,845 of OZ025289.1, forward strand.
TGACATGCGTAATTTACGATTTAAGCAAATAATTAGAAAAAGCTCCTACCGCCTCAGGATATCGCCGTAAGGTATATTTGAAAGTTAATTACTAATTTTTAAAAAAAGGAAATCAAGATTAGAAATAAACGCATTTTCATCTAGCCGCTTTTGATGAGTTTTTAATTCAATTTTCAGTAAGCGCCTTTTTAATCAGAATTATGTTACTGTGACTTCTTTTCTTCTCTAACCTCCTCTCCCTTTATGATTCTTTTTTTGTTAGACTTGGTCCCATGAACAACTTGTCAATATAATAGTTGTAGATAATATTAAGAAGATTTATAATAAATTTAATTGAATTTAATATCTTGTAAACCGACGAAGATATGATTTTTACTTTCTTCTATCTTCAATAGAAGAAAGTATTGTAATCGAAATTTTTTTCGACTTCCGGTTTTCGACGGATTTACACGTTTTAGGGGTCAGAGATTCCAAAAAACATGTTTTTACAAAATGTCTGTCTGTCCGTGTGTCTGTGTGTGTGTCTGTGTGTGTGTGTGTGTGTGTGTCTGTGTGTCTGTATGTCGCCATTCTACCATCAAAAAGTGTATGAAGTTATGCATAGAATTGAACCAAATTTTTTGTGAATGTTTTTGGCTGTGGCAAGCAGGTCCTCCTTCAGTTTTGAAATATTCCGCCGGAAGGGGGCGCTGCAATCGCGATTTTTGTGCCATTTTCAATATTGTACCGACCAAAAGTATATGAAGTTATGCATCGAATTGAACCAAATTTTTTGTGTATGTGTATGACTATGGCTAGTTGGTCCTCCCTGAATTTGAAAAAAATCTGCCGGAAGGGGGCGCTGCAATCGCCATTTTTGTGCCATTTTCAATATTGTACCGACCAAAAGTATATGAAGTTATGCATCGAATTGAACCAAATTTTTTGTGTATGTGTATGACTATGGCTAGTTGGTCCTCCCTGAATTTGAAAAAAATCTGCCGGAAGGGGGCGCTGCAATCGCCATTTTTGTGCCATTTTCAATATTGTACCGACCAAAAGTATATGAAGTTATGCATCGAATTGAACCAAATTTTTTGTGTATATGTAAGACTATGGCTAGTTGCTCCTCCCTGAATTTGAAAAAAATCCGCCAGAAGGGGGCGCTGCAATCGCCATTTTTGTGCCATTTTCAATATTGTACCGTCCAAAAGTATATGAAGTTATGCATCAAATTGAACCAAATTTTTTGTGTATGTGTAAGACTATGGCTAGTTGGTCCTCCCTGAATTGGAAAAAAAATCCACCGGAAGAGGGCGCTGCAATCGCGATTTTTGTGCCATTTTCAATATTGTACCGACCAAAAGTACATGAAGTTATGCATCGAATTGAACGAAATTTTTTGTGTAAGTGTATGGCTATGGCTAGTTGGATCGCCCTGAATCTGAAAAAAATCCGCCAGAGGGGGCGCTGCAATACCGAATTTGATGCCATTTTCAATATTGCACCACATAAAAGTGTATGAAGTTAGTTCTAAAACTGAACTAAACATTTTGTATATGATTATTTTTTGATAAGGCAAATAGGTCCTCCCTGAATTTGAAAAAAAAAAAAAAATCTGCTTATCATTCTATTGTCCATCGGTTCGTGCAGAGACGGAAATTCGTTTTTAATCCGATTAATTGATTGAAGCAGAAATTTAAGATGAAAATCAAAGTTGGTAAGGTATTGAATTAAAATTATTAAAGCATTAAAATGAGTACCTATTTTTTTAAATATTAAAATGTATGTATGAGATAGAAGAAAGTTTTGGGATTGGCACATCCAACTAGTTTTGTTTTATTTTAATCCTTTTAAGGACGTCTTTTGCAGTCTGGAAACGGTTAATCTGAAGGTTCAAACTGACAAACCGTAGCAGTAAATTTTTACTGCAATTTTGATCGCATAATATGCATGACGAAAAGTTTTCGATTATTTTTAAATCAGTTTGTTCAAAAATCGCAGTTTGAATTAATTATTTGACCAGTTTGGGAGCAGAAAAGCCTTGCCCATGAAAGGGTTAAAACATTATTTTTTGCGCAATTTGAGCCCATTTTTAACGATGTCAAAAATCTGTCATAGATAAATTTCTATGACAGATTTCTATGATTTCTATGATCTTTTCTTAGAAGTAATAATAACGGTAATTGATTTTATGTACATCACAATTGTGAAATTATGGGTTTTTTCTGTTTTCACAAATCCCTTCCCCATTTCCAACCTCCTTGGTCTGATTTTGGCCATTAACGAACATGACCGAGATTTTCTTCTCCTTGATTTTATGTATGAGGTTGCAAGAGATTTATCCAAAATTGTAGAAATTACGTGGATATATACACAGGAGTGCAAAAATCTAGGCGCCAGCGGCTCTCATCGCTAAAAGAAAAAAGCTTTCCTCATTGAAACTTCAATAGCACTTATGTTGAAAAATGATATGCAGTCGAAGATATTATAATAATAATAGTAATAATAATAATAATAATAGTAATAATAATAATAATAATAAAATAATAATAACAATAATAACTTTTTTCTGCGTTTCTAATCAGAGTTGGAGTCGAAAGGACTCCATCGGGCGTTCTAGTGTTAAAAAGAAAAAATCTTTGAAAAATCTACTTAAGCCTTATTTACCAGAGTAAAAAGTTCCTTAGACTGCTAATGTACTCGTGTATAAGTCGACCGACTCCTATTTTTAACTCCCAAATTTTGTGTAAAATTCTTCGACATTTACACTAGTATATACGGTATAAATAAATAAATAAATATGAACAGATAAAAATTTATATAAAGTTTTAAACTGGGGGGGGGGCTTTGGATTCTATTACTCATAATGGGCATGGATCTGCAAAAAGTTTTCAGAAATTTCAACATAGGGGAAAATATAATAGGTATAGTATTCTTTACGAAATCTACCTATAAAAAATCCTGAAGAGATGTCTGGAAACGAATTTGCCTGAAAGGTTAAATGTCAATATCGTTTAAAATTGAAAAAAATCTTCTTAAAGATGAATGTATGTTTACGCGGGTGGGATTTGTCTTTTCGTATTTAGATTTTAAATTCTGGGTGAAAATTTTTAAGTATTTCAAAAATAAATAAATAAATAAATAAATAATACAAAAGTGTGAGTTTCAAAAAATTATTATTTTTTTAATAGATTGTCATTTTCAGAGAGAAAATTGAACGTAGATATGCTGCTTTGGTACCTTTATTTTTTTTATGTTTTTGATTTCAATATTTATGATGTCAATTTTTAAACATCGCAGAAAAAAAATCACAAACGGAATCGACGACGGAAATTAGTGCATTAGTTAATGAGATAAAACTGTCGTATAAATCCTAAAAATGCAGCAGAGCAACGCCACCTGTTGAGCGATTTGAACCAAAAACTAATCAACATCAATCTATATCAGGGACTCGGGATAATAAATATTTATTAAATTCCGTGTATTTGTTCCTGAGATGGAGTTGTTGCAAAAATCGTGAAAAATGCAGCATAGCAGCTCCACCTATTGAGCGATTTACACCAAAACTAATCAGCGTCAATATATATGAATGACTATACCTGAAGTAAACTTTTATTAAATTCCGTGCATTAAGGGTGGATTCGAAAAAATATGTTCCCACTCTCAACAGCTCGAAATTTTCTGATACATTTTCAGACTCATTTTTAAAAATAGAAACATGAAATTTGCTAAGATGATTTTTGAAGATGCCATGTGATTTAATTTTCCCCTCAATTCATTAGAATTGGATTTATAAACAATTATTTTCTCACTCTGATCTTTTATTTTTATTTTTATTTTTTATTTATTTTTATTTTTATTTTTTTGTTTTAGATCTTCCGCTTCAACAACTTCGGTTCAAAACGTCATTTTTGACAGCCTTTCTTTTTTTTGCAATATTTTCTCCATTTATCAAAAACTCAATAAGCACGGCACATTGTGTACTTTCTTAATAATAGAATTTGCCAGTTTGATGCACTTGAGAGCAAAAAAGAATTTAAAAATAAATCGGAATATAAGAAATTTGGTTTGGAATACACCCTTAATTCTTGAGACAGAACGATAGCAAAAATTGTGAAAGATACAGCATAGCAGCGCCACTTCTTGAAACATTTACACTAAAATGTAAACAAACATCAGCTCATATCAAGGACAAACTGAATAGTAAGTTTGATGGAAATATGCGTATTAGTTATCAAGATATAGCTGTTGAGTAAATCGTAAAAAATGCAACATAGCAGCGCAACTTATTGATCGATTTTACACCAAAAACTAATTACCACCAGTGTATTTCAGGGACTAACTGAATATAAAGTTTTGTGAAATTCTGTTTATAAATTCTTGAGATAGAGTGTCCACAAAATTTATGTCACAGAGAGACATTTCGTAAACACGTGTTTTTTGGAATCTTTGACCCCCTAAAACGTGTAAATCCAACGAAGACCGAAATTCAAAAATTTTTATGAATCCATCCTTTTTTCCAGGTAGAAGTAGAATAAAGATAAAATATGAATATTGCATAGATTCTGATAAGAGATTAGGTTTTCGTTTAAAAGTATAAATTCTGACAAAATTCGGTAACATGTTTCGGTAACAAATTTGATGTTTATTAACCCCTTGAAGGGCAGTGGCTCATCTTTCATCACTTAATTCACTTAACCGCCCTAAATTAGATAAATCGGTTTTTATGCAGAATTATCCAAAGTGTGCCAAATTTTGGATATAGGTTCTTTCTGATAAGGCTTATATATAGTATATAATGCCTGAAGAGATTTGGGAATTTAATGGTTTAGCATAGAGGGAGAACGGGGGAATAATCTCTCTTAAATTAAATTAATAGGTTTTTACGCAGAATTATCCGATTTGTTTGGAATTTTTGACATAAGTTAATTATGATAAGAAGTATCTCTGATTAGTTATGTGATTTTTTTTTTTTTTTTTTGCTTATTAATAAAGTGGGGGGGGGCAATTATCTCGCCTCAAATTAGATAAATCGTTTTTTATGCAAAATTACCCGATGTATTTCTTTTAAATGTAGGTACTTTCAGGTGAATACCTGAATAGTTCTAAGACTTTAATGGCTAAGTATAGAAGGTGAATCGAATACAACCCCCGACCCCTTAAATTAAATAAATGGCTTTTTACGCAGAATTATCGGATTTGCTTCAAATTTTGGATTATAGATTCATTATGATAAGGTGTATCCCTGATTAGATATGGGATTATTTTGCTAATTAAAAAGGGACGAATGATTATAACCTCCCCTTAAATTAGTTAAATTGTTTTTATGCACACTTATCAGATGTATTTCATATTTTGGATATAAGTTCTTTCTCATAAAATGAATCCCGGAATAGGTTTTAGGGTTTAAAAATCACCCCAGGAAATGAATATTATATGTTCTTTTTGTTGCCAAAATATTTTCCAAAATATATTCTTAATTTAATATTTTATGTGTTAAAAACTGACAATCTGTGAGTAACATTTAAAGATAAATTGTCAATCACATAAGGAACTAACAAGGGCACCACCAAACATGGTGCTCACAGATTTTAATGATTTCTAAGTATGTTGTAGGGGTTATACCACTAATTATTCAGCTGAAAGGATTCTTTCAAATGGGCCTTGGTTTTTGAGAAATTGGGGGGTCAAAGTTTAGCGTTTATTTCAAATACCTATTAGTATTACCTTTGGTCAGCAGCTCCGTGGCTCCGAGGTAAAGTGCTGGACTCCAGACTCGGAGGTGGCGGGTTCAACTCCAAGTTGGACCACCTTTTTTTTTTTTTTTAATCTTTACATACTTTTTACATGTTACATATTTTAAGCTGAATTTGGAATTCTACAGCTTTGAGCTTATTAACATTTTCTTATGTAGATTGTTTATTTTTTTTACTTTTATTTTTCTTACTTAAAAAAATATGGTTCAAATGATAAACTAATTGCACTTCAAAATTTATAAAATAAATAAAAAATGCTTATATAATTAGAATTTTCAAAAAGCATAAAAAATTTTGAATATTTTAAAATCCCTTTTATTTTAAATATTAATAATTTTGTTCAATTACTTTTTTCAGATTTTCAAATGAATATTACACAATTACATATTATTTTTATCTTTACATACTTTTTACACGTTACATATTTTAAGCAGTATTGGAAATTCTACAGCTTTGAATTTTTTGATATTTTTTTAATAAAATAAATTTATATTTCCGAATTTATTTCATGGAAATTTATTTTTATCTGCAATTTTTAAACTAATATTTTTATTGACAAAACGGCATAACTAATTTATGCCTTTAATCTTTTTTTTTTTTTGTTAATTATTATGTAATTTCTTTTTTTATTAAGCACAATTCTGAAATAATAATTTTTCTCTTTCCTATCGCCTTTTTTGTGGAATTTTTTAAACGAAAATTTATCCTTTTTTTGTATAAATTATACAAAATAATTTTCAGGTGCAATTTCTCAGACATTTATATGATTAGTTAATTCAAATAATGCATACCTTCGAAAGTCTAATAAAATATTATTGCAGTAGTGTTAAAATATTTTCCAAATTTTTACTGATCTTTAAAAACATTTATTTCTAAAGTTCATCCTCAATATCATTTATCGTTTGCACAAATAAGAAATGAAGGATTATATTTAAAATAATACATATATTTTTTATTTTAACAAATTAAGCACTATTCATAAAAAATCAACTAGATTGGGAAAATCGTTTGCTAATGAAATAATATTTACGATAGATAAAAAAAAATGTATGTATTTATTTTATTCGTCTGCTTTTATTTTCTCGGTAAAATCACGCAAAAATAGAAATTATTTTTGCTGTTGCCATTTGGTTTCTTTTGCAGAACTAGTTAAGGAATATAGGTTATGTAAATTTATACGAGTTTTAAAAAGATGAGATTTCAGTCACGAATTAGTTCAAATTTGCGTTTAGATTAATAAGTTTTGAAAAAACTATTAATTAAAAAAAATCATAAACGTTAAGTTTTTAAGGAAAAGGTTTATATAAAAGTTGATCAAAAAATAAATATTTGCTCTTTAATATCAAGTAAGATTCTGTTAAATTGTGAATAATTTAATTACTTATTTTTATTCACACGACAAATATATCACGCGATACTGTAAATTTTGTTAATACATTCAGCGCAATTCCCTACGCAAATGATGATTCTAAACGGTTTTTTTCTGTGTGCATAATTTCTTCACTTTCATGTTTTAAAAGTGCTAAGGCCTTTTTTTGTATTTGATATGGTGATTTATTTTTTTTTATATTGGTTCTGTATTATACATGCGATAAATATACTCATGTAATCAGTTTTCAGGTTATAATTATAATTTTTTCCAAATAAAAGTGTGTATAAAGATGCGTTATGTGTTAAATTTAATCTTTTTACACTGCATATACCAGTAACATAAATATATATATATGTAAGTATATTAAATGTAATAATAGATTGTCTAAAAATCCATGCACAGTATTGTGTAATATTCATTTGAAAATCTGAAAAAAGTAATTGAGCAAAATTATTAATATTTAAAGCAAAAGGGATTTTAAAATATTCAAAATTTTTTATTCTTTTTGAAAATTGTAATTATATAAGCATTTTTTATTTATTTTATAAATTTTGAAGTGCAATTAGTTTATCATTTGAACCATATTTTTTTAAGTAAGAAAAATAAAAGTAAAAAAAAATAAACAACCCACATAAGAAAATGTTAATAAGTTCAAAGCTGTAGAATTCCAAATTCAGCTTAAAATATGTAACATGTAAAAAGTATGTAAAGATTTAAAAAAAAAAAAAAAAAGGTGGTCCAGCTTGGAGTTGAACCCGCCACCTCCGAGTCTGGAGTCCAGCACTTTACCTCGGAGCCACGGAGCTGCTGACCAAAGGCAATACTAACAGGTATTTGAAATAAACGCTAAACTTTGACCCCCCCCCCCCCCAATTTCTCAAAAACCAAGTCCCATTTGAAAGAATCCTTTCAGCTGAATAATTAGTAGTATAACCCCTACAACATACTTAAAAATCATTAAAATCTGTGAGCACCATGTTTGGTGGTGCCCTTGTAAGACTTTCAATAAACGTTTAAAATGGATTGCATATTCTCTATCGTCTGTTAAATGTTGAATTTTGATACTTATCATTATTTTCATTAGTATTTATGTGTTTATATATTTTGATTCTTTTTAATGTGTCAATTAAATAGCTCTCGTTAGAACTTTTTTTTTCTTTTGTTAAGCGCAAAATAATTTGTTAAGATTTTTTTTTTTTTTTTTTTTTTTTTTTAACAATGTTAATTTAAAGCGAAAACCAAAAGCTAAATTTCGAAAATTTTAAGTTTACAAAATGTAACGAATATTGTTAAATGTTAAATGTTTTGTTTTATTCGCTCTTTATTTTGTTTTTTTAGAATATTTTTTTTAGAATTTTCCTTTTTTTCAAATAAATGAGAATTTATTTTATATAATGCGTCGATTAAATTTAATTTTTTAACATCAATAAAACAGTGAGAGCTGCTGATTTAAAACATCAATAACATAAAAAAAATTGTATAAATGTTGCTTTAAATTACTGAATATAGTTTCATTTACAACTATATAAAAAAGGAGGGGGATTTCAGATTATAAAATGAATTACATACTATATATATGTATCTTTTTATAACTCAAGAGGGCAGAAACAGCTATAACCTTTCACAAGAATTTTCACTTCACATAAATCATTAAAAATTTTAATAATTTAAAAAAATTCAATAGTGAAGATACATACCCTATTAATATATTTTATCATAATAGGAAAGTTCTACTATAGTTCAGAACTATTATATAGAATATATAGAACTATTATATAGAATAGTTCAGAATTATTATATAGAACATTCAGTTATCACTTCATTTTGTTAATGGTTGAAAGCGTTATTGTTGTATATGCAAATTTACAAAACAAGGAAAATCCAAAAGCAAATAGTATAATATAGAAATCTTAACAAACATATGCAAATGGAAATAACAATACTACTAATGATAATTCGCTCCAAAAATTGCTAAAATTACCTTTCTTTGAGATATTTTGAACCTTTTACGTACAATCGTAGAAGAAAAAGGTAACCACCCCCTATCAACTGTGCAATAAATTATTTTAGTAGAAAGTTGCTGTTAGCAAAAGATTATAAATAATGTCTACTTTTAAATTATGCATATAAAATCGCTTAGGGGGCCATTTTGATATAAAAATAAATCCAAATTATGTCCTTTAATTCAATACCAACAAATAATTTTGCCACCATAAATAGATTTTGCACCCTTAAATTAGCCTAAATTCAAATTTTCATAAATTTCTTATTGTACAGTTAATTTTCAAGAAATTAATTATTTTAAAACAAGCATATTTTAGAGGCTGCATCTAAATTGAAGTTATGTACTCAATTATTGGAATGCTACAGAATGATTATGTCTCTTCTATTAATGTATATTATTTTTTACCAATAAGACCATTTTAGTCGCTTAATATCTTTCGGCTATAGTCACGACATATGTTTCGTTAAAATGGGTAATACATGTATATATAAATAAATAAATAAATATATATATATATATATATATATATATATATATATTAGGCATAATTTAAACCAAAAATTTGAAATATCTTGTTAAAATTGGGTATTGCCGTTGAAAAAAAAAAGTTTCGGTTCGTTTTAATATGTACATGTCACCTCCCCCCACTTAGCACATTTTATATGCATCATTTAATAGTGCACTTTATTTCCAATCCTTTGGTACCAACAACTTTCTTCTACAATAATTTGTTGAGGCGTTAGTATGGTGGGTCTTTTTTTTTTTGGGGGGGGGGGGAGCTATTCCCATGACTGTATGCTATTCTTTTCACTCAAAACATTAAATTTTTAGCTTATGAAGTTTTTCACTGTATACACGTCCTTTTTTAACTTGTTTTTGTATTTTATATTTTTTAATTAATTTAATTGTAAAGTACTTCTTTACGTGAAATTATATTCAATCTAAAGTTAACAAAATACTATTTCTATAAAACTCAGTTACAAATATTATTAAAATTAAATTTTATTCTACATCTAAAAAATAAAAAAATAATAAAAATAAAGATCTTTTATTGTAATAAAGTTATTAAGATTTTAATGCTTGTATTCCAATATGAAAAAAAAAAGCAGAATTAATTGCACTTTTACTCAAACATAGAATATTTTCCCCAAACCTAAATCTGATGTCATTTTCACCATATCAAAATTTAAATATACACCTTTCATATCTGTATTCACTTTTTAAAGAAAATCGATTATTTAATTTGATCATTTTGATTCAAAACTTGAAGTCTCGATAGCTATTAACTGAAACAGATACTAAAATATCCATATACTTTTTTAAAGCGTAAATGAAATTTTATAAAAGAAACAAACATTCACTGGGTTTTATAACAGACAATATTCTTGACACAACGTAGTTTAATTATTCTTTTTTTCACTTTTAATAAAAAAAATGGCAACATAAAAATCCAGTAGTCTCCAGTAGTTTTTTTTCCGGTTTTTTTCCCTTTGCCTTTAATAAGCATGGAGTACTTCTGTTGCCACATTTAGAAAAACGGTATTACAAACTACAAAAAAATTAATGTTTCAAAAATAAATTAGGATACAGTATTCAAATAAATCGCATTTAAAAGTACATTTTTTCCCTATACGATGGTGTAAAAATTAAAAAAATGGTCAGTTAAGAAATACAAAAATTTGCAGTAGAAAAATTGCAAAACCGGAAATGCATTTCAAACTTTAAAGTGTTGCCATTCTTAAAATGACGTATGCGTTACGCACAGATACTTTTGGTCTTTATAATATAGATATTGAAACCACATTTTTAATTATCATATAAGTTGGAAAAAAGCGTATATTTTTATTATTATCATTTCGAGTATTTAAAACTTAGAAGTAATTTTTTTATTTGATTTAATAAACATTAATTAGAATTCTGTTCTTTGGTACTGTGTATTAGATATAGAATTTAATATAAAAAGTAATACGTAAAAAAAAAAAAAAAAAAAAAAAAAAAAAAAAAAAAAAAAAACTAATCAAACTTAAAAGCGTATACCGAATTTTAAAACGTACACTCCAGCAATTATTATGCAAAGACAGTACCGTAACCGATTTCTTTTATGTGTCCCTGTAAATTAATAAAAAATGTTAAGAATGTTCTATTTTAACGTGATCGTAAAGAAATTCAAGAATTTATGTCAGTTTCAAAAGATTTGGAATATCGTAATGTCATTAAAATACTCTTCAATTCTTTTAAGTGTCCCTAAAATTGAAACACTAACAGTACATACTTAATATGTAATAACAAACATGTTTTAATAAACCTAAATAAGTTTTATCAATTGTATAAAAATCCGAGTGTATTTACGGGAATCAGTGCATGGACAGACGGACAAACAAACAAAATGCAAAAGCACTTTTTAACTTTGTTGGAAAATGCTAAAAATCTACAAAAGTACTAAAAATCTTGCATGTATATAAGAAGGCGTGAGGTTCAAACTTTGCCTTTTCCAGAAAGTAAAATTTTTGTGATTTAAATAAATATCATAAAAACTATTAGTTTTCATTGTAAACACCAAGATTTTACAATGCCAAAACACACGTTAAAACTTTCTTTCTTTCTTTGTTTCATTTTTTTTCTAAAATTATAGTTTTTTTTTTTTATTTTACGCAGATTTATTAATAGAATAGGTTCATACAGAAAATTCATTTTAAAAATTGTCGATAAAGTGCGTTTTGAAGTTTACGTCCTCATATATATTATATAATTTTAGAGTTACATTTTAAGTGTCGTCTACAAATTTCTAGATAAATAAACCGCATGATTATTAGCGGAAACAATAAAAACTATATGCAGAAAGGATATATAGCCAAGATTCTTAGGTTCTCGATGAACCTAAAAAATATTCTAGCACTCCATGTATGTCCCCTCTACTGTGATATCAAAATGACGTACGGGGGCAGATATACTGGGGGTAGATATCAGGCTCTCGCAGAAAGTGAAATTCTGCAGCACTGGATATCTTCCCCCTTCTAATGCAGAGCTCAAAATGGCGGACGGGGGCAGATATACTGGGGGCAGATATCAGGCCCTCGTAGAAAGTGAAATGCTGCAGCACTGGATATCTACCCCCATCTAATGCAGAGGTCAAAATGGCGGACGGGGGCAGATATACTGGGGGTAGATATCAGGCTCTCGTAGAAAGTAAAATTCTGCAGCACTGGATATCTTCCCCCTTCTAATGCAGAGCTCAAAATGGCGGACGGGGGAAGATATACTGGGGGCAGATATCAGGCCCTCGTAGAAAGTGAAATGCTGCACCGCTGGATATCTACCCCCTTCTAATGTAGAGGTCAAAATGGCGGACGGGGGCAGATTTCATGGGGGAAGATTTCACACATCCCGAAAAATCCCCTTCCGAAGATCCTCCTGGGGTCCCCAAAACTTCAAAACTAGGTCAGCGTCTTGCCGAGGAGGTTCTTATTGAATGCTGAGCCTCTTCTAATAAATGAAACAATAGTTCTTCTGCTGTCATAAGCAGGATTAAGAGGTGTCATTTTATAGTTTAGCATGTTTTTCCCCTATTAAAAAATAGTAATTACACGAGAAAAAAAAAGTCTTCAATATCTTCAGTTGTATTATTTTTTTTTTCTTTTTTGAAGTCTTTATTAGATGTGCATTTTGGGTTATAAAAAACATTGTTAAGATGTACTTTACATGAGTACACATATTAGTTTATAAGTACAGTAAAACCTTCATAATGAAACTTCCGAATAGAAGTTTCGAACATCTCGATTTAAAGAACAGTTTTAAATTCCAAATAGTAAGACCTAAATTTTTGTATGTTTAACCTCTGAATTACGGATTGTAATTTTCGCGATAAAGAATGATCAGAGAGAAAAGCAGATAGTTTTGGATCCCCAAAACTGCAAAGCCAGAACAGCTTCTCCGAGGAGGTTCTTATCTAATGCTGAGCCCTTCTGAGTTTTCCTGCTGTCATAAACAGGATCAAGAGGTGTCATTTTACACTTTAGCATGTTAATTATCACCTTTATTAAAAATTTAGAAATTACACGAGAAAAAAATGCCTTCAGTATCTTCAGTTCTATATATTATTTTTTCTTTATTAATTCTTCGTTAGATGAGCTTTTTGGATTATAAAGAAAATAGTTAAAGATGTGCTTTACATGGGTACTCATATTAGATTGAACTCATATGAAACAACAGTTCTCCTGCTGTCATAAGCAGGATTAAGAGGTGACATTTTATATTTTAGCATGTTTTTCCCTTATTAAAAAAATTGTAATTACACAAAAAAGTCTTCAGTTGTGTTTTTTTTCTTTTTTAATTCTTCATTAGACGAGCTTTTTAGGTTATAAAGACCATTGTTAAAGGTGTGATTTACATGAGTATTCATATTAGTTTATAAGTAATTAATTTATATTTTGCGCATATTACAGCAAAATGTCACATAATGGACATACCTGAATAACGGACACCTTGCATTTAACGGACAGTTTTAAATTCCTACTATCAAGACCCAAATTTTTGTATGTTTAATATCTTAATAATGGACAGTAAATTTGGTGATAAAACATGACAAATTATTTTTAACAAAAAGTAAGTAAATAAATAAATAAATAAATAAAATTAAAATGTCTGTAAATTAACCAGTGAAATATGTCACAAATTTTGTGATCGCAGATAAATGTGGGAGATATGCTACCATGTACAGCGTTGATTTCATGGGATGGCCCGGGAGAGAAATTCCCTCGGAACATTAAATGCTCTCCTGGAAGGTTTGCGATTTTATGCTTTTAATGTTCAAAAGGTGCAATTCACACCCCCTCCACCTTCCTCCACAGAACTTTGTAGTTTAAGCTTTCTGCAATATTGAGAAATTCTAAGAATTGGCAAAATACAGTGAACAGTTAAAAATAGTCTTCTAAAAAAAGATAATCCAGAAGGATGAAAACTACTGGCAGAGTTAAATAGGCTTCCATTCCCTTTTCATAGGAATGGAATAAATAGTGGAAAAAGGCATGCGCAATTTTATTTCAATTTTATCATTTAAAAAAGTTATTTTAATTTCTGATTAATCATATAATCGAAGTTTTACTACATACAAAAGTCAATTAATGAAATATTAAGCATTTCTTAGCAATTTTTGAATTTCCTAGATTTTTTTCAATCGCAGACACCTCAAATATAGCGTAAAAATTTCAACTCTCCGGAGATGCCCAATATTTAGAGTTTTTACTATATAAGAAATAATGTTTATAGACAAATTTAAATAAAACATGATATGTTATTGCAATAACGAAAATATTAAAAAGTAAACTAAATAAAATATTATTCAAATATTGGAATTAATACTTATCAGTTTATTTACTTAGTTAATAAATAAAGAAAAAAGTTATCTTGATGTCATAACCAGGAATTAAGAGGCGTCATTTTATATTTTAAGAACTTTTTTTTTTCCTTTAATTAAAAAAATGTACTTAATGGAAAAAATGTATCCAATATCTTTAGTCGTATTTTTTTATATATACTTCTTCATCAGATTTTTTTTTATTTTTATTTTTATTATTATTATTTTTTTGAGCAATAAAGAAGATGCTTAAAGAAAGTCTTTGTGTGTGTTAATATTAGTTTAATTGCAATTAATTTACACTTTTACGCACGTTAAAATAAATAATGTTTATAATAAATTTAAAAAGAATATAATATGTTACTGAAATTATGAAAACATATAAAAAATCTGAAAAAAAATCTATACAAAAATGAAATATCGATACAGTTATTTTGTTAACCAAACAAGTAAGAGTTGTCTTGCTGCGATAAGCAAGTTTAAGAAGTGTCACTTTATAATTTAGAATGTTATTCCTTCTAATAAAAAAATGTAGTTATCAATGAAAAAATGTATTAAAAAAAGTACTCAATATCTTCAGTTGTAATTATATATATATATAAATGTATATATATATATATATACCGGGTGTCACAAAAATGACTGATGGATTTTAAAATTCAATAAATTGCAAACGGTGACATCTATTTAAAAAATTTTTGCAGGAGGGTTATGTATAATGTCAGGAGTTTTTTTACCGTAAATTTTTATTTTAGTTCGCATCTCAAACAATAGGTGGCACTGATGGCGATTGAAGTTCAAGTGATCAGTGCTGAGTGAAGCGTCGACCTGGCGTTCAACCGCCGTCAGCGCCACCTATTGTATGATATGCGAACTAAACTAAAAAAATAACGGTAAAATAACTCCTGACATTATACATAACCCTCCTGCAAAAAATTTTTAAATAGCTGTCACCGTTTACAAATTATTGAATTTTAAAATCAATCAGCCATTTTTGAAACACTCGGTATATATATATATGAATTATATATGTATATAATTCTTCTGCATTATTATTATTATTATTTGCAATAAAGATAATACTTAAAGATGATATTTCTGTGTTTATAGAATTAGCAACATAAATTTTAACAGCATTTCAATATAAATTACTATCAGAATTCTTAAAATTTATTGTTTATAATGATTACCGTTTTATGTATTTTTAATAAAAAGCTTAATAATTTTGCGGCGCTATCAATTCATCGTAAAATGAATATATTTGTTTCTTCGTTTGAAACTGTTATTTCTAAGACTGACAAGTTTGATCTCAAAATCTGGCTTTAGCTCTAACTCTATGATAAAACTTGTTTTGAACTGCGGTAATTTCGAATCGATCAATCAATGTCGTGTTTGTTCCATGACTTCCAGATGTTTTGCTGTCCCTTTATAAATAAATATGTCAAATATCTCCCGTCGTTGAATGTGCTTTTATGAAAGTTAATCGTTATAAGATTTGAATAACATAAATTTGAATAATTTTGTTCAGAATTTATATTTGAATTTGTGAGATAATTGCTGGAGTATCCTCTTATTTTCAATAATTATATTCTGCAAGTTTATTTTCAAGTTCTTGTTTCACTTATTGAAAATAAGATTATCGTAAATAATTTTAACAATGGATGTTATAAAATAGATATTTTTTATATCTTCTAATTTTCTTTGAAACACTTTTATACTGTTATATTTTACAGATTTCTTATATTTCATGAGATTTTATTTTGAATTTTTATAAATTTTTTTATATTTTTTGAAATGAGTAAAATAACAAAAATAGGCAAAAAATAAACCCATCTGAATATCACAAGTTCACAGATAAAACACAAGTAAACCAAAACAGAAAAACGGTCTTTTAAAATAAGAAATTGTTAAAAATTCAAATAATTTTAAGTAACATATCTCAGCAAATTTCGCTAAAGTAAAAGTGATAGTTTTAACGTTTTCCATGTTGAAGGATTAAAAATTTCTCATAAATAACATTTATTCTACCTTCAGAGGACCTTTCAAAAATTTCAATCTCGAAATTTAAAACTTAAAAATATTTTCTTACGATAACGAATAACATCTAAGGTTTTATGAAGTTGCACCTATACCTTTAAAACTAATTAATTATTGTTCGTGAGTAATAAACAAGACACTTTGTAAATTCCTAGTTTTAATTGTAGTTGTTTGAAATGAAAACTCGCGATTTTAGGAAAATAGAGAAATAACATTTACCAATAAATACATAAAAAAAATTGTTGATATTTTTATTTAAATTTTATTGAAAGCATAAAGATTTTATTTTCATGAAAATAATTAACAAATAATATCTAATATTTTATGAAGTTGCATTTATACCTTTAAAACTAATTAATTACTGTTCGTGAGTAACAAACAAGACACTATGTAAATTCCTAGTTTAAATTGTAGTTGTTTCAAATGAAAACTCGCGATTTTGGGACACATTAGAGAAATAACATTTAGCAATAATTGCATAAAAAAAGTTGTTGATATTTTTAATTAAATTTTATCAAACACATAAATATTTAACTTTTATTTTAAAAATGTAGCATATTCCTAGAGATAAAATCCCTGTCGGCATGGCCTATAGGCGGAGGTAGATTTCGGAAAATTTTCATCTCAAGAAAAAAAAAGGATTAGCGATAAACACAGTTTAACTACGTTATTCAGCCGCTTTTAAAATTTTTAAAATTTCATTTTTCTGTAAGAACTGGTTTTATCAAAATCATCTTAAACGAAATTCGACTCAAATGCCCATTTTGGCAACATATTTTGAATTATATTCTTACTTTATTTAAAAAACTGACTCATATGCTCATTATATAGTGCTTAAATAGCAAAAAACTGTTAATTAAATTCGTTTGACAGCAAAACTGAATTTAAAAATGAGTCATAAAATAACCAATTTATTATTTTAATACATCCACAATTCTTTCATCAAGATCGCTTTGGGAAATTTTGTGCGAAGTGCCCACTTTGACAGCTTTTTTTAAATATATATTTAGCCTTTATCAAAAATCTGACCAATACGGCACATTACAGAGTTCCTAAATAACAAATAACTGTCAATTGAATGCGTTTGAGAGCAAAATTGAATTTAAAAATGAGTCATAAAATAAACAATTTGTTATTTGAATACAACCTCAATTCTTTTAACATGATCGCTTTGGGAAATTTTTTTGCGAAGTGCTTACTTTGACAGCTTTTAAAATATATATATTCATCCTTTATCAAAAAATCGACGAATACGCACATTATATAGTTCCTAAGTAACAAAAAACTGTCAATTGAATGCGTTTCAGAGCAAAATTGGATTTAAAAATGAGTCATTAAATAACCAATTTGTTATTTGAATACCCACAGTTCATTAATCAAGATCGCTTTGGGAAATTTTGTGCTAAGTGCCCATTTTGGCAGCCTTTTTTGAAATATATTCTGCCTTTATCAAAAACTGGCCAATCCTTCACATTACATAGTTCCTAAATAAGAGGACCTGTAAATTGGAAGGGTTTGAGAACAAAAATGAATTTAAAAATGACTCAGAAAAAACGCAATTTGTTATACTTCCTTAATTTTTCAAAGACGATAACTTCGGGAAATTCTGTTCAAAATACCCTTTTTGGCAGCCTTTTTAAAAATATATTCTGCCTTTATCAAAAAACTGGCCAATGCGTCAAGTTACATAGTTCCTAAATAAGAGGACCTGTAAATTCGATGGGTTTGAGAACAAAAATGGATTTAAAAATGACTCAGAAAAAACGAAATTTGTTATACTTAATCAATTTTCTAATGACGATAACTTCGGGAAATCTGTTCAAAATGCCCTTTTTGGCAGCCTTTTTAAAAATATATTCTGCCTTTATAAAAAAACTGGCCAATACGTCAAGTTATATAGTTCCTAAATAAGAGGATCTGTCATTTGGATGCTTTTAAAATAAAAAATGAACTTAAAAATGAGTCAGAATATAAGCAGTTTTGATTTGAGTTTTTTTCTTCAACTCCTATTTTTGTTTAATTTATTTTTGCTTTAAAAATTGGTTCTATGAAAAACTTATTGTTATAAAAATTGTAGGTATTATTGTGAAGATGTAAAATAAATTTAATTAGATTTGATTGCTTAAGAATTGAGTAAATTTTGGATTTTTTCTTTTTAACCCCCCCCCCCTTTTTCTTTTCGTTTTTAATTTTTTTCATCGGTAAAAGTTAGTCCTATCAAAAACTTGTAAATACAAAAGTTTTAGATAATATTAAGTACATTTATATAAAATTTAGTTGGATTTGATATCTTGAGAATTGACGAAGATATGAATTTTTTTCTCCCAAAAACCATGTTTTTTTCGTTCCTTGAGCTCATTTTTAACTTTATTAAAAATCTGTCATGCATAAACTTTTTGCCCATTTCTTAGAAGTAATATAAACTTTAAACTGATTCGATATCTATTTTAATTAAGAAGTTATCACGTTTTTTCGATTTTCACAAAAACCCTCCCTATTTCCACCCCCTTGGTCCGATTTTGCCCATTAACGAACTCGACCGAGATTTTAAGCTTCTTGATTTTATGTAAAAGTTTGAAGGAGATCTGAGCATAATTATGGAAGTTATCGTGTCTAGAAGAAAGTGATATACACCGATAGATAGATAGATAGATAGATAGATAGATAGATAGATAGATAGATAAACTTTTTTACTGATGGTAGTTTTGGGGTCTAGGAGTCATGATTCGTGTAGATCCGCAAAAATTTTTCAAAAATTCCAATAGGTAGTTTTTCATACGAAATCTACCTAAAACCGATACAAAAAATGATGAATGAGTCGTAGGCTATGAAAAAACATTAACGTAAAATTATTAAGAAATGCTACATTTTTTCTAGAAGGAAATAAGATTTATAATAAAGCAATTACAAACGAAGTCTCTAAAATGCATACTCAAATTATTTTGGAAAAAAAAAAAAGAAAAAAAAAGAAATAAACCTTTTAGATGTAATAATAAATCAGTTATATTTAATAGTGGAATTTGGATATAAAGCCTTTTGTTGTATTTCATGTCTGCTATATAGTCTTTGATTCTAGTTTAAAAACAAAAGAACTACACCTGGGCCAGATTATATAGTGAAGAACTTTTACAGGTTGATTTTAATAATAATTCAATAATAGATCCACCAATATTTTGTTTAAAAACCATTATCCGAGAATCAATAATGCTATTTTTATGCAGTGAGAACATTTGTAAAGATTAAGCCTTTCTTAACACACCTACAAGTAAAATTTGGAAAGAGATGCTACGCAGAATAAGAATAAGAAACATTAGTATAAGTTAATAAGCTTTCACATCTATTCATTTTCATTTGATTTCATGTTTCCACTGGTTTTTCATTATACATGAGGTTTTATGACATTACTTACCTGTTTCTTGTTTATTTTATTTTATTTTATTTTTTTATTTTATTTTATTTTTTAACGAAAATATTTGTGTCAACATGCATCTTAAAAATGTCACCGTTTCTGCACAAAAACGATATAAATAAAAATGCAGCAAAAAGATTCTGCTCTCGAATTTCGTAGATGGAAGGTGGTGGATTCGAACGCAATCGCGAACGTCGCGTCGGCCTAATTTTTTTTTTTTTTTTTTTTTTTTTTTTTTTTTTTGGTGGGGGGGGGGGGGATTTTCTTCAAAACTTGTATTTCCTTTTATAAACACGGATTAGGTTCTCTTTGAAAGACCTCCATGAAGCGTATTCGTCCTATTAAAATCCATATCTCTCGTGTTGATAATTGGCCGTCATAAATACAATCAACCTTTATATATATATATATATATATAATATTTAATATAATAATATATATATGTAAATATATATATATATATATATATATATATATATATATATATATATATATATGTATATATATATATATATATATATTATTCTTAGTAATTTTTAGCTTAATTTGGTTGATTATAAATGATTATAATACGTATTTTAATAGAATAATGCTAATCGTTAAATCTTTAAGGGAAAAAAGGTATTTCTGTCTTTCAATACATACAAATTTGCAAATATATAGAAATAACAGAAACTGCAAGTTTAATAATTTGATCTATAACCCTGAAAAATCCCACAATATAAGAGAGAAGAGAGAAAAATCCGATTAACGATTTTCTTACATCAGTAAGACATTAGAAAGACAACTATTTTTTTAAATCTCTTGTGCAGTCTGAAATTTCTGGAATTAGTTCAGATTCTTTTCTAAATGGAATGCGAACTAATATCGATATTTTTTTATGTGTATAAAGTAATTGATTAAAAATAAATAAGTAAAATAAATAACAATCTGATGAAAGATAAAGACTTCATTTATTTGTTTCATTTTCATTTATAATTTTTTTAATTACTAAAACTTAAAGGTTTTCTAAAAAATAGCTTAATTGTAATTTTATTTCTAAATTTTTTTATGTGAATAAGGGATTCATATATCTAATATAGATCCACTTCTAAAAATAGAATAATGTGATATAAATATATATATGCATTGTTAAAAATAAATCCTTGCATTCATGGTAAAATTTGTGGCAGCAAAGATGCCATACTTTTTTCCATTCCGGTAGTAGATATTTTGTTTTGGGAAATGAAAGAAGGAAAATATCAATTTGATTAAGCGGTAATTTACCATTATGAAATTGGTATAAGATTTGATTGGTGGTGTCATCTATCAAACTGTTTATATGTACCTTTATTTATTGACCGAGGAAACACATAAGATCATCTGAGTGATTCTAACGGACGACCTTTGGTATAGGAGTCGGTAGCTTTAGCTATTACGCCATAGGGTCATCGAATGCACGTGATTCTAAAATAGTGTATTTTTTTCTGCAGTGTATCTACATTTTTATGATGTAGATTGCCTGGAACATTACGTTTTATTCAAAATTTTGCTGAAAGAATTTATGCTGTTATTTTCTATAAAATGGATGCATACATAACCTTTTCCGGCGCAGTGTTACCACTCCAGCAACACCTAATTTTAATTCCAAACTTGTAAACGGCACCAAGAATATTTTATAGAAATTTCGCTTTTACAATGAAGGCGTGAATTTGGGGATTCTTAATTTCTATAAAAGTCGTTTTTAAATTCCGGTGTCAATCAACAATTTCTTATTTTATGAGCAGAATTTGCCTGCGCCGGAAAGGGTTAAGAAAATTTTTGCAAATTGCTCTATAAAAGCTACATTGAATTTCACAAGTTTATAAATTACAAATGAAATTTCTTAAAAATGTCTTTGATTACAAATCACTGTCGAGATAAAGATTAATTAATTTAATAGATGATTCAATTTTAAATCATTAACGTTTTTTCCATAAATGTGTGTTACAGGGGTTTATATAAAGTCTTTTAATATTAAAATATGTTAACATAAAAAGATATTTGATTACAAAATTGTAGGCGCATTTATAAAAGATATCTAGAATATATCTAATTTAAAATTATGTCTTTCACTTATATTTATGATAAATGTATATTATTTTCGTTCTAACATTCTGACAGCATCACCTTAAGTGGGTTTATAAAATTGATTAAAAATTGTTCTAAAGAACGCAAGATTACACAACTTGAATAAAATTAATTAAATATGTATTGATTGCATAAAATTTTCAGAAGATTTATAGAGTGCATTTATTTACTTTAATTTTGCAGAAAAGTTAAGTGTTTGTTGTATTGATAGTGCAACCGAATTCTCATTATTAAATAAAATCAAATACTTTATGTTTGATAAAATTCATCATAGTATCACAGTTCTATAATTTGTCGAATCTAAGAATACCTTTCCAGATAAAATAGCTTTTAAAAGCATATAATTGAATTTATGCATAGCATTCGGTAAGTTGAACAGTAATAGTTTTCAAATCCTTTTATTTTCATCGCAATAACTAAATCTTTAAAATTCTAAATATGGTCTGAAATCTTTAATTTTACGTAGGTGATATTTAAAATACACGAAAATATTTTTGTAGACAAGCAATTTATTTGTTCTCAGAAACTACCAAAGATATTCAATTGATTTTTCTTGTATGATATGAATATTTAATACATAAATGAATAATTCCCAATACATAATACTTCTATAATATTTATGTTTCCCAAGATATAATTCTTATATAATATGAATATTTCCCAATGAAATGAAGTCAACTTTATAAACAGATATTCTTTAGTATTTTTTTTTAAATCTGGAATACAAACTACCTTTAAGATTTGTGTCGAACCTATGCTTTTGTACCAAACTTAAATGCTTTTGTATTGAAACAAAAGATTTATGCCAAACCCTCATACCGATGCTTTTGCGAAATTTTTCGACTTTTTAAAATTATTTTAAGTTACAATTTAAACATTTAGGATTCCAAAAATTTCTTACTTTTTGTTCAGCGATAAATAGAAGCTAAATTATAGTTTGAAATCGATACCAGCAATGAGCTTTCTGAAACCGGAAGTGGTAGAGCCACAAGAAGGAAAACAATACATTTTAATACACAAATATATAAACATTTACAAATATGGTGAATTTTAAACTTATAAACTTTATACATAATTTTATGCATTATTTCAAAATCTTAATTTGCGTTTTCTGTAAAACTTTTTCATTGTATACATTTACGCGTAACATCATTTCTTAAAATGTTTTTAAGATATAGAAACAAAATTTTGTCACAAGATTGAATTCATGTGTTGGTATGTTATTAACAGGGCTGCCACAGGCAGCACAATTTCTCAATTCTTACTGACACCACTTTATCAAAACAGAAATCCTTCACATTTTGACAGTATTTGCATGAGAAATATATTTTAAAGATTATATTAAAATAATACTGATGCAAACAGAATGTAACAAATATACCTGTGGTATACCTGTATTAAGTAAAATGATTAAGAATTAGATGAAGTAATTTTAAGAAATTAATTCTTATATAGATCCAACAGTAACAATTACCTGAGCCGTATCTTTCTGGAGGACTGATTCTTGAAAACATATGTATTCGCAATTAATGAAACTGCATCCATACCAATTGAGTATTCGCTTCTCATTTAACTATAATTTTCTTTTCTTTTTTGGCAACTTGGGATTTTTTCTATGTGTTGGTTTTTAAAATCCGATTTACTTATACGTTGAAATAACTGATGAGGGATTTAGAAAGAATCCGAAACGTTTTATAAAATTGTTTTAATGGTTTTTTGTTTTCAATTTATTTCTTTGCATTGTCTGCGATTTTAGTGAAATTTGATTAAAATGAATATTATCAGATGTAATCCATTTGCTCATATCAAAGTAAAATGTAGTTTGTAAGTTTGTATATATTAATTTAAGAGCTATTTTTATTGAAAAATACACATTTAAAAATATATAACAAGTTTTGTATGCAAAATTTGATATGTGATAAGTAGATTTAAGAGGTACTGCATATTTTTTGTTTCATAACTCAGGTGAATTGGTTTGCTAATATATTATTTTAAAAATTTTGAAATATATTGAATCGATTTCGTTACAGAAAGTTTGGTATAAATACCATAATTCACTAAATGTTTGAATAATTATTGCCTGAACTTGATCATCCTAAAACTTGTAGAAAGATATGACATGCGAACAGTTTATCTGTCTCAATGTTTCATAGTCTAATATGAACTTTACATTCAAAAGAAGAAGCCATGGGAGAAATAATTAAGAAAATATCATATGGCAACATGAGCATCAATAATCCTATTTTCACAGAAATAAAATAAAATGCTACATGCAAACGGAAAAAATAAGGAAAAATAATTTAATTATGATTATTTCTGGTAAAATATTAAAATCATTAAAAATATCAATAAAATTCAATTTTGTGTTATTATTAGAAATATTGCATAAAAACGAGTTACGCTATGTACATATTTGCCTGCATAACATAATCTAATTCAAATACCTCTAAAATGATTATATGATTTTTTTTAAAATGAAGGTTGAAGATAAAAAATAAATTTCAGAACCAAAATTGAAATTTCAAATTTCATAAGGGAATTAAAAGAATAAAGCTAAAGTAATTTCAATACAATTTTTTTTCTTTTATGTAAAAATCTTTAATTAAAAAATTTAGAGAAATAGAGGCACGTTTGCAAGGTAATTAATTTTTTATGTTAAAAGAAGTTGAATATTTAAAAAGTTTTTCATATTTATTCATTTTTTTTTTATTTTAAATTAATATTTTCTCCATCAGCTTTACTGCTACTTAACTTCAACCGCATTGCCAGCAATGCATAAATTAATGCCAACAAAGAAATTATAGAAATATATCTAAATGAAATTTTTTATAATGTTCTAATAATTAACGCTTTTCATATTAAAAAAATATAAAAAATAAACGAGTATAATGCGATTCCTAGTATCAAAAATTAAATATAACACTATTTAAAAATTTTAACAAATTTCTTTTCTTATTAGAATGTTTTATGTATAGAGTCAGATTTTTAAGTGTTTAGATTTCAAAAGGAGTAAATTGTTTGAAAAAAAAAATGGATTTTTAATGCTTTCTTTTTTAAAACGCGCAATTGTCAGTTTGTGTGATAGACACATATTAATTTTTTATGTCGTAAAAAATTTGGGATACGATAATGCAATTTATATTTTCAGTTCTGCATTACTGAAATAAACATTGATTAAAGTTTATTAAAGCACAAAATGCATGAATTAAATGGATTGTACTTTAAAAAGTATTATATGTTATGTACATAATTCGTAGTTCGTAGCAGAGGGGCTATTCTTTTGTAAAAGTACTTTAGTGGAGACAGAGTTTTCAGATTTCGCAAATGGTCCTAGTAGTCTGAATTCTAACATTAATGGTTGTATGAGACTGATTTTGTTAATTAGTAAATTGTGGTTGATTGATTTACATATATAATGCGATATAAAATAGAATCGATGAGTTTGGAAAGCACATCGCCTTCGGAACGTGCCGTTAATTTCCAAACTGGCTCAGTCTAAACTTTTATGTATTATATAGAAAATGGACAAATCTGTATTCTTTAATATTCAAATATAGCAAAAATTTTGAATATCATAAACATCATTGAACAGATTCCTGCATCGAGTCCGGTTGTTCTTAATTTTTATGCACCAGTTTGAATCTACGACACTTCCTCCAGTTTTAGCCAATCAAGCTGCTGTACTCGGCTGAGCCAGTTTGGGAATTTACGGCTCGTGCCTTTGGTCCACAGATGGAATCCAGATAGATTTTGCGCTGCAAGCGATACTAGATTGAGCGATCAGAATTCTACATATTTGCGAACTTTTTCCTGTTTTAAGTAAGCAAATTTTTTGATCGGTCAATCCAGTTTTGCTAATAGCGCAAAATCTGTCTGGATCGTGGAATGCCTGTGAGTTCTATTGCTACATTAAACCAAGTGTTAACTTCGAGTGAATCTTTCGACATGCACTTTTGACAGAGACTGCGACTGTGTTTGTTATTAAATGCTGGGAAAAGTTTTGATTCCTACTTTGGGTAAGAAAGTTATGTGAATATGTAGATATCTATTTGATAGAAATATTATGTGTTAAAGTGACTTTTACAGATCCCTGCAGAACCAATGTCGAGGCATTTTTGGAGAGAGTTGAATTATTTAAATTGATTTTTTTTTCAAAAATTTAACTCCTAAATGTGATAAAATAGGACACTGTAATCCGAAAAACTCATTCTCTGTCAGCAATGTAAAACGAGAAAAATGTCATGCCAAGCTTTCTTTGCAAACAGAATGCAATCTTTTCAAAATATTCACCGTTTAAATGTTCTGTATAAGATTTTTACAGCTTACCCAATAAATAATCCTTTTACCGCATAGTTCTATTGATCTTTGTTTTTCAGAAATTTAATTTTGAAATCGGAGTCTTATTTGCTGGACACCCTATATATAAAATAAAAAATAAGTTTTAATCTCTATCTTCAATACAGCGCTTTCAAAATGAAATTAAAAAAGGAAAGTATTCCCGAAAAATTAAATATATACGTCTTTTAATTAACAAGTCCGCGTTTGTCTGCTTAATTGCGATATTTTATTAATAAACATAACATATATCTGAACATAGTTTTATTAATTGAACTTGATTTGAAGAAGATCGCATTTGAAAGACTACGTGGAAATGTTAATATACAATCTAGTCATAATATTTCAGACTAACTAGGGTTAAAATGCAGTCTTATATAATAAATTTCTCACGGTATTCATTTACTTTCATTTCAAAGTATATTTTTTTAATTTGTCCAAAATTTAAATATATTTTATAGTTTACTTACTTATAAAATAACGACAAATAATATCTTTGGAACTTATGCAATGACATTACCTTCAACATTAATTTAGGAACGTTAAACTTAGCTTTTACAATGGTTAATTAAAATTTTAAAGATTTTTTGCAGGTAATAAAATAATAATAAATTCTTAAAACAAGACTAATTTCAAGAAGAACCTGAAGAAAGGCCTTTAGCCTTTTTAAATGTAATAAAAATGAAAATGAGGAAGCATAATTTTACGACTGACGTACATTATAGTCAAGTTTTCAGGAATTATGCAAATGTTACAACGAATAAAAGTCATTTAACCTTTCTACCCTGAATGGGTCTAATCGACCCATTTCTATTATTTATTTCATAATAGCTCCGTCGGGTTTTAACTAAGAGCTCTTATATTTTAAGTATTCCTCAAACAGATAAATATCTTCAGTTTATAATTTTTTCAGACTTCCGAAATTATTTTTTTTAGCCAAAATAAAAAAAGTCACATTTTACCTGAATGGGTCTAATCGACCCATATCACTAATCGCATATGAATGCACGGAAAACAATTAGATTTTTCGATGCCATTGTGGAAAATGTTTAATCAAAATAAAAGTTTTAGTTTCTCCGATCTGTATTGTAATCAGAGATTAGTGTACTGACTCTGCGTCATATGCAAATTTCTTTCTTGCGCCCCAATCGAGTTTTTTCTTTGGGGGGGGGGGGAGGATTCCCAGAACGGTTGTTTGTGCGTGCATAACATGTCCGTTTCTTGCGATACACGTACGGTTTCAACGCTCTTTAGGGTTTTCGCATGCGCTGAGCATTTTGCGATGAAAAAAATGGGTGTTGCCATTGGAAATTTTCGAGTTTCTGTAACTATAACCGTAACCGTGAGCGCCATTTTGTTGTCGTTCGCAGAATCTCGAGCTCATACCTCTGAATAGCTATATCTGAAATTTCATTTTGATCGGTTGAGCGGACTGGCCGCTAGAGCTCCATATATCGGCAAAGTTTTTTATGACTACCCTGTATTTTCTTCATTATTCGGGTTTCAAAAAGATATGACACTTGTCTCATATGTGCCGAAAAAAAAACAAATCGGTAATCCTCCTTTCAACTATGCATCATGAGGCCAAAGTTTCAAATGGAGAAAGAAAAGAAACCGGAAATAATTTTATATTATAATGAAACTAAAGGTGGAGTAGCTACTACTGATAAATTAGCTGCTGCATATACATGCAAAAAAGGCACTAGGCGATGGCCTGTGTGTTTATTTAACAACTTAATTGATCTAGCTGCAATAAATGCATTTGTTGTTTTTATGCATGTAAATCCTTCTTGCAATCAAAACAAACTATACAAAAGGCGGCTTTTTCTAAAGGAACTTGGAAAACAGCTGACCGAACCTCACAGAGATATTAGGATGAAACAAAATATCCGAGTAACCATAAAGAAGCAATTGGCTACCGCAGCAGGTGAAAAAAGAGAAAGTATTAGTTCAGCTAAACATGGAAGATGTAAAGAATGTGGTCCAAACAGAGATCGAAAAAAGCAGACGAGGTGTACTTCATGCTTATCTTTTCTTTGCCAGGAGCATGTAAATGTGTACTGTAAATCTTGTTTGTCATAAAAAATGTATCAAAACAATGGAAATAAAACAAATTTCTAATGTACATTTTTTATTATTATTTTCCAAATTATTGCTGATACAAACAAGGCATTGCAAGGAAGAGGGGGAGGGGGTGCAGTTAAAGTGGGAGGGGGGGAGTTTATAAAATATGTTGGTCTCTAATAGTGAATACAAAAATAATATCTAAAATATTGCTAGTTAAAAATACTTGTTTTGAGGTAGAATAAATAAAAACAAGTAAACTGGGTCTAATCGACCCATTCAGGTAAAACGTAACTTTTTTTTCAACAGGGTAGGAAGGTTAAAAAGAACATATTAAATCATGCCATCTCAATAAATTTGAAATGCACAATGATGCATATACGATTGTAAACTAATGAAATTTTAACTTTTCGTAAACAATTTCAACTCGAATCATTTACAACATTTAAATAAATAGATTCATATTATAAAATATTATAAGTATGCAGTTAAATAAGAATTTCTCTTAAAATTTCTTGGTCTGTAATTCATGGTAAGAATATACATGTGTAAATAATCACATTTCTAAAAGAATTAATTGGACGGTATAAAAAAAAATAACACAATAAATGAATGAAATTCTCACCAAATACGTCATTGTTAAAATGCATTAAATTTTTTATAAAAGAATCAGTCATCGCAAATGATAACTGTATTCGAATGACACTGTATATGTACACTGTTAAAACTTTTTCTGTGAAATTGCAGAGAATATACAGGTAATCCATTATCATTATTTATAATCCATTCTAAAATTACAGAGATTAGAAAAACAGAACTTCTGTTTAAGAACAGAGAAATTAATTCGCTGAAATTACAATAACCTCAGTAAATTAACACAGTTAAAAATAAAACAATACCCTGTAAATTTAATTTTAATGACCAATAATTAAAATTAGTTTTCAAAATCAGCAAGTCACCCAATTTTCAATGAGCCTGAATAAATTTTAAATTTTCGAACAATATTGAAGCGTTGTATCATTTATTTCTTTACAAAATTTGTTTCTAGTCTTCGTGGCGTTTAATCCTGAGACTTCTTGACATTGGAAGAGCAACCTACTGACTCAGATATAGGAACTTTTGATATTTTGTTCTCAAAATATATCTTACATGATATGGGGAAAATTCGATAAAAATCCACATTAACACCGAGGAGATATTTTTTCCTTTTCTATTTTTTTTCTAATTAAAAAAAAAATTAAACTGATATTCCTTTTTTAATGTTTCCAATAAAGTTGTAAAATAATTTTATAAGTGTTCATTTGAATTGTAAGTGTAAAGATATAAATATCTTTAATTAAGGACGAAATTGCTACCGGGATTTAAATATAATATAAGGGAAATGTCGGTGAAATGATAACCGAGAAACTCAATTGAATGCAATTAACTGAGAACCAGAGTAAATTAACAGACTCTCGCTTTTTTTCTGTGTTTTTGCAAAAAATTTTAATAGAGTAGACCAAAACCTGTTAACTGGACTATTAAATACTCGGAATTACACATGCACAAAAAAGTAAAGGTAATAAGAACAAACTTTCAAAGTGTTTCGTTTGCCAGTTTTAAAGTACAAGGAGCAATATTTAGAAAATTTAACCATTTTCAGAATTACGGTGTGAATTCGACACTCAAGTGCTTATACATATTGCACTCTTTGATTGCATTCGTTCCAACAAAATGATATCGTTTACGCTGTAAGTATTAACAGTGTTTCAACTTTTCAGGAAAAATGTCCTGGTAACTATTGGCATTAGTTTATCGAAAAGTAAACTTAATTAATGAAAGAGAAATTTCACCTGATTTAAGTATAGCTTTCTAACAGAAAATACAGGCATCAAAGAATTTTCGTGTCTGGAAAATCTCTTACTTGTATAATCCCTTGATTACAATGACAATTCTGATTCCTTGATCCAAGTAGTATAGACGTGACGTCTATACAACTAATCCATATGTAATGATACATTGTCGACATTATTTTACTTTGAAATTTTACTGAATAAATTGTAGCACGATTTAAATATTTTGGTACTTCTAGGTTATCCCGTCTACTAATTTCGCCAAATTATACAAATCGCCAAACTAAAAGCCAAATAATACATATTGACATATTTTTTATTTAAAATAATGAAAAAAATGAAAAAAAAATCAAATAATTAGTAGAATATTGATAAAAATATAAATAAAAAATCGAAATAAAAATCACTTAATGATGTTTTAAATACGTGTATCGTATTTAATATCCTTGAATGTGACATTCACGATCCTCCATTATTGGCATTTTATCTCATTTTTTGGCGATCGTTTTTTGGTCGACGGGATATCCTAGTGGTACCAATATTTTATCATTGGGACTGATATCATATTTAAGTCTGTAATATGATGTAAAATTATGACTGTAAGAAACAGTTATCAAACAAATTTTGTAATGAGAGGTTTTCTTATTTATAAAGATTCAAAATATTTTTTAATTAATTGTATTTTCCAGTTAGTTTCAGTCTGTAACTTTTTCTTAGAGTCATATATTTTTATATAATTCATGTATTCTTGCACTAACATGTCTTTCAAGACAAATACACCAAATACAACCTTATATGCATTCACAAAGAAGTTAATTCAGATTTATCAGACTAATTGAGAGATTCAGAACTCAATCAAACTAACTCCATTTTTTTATAAATTCCCGTTATGACATTGATTCAGTTGAAAAATTTTCAGAATATTTATATAGTACTTATGAATTGCCCTTAATTATAAAACAATTATTTACATACATATACAAAATATGTGAAAAAAAATAGTACTTATTTATAAATAAATAGCTTTAATTTTTTTAAATGAGCATTTTTATTTGATGGAGTTAATCGGATCGACTTCTGAACACCCAAATTATTGCTTTCTAAAACTAAACTATTTAGTGTTTTTTTTTTTTTTTTTTTTTCCTAATAGAAAACTCGAATACATATAGTATGATGTTTTTCATTTGCAAAATTTTACATTATGCTTGAATAGTAATATAGAATATTACGTTGAATAATTTATATTTTTAAATTTTAAAATTAATAATTACTTCACTGTACCAGAAAAATTCAAAAACTCTTTCATTAGAAAATGTAAATGGCTACGAGCGTTTTCATGCTTCTTTAAATAAATTGCTCAAAGGAAAAGTAAACAGAAATTATGACAAACATTGTTCTAAATGTTGAAATATGTTTATGTTTCAAAGGCTTTGTATGGCAATTATATTCCACAAAAATAAATTTAATATTTTCTTCAATTTTAACAACATTAAGCTTGGTATGTTTTTCGTTAAATAACAGAAATAGAAATAAAAATATTTCTATATTGCAATAAAATATATAAATAACCATTAGTAACCTTTTTTTTTTCGGAAAGATAACGCGGCGAAAGACAAAAGGAGGTTTTAAAGTCATTTATGCCTGAAATTTTGTTTTCTCAAATTCATTATTAAAATCACTTTAAAATATTGCAAAATGAACTAGAAATATACCATAAAATACGCTAACATTTTTTTTTGTATTTATTTAACAAAATGTAAACATATTAAGTATGGAAATATGCATAATTGTATGTTATTTTTAAATATATATAAATTAAGTTTTACAGTTATATATTATATGCTTAATTTAGTACCTTTAACCCTTTGAGGGGCAAAACACTTCTATACGTAAAATGCTGAAATCATTGATTGGCACCAGAATTTAAAAACAAATTTCTTTGAAAATATATAAATGTTTTTCTTTTCATACTTAATCGAATTAAAATTTTCATTTCAAAATTCTGGTGTCAATATGGCATTTCGTAATTAAAATTAAGTGGTATATATTTTATACCACCACCCTTCGAGGGGTTAAGAATCGCTAAAAATACGTATTTATGTCTTCACAGAGATGAACAACATAATAAATATTAGTAATAATGAACTCAAAGCAGACATATTTGAGACTTAAAAAGAATCTCTCTTTTAAATATCTTAAAAAGACCTTGCATAAATTAGTGCCCCCTAAATGTCTAATAGAGGTATCCTTTTGTGTTTACAACCCTATATACAGGGTGTTTTTCCTACTGATGCTATTCAGAGCCGCCGATAGCTCGTTCTAATAACTGGAAAACACAAATTTTCCTAAATGGACTAATAAAACCATGGGAAAAAAGAATCCAAGAAAATAAATAAATAAAGTTCCAATCACCGCCGAAAGCGAGAAATTTGGCACTTAACGTGGAAAGAAAACATTGGAAGCAGACAAAAATAATAATATGGATAAAATGCCATGTTTTATTCACAATATTCACTTTCCTGACAAGGAATTTGACCACATTGAATATAACCATTGTTCTCTTGCACCGCTCCTTGTATTATTTGTATAACATTTTCGACGGCCGTGCATAACATGTCACATGAAATAGCCCTTACGGATGGTTAGAACTACTTTTTTTCCTTGGAATCTTTTTCCCTTGGTTTCATTAGTCCCCTTAAAATTAGCTGGAGAGAGCTCTAAATAGGATTAATAATAATAATAATAACAACAATAATAATAATAATAATAATAATAATAATAATAATAATAATAATAATAATAATAATAATAATTAACACTCTGTATATTGTACGCAACTTTTTTCAGTTGCTCCAACTGATTTTTAAAAATATTACTGAATACGTTTCTGAATATTATTTGAACAGGCTCTCAAAACCTGAGAACTAATTTTCTCGCAGGTTCTGTTTGTATATATACACGTAATGTGATGACTCTTGATAAAAATGTTCAACATCCATTGCTTGGATACAGGTTCATTCTTTTAAGGAGTTTTCTGAAGTAGTTTTGGTGATTCACTGGTTAAGTAAAAAGGGAACACCCCCTTATTTTAGATAAATAGCTATTTTATTGCAGGATTGTCCGACTCGTTTAAAATTTTGGATTTAGGCTCATTTGGATGAGGCATTTCCCTGATTAAGTTTGTTGGTTCATTGGTTAAATAAAAAGGCGTGTAAAGCACCTCTCCTTATTTTAGATAAATCGTTATTTTCGTGCAATCGCGTATTTTATTCAAATTTTGCGTATAGGCTATTTCGGATAACCCACGTCCCTGATTAGATTTGCAGGTTTATTGGTTGAGTATAAGGAAGAGTAACGGGAAACTGAACCGCCAATCGTAATTTAGATAAATGATTTTCCATATAGAATTATCCGATTTGCTTCAAAATTAGTATACCACTTTATAAAGATAAAGTACTCCCCTTAATAGATTTGGAAGATCATATTATAAGTTCGTAGTTTTACATACAATCATATTTTTAAGGGAGTTAGGAGAACCTCTTTCTCCCATTATTTAAATAAATAGGCTTTTCATACAGAATTATCCAAATTCCTACAAATATGGTGTAACGGTTTACTCTGGTATCGTGCTTCTTTGATTAGATTTGGAATTATAGAGTTAATTGGTATAGTAAAAAACAAGGAAACAGGCGAATTCCCGATTTATTTACCTAATTATTATTATTATTTTTGTTCTTTTTTGTCGTATTTTTAAAAGAGCATTATTTTTTTAAATAAAAGTGTTGTGTATTAATAATTTTTTTTTCAAACCAGAGTATCGTTTTTTAGGATATTATCAATTCTCAATTAAGAATTTTCGGCTGCGTAAAGTAATTTATACAATATTATTTTTAATCGTAATTTTGTTTATTTTTGACGTTTGTGTGTAAAACATGCTTGTTGGGTATGAAAATGTTTATTTGAGATTTGATTGCATGGAAAGAAAAGTATATTCCATGTTGGGATAACCGATTAATACACTATAAAAAGTATTCGGAATTATTATTGAAAATCAGAAGCAGGCCACAAAAAAACTTTAATTTTATTAATATTTCTTTAAAATTTTAAAATATAATGGTTTCTTGGAATTCTATTTTGAAAGGAACTCATATCAGAATCGTGAATAACTCGCAATCGTATTCTTTTGACTGAGGGTATGCAATGTTTTTCTAGTACCAGAAAAATTTTACTTTCCTGACAGTATTATAAAAAAATAACGTAAATTGAAGCGTACGACATAGATTATGAAATATTTTCAAACACGTTCAGAATACTAAATCAAAAGTCCATCGTTTACTAAGTGAACAATGATGTCTAAATGAATAATACGGAAAACGTATAATTCATTTGAAAAACCAATTTCTGCTATTACCTACTATCTATTAAGTAAACAATATTTTTGTGCAGAGCGGTAAGAGGGTATTAAAAAATTATTGTCCCAAGCGTTTTTAAAATATTTGTAGTACAATGGTTGATGTGGAATGTCGAAGCCTAATGTCTTAGAAGAATACATGAACATTTCAGAACTGTATATGCTATATCCACATAGTTCTGGAGGAAGGTGTGAAAGGGGGGAGGCAGGAGTAAAAGTCTCATTTATAGTTTGTGGCGCTGGACTTGTAATAGTGGATTAGACGTGATTACAGCAGTTTGGACTCGGGATCATGATGATGCAGCCACATTTCATCCAATGTCACAAATCTATCTCGAAAAGCTCCAAACATGCCTTTCAAACCTTATCCCTCCCCTTTAAGACCCCCTCAAAAATATGTCCTTAAAACTTCACCCCTGTTTTCAAAACTATGTTAATACATCAGCTACGGTTCTGAAACTGATTATATAAGTATCTGAGACATTAGGTTTCGATATTCTAGATCAACCTTCAGAGTACAAATATTTTATATGCACTATGAACTATTGAATTTGAAATTATTGTACTATCCACGTATGTGATTTATAGACATGCATACATTCTCCATATTATGTTAAAAATTAATTCATTAAAACGCGTAACACAATTAAAAATCCTTATTTAGGAATTTCCACAATACACGAATGATGTTGAAAAAGCTTGTACAGCCCTGTATATGATATCCTGTACGTGTATGGTGTATGAGATTTACAGATTATTGTATATCTTCGTAAATGGTTATGCTATATTTCCTAAGATTAAGAAGCATTTGTCTGGTTTTGCAGTGAATGTGGTATGAAATATCGCGCAATTGAATGCCCGCGAATAATATGTAATTTTAGACAAAATAAAGAAAGGGAGAAAAGAAACGAAAAAAGAAAAAGAAAGAGAAAAAAGAATTTCTGAAGTTCTATAAAAGTTCTGTTTTGAAATTTACAAAATCAATAAATGAAAGATTAAATTCAGAAAATAAAAAAGTCTGTATACTTCTGATCTCAATACATGCCATATCGGTTTAACTGGACTGTCCAGACATGACCCAGACATTCAAAAAGCTTTAACAATCCTTTCTGACATTTAACTCTCCCCAAAGTGTCTTTAATATTAATATATTCGTGTACCAATGAAACATGTATAATTCAGCATAATATATAATTAAGATTTTTTTTCTTTTGTAAGATCTCTTAATGTAGAATATTTTAATTAGCTGCATGCTATTTGTTTAATGCAATTTTTATCTTCGCAAAACTCCGTTTTTAAGGCTGGATAAACTCTTATGAGTATAAAGGTTTTCTTCTTCTAAATATTTATAATTAATATGTGGTACATGATTTCTTTTTGAATTTTTGTCATATTTATAAACTAAATCTGCGATGTTTGATATGGAAATTAAGATTTTATTGAAGCAACGATGATAAACTACTGCTTAGAATAAACAAATTTTGATTTAAATTATATGGATAGTTCTCATATTTCGAGATGATCATACTTGATCTTGTTAATTTTTTTTATTAATATAAAAGCAATATAAATTAATTTATTATTTTGATTAGGAAGGAATATGTCAGTATTAATATAGTTATATTTAAATATATTACATTTAAGTTCCAAATAAAACGAAGCATATAAAAGAATTATAAAAAAAATAGTGTAGCTGAAATCTAGTCTATTTTACAGACAATTCTACAGAAAGATAAAAAATTCAGTACTTCGTTGTTATATTCTTGACTTGTTATATTTAATTACATATAGGTAGATTTAAATTTGCGTTTCTCTTGAGACATATAGGTAGATTTAAATCTACGTTTCTCTTGAGACATATTTTGTTGCTTCTAAATGGATCTGAAATATATTAAAAGCTTTAAAATTGCGAGAATCTTTTTCGAAATTTCAAAGAAAATTTGAATTTACGGCACCTCTTAATAAATCCCCTGTCTATAGTTAAATATGGGTTTGTCAGAGTATATAGGTAAATCAATAACATATACTCAATCTAAAGTTTGGAAATGGAAGCCCCACCAGTAGATGAATGGCTCTGCTCTCGAAACTTATAGACAGGTGGTGCTGGGCTCGAACCCAATCGAGCCCGTCGGCCTAATTGTTCAAAGTTTTCTTTGGCTTTCTTCGAAATTTGGATTTCCAAGTGTAAATACTAGTTAGGTGGGGCTTGTTGTGCTTTAGCCGTTTGGTAGGCCTCCCCACCTAGCTGAAACTGTAAATACGAGTAAGTTCCCTTAGAAAGACTCCCATGGAAGAAACGCCCTTAGGGCCTATATCCCTCGTGATGATAATTGGCCATCATAAACACAACCAACCAGGAATGGAAAGTTGTGATTGTACTGATGAAAGATAACTTTTAATTGTAGATTTGCAATTTTTAGAAATATTAAGCAAACGCGAATATCGATCAGAATTGGCCACATCCGAAATTATCCGAATCCGGCGGTATAAATTAAACCAGAGCGCCGGACAGTTTCGATTCAAATGAGAAAAAAATAAGAAGAAAAAATAAGAAGAAAAGAAAGAGCATTTCCTGGACATGAATGGTTCCGAGTCCATTGAGAAAAAGTGAACCCACATGTGTCTCAATGCGATTTAAAAGAAAATTGCACTGTGACAGACCCTTAAATAAGACAAACAAAATTCGAGTTATTAAATTTGTTACAAGAAAGAAAAATCACACTTAGTTTTCTAAACATTTTGATGAATTCTGCACGAAAATTTTACTATGCATTAAAAGAAAAAGGTTTTAAAAAATCAGAAAACATAAAACATTGTTGAACACTCAATTTCAACAATTAGCACCTATAGTTAGTAGCCTATTTAAATTCTTTTGAGCAACCCTTTATATGATTTATAGAATTGTATATATCATGCGTTTTTCACCATTGAATTCATATATGTAGTACAAAACACATTTTCAAATTTATCTTTAGCATTTACCCTATCATATCTTGAAGTAGTTTGAGCTTTAGATTTTTATATAATATACAAATTTAAATACATTTAATGGGTTCCAGCAACTGTATTCTATAAATGTCAGTGCATTCATTTTTTTCCGTTGCTTTATACATTCAAATTATATACAAACATGCATAAGCGTATTCTAATTAAGTAAAGAGTAGCCGAAAAAAGCATAACAAAAAAAAAAAAAATTTAAACTATGCCCATAAACAATAATACGTATGAATACTTTTACGCATCCCTGTACATAAGCGAAAGAATTTATACACCCTGTGTCAAATATATCTATTTTAAAACTTAACCCAAATTTTAATACTTGACACAGAATGTATAACATCTGAAACCACACTTTAATATGTAATCACTAAGATAATTTATTGTAATTTTTGTGTTTCCTGTAAATGAACAAATAAATACTGTACATGCAATATTCTTCAATAAGCACCTTGCAGTACACCTCATCAACATACAGTAACTGATTAAATCTGAAATTGAGTAACGATATTCAAACACGTTGCAAATGTTTTTCCCCACTATATCTCTTATGTAGGATGATTCTTTTGTTTGTTCTGCAAATGTATGATTAGAATCATGTATTCATCAGGAAGAATAAGTTATTGCACTTCAATGATGTTTAACTGCGTCAGTATTTATGAAGTAGCGTAATTGTGTTAAAATGCAATTGCAAACGAAGTTATTTCAGTAGATCATACTGCAAAAAGAAATTAGCCTTCCTATAGATGAGCTATAAATACTACATATTTCACGTTTAATATAACAAGGTAGAACCCGTCGAATTTCGACGAACGAAAATGTTTAAAAAAGAAATTTTTTTCATTAATTTATAATACACCTACAAAATTAATTATAGTAAAAAATACATCTTATATTGGTTAGTCTAACTCTTAAACAAACGACATTTTACGTCAAATTAACAAAATACCATTTCTATAAAACTCAGAAGTAGAAATTGCTAAAATTAAACTTTAATCGTACGTGTAAGCATTAAAAAAATAAAGATCTGTTATTATGAAAAAGTTATCAATTTAGGTTCTTACGCTTGTATTCCAAAAGGAAAAACAACAAAATTTATTACACTTTGACTCAATCATAGAATATTTCCCCCGTGCAATCTAAACCCGGCATCATTTTCATCATATCGAAATTTACAAATGCACATTTTGTATCTGTATTCACCTTTTCAGAAAAAATTGGCATTTTAATTTGAGCATTTTGATTCAAAACTTTAACTCTCCATGCTATTAGCTGAAACAGATATTAAACTGTTGATTTTTTTTTTAATGTGCAAATCAAATTAAAATTCATCGGGTTTTATAACAGAAGATATTTAAATTTATAATATAGGTATGGTAAATCTCAATAATATATATTTATCTGATGGTAATATAAGTATATGTACCAGAATAAACCATATACACTTTTCGATTATCTTTAAAAGTATCATTATGTAGAATTAAAATAGTTTGGGGGAATATATTAACAATAAATATTGTAATTTCCCTGAATAAATAATTTTAGCCCCAAAGAAATTATGCTTTCACAAATTAGTTACATATAACAATACTGTCGTAATGACATTTGATAATAATTAAGCTAGAAAAATATAAAGACAAAATTAAGTTATAAATCCTTAATAAGAACAAATAATTAAACACTGAAATAACTGAAAAAAGTGAATTTTAAATTAACTACATTGTTATTCTTCCAGAAATGCTCTGAGCTGTTAGATATATAATTTTTATAAATCTATCTATTATTTTCATCCGCACGCAATTAAAAATATCTATATTAATCTGACAACATTATTTTTAAAGAAGCATAAAATGCAATTTGCCTTCAGAGTTTAAAAATATTGTCTTCCTTGATAAATTTTAATTCTAAAAATAATTAGAAGCTGTCAAGACCAGTAAACTTGAAAATTTAATGAATGCTATTAATTTATCAGAGTCAAGAATATTCATGTTTTTAATGTTACTTTTTATACAAGCTCTATTACACATTTTAAAACTCGTGATTTGTCTTAATTCAACGTAATAAAAGTTAATCCAATATAAAACAAAGTTCAGGAGCACATTAGAAAAAGTAAACGTAATTAAATTGCTGGAAAAATTGCATGAAGATAAAACTGGATAATTGTATTCCCATAACTCTAATTACCAGCATTAAGAACAAATCTCATTAATTAGTGACATTACACACATCATCAATTCCCAATTTTTTTCTTTTTGTCAAAGATTATTTCATAATTACGTTTGACTTATTGGCAAGAAAAGGAAATTACTCAAAACAGAGGCACGCGGTTAAAAAAAAAGCAATATATGAAACAAATACATCTCAAGAATGCAATTAACGTTCACTCCGTTTGTGATTCGGAATCTTAAGTGGTAATAAAGAGCCCAACAAGCACTAAACTCACAGGTTATTCGTAAAAAGAACACAAAAAGTTAAAAACATGTGGCAATTAGCAAAAAAATTTACTACTTTTGGAAATTTTAAAAATAATTGCTATGGAGAAAACATAATTTAGATCTTTATCACTTCTGTTAACGGTAGACGATTGTATTATTGCAAAGACTTTTATTAAGTAAGTTAAAGAATAAGATATACGGAGTAAGGTTATTTCTCAAAACAAAACTTTTTTTTAATTCTTTAAGTAAGAGTTATTAGATGGTGAGACTTGTTCCTAACTAAGCAAATTCTGATAAAATTACAAGTAAGTAGAAAATTAGAGAATTCCAAATCTTAATATAAATGCATTAAACTTGCTTTTTTTTTTACTCGGGAATTATAATAATGCGTATAATTATGTTTCTTTTTAGAATTTATTGATATGGTTCGTTTCAAATGAGTAAAATTGAATTTCTTTTTACCTACATATACACGCTTAGAATTACTTTATCCTATGCGTATGTGCACAATAAAAAAATAAGGCCTGAACTTGTTTTTAAGATTTTTATGTACAGCAGATTTTAGCTCACAAGCTATCATAGCCTGAGAGCTTATGTGCCCGCCCGTTCTGTATGTATGTTCGTACGAGCATAACGCGATAACGTATGATAAAAATATCCGATCCACTTGAAATTTTGTATATAGGTATATCCTGACAAGGCGCTTCCCTGATCAGCTTTTGGAGTTCATTCGATATATATAAGAGAGGGAACGGGGGGCTCATGCCCCACCCCTTAATTGATATAAATGGGTTTTTCATGCAGAATTAAGTTTTCGTTCAAAATTTTGATATAGGATCATACTGATGAGGCGATTCCGTGACTGTTATTAGGTGTTCATTGAATAATTATAAACAGGGGGAACGGGGGTGCTAATGCCCCTCCCCTTAATTTATATAAATGGGTGATTCAAGCAGAATTGTCAGAATTCGTTCAAATCTCTGAATAGTTTTCGAAGTTTAATGGTTGAGTATAAAAGAGGGGGATAACTCCTCTTAAATTATATAAATGCTAAATGGGTTTTTGTTACGAATTATCTGATTTGCTCTGAATTTTGGATATAGATTTTTTACATGATAAAGCATGTCTTTGATAGTTTAGGAGGTTCAATGATTAAGTATAAAAAAGAGGAAAGGGGAGAGCTGTTTCCCCCTCTTAACTTTTTTTCGAACGGAATTAACCCTTGAAAATATGAGGCTGTAATGTACAATTAGTATGCGGAGCCTGTGATCCCAATGCCATCAGTTTAACTGGGCAATATTCTTTTTACTTCAACTAGAAAATTCATTTTGTAGCCCAAAATTGTTTTAAAAAAGCCAGGTCCTTAATAACATTAAAACAATCAAAATCTTTGCTAATATATATACATTAAATCTAAGAAGTTTGGATTGTTTTCATGATATTAACGAACTGCCCTGTTTGAAACATTTTGGGCTAACTACCTTAGGAAAACTACTGTAATATTTTGAGAACACTAACTGTACCATTTTGGGAATACTACTGTACCCAAAAATTTTACAACTCAGTTAGGACTTTTATTTTTACAGTGTGTACGTAGGTAAATCGTACATACACTTATGTCGGGCATACCCTATTAATAAAGATCTGTAGCGAAAGGGCAAATGGCTATGTCTGAAGTTCTTGAAAGCGAAGTCAAAGTAAA
This sequence comes from Maratus speculifer, assembly GCA_964019185.1. Taxonomy (NCBI): domain Eukaryota; kingdom Metazoa; phylum Arthropoda; class Arachnida; order Araneae; family Salticidae; genus Maratus; species Maratus speculifer. Next base: position 288,815,644 of record OZ025289.1, read on the forward strand.
CGAACAACAGGGAAATTGGAGATTGAACCTGAGTTTAGTGGGGTTTTAATATCGCTAAGAAAGTCTTAAATATGTCAAACTGGTTTTTGCTTCCGAGTGTTTAGTGGTCATTAATAAAAAAAATGGAATCTCGAGAAAAGAAAGAAAAGGAAATGGTCAATCAGTGACCTTACTCGGTGATTTTTTGATATCTAGACATCCTATAAATGTCATGAAATATGAAAAACACCGCAAGATCCCCACAAAAAAACCACAACCCGTTCATTCTGTTTGGTTTGATTTTAAAACAAGAGGCTGAAGCTGCTGGAAGTATCTTGTATACGCGAAAACTCCGGGGGACTCGGCGAAATCTCGATTTAATCCTATTTCCATGAATTTTTATGTGGTGAGAAAAGTCGTTTAAGCAAGTTCAGGATTTAATGAAATCAGTGATGCTCGTCGGGTAGTGCTCTTACTTGACGGATACTGTGTAATTGCATGATGTCTTTGAGTAAAGCAGACCTGCCGAGCATAAGCGCATAAGATCTTCGACAGCTGAGGAATCAATAGTTTTATACATTTTATTCTTCAACTGGCACTTATTTTAGAAAGTAAGCTACATTACGTTTTCTTAATTTAAAAATGAATCATATGTATTTCTGCTTGAATAACTTATTTTTTCGTATATGTTCAATAAAATATTTTTCCAAAGAACTTCAGATATTTCTTTAACATAATACTGATTTTTTGTGAAAATATTTTTACAAAAAAAAAAAAAAATAAATAAATAAATAAAATAAAAAAAATAAATAAAAAATAAATAAATACTGATGATATGAGGATTTACAGCAAGAATAGACCAAATTCTTTTTAATAAAAAGAATGTGATAGTCCATTTCAAAAATGTATAAAATCTGTTATTTATTTATTTATTTATTTATTTATTGAATTTTTCAAGTCTGTAAATAGTTGCCATATATGAGAAAGTGTGTAAAAACATACTTGTTTCACTGTAGGAATAGTTGACCCTTCAGTGCATGATTTTTTCTATGTTTATGAAAAAAAGAGATTCGATATACATATCCTTTTAATAACGGGAAAAAATTATGTTTCAAATTTTCAGCTAAAATTTGAAATGGCGTGCGGATATTTTATAGCATGTACTCTATGTACACAATTAGGATTTTCAAACATTATTGCTATATTTTGCAAATAAATGGGCTTAAGTTAATTAATTTCATCTGCTTAAAATTATGCAACCTTTTTTATATTAATTTTTTAAGTATTCAGTAAAAATTGATAACGGTAAATTTTGCTTTAATAGCTTGATCGAAAACTTTTTCGTTTTCGAAGAACAAATTGTAATTTTTCGTCAAATGCAGCCATCCGAAATGAACAAAATTACTGTTAGTACATTTTTTAGACTGTTCTTGATCAGTTACAGAGATCATTTTGGCTAAGTTTATAGTGGATCATATACATACATACATTTTTATAAGTATGTATGTTTATTAGCATTTAGTGTGTTATTAAGAACTCACACATATATATATGTAAGATGTTAATTTTTATTTACTCGTTGTTTTATTTGTATCTATTCATTTGATGTTTATAAATATTTAGCATTTTAAAGTTAGAGCATTTTTTTTAAAAATGATAACGGTCACTTAAAATAAAGTAACACAATATATCATTGAAACTTATCTAACTTTCCTGCAGAATTTACTCCAAACAAAAAGCATATGAATGTTAATACAAAATTAATAATGGATATAATGTTATTTATTTCATTTCCAATCAAAATAAAATTGCTTTAAAATTTATAAAAAGAATTTTCAACTGTTTACTTTAAAAATAAAACATATCACTCTATAAGTCATTTTTTTTAATAAAAAAGAAGCTGGTTAAAACAAGGTCACTGACTTTTACTTTTTTACATTACAGTCAACTTTCTTGAAGTATTGACAGCCTCTAAGTTTATCATCATGTAAATATCGTATTAATTTTTTTCTTCTTTTTTATTTTCAGCAAAAATAACTGACTTAATTGACAATAAAAAAGTAATCAATCTACAATAATGGAATTCATGAAAAAATATATATATGTGAGTCAAATACATCATAAGGTTGCAATTAATGTTCACTCAGCTTTAGATCTGGAATAGGGTGTTTTTAATCTCCCCATTCAACAAACGTAAAACTTTCTGATAATTTTCTAACTCATTTTTAAAATTTAAAGGCATAAAATTGGCAGGGCAGAAGAGTGAAGCAATTAATAATTGAATAGCGTTTTCCATTTGTGGACAAATAATTCACATATCCAGTTATAAGTGATTACTGTCAAAATGACAGCTGGAATTTCTCTTTTTCCGTATTGTCACATCGAGAAATTTCGATCAATACGGAAACTTGAACAGTATTTTCTGAGAGATGTTTTTACCTTTACCAAAAAATTAAAAATATCACTCGATAGCAAATTTTCTGAATATCAACATTCACAAATTACATGCGTTTACGAACAAAAATGTGTTCCGAAAAGAATAAAAAAGTTCTCATTTTTAATGGAAGCTTTAACTTGTAATGGCAGTCAAACAGTACTTAGATCCTTAAAATATACGTTGTTAGGTGTTAGTTTAGAATGTCAAAAAAAAAAAAAAAAATGAAAAAAAAAATGCAGTAATTAATAGGCTTTGTATTTGAAGAAACTTTTAAAATAATTGCTATAGGGACTGCTTAAATCTACGCATTTATCATTTCTTTTAAAACAAAAAGTTCTGCATTTTTAAAAATACTTTTTTTTAATTAATTTAAAAAATAAAGCATACGGAATAACATTATCCTTCAATTCAAAACTTCTGTAATTCTTTAAAGTAAAATAATTAAATGAATGATTTAGAGGAAGAGTTAACAGTTCTAAACTGCGTAATTTAGATTTATATTTGAAAGCAGATTAGAAGAATTAAATTTTTTTTTTATTAAAATAGAAATGCATTAAGTATGTTAAGAAAATGTTAAGTAGTACTAGTATGCTAAAAGAAAAAAAAAACTTTAAAGTTAGTAAGAAGAATCTAAAAATAAAGGAAATAACGAAAGGTTTTATGCCTGTGGAAACTTAAAATAAATGTTATGTAAAAAATTAATTAAGATTTACAATCTTAAAGAGATATATACAAAATATAATTATTTTCTTTACCAAGGCTTTTTGCAATAATTTTAGTAAAACAATTGAATGATTTATTTCGATTAAGATGTAATTAATTCAAATTTGTTATACGTCGTAAAAAATTTATTTTAAAATAATAAAAGAAGTAGAAAATGTATTTACATTATTTAATAAAATGTTTATTTTTCATTCTGTAATTAGTGTCTATTTACAATCATCGATGTAAATATAAATTCATCTCTTTAACATTTGATTGCTGAGAGCATTTTTTGTAACAAATAATTACAGTTTTACATATAAATTAAGAATTTTCTAATCTATAACTTATGTTTACACATTTCATAATTCTCACTAGATACTCATGTAATATTATACATCAGCCTTTTTTAATTTATGTATGGCGTGTAATAAATTCAGTTTATACTTTAACAACTTTTAGTTAAATAAATATGTAATCAAATTAAAGTGTATTTTTTGTGTAATTTCACAATTTTTAGCAAAATATTTCATAGAAAATTTAATATTTTAATTTAAATGATAGTATGTAAAAAAAATTAAGTTTTTTTAAATACTTTTCCTTTTATAAATCTTCTTATGAAGTAATTACATAAATCAATAAAAATTTAGCATATGTTAGACAAATAAGATAATCAAATCGATACCATTAAGTTTTTTTCATTGATATCATAAACATTACAACATATTCTTTAGCAAAACCTTATAGCCCGCCACCTAAATTAGTAGACATTAAATAATAGTAGTTTAAAATAAAAATAAAAGATTTATTTGAAATGAATAATAGATAAGGATAAAGTGGTTCATAACTACTAAATTGGTGAAGACTAATTTAAAGTTCAAATAATAAACTAGATGAAAATTACTGAACTCAAACCTTATTTTATGTAATAATAGCTACTACATTAATTTGCAATACACAAAGGGGAAGCTCTACTCATTCCTCTAGAGACTCCAAAAACACATCATCCAGTTCTTACTTGCACAATACCACACTAAAAAGGTACTGCTGTACTACTATGGATTATGGAATTGATTAGAAATATAACGTTAAAACAAATTAAAATATAGCCAATGTCTGTACAAATGTGTAATATTTCAAATATTTAAATTGAAAATTGTTTATAAATTATGTAAATTAAATTTATTTTACTTGAATATGCACTGCAAAACATTTGCAGGAAATCATCAATAATTCGGTCGATTTAATAGAAAACGGTTAAATAACCGTAATTTAACTTTATTCTGGCCAAAGTTATGTTAATAATATGATCAGCTGCGCTTAATAACGTGACTAAGTAACATTGTAACAGCCAAATTCCTGGATAGTTAGAGATTTTTTTTAAAAAAATTCATATTTTTAACAAAGTGCTTTCCCTTAATGATTGTAGTATTAATTTTTAGTGTTTAAAATACTTTTCATTTAAATTCTGCAGAAAATGCTTTTATAACATTTTCTCAAAATTAAAAAACAGTAACAAAAAATATGCTTAGATTATCATAAAGTAGGATTATAATTCATAAATGTGACAGTAAAATAACGGTGTAATGAAAAATAGCGAAAAAAGCCTTGATGAATTTAAAGCACAAACTAATGACCATGCCATCATTTTACCTCGAGGATTACGAAAAAGACAGGCTACCGCCGTGCATCTCAGGCCTTTTTTTTACAGAGCGCTTGAATGACGTGATGTTCTTTTCGTAATCGTGCATTCGCAAATGGTGCATTCGCGCGTCACCTGACTCCAGCGGTCTGTAAAAAAAGATATGTGGAATGAACCGCGATAACCTATCTTTTTCGTTAGCCTCGTTTTACCTCAAGGCTAACAAAAAACAGACTTCCGCGGTGTATTCAAATTATGGTTTTTTTTATAGACTGCTGGAAACACATAATCGTTGAAAGCACCAATGAAGGCGTACGAAAAGAGCATCACGTCATTCAAGCGATCTGTAAAAAAAAGAAAAGTAAAATACACCACGAAAGCCTGCCTTTTTCGTTAGTCTCGGTTTTACTTAATGTGACGTCACAGGAATATTGTCCATTCCACAATTAATTTTCAATATTGGTTGTTTCAAGTGCTAACAGATGTTCAGCAACTGGTATTCTTTATTTATATTCATAAACACATCATCGCGATGGATAGTTGGGTATGAAAAATGTCTTACAGCAGCATATCACTAAAATTTTATACAAGACATTAGCATAAAGAAAAAAACACACAATTTGTTTTGTAATTAGCCGTTCATTTTGCTGGCTATTCGCAACATGTACCAATTAGCTGATTAATAAGTAATTGAAATTTCTTTTAAACTTAACATGAATTCACAAAATTTCGATTTATAATTCTACTTTATGAAGCCAACGTTGGAACGAAAAAAATTAAAATAATAAAAGGTTGAAGAAAGATTTATCAACAAAATCATGATTTTAAATAATTCAAAATTTTGATAGGCTTCTATTATAAAGGATGCTAAGTGTAGAGAAACATGATGCTGCATAATGCATGGCGAAAAAAAAATCCTCAAATTAATTAGCAGTTCAGTTACTAAGTAATATTAGTCTACTTTGGTCACTACCCTCTTAATGGTCGCATTAATTTACGGTTTAAAAAATAAAATGCATTATTGCCACAACTTTTTTTTTTTTTTAAATGCTCATCCTATGTAATGACAAGTAAAAAGATACCAGAAAAAAAAAACAATTACACTATTTTAGAAAACTGGTGTGAATCAAACAATTCTGAATAAAAGCCGTGAAGCTTGCAGCCCGGAATATCTCGGGCTTGACGATTAAGTGGTAAAGTACATTTCCACCTTTCAAATAGCAAGTTTGAATTATTTGTGAAGAACATGACTTTTTATTATTTTTTTTTTTTTTTTGTATTTAAAAGCATATATTGACTCAAAATATATTTTATAATTCTAAATATTTATTAAAAGACGATTTACCTTATCGATTAACAGTACCGAGATTGGCAGCTACAAGAATACATTTTAACGCAAGAAGGGCTCCCAAGCATAGTAGTGTTGTATTCAAATCGAAATATTCCAAATAATAAGTTCGCATTTAATCTAATCTAATATGTTTAAATGATTCAATGGATGTTAATCATTACGGCACAGAACAACACATTTAATTACTAAAATAACTTAAAAAAATGAATATAGGCAATTCATCAAGTTACTTATAACAAATAGAGGGCCAACTTTGATAATTACAAATTTTGATTATTTTTACATATGCTGTAGGGTAGAGGCCCCTTAGTCTCAGGATCAACGGATTTTATACAACACTCCTCTGTTCTTAAGAAACAAGAGGGGGGGGGGGATTACATTATCATACAACTTAAGTACTTACTTTGTCACGAAATTTATACATTAGCGTAGCTCATTCGGTAGAGCGTTTGCTCATTGATCTCTGGGCATCGGGTTCAGTCCCGGAATGCGCTGGGTTTGTTTCTCTTATTTTTTGTTTTATAAATATACTTATAATTTAATAAACTCATTGTTATTTAAAAATTGTGTATCATATATAATTTTAATGTATTTATCTTCAATTGCAGCTGAATTGTTGCATAAAACATCATAAAACTATTATTTTTTTAATGACTTTGAAAATATATTTCATATACTCTTGAATCTGTTAATTTTTAAAAACTTACATGTAAAATATATTTTATATATTCTTTGTCAATCTAATGATATGTAACAGTTGTATCAATTCGTGAATTTAAAGAACACCATCTATATATTGCCTCAAGAAGGGAAGTTGATACGATAATAATACTGCTATATGTTCAAATTAAGAAGCATAATTATATTTTAAATGTATAAAAATTAAATTACAACTTCTTTTTTGCATGTTAAAGACTTTTAATTTTGTAATACATATATGCTTTGATTTGAATTATTTTGAGCTCACCTTTATCTTCTTTTTGCATTTATTTTTATTTTTTCCCAAACCAATTCATGTCAAGGATTAACTGGAGCTGAAGTTTGATGGAAATTCATGCATTAGTTCTTGAGCTAGTGCACTTGCAATAATTGTAATAAATGCAGTACTGAAGTACCATCGCTGAAACTATTTCCATCAGAATTTAAACAGCATCAACACCTGTCAAGAACTAGATCATTCTATCGGGGAGCCAACCAAGAAATGGCAAAGGCATGAACCCCTGGAAGACAATTCCTCTCCAACATCCATCGACACAACCACAAACAGAGGCAGAAAAACAACTACAATTATATATGTATTTATATAAACTAATTGAATCTGAGTTTGATGGAATTCTGTGAATTAGTCCTTGAGATAGAGCTGTTGCAAAAATCTTTAAAAATGCAGCATAACAGCGCCATTAATTTATCGATTTATACCAAAATATAAAAACGTCAACTCATATCAAGGACTACCTGAATCTGTAGTTTGATGAAATTCCGTGCATTTATTCTGGAGATAGCACTTTTGCGGAAATCACTCAAATTGCAACAAAGCAGCGCCACTTGTAGAGTGAATAAACCAAATTATAAAAAAAGCTAATTAATTTCATGGACTAAATGAATCAGATGACTGATAAAAATGCTAATATTAGTTCTAGAGATGCGGCGATTATGGAAATCGTAAAAAAAGGCTTCATAGCAGTGCAATCTGTTGCGCAATTTACACCAAAAACTAATCAGCAACCATTTATATCAAAGACTAATTGTCTATAATTTTTACTTAAATTCCGTTTTTTAGTTCTTGAGTAGAGTGCCCAGAAAATGTATGTCACATACGGACAGAGTCACAGGATCACATACAGACATTTTGGAACAACAAGTTTTCCGTGATCTCTGGCTCCTAAAATGTATTAATTCATCGTAAAGCGGAATTCAAAAATTTTCATGCATCCAATACTTTTTTCTTGAAAAGATAGAAGAAAGTAAAATTACATTTAAATATTTTGAAAGAAAAAGATACTATGTTTTAAATTTTTTTTTCAGAAATGACATACAATACAGTTATTCTACATAATTCAAATATAAATCAATTTATTTTAGGGCACAGATATGTAGTCACAATTTACAGGGATTTTTGTCTGCACTATTAATAAACTGAAGTTTTCATCTTTAAATCATAAATGATAAAAACATGTTAAAATATTGAGACTTTGCTTCTGTTTTGTATTCGCAATTCGTCTTAAACTTTTACACCAAAATAATTCTTTTTAAGTTCAAATAAATTCGAGGATTAATAGTTTATAACAACACGGCATTAAAAAAGTATTTTAATTGATTATTTTCAATATTGTATTTGTAATCTGATGTACTATGCTTATTAAATTTTTACATACCTTAAGTTATTGCACGTATCCCGTTATTGTTCTTAATCACGAGATGTAAATTAGTCTTATTAAAAAAATAGTGATTTTTTTTAATTTTTAAGTATTTTTTTATTTTTTATATATATTAATTAAACATAATTTAAATACAGTCAAAAATGCATTTAATTAAGTGTGAAAAAATTAAATTTTTAAAATTTTTTCTACAATAATTTTGTTTTTCTTAAGTCTTCTTTTTTGGAAGAATATATTTTGTTTTTAATTTTATTATCTATTAAAATGTGTTTATTATATTCTAATATGTAACTGCAATCTTCTTTAGGAAAGGATTATGTTATTAGCTTATTAATGTTAAATGGGAAAAAAAAGGCTAGAATTAAAAACATTTTATTGATAATCTTTCTAACAAATGTTGTGTGCTTCTTTAAAAATAAAATATCAAATCCTCAGAGATTTTTAATAAAATTACGCTGTGGAAAAAAAAAATCATAGACATTCTTTAATAAATGTAGCGCATGAAAATAAATAATGCATTTTTTGCATTTGCTTCCATAAAATTTTTGCAGCTTAAAAAAACTTCGATAATTAATTTTAATTAACTTTGATTAATTATAAAAGAAAATTTTCTTTTAACTTACTGCTCTTTTTACTTTTATTGCGTAAAAAACTGAATAGCAATCACTTACATATATACATATTTGTAACTACTAATATATGTATATACAGGGTGAGTCATAAATACCGAAACAATAGGCTATCTCCTTAAATATTGCCCCTAGATCCATACTTCCAGTTGCAAAGTTTCATATAAAAGGGTGAATTTTTTTGATAAGATAAGTTGCAACTCCATGGGGGGGTCTATTTTAAAAAGTACGAAAAATAAATTTTTATACGGCCCCCAGAGGATAAAACTTTCAATTAGAAAATTTTTCCTTATCCATTCCTGAATTGAATAAACAAAAAAAATCATCTCGATATCTTCAAAACTGAGAGAGTTGTGACAATTTTAATAAATCGCGAGATTTCAAGGAATCAGACACAAATGGAAATGCGTGTAATCAATTTTGCTGTAATGTGTCCAGGAAACATTTATTTTATTTATTTATTTATCGAGTAAGAATTTTGAATGTTTTGTTATGGTTAACCATATAATTTGTAAGCATTATAACATCATAAACCTTCTTAATAATTTTTTTCAAAAAATTTAGAGTAAATTAAAATTGTTATAACTCAAAATATTATTTGTCGCGTTGAATTTTTTTCTTTTGATTATATGAAAATATCTAATTTTCAATTTTGATTCAGCATTTTAAATAATATTTATTTTTTTTAAATAAAAGTATTTAAAATAGCAATATAAAAAAGATGCAATTTTTTGTATACAAATCATATTTTTCAAAGTAAATTTTCTGAGGAGAAATCTTCTTTCGTCGCGTTGGGCATTTTTTTTGGGGGGGGGAGGGGGGGGGAGGATATTGAAAAATTACTGAATTTGCTGGACTGTTACCGTAGCCGACGATTATCTACTTATGTCAGTTTAAAAAGGAGAAATACTGAAATAAAAACATTTGATGCATAAAAGTGCATTTAATTTTAAACAAAGATTGACACTCAATGTTTAAATGCTTTTTAAAAGTATCTAGGTGATTAACTCCGTCCTGTATAGTTTCAATTTCAGATTTTGTTTAAGTTTTACCAATCTCACCCTCTTTAATTACTGTTTAAATACGTCAGTTGATTTAAAACCCACTTTTTATCACGTCGATTTCAATTTTTTTCATTGTTTTAGCCCTGTCAACTTCATATTTTTCTTATTAAAATCGCTACTTCACGATGCTTAAAAGGTGCCTCTAATTACGGGGGACACTAGGCGTATAATTCTAGAGATACAGCTATTGCGGAAATCGCACAAAAGCCTGTACATTAGGGCCGTTTAGCGATTCACACCAAAAACTAATCTGCATCAATTTATATCAAGGACTAAGTGAATATATATTTTTTATTAAATTATGTGGATTAGTTCTTGAGATAGAGCTCTCACAAAATTTATGTCATATATAGAGGTTCAGGAGCAGTGACTCACAGACAGACATTTTGTAAAAACATATTTTTCGGTATATCTGAGCCTTAAAACGTGTGAATTCGTCGAAAACCGGAATTCAGAATTTTCATGAATCTAATACCTTCTTCTTGTAAAGATAGAAGAAAGTAAAAATAGGTTTAAAACCATCATAAATTTTGAAGCTGAAAAGTAGATTTTTGAAAATATTTTTGTGCAATTTATAAAGATATGTTTCCAATGATTCCGTTAATAAAAGTATCATTATCGCTATTACTATTTTTACTAAACTTTTTGCCTGCGGCAATAAGTTTTTAAGTCACTTTTAATAAGAGTTTAATTAATAACACTTTTAATGAGTGTTTAATAAGACGGTCCGGCCAATGGGTCGTGCCATTTACGAGGCTGGCGTCAAGCTCGAGATATTGCAGTCATCTAGCATATTTCAAGGAAGTTTAAAGCAAAAACCTATACGCTTTTATTTTGTATCTAAAAGTTAAAATATTGTCTTTGATCGACATTTAATAATGCGTAAATTTATGGTCGATCCCTAAATTGTATTTCAAATGAGCTGATATCGCGGCGCTCAGAGGTATGCTAAAGTGGTGTAAGTCACGAATTTTCGAAAATTTTGGATTTTAATATCTTTCGTGGATTTCTAGATATCGAGATGAATTTCATTTTGTTCAATCCAGGAATGGATAAGGAAAAATTTTTTAATTGGAAGTTTCATCCTCTGGGGGCCGTATAAAAATTTAATTTTCGTAATTTTTAAAATAGACCTCCCATGGGGTTGCAACTTATCTTATAAAAAAATTCACCTTTTTTTAATGAAACTTTGCAATTGGAAGTATGGGTCTAGGGTTAGTAATTAAGGAGATAGCCTATTGTTCCGATATTTATGACTCACCCTGTATATATATATATATATATATATATATATATATATATATATATATATATATATATATATACCTATATCTACATATATTAGTAGTTACTAATTAGTAGATATAATTTCCTAGAAAATAAATGTATGCGATTGAATAGTAAATAATTAATAACTGAAATTAAAACATTTATAATTTAAATAGAATTATAAATTCTTTGTTCTCTGCTACTATTTTTTGTGGGGGGTGGGGGGGTGGTTGGTGATTTTGCAGGTTTTTCGCGGTTTGGTTTTTCCTCAGCTGATTTAATTAAAATGTAATGAAGAAGTAATGTTTTATTACATTCGCCATATATCAAACTTTTAAACTAATATTTAAGAGAAAATTTATATAGGTGCTTTCAAAATATGTAAACATGAATAGATGTTTCAGTATACATCTATTTATCCCGATTGCCTTGAGTAATGTTGCCAGTGAGTTGCTATTTTTTAATTCAGATATTTCGATTGGTATCACCATTTCAATTTCTTCTATCTTTACAAGAAGAAGTGCTATATTCGTGAAAATTTTCGAATTCCGGTTTTCGACGGATTTACACGTTTTAGTGTTCATTTATTCCAAAAAACATGTTTTTAAAAAATGGCTGTCTGTATGTGACATAAATTTTGTGGGAGCTCTATCTCGAGGACTAATGCACGGAATTTCACAAACTTTAGTTTCAGCTAGACCCTGATATAAACTGAATCCGATTAGTTTTTAGTATATATCGCCCAACAGGTGGCGCTGCTATGCGACCTTTTTCTGGAATTACACAATAATGAACAATAATTATATCTCAAGAACGAATGGACGGATTTTTATAAAACCTCAGATTTTATTAGTCCTTGATGTAATAAGGTTCATATTTCGTTTGGCGTCAAATGCCTAACAGGTGGCGCTATTGGCTCCTTTGAGGAATTACTCATGATTATCGCAATAGCTCTATCTCAAGAATTAATGCACGAATTTTATCAAAATTCAAATTCAGTTTGTCCTTGATATAAATGAGTATTTTTTATAAATATATACGGGAGAGTTACACCATAAAATTTAACTAATAAGAATGTATTTATTAAAATACAACACATTGCTCAGTGGTGCACAAAAGAAGAAATTTAATATACATTTGTACAATTAAAATAAAATAAAACTATCAACGTTTCGCGCCGTCTTCTGCGACGTCTTCAGGAAAATATGATAACGGAAGGACTGAGTTTGCATCTTGATCGTTAATTTATTAGAAATATTATCTCTCGATCAAGATGCAAACTTAGTCCTTCCGTTATCATACTTTCCTGAAGACGCCCGCAGAAGACGGCGCGAAACGTTGATAGTTTTATTTTATTTTAAATGTACAAATGTATATTAAAATTCTTGTTTTGTGCACCACTGAGCAATGTGTTGTATTTTAATAAATACATTCTTATTAGAGTATATTTTAGTTTTTGGAGTAAGACGCTCAACAAGTATCGCGGCTATGTTGAATTATTCATGATTATCGCAATAGAGGAAGGAATGCAGGAACTAATGCATGAATTTTCATGAAATTTCAAATTCAGTTAGTCCCCGATATAAATAAATATTCTTAAGTTTTTAGAGTAAAGGACACAACAGGTGGCTCTTCTATCCAGTTTTTTTTACGATTTCTGTGATAATTCTATGCCAAATACTAATACACGAATTTTCATCAAATTTCAGATTTAGTTAGAACTTTAAATAAGTTGTTGCAGATTAGATTTTTGTGTATTACCTAACATATGTTTCATTTTTCTGAAAGTATAAATAGGTACGGGATAGAAGAAAGTTTTGGGATTGCCACATGCGACTAGTTTAAAATTGGATAACAGGTCTTATTTTTGCCATATTTAATCTACAAGTTAGAATCATTTAACTATTTCAAGAAAATAGTACAATCAAGAAATCTAAAATAGTAGCCCACTGGTAATACTGGCTACCAAATACAATGAAGAACTACATAATTTTATTGTAATCGATTGAAATGGATGTTACAGAAACAAACCTACTGTTTTGCTTCGAAACATGTGTAAATTTTAATTTCAATGAACATTCTTTGCAATTTTGTTCACAAAAATCTTGTTAGCATAAAACGTAATAAGAAACATTCCTTATTAGAAATGTGTTACGAAAAAAAATCATATTTCGGGAAGAATATATAACTATTATCTAAGATTAAGTCATTTATATGAATCTAGTTAAAAAAAAAAGAATCTCCCGAAAAGAATATCTATATAGATGATTTCAAAGTTGTAGACAATTGTTGTAGTGTACATCTATTTCATCCAGTTGCCTTTCCTATTTTTATTATTTTTTTAAATGCAGATATTTTGATTAGTACGAGCTTTTTGAAAGTTGCATAATAGATCTGTAACAAAATGAGTGCCTTCCTTAAATTTGCATAACATATAGATACTATTGCCACTTTCGACAAAGTATATGAGATATTTTGCCGAACACCAAATGAAGCGAAGTAACTTGGCGCGAATTAGTGGACTTTCGGTGTATGCTCGAAATGGATCTCACCTAGAGATGTTTATGTGCAAAATATTTATTTATTTATTTATTTATTTTATAAATCTTCAATTTATGCTACTCGATTTTATATAGCTTTGTAGTTGTTGTGCCGTCTTTATTAGAAATGTGAATGTTTAACTTGTGTTTTATTTTTAAAAAGACGAATACCCCACTGGTCTTATTTTCCACATATTTAATCTATCATTAAATTATAAGAGTTTAACTATTTCAAAACACCGGTGCAATCAAGAAATCTAAATTTAAAAATAGTGCCCACTGGCAACACTGACCACCAAATTCGATAGAGACCTACTTAATTTTATAGTAATCGAATGAAATGAATCTAACAGAAATAAAACTTCTACTGTTTGGTTTAAACACATGTGTAATTTTGATTTAAAGGAACATCCTTTGTAACAAAAATCTTGTCATGGTACAATCCAATGAGAAACATGCATTCTTAAAAATATCTTAAGATAACATATTTAAAATTTTGGGATGAATATATAATTATAAACTAGATTAAATCATTTATTTCAATACCGTTAAATATGTAATATAAAATATATATTTTGACTCATTTTCAAACTTAGTATTAATCAAACAGAGTTGAAAATGAGCAAAAAATTGGCGAATTTTTTTTTTCTTTTGCTTTTCTCGTTTTTTTCTAATTATTATAAATTTTGTTTATCTCTTTTATTTCCATTTTAAATGCATCAATTTCTTTCATCATATCATTTTGATAACACTTTCGTCTAATGCATATGAAAGGTAATCTGGAACGCAAGTGAAAGGGAGCATATGTCATAAATAGTGTAAGTTTTAAAAAAGGGAATATATCATTATGAAAAGAAGTTTTTATCAGATCGTCCAATTTTTTCACTTAAAGAAATTGCAATTACAAGAAAAAAAATGTCGTGATTGTAAAAAAGTAACCTTGTTTTCAGATTCTGTGCAAAAAATACATAAAAATCAAGCACAGCCCAAATTTTGAAGTCTTATGTTATCAAACTTTTACTTCATGATTGATTTTAAAGTACTCTTTGAAACACCCTAGTTTATTTTTTAGAGAACAAACATATAATTAAATCTAAAATATTCCCTTTTAATTTGCTGTAGATGACATCAACTGCTCAATGTACATCGCAAATTAACAATATTTTGAGTCGTGATTCTCGTTAGTTTTTATTGTTTGTTACTGTTCTGTTGATTTGGGAAAATTCACATAAACTGTTTATTTAATGATTGGTTGCTGATATTGGTTGCTTGTTTCTACAGGTTTTATTAACTGCGTTCAAAATTAAGTAAATAGGTGGCATCTATATACGTCATTCAGTCCGTTCGGCCGCATATAAAGCAGCAAAAACTACCCAACTGAATCGTTTAAAATGTAATGTATATAACTGTCACAGAAATTTGTAGAGACATTTCAAATTTTATCATAATCGGATCTATATTTTAATTACAGGGACGATCAAATATATTCCATGTTAAAACTGTTGTTAGCATTCGTTTTTTCAAAACTAAAAACTAAAACAAAATCACTTCACCTTTTTCATTTACGTATAAAAACATTTCATATTTATTTACTTAGAACAGGTGACACAAATTTATGTGTTATGTTTTTATGTGTTATGAATACGGTTCTTATGGATGAACCGAAACATGTCAACTTTTTAATTTTTTATTTGTGACACCTGTTCTAAGTAAATAAATATGAAATGTTTTTATACGCAAATGTATTCCATTACATCACGGCAAATGGGAGAAAATAGTCTCAAATGCATTTTAATGATGTTGCACACTTTCGAACATAATTAAATTGAGATGCATCTATGAGGTATACGCTAAAATATACATAATGCACAATCTGTAATGCAAAGAATATTTGTTATTAATGTGGTAGGCCACGCAAAAGTATTTCATTACATAATGGTATAGGGGAAAACATTATTTTAGGCGCGTTTTAATTATATTAAACTATTTCAGATTTTATGAAACTGATAAATTTTACTGAGGTTTATAGCAAGTTATTTCCTATATAATTGAAAACAAATTGTATTTACATAGATAGTCAAAAGATTTCGGCTTCTATACTGTATTCCAGGTATACTATTACACCAATATATGAATAGTTTTAAAAGTTCGTTGTTGTGCGAACGCATGTCATTTGCTACATTTGGCATACAATTTCCATTTATTTATATTTAGTAAGAACAAATAGAACATTATTTGTTTATTTCTTAGAGTCTGTTAGTTTCTCTAATAAACCAATACACATTATTATAATCAGATTTGAAATTAGAACATAATAAAAATAGAGAAACTCTAAATAAAAAGTAAAATGCGCTTACTCAATCAAACTTCTCGAAGCTAGCAAAATTTTTGAAGCTAGCAAAGCAGAGTTTCACATACCTGTAAAGAAAAAATATATTATGTACACATAATAATTAAGTATAAATGTATTGAATGAATATATGATAATAATGAATATATATTAAGTAAATATTTTTAAAACCTCGTTATAGTGCAAACGCATCTCATTTGCTACGCTCGACGTGCAGTTTCCGACTTGTTCAATTTAACTTGGTTAATACATACGTAAAGATGGAATTTAGTAACAAATTTTTCACACACTTCCTCATATGCTAGAATTATTATTGGTGTACTTTTGATGACAATGCAATATTTTCATTTCGTCATAACTTAATTATGAATTAATAAATTAATTTTAAGGCATTTTTCCGGTAGCCAGTGCAAGTGATACATCGCCAAATATTCTTTTTAGATACAAATGTGAACAAGTTTGTTAATTATGTTAGAATGAATTTGTTTAATTACTTAGCAAACCATGCCCACTAAAATATGTTAACTTCATGTAAAACTGCATCAAAGAAATATTTTATATGAATTATAAGTAGGTATTAAAAAAAATAAAGATTGTAATATATTTATAATAGATATGCGTTTTTCTCAGGTACTAGTTTAATAATAAATAAAGATTTTGCGTTGAGAAAGTATATAGGAATACTGAATTGATATTTGAAATAATATTTCTGTTCATACTGGTCTCTTATCTGGACACACAAGTACTAACCTATTAAAAAAAATCAACATTTATTTAAGGAGGTCTGATTTGTATAATAGCTAACATGCAGTACAATAATAAAGTTACTTTTCAATCAGTTCTCACTTATCACACACACAAAAAAATGATTTTTTGTGAATAATGAAAAATAATTTATGTATAAGAGGGTTAAATTCCTGTTGCCAAATCTTAAAAAAGAAATAGTGCAACATATATAATTAAAAATAATTTCATTAGTTAACTTTGTAACAAGCATAAATGAAAACGATGAACTTTTTATAATCTTGGTTTACGCCACGTTAACACGTTGTAATGATAATAAATAAATAAATAAATATTTTGCATTGCAGGAATGAATTTTGGACGTCATTATTAAGATAAACATTAAATATTATAAAAGCGTGAAAGAAAAAGAATTTTTTAAAAATATCCTGCACTATTTCAAATAAATAAATATGAAAAAAAGTTTTTCAGGGAGAGTTTAGCCATACACCAACTATAATAATTTCAGGAACCATGATTTAACTGCGGATTTTTAGATAAATTATTTATTCCTTTAAAAGGATATTTTTTTTTTTTTTACACTGTCTCACATTAACCAAAAATTCAAATCCTAATTGAAAATTTCAATGCATTAAAAAAAATGTATTTTTTTAGTGAATTTTATAGTCCAAAAGCCGACTGCATAAAACCCTAAGTCATCGAGCACAAGAAAAAATCCTTTATTATGGAAGAGTACTAATAGAGGAATCTAATGATTCATGTTTTCCGGAAGCGAAGTGGTACGTAAGCCGAAAATTGATACCACTAGTGGTTGACTCGTAGGTTTAGCATTGTGTTTGCCATACAATTAGAAGTATAAAAACATGGAAAACTGGAGCAGGAAAACACAATGATAAACCTACAAGAGAGCAATTGTAGTATTAATTTTTGGCTTATGCACTACTTCGCTTCCGGAAGACATGCATCATTAGATTCGTCTTTTACTACTCTTTTATAAAATAAAGGATATTTTACTGTGCTTAGGGGCTAAGGGTTTAGTTCGGTCGGTTCTTGGACTATTAGTTTTATAATGATAGATATTACTAAAATCTAGCTTTGTCATCTGTTAAAAAAATCAATGGGTCTCCGTCGATTTGCTTGGATGCTATACGAGATATATTAATGTCTTTTTTATCATTCAGCACAAAAATGAGACTGGTTTTACGTGTTTCAGATATTGTTGTAATTAGTAGGCAAGTATGACCACAGATCGCGCAAAGGGTTTCGTTTGATATTTGTTTCAAAACAACTTATTATTTAATAAATGTATCCAAATTGTTAAATTAATAAATTCTTACTTAGATGATAGCCCCAATAAATTTAATTTTAAAATAATTTTAAAAGGGATTTATTTATTTTAATCAAATTAAAAATGTTAAAATCAAGTTTTTAAAATAAAATACAAAATTCGAAATTGTCTGAAAATTCGAAATTAAAAAAGAAAAAAAAAAGATGATGTACAAATAAAATTTTAAATTACTAAAAGCAAGAAATTTTTTTAAAATAAAATTTAATATGCTAAATCACTAATAAATCAAAAAATTTTCTAAAAAATTTAAATAAAATAAATTGAAAAAAAATTATTATTAGATTAATGATATCCTAGTAATATAAACTTTTAAATTGGCCAAATATACAAACAATATGATTATTTTAGTATCGGGATTCGGAATAAGAACTTTTTATTAATAATCGAGACTCTTTACCTCCAAGGTACAGAAAAACTGTCCATAAGAAAAAAAAAACGTTACAATTAAGGTTCTTTTTTAAAATTGAAATCGAAAAAAAAAATGAACGAAAGAAACTACCGAAAAAATGTATTTAATTAAAATGATAGATTTTTTTTCATAATTTTATGATTTGTCATATGACTCAAAGTATTCAGCTGTAAGTACACAAAATCTGAAGTCTCTGACTTATACGGGTTTTGTCTACAGTTTCTGTGAAGGACAGAGGACAGAGACAAATAGGGTTTCGTCAGATGAAAGAAACCCTAAAAATAGAGTAGTAAAATTATAAAACAATTGGAAAGATGGGGCTGTAAAATTGTAATACACTTGTAAAGTTTAAGCTCCATTTTGCAACGGATACTTTAATAATCTGTGTTCTCTTTGACATTGCATTACTAAATATATTTTAGTTGTTTACAAAATTACTGTCATACAATTAATAATTCTTATTTAAAAAAAAATATTTCTATAGGGTTATTAAAAAAATACATTGCCAACTTTAACCTTCCTTTTTTATCAAAATAATATCCACAACATGGCGATGCATAAAAAATATATCATGATGTTTTTTAATTAAACCTTTGAAATGGAAGATAAGTAAATTAAATTAATATCGGGAGAACTTTCTTATTAAAGTTTAATAAAGAAAGCACTTACAAAAAAATTAACAGAAAATATGTTATAAGTATAAATTTAAGATAATATATGGTAGAAATAATTAGTATCTGAACAAATTAATAGCAAAAAAATAATGAAACTTTAAATTACAGTAAATCTTTATCTTTAAAAGTTGATCATTCTTTTTTGATATAAAGACTCATGTTAGTCGCATTTTTCCAAAACCTTATTTACCTATATTTTTCGCAGATTAAAATTAAATAAGATACCACATTTTAGCGTAATCAATTTTTAGGTGCACTAATTAATATTTCTTCAATAAATCCAGCAATAATTTGAGCGATTTTTTCCCTAATGTTTTGAAATGCGCAGTCTTTATTCGGTTAGATAAATCTATTTAGCATATATACAATGTAAAAAAACGGACGATTTTAAAGAGATTTTATTATTAATGGGGACGCCACGTCAGTACAATTCACTGTTTTATTAATAGCAGAATTCACGTAAATTAAAAAAAAAAAATTCCTTTTTTTTTTTTTTTTTTTTTTTTTTTTTTTTTTTTACATTTTTATTCGAGAAAAAAAAACGGATTTTTTTTTCAATTTACAGGAATTTTTCCTTTAAAAAACAGTGAATCGTACTGGCGTTCCGGTTACTAGTACAATCGCCATAAATTTGCCCGTTTTTTACAGTGTATTTTAGCAGAATGCATTGTTGAAATATATACAAAGCTACAAGCTTATAAACCTGAATCAACGCTTCTGCGAGTGAAATAGAGTTATTTGAAAGACATTTGCGAAGAAGTTTTGATATTAATAAGTCTATTCAGAAAGTTAGGTCACTGAAATTTATCAACGTAAAATAATTTCAAGATCGAAATAATAATTAAGAAAATTTTTAAATCTGACAAAGCAAATCGATTTTGAGTTTATCATACATAGGCTAAAGTGTTTAGCTATATTATACGACAAAAATTCGAGATATTTTAACTGAATCTACATAAATGCTGAAATGTAATTTTCAATTGAAAATAAAACAATGTATAACAAATATTAATATTAAATGTGATATTCGTGATTTATAGCCTTATAACAGTGCTTTTTTTTATCTGTTTTAAGAATATAGTGGAAAAACAAACTTGAAGATTAAATTATATTTTGAAAACAGAAGGCTGATTTTCAAGCCATCTGCCTTGAGATTCCTACCAAACACTTTTTCCAACTATTACTTTCTTCTATCTTTAAGAGAAGATAATATTGGATTCTTTAAAATTTTAGAATTCCGGTATTTGACGGATTTACACATTTTAGAGATCAGGGATTCCAAAAAACATTTTTACGAAATGTCTGTTTGTGAGTCTGTAATTTTGTCTGTCTGTAAGGTACATAAATTTTATGAGCGTTGTACCTCAAGAACTAATTCCCGGAATTTAATAAAATTTATATTCAGCTGGTCCCTGATTTAAACTGATGTTGATTATTCTTTGTTGTAAATCGCTCAATAGATGCTGCAATTTTAAAGATTTACACAACAGCTATTTCTCAATAACAAATGAATAGATTTCTATCAAACTTTAAATGCAGTTAGTTATTGACAAGAATTGATGCCGTTTGCATTTTGGTGTAAATCGCTCATCAGGCGGCGCTGCCATGCTGCATTTTCACTATTTTTGTAATAGTTCTATGTAATGAACAAAATTTAATAATAATTTATATTTTGGTAGTCTCTGATAGAGATTGATACTCATTAGTTTTTGGTATAAATCGTTCTAAAAATGGAACTGCTATGGTGTATTTTTTACGAATTACGCAATAGTTCTACCTCAAAAATTAATGCAAGTATTTTCATCAAATGTCAGATTCAGTAAATCCGAGATATATACTAGTTGTGTTAATTTTTGGTGTCAATCGCTCAATAGGTACTGAATTTTCTCCTATTCCTTCAGTATCTCTGTCTCAAGAACCAATTCACGAATTTTCATCAAACTTCAGATTTAAGTATAGTTTGATAAATAGTATTGCTATTTATGTTTTGGTATAAATCGCTCAACAGGTGGCGCTTTTATGATACACTTTTCACGATATCCACAATAATCTTATTTCAAGAACTAATGTACGGTATGTCATGCCTTTAGAATCCTCACGATGAGCCTAGATTGTTAATTAATTCTGACATAGTGATAGTGAATTTTGAAGTCTTAACATACATAAGATAGAAGAAAGTTTTGGGATTGCCGCATCTGATTAGATTTTTGTATGAAAACTCATCAGAAAAATCGGTTACACTGGAAAGATAATGAAAAATTTCTAAATATTTTACTGTGAATGTAGCTAAAATTTTTGGAATTTTCTCTCACAGGTAAAGAGAGCGAATGTTCACATGTAATGTTGTAGCTGACAAATGTATTTTCAACTTCGCAATATGTTCATTAATAAATTATTCAGTGGTAAAATATTTTTTACACAGGTGCATACTTACATATTTTAAGATGTTGTTACTGAAGTTAGGTTTAGTTTTTTTTGGGAAAGGATCCATGATTATATCAAAATAAAAAATTTTGGTGTTTTTTCATTCCATAATGCCATTCATAAAACCCCCAACATCATCATTATTATTTAACTTGACTGTATGTCAGTGATTAACTATAATAATACAGTTGACTTTTTCATATCCTTAAACTGTTTAATTTTATGGAAATTATATTTCTGTAACTTTTGTTTAGAATAACTAGGGGGGCCCCGCCCCCCTGCTCGCTATGCTCGCCAATCCCCCGCGTAATCACTTCGCGATTCCAAATTATTGACTACCCCTGCTTGCTGCGCTCGCCAATACCCCATGGTATGAATAAGCAGTTGTAGACCTTTCAAATGATGTGTCACACGACTGGTGTTGTAAAGAAATTAAAAATGTGCCCCCCTGGGGGCCAGAGTGGGAGGCGACACAAAAGACATCCATAATATGAATAAGCGGCTGCAGACCTCTCAAATGATATATCACACGACTGGTGTTGTAAAGAAATTAAAAATGTGCCCCCCTGGGGGGGGCAGAGTGGGGGTGACACACAAGACATCCATAAGATGAATAAACAGTTGCAGACCTTTCAAATGATGTGTCACACAATTGGTGTTGTAAAGAAATTACAAAATGAGACCCTTCTGAGGGCAGAAGGGGGGGGGGTTACACACAAGATATCCATAATATGAATAAGCAGTTGCAGACCTCTTAAATGATGTGTCACACAATTAGTGTTGTAAAGAAATTAAAAATGTGCCCCCTGGGGGGCAGAGTGGGGGATGACACACAACACATTTATAATATGAATAAGCAGTTGCAGACCTTTCAAATGATGTGTCACACAACTGGTGTTGTAAAGAAATTAAAAATGTGACCCCCCCTGAGGAGAGTAGAGTGTGGGGGTGACACACAAGACACCCATAATATGAATAAGCAGTTGCAGACCTTTCAAATCTTGTGTAACACGACTGGTATTGTAAAGAAATTAAAATTGTGTCCCCCCTGGGGAGCAGAATGGGGGATAACACACAAGACATCCATTATATGAATAAGCAGTTGCGAACCTCTCAAATGATGTATCAAACGACTGGTGTTGTAAAGTAATTAAAAATTTGGCGAAATATTACAGTTATCGCCAAGTTGGCGTCACTTTTGACAACTAATTTTGGTCGCCAAATTTGGCGGTATATCGCCAAGTTGGCGACAAACTTGGCGATTGTTGGCGATGGTAACCTTTCCTCTCTTTAAGGTAACCCATACGGCGATGCATAGGATGCACGGAGTCCTTTCCTGATTGGTCTATTCGACTCATGGAAGGAGTGGACAAACCGGATTCGTTAGTTCCGGAAATCTTCCACATCAGCATCATTCCAGGAGTCATTCCTTTTAAGGCTAGTTTTTTTTTACTATAGAAGGATATTTGTTTTACGAAACTATCAAATGTAAGATAGGTTTTTTTACTGTAGTTAATATTGTATGTTTATTATAAATTCACTTTAATAGTTCCTTTTAAATACTATATTTTGTCAAAATTCTAGAGGCTCCACCTCATAATATATTTTACTGTAATAAAATATTTTGCGATAATAGCCTATCAAGTACTGTGCATGATAATCAGAATAAGTAATGCAGTATACTTACTTAAAATAGACATAGAAGCTATTAAGGATTATTTTAATCGTCTGTAATCTGTAGTACTTGATGATGCCCTATTTAAAGCGCTAGTCACTGACAGCACATCTGTTTCACTTTGCATATTTAAAGCCCTTATCATTTGCACTTATTGTGTGAGCGATCTTTAACGATGCATGTAGGATTGCTTTATAATGAGTATTATAATGATAAAAAAAGATAAAACTAAACATATGTTAATGGACTCGCATACATTACAACTTGATTTTTATTTCATAAGCAAACAATTTGTACTAAAATAACTGCAAATTTCAACAGAAATATTAAAAAAATAAAATACTCATAGAAGTAGTACATGTTTAAATAAGACTGAAATTGATAGCAAATTCATTCTGATATTTCAAAATGATACAAAATCATATTTATGAGGATCAAAATTACATTTATGTTATAAGCCAAAGGGGATCTGTTACTACAGTACAATTCCGGCTACTCGGACACCGATTTACCGGATTGTCCAATTAACCAGATCGAACAAGGGCGATACTTTCTTCCCCGCCTTCCTCCGAAATTATTGAAGCAAAATTTCTTTATGGGGTTTAGGGTAAATTTGGCTTGATGTCACGAAATTTAACTGTTAAATAACTATTTCCTAATCCTGAAACAGTAAAATAATCAACAGATGAAAAGAGAGTTTTTCTAGATCCTAAGAAATTTCAATCTAATATACGACCTGACTTACAGGTATATGTTTTCCCTTACCAAATTCCCTCTTTATCTTCAGATTATCTGAAGGTGTTTGAAAAAATGCTTATTTTAATCTCTGGTGCCCTGGTAAAGCGGGACACCCAAATCCCTATATCCGCTCCCATTTGTACATACAGTTTATATATAATAATTTCTTTGTATAACTTTCAACCAATCTTGTAGAAAATAAAAATTAAAAATGTTAAAAAAATAACCTCTAAACACACCATTTGTAATATACATAATATGTGCTCTATAAAATTTGGCAGTCCTAAGCTTGGAAAAAATGTGAAGGGAAGTTTCTTAAAAAAAACCTTACCATAACCGTTTTTTAAAGTTGACCAATTATCCGGATTCTTTCTTTACCGGATCGGCCTCGTTTCCATCATCCAGATAATTGGCACTCTACTGTTGTTCCTTTAAAAAATTAAGATTCATTAAAAAAAAAAAAAAAAAAAAGTCTTCTGTAAAATAAATAATATTACTTTTTTTTAAAAAACTAAATAATGATTGCGATTTAATTTTCTGATCTGATCTTTTTACCATTCTTTTATCAGAGAAAAATTAATTCTAAATTTTCTATGATGTATGCTTTTTTTTTTTTTCTCGAGACTATTTTTAGCTGAAGCTCCAGAATTCCAGCAGCGTTATGGCTATCGAATTAAGATGTATATGCATCATACATTTTTTCTTTGCAACCACCACACTGTGAATTAATACCGATAGTTTTTGTTTCTTAGAGAATGTAATGTAACGACTGATAAAAAAATACAATAACCTCTTTTAAATTACCTAAGAATCCGTAAAAGATTCTTTCATCTTTAGAAACCAAGATTTAGAAAAGGCTTTATAAAAACAAATATTCTTTTCTTGCTGTCAATTTTCGGAAACGTTTTTGAGCATTGTTTATAATGTATAAATTCGTTTTCAACCCGAATGTATTTTTCAGAACATTTTGAATTTTCATTTATACATTTTCAGATGCATAATTGAATGTATATACGCACCAGAAACAATATAATATTGAATTTAACGCTAATGCTCGTTCCTCTTTGTGTGTAAAGCATGTCTGAGCGTGAAATGTTGACTTCAAAATGTATGGCATCGGCAAAACTTACATTTTGTGTTGAGAAAACTGATTATACACTATAATAATATTTTGAAGACATTTCCAGAAATTAGCGGCAGCGAAAGAAACTTTGTTTTTTCGATGCATTTTTAACAAACTCAGTAAAATTAATAGCCAAATAAATGCAATGTCCCAATTAGGTTTAAAATGGTTCAGTATTTTAGTTGTTTTTGAAATGACAAATTTTGAATGTTTTCTGCTTTTGCTTATTCCTGCAAATGGACTGTTTGAGTTACCTACTTCATTAATGAACCCATTCATAATACTCATCATACATTCACCTTTGCTTCCGTATTTCGCACGCTATCGTGATGAAAAAAAATGCATTTTATGTTGATAGATGTATCGATTACGGTAAAATAAATGATGGCAATTATAAGTCAATACACCAAAGAAATAATTATAAAAATGTGCATGCAGAAAAAAATATAATCCCGTTATCTTCTAAGATTATTAAGGATATTAAATAAAACAACCGTATTTAAAAAAATCTAACCAGAATCTAAAAAAAAGGCCAAAACAATGTGAAAAAAAAGTCTAACCAGGAAAAATATATAATTATTTTATTTAGTCTTAAGAAGATATAAATTTTTCTGTGTAAACACCTACTGCATTTGGTATCTGTAAAGAATTAGCGAATCTCAGCAAAACGAATTGTTAATTAACAAGACATTAATTACTACGCAAAAAAATCTTGATTATTTTCTACTTGATTCTTCAAGAAAAAAATATTCATACAAATGTATACTGAACTATACCGTCTCCATAAAATGCTTAGATGTTGACTTTTAATTACTGTGCCATTTACGTTTAATGAGAATCATTTATTCTTTAATTGCAAAGGACAAGTTAAATAAAAGATAATGTTGGGAAATATGTGTAGAAAAAGAAATTATTTAGACTAAGAAAACGAAACAGAAAATTTATTTAAACCAAATTGTGAAATCGTCTATATCAATTTTTCTATTACGGCTTTTTGGCTTAACCCTGAAAATTTAAAACAGACAACTGTTATTTTTTAAAAAATTGGTTTACAGTCATTGCCCATTTCTAAAACCTATTATTATTTCTTGTAACTTAACATAAAATAAATTTAAACCAAATGGTGAAATTACCAATAATATTTTTCTCTTATTGTGTTTAGACTTAACAATAAGTTTTAAACAGACAATTGGTAGCGTCTTACAGTCTGTTCGATCTTATTTTTAATACTACTTATCGTTTCCCAAAACGAAACATGAAATTTTATTAAACCAAATGTGAAATCGACAATATAACTTTTTTTTTTACGGATTTTAGGTTTAAGTATAAAAATTTGAAACACCCAATTATTATTTTTAATCATTTACGACTTAGAGTCAGTTCGATCTTATTTCTAAATCTGATTATCGTTTTCTGAAAAACAAAAAAAAAAACGAAAAAAAAAAAAAAAAACAGATAGTTTATGTAATTTAAATTATGAAATCGACAATATAAATCTTTTCGACTATTTTTTAAAAGCATTTTTGACCTACAGAAAGAATCGATCTTATTTTTAAAATCGATTATCGACTTTTGTAACTTCAAATCATGTTTAATTTTTGCTAAGAAAAAAAAATTAGACATTGATTTATTATTATAAGACACAACTGATAGACAATCCAGTAGTATACTGGATTGGTACTATTACGTCAGTAGTTTCAATTAGTCGAAGATGCACAAGTTGAATTTTTCAAATGGAATCAAAAACAAAGAAAGCACACAATTTAAAACAATTTTTTATTTAAATAATTCGAACACTCACAAAGGATATCGAAAATACCGCTATGCTAAAATTAGTCACTTTCTTTGAGATAAATAACAGCACGATACTGTTTGTTTAGTTTTTTGTCAAAAAATCGCCAAGTAACCTGTTGTACCTAATTTATGTTAATATGAATATAATTAAAATTGATTGCAAAAAATGATGAAGAAATACAAGTAATGATAACTACATACAAGAAGTATTATTTATTTTCTATACAAAAGTAATTATGTTATTATTACACAAAGTATGAGTAATATCACGCGTGCTTACATAGGCAAAATAAAAACGAATAGATATTTAAACATAAAAGTCAAATATAATGGAATTTTACGAAATGGAATCAGAGCAGATCAATCCACTGGGGATACTGACAAATAAAGTATAAGACGATTTATAGTAATACAAAGGTACCGTCATTAATTGATAAAACGGAGAATTCAATGTGTAAATGAAGAACATCTGATATCTTAATTTGTAACAAAAAAAAAAAAAAAAGAAAGAAAGAAAGAAAAAAGAAAAGAAAAGAATCTTTCAAATTTTGTCTTATGGTAGAATAAAACAAATAGAACAGACAGTTCAAAATGCAATTTTTTTTATATTTTTATTTAATATTTTATTTTTATATCCACTTATTCTTTTATAACCAAACAACGGCATTTAGCAGTTTTTGAATTCAGTTTTTGAATTTGAATTATTTGCCATTACTTAAATTTATACTTTTATCTGTTGCATAATATCTTCTGTATTTACGTTCTAAAAAATCATTCAGTTACACACAATTCCCTTCTAATCGACGCTAGAAGGCGGATTGCATCATATAAATTTCCGAGTGAGCTGAGAAAATTCTCTTTCTTTTTTTTCGGGGTAAAATTTTTTATAGGGTAAACTCCTATTTTTAAATAATTAATTGGCAACTTAGAACCTAGTCATAAAATCCTGTTATAGCACTGTTACATTGACTTAGGAGTGATTATTCTACGGTTTCTTGTGCTAATAAAAATCTTGTCAGCTGGCGAGAAGAATTTATTTAATGAAGCTCCATGCTAATAACATCTGTTACATATGATAACTGTATTTTACGCCGATTTGAAGATTCTACCAGCATGAGTTGAATTGTTTTTCTGTGATGTGGAATATTCATAAATGTGATTAAAAATATTCGTCACTTCTGTCTAATTTGAATGAAAAACATGTGAAAAAAATATTTATTTGTTGCTTCATGACACAGTGCCACACGACTGCTAAATTCACGAGTGTTTTTGATGGAATTTTCTTGCTAAGTGATGTTGTTTAGAGCAGATTTTACATTTTATCGTCAGTATTCATCATAACTGCGCTCAGATATTACAGATGTGTGTATATATATATATATATATGTGTGTGTGTGTGACATTCATGACAGTAAATCTCATGGATATTCAATAACAGGCATCCACAATGAAAATCAGACTGAACTCGTAATAGTATACAAAGCACAAGCATATGGATTTGCCTCCATACACAATTTTATCCCGTAGATAATGAAACATGGAATTGATGAAATTGAGATTTCAATATTTCTCAAGGATGAAACAAAGAATTAATATTAAGATCCAAAAAGAAATACTAGAACCCTCAGAAGTAGTATGTACAATGATCTTTTTCATACCAATGCATATTTACTTATGGTAATATGGCTGTTTTCAGATGTGCATACTTACACGTGCAAGGACAAATAAATGTTTATCAAAATAATGGAAACACCTTAGATTTATCAGGAATTATTTACTAATACGGCACAGGACCTATTTTGGCATTTAATATAGCTTGGATTTGCCTCTGAATAAATTCATAAAAGTTCTGAATAATCTTTAAAGGATTTTTATACCTTTCCTCGTGGAGATATTTTGTATGTTTCGGGACAGAGGCCGGCTATATTGTTTCACGAAAGCTACCTCATAATACCGTGATATATACATTTTATAATAAAAAAAATCTGGTAGTTAAAATTTTATATTAATGCTTACGAAGCGCATTCTTAAATGTAACATTTATTTGCAGGTGTTTACATTATTTTGATAGCTATTTAGATAATACAGAGAAGTCTCGTATTATGGACGCCTCTATAAAGTGAACACTCATTTTAAGAAGATTTGTCTGATTTATTTACCATTATGTTTGTCGATTTTTTATTTGTTTGTTTGTTTGTTTGTTTAAATAAGGTTTCCCCGTACTTCCATACACAGACATGCATTTTAGTCAACACTATTTCTGAAGAGTTATTTTTGCTTAATTAATTGCAGATAGATATCAATTATATACTTTAATCACCATTCTATTTAAATATCGATCCTCATCTTATTAAATTGCATACATCTGCAAGTCCATAATGCAAAGATTACTTTTCGGAAAAAGTGGTGATAGAAAAAAAAGTTGTCAACTATCACTATGATTAAAAACGCTAATTTCGTCGGTACTCACCCTGCATGTTTAATTATATTTTTTTCTAACTTTCTAGTGCATGACAGCATGTTAATTTATCGTTCAAATTAATTCATAAAATTCATATTTAGTCATTCATATTTAGCCCATTATATAATATATTTAACTTGCGCATAAAAAGCACTTATGTAAGAAACTGCTCGTTTCTGTGATGCTCGCTAAAGCTGCAAAAATTAAAAATATATATGTGTAAGGTTAATGTGAGTTTTAATTAAGCTTTTAAACTATTTTGCTAATATTTCATGCGAACACGCATGATTAATTGCAAAAACGAAAAGTAAAAGCATGTCATTAAAGGAAGTAAAAGTAAATTTAATTAAAATAAGCGGAGAGGATCGTTAAAGGCTGAAATCGACAAACATTGAAACGCTCTTGTTTAAATGCGTTTTATGGAGACTGATATAAAAAGAAAATTGTCAAAAATGCGATAAAAAAGGATATTATTGATGATCACTTATTACGTCAAAAATAGGAACGACGCTATGAAATAATGAACTGCTGCTGCGACAATGGTACTTTAAGCGAAAGAAGACATACTTCTATTGAGAAGTGATAAATGAAATATAATCTATTGTCAATATAGATTTTATTTGGAATATCTAGAGCAGAATATTCCTATTCAAATACATTAAATTTATTTTGGTGAGAAAATAATGATTATAAAAACGAGAACCTTCAGGTGTGGATACAAATTATTCAGAATTATTGAGTTAAGACAGCTGTGAAATGTATTTATACAGTAACAAAAATTGCGTGTTTTATTTTTTATACATCTTCCTAATTTTTATCTTTACATTTTTTTTTTTTTTTTTTTTTTTTACATAAATTTCCTTCTAATTTCCCAGCTCTTGAAGAAAGTACTAATGCATTAAAAATATAACTTTTTTTAAAATATTTGAAAAGAGCAAAGAATGGTTAAAAGAAATGTAGAACTAAAAAGTAAAATTTATTACTCAGGTTCAAAATTCATTTTCTTTAATTTCTAATGACAGCATGTTCATTTATCGTACAAACTAATTCCTAAATTTAAAAGCATTCATATTTAGTTCATTAAATAATATATTTAACCTTCGCATAAAAAATAATTATGTAAGAAATTGCTAATTTCTGAGATGTTCGTTAAAACTGCAAAAGTAAAAAAAAAAAAAAAAAAAAAAAAAAAACTAAGGTGAACATGACTTTTAATTATGTTTTTAAACTATTTTGGCAATATTTAATGTGAACACGCATGATTAATTGCAAAAACGTAAAACGGCATCATGTCACTAAAGGAAGTAAAAGTAATTTTAATTAAAATATGTGGAGAGGATCGGAAAATGCTGTAGTCGACAAAGATTGAAACGCCAATGTTTAAATGCGTTTTATGGAGGCCGGTATAAAAAGAAAATTGCGTGTGAAAAACATGTTGAAAAAAGTGTATTATTGATGATCACTTATTGCAACGAAAATAGAACTGACGCAATAAAATGGTCGGCTGCTGCGGCGACAATTGTAATTTAACCTTCCGTCTACAAGACAAAACACCCATTTATCTACGGCAACACCTAATTTTAATTCCAAACTTGCAAACGGCACCAGTAATATTTTAATATAATTTTGCTTTTACAATGAAAGCTTAAATTAAGGAATTCGTAATATCTAGACAAGTCCTTTATAAATTCCGATGTCAATCGACAATTTCTCATTTTACCATTGACACCAGAAATATTGCTGTCGGGTCCAATGGACCCGTCTGGTAGACGGAAGGTTAAGCGAAGGAAGACATACTCTTATTGAGAGGTGATAAATGAAAAACAATCTATTGTCAATATAAGTTTTATTTGGAGTATCTAGAGCAGAATATTTCTCTTCATATACATGAAATTTGTTTAGGTGTGAAAGTAATGATTATAAAAATTTTAACCTTTAAGAACTGATATGTATTATTCAGAACTATCGAGTTAAGAGGATTATAAAATGTATTTGTACAATAACAAGTATTACGAGCTTTTATTTTTAAATGTCTTTCTCAATTTTATGTTTAAATGTTTTTGTTTAAATTTCTTTCTAATTTTACAGCGCTTGAATAAAATACTAATAGATTAAAGAATTCATTTTCAAAAACTATTCGAAAAGAGCAAAATATGCATAAATTAAATGTAGTACTAAAAAAATTAAGTTTATTACAAAGGTTTAAAATTTCATTTTCGCTAATTTATAATGACAGAATGTTAATTTATCGTTCAAACTAATTCCTAATATTAAAAGCATTCATATTTAGTCCATTAAGTAATATATTTAACCTTCGCATAAAAAACACTTATATAAGAAACTGGTAGTGTATGAAATGCTCTCTAAAGCTGCAAAGGTAAAAAAAAAAAAAAAAAAAAAAAAAAAAAAAAAAAAGTAAGGTTAACGTGAGTTTTAATGAAGCTTTTAAACTAATTTGCTAATATTTTATATGAACACTCATGGTTAATTGCAAAAATGAAAAAATAAAGCATGTCATTAAAGGAAGTAAAAGTAATTTTAATTAAAATATGTGTAGAAGATTGGAAAAGACTGAAATCGTCAACGATTAAAACTCTCCTGTTTAAATGCGTTTTATGGAGATCGATATAAAAAGAAAATTGCGAAAAACGCGATGAAGAAAGCCTATTGTTGATGATCACTTATTGCGTCAAATATAGAAATGACGCAATGAGATAATGGGGTGTCGTGGCGACAATGGTATTTTAACACTAGAACGCCCGGATGGAGTCAATTCGACTCCAATTATGTAACTAAATTTCAATTCGAACCAGAAAAAATTTCTTGAAAAAATTTAAATTTAATCCACGCAAAATTACGTTAAATAAATCAATGAAATAACTTTGAATAAAAAATCTGGTGAGAAATATTATTTTCAAACTTGAGTAGTATTTCCGGGCGTTCTAGTGTTAAGCGAAAGAAGACCTACTGTTGTTGAAAGGTGATAAATGAAAAAAAAGTATTGTCAATATAAATTTTATTTGGAATATCTAGAGCAGAATATTCCTATACATATACATGGAATTATTTTTACGTGTGAAAGTTATGATTATAAAAATGAGAATCGTGATGAAATGAGTGATATACATTATTTAGAATTATCGAGTTAAAAAGGCCATAAAATGCACTTATACATTAACAAGTGTTACGAGGTTATTTTTAAAACTGGCTTTACCTACTTGAATTTTTACTTTCTTCTATCATTACAAGAAGAAAATATTGGATTCTAGAAAATTTTCGATTTTTAGGTTTCGACGGATTTACACGTTTTAAGGGTCAGAGAACCCGAAAAAACATGCTTTTTTAAAATGTCTGTCTGTGAGACGCCCAGACTATCAGTCTTGTCTGTATGTGACAAAAAGTTTGTAGGCATCTATCTCAAGAACTAATGCACGGAATTTACAAACTTTAGATTCTGTTAGACCTTGATATAAGCTAGATCTAATTAGTTATGGCATAAGGTTAATACGGCTTATTAAGACAGTATCCACCCAGCGTTTTTAATTATTTTTTTTTCTAACTTTCCAGCTCTTAAATAAAGTATTAATTTATTAAGAAAAGTCATTACTTAAAATTGTTCGAGAAAAGCAAAATATGCATAAATCAACTATAATATTTAAAAAAAAAGTCAAATACGTTACGAATATTAAAAATTTCATTTTCGCTAATTTCTAAAGTGCGCATGTTAATTTATCGTTCAAACTAATTCCTAAAATTAAAAGCATTCATATTTAGTCCATTAAATAATGTGTTTAACTTTCGCATAAAAGCACTTATGTAAGAAACTGCTAGTTTCTGGGATGCTCGCTAAAGCTGCAAAAGTATTAAAAAAAAAACACGTAAGGTTAACGTGTGTTTTAATTAAGCTTTTAAAAAATTTGCTGAAATTTTATATGAACACGCGTGATTAATCGCAGAAACGAAAAGAAAAAATATATCATTAAAGGAAATAAAAGTAATTTTAATTAAAATAAGTGGAAATTATTAGAAAAGGCTAGAACCAACAAACATTGAAACGCTGCTGTTTTAAATGCGTTTTATTGAGACCGATATAAAAAGAAAATGCCAAAAACGTGATGAAAAAAAGGGTACTATTGATGATCACTTATTCCATCGAAAATAGAAATAGCATAATGAAATGATGGGGTGTCGTGACAACAATGGTACTTTAAGCCAAAGAATTATATACTCTCATTCAGAGGTGATAAATGAAAAATAATCAATTGTTAATATAAATTTTATTAGGAATATCTAGAGCAGAATATTCCTATTCAAACAGATGAAATTTGTTTTAGGTGGGAAAGTGATGATTATAAAAATGAGAAATTCAGGAAATGACGCGTATTATTCAAAATTATTGTTAATTTTGAAAAATTGATTTAAAAAAAAAGTTGTCGATATTTTTTCCGTTCAAATAAGGTTTTCCCGTACTTCCATGCACATACACACACACTTACTATAGTCAACATTATTTCTGAATAGATATCTTTGCTTAATTTACTAAGATAGTTACCATCTATATATTTTAATCACCAGTATACTGAAATATAGATCTGCATCCTATAAATTGCATAAATCTGCAAGTTAATAAAGCAAAGAATACTTTTAGGAAAAAGTGGTAACAAAAAATATAAAAATATATGCTGTCATCTTTCAGTAAAGTTTAAACAGCTTTTTGCAACAGTACTCACCCTGTCTGTTTAATGACATATTTTTTTCTAATTTTCCAGAATTTAAATAAAGTATTGATACATTATAAAACTCATTTCATAAAATTTTTCCAAGGGAGCAAAATATGCATTAATCAACCTTAATATATATACATATAATTTGTTACGAAGGTTTAAAATTTTAATTTCGCTACTTTCCAATGACAGCGTGTTAATTTATCGTTCAAACTAATTCCTAAAATTAAAAGCATTCATTTTTAGTCCATTAAATAATATATTTAACCTTCTCATAAAAAGCACTATATGTAAGAAGCTGCTAGTTTCTGAGATGATCGATAAAGCTGCAAAAGTAAAAAAAATATATGTGTAAGATTACTGTGAGTTTTAATTAATCTTTTGAATTATTTTGCTATTATTTTAGGTGAACACGCATGATTAATAGAAAAAAGGTAAAAAAGAAAGCATTTCATTAAGGGAAGTAAAAGTAATTTCAATTAAGTAATTGGAGAGGATTGGAAAAGCCTAAAAAGGACAAACATTGAAATGCTCTTGTTTAAATGCGTTTTAAGGATACCAATATAAAAAAGAAAATTGCCGAAAACGTGATGAAAAAAAGGATATTATTGATGATCACTTATTAGTCGAGAATAGAAATGACGCAATGAAATGATGGGGGTGCTGCGGCGACAATGGTACTTTATGAGAAAGAAGACGTACTCTTATTGAGAGATGATAAATGAAAAATAATCTACTGTCAATATCAAATTTATTTGGAATATCTAGAGCAGAAAATCCCTATTCAAATACAGAAAATTTGTTTTAGGTGGGAATGTAATGATTATAAAAATGAGAACCATCAGGAAGTGATACGAATTATTCAGAATTTTTGAGTTAAGAGGACCACGAAATGTATTTATACAGTAACAAAGATTATGATCTTATTTTTGAAATGTCTTTCTAATTTTCATGTTTAAAATTTTCTAATTTTCCAGTACTTGAATAAAGTACTAATACAATAAAAAATTCTTTTTTTTTTAACTATTCGAAAAGAGCAAAATATGCACTAATCAAATGTAATATTAAAAAATTAAATTTGTTACAAATGTTTTCAATTTTATTTTCGCTAATTTCTAATGACATCATGTTAATTTATCATTCAAACTAATTCCGAAAATTAAAAGCATTAATATTTAGCCCATTAAATAACATATTTAACCTTCGCAAAAAAGTACTTATGTAACAAGCTGCTAGTTTCTAAGATTTTCGTTAAAACAGCAAAAGTTAAAAAAAAGTGTAAGGTCAACGTGAATTTTAATTAAGCTTTTAAACTATTTTGCTAATATTTTATGTGAACTCGCATGATAAATTGCAAAAACGAAACATAAGAAAACATGTCATTAAAGGAAGTAAAAGTAATTTTATTTAAAATATGTGGAGAGGATCGAAAAAGGCGGAAGTCGAAAAACATTGGAAACGCTCCTGTTTAAATGCGTTTTATGGAGACTAATATATAAAGAAAATTGCCAAAAACGTGATGAAAAAAAATGCATTATTGATGATCACTTATTGCGTCGAAAATAGAAATGACGCAATGAAATGATGGGCTGCTGCGGTGACTCATGAATGGTACTTTCAGAAGTCTTAGTTTTATTGAGAGATGATAAATGAAAAATAATCTATTGTCAATATCAATTTTATTTGGAATATCTAGATTAGAATATTTCTAGTAACATACGTGAAATTCATTTTAGGTGGGAAAATGATGATTAGAAAAGTAATAAACTTCAGGAAATGATATGAATTATTCAGAATTATCGAGTTAAGAGGGCCATGAAATGTATTTATGCAGATACAAGGATTACGGGTTTATTTTTTAAATGTCTTTCTAATTTTCATGTTTAAAAGTTTTTATTTAAATTTCTATCTAATTTTAAAGGCCTTGAATAAAGTACTAATACATAAAAAAAAAATATTTTTTTAAAACTAGATGAGAAGAGCAAAATATGAATAAATCAAATGTAGTACTAAAAAATAAAATTTATTACGAAGGTTTTAAATTTTATTTTCCTTAATTTCTATTGACAACATATTAGTTTATCGTTCAAACTAATTCCTAAAATTAAAAGCATTCATATTTAGTCCATTAAATAATATATTTGACCTTCGCAAAAAAAAGTATTTATGTAAGAAAGTGCTAATTTCTGAGATGCTCGCTGTAGTTGCAAAATGAAAAAAAAAAAAAAAAAAAAAAAAAAAAACATGTAAAGTGAACGTCAGTTTTAATTAAGCTTTTAAACTATTTTGCTAATTTTTTATGTGAACACGCATGATTAATTGCAAAAACGAAAAAGAAAGCATGTCATTAATGGAAGTAAATGTATTTTAATTAAAATAAATGGAGAGGATCGGAAAAGGCTAAAGTCGACAAACATTGAAACTCTCCTGTTTAAATGCGTTTTATTGAGACCGATATAGAAAGGAAATTGCCTAAAACGTGATGAAAAAAGGATATTATTGATGATCATTTATTTCGTCGAAGATAGAAATGACGCAATGAAATGACGGGGTGCTGCGGCGATAGTGATACTTTAAGTGAAAGAAGACATATATTTATTGAGAGGTGGTAAAGAAAAAATAATCCATTGTCAATATAAATTTTATTTTGAATATCTAGAGCAGAATATTCCAATTCAAATACATTAAATTTGTTTTAGTGAGAAAGTAATTATTTTAAAAATGAGAACCTTCAGAAGTGGATACAAATTATTCGGAATTATTGCGTTAAGAGGGCCATGAAATGTTTTTATACAGTAACAAAGATTACGTGCTTTACTTTTTAAATGTATTTCTAATTTTTATGTATAATTTTTTTCATTTAAATTTCTTTCTAATTTTCCAGCGCTTAAATAAAGTACTAATAAATTAAACAATTCATTTTTTTTTAACTATTTGAAAAGAGCAAAATATGAATAAATCAAATGTAGTTCTAAAAAGTAAAATTTATTACACTGATTTCAAAATTCACTTTCGCTAATTTCTAACGGCATCATGTTAATTTATCGTTTAAATTAATTTCTAAAATTAAAAGCATTCATATTTAGTTCATTAAATAATATACTTAACCTTCGCATAAAAAAAAACTTATGTAAGAAACTGCTAGTTTCTCAAATGCTCGCTAAAGCTGAAAGAGTAGAAAAAAAAGTGAGTTTTAATTAGCGTGAGTTAATTTAGTTAACGTGAGTTTTAATTAAGCTTTTAAACTATTTCTCTAATATTTTATGTGAACACGCATGATTAATTGCAAAAACGAAAAAAGAAAGCATGTCATTAAAGGAAGTAAAAGTAATTTTAATAAAAATAAGTGGAGAGGATTGGAAAGTCTGAAATCGACAAACATTGAAAACGCTCCTGTATAAATGCGTTTTATGAAGACTGATAAAAAAAGAAAATAGTCAAAAACGTGATGAAAAAGAAAGGTATTATTGATGATCACTTATTGCGTCGAAAGTAGAAATGACGGGGTGCTGCGGTGACAATGATACCTATAGCGAAAAAAGACATACTTTTATTGAGAGCTGATAAATGAAAAATAATCTATTGTGAATATAAATTTTATTTGGAATATATAGAGCAGAATATTCCTATTCATATACATGAAATTTGTTTTCAGTGGGAAAGTAAGGATTATAAAAATAAATACCTTCGTGAAATGGTACGAATTATTTAGAATTATCGAGTTAAGAGGGCTATAAAATGTATTTACACAACAGAAATTACAAAAAAAATTTTAAAACTAATTTTACCTACTAGAATTTTTAATTTCTTCTATCTTAACAAAAGGAAAATAATGGATTCGTAAACATTTTCGATATTCAGTTTTCGACGGATTTTTGCATTTTAGGGATCAGAGAACCCGAAAAACATGCTTTTACAAAATATTTGTCTGTGAGTCTATCAGTCTGTCTGTCACTATGTGACAAAAATTTTAATGGCGCTCAATCTCAAGAGCTAATGCACAAAATTTTACAAAAATTTAGATTCTGTTAGGACTTGATA
This sequence comes from Maratus speculifer, assembly GCA_964019185.1. Taxonomy (NCBI): domain Eukaryota; kingdom Metazoa; phylum Arthropoda; class Arachnida; order Araneae; family Salticidae; genus Maratus; species Maratus speculifer. Next base: position 288,854,140 of record OZ025289.1, read on the forward strand.
TAAACTAGATCTGATTAGTTATTGTGTAAGATTGAAACGGTTTATGAATACAGTACCCACCCTGCATGTTTAACTACATTTTTTTTTTCTTCAAATATTTCAGAGCTTTGATAAAGCATTAATATATTACCGGGATCCGAGTGGTCAGGGAAAAATACAGTCGAAAAACGTGTTTTTATACCAGTATTCTGTTAAAGAGAAATTTGCCTTCATTAATCTCTTTATATTATTTCTACTATTTTCTATAAAAAATACTGGTAGCTTTCTTTTTTTTCACTGTGTTTTTTCTTAACCTCTCGCCAAATTGTATTAAAAAATTCATTTCTTAAAACTGTTCGAGAAAAGCAAAATATGCACAAATCAACTGTATTATTAAAAAAATAATAAAATATTTTACGAAGGTTTCAAACTTTACTTTCGCTAATTTCTAATGACAGCATGTTAATTTATCGTTCAAACTAATTCCTAAAATTAAAAGCATTCATATTTAGTCCATTAAATAATATATTTAACCTTCGCATAAAAAGCACTTATGTAAGAAGCTGCTAGTTTCTGAGATGCTAGCTAAAGCTGAAAAAAAAAAAAAAACATGTAAGTTTAATGCGTGTTTAATTAAGCTTTTAAATTACTTTGCTAATATTTTACGTGAACGCGCATGATACACAAAAACGAAAAAAAAGCATGTCATTAAAGGAAGTAAAAGCGATTTTAATTTAAATAAGTGGACTGGATTGGAAAAGGCAAAGGTCAACAAACATTGAAACACTCTTGTTTAATACTTATAATATTAATTTATATAATATATGTAGAGTAGTCTAATTATGCTTTTTTTTTACCTCATGCATTTAAATAATATGCAATAACAAAAATACTAAGCAGTTGATTGATTTGATCATGTACATCATACGTAGTATTGACAGAAGTCCCAATTTACGCGTGATATGCTGATTTTTTGAGGCTCAGAGACCTGTCTTGAGTAACTACTGCGCGAGCAACATTCTTTTACATATTTCTTATTACCATGCTCTTCGAGAGTTTTTATCGAATGATACATAATACTGTAAAACAAGAGAAGAATGAACCTGCCTATAATGAAAATTATTTCCAAAGAGCCTTACTAGGCGGAAAGAATCGAAAACTGTCTAAAACGGATTTTTTTTTTTTTGTTCCTAGTTATTCTGTTTTTACAAGTTCTATTTAGCTCTGTTCTCTATAGCCTGTTAAAACGGAAACTATTTACAACAAAGTTATATTTTAAATTTCATTGTTCTACAATACTAAATAAAATTTCACATCGGTCCCCATCGATTTCGCTTTCATAGTTTTAAATGTATTTTGTTTTAATGTAAATATCTTAATGTAGCTTTTAATTATTGCGGATTTGTTTAGTGTAAGAAAATCTGCTGAAATGCAGAATCGGAATCGCAAGAAACCTAAATGAAATCCCATTTTAGCCACGATTTCGTCTCAGCAAGTATAATTGTACGATGTTGCTACCGTAGGAACAATAAAAGTTTTAAAAATAAGACACTATTTCGTTATAGGCTGTTTTGATTACATAGATTCCTGTATTTTTAAGTTCTGGTTTTGAAATCGCAGGGCTCCCAAATGGTCCGCGAACTGAATACCCATAATGTTTAACAGAAAATTTTATAGTAAGGTTCTACGGCATTTGTGCTAAAACTAACCTCCAAGGGCGTTCTCAACGCAATTTGCAAGAAAAATATAAAACAAAAATCTTTCTAAGAAAATATTGAAGTTCATTTCGCGGACCATTTGGGAGCCCTGAAATCGCGACCCCATATTTTTGTCACTCTATCCCGATTTTTATACCATTAGACCTTGAAACACAAGTCATAAATAATGAAAATATTACCTATTTCAAATCAATTCTATATATATTTGTTATTTTGTAAACTTTAAAAATGTTTTCGATATTTGTATCTGAACAACAACAATAAAATAAATTAAAAATAAAGATAATAAAGAAATCTTGCTAATGTTAGTAATAATAGTTTTAATTCAAAGAAGTCGAAAACAACGAAAAAGTCCTAATGTTAACAACGATTACTATTTACATTAGTTTTATGAAAAGTGATATTAACCTGAAAATGTTGAAAAATTTTGGATGTGGAAAATAATAATAATTTATTTTATCAAATATAGAAATGAAGCAATTGATCTATCTACACTTATATACCTACAAACTACCTACATTAGTTTTATAGAAAGAGATATGAACAAAAAAAATTTGAAAAATTATGGATGTGGAAAATAATAATAATATATTGCATCAAATATAGAAATGAAGCGGTTAAATGACACAGTATTGGAATGTCATTATAGTATTTACAGAGAAAGTCTCTTATTCATGTGTGATAAATAAATCAGAATTTATTCTTAATACCACTTAACTTGAAATATTTGGTCTAAACTATCATTTTTTTATTCAGAAACTAAAAATTAATTCTAACTGAGGTATTGGTGATTATAAAAACGAGATTCTAGGTGAAGTCATACATTTTGTTCAATAAACAATAATATTAGAAAAAAACAGCACCAAAATTTACGAATAAATACTACATTTTAGATATTATTTAAGTTCTGTTATCCGGTCAATGAACAGAGTGAACTAGCGCAATGGGCATGTAATTTTGAGATATGACAGTAAAAATAAATTGATCAACTAAATGAAGTTAATATAAATATTTATTATGAATACAACAGACTACGAAACAAAGTTGCTAATACTATTTAAAGTAGTTTATTTAATATGATGATTTAATTAAAAGATTATAACGTAAAATAAAGACTATGCGAGTAATAGGAACCTTTAAATTATTATAGTTATAAAAATTGTAAAAATATGAAAAAATCATAGAGAAATAGAAAATTTATAAATTAAGGATAATTAAGACAAAAACACATTTTGCATATTCTTAAATTTTTTTAAGTTTCTAACACAGTAAACATTTATAAACACAATCATCTTCTGGAGAAAAAATGCAAAAAAGATGAATTTTCCACGAAATTCTGAAAAGAAGTAGGATTGAAATTTTCGCTTTTATTTACAGATATAAAATATTAAAAAAATGTAAATTATTACAGAAAAAAATAACAGAAATGGAAATCATACAATTAAAAAAACGCTACTAATCTGTTATCCCTTCAACCAATTTCGCCAAATTATACAAATCGCCAAACTAATAGACAAATTATACAAATTGACATAATTTTTATTTTATATAACGAAAAAAACAAATAATTAGTAGAACATTAATAAAAATACAAATAAAAAGTTGAAATAAAAATCACTTAATGTCGTTTTAAACACGTGTATCGCTTTTAATGTCATTGAATGTGACACTCACGATTATCCATTGTTGGCATTTAATCTTATAGTTTGGCGATAATTTTTTGGTCGACGGGATAACCTAGTAGTACCAAAAAACTATTAAAGGCATTTGTGGCAAAGCAACAGAATAAGTTTTAAAATTAATAGACGATTTTATCAAATGAAATGCATTGCTAACAATCAATTTCTTTAAATTCAATGTTAAAATATTGATTCTTTAACGCAGAATAACATGCGTAAGACGACTTAAAGTATAAAAGGCTGCATTTAATTGATTTCAAAGTACGTTTAAATAAAAAACGTTTACTGAAGCAGGAGAATAAACAAAGGGAAACGCAAACGAAAGCTATTAAAAATACAGCTCCTTGAAATTAATTCTCCCTGAAAAAAGCATCAGAAGGGAGGGAAAGAGAACAACACCAACAGACGTTAAATATTTCACGTAGAAAACGAAACCTTTTTTGTTTCTTTTTCAAAACAAAGAAGAAAAAGTAATTAAAAATAAATGAGGTTTAGAAAAGAGCATTGACGGAAATACATTTGTGTCAAGTGCTGAAATGTCGGAGCTGTTTGAAAGGAAATTGCGGATATAAAAGCTATTTCATGTGGAGAAGAGATTTCCTACATATGTGATAAATGTTTATTGTGATAACAGAAAATTTACACTTCAAATGTTATTTTAAGGGTATGAAGCTGGTCGATAATAAATGTATTATATTTATATGAAGTTGATTTTATATAAACATCATATCGAAATGTAATAATCACACCTAATAAATTTTACCATAAAAAATATATTACCTTCTTTTATTCATTTCACATTTGCATGTGATTTCGCAATGTCTTTAATCAAACACGGACGAAACATATACACATAAATAAGAAAAATCTTTCACAATAGCACAAAAATAAATAAATATATATAAATAAAACTAACTTGTATTAATCTACCTGCATGGAATTTTTAGCGAATAGATTAGAAGAGAAGTTCCCTTGTTTATCTTACATTGGTCTTCTTCAACCAAAAATATTTTGTAATACTACCCCCCCCCCCCCCCCCAACCTCCTATCTATACGGTTTATTGTTCAAAAAACACTGTATATTAATTTTGGTAAAAAAAAAAAAAAAAAAAAAAAAAAAAAAAAAAAAAATTATGATATCAGCAGGGTTTGAGGAAACTTATTAAACAAAAATACAACTTGACTAACTAAAATATACATTTTCTCATATACATGCTTCCGTATATTTAAAATAAATAAATCCTACACAGCATATTTTAGTATTACTTGACTTCTTTTTAATTAGGCTACAATAATTTACAAATTTTAAGTTTTATAAATTTGCAAAAGTTGTATCACCAATCTGAAACCTGAGATTACCATGTACTGAACTAATAGTCAGTTTTTGGTTTGAACTGTGCCAATCCCTTACGCATTATTTCTTCAAAATAAAATGGTTTTTATTTAAACTATTATTTTCCTGTTGATTTTTAAAAGTTACACGCTTGTTTAAAAGTATGTTAGGTCATCACCTACTCTCTGAAATCTTTTCATATTCTACCAACCCAAATGACATTGATTAAACGTATTTTTTATTAATATAAAATTAAGCAATATAAAGGCTCGGGATTGCCTGTTATTGTCTCTGTTTGTGTGACATTCAGAAACGTCTTCTTCTTTTGTATAGGCTTTTGGTGTTTCCAAAAGTAGGCACACCTCATTGATTGGGAGCCGTGGGTTGACGACTAAGATTACTTTTAACATACATAGCATCAGTGGCGCAAACTTATATGGGCCCGTGTGACCCGAGCCCATCCAAAAATTTTGAATCATAGCATAGCCAATTTTCATTGTTCTAGTTATTTATTTATTTTTTTATTTTATTGTTCATTTTTCTACTTGAAATAAAAATTTTTTTGCTAATGGCCATGTGTTTCAACATCCATAAATCCCAAATGACTGATATGTTTTGTTCCATGTTTAACTTCGCTAATTTAATTTGAAGTCATGTTCATGATATGATAACATTACAATAACTACCAGAGTAGTTATAAGAAAAAACACGTGGGAATATAATTTAATAAAATTGCAAATTTATTTAAACGGGATAGCCTGACTTAAAATTCTCATATTTCATCATCTGTCAACCCATCAAAGAAAAACGAACTTGACGTACTGTTTTACAAAAATATTTTTAAATCCAGGTTTGAAACTGCTACACTTTTTCAACCCATCAGCACATGAGACGCTTTTCATAACGTTACTAGACGCTTGGGATAAATCTCACCCCAGCTTGTCTCCTGTTACTTTTTCGGCTAAATTAATTTAAAAAAAAACTACTGCTCGATATTGTAAAATGCATCAGTATTACTTTTTTTAGGGAAAATATCATGCTTTTCATGTTTATGTTCAGATTTTGTAGCAGTTTGCATAAAATATCTTACTGTTGCTTACTAAAGAGGTTAAACGCACTGTAAAAAATCTGTTAAATTTACGGTAAAAACTTCTGGCAGCAATGTTGCCATGAGTTTTTGCTGTAAACATTGCAGTAAAATAAGATGTGATAAAAAAATTATATCTAATTTTGCTGAAATTTTTACGGCAAAAACTGCTGGCAACATAGCTGCCGGCAGTTTTTTCTTTAAATTTAACGGATTTTTTTACAGCGTAGTTAAGTAGAGTAAAGTGTTCAAGGAGTTCAAGGAGGAACGCATCAAGTAAGAAGAAACTAACTTATATGTTTTTACCTCCGAAGAAACAGCTTTATTTCAATAGAGTCTGTGCCACTTACCTCATATTTTAAAATTTGGACCCCTATGGTCCTCAACTATGAAAAACGTATATTGATATATGAGTGAAAACATCACGTATCCATTTTTCACAAAACATGCAGATTATAGAAAACTTGGTTGCTATATAATTAATTTTCGAATGTAAAAATATACAAGGATATGTGATAAACTTCCCTTTTTAACTAATGAATTTAAAAAATGTAACAATATTTTTAACTGAAAGAACTTTTTTTCGTGTATGTGGTAATTCAGAAAAATGTATAAATAAAAAAATAGATTTACCCATTTACCTGATATGGAAATCTCGATTTTCATAACTGCTCGCTTTCAGCAAAGATTGTGCTATGAATATATTATCGAGTTATTCCAGGAACTGGAGAATTAGATATATTAAATTTCAAACATCAATGTTCTTTTGATTTCATATCTGCCGCTTCCAAAATAATTTTTTCTTTGTTTTATGTTTATCTACGTTAATTTATATTGCATACTGTGATGCTTATCAAATATTCATGAATTTTTCGAAGCAAAATACAAAGGATTAGCATTCAAGCGGTATTTTCTTTTCTTTAGAAAAATATTATCTTTTATGTCTAATATTAAAGTAAATGGTATTTCATCGCAATTTCATATTCAACAGAAGAAATTTATATCCCCTAAGGACTAAGCAAAATCAAATAACCCAGAAATAAACTGTGTAATTTTCATGAAACATTTCTTTTTTATTTTCTTTCTCATTTTTTTCAGCAGCAAAATCTCAAAGCGAATTAAACTATTTTCTGTAAGCTTTGCAAATGTATATTTTTAAAATTTCATTTTAATACTGTAGTGAATATGAATTGAATTATGTTTTATTCATAATGTTCATTTTTTTGATAATGATTTTTTTTGTAAAGAATTTTAATTAGTTTATTCCTTTTTGGATAACTTTAACTATATTTTCCAATTGCACACCGCATGAGATATTAATGCAGTGTAACAATGTTACTTATAAAAACTTTTATGTATCTTAATTGCAATTCAAATACAGATCAACTATAAACACTTGAAAATATTAATAAAACTCTATTTGTTTAGTTATTATTTTTTTCATAACCTTTTTTTTTGTTTTATAATTGCAAACACATACACTATATTGCCATTGATTATGGGACACTTGCGATTTTAGACATTTTACTAAATATCTAGAAAAATACATGAGGAATCATCTCGAAACTCTTAGTGTATAAATATAATAGTATACGTCATACATCTCCGTGAAGATTTTTTACCGAAACGCCGTAGGGGACTGTCAACAAATTAAAAAAGAATGAATATCTTTTGAACAAACCTGTCAAAACTAATGTAGCAAAAGCGCTCAAACTCTATATTATGATTGAATGCCTTATTGTAATACACTGTGTTCATTTTTATGCAATTAGCATGCACACTCGCAGAGTAATTAAGGTTTTTATAAAAATGGTCCCAAATTTTTCCAAGTTTTTCCATTATAATTTTCAGAGTTCTTAATATAAAATAATATTTTTTTCAGAAAATATGACAAACTACATTGCACACAGTACCCTGTAATCAGAATTAAAAAATAATAAAAATTGCATGAAAAATGAGTAGGTTTACTATATAATTTTTTACTGCGCATGCGTCAAAGATATCAAAATTTCATTTGCATATTATGTTAGCTAAATGTATAGAGCAACTTTTGTAAAAGTCTCAAAATCATAGCTTGAAAATTCTGAAAGTAATCGTATATAGAAAAAGGACAAAATCCGTTGTTTCCAAAATGAAGCAAAAAAATGAGGGATTTTATCCAAATGCAGTAGTGCATGTATTCTATATTGACACTAATCAATGAATATATGGATACAACCCCTCTTGTTTTTGCTTCATTTTGAGAATAACGGATTTTCGACTTATTCAATTGACGATTATTGTCAGAATTTTCAAGTTATGATTTTGTGACTTTCACAAAAGTTGCTCTATACATTTAGCTAACATAATATGCAAATGAAATTTTGATATCGTTGACGCATGCGCAGTAAAACATTATTTAGTAAACCAACTCATTTTGTATACAATTTTCATTATTTTTTAATTCTGATTACAGGGTACTGTGTGCAATGTTGTTTGTCATATTTTCTGAAAAAAATAATATTTTATATTAAGAACTCTGAAAATTATAAGGAAAAAATTTTGAAAAATTTGGGATCATTTTTATAAAAACCTTAATTACTCTGCGAGTATGCATGCTATTTGCATAAAAATGAACAAGGCTTATTACAATAAGGCATTCAATTACAATCTAGAGTTTGAGCTCTTTTGCTACATTAGTTTTGACAGGGTTATTCAAAAGCTATTCATTCTTTTTTTATTTGTTGACGGCCCCCTTTGGAGTTTCGGGAAAAAATCTTCACGGAGATGTATGACTTATACTATTATATTTATACACTAAGAGTTTCGAGATGATTCCTCATGTATTTTTCTAGATATTTAGTAAAATGTCTAAAATCGCAAGTGTCCCATAATCAATGGCAATATAGTGTATACATATATGCGTGTGTGTACGTCTTGTTTTATGAAAACCTATTTCAATTTCATACTTTTGTTTTATGATTGTACTTGCATAACATAGAATACACAGGTTTTCAAGTGATAATGAACTCCAGAAAGAGTATTTTAAAGTATAGTATTTCTACACTGTAAAAAAAAAAAAAAAAAATCTGGAAACCTACAAAACTAGTTTTTGTAAAGCTACAGAAATCTGCATGTTTACTAAAACTTTATGAGTAACTGGATATAATACTTACCACTCGCATAGTACAAATACATAAAATATCTTAGTTTCACCGGTTAGCCAATCAGAAAGGGCTTTACTGGTGACGTAATGACTATTCACGCAACCACAGAGGCGTGAAATGCATCTATTTTGAATCAGGAACTGATAAAAATTTCTAGTTACTGAGTGAGTAATTTTTTATCCTTTAAAAGTTGAATTATATTTCCATTCTACTTGATTAATAAGTAAAAATCAAAGACTCAAAAAGAACTATTTGATTTTTAGTTATTAGCAAGCTAATATTCCTATAATTTTCTGTTAATTACATATTTATATTTTGGTCAAATAACTATTCTTTACGTCTGAATTTATTACAAGTACGGAATTTCAAATGTTTTATGTAATAAATAAAATTTGCTTTCTCCTTTTTTTGAAATTTTACTTTCTTTTTTTGTCTTCATTTCCACAATACCAAAATTTAAAGTGTTTAAAACTTTAAATTTTCGTTACTATTTTTTTTATAGTGAATAAAATGCATTAACCATTCATTACGTAACATTCGTTTCATTATAACTTGATATGAATTTCACCCTTAAAATTTTGCTTCCGAATTTTCTTCGCACAGTAACAGTACTCAAAATTTAAAAACTCTTTAAAACTGCCTTATTTAAAATAACTTAAAATAAAATACAATCTGTGCTCTATGCGTTATTTTATTGTCATATTAAGTTATCAAGACTTTTCTTCCAATCCAAAAATGTCATTTTCTTGTTCCTCTCCCACCCCTTTTTCAACTTAAAGAACACATAGAATTACACATAGAAAGTCTTTAAAGGTCTTTCTTGCCCAGTGATAGAGGAGGGGGTAAAAAGTCGAACTCTAAATTAGTTAGAGAAAGCTGGAAATTATTTAAATTCATTAGTTTAAGTCTAGGGGGGATGAATGTATTAAGAGGGCTCAGAATTTAAAAATTTTTCAAAAAATCGATTTTTGTTTATGATCTAATTTGATTATTCATTTAATTCTTAACTCAAGGCAAAAAACCACATAAAAATATTTGCATTTTTAACGGAGTTATAAGCATTTATTTATCAACACTTTCATAGCCGCATCCATATTATTTCAACTTTAAATCGCGTTTTCTCAAAACTTGATTTTTGATGACTAACACCAAGATTTAAAAAAAAAAAAAAAAAACTATTTGATGGAATGGCTTAATTTTTTGCATGCATATAACACCATTATCTAGATTATGAATTAATATATTTTAGATAGTTTAATATTTTGAGTATTTTTAATGGAAAAAGAGTTGTATTTTTTAAGTTTTTTTTTTTAAATTTTCAACTTTAAGAGATTTTTTAATATTGTTTTTATTAAGTGAAAGTTATATCTTTTATTCATAATCTAGATTATGATGTTATATGCATGCAAAAAAAATTAAGCCATTCCATCAAATAGTTTTTTTTTTTAAATCTTGGTGTTAGTCGTCAAAAATCGAGTTTTCAGAAAACACGACTTAAAGTTGAAATTATATGGATGCGGCTATGTAAGTATTGATACATAAATGCTTATAACTCCGTTAACAATGCTAATATTTTTATGCGGTTTTTTGCATTGAGTTAAGAATTAATTGAATAATCAAACTAGATTATAAAAAAATCGATTTTTTGAAAAGTTTTCAACCCCTGAGCCCCCTTAAGTTTTCTCATTCTTGTTAGGTGTGCGTTAAAATATATGTACAAATTATAATTGAGAAACACGTTTTTATTAAGTATAATAAAAAAAACTAAAAAATTAAACTTATCAAAAACATTGTCAATGCAAATGTTGTAGATCTTAAAATTCTGAATAAATTGATAACCAATATTTAACATTTTTGTTGAATTTTCACAATTTTACTTCAAAGTATTGCTTAAATCGCTAAACAAGAGCTTGAACTGCTAATAAACGAGAATATCAGTTTACAGTGCATGTTATTATTTTGTACATGTAATTTTTAGTTATTTGTGCATTACTTACGATGGATATTTTGAGAACTGTGGCATAACTTCTTGATTGCGGGTTTATAGCCCAGTGGTGGTTTATGAAAGACAGGCTGAAGTCTGATTTAATTGTGGGAAATTCGCAAATTGTTTTAATCCCATCGATATAGATTAGAAATTTATGTAATATGTTTTTTCCTTTTGCTAGGTGAGCTTTTCCTGCTACGAACAAATTAGTTTAAAAAGTACATATTTTCCTAACTTTTAGAATATTTCAAAAGTGATTTGTAAATGATGGAAAATGTTTTATTATTTTTAGTATGAAATGTGTGTAGCAACTAATATGATGTACATAGAGTGAACAACAGTGCGCATCTATTAGAATTAAGGAAATTGAAAATAATGTGCAAGGATGGAAGGGGGGGGGGGAATAAAGCGAACAAATGATTGTGCATAAGACTTTCCTCTAGAGAAGTTCAAGGTCAATCAATAGCGCGATTTTAAACTTCCATATTTTGTGTAAAGGACAAAGATCGTTCTAATAAAATGATTTTCGACTAGTATACAAGAATCTTCAATTAAATTCATAAAAGTTTAAAATCTAAGGAATATTGAAAAAAAATTAGTCTTTAAATAAAAAATCTTTTACTTAAACCAATGGTTTAAGTTTAGCGGTGTCAGTTGCGAAATGAAATGTAAAACAGCTATCATTCATGCACTACTTTCTGAATAACTGCTAAATTATAATTCTCAAAATATGCAAAATAAAATCCTAACATAGTTACAAAAACATTGTGAAGGCCTGAACAATTTAAAAAATGTTCACGTATGTAAAAAATGGAGACAGAGAGGATGGAGAACTTGATCTATCCTAGTTCAGAGCTTTGGATTAGCGATTAAGATAATTTTTTGAAATAGAATTGCAATAAAAAATTTTCATTTTATTGCGAATTTCAAACTCTAAGACATTTGTATTCACAGTGGTTTCTATAGAATTAGTTGTTTTGGAATATTATTAAGATAATTTTTTAAAAAGTATATTTTCACTATGTGCATATTTTCTAACGTTCATCTAGTACATGGGTAAAAAGTCAGTAAATTAAGTTTAAGTTTTACATTAATTTCAAGTTTTTACCTAATTAAGTTAAACCTCCTGACCACTGCGATTAAACTTTGAAATAGAATTATAGCATTAATGTTCAGCATAAATATTAAATATAAGTGTTCTTTTTACACGGAATTTTAAGTTTTACAACACCTATATTAGCAATTTTTTTGGTAGTAAGTTCTTTTAAGATATTATTATGGTATTAAACTGTACATCTAATATATTTCTAACGCTCCCCTAGAATGAGGAGAAAACTTAATATATTCATTGTAGATCTAAACTGAAGGGATTAAACTAATTTCCTATTTTCCCTTAATATCGAATTCTATCAAATAATCACTGGGCTATTAGTACTTTACTTATTTGTAAATTTTTATTAATGTAAATAAGTCATCTAATTCTCCCCCTTTCTAAAAAGAAAAATAAATCGCTATTTTCTTTGCCCCCTCAATGTCCGTTGCTTTATTATAAGAATAAATAATAGGTCATATCCATAAAATCCAAATAATCATCAAACCCCCCCCCCTCGCCTTACAAGCGTACACAATTTAGTTTTTTACCCAAATTAATTTTAATTTTTTTTCGCTAATTGTAAGTCTCCAATAAATTATATTATCAATCGTTTGAAATATCCCTTCCCTTCCTTTAATAAAAAAAGAAAATATGGTTATCTTTCTCTCCATTCTTTTAACACAATACATTAACAATAATTATTTAACATTAATAATTTAACACAATACATTTAACCCAAGATTTTCTTACGTAATAAGGGAGAGTGGGGAGGAATGGGACAGTACATGTTTGTCTTTATATTCCATTAATAAACATTTCATCAGTCACGTATTCCATTAAGCAAAAGCATATCTCCAATATTCAGTTGAATAAAACAGCTGATTTACATAAGCTTGAAATTGTAAAAAGGAAAAGAATATTTCAAGAACCAAAAGTAAATTTGATTTATATATTTTTATGCTTTCTGAATATTAATGACTTGTTTATATATATATGTAATTGTTCCTCTATTTATAAAACATTATACTGTATATCATCCATAATTTAAACTATGTCTAAAAGCAGCATTTATGTCGATACAAGAAGTTTAACATAGAATATACGGAGGAATGGGACATGAAGGAAGAAATGGGACAATTCCAATTTTTTTCACTCTTTTTTTTCTCTTAGTTACAATTTCTTTAACTATAAAATCGTTTCTGAAAATTGTTTCTCCCATAATTTCTTTTATATTCGGATAATTTCAGATCTTTAATTCAGTAGTTCAATTGCATGTCTGTTAAAACTGTTTTATTTATATTATTTTAATTATTCATAGAGGAAGTTTTTATTTTTATGTAAAATTAGCCGTAAAAAAAATTAACTCTTTATGTTGTTTTAAGAACAAAAAATTAATATTAAGGCTGTGCAAATATGTTATGATTTCAGGTGGGAGGAGGTTTGTTTTTTAGTATAAATATCATTTCTGATCATCAATTGTTTCTCTTTTTATCTGTAACATGGTCTTTAATACAAAATAGTACGTTATATTTATAGCCTGTTATCTATTTTTTAAAATACAAAGTTATTAAAATTTCTATATTATTATAAAATTATTAAACTCTAAAATACAGTATACTCCAACGTTTAAAATTCTTATTTTTCTTCGTATGTGTATGCATATATAATCACAGTACGAGAAACCGTATGTAAAGTGTATTTGAAATGAAGCTTATGTTTCATGTATAAAGAAAAAGAGAAAGAATGGTGTCTTCGTTTTTTTTTATATGAATTTCTACTATCTGCTCCCCACCCCTCTCTGTTCGGTGTAAGTACAATAATTCTTTATTATTGTTGAAAGCATTGTGTAACAAAAAGGTATAATAAGATTCATTTAAATAGTATTTATTTTAATTGTTATGTGATACAAAGTTTTTTTCATATGAAAAGTGATATTTTATTAACTTCTCATCATTTGAATCATAAAAGTATGCGAAAAATAAATGAAACAAGTTTTGTATGTCTTTTCGAGCAAAATAAATTATAGAAATCAAAATTTTCTACACTTTGATAACGATATCATTAACGGGGGTGGGGAGGTATTCAAGAGATGATAACGTATGAATCGGAAGGGGGAGGGAGTCCAAAATTAACAAAAAGTTGATAAGATTATATTTGCACAGCCCCTTTCGTAATCGAGCTCTAAGCAATAAGGAATAATAAAAAATATTTCATGTTTCAAAATTGTTTTTAAAACCTTAGACAATCAGTAAGGGGCTATGCAACTATAATTATAGTTATATTGCATAAAATCAAGTGTGCGTATTTATTTAAAACATACGTAATATGAATTGCACAGTAAAATACACAGAAAAGAGAGAGACTTTTAACAATTAATTTTTTCAAAGATAATTTTTATATTTCTTATTTCTTCTATTATTACGAAAAGAAAGTATAGGATTTGTAAAAAGTTTTGACACATTTAAACGTTTTGGGGGCCAGAGATACCGTTTCTACGAAATGTGAGTCTGTGACTCTATTTGCATGTGACACAGATTTCGTGGGTACTCTGTCATAAGAATTAATGTAAAGAATTTAATATTTAAAATATATATGTTTAATGTAGAGATTATATCCAGTCTGTCTTCTATAAAACGGCGATTATTAATTTTTAATGTAAATTCTAGTTATCAACGTATTTACACGTTTTAGGGGTCAGATATATCAAAAAACTTGTTTTTACAGAATGGCTGTATGTATGCGACCTAAATTTTGTGGGCGCTCTGTCTCAAGAACTAATGGGCCATTCCACTGTCACGTGTGGGACAATCAGACACCATAATTCCACCAAAATTGTGTTAAAGGGCTTAAGATTTTTCAGAAATAAGAATAAACATATTTTTGTAAGTTTATATTTGTTATAACAATATCTCAGGCAGGGACAGATTTTTCCTAAATGGTTTACTGATTTAGTTATTAATTAATTTGCATGCGTCACGTGCAGGACATCAGAAGTCAACCACTTGTAATTTGCTGTGTGATCCAGATAACATTTCTGCTCTACTAATTTCGCAATTTCAAAACAAAAAATATGTATTAGAGGCTAAAGGTCTAATGTTCATGAAATAAGCATTCTGATTTGAAAAATAAATTTTTAAATTGCTAAAAAAATTATAACGTATAGTGTCACGTGCGGGACATTTGCAAATATCATTCAAGTAACCTTTTCAAAAATCAGAAAATAAAGGAATGCAAAAAAGAAAATGCATGTTATACATTTTACAATACAAAAATATTTATCTTAACATTTTTTTGTACAAAGTAAATGTTCAAATTGACATTTTTAAACATAAAATAAAGTAAATGTATAAACAAAAATTCAAATTTTTTCTAGAAATTTGAAACAACCTCTTTTATTAGCTACAGTGGGGGTTGATATCTTTTTTACTACATCTTTAAATGAATATAGAATTTTATCTGGATACTGTGGCCACTTGTAGAATTTACCACTTTTTATCATGACAGACACTTCAACACTATCATGATGGGTGCTTGTAATTTAACCAGGATAATTAATGCCGTCATATTTTACAACACCTATTCACCCATCTTAAAAGAAGCTGCTGTTTCTGAGCCTTTTATTTTCTTCTTTTTGGAAATTAGGATTTTCTAATGACATTTTCTCTCTCATCCTTTTCATTCTTCTAGCACTAGTAGACTTAGATCTTTCCATTTCAGCTAAATAAATAACAAACAAACTTTATCAATTATAAACGCTTTTGCCTAAATTTACTTAATTTCATAGAAAAATTGAACTTACTATCTATCTATTCTATTGAATTAAACTTAGAAAAACAGAATATAGATAAGAAGTTTTATTATTTTTTTCTAAAGAATAATAACAAGTTCTTAAACACACGGCTCTTCTTATTGTATAGAAAATTCCCTATAAATTAAGTAGATCAATTCTTGCTGGAAAGCAATATGTTCTTAAAATAAAAATAACCATCAAAGTGTTCAAATTTTAGTAAAATAAAATTTTAAAAAAATGGAAATAAAAAATATTAGCATCACAAAAAAAAGAAAAAAATGGAACTATCATAAAAAAAATCTTAATTTCGTTTTAGTTACATAGAATAAGTTCTTAGGACAAAATAATCATTAAACTTCTAAAACTATGCTATAATAAATCTCTATTTAACATTCAGAAAACAAAAATAATCGTCCTGCTCATAAGGTGTCACGTGCGGGACAATTTTGTTTTGATATTTTTCTCCAAATAAAAATTTCACCCAAATTTGTAACTAGCATAGGATAAGTGTACTACACTAAACTGCTTTAAAAATGCCAATTAAACAAAATAAATGCGTTCCTTTTTCCTCCTAAGTGAAAAAGTTCATGTTTTGTGTCACGTGTGGGACACAGAAACAAAGTTCTTTTTGTGCACTGTAATAATTATTTGAAATTATCTTATATATTTCAGTTTAGTGAAATATAAACAATAAATATTAGACTTACCTAAAATGTTGATTTCAAAAGTTTCACTGGATTTTCTTTATTAAAAAAACTCACTCAAAATGTATTGTAAAACGCAACATACTTGCTCTCTCTCTCTCTCTCTCTCATCTCATGTCTTCTCATGAGATAGTATGTGGTGTGTATGGCGCGTAGCGCCATTTATACCAACTTGATCCTCTCACATACTTGCTTGCACATGGACGCCATCTTTAAACTGTTGCGTTGCCGATCCATAAAAGATAAACTTTACATTCTTACTCAAAACATAAAATTTGACATGTTGCCAATCAGTAAATACCAAAAATATTTATTTAAACACATTTTTTAAAAATGACTATCAATTTACCTGTTTTCATGGAATGGCCCTAATGCACAACTTTTCATAAAAAAAATATATTCAGATAGTCCTTGTTATAAATTGATTCCGATTTCTTTTTGGCATAAATCGCTGAATAAATGGTCCTTCTGTTCTACAATTTTTTTAGATTTCTGCAACAACACTATATGAATATTTAATGGACGGATTTTCATAAAATTTCAGATTTAATTTGTCCTTAACATAATTTGGTGGGTTTTTTTAATATTTTGGCGTAAATTGTCCAGCATATGGCGCAGCTGTGTTGCATTTTTCATAATTTGCACAATAGAGGGGAGGGGGGATCTGCATAATTTCTGCAAATTCCAATCTTAAACACTAACGCAAATATTTTCATCGAACTTCAGATTCAGTTACATCTTGACACCAGCTAATGAGTGTCACCGTTGCAAATTTCGGTTTAGATCACTAAACAAGAAGCGCTTTTATGGTGCATTTCTTACGTGATTTTACCGATATTCATATCTTAAGAACTAATACATGGTATTTCATATCGTTAGAATCCCCGTGATGGGCATAGATTGTCTTTTAATTTTGGTACGTTGACGAATTTTGGAATAATATTATGTATGAGATACAAGAAAGTTGTGGATTTAGAGTTGTGGACAAAGTACTTCCGGTATTTTCCATTTTTAAAAAACTTGACAATATCATCCAAACTCTTTGAATTTTTTTATGTTAAAAATAAGATATATGCAGACTGGGTGAAAAAATATTGATATTTAGTGGAAAAGGGCTGGTAAGATTTTTACCGCGATAAAACTCTCAGGTTTTAACAAATTTTGTCAATTTTCACACATTTTATTTTGTAAAAAAATATTTTGTCGGAATTTTTCAAAATTTTCGTAGGTAATGCAAGTATGGTCTATTGAGGTTCTCTAAAAAGATGTTCAAATACGGAAGTTTAGTTACATTTACGATGAAGAAAAGTACATATAGTCAATAAACATATAGTTTCCTAGTGGCGTGAAGTGATCTGCCTTCGTCAGTGTATTTCAAAGAGTTAAAATTCAAATAATAATTTTGTTAAAATTCAATTAATAATTTTTATGCATATAAATAAAGGTGGTATTTAATATGTTTTATGTAATTTTAATAAAAAGTTAATATATAGGGGAGAGTGGGAGGAATGGGACAGTAGGTTTTTCTCTTTATGCATCATTCTAAACATTTCATCAATCGCACGTTAGATGAAGCAATGGTAGCCAAATCTTTAGTTTAAAGAAATTGTTGATCTGTATAAGCTTACACTTGTATAAAAGATTATTTCAAGAATCAAGAGTAAATTTACTTTTTATACATTATGTATATTAATGATTTTTTATCCATAGGTGTAATAGTTTCATTATTTATAGAACATTATACTGTATATTATTAGTTATTTAAAACAAGTCTAAAAGCAGCACTTTTGTTTATACAAGAAGTTTAATACACAAAAAGAAAGTGGGCAATAATGGGACATGCCAGCAAAGGGAGGAATGGGACATGTCTTTCGTTTTTTTAATGAGATGAATGTAAATTCCTAACATGCAAACATATTTAGAGGGTAATATATTGATTATAACATTGATAATATATTCATTTACTTCAAAATGTAAACGATTTAAATTGATAATTTTTAATGTTATCTATGACTAACAATCCTGAATTTCCATTTACGTTATGAATATCCTGGAATTCTATATTGTGCCACATACATTATATCAATCTACAATCTCTATTAGATTATATACCTAGCCGACACTTGATTATTTTGTGCCTTATAGCTTTATTTTATTGTAATTCGATATATCTCTGTTAGTGGTGAGTTATGGGGCAGATTTTGAAACTTACAATTTCCTTGATTATAAAATACCTTTTGTATGTTTTGTTTCTATATTGTTCAAGAACATTAAAAAGTGTTTCATCTTGCACTCTATAAAATGGAATTTTTGTTTTAAAGTTAAATAAAGTTGATTTTCTAAGTTTTGTAAAAAGTGTCGCACCCACAATAATTTTCTCTAAAATTACAAAAATTGTAAGTACCCAACTACTCTAATAAATGGGCCTGTCAAATGATGACTGTTTGCATATATTCGAAGCAAAAGCTTTTCTGTTACAATGCATGTCTATTGGCATTATTTATCGGGTAAGAAAGCGGATTGTGTTTCAGCATTATTTACTTATAAGACATGCCATCAAAGGACAATGTCAACATACAATGCTGATGATTTTTTTTTTTTTAATCCACAACGTCAACATTATGGATGCCTTTAGGACATCATTTTAAAAACAGTTGAGCAGATTTATTGCTACATATTTAGCATTTATAAAGCATATTCAATATTTTTTTATGTGTTACAATTCCACCTACCAATGGATTTTTGTATTTTTATTTCATAAGTTACAAGAATGCCAAGCCTTTATAAAAAAGACCTTTTCAATATGGTTTTACTAATTCATTTTAGATGAAATTAGTAATGAATAATGAGAGCAATTTACGATTTATTGATGCTATGTCCGTAAATGGAAAAACCTCAGATGAGAAAATCCTGTGACTGCATATACGAGTTTAACTCTGCCAAAATGCCGATCGTCAACTTGAATTTAGAATGCATGGTTTTTCTTCATCTAGTTAATTTGTCAATAGTTGTAATATTCAATTATTCAATACGAAAATGAATATTGGCTTTTTTATAATATTACATTCATTATAAATTTTACTAAATTTTTCTTTCTTTTTTATGCTAACATCTAACTTATCATTTTAGATGCAGGAAGAAACTGAAGTTCTATTTAAAAACAATGGGAGTCTCCTTGACGACGAAAGTAGAGGAAAAAGACGCACTATTATAACTGAGGAAAATCTTGCGAACCTCATTCTGCAGCACTGAAATTTTCCAATTATTTTATTGCACTACATCTTTAAATTCATTTTCTGATATTATCTCCAAAAATAATCCTTAAATAGTATGCAATTCATAGGCATTTGTATAAATACTAATTATGTAATATTTGCAAAATGTGAGTCACATTAAATAGTTATTTTTTTATTGTAATGAATTAAATAGTTATTTAATAAAATTTATTCATATTTCATTGTATTTTGTTATTTAATCATATTGCTTTTATTGGTAGTACAGATATGTATATTACATTTATATCAAAGGTGACAGCTCATAATATTTTCCAAATAAATATGTTTTCCTTTTTGTTTCTATTCTAGTTTTCTACTTTTAGAAAAATTGCTTAGTAAACTCTGATTATAACATACTGATAAACATTAAAAAGTGCGAAACCTGCCCAAAATTACAGTTGGTAACTCAAAGATGTATTTTTGTGTACATATGTTAAGGTGTGTATATTATCTTTCATATATGTAACTATTTGAGTTATATATTCTATTTCCAGAGCAATATTAACCACAGAAGAACTCTACAAAACTCATAGATGTTCGACCCATTCTTACGGATCTTTAAGCCAGTTTAGAGTTTTAAATTTGTGATCCTATCAATAATTAAATTTTTTCTGTTTAATATTTTAATTTGAAACAAAACTCTCAAGCAAATAAAGTATTAAAACATGCATAATGTATTAAACGTAGGTGGTGAAAGAAATTTGTGAGGAATAAGTCGAGGAAAAAGACAATAAAAAAATTAAAGGTAAAAAGATTCTAGTAATTAGTAAGAATTGTACGGCATATCCACCTGAAATAAGAATAAGGTTTAAAAAAAAAGAAAAGAATAAGGTTATGAAAGAAATAACAACCGTTTTGAATTACACATACTGATTAAGGAATATTTTCTGTGTAAATTTATTATTATAATATTTTCTGTATGTTTTCTGTGCAAATATTTCTCGCTAAACAACTAGAAAAATGACACATTGTTCAAAATTTTATTTCATTTTTTATTTCACTAATAGGTCTGTCTCAGGTGGGTTTTTCTGCTCAAAAAAGTTTTAAAAGTGTAGTTGCATGGAAAATCATTTTATATGCAATAGTCCATTTGTGACCATAGCAGAGAGATTTTACGGAGAGGTAAAATTACAAAAAATTCCAAACCTCATTCTACATCTTAGTTCTAAAGGGTTTTATACTTTTATACAAGTTTTCATTTCTCCATGCAGAGATAAGTGCTATAAATTGTGAGTACAAACAAATTATACAATCCTATTATAATAAAAATGGTTATGCCAAAATAAGGCAAACAAAACAATCTGTATAAAAACAAAATATTTCTAGTGCAATTAAAAGATTGTCTATAAATGGGGTTTTACTTAAAGTTAAAAAATAACAAAATATATAAAAATTAGATAGCTAATACATAACCAATAGATTATTTCGTATAAAAACATGTCTCTTTCCGTGTTTGTGCATTTTTATTAAACTTTATGCTGCATAAAAAATATTGAATTTATAGTATCTTTATAATTAGACATTTTATCTCTCAAACAAAAATTATTTAGCGCATCTTTATATAAAGTTTAAAAAATCCCAATATCTGATTCATCTGATGCGCAAATACATGATTATATTTAATCATGAGTTTTCCAAAGAACAATTCAAAGAACTAATATTTTAATATGCTTGTAGTTTTTCTATTTTATATAAATACATTTCACCGAGTTTATAGCATAAAAACACTGAAGTTAAACTGAACTAATACTTTTATCCTGTAAAAAAACTGTTACCTGTAAAATCTAAAAATATATTATATAATGTTATTGAGGTATTATACACTTCTACATTTAACAATTTTAATAAAGGCAAATTCAATTAAGTTTACTTGATTATGTATGACAAAAAGTTTTATTCATTTAATACGCTTGTGTATGGCTTAAAAAATATGTTCAATAGAATTTCGTGTTAAATATCGCTACATAGTAACATCATTTTTGTTAAACCTTGTGTGTTATAAATATAGTACTGGAAATATAGTAAATCAAACAAAAATGCTGTTATTATTTGTGTGCATGTAGGGAGATGAATATAAAATTTACTTTGAGAATCTGGAGTACATGAAAATAAAATTAAAAATATCCATAAATTAAAATGAAACATTTTTTAATACTTAAAATACTGTATTTGGAATTTTAACAAAAACTATAAAATACGACAAAAACTATTTGAAATGGATTCAGATTTACCGCTTTAAAATAAACATGAAAATAAGCAAAGCATTTTTAGATATCAAAAGTAATTTTTATAAAAGTAGTATTTCAATGTTATTGAAAATTAATCTTTTTTTAGTTGTAATGCTTTAGAAAAAGCTTATCAAAAACAAAACATATTACCGATTTACCTTGTATAAAAATCTCAATTTTTGTTTCTACTCATGTTTATGTACTACGAATCTATTATCTAGATATTATATAAGTGAAATATTTGATATATTAAATTTTGGGAATAAATGTTCTTTGTATTTTTGTATGGTATGTTTGAAAAACTAATCCATTGTTTGCTTCACATTTATTTATATTAGTTTTATTATACATTAATTATTCATAGATTTGTCTAAATAAAATACTCAAGATTAATGTTTTAGCATACCTATAGAATTTACTTCTATACGAGAAAAACAATTTATCAAATTTTTAATATAAAAGCAATAAAATTAAATGAAATATGCAAAATTAAGTTAGAAGTAATTAACTTTACGATTTTCCTTTAATAATGTTTTCATGGAAAATCTAGGAAATAATTAAGGATATTTCTGGAAGTTTTAAAAATATATGTTGCTTTATTATTTTAATAATTATAAATTTTATTAGCTATATTTTGATAAATTTTATTAATGTTATACGTGTGTTGTAATTTAAGAAGTATTTTTATTTGAATATAAATACGATAAAATCGTGTTGAATATAAATACATTGTAACATTGTTCCTTTTAAAAATATTGTGTATTTAAAATAAAACATCTTGCAAAACATATTGCCTATTTATGTTGCATGAAAATCACGATTTTTGTAATTTCTCATCTTTATGTACTCCGAATATATTATCTAGTTATTACATTAAGTGAAAAATTAGATATATTAAATTTTGAAGATAAATATTCTTTTACTGTTTGTATAAAATACTTGAAAAAATAATCCATTGTTTTTTTTTTACATTTATTTACGTTAATTTTTATTGCATACTATAAATTATTCATAGGTTTGCCCAAATAAAATACTAGAGGATAATGCTCTAGCATACATACAGAATTTTTTTACTTTGTAAGAAATACATTTTACCTAATTTTTAATATAAAAACAATAAAATTGAGTGCAGTATACAAAATGAAGTTATAAATAATAATTCTGTGCGATTTTCATTTATAGATGTAACAGTGGCTTATCAATAAAAAATATATTACCTAATAAACTTGCATGAAAATCTCTATTTTTGTAACTACCCATTCTTCTATAATATGAAAAATTACCTAATTACTATATTCAGCGGATAATTAGCTATATTATACTTTGAGGATACATGTTATATTTTTGTATAATATGCTCAAAAAACTAATATTTTGTTTGTTTCAAATTTATTTACGTTAATTTTTATTGTATACTATAAATTATTCATAGGTTTGTCCAAATAAAATACTCAAGATAAATATTTAAGCATGCCTACAGAGTTTTCTTTATAAGAAATACATTTTACCTAATTTTTAATATAAAAACAATGAAATTGGATGAAATATGAAAAATAAAGTAAGAAATATTTAATTTTTGCGATTTTTCTTTCATAATATTTTTATGAAAAATCTAAGAATGGATTAAAGAATTCTGTGGAAGATTTAAAAATACATATTGCTACGCTTTATTATTTTGATAAATATAAATTATATAATTATATTTATAACAAATATTATTAACGTAATACGTATTGTGTAATTTAAGAAGTATTTTCATTTCAATATAGTATTAAATGCAAGTACGTTGTAACATTGTTCCTTTTTAAAATATTATGTATTAAAAATAAAGCATCGAAAATTTATTTAAGCAACCGAAAACGCTATTATTTAATGTCTTTTGTTATTAAAATTCTGCCTTTATTATAATATCTAGCTTATGATGCAAAGTACTTTCCATTACTGTTCCAAATATTAAAAACAGTCTTTTATAACCCCATTATTGCTTTATAAAGGAAATTTAATATTTTGGAAACATAAAATTTTTCAAAGATGATATAGGTGTTTAGCAATGAAATCACAATTTTCTGTAAACTAGGTGGAGCACAGATATTTTTCTAATAAATTCTTAAAATATTATTTATGAGTCAAAAACCATAAAATAGGGCAAAAATACAACGAAAAAAAAAAACTAATGCCTTAAAATATAAGTAAAAAATAATAAACAATTCTTAGATATCGAGAGTAGTTTAAATAAATATGACATTTAAAAATATATTTAATAATCAATGTATATTTATTCTGAGTTATATACATTCTTAGCAGTTCAGTACACCGTAGAGTTACTGTGTTGCACCTTCCGATAAACTGGTTTAAACGGAACCGAGGGTTAACCTTTCAAGAGGAAATCCGGTTAAACTGGGGAAGTAAAAATAATTAAATTAGTATCTGCGCAATCTTGTTAAACGTGCACCATACATTTAGTTTTTAAAATTGTGTAGTTTAAAAAAAAGTGCAATTTTTTTTAATATTTTGTGAAATGCATACTAAAAATTAATTGTACTGAAAAAAAATCAATAATATTAAAAACTTAAAGGTATTTAATACAAATTGTATTGTTGAAAAATGTGTCACTTATCTTTATAAGAAGTTGAAATTGTTATTCATTATGTAAATTTACATTAATCAACCATAAGGAAATCAGTAACCTTCTTCTATTGAAAGCAAAATGCCAAACATTTTGCAACTAAATATTTTTAGCATCAGAAGTTTAACCGAGGAAGTTGTTATCTGCTGTTAAACATAATGCAGCGACTAATCTGAGGAATTTAAGCAGCGTCAACTTTAACTGAATCATCATCAAATTGGTCTTCCTATGAACAACATCAGTTACATTCTTAAACATTGGTATATATCCTCGTTAAATAATGTTTCATTTTAAAGATCTTTATTAGACTCAAAATACTGTTCAACTATATTCAGTTCGGAACCCTCAAGCACTTTTAATGTTTGTACACAGCAGTTTGCAGATAAATCAGATATTAGGGAGTTCCGGAGGAAGAGGGAAAGAAGACAGGGTTGTACTTTTAACCATTAAAAACGCAAATTCTCCAATCTTCCAGGGAGGTGGCGGATTCACCTCGGGGCACAATCTGAATTCAATATTTGTGAAGGTCAACTTGCATCCATTTGGAATCGGCAATCCCTTTTCATTGTTTTATCTCATGTATATTTTTTTTAATCTACCGGTTAATGCGGAGTTTCAGTTAAGAGAGAGACTACTGTATTTATATGCTATGAATAGTTATTCAAGTATGGGAAGAATTAGGTAAATTAAATTTCAAATTCAAATGTTCCTTCGTTTTTGTGTCAACTGCTTTCAGAATACTAAATCTTCTTTTGTTTTTCGTTTATCCATATTATCTTCTGTTTATTCAGAATATTTAACAATTATTCATGAAATTTCTCAATCAAAATACAAAATTATAATGCTCCAGAAGGGCTGAAGCAATATATTTTTTGCAAAAAAGTAAATTTTATTTATTTCTTAATATAATTAAATAAGCACAATAAAACAAAAACTGTCTACTCTAAATAATAATAATAATAATTAACGCTTAAAAAAAAAAAAAAAAAAAAAAAAAAAAAAAAAAAAAAAAAAAAAAGATGCAGACCGTTTTTAAAACAAAGAATAATCTTAAGCAATATTTAATGATAAAATTGGTCTAAATCGATTATTAAATAAGTTTCATGGGAGAAAAATCTATAGGAATTACTTTTTCAAGCGGTGATTATGTTCAGATTGTACTTTTTTTTTTAAATTTTACTAATTTTTTGAGTGTTCATGGTTATTATTTTTATTATTTAATTTTCATAATTAAAAAAAAAAATCTTCATAATTAGAAAAGGTCATTTTTTGAGAATTAATGCCAATTTGAAAAACAGAGCAAATAATTATATTTTCTCTCAGATATAAAGAGTTATAAGTTATATTATATTTACAAGTTATCGTAAAAAGCAGGAATCAAAATTCAAAATAATAATTAAATGACAATTTGTTAAAAACAATAAATAAAGAAAATTATGTCATAAAATTTATATTTACACGTTAATATAAAAAATAAACTGATCATGAATTATTAAATTAACAAATTCGCTGCCGCTCACACGAAAGCGTGTGATATGGCGCCAACATTAATGGGCCACTCACGCGCAAGCGGGTGATGTGGGGTGATGCCCAATAACCAGTCACGCGCTGGCGCGGGTAAATCTTTCACTGATTCTTTGTTATAAAAAATAAATCGGTTTCTGGGAAAGACCCACTTCTACAGTGCGGCATTGACTAACATAACATCTTCAAGCAAGCGGCAGCGAACGTGTTAAGATATGCGAAAAATGTTATGGTGACAATTATGTCATATATAAAATGTCCAAATATTAAGTATTGTCAAATATAAATTGCATAAAATTATGAAATTATTAGGTGTGGAAAACTTTTCATGGTGTAAATTTGTTCATATTAAAAAATACCAATTAATAATATTTCCAAATAGTTTTAAGTTGAATAAGATATTTACATGTGAATCTTAAAAGTATACAATATATATATGTGTATATATATATATGCTTTATTTTGATAAAATTATGTTTTTCGCTCCAGAATATAAAAAGGAATGAATGTTTTTTTGCAAGCACTAAAATTTTATTTTGCTATGCTTAGTAATTTAACAAAGTTAAATTGCATTTTCTGTCCTTTATTTTTCCTTTTTCCCTTTATTTTTTATTTATTTATTTATTTATTTATTTTGACAGGCATTTAACGTATTTAATACGTTTGTACATGGTTAAAGAAGTGTTTTCAGTTGAATATCATGTTAAATATATTTGCATTGTTCCATTGTTTCGTTTGTAAAGCATTGTATACTAAAATATAGCATTAGAATATCTGTAAGTAACCGAAAATAGCAACTTTTTTTATTTGTTTGTAATAAAGATTTTTTCTCATGTAACTGTTTTTGTTATAAGCTTGGTTTTAATGAAAAGTATGCTCATTAATATATAATTAAACTACGTTTAGATTTGCATTATAAGTTCATAAAAATTTATAACATTTTTGAGATATAAAATTTTATAGAGATGAAGTACTTGTTTGCAGATGAATTTAAAATTATCTGCAAATTAAGATGATAGCACACATTTTATTATTGATACTTAAACTATATTGCACCCAAATAAAAAAAAATAAGAAGCAAGTTAAATATTCAGATTTAATCCCTTAAATTATATAGAAAAATAAATAAAACATCCTAAGATATATATATATATATACTAATGTAAATAAAAAAGGAATTTCAAAAAAAGATTGAGAAATAAATTTTGTTTTAATTGTAATCATAAAGGCAGCCGTAAGCAAACAGACGCATTTAAAAAAAAGATAGACTACCCCTGCAGTTAAAATAAGAAAAAGATGAAACTTTATAAATGAAAAGTTAAAGAAATCTGTATTCCATTAAAATTATATCTGTACACTGTGCAAAAAAGATGCAAATTTATAAAACTAGTTCATGTAACTCTACAGAAATCTGCAACTTTACAACGAAAATATACAATGGTCTTACTGAAATTCTATCTGTTTTCTTTGTTGCAATTACATAAAAATGGTCTAGGCATCCCAGAATTTTCCAAAAAATTCTTAGTAACATCACAATTTATTTTTTTTAATCTACAGTGCATGTATATGTTTGTTTCATGAATTTTTGTTACTGCCGTTGCATAAAATGTTCTAGGGTTACCAAATTACGGGAAAATTCTTAGTAAATTTATGGATTTTCTTACTGTGTTCTTTTATTGCTCTGAAAATGGTATCGTGTTATACAGTAAGTAAAGAATTAGATAAATTAAATTTCAATCATAAGTGTTTTTTATGTTTTCACATCTACTGCTTTGGAAATAATTCATTCCTTGCTTTACATTTAAACATGTTGATTTCCATTGCATACAAATATTTTTTTTATTTATTTACAAATTGTTTCATACAAACTACATAGTATTAAGCTTTAGCTTAATTCTATGTAGTAATCATATGTATCTATAGGTATCTAATCCTATATGTAGTAATCCTATTTTTGCATTTATACAAAAAAAATCTACATAATTTTTAACATAAAAAACAATTTAATTGAATAAACTGAGTAAACTGAAAGAAGAAAAATAAACCTGTGCAATTTTTATAAAATAATGCCTCACTATGAAATATAAAAATGAATGAAACAATTTTTTGCAGGCAGATAACATTTTACTACGGTTAGTTATTTTATTAAAAATAAATCGGTAAAGCTTAATTAATTTCACAATTTTTTTAGAATTCAATACGTCTGTGTACAGCTTAAAAATGTATTTCATAATTGAATATCGTGTTAAATGTCAATACTTGGTAACTTTGTTCTACATATAAACCATTCAGGAAATGTCTTTAAATAACTAAAAAAAATAAAAACTATTTCTTTTCTTATTAAAAAAGAGTTTTTGTCTTGTCCTTTTAATTTAAATTTTTGTTATTGTCTTTGTATTAATACCTTGTTTGAGGTAAAAATTATTTTATCAGTATCGCTAAAAATGTTTGTTTAAGCGCTTTTAGAATATATTATTAAAATATTAAACATATATTGTCTTTGAAATATAAAATTTTATGTGGCATTGGTGTATTTGTCCATAGAGCGGGAAAAAATTTTATAGCCACCAAGAAAAACAATGAAGTTCTTACTTTAATGAAAAACACTGTAAGTAACTAAAAAAGTACACTGCACAAAAACACAAAAAAAAACTGCAAAATTATACGTTTAAAGTAATAAAAGTATTATTATTATTATTATTATTATTATTATTATTATTATTATTATTATTATTTTAATTTAAAAAAAAAATATATTTTTTTTAAAAAGAAGCAAAATTTAATTTCTACGTGATACAATTTAGTGGGAAAAAAAGTTTATGATCAGTATATTTAAAATAAAGATTACGCATGTAAATGAATTTTAAAATGCTTTAAGTACTTTTTTTGTTTCCCTTTAACGCTGATGACTTCCAAAAGACTCTTTGGTAAGGATTTGACCATGTTTCTATACCTACAAACGGAAATGGATATTTTTTTTCATATTTTTAAAATGACTGCATTCAATTGAGCAAACTGCGGCCATTGGCGTAAAGAAGTATTAGTAAAGATGTCGTTTTTTAAAGATGACGTTGACGTTGATGATGAATTATTCACTAACAATATCCATCCTGATGTAATAAGAAAAGAAAGTGAATTTAAAAAGGTGTTTAAAAATTATGAAAATAACTTCAGTAGTGAATGAGGAATGGTTTCATATGCAATGTGATGATTGGTGTATTTAAGTATTTATAGAAATTTTAAGGATTTATTTGTATTTACCTGTTTTATTTTAGAACATAAATTTTGGACTTTTCTTTTAGACTCGTGTGTAAGCCTACCCTCCATTTTGAATCTTTAAAAAGGATCAGAAATTATCATCTTGTTCACTGTAATATACGATACTATACATATAGGAATCTTGATTTTTATAACTACTACGCGTATCTTTATGTTATCAGTCTATTATCGTGCTTTACAATAAATTAAGAATTAAGTATATTATATTTCAAGCATAAATTTTCTTTCTGTTTGTGTAACGTCTGCTTTGAAAATAAAACACATTCTTTTTCACATTCTCCTGCTAATTTCTGTTATGTACAGATACGCGTATAAATTATTCATATATTTTCTCCAACGAAATATCAAGAGATAATCATTCTAGCATACTTGTAGCATTTTGTTCCTTCTAAAAATGCATTTTGCTTCGGCTTTATTCCTTATTTCATCAATATATTATCATGTTATACAATAATTGAAGTTTTAGCAATATCAAATTTCAAGCATAAATATTTTTTGTTTTTTCGAATCGTCTGCTTTTAAATTAATTCATTCTTTGTTTCACCTATATACACATTAATTTCTCTTGTATACAGTGATCCTTATTATATTTTAAATAGATATTTCCAACCAGAAATAATGAGGAATTAACATTCTAGCAGAATATGTAAAGTTTTGTTTTTTATAAAAATGCATTTTACCTCATTGTTAACATAAAAATACATTAAATCAAATAAACCGATCAAAATAAAATATGAAAAAAAACCTATGTAATTTCCGTTAAAATAATGTTTTTTTCTGAAAAAACTAAAAATGAATTAAATTATTTTCAGCAAGCACTTAACATATATATTCCGACGTTTTATTATTTTACTAAATGTAAATTGAATTTTATTTTTCAATTTAATTTTGACAAATTTTATTGCAAAATGATCCATTTAATGCGCCTATGTGTCGTATAAGTAACTTCTTCAACTGAATACTGTTTTAAATACCCATACATCGTAAGATTATTCGTTTTGTAAATCCTATTACATTGAAAAATATAGTGTGGGAAATATATTTAAATAACCGAAAGTGCTAGCATGTTTTTGTGTCATGATAAACAACTTTTGTTCTTTTGTAGTTTTGTCTTTTTTCATTGTCTTTGCAATAAGAACCTATTTCTGATGAAAAATCATTGTTAATAATAAGAAAAACATGTTAGAATTGCATTATTAGTACATAAAAAAACAATATTTTTGAAATAGAAAATTTTGCACAGAATATGTACTTGTTTAGATATGAAGTTAAAAGTATCTGTAAATTAAGGTGATAATACAATTTTTCTTATACTTAAAACACCATGCATGCATTTTAAATACAAATCCCAAAAAAGAAAAAAAAATGTTAAATGAATTTAAATTTAATACTTTAATATATATATGAAAATAACTAAAACATACTGAAATATCGAAAGTATTTTAAGAAAATGTGATTTTTAAAAAATAATAAAAATAAATATTTTTCTGCAGTGTTTCAGAAATATTTAAACAACAAATTAAATTCTCGTTCACTTTACACACTAAATCTTGATTTTTAAAACTAAGCCTGCTATGAATGTAATATCGAGTTATTACAACGAACTAAGAATTAGAGATATTAAATTTTAAACACAAATATTCTTTCCGTTTACATATTGTCTTTTTTTTAAAAAAAAAAAGTTTATTTCTTATTTCATGTTTATCCACGTTAATTTTTCTTTCGTTTTTTAATTGCTTTTATTAATTTCTGTTGATTTCTAATGATTATCGATTGCATTTATTATTTTCCAAGTAATGTAGAAGATTAATTTTTTAGCATACCATCAGCATTTTCTTCTTGATATAAAAAATGCATTTTTACTAATTTTTAATGAAAAAAACATTTAAATTGATTAAACATAGCAAAATGAAAATCAATGCGCATTTTCTGAAAAATTAAAAAATGAATTAACCAGTTTTCTGCTATCATAAAACATATGTGTACTACATATCGTATATATATGCGTACATAGTTAAAAATTCTATGCATTGTTGCTTTTGTATACTCTTGTGCATTAAAAATACATTATTTATTAACATATGTAAACAAAAGTGTTAGTATTTTTGTTGTTGTTTTGCTCTTTGTTTTTTTTTTTTTTTTTTTTTTTTTTTTTACTAATTTTTCATACTTGTTATACCACCTACCGTTTGCTGAAAAATTATTTTATCATTATAGTTGTAAAAATTAAACAAAAACTTTTAGCTTACATTAGAACTAAATTTTTTTATGTTAATGTTAATTATGAAATATACTTATATATGTATAGATAGATATTTTTGTATTGAAAACTTCGCAGAAAAAATGTACTTGTTTGGAACCAAAATAAAAATTGTGTGTAGATTAATATGATTTTAACGATTTATTTCTTTAATGGTATAAACACCGCATACGCATTTTGTAAATATATATATATAAATAAGTTAAATTTAAAGTATAGGGGGAACTGGGGCACATTGATACACCCCCTGTACCGCACACAGGGCCATTACAGGAAGCTTCCCAACAGCTCCAAAAGGTGATACTAGGGCACTCAACTACATACAGAAAGTCTTGGAACGATTCATTTGTTTGATGAAATGGGATGGGTGAATAATTGTTTTTGTAGGTCACAAGTAAATTTGAGTTGTACAATTGGAATGATATTATACAACTGTTCCAGTATTTTCAACCGAAAAGAATACTCTGCCTGGAAAGTAAAGCTATTCTTTATCAGTTCCTAATTCTTTATTGTTAGATAAATTATGAAGTGTTGGATCTGAGACTCATTTTATTCAAAATGGCTGTATGGGCACATTGATACAGTCTATATCAGGGCACATTGATACAACCTAAATCCTCTTTAATTCATTTTTTCACTACCTTTTATTATTTTTTTAACATATACTCCTTAATCCAAACATTTTTCGCCAAAAATTTCTAATATTATTTTTTATTGAAGTGAAATAGCTCTAATTTCTTTATATTAGAACATTTTATAGTGTTTTTGCAAACAGAAGACGTACGAACTTGTCCAACATCTAGTTCAAGTGGAATTAACAAAAGAAGAGGACGGCAGCCTGAAAAATCTCAAATTTATATCGATTCTCCAGAGAAAAAAAAAGTATTTTCGACATGAGAAATGTTAATTAAGAGAAACAAGCTGCAGAACAGCACAGGATAATTATATTATAAACAGATTTTTTAGTATAATTATCCTTTATTTTCTGTTTATAAACAGAAAACCTTGCATTTTTCATCTCTCCTAAGATAGAAGATAATGCTGGGGTTGAAGTGCCAGATATGACAAAGTTACCACAGCCAACAATCAGACAATGGACAACCAGAACATCAGGTCATTATACATTTCATTTTGATTGCTTTAATATTGCTTACAAACAAATTGTGGATGATTTGAATTTCTATAAATAAATATAAAATGTTTGATAACTATTTTTCTATGAAAAAAAAGCATTGGTGTTATTTTGTCTCCATTTTCCCAGATATATCAAAGTGTCAAATGAGGTGTATCAATCTGCCCCGGGGATGAGGCACATTGATACAAATGATTTTTTTTTTTTTTTTTTAAGAATTACATGCAAAAATAATATATATAACAACGATTGTACATTTGTATAACACACTACACATGTGTTGTTGACACCACATTGAAAAATAACTTGAAAATTCTGCTTTCTGGACACCAAAAAATTTCTTAGAAAAAAGCTGTATCATTGTGCCCCAGTTCCCCTTAAATGTTCTTTTTCGATTTCGTAACCTGCATCGAAAATATTTCCATTTTTGATTCATATTTTTTCAGGTTAATTTTTATTGCATACAGAAATTCTTATCAATTATTCATGAAATTTTCAAAGCAAAATACAAAGGTTTGCCATTCTAGTATGCCTGCAGCATTTTTTTCTTTAAAGATAGAATTTCTTACTTTTAATATGAAAGCAAATGATCGTTCATCATATTTTCTTATCCGACAATAGAAATTTATTTCCTGTATTTACTGAGCAGAATATAAGAGACAAATAAACTATGGAATTATTTTACTATTTTTTGTTGCTCATCAATTTTATTGTAAAATTTCGTTTGCATATATGGTTTTACATGTCCTAGTTTATTGACTTATATATTGACTTATACGATTATTCATGCAATGGTACAAAATTATGCATTCCCGTAAGACATGGTGACGTCACTGCAACGTCGTTGTGAAGTCACATTGTGACTTTGTGACCATCGATTGTCGATGTGACGTCACGTGACGTCGATGTGAAGTCATAGTGACTAAAATGTGAGGTCGTTATGGCCGTTTTAGAACTTTTTTGTGACGTCACATTGTGACCACTTTGCGACGTCACAATGTGACCAATTTGTGAAAAGTGTGTCATTTGTGACTACTTTGACATTAACATTGTGACGAACTGTGAAAATTTTTTTAGAAAGTCACATCTTAGTCACATTGTAACGTCACTGAGTGGTGGCATTTTCGTCACAGATGTGATGTGACCAAAGTGACTCACAGTGACGTCATTGTGACGTCACTGTGAACATGCATGCTATGAGGGTTAGCACATTTTCCTGATTTTGATTTTAGAAATTAATCGTAATTTTTTTCGACTGCGTGGCATTGCCCTTGAAAACGAGCCACGTACCACAATCTCCAATTTTATTTGCAATTTTTCCAGTGTTGCTAATTCCATTTGATTGTCTTGTATTGTTAAAGTTTTTTATATTGGATTATTCTATATTCATTGTAGATGTCGATTTGTAGCATTATATAATGGTTATATATATATATATATATTTACATATATATTTTTTCTGCAAAATCTAAAAAACAGTTAAATTATTTCCAGTAAGCTTTAAAAATCAAATTGTTAAACTTTATTAATTTAGTAAATATAAATTGTTTTTTTTTATTTATGTATGAAAGTGTTATTAATATATACTTATAGCTATAGTTTAAGATATACTATCAATCTGATTTTATGATTTAAATACAGAGGTAAAGTGGCTTTTATAAGTTCTTATGTTTAAATATCATTAGAAATTAGGCCTGAAGCGATAAAGCTGCCAAAACGATTGAAGCTATTACATTCAGGCAAATATAATTGAAATAAAAATTACTATCTGTGGTGCATTTTTCGTAATACTGTAAAGATTATTGATTTAATAAAGTAACCGAGAATTTTAACATATTAACTTACAAGCATCAATGATGTTTATTATTTTATATCCGCCACTTCCACAATATATCTTTCTGTGTTTTCATGTTTATTCATGTTAATTTACATTGCATAGGGACGTGCATAACAATTATTCATGATTTTTTCAACGTAAAATGTAAATTGCTTAACATTATGAAATGCCCGTGGACTTTGCACCTTTGTAAAAGAAAAGTATATATTACTAAAATTCTAAGATAAAAATAAAGTATATTTTTATCAGTTTCATATTAAAAAGCAGAAATTTATTTTCTATAGGAACTCTACAGAAAAAATTAAAAGAGAATAACCTTTTTATTTATTTAATATAATTTATTTCTATTCATTAAAATCATTAAGTAAATAAAATAATTAGCGTATAACTTTAAAAAAATTAAATTGTTGAATTTTTGTGTCCTAGTAAGTACCAATTTATTTATAGAAGGATAGTTATTATATTTATGAATTTGATTCTTCAGAAATATTTTCATTAGAGTTTTTCATAAATGAAATAAGCTAAGCATAATTCATTCATTATCCTTTTAGAAATTAATCTATTGACCTAAAATTGCTGAATGTGTACGGAGCTATTATCCTTTTAAAAATAATTATCTTTCGCTTTGTAATAATGTATCTAAAAAAACTCTTTTAGCACTGCAGTTTAGGAAAAAATATTAGATTATATTAAACATATTATTGCTATGTATGGTAGAGTGCAATATTCGAGAGATGTAAAAGTTGGTAGAAAGGAGGTGCTCAATATGTTTCTCTCCACCGCCCAGTGAAGTGATATATTCCTTCACTAAGCTGTAGACTTCACTGCAATAGAAGCATTTTTTATATTAATATAGATCTACAAATATAATACAGATTTAAAAGATTGAGTTATGATTAATGCAATCAAGGATTACATGTCTATCGATATTTTTTATATTATCTTGAAAAAAATTATGCTTTTTTAACATTTTTCAAAAATTGAGAAGAAAAACTTTATAATTTTGCCTTTTTGCATGGCGGTCAGGGGTTTAAGAAATACTCTTCAAGTAAGTAGCTAAGATAAAATATGAAAAGTATATAAACTATTTAATAAATTTAAATATAAAACGGTATTTTTAAATATATTAAAAATGTGTATGCATTGTTCTTCGATTAGGCTGCATATAAACATTTACGTATTTTATCCATTTTCTTTGCATGGTAATTTCTTTTTCCATAATTATGCCTTTCTACCAAAATTCTTGCAAAAATTATTATATTATTGAGTTATTACAGGAAAGTGGAGAATTAGTAATATTTAATTTCATTTAAAATGATTCTTTGAGCTTTGGTGTCTTGTTTTTCCAAATTAATTAATTTCTATTTCATGTTTATCCGCATTAATTTTTGTTATTTAGACATATGCTTATGAATTATTCATGAAATTTCCAAAGCAAAATACAAAAGTTTAACATTCTAGCATGCCTGAAGCGTTTTCTTCTTTGCAAAAAATTATTTTCTCTAATATTTAATATGAAAGAGAATGATGTTTCATCACAGTTTTTTTTCATCAATATAAATTTATTTCCATTAATGACTGGACACAGTAAATGTTAGAAGTAAACTATGCAATTATCCTAAAATATGATAATTCTTAGAAAATCTGAGAAAGAAACATTTTTATACTAGCTTTTAATATCCTTTATTTTATTTTCTTTCAACAAACATGAATGAATTAATTTTGTGTATTTAGTTATGAAAAATTGTTTAATGTATAGCTATATATATCGTAAAAGAAATATTTTCAATCAAAATTTATTAAATTGAACGTTAGTCTACTCCTATTTTTATTTTATTATTACACTTATTGAAGAATTCAAATATCATTTGAAATGTATGTAATGAATTGTAGATATTAGCATAATTCAGTTTTCATATTAAAATTTGTATTTTACCATTACTTATAATATCGGAATTTTAATGAAGAAATAATAAATAATATTTTTTTCAAAAATATAAAAAATTCTTTTAAAATGCATTACTGCCATATATATTTGAATATGAAGAATTAATATTTGTAAGAGTATTATTTTTTAGAAGATAATGCTAACGTGAAAATTTTTTTTTAATTTTAGGACGTTAAATAATACAGTAGTTAAATTAATTAATTAACCCGTATTTCTACAACTAATGTTATTAAAATATAAAATAAAGTTTTTAAATAAAACAAAACACAGGTTTTCATAATTTCTGATATTTTAGAAAGACACATATAGATCGCAAAATAGATTGAGCACTCACTTTACCCTACAGTATTCAATTCCCCAACTGGGAATTTTACATAACGACTGTGATTATAAAATATTATAGATTTATTACATCAACAGAAGATATTGGCACATTAAATTTTAAACATTAATGCTCTTTGCGGTTTCATATCTTTCGCATCCACGAAAATTCTTTTTATGTTTATCATATATCTTAATTTCTGCAAACTGAAGTGCATATTACTTATTCATGATTTTTTTTTCATTTAATGGGTTTAATAAGTAATATATAATATGTTTAACGTTCTAGGTAAAATTTGCTCGTTTGCAAAGAAAAAAATATTTCCGAATTTGATATCAATACAAATTATCTTTCTTGGAAATTTCATAAACAACCGCAAACTTAATTTCGCCAATAACTGAATAGAATAAAATATGAAAATAAATTATGCAATGTCTTAAAATGCGTATCCAATTCCTTTTAAAACTGGAAAATAAATTAAATATTTTTTGACAAATTCTAAAAACGTATAATGTTACATTGTTTCTAATTTTAGAAAATATAAATTGAATTTTATTTTTGTCTTTATTTATGAAAATGTAGATATTTTATTCATGCATTTACAATTTAAGAATTATTATCGTTTGCTTTTTATCAGCTGAAATATAACTATCGTTCATCTTTATAGATATAGAGTGAGTCGAATGAGAATGTTGATCATTTGGGCAACTTCACTCACTCTTTAGTTTTCATATTTAAAAGAATTTATGAGTTTTGACAGTTGTTGGCAACCAAAGCTATTTTAAAAGTTCAAGCAATAGTCTTTGTTTCCTGCAAATTATTGAAACAGGTGTGAAAAAATCAATTTTTAAAAGTTTTCAGCTAGAAAAGAGAATTTTTTAAAAACATTTCATAAGATTTTCTCAAATAAAATACATCATAAATAATTAAGTAATTAGGCTTTGAGCGTTCAGAAATTTTGCGCTTCAGTTCCCAGTATATAAATTGTACAGTAAATTAGGCTAAACATAATCGTGTGTTTTTCTTTAAAAAGTGATTTATTGGAAGGCTTGACCTAAACAATGTAAGGAGGGTTTATAATGATCAAAGCCCCCTTAATTAAATGTTTTGGAAATATTTTTATTATACATTCAGCATAATGAAGTGTTAATGATTACATTTCTAAAATGATATGAATACATTCTGTAAAGCTACATCAAAATAGAGTGATGCAAAAAACAAAATGTAAAAAACTCTAAGATGTGAAAAATTCCTATAAGTGCAAGAAAAAATTAAACGAAATGCAAAGGGGAAAGTTGATAGAAATTTTTATTTCATTTAAATAATACCATAGTAGGTACATAAAAAGAATAGAGAAGACTAGAAAGATGAATGTAACAGCTTTAAGAAATGTTAAGTGTTCATGCCAATGCAAAATAACATAATATTGATTCAAATGCTTTGGGAAAGTACGTAGATAAATTTAAACAAGATGAAGTCAGAGTATATAACAGCAAATATTTGTTGATAGAAGATCATAAAAAATGGGCGTTTAAAATGAAAGTGTTTTTCTGTGCCTTTAATTCTATCAAAGCAGGTTTATTTACACATCACATTTACACAAATAACTTTTAATATTAATAAAAGTATATAGCATAAAGCAATTAACTCTTTTTTCAAGCTCGTTAAACTTCACTTAACAGTTATTTCAACATAAAATAATGTTGTTTCCCACAATTTTCACATGATTAAATTAAATCATACTTTAAGTTTCTGATATATCATACTTGTATAGATATTTTATCTTGACACATGATTATAAAACAAATATAATGACATAGTAAATTTTATTATGGGTTCAGCATTTAAAAAGTAAAAAATCAGTTTCTAAAAAATGGATACCTGCTCTCCAATCTCTTTTATATAAATCGGTACATTTATATAGTATTAGAATCTGTGTAAATAATCTATTTGTATGATGTTTCTTTAATAATA
The DNA here is from genome assembly GCA_964019185.1 of Maratus speculifer. Taxonomy (NCBI): domain Eukaryota; kingdom Metazoa; phylum Arthropoda; class Arachnida; order Araneae; family Salticidae; genus Maratus; species Maratus speculifer. The sequence continues at coordinate 288,893,060 of OZ025289.1, forward strand.
TTTTGGTTTTGGTTTTTGTAAATACTTCATTAGCTCTTAATACAGCTTAGAAAAATCAGAAATGTATTATTGCTTTAATTTTATAAAGAAAATTTTATATTTGCCAAAAGTAAAAATTTGTAGACACGAGAGGCTTGAGAGATAATTTTTATGTACAGTATTTTTGATTCGAAAAAAGCGTTTGAAATGTGCCTATACCTATATGTATAATTTAGTTTTCTCTATCATTATATTCAGCTTGTGAACCTGTATCGAAAAACACAACAGTTAAAAAAATGTTTTACCAAGTATTTCTGTCTTTTGTAAAAATTGGGTTTTTAATTTACCTACATTTGATTTTCTGGAAAGGTAAATTTTCGAAATTCCCATAGTCATACGTAATATAGTGTAATATAAATAAAAAACCGTAAATATAAAACAGCATCTTTTACATAATTACAAAATCTTTCTTATGTGCGGCATTTTGAAATATGCATATAAGAAACAGAATAGTTATTTTATTTACTTGGAATGTTTTTTTTTTCATATTTGCGCATTTTTAGCAAAACAAAATGTGATACGTATTATTTTATAGAGTTGGAAGAAACTGTTACATCGAATTTTAAATATCTATATTATTTGCGATTGCATATCTCTCGAATCCGAAGATAATTCATTTTTTGTAACATGTTTATCAAAGTTAATATCTGATGTTTTTGGAGATCTGATAATCTGATGGATCTGACGGGATATCTGATGATTATCCAGTATTTTTTTGTTGTTGCTGTTGTTTGAAATGAAAAAATGGATTACGTCTGGTAATATCCATTTTAATTAAAATTCACTAAAATCACAGACATTACAAATAACTAAATAAAACACATAAAACAATTAAAAAAAATTCAAAAAACGTTTCGGTTTCTACCTAAATCCCTCATCAGTTCAGAAAAATATGTATAATATGTGCAACATGTTCAATCAACGTTCAGATTTAAAAAAAACCAACAAATAGAAAACATCACAACAAGTTGCCGAAAAAGAAAAGAAAATTATAGTTTAATGAGAAGCGAATAATCAATTGGTATCTATGTAGCTTTATTAATTGCGAATGCATTTGGTTTCGAGAACCAGGCCTTCAAAAAGGTAATGCTCACGTATTTATTACAGTTGGATCTATTTAAGATGTAATTTTCAAAATCAGGAAAATAATCTGTGTTTATGGAGTGATCAAATTTCTTGTAATTAAATTCTTATTTCTGAAAGCCTGTTTATGTTCCTTTAATCTAATCTCAAATGTCCTGCCATTTTCACCTATGTAGATTGAAACACATTGCTTGCATGGGATTTCAGGAACTATATCTTTAAATTTATTTATATTATCCATTATTCATAAAATTTTGAGCAAGGTTTCATGGCAATTTCATATGCAAAAGCAGAAATTTAATTTCTCCAAGATGTGAGAACTGTGAAATAATAATAATTAAAAAAACTGTGCAATTTTCATATAGTACGTTTTTCAATAAAATCTTTGCATATTTTACATATTTTTCTGCACTCTTAAAAAGTACACATTTATATGTTTTATTAAATTTGTAACTAGGATTTTTTTTTATCGTATTTATTTACGAAATAAAGTAGAGTTTTTTATTTTTTCACTGTGTATGCATTAACACTATAGATGCAGTTAAAAATGTTATATGATTATTATATTCTCGAAGATGTGAGTCAAATTAAATTTGGGAGAAATATAAACTGGGCACATTTTTTACAGTATACTTTTTCGTGTAAAACCTTTAAACAATGTGAGGATTTTTTGTAGTCTTAAAAGTCCATATACATTATGTTGTATTAAATCTTAATAGTAAAAAAATGTTACATAATTAATATATTATTGTTTGGAAGAATTTGTTATATTAAGTTTTAAGTATCTATGTAATTTGTAATTGCATATCTCTCCCTTCCAAAAACAATTTATTCTTTGTAATATATTTATCAAAGTTAATTTATGATGTTTTCGGAGATGCTTCTCCTTTATTCATAAAATTTCAATGATGTTTCATGGCAATTTCATATGTAAAAGTTGAAATTTATTTTTTCCAAGGAAGGAGAAAAATGAAATTTGAGAAATAAAAGTTATTTTCAATAATAAAATAAAATTTATTTTCTGTATATGTATACTTTAGTCTATAAAGGATGTGAAAAGTGTAACATGATTATTATGTTATCGAAAGTGGGAGCAAAATGAAATTTGAGAGAAATAAACTACACAATTTTCTTATAGTAGATTTTTTCAAGTAAATATACTTTATAAATGTAGTTTATATAACTTTACACAATATAAATATTTTTCTGCAATCTTTAATTTCATATAATTATGTTTTATTAAATTTGCATCCATTAACTGATTTATTTTGCTGTACTTATTTACGAAATAATTACACTATAGAGGCGTATATCCTCTATAGTATGGACACTATAGAGGCGATAAAAATGTAAGATTGTTATACTATCAATTTGGAGTAATCTGATTGATAAAATTTTAAGTATCTGTAATATTTGTGATTGCATATTTCTTACTTCCAAAAATAATTCATTCTTTGTAATATGTTTATCAAAGTTAATGCCTGATGTTTTCGGAGATGATGCTCCATTATTAATAAAATTTTCAATTAAGTTTCATGGCAATTTTTTATACAAAAGCAGACATTTATTTTCTCCAAGGTGTGAGTAAAATAAAATTTGTGAAAAATAAAATGCACAATTTTCTTATAGCATATTTTTTCCATCAATTTCTTTACACAGTATAAATATTTTTCTTTAATCTTAAAAGTCCATATAGTTATGTTTTATTAAATTTGCAACTGTGTATTGATTTATTTGGCTGTATTTTTTTAACGAAATAAAATATAGTTTTTATTTTTTGTGTATGTATACATTAACATTATATAGGCGGTAAATGTGTTACATGATTATTATAGTCTCGACGGTATGAGTAAAATGAAATTTGAGATAAATAAACCGTGCAATTTTCCTACAGTATTTGTTATCAAACAAAAACTTTAAACAATGTAAAGATTTTTCTGCAGTCCTAAAAGTCCATATGTTGTGTTTATTAAATCTTCATAGTAAAAGAATGTTATATTATTTTTACATTATCGAGTTGATAGAATCTGTTATATCAAGTTTTAAGTATCTATATAATATGTAATGGCATATCTCTCGCTTCCAAAAACCATTTATTCTTTTTAATAAGTTTATCAAAGTTAATTTCTGTTTTTTTTCGGAGATGCTTCTTCGTTATTCATAAATTTTCAATGATGTTTCATGGCAATTTCATACGCAAAAGCAGAAATTTATTTTTTTACAAGCTGGGAGAAAAATGAAAATCTAGAAATAAAAGTTATTTTCAGTATTAAAATAAAATTTATTTTCTGTATATGTATGCTTTAATCTATAAAGGAGGTGGAAAGTGTTATGTGATTATTATATTACCGAAAGTGTAGGCAAAATGAAATTTGAGACAAATAAACTGCACAATTTTCTTATAGTATATTTTTTCAAGTAAATATACTTTATAAATATGGTTTATATAACTTTACACAATATAAATATTTTTCTGCAATCTTTAATTTCATATAATTATGTTTTATTAAATTTGCAACCATTAATTGATTTATTTTGCTGTACGTATTTACGAAATAAAATAATTTTTATTTTTTGTATATATTTACATGAACACTATAGAGACGATAAAAAATGTAAGATTGTTATATTATCGATTTGGAATAATAGATCAAATTTTAAGTATTTGTAATATTTGCGATTTCATGTCTCTTGCTTTCAAAAATAATTCATTCTTTGTAATATATTTATCAAAGTTAATTTCTGTTGTTTTTGGAGATACTTCTCCATTATTCGTAAAAATTTCAAGGATGATTGATTGCAATTTCTTATGGAAAAGCAGAAGTTTACTTTCTCCAAGATGTGAATAAAATAAAATTAGAGAAAAATAAAATGTGCAGTTTTCTTATAGCATATTTTTTCCAGTAAATTCTTTACACATTATAAATATTTTTCTTTAATCTTAAAAGTCCATATAGTTATGTTTTATTAAATTTGCAACAATTAATTGATTTATTTTGCTGCATTTATTTACGAAATGAAACTTAGTTTTTATTTTTTGTGTATGTATACATTGACATTAAAGATCCGGTAAATGTGTTACATAATTATTATATTCTTAAAGTATGAGCAAAATGAAATTTGAGAGAGATAAATAATGCAATTTTCCGATAATATTTTTTTTTCAATAAAAACTTTAAACAATGTAAAGATTTTTAAGCAGTCTTAAAAATCCATATATGTTATGTTTTATTAAAAATTAATAGTAAAAGAATGTTATCTGATTATTATATTATTGAGTTGATAGAATCTGTTATATCAAATTTTAAGTATTTATATAATTTTAATTGCATATCTCACGCTTCAAAAAACAATTTATTCTTTGTAATAAGTTTATCAATGTTAATTTCTGTTGTTTTCGGAGTACTTTCTCCATTCTTAATAAAATTTCAACAATGTTTCATGGCAATTTTATATGCAAAAGCAGAAATTTATTTTTCCAAGGTGTGAGCAAAATTAAATTTGTGAAAATAATAATAATAATAATAATAACTGTGCAATTTTCTTACAGTATATTTTTTCAGTAAAATCTTTGCATATTATACAGATCTGTTAAAAAGTCCCCATATTTATATTTTATTAAATTTCTAACTATTATTTTTTTACTTTGACGTAGTTATTTACGAAATGAAACATAGTTTTTTTCAATATGTATGAATTAACACTATAGAGCCGGTAGGAGTGTTATATGATTATTATATTCTCGAAGGTGTGAGCAAAATGAAATTTGGGAGAAATAAACTGTGCAATTTTCCTGGAGTATATTTCTTTTGAGTAAAATCTTTAATCAATGCAAAGATTTTTTTTGCAATCTTAAAAGTCCATAGAGTTATGTTTTATTAAATATTAACCGTAAAAGAATTTTATATTATTCTTATATTATCGAATTGATAGAATCTGTTATATCAAATTTTAAGTATATATATTTTTATGATTGCATATCTCTCGCTTCCAAAAACAATTTATTCTTTGTAATATGGTTATCAAAGTTAATTTCTGCTGTGTTTGGAGATGCTTCATCATTAATAATAAAATTTTCAACGATATTTCATGGCAATTTCATAAGCAATAGCAGATATTTATTTTCTACAAGGTGTGAGCAAAATGAAATTTGAGAAATAAAATTTATTTTCGGTAATAAAATAAAATTTATTTCCTGTATATGCATACATTAACACCATAGAGGCGGTAAAAAATGTTATATTATATTAACGAAGATATAAGCAAAATGAAATTTGAGAGAAATAAACTGCGTAATTTTCCTATAGCATAATTTTTCCAGTAAAATCTTTACTCAATATAAAAGTTTTGCTTCAATCTTAAAAGTCTATATATTTATGTTTTATTAAATTTGTCAATATCAATCGATTAATTTTGCTGTATTTATTTACGATATAAAATATAGTTTTTATTTTCTGTAAATGTATATATTAACATTATAAAAACGGTAAAAAGGTTTTCAAATATAGAAGGTTATTTTTTTATTATTATTCGAAAACTTCGAGTTCATACTAGAAAATCTTTACATCATTTTTTCTTTAATTTATTCTTGAAATTTCTATCTATGTTATAAAGAACAAATATATCCATACATAACACTGACGTCATTTTGTGAATGGCAACATACGCCAATGAAATTTCGGTTTCCGAGTTATTTTCTATTGCAATTTCTTTCAATTTCTAAGAATCACATTGTTTTCATTTTTGCACTGTCGTCTGTTTTAATAAGCATTCTTTTCTCTTAATTTATGATTCCGTACTGTTTTCAAAATAAATTTCAATCATGATATTTTAAGAATAGCATACTAAGTGAGAATAATCCGTATGCATTTGTAACAATACAAATAGTTTAGCATTTATGCCTGGCTAATTTTCTATAACGAAATAAAAAATTAATCAACAATTAAAAGAATATAATAGGTTAAAAACATAATCTTAACATATATTTAATTGATTAAATTTACCTTTTACGCTGGTGTATTTTGAAATATATGTTGTTTGAAACAAAATTGGATTTAAAACTGTATCTCAGTGTATTGAAAGTTTGTGATTTCCGATGTAGCATTCAAGAATGAATAGTTTTAGAATGTATTTCTATCCTGCTGTCATATTAAAAAAGATCTATCTGTTTAAAGCAATAAGGTAAGCTGTGGTAAATGGACACACAAGGTAACTGGGCCATTGTCTATTATATATATATATATATACCGGGTATCCCAAAATGACTGATGGATTTTAAAATTGAATAACTTGCAAACGGTGACAGCTATTTAAAAAAAAAAATGCAGGAGGGTTATGTATAATGTCAGGAGTTTTTTTTTACCGTAATTTTTTATTTTAGTTCGCATCTCAAACAATAGGTGGCGCTGACGGCGATTGAAGGTCAGATCGACGTTTCACTCAGCACTGATCACCTGGCCTTCAATCGCCGTCAGCGCCACCTATTGTTTGAGATGCGAACTAAAATAAATAATTACGGAAAAAAAACTTCTGACATTACACATAACCCTTCTGCAAAAATTTTTTAAATAGCTGTCACCGTTTGCAAGTTATTAAATTTTAAAATCCATCTGTCATTTTGGGGACACCCGGTATATTGATTTCCACATTTTCTATACCTCTCTGCTGCTTTAACACTAGAACCGCGGGACTTTCGGTATACCTAAAACCGCGGAGCGGGTCAATTTGACCCGAGATGGAAAACAATTTACAAATATGTCCAAATACTTAATTTGATTAATTAAAAGGTTATATTTTCTTAGAATAATCAACATTTCTTAGTATTTACATTATATTTTACGCATAAAGTCAGCAGAAATTCCCTACATTTCAGGAAATGTTATTATTCAAAATTATGTTTCATTACATATGAGGAAAAAATATTGAACTAATATTCAACATATATTTTAAACATAAATAAACTTGGACTTAATAAACATTAAAAATAGATTATCACATTCAAATAAATTTAGATATACAATCTAAGAATAATTATTAAAAATATATAAAAATGCAAGTGACCTTCTAATTTTACTGATTTATCTAATCCAATTTACTGTATGCATTGCTTGAAAAACATGGTTAAAATTTTTGCACATTTACCAGAAACGTGTGGGTAAATTATATTTTGTACAATTATCTTTAGTGTTATTTTCATTTTTTTAATTGTGATAAACTTTTTTATGCTTAGTTTGTGCTTTTAATCATTTTTAGTGTTTCCTCTCGCCCAAATGACAAGTTCAATTTTATTTATTTTTTTTTTTTTGGGGGGGGGGGGCGAAAAAAACTGTTTTTATGTGTCTTCAACTAAGTCTTGAATAAACTGACGTATACTAACAGATTTGCATATTACAGATTTGCATAAAACCCAAACGTTGATATCAACAAAATATAAAATATTATAAATTCCATTCACTGGACTCCTATAAGATGCAGGCTTCTGATAAGCAAACTTTCTGTCATTTGGGTAATCACACAACCACACTGAATTTAGTTGCGTTGTTGTAACCAAGTGTCTTTATTATTATTATTTTTTTAGCATTATCTAAAATTTCAACAGTTAGATGTAGACTGCGAAGCAATAAAACCTTTTTACCCTTTTCTTTCCGGTAAACAGTTATGCGGATGTCTCAATGTGTAAGAAAAATAGCCGCATGCAATTCCGATTTTGACATTTTTACAGAGACTTATATTTCTCGTCTTAGGCGTTCTAAGGCTCATTTTTTATCAACATCTACATACAACCAGAACGTAATATGATATTGAATTTATCTGACTTTGTTAGACATGTACTGAGTAAACATTCTCATAGATACTGAAAACAATACGTGCTCATCTAAGCTTATGTTAGGTCCTTTTATATAGTTAGTGTAGCAGTTTTCTTATCATCTCTTTTATTTCCAGGTGTGAATGTACAAGTTATTGCTTATTTATTTTTCAGATTTTCATGAGTATAAAGTTGAAATTTTGCCACCTTTTGTTCAAATTCTTAATTTTTCTTTTTCATATCCGATTTTTAATCTGACAAATATCACAAACTTTCGTTCGATATTGATAATTGTTCTCGTATATTCAAATGAAAAAGTTCAACTAAGTTAAGAGTATAGGCATAGTTGTCGACACTTTCAGTTTTATCATTAAAATTAAATTTTCTTCATTTACAGGTAGAAATTATCCTTAATCATTTACATTCTCAATCATTTTCAAATAATAGTTACCAACATTCCAAAGTTTCTTTGACGGTACTATTTAAACATCGAAAATCTTATATATACTCTTAATAAATGCATAATAAAAGCAACTTCAATGCCACTTCTAAATATTTCTTGTAATTTTCTACTTCAATCATCCGTTCATAATATCAAGAATATAAGATCTTGATTGAAAATTTTCATTATCCCCCCTTAAGACTCTTCCTATTAAAGGAATTAGGAGTGTAGCACATTTACTTTCTCATTAGTTCCGAAAAAACGCATCCTTATTTTGTCATATAAGCGTAAAATTTATTAGGGGTCAAACTGACCTGCTTCGCGGTTCTAGGTATAAGTGGTTATAACTGAAAAAATATTTATGTTATTCGCTATTAAATATAAAAACTTGTAGGTTACATTAAAATATTAAAAGTCAGAAAGGGAAAACTTTTTTCAATTAATATTTTTCGGGCGGCGAGAAATTAAACATCGATTTGGGTCAAATTGACCCGCTCCGCGGTTCAAGTGTTAAACAACGTGTGTTAACGCCGTCATAACAATATGTCTTTCTTATGATATATTACCTATAATTGAGACTTTAAAAAAACCCTTCAATTTGGTTGAAAATTTTCGGTTTTATTTTAAAATACCGTAATGGTTTTTATTAAACATTTTTTTAAATACTAGGCGTATAAATACATTATTAGGTATTTATGCATATTTATTTCGTGTTTTAAAAATAAGTCCGGTGACCCAGTTATACCATACATTTTTTAGGAATGGGGAGCTGGGACATTGGTCAGTTGTAATTGGACCATGTACGATCCAGTTACCCCAACAGCTATAAATACATTTTTCGAATTTTACTTACTGTGGGAAATTAAATTGTCCTTTTTTTTGCTTGAAGTAAAAGAAATTCTATAATATATTATTAAAATTACATACTATTTTTTAAAGCATGTCAGCTGGTTTTAAACCGAATTTCTTAGGCGAGATATTTAAACCTTGAAATTTTACGATACAGATTAAGAGAAGCACATAAGACAAAGTGGCATTAATACAAAACAATCGAAACCAATAAAAAAATCTGTTTAATATAAAAAATGTGATTGCATTCTCCACAGATTTTAGACTCATTGGATTATCATTGAAATAAATAAAAAGGGAAATGACTTATGAAAATGCTTACGTACCCGTTTTTTATAGATTTATCTTGTTTATATTTTCCCTCAATTATCCATGTAACGTTTATAATTTTTACCTATGCTAAAGTACATACTTACTCAATTCTTATGTTTTTGTATAAATAAAGCTAATAATTTCACGTTTGGTGTTTATGTATTTATCTTTTATTTTATTTTTTATTTTTTTTTTGGACACATTTTGCGAAAATGTTTCTCTTGTAATTTTCTACAGTTGATATATAATTTGCATGATCTGTCTTGTTTAATTTTTTTTAAGTTATTTAGTTTTTTTAAACAGGACCTGATACCCTATATTAAAAAAAACAAATACTGCATACTGCAATCTTCTTTCTTTTCTCAATCATTGAGAGTATATTGCCTTAGAAATTTATTTTAAAAGAAAAAAATTATTAAAATTAACATTATATCCTTTATTCTCTTTTAATCTCGACAAAATAATAATTCATAATCCGTCTTCCAAAGGTTCAAAGGAAACCATTTCAGAAATGTTTAACCTTTCTATGTTAAAAATACAATATTTGTTATACATACATATATATATATATATATAGAACATAGGAAGTGCTTAAACCTATGATAGCAGAGCACGACACATAGCGTGTTATTACCATTGTACTATTAAGTAAGAGTTTTCATCTACTGTAATACAAATGTTTACATCATCTGTTCTTCGCAATAAGTAACTTTTACACATTTATTTTATGAAATTTGTTTTAGAAAGTATTTCTGTAAAATCTGATATATTTATATGTAAAAAGAAATCTGTTGATGTAAAAAGTTACGATTTAGTATAAAAGTAGATATGTTATAAATAAAACGGTATTCTGTTGAAGATCTCGGTATCTTTTTTATTAAAAATATAAAAAATAAAAATAAAAATTTTTATATTGAAAATATAAAAAACTTTTATACAGATGGCGGTCTGATGATAGGATAGAGATAGAAATATAGTGTAATAATTACTGTATAATGTTATTCTTGTCGAGGATTAAGAGGATTTATAGACTTCAGGGATTATAATTACCTGCAAACTTTCATAAATTGCACAAACTCTTTTTAAAATGCACTTTCTAAAAATAAAAATTAATTCTTCAATTTCGTTTTTAAATGCATTGGTTGATCGTAATTGTAAACTTGAACAAAGCGACGTATTAAACTGAATAGATTTGCCGTTAAAAAATTTTCTCTTTAAATGTCTAATCCAGAGCACTATTACATTTACTTCCATGTACCGTAAGAATTATAGAGTTTTCCTTTTCAAACGAAGTGCGGTATTCGAAATGAATAGAACAGGGATAGCAAACCTTTTCGCATGCGCGTGCTACTTTTTACCTCAAAATATTCTTTACGTGATATTAATGTGCCAAGAGACAAAACAGTTAATTATTCAAAATGTCTTATTTTTTAAAATTAAAAGTAAGTGTAATATTTGGTGGTATGTTTTATAAAGAAAATAAAATTATTATTTCTGTTGCTTCATGTCAGATAATAAATAATTAATCAAATTGCGATTTATGATTGTAATTTTTGCCTTTAATGCCTTATAATGAATATTTCCTTTTCTTTTCAACATTCAAAAAGAAACTTTTTATTCCAATATTGAATATTGAACTATTACTATTAGAAATTCTCTTCAATTTGTTTGACAACAACTACCAACTGAGCAAGTTGAATTCAAACAAATCTAGCTAGTCAAAATTTATACATTTCGTTCAATTTCCATATTGTTTTATTCTAAATATTTTAATATCTTTTGATTTGATAAATTTAATCTATATTGTGCCAAAAATAATTCACGGCGTGCCACTTACGACACGCGGTTCGCCGACTTTGGTATAGAAAGACAATTAACAAAACCGTTCCAAGAAAATGGCTGCATGATTGCAGATCGATAGAAGTATGAAATTTTAAATAAATTGTATATTTTGAACTTTTATTATTTGTATTATTATTATCTGTAATTTTTAAAAATAAACAGAGATCATTTTAAAGCTCATAATGTGTCATTTGAAATTGCATCATTATGTCATATTGCATTTCACCTAATGGATTTATTTAAAATGTAAACATATACATTATTTCTGAAGTCAGCATCGCCTTTGTAAGCGCATGTAAAACTGACGGCAACGATATGAACTTATAAGAAGGAGGTATCACAGTATATTTTTAATTATATCAAAAGATATAGTATACTCACAGTTCACTAAAGCCTGTTGTTCGTTTAAAAACAAAATCCGTTTTTTAAAGCTTAATGAATGAATTATTTAATTTTTTAAAGATTTCCATGCAAAACATTCGTTTAAATATAAAAACATTTTTTATACATAAGAAGGGATAAGTATCCAGTAAATGTTTTAGAAGAAACATGCGAATCTCTCACCAAAGGGATATCCAATTTCTTTACATGGTACATATATGTAGCTACGCATACACGGTAAATATTATGCTATGAATATATTATAGAATTAAATTAAATTTAAAATAACAATACGCTTTGTTCTTTCAGATCTCCCGTTTTGAAATAAATCAGTCTGTGTTTCATGTTTATTCACGTTAATTTTGTTGTATAAACAGATATTTATCAATTATTCATGAAAAATTTAAAGACAAATAGAAAAGATTACCATTTTAGCATTTTTGTAACTTTTTCTTCATCATAAAAAATACATTTTCCCAACTTCTAGTATGAAAGCATAAGCTGTTTCATCACTATTTCATATCTCACAATAGAAAATTCTTTTCTCAGAGGATTAGGCAAAGCGAAATAAAACAAAATTAAACTGTATCTTTTTATAAAATCTTTATTCTTTACTGCGATATCTAAATATGAATTAAACAATTTTCGGAACGCTTTAGCAATTTACATTGTTATGATTCCATTTTCTTATTTTATCATGTATATGAATTATATTATCATCTTGTATTTATTTATAAAATAAAAGTATTTCCTTGCTTCTATTTTTGCGTACAGCTTCAGAAACATTTTCAGTCGTATATGAAATAATATCAGTGTGTTGTAACGTTTCTCCTATTTTATATTTTGCTGTTTTTTAGCGCTTTTTAAATATAGTGAAGCTAGAGATAACTTTAGTAAAATTTTATTTATTCACTTAATTCTTTTTGTGTAAATATTTTCTCTTATCTTTAACATTTAAGCTTTAAGGAAATTTTACTGCACCAAAATTCTCCTACAAATAAAAAAATAATTGTTTTGTTACAGTACATAGTATAATGAATCTTTAAGAGAAACAGAATTTTGATGATAAGATGTACATAAAAGACATATTTTTAAAAGTATGCTATTATTATATTAATATCCTTTGTATAAGAACATTTTCAAAATAAAATCTGCATTTTTTATACATATATTAGGATTAAAAAACCCAGAGAGTGTAAGAATATCTCTGAGTTATATTGGCGAAAAGAGGAGCACTGTGACGGTTTAATAAATTTATGAAGAATATGATATAGTGTGAAGTAGATGTATGTGTCTGCAGTGCAGAGTTTGTTCAGACAATGACCGTTAAAAAACTTGAGTCGTTCGTATTCATCGCAAGTAAATATCTTTCGCGCACAGTGTCCAAATAACACAATCTGTGTACATTCAGGAGATATTGTTTTCAAAAGTACGCGTCTAACAATGAGTAATCTACAACTGCAGCAATGAAGAACATCGCTAGTTAGTGCTATTTCAATATTTCTAGTTTTTCTGGCATTTTATTCGTTCAAGTTTAGCTCTAGATTTTTCTATTAGTTAATACATAAAAAATTAATTATTTTTATTCAATAAAATACTCCAATTCTTCAATAAAACATCTGCATACTTTGAAAATTATTTTTTTCCCTTTCTTTCTTTTTTTATTTCAAATATCTGTATTATAGTAGGTATTTTGGTTCCACATTAATTTAAATAAAATTACTACGATTTTTTTTAAAGCGGTTATAGTTTACTATAACTGCTATAAAAAGTCTACATTTTATATGCAAAAAATTTACTTTATTTGGGCAGAATGATGTCAATTTCGAGAGGGAAAATGTAGCTACAGAGTATGAGTTTTTATTGCGTTATAAAAATTTTACCCTCATGCAGTTTCTCTTGACTGAAATAAAAAAAATATATTTGAAAATGAAAATAAAAGCAGATTTGTATGAAAGAAAATTATGAGAAGTATTTGTATGGTAAATTATAAGAGAAAAAGCGTGATCTGATAAAATTGTAAAAATAACCCAGTATTTTTCTGGAATTCTAAAACATTATGCATAGTATATTCCGTGTCCAAAAGTTATAGATTTGTACATGTATATATATAGATCTATGTAGAATGTACCGCTTCTAGACACAAACATACATATGTAGAATCTTGGTTGAGTCGAATTCTAAAACATATGCATAGTATGTTCCGTGTAAAGTGGTCAAAAGTTATAGATTTGTACATATACATATATATGTGACATTTTGAAGTTAGGGGGGCAGAAACATCATCGTCAGGTTTCCCTTACTGCGCACAGAAGTCAGGGCCAGAGAGAAAAAAAAAATAAATAAATGTAGAAGGTCAAAATAAACACTCCTTGGCTGCTGCAAGTTCATTTTATTAAATTGTAGTATAATAGAGGGGAAAGCTCCTGTTGCAGACGATATTTTACCGAAACATCCAAAAAATATTCCATGTTTTACTACATCAAGTCGTACTCATGCAAGAGCGCACCCAAGAACCCTTCTTCTTATCATCCTTTTACCACATCTCGAGCTTCCTCTTTTAAATCTATTAAGAAAATTCTAGAACTTTCTCTAACCTTAAACCATCATTCTTTTATGTAAACAGAATTCTTGTCCAGCTACGAGACTATTTTCCACAGACGATAATTTTATTTAAAAAAAATTTATTTAACCAATTTATAATCGACTCAGAATTTCGTAGGCAGACTATTTTTTATAGATGATTAATTTTAAAAGAAAAAGAAAAGAAATGAATTTATTGATATGCACACTATCAAAGGTTGACGGAGGGAAAATAAATAAATAGATAAAAAAAATAATGATATTTTTTGAAAGGTATGGTTTTGGAATAAATTTAATAAGACTTTCTTAAAAAGGGTTGATAAAAACATAGAAGAAATGAGTTTTATTTGGAATATTAAGAAATAAAGTTTAATTAAGAATATTTTAAATTTAGAGCCATCTTTTTAAATTTACGCATACTGGAATAATGTTTTTAAAGGCAAATTAAGAATTTATATTGTCTGCATAAAGATTAACAGATTAGATCTAGAAACAAGATTTTAATTTAATAATTTGAAGTAAGTACGGAATATTATTATAAGAAAATTAAGATAGTATAAAGGTTAGTTTTGGCGAAAAAAATTTAAAATTTTTAATATATACATCTATATAGAATATACTTTTTTTAGACACAAACATGCATATGTAGTTCTTGGTTGAGTTATTACTTACCCATCATACGTAGTATAGGGTAAGTCTTGCAATCGTTTTGAAAATCGAAAAATTTTTTTTGACGGATTTACATGTTTTAGATAGTGGAGATTCCGAAAAACATATTTTTAGAAAAAAAATTTTGCCGTCCGTCTGTCTGTCTGTCAGTTTGTCTGTCTGTAAACGCTCTACCTCCCGAACAAATTGAGATAGAGACTTGAAATTTTGTATGTAATTAGTATGTAAGAATGGGATGAACCCTATTTAATATCAGCAACCTCGATTATCCGAAACTATTTTTTTCGGACTCTCGAAAAATTCGTTCTGATGAAAGGTATATAAAAATTTTCGAATTTTTTTGTTCTAAGGAATGGACATAAAAGGCAATAAATAACACACATTTTGCATATAGAACGAAGTCGATTGAATTATCAGTTGCCGAGATATTTGTAATCTTGTTTTCCACATTCTTCGATTTTTCATGACCCTGTATTTCATTCAAATTTCAATTCAGAAGTATATTTTAATTGGAAATGAGGCGCTTAATCCGACGCAGTTAATTGTTAGTTAATAGAATTATTATTTTTGGAGTTATAAGGATGTTTCTTTTACGCAGTTCGGTACTACTTGAGTAGTTTGGCGTTTTATATAATTTGTCGAAATTGGTACATCAGCAGTTCTTTAATATAACATTACTATGTATATTAACAATATTTAAATTTTGTTTATGAATTGCAATGCATTGTATAAATAGTTTCACATGTTTTATTTTCATATACATATCCATGATGGGTAAGTATTACGGTGGCCCCCAACGACTAGTTTTTTTAACGAAATTGTCGATAAATGGGACAATATCTGAAAACCACATTGTATAAAAAATATATGAATGTTAATAATCCATTTGTATCACGAATTTTTATTGAATTGGGGAATATTGAAAAGAACTAGCTTCATATTTTGTCATTTATCATTTTAAAATGCTCTGTGAACATAAAATAGTGATTTTATGATATAATACTGAAAGAATTGGTGCCAGTTTATAACTTTAATATGAACAATAATGCATCGCAGAATAAGAAGTAATATATTTCTTAACTTGTTTGTAAGGCTGTATAGTACTGCCTATTTTATGGAGTATTATTCTTAAATTTACGGCTATATACTGGCATCCTAGTTACCAGTATTAAACCGTAATATCAATATTATTTCACTATACATTTTAAAATGAGAAATGTCTAAATGTGGATTTAGTTATTTAATAATCCCCGATTCAATAACAAACTGTGTTACAAATGAATGATGTATGTTTAGTCATACGTCTATCTGAATGGTCTCACTCCATATGTTATGCCAAGGGGTGGGATTCAGCCAGTTCAGTAAAAACGGTTGCTTATTTATCTTGAATTTGGCGAACCGGTTATTAATGAAACTCGTACTTTCATTAATTTGCGTTCTGAAATTTTTACCTGCACAACAATGTTTTCTAAACACAGCATTGTGATGCATTCTGATTTCTGATATGCACAATTCCCATTCAATTATTTTTACAAAGAATACTTTGCTGACATAAGCTATATTTTGAGTTCTTCCTAAAGTTAGTTTTTTTAATATTCAGCTGTTTATAACTTATGATGTAATTCTTAAATCTAAAAATTTCTGATTTTTTTGTGTTATCTGTATTCTATTGTACTATTCTGATGCATCTTTCGATCGAAATCTTGATCAGGGTTTCACGTTTGCGGCATATTTATAAAATAAATTAAAGCATTTTATAGGAAAACGTGTTTCAGTTTTTTTACATATATATATATTTATAAAGATCAAAGAATTTAACCATGTCCTTACAATATTGGAATGTGTTTCATAATCCGTGTTAGATGCTTCATTTTTCCTTTTCTATTTATTTATAAAAAATTGTCCAGACAGAGAACCATTTGTTGAATTATTTAAACTACACAACTAGTTGGGCTGTCAAGGTAAATTATTTTATATGTTTAAAATATTATTAGGATCACAAATATTTGATGTTCATTTTTTCCGCATACATATTCTTTATTCATGTCTGTCAAATTTCATACCATTTTCATATTCATACCATTTTCATATTCATACCATTTTCATTTCTCTATTCAAAATCTGAAATTGTGCTATTAAATGCAGCACTACACCTGGATCAATGACAGTCTTGGTAAATTTGTGTTCCACTCCAGAACACGAGTAATCTTTATCCATGCATGCCACGTATGTAACTAAATGAAAATAGTAATGACCTCTCGAAGGAAAAAATTACTTTCAGTAGTTTAAGGTAAATTTAGTAAATTTAGCAAAGCTATTTAAATAATGTTAAACATAAAAAAGTTTCATTATCATTCTGTTCCACACTAATGACATGTTATTTTTATTTCTAGTGATGTAGTTCAAAATTATACATAAAATAGATGTTCGTTCACTCTTTTTAGAGTAAAAGTTTGATTCATATCTTAGGGGTTTTTAATGTTGTAGTTTTCAGGATATTCTTACTAGTTTTCATTTTTATTTTTATTGTACAAAGCGTTTGAATAATGCATAAAAATAAATGTATTTGCTTCGTCTTATCAGATTTTATGTCGAAAATTTTTATTTTTATTTTTGAATCATTTTACCGATGAAATTTAAATGAATCTGAATTTTTTTAATTTTGTAATTCACAATATACATTATTTTGCGTACATTGAATTGCTTACTCAGAAATTAAACACTCAGCCCTTTATTCTAGAAATTTCAGTTTAATTTAGATAGGATGAGGGTGAACTATGAATGATTATTCCGTCTTCAGTTGTATTTTTATCCATACATTTTAAAAAGTGTAAATATACAGGACTATTTTTTTAAAGCGACAGGAATGTGTATAGTTATTAAAAATTTATCTGTACACTGCTAAAAAATATATAAATCTACAAACCTAGATTTTGTAAAACTTATATATAATCTGTACATTTACTAAAATTTGATCGAGAAAGTTTCAAGTTTTTATTGTTGATGTCATTATTGCAATTATGTATTCAAGCTCTTCTCACATGTCATAGAATTTCTTAAAAATTTTATAAATAGGTTATTTATTTATTTTTTTTTTAATTTTTTTTAACAGTGTGAAATCAAAGCTAATGTTCTTTATCATTTTGACCATAATGTGTTTATACTCGTCTATTATTATGAAATTAAAATATTTTTTCCAGTAAATTCATGGATAGTTTGTACAGTCTTCAATTTAAAAAAAAATCTATCTATCTATCTTTCTACATATCCAAAAACTTAAAACCTCACATTTATAAGTTACAACTTTTTAGGATTTTTACAGCATTCTAACTACAATTTTGTTTAATAAATTATGTATATTATCTTGTATAAAATTGAATTCTGTTACATAACATCACAAACACAGTACAAAACCGCTTTTAGGGGTTTGTTATAATACCGGATAAATATCTTATGAGTATAAATATCCCATTGATTAATTGAAATATTTAAAATAAAGAAATATTTTATTTTATGCTGTTAGTACTTAAAACACATAGAACATAAAATGATTGTTCTTACAAGGAAACATAGTTGTTAGTTTGGCCTTAATTTTTATTAAGATATGGTGAGATCATATCAAAAGTTCCGAAAGGTATTATTTTACTTTATTTTATTACGAAATGATTATTCTTAGATAAAGTTAAAATTGTTATCCGGAATGTCTGTTGTGAATGGAAAATGCTTGTCATTAGATACAGCTAAATTTTCTATGCGTAATATGGTATGAATGCGGAATGTGGAATATGGTATGAATGGTGATCGATTGAGGTAATGGTAATAATGTTACTACTAGTCAATAGTCTTTGGGGGTAATTTTCATAATGAAGTAGAAATACATTTCAAAATAACAATTCCGAAATTTGTGTAGAAATAATAATATTTCTCCTAGACGCTTGTCCAACCAGTATTAAAGAGGTTCTGGTCACAAAAGCTGGTAGACGGGAGATGGTGGTTTCGAACCCAATTGTGCCCGTCGACATGATATTTCGAGGTTTTCGGTGATTTTCTTTGAACTTTTGATATTATTTTATAAATTCGTGTTAGGTACCCTTAGAAAAACCCCATAGAGGACATCCTCCTCGGTTCTATATACTTCGTGCAGATAATTGACCATAATACATAAAATGCACACATATACATTCCTAACCAATTTGAGCTCTGATTGTACCGATTTTTCACAATTTTCTCAAACATCTTGCATTAAATTTTTGTTATAAATCTTACTTAAAACTTTAATTTATGATTTTATACTTGTTTCTAAGTTTAATTTTTTTAAACCATGCATTTGCAGTAAAAGTTATTTCAATGTAAAAAAAGTAAAAAAGAAAACAAATCTGAAAATATATAAAAAAAAGAAAGAATTTTTGCGTGATTTTGAAGATGAAAAATAACTTTAGAAAGCACTAAGGCAGTTTTAGAAGATTTTTTGTTTATGTTTACACCGAAAATAAAAGGGAATGTAGCAGCTGTTAACTTCGAAGCATTTAGCATAAAACAAGGATCATTGATCTTCATAGAGTTTTTAAAAAGAATTTTTCCCATCTTTGAAAGAAAATGTATTTGTTTTAAAGTTGTATTTATAAACATATATTCTTCGCTTCATTTATACAAACTGTATAAGACAGAGACAGATTTTGCTATGTTTGAAAAAAAGAAAAATCCCTTTTTTGTTATAATTCAAAAATTTTTATTTATATACTATTATCCTTTAAATTGTGTATGATTTTAAAATTTCAAAATTTTGTATATATGTGTCATCCTATTAATAGGTGCAAAATTGTATGCAAGAAATCTATTTTTGAAAATTATATAAAAAGTCATAAAAACTGCATGGTTGTTTTCGTTCACCCTTAATGAATAACATTATATTAATGGTCAAGTTTTTAGCTCACAGGCTATCAAAGCCTAAGCGATAATGTGTCCACAGATTCTGTATGTACGTATGTATGCATGTATGTAAGTACGTAACGCGATAACCCTTAACAAAAATATCCGATTTACTACATATTTTGGATATAAGTTTATTTTCATAAGGTACTTTCCTGGTTAGTTTTGCGGGTTCATTGGTTAAGTATAAAGAGTAA
This sequence comes from Maratus speculifer, assembly GCA_964019185.1. Taxonomy (NCBI): domain Eukaryota; kingdom Metazoa; phylum Arthropoda; class Arachnida; order Araneae; family Salticidae; genus Maratus; species Maratus speculifer. The sequence continues at coordinate 288,913,191 of OZ025289.1, forward strand.
AACTGGGTGTTAATCCCTCTTGAATTAGGTAAATGATTTTTTCACGCAAAAAGGGCCGCTTTGATTAAAATTTTGATATGGATTTATTCTGATAATGCGATTCCATGATTTGTTTTGAAGGTTTATATGTTAAGTACAAAGAAGATAAACGATGATTAATCCCCCCTTAATTTAAATGGGTTTTTCCTGAAGAAAAGTCCAAATTGTTTAAAATTTTGTATATAGATTTATTCTTATAAGAAGTTTTGGAGGTTCATTGGTTAAGAATACAGGGAGGAAATGTGGGAGATAATCTCCCTTAATTTAGATAAAATGGCTTTTCATTCAGAAGTATCTTATTTCTTTTAAATTTTGTATGTGGGTTCATTCTGCTAAATAGATTTCCTAATTAGTTTTGGGGTTAATTCTTTAGTATATAAGAAGGACAATGAGTGCAATCGCCTTTGATTTAAATAAATGAATTTTTCATGAATAAATATCCAATTTGCTTCAAATTTCGTATACAGGTTTAAGATAAAGTGCTTCTCTGATTAGATTTGGAGGTTGACTTCTTAGGTATAAAGGGGGGCATTAGGGGCGCTAATGACCCCTTAATTTAGTTTTGAGGGGCATTATTCTCTGAAAAAATATGACTGTAATATACAATTAGTGTAAATAGCGTGTGAGATCAATGCCATGAGTTTAACTGGGTAATATTATTTTTATTTATTTTATTTTTTACAATATTTGTTTTATTTTTTTTAATTTCGATATGGCCTTGGATCATATGGTATTAATGATGATTTTTTTTCAATTTTTCGTAAATTATTTATTTATATATTTATTTATTTTGATATGGTTGGGGATGTTATAGAAAATGGCATTTTACATTTTACAATTTAAATGATACATAATTGAGTAATTATTGGTCGTAGTTGGTACATTTTTTTCTGTAATTAAACTCATAAAGCTCATTCACATGGACAAGGTAATGTTGACCTAAATGGTTTTTAGAATTTTTGAATTAATGTAATAGAATATTTTGAAAAACAAGGTTCACCAGAATTTCATTTTTTTAACTGTCCCTTTGTATTCAAGATCTTCTTATACTGCACACAATGTTTCATATAGTATCGATAAATTAGATGTTATCATGAAAAATAAATATCCGAGTTTTCAGCTTCCTAAAATAACGCAATTTTTTATAAAGTACAACGTAAAAGCTTTCTAGAATATGTATTTGAAATACCAACTAGCTTTCTTTTTTCATTTATTATGGCCAATTAATATACACTGAAAGCTTGAAACTAATAAATTCGAATAAAAAAAAACCAATAATTTCAAACAGAATAAAGCATTATAAAAAAAAGGCTTTCATTTATTAATGTACAAAATGATGATTTGGTTTATACTGCTATCTATGGTACGTTAGTTACGGTACATATGTTGCATTAGCTATTGCGATATAGATGTTGGGTAAATCGTAAACAAACCGAAATAGTAGCACCACCTATGGCGCAATTTACACCAAAAGCTAATCAGCACCAGTTTATACTAGGGACTACCTGAATATAAATTTTTATTACATTCCATGCGTTAGTTCTTGCGCTCAAAATTTATGTCTCATACAGACAGAGAGACAGGCAGAGGTACAGACTCACAGACATATATTTTGTTAAAACAAATTGTTTGGAATCTCTGATCTCTAAAACGTGTATATCCGTCAAAAATCGGAATTCGGAAAATTTCCCGAATCCAATACTTTCTTCTTGTAAATATACAAGAAAGTGAAAAAGAATATATATATATATATATTGTAATTTGTAATTTATAAAAATAAATAAATAAATAAAAGAAAAAAATAATAAGTTTAAAAGTCTGTGAAATGAAAGTTATGATTTAGATGCAAGTACGTTCATTGAAAATACTTTCGATTAATATATTAATCTCGAATATTCAAAATATTTTGTCAGAAATATATTTAATAGTTCATTTAAAATTTAAATACACATACAAATGAAAATACTTCGAAATTTGATATATTTCGTAATATTTAACTTTTAGGGACCGTAAAATATACCATCATGTAAGACTAACCTATGTGAGAAATTATATATTTACATAAATGAGTTTTAAATGTCATGCACAAACAATATTATCTATGAACATTTTATGACTAATGAAATCAAAATTTAGACTAATGATTGTAACAAGTAATTTATTTCAGGCACCACAAATGTATTCACTGATGAGTAAATCTGATAGGAGTAGAAATAGTTTATATTCAGACTAGATGCGATGAAATGAGTTTGCGATATCAATTTACACCATCATTTATGTATAGTTTCTTAAAGTCTAGTATATTGCAGAGTAAAAACAATTCATTTTAATCTAAACAAGAAATAAGTAGAAATATTCCCCTTAAACATAATAATGATAAAATAGGCATAATGCTGTAGAAATGCTTGTTGGAAATAAAATAGTACGTAAGGCAAAATGCTACTGTATACTGTGCTCAGAAGCATTTAAACTTAATGATAATTCAATAGATTTTGTTAATTAGATTTTTAAAAATGTGAATCAACAGAACTTTATAAATATTTTTGTAGATGGTATATATATTTAGAGTATTTTAAATACCGAAAATGTGAACACATCATGAGAATATATCTCATGAAAAATAACCCTTTGAAAATGATGCGGCCAAACTAAATATAGGTGATATTACATTTTTAAAAAAGCGCTATAGAAATGCATACTACGAGTACCATGTAAAACTTTATCGCTACTTATAATGTTTTCAAAGGACTCGGAGTGAGATATAGTATATGAAAACTGCTTGATGACTTGTAAGCTTATATAATTGTTGGGATTTTTGCTAGACACGCACACGACTACTGCCGGGTTGAAGATACTTTTTTCAATCGCACTTTAAAAATTTAAACTACCAAAGTGCACATGTCATAATTCAACAAATTAAAATCCAAAGAAAAGGGTCATCATTCTAGTAGTTGTTTTAAATAGATAACAAATTAAAATACTCTTGTTTTTGGAACGAAATCCGACAAAAAATAACGTACCATATATCATTTTTTTAAATAGGATATTAGGTTTCTACTTACTCTTGTTTTTGGTACGAAATCTGACAAAAAATAATGTATCATATATTATTTTTTTTAATAGGATATTAGATTTCTATTCACTCTTGTTTTTAGAAAGAAATCTGACAAAAAATAATGTACCATATATTATTTTTTTAAATAGGATATTAGAGTTCTATTCACTCTTGTTTTTGGAACGAAATCTGAAAAAAAAATAATGTACCATATATTATTTTTTAAATAGGATATTAGATTTCTATTCAAGCTCTTTATTACGATACCAAATGATAATAAAATATCGAAAGCAGTTTTCAAAAACAAATTTCATTCAGTTTGTTGTATAAATGAACTTGTTGATATATATCATATCTTTTCATATAATGAATATTAAATTTTAATTTACGGAATAATCACGAAAACCATGCATTCAAAATTTCATTTCGAATATGATTTTTTTCTAACGTGAAAATACTTGAGAAACAGTGAAAATACACATAGGAGATTAAAATACGAATATATTATGTAACTAAAAAGTAACTATTGAACATTCCCAGAATCCGCAAAATAAAATATATTTTAATGTTATTCTTTACTATTTCATGGCAAATGTTTGCACGAATAGCAACATGCACTTTGCAAATACTTAAATAATTTAAATATTCGTTCATCTTCTATCCTTCGAGAAAACAAAATCAAACTTATTCGTGTTGCAAATTTTGAGTAATTCATCATGTTTTATTCAAACGTCTAGATCAAAACTCTTATGATTTATTTCAGATTTCGAAAACCTATTTCAACTTATTTCTTATTCGTTTCATTTTAAATACAAATATATATGCGATTCTGTAGCAACAAGAAATATACTGGGATAATTTTATTTATGTAATTTGGCATGTATTTTTTCGTATGCCTGTTTTTATTTTATTTTATTTTATTTTATTTTTTGAAAATCTGAAATTAGGAATATTTTCATAAATAATGATTATTTTATTTTCTAAATAAGTGTGTTCTTATTTTGTCTAATGTAGTTTTGTGAATTCTAATACAATTGATAAAAATGGTTATTTTCTATCTGCTACATTTAAACGGGGTTAATCAATCTCTTGAATATATATGTATGTGTGTGTGTGTGTGTATTATAATTCATTAAAAAGTAAAGTAAAATACTTAGCGCATGAAAGCTTGGTTCATAAATAATTTATGCCAAAGATAAATAAAACTCTCTTTCAAAAAATTTTACTTTCCTTAAAATCAGCAACATAAAATCAGAAACTTTGAATAAGCAGTTACAGTTCATTTGTTTAATATAATGTAGGATTATTATACTTCAATATGTTCGTATTTTGTCCGTCTAACTGTTTCCAAATGATTTATAACTTCATTCCACACATTGAAATTCATTACATTGTACAAAAACAAATAGTAAAAATTTGGAATGGATTATCTTGACTTTTTTATACTTATTTCAAAATTTTGCAAAATAGTGCCGTAGTTAAAATTTGGACAATTTTCTTTTTTAAATTTACTTTAACAAAAGTTTGGATAAAATTGATATTTTATATCAAAATTGCACCATAAGTACTTGTAATCATACGTAAATTACTTGCTTATAATGATATTGAATGATATCTCCATAATTATTTTTCAGTAAAGCATATTTATTCAAATAGGAATAATTATCTTAAATATATTTAGAATAATAGAGGAATAAAAATTTTTGACCCTAACATAAAAATGAAGAAAGGTTAAGCATGTATATGTTTACATGGAATCGAAATTACCTCAAAGCTGAAACTGAAGTCATTCTGTTTTTCTTTTTTCAACCAGTACCTGAAAACTTTCTTCAGAGAAGTAACAGGCTACATGAAACTTACAGGAAACCACATCAATGTACTAATTTCTGAGAATGCAATTGCACTGGAGTATATTGAGTTGGATTCGATTCCACACATATACATCTATTATGTATCTTGACATTCTATGTAATAAAAAAAGAGGGTTCATCCGTCCATAACTTACTGAGCGAAACTGCATTTTTCGTGATGTTTCCTTATGAAAGAATGTGGCAATGATTTTCTTTCAGCAATATCTGCTAGTAATAACTGCCGCAATGGTTGCAATTTTTGAAGACAGAAGTCCAAATACTGGGAACATTGTCTAGTGCATGTCCTTGCTTCAAGAACACTCAGGGATCTTCCATATGTACATGCGCTCTTAATTCACTTAAATAACTAAGCTGTCATAATTTAATGACACTTTCTTCAGTATACTTGAGGCTTTCTAGGATTCATTTTTCTGAGGATTTACATATGGTTTGCGTACAATAGCACGTTTTTATATGCATCTGTCAAACTTCAGTATCCCATAATTTTAAATGAGTACTTTTCTGATATTTATTTCTTTTAGCGTGGAAAAGTTACGTAATGTATGTAAAGTTTCATAATCAACGATCATGTAGTGCGTGGTTGGAAAATTATAGTACTCTCCCAGAAATAAACAAATCACATATAATAAAAAATACTATAACTGAACTGATTTTAATAATTATGTTTCATAAATTGCATTTAAAGTCTCTCAAAATAAATAAATAAATAAATTGACCAGTGATTTTTTTTGTGAGAACCGCAATTGTTCTTTTCAGGTGAATTTTTAAAATTGTAAAGAACTTTTGATGTATCCAGTCTATTTCTTTCCCATTATAATAACTTTTTCACTCCTGTCTGCAACAAACTAAAAAAATAAAAATCACGCACACTTTTCTCCAGTATGGACATTTATTGACTATAAAATGAAATATAAATATATGAAAGAATTCCAAACATAAGGGCTCTTTATTTGATAAATAAAAGTATTAATTAATTTTTATTCTTTGCTTTATCCTCATTGTCATTTAAAGCTCAAAAAAATATTTTTTCAGTATTAGCACAATATTGACTAACAAATTTTATATTAAAATTATTATTTTTTTACATAGTTTAATGAAAAAGTGTTTGTTTTTGCTACTGCAATAGTTCAAGTCAACTGAAATAAATGACTTGATGTCGACAGATACGGCAATTGCCTTTAAAAAATTGTAGACTTAAGTAAATAAAATTCAAATAGATTATTAATGATTAAAATGATTAAAATTATAAGCAATAATATTCACTGAAAAAAGAGTTATTTTTCGAAAAGAATGTAAGACTTCTATTGCATTATTCTTTATGTTTTTACTAAAATATTTCCAATCATTTTCATCATTGAATTAGGCTAATTCATAATATAATTGGTAATAACTTTTTGTTTCATAATGTCTTGTTGCCAGGAATTCTACTTTAAAATAAATAGTATTTACTTAAATTAAAATTCTCCTCAATCACTTTACAGGACTTGAAATACTTTGGATGAAAGCCAAGATTATGTATTTTTGCTAGCGAATTTTCTAGTATTCTTAAAGACAATGTACTTTATATCAAAGTTTACTATAGTTTCAGGTGAATATTGATAAGTTCTTCTGTTTTCTGATTATCTTTAATCTAGTGATACAATCTTTGATTAGAATTCTTCTGTTATCATGAAAGAAATTCTAATACTTCTTAATAAGATCAACAAAAGCAGCTTAAAAGATTCGTCTCGTTGTAACGAGAAATAATAAAATGTTTTATCTTATTTCTATCCTCAATATACATAAGCATTTTGAATTGTTTCTTAACAATTCACAATTAAAAGAATTAACATCTCAGATCAATTTTGTCATGCCGATTTAAAGGTAAAAAATGGATTTATAGTCAAAATGAATTCTGGATTTGATTACAAGAAAATTTCACAGCATTCCTTTAAAGATTCGTTTCATTAAAAATAAGGCTGTTAACTCAAGAAAAAATATATATATAAAGAGAGAGAGAGAGAGAAAGATTTATTGTATGAAACGGAAAACCTAAATAATGAAATAGTTATTACAATTTTATTGCATTTTCCTCATTTGTACTTTAAGGGGACAAAAGATTCCCAAAGCTTTAAAATTACAAAAAAATTTTTTTAGTTGTTAAACTCTTAAAACTTTTTGATCTAATTATTTCCTAGAAATTCCCATTTCAACAGAAGATTTATATCCTTTTTCAGTTGTAACCTTAATAGCTGAAGCAGCATTTCTGAAACTTTAAAAGAATTTTTTCCAAAGAACGTTTTCGGATATAACGCGCGCAATATCTCAAAAATTTCTGAGTTTTTTTTATAAATTTTCAAAGCATGTGTTCCATGTTAGCCTGTCTACAATGAAACTAAAATTTCCTATTTATTGTTCAAAAAATATTTTTAGGTGATTACATTGTTAAAAATTACTAATTGTATTTGCATTAACTAAATACAACTTTATATTATAAATATATAAATGCAATAGTTATAAACTTATTTATTTTCAGAATAATTATTACTACCACAAATATAAGTGGTTACCAAAATCTTTATTCTGGTTACAAAATTTGTTTTTCTAATCCTGTGCGTAATATGTTATGCCAATTTTCTGCTCGTCCAATTTCTGACAATTTGGAAACGCATGTAAATGTTAATTCTGCAACTTACAATTTTTCAATTGTGTGAAATGACAGAACATACTTTTATTTTCCCCACCAATTAAAATTGTGCTAAAAATAAAACACAATTTAAATTTTTAAATGTTAAAAATGGAATTTTTTTTCATTTTTACCAATTTTAAGAGTCCCGAGAGCCCTTAAATTACAAAAAGGTACCAAAAGAAATTTATATTTGATTATGTAATATAGTTGCTGAAAAAAATAAGATATTTTGTTGAATCATATATGTAAAACCATTATAAACCAACACAAACCATAATGAATAATTTTGAATGTACAAAATACAAATGAATTTTTATGCAAATTAAAAAGGATGCATTAACCTTTATAAAATTATTTTAAACAAGCCATTATAACAAGTGGAAAATTTGAATGTTTATTTCCGGAACACAAAATCGTTAAAATATTTGCAGAAAACAAAATCAGTTTTTTGACATCACTCGCCCGATTTTTATTATGCAGGTTAAAAAGGTATTATAAGTTTATTATGCAGGTTTTATTGTTATGCAAATTTTGAAAAATTATAAAAATTTCCTGCCCAAATATATTATTATGTTACCTGGTAGATAAAACGAATATAAAATGAAATTATTTAAACTTGCGTAACTGCATCCGCAAAATTCAAAGTAGAGTATCTTACACAATCACAACCTCTGGTGGCCTTAACCCCTTCGCGACAGGTGACTTTTACGAAATTTTTAACGTGTTTCCATCAGTTTTTAGATACAAAAATGTGTGCCTTTCTAAATAGAGAAAATGTTCCGATTAAATAAGGCAAATTTTACAGTAAAATTTTACTGGTGGGAATAATGAAGAATTCTTAAGCCTTTTTGTGTTTCTCGTACGGTTTGCTCGTCCCCACGGGGTTATGTACACCCGGTGCGGGATTAAAAACAAGCTCTGAAGAATGACTTAATGTTTAAATCATTTTTCCCTTCATTAGAACAAAAATTATGTTTTCTTTTTATTATACACGCAATAGCTGAAACAGTGTTTTCTAAACTTAATTTTTTTTTTTTTTTTTTTTTTTTTTTTTTACCATATTAAGCTTTTGGACATAACGCATTTTGAACAAAATGCGTTTGAGTAATTCATAAATAATTGATTCTGTGTGGAACATTCTTTTCCTCTTAAGTTAACAAATCACTTCTATTTTTTACCAAAAGTGCCATAAATGTGACATTGTCTGTTAATTGTCTTAAAATAAAACGCAGTTTTTGAACTTATTTCTATTTTAGTTGAAAGAAATATGAGCGTTAATTCTGACTCTATTTATCATAGAACAATTTACGGTCAGTGATCGCTATGGTAACAGCTCAAGGCACTGCCATTCTGAACTGCGAAATATTTCCGAACTTCTGGTGGTAACCATAGCAATCACCATAGAGTATCCCCCCAGTGACGAAGGATACCGAAGAAACGATATAATTTATAATTATTTTTAACTTTTCATTTTAAGGTCAGAATTCACGCTGGGGGAGAAAAATTACAAAGAGATATATATACATTGGAACGAATTTGAAATACAACAAAAATTAGAAATACAATAAAATATATAAATAATATATAGATATGCAAAATGAACAGTTTTAACAATAATTTTAGGAAGTAATGTAAGATGCCAGATTTTTAAGAAAATGGATATGTCTGCCCGAACGTGTGACAGTTTTTGTTTGGTCAGGACTACTGTCCGATTTCACATAGCAATCCCAATGTACTGCCAAAAACAAGTTCAGCGCAAGAAGCTTGTATATGTTCCTTCACTGCTGTGCGAATGCCTAGTAAAACTATCGGCAATACTTCAGTCCATCTATTGGTTTTGTAAGCTTTGATTGATACTTTAAATGTCGATTAAATCTTTCGATAATACCATTGGATATAGGATGATAAGCTGTGGTTCGGATCTTCTTTGTTCCCAACATTCTCATAAATTCATTAAAAATCGCTGATCTCATTTGGGAGCCTTGATCCGTAGTTGTGAGTGAAGGACAACCAAATCTTGAAATCAAATGCTTTAATACGGCATTGCAAACTGTTTTGGCTAGTGTATCAGATATGGGTATAGCTTCTGGCCATCTGGTAAATCGGTCGATGATCGTTAAAAGATAGCTGAAACCGTCAAATGGAGGCAAGGGATCCACAATATCTATATGTATCTGTGAAAACCGGGCATCAGGAAGAGAGAACGTGCCATGAGGTGCCTTGGTGTGCCTTTGTATTTTTGAACTTTGACACGACTCACAGCAACGAACCCAGTTTTTGATGCTTAGTTTCATATTTGGCCATACGTATCTGGAACAAATTAACTTTGTGGTGGCTGCTATGCCAGTATGAGATAGGTTGTGCAAATATTCGTATATCAGTCGACGAAAGGAGCTAGGAGCTAAAGGTCGAGACGTACCTGTGGAAATATCACATAACAGGTTACGATCAGAAATGAGGCAAGTTTTCAGTTCCAATTTTAGTGATGCACTATGCAGCAGGTTTTGTAGCTCTGAATCATTTTTCTGCGTTGAGCTTCTGCAAAATCATCAAAATTTAAGATTGGAGATATTGAAATAGAATCAATTTCAATTCTTGAGAGACAATCTGTAACAGTGTTTTTGGAACCTGGTACATGTCTAGTATCAGTGGAATATTGAGAAATAAAATCTAAATGGATTCTGATCAGCATAAATTTTAAAATTTCTCCCCCCCCTAACATGTGCCGAATTTTTTTTTACTGCTGAATAAATAGAAAATTATTACCGATTATAATTTGACCAATTCAGAAGACTCTTGTTTAATTTCATGGAAAAAATGCTAAAGGTTCATAATGTTCCTGAAAAAATTGCATAAGAGGGCCGCCAATCACGACATCTGAGGCGTTAACCCATATACTTAACTGAGCATATGGAATGGGATGCAATAAAAGAGCTACATGGGCTGTTGCATTTTTGGCATCTGTGTAAGCCTTTTCAGCATCTTTGTTTCAATTAATCGATTTGGAAGTTTCAGGAACACGGTAACGAGATTTCCATTTGTTTGGATGGCCTTCTAATAATTGCACTAAAGGCGCAAGTATATGTGCAGCTTTATATATAAAAGATCTATAAAAATTAAACATTCTGAAAAATCGTCGAAGTTGAGATAAAGTTGTGAGCTGTGGAAAATCAATTATACAATTAACTTTATCAGGAAGTGGCTGAATACCGTGTTCAGATATTCGAAATCCTAAGAAATCGATGGTAGGTTTACCGAATGTGCACTTGGAAACTTTTATGCACAAATCACATTCTTTTAATTTGGAAAAAACTTTTAAATGATGATAATGCTCCTCTTCATTTTTAGAGGCAATGTGACCATCAACAAAATCATCAATGTAGTCATTAACAAAGCATAGACTCTTGGTAAATCACGTATTATTTCGTCGATAAATCTGTGAAATGTGACAGATGCATTGCATAAGCCAAACTGCATGCGTGTGCTTTCGAACAATCCGAAAGGCGTGCATATCGCTGTTTTAAAAATATCATCAGGATTGATAGGTATTTGATGATATGCTTTGATTAGGTTAATGTGACTGAAAATTTTAGTGTTGCGTAAATTAGCAGAAATATCAGCTATACACGGAATCGGATATCTCTCTTTTACAGTTTGCGCATTCAAGGCTCAATAATCACCCATAGGTCTCCACTCCAAAGTTCCTTGTTTTTGGGAACCATGTGCAAAAGTGATGCATAATTGCTACATGAAGGTCTTAAATGTCCGAATTGTATCATATTTTGAAATTCCGTTTTAGCGATTTTCAGGCGATTGCGTTTTTGTAAATTATTGGTAGGAAGGATTGATACATCCGACCCTGTGTCGACCAGAAAGGAAACTTTTGTTGTCCGGTCTTTAATGAACAGGTGACGTGACTGTTGAGGCAAAGAATAAGTCGTCTTTTCTGTTTGCTTGTTTCGTTTCTCGACCAAGAACATGGTTTTATGCATTTTTCTTCTTTACATTTTGTTCCAAATCGTCGATGGTACAAACAAGTACTTGAATCTCGATTAGCACTGCTACTTTGCTCGCGAGGTTTATTCGAATTTCTATGGTATGGTGATCGCCCATGTAGAAATGCAAGTTGATCGATGAGCTTATTAAGTTTTTCCATTTCCCTCATAAATATTTTTTCTATTGACTGTTCGTTCGCACTGGACACGGTAAATGCAGAAAAAAAGACGGTGTAACTATCGAAATTCTATCCGAAATTTCCGCAGCCTTTTAAAGGGTTAAATCAGAAAGAGCCGCTAAAATTGTCTGAACAGAATTCGGTAATAGCTGCAAAAATAATTCTAACATAAATTTGTCAGGAATATTTAGGGATTCTGCGCGACGTTTCAAGCTATATAATAAATCTGAATGTTTACGATACCCTAGTTCTTCCCCAGACAATAGATGTCGTATCTCTTGCTGATATGACTTTCCCGAACGCGCAATTAATTCTTTTTTCAAGATACCATAAGGATCGGTAGCATCCGGTTGCATTAATATGTCTCGAATAATTGATGCAATATCGGGTGGAAGATGCGAAACAATATAGTTATATTTTGTAACAGATTCCGTTATTGCTTTGGGGGTAGCTAAAGCAAATGTACTTTCGCACATTACAAACCAAAGCGCAGGATCTGATCTATTATGTATGGGAATTTGAATGGCATCGACATTAGACATGCTTTATAGTAATTAATGTAGAGAAAACACACTTAAATGAAAATAAAATTCGCGAGTTAAAACTTTACTGTAAAATAATAGAAGAAATTACAGAAAAATGATTCAGAAGCACTTATCTGTTTTTCAGCAAGCATATCCATCATCATATTACATGATTTACTTTATCACAATGGAACAAAGTTTCCTTAACAATCTGCAAACATCTCATTTTCCGATTGCTGATGGTATTTTTGTATTGTCCAGAGTCACCAATATCGTGTTAATTGTTTAAAAAAAAAAACACGCATTGCTTGAACTTATTTCTATTTTATTTCACAGAACTATCAGCGTTAATTCTGACTCCATTTATCATAGAACTTCTAGCTAATTAAAAACGAAAACAATTTACCGTCAGTGATCGCTATGGTAACAGCTCAAGGCACTGCCATTCTGAACTGCGAAATATTTCCGATCTTCCGGTGGTAACCATAGTAATCACCATAACATGATACATAGTTTTAAATGTATTTTTTGTTTCATTATTAAAGTACGTTATGAATAACTACTGAACTATGTTTAACACAACACGTGTAGACCAGCATGATTTATCTGCTCACCCCCTTTACTCCCTTCACTTTCATTACTGGCCATCCTGCCTTTCGAGCATATGTCTTAAAAACAAAAATATCCTTTTCACCTCTATGTGCATGAGGTGAGTAAGAAATTACTTAAATTACATGCTTTACAATAAAAAATGTCTGGTGTGACAATCCCAAATACTTTCCTCTATGTCATACCGGTTAATACTTTAAAATTCGCTATCACAGTATCAAAATTAAATGACAATCTTTGTCCATCGTGAAGATTCAAAAGGTACGAATTTCCGTACATTAGTTCTTGAAATAGGATTATTGCTGATATGCAACATAAAAATGCATCTAATGGGTTATTTACATTATGACATAATCCGCAATAATATTTATCAAGCTATACATGAATTTGAAGTTTGATGAAAATTCGTTCTTGAGACAGAGCTATTGTGAATATCAAGAAAAAAATGAGCATAACAGTGCCACCAGTTTAGCGACTGACATAGAAAGAAAACATAAACAAAAGCAGTTCATATCAAGGATTAATTAAACCTGAAGTTTGATAGAAATCTGTGCGTTAATTCTTAAAATAGAGCTATTGTGAAAATCGTGAAAAATGCAGCATAGCAGCGCTACCTGTTGAGCGAATCAAATCAAAATGTTAAGAATATCAATTCATGTCAAGGGCTAACTGATTCTAAAGTTTGATGGAAATCAGTGCGTTAATTATTGTGGTATAAATGATGCGTAAATCGTAAAAAATGCAGCATAGGAGCACCACCTGTTGAGAGTATTTTACCAAAAGTTAGAATAGCATCCATTTTAATCGCATATATCTGAATATAAATTTTTATTAAATTCCGTGCATTAGTTCTTGAGATAGAGTACCCACGAAATTTACGTCACATGTAGACAGACAGAACCACAGACTCGCAGACAGACATTTTGTAAAAACATATCTTTTGGAATCTCCGACCTCTAAAACGTGTAAATCCGTCAAAAAAGTAATTCGAAAAATTTCAAAAAATCCAATACTTTCTTCTTGTATGAAAGAAGAAAGTAATGACATATAAAACATTTGCAAACATCCCCATTAAATAAGAATATAAATAAAATAATGAAAACCGTAGAATTTTTGCGAAAGTCATTGGAAAATTTCTAAAATTAACTGAAATTATTGTAAAAGTAGCGTTAGATAATTATTGCTGACACTAAGTACTCAAAATATTTCAAATAGTTTTACAAAACGTGATGATAATGCAAATAAAATATATTTGATGAAAATAGAAAATTTCGTTTTCAAACAAATGTTTCTTACGGAAAAATTCAATTCTACTTAATTTGATTTACCTTTGATTTTTAACTTAGCAATTTAGGAAAATTTATTGATTAAGACTTTTCTATTTAAGTATCTTATTCCGCCAATAACGCTATTTTTAATTTTATGTCTTTAGTAAGTATCATTTGAAATTATTTAAGAAGATTAATTATTCAACAAAGTGAAATTAAAAAACTCACTGTGATTTCTGATAAGAGCATGAGTTAAATTAAATAGTCTTAAAATGATATTTTAGACAAAAATATTGTTTTAGAAATTCAGTTTTTGTTTATTTATTACAAGAATGAGCAATACTTGTGTTAAACAGATTTTTTAAATTCCTTTAAAATCTTTGAATATATCGATTTCTTGCATATAGAAGTGATTTATACGTTGTATTTATGAAATATATGCTTATTTCATTGAGTAATTTAATAAAGGCTTCATGTAAAAGTAACTCAATGGTTAAAAAGATCAAAGTTTCTTCTTTTAGTTTACGAAATTTCTAAGTATACTTCGTCTACATTTATACATTGATCAAAATATTAAAAATAACATGATATAATTTTTGCAATAAATGTCTTACATCTGTTTAAAAGGCAGTTAATTATTTTTAAAAAATGTTTTCTGCAATAGAACAGAATAAACTTCTAAATACTATACGTTGATCTTAACGTTAATCTTAAAAGTAATAATTGAGTTTGATCTTTCTTTTTAAATAGAAGTTCTTAAATAATTTAAATACCTGATTTAAAATTAAGGAAAATTATGTTTTTGAAAAATTCATAAATATGTATAAAAATATCATGTAATTTCATCAACATGAAGATAAAATTAAAATCCAATATCAGCGAAGAAAGATTTAAAAGAACCATTCTTTAATATTCAAAATGGATAATAATCGATATAGATGATAATAACGATTTTTTATCCTGAAATTTGCATGAACGATGCTCTTTACTAAAAATTTAAGAGTCAATTTCTTTAATGAACATCGCATTCCTCGTATTAAAATGTCAGAAAATAATTTCTACTTTAAAAAATTTTATAGTTAATTTCTCGATATTGAATTTTTAAAAAGGATTTTAGAGAATGGATAAAACTTATTAGAACGAATTTTTATAACTTGCTTTTATAAAAAGGAGCAAAGTACCGCGTTTTTTAGTGAATCATTTTCATAGATAGTGTAAGATGTTATTATTTTGAAACGTGTATATTAATCTACTTTTAAAAAGTTTTAAGATTCATGTGATTTTTCGATATGAAATTGTTTTTATTTTATGAAGTATCGATGTATTCTTACTGCAGATAAAGGGAAAATATTTAATGTATTTTTTTCTCAATTTGCAGCAATAATTATAATACATATAATATAATATATTACTAATTTAATATGTAATACATATAATATACATATAATATAATTAAAAGTACTTCATATATATAGATACAATACTTTTTATAAAATGTACTATTTATGCTTGATATTTAATTGCGGATATTGGGAAGGAAGTTATTATTTTTTGAATAAATATAAAGTTAAAAATGAAAGAAGACCAAACAAGTAAGGAATAATTAAGAAAATGAGATACTTAAAATTTCATAATGACCCCTATGCAAGCAAAAATTATTGCTGCTCTGCAAGGATATATTTACAAAACGTTTTATTCTAATTTAATATTGAATTTGGTTATTTTTTAACTAAGTTTAACAAAGTTAATTTTGACCGAGCTAAGCTCGGTCTCCCCTGCTAGTAATAATAAAAAAAATATTTACACAACTTTTTATGCACCTTTTATATATTTTTTCTCAATTTTTCATTAATTCTATTATCATGATAGGGAAATTCTAATTACCAAACCTTATACAAGCTGAATTTTAAAGGAAACAGGTGTGTTTATGACAACGAAATAAAAATACTGGTGGAAAAATATTGTTTTTAAAAAATATTGTTTAATATATTAGATTTATTTTAAATAATAAATACGCATATGTATGACGTGTATATGTTTTAAAGAAATAAGGGAAAATTATCCTCTCAAACTAATTAATTGAGTAATATTGCAATTGATGATATTTCATAAAATTTATGTTTTCCACATCGTTATTTTGTTACACTTATAAATGGTATGCTTTTCTAGAAAATATTATTTAGACGTTCTGTTTTAGTAGAATAACTAGCAGGGGAGACCGAGCTTAGCTCGGTCAAAATTAACTTTGTGTTCAACTCGATATAGTATTTTCACTGTATCATTAACTCTGTATTATTACTGTAAAACATGTTTATAATAGTATTATTTAGAAAAACAATCAATAAGAAAACTATGTTTTTATGCGCATGTTTATAATGAAGGGACATCGATCTAAATCACTTTTTTAGCTCGAGTCTGATTGGTTTAACCATGCATCTCGACTCCTCTTAAGAATGTATAAAAAAATTCTTTACATTCTGAATGACAGTATTTTTTGCTTGATATAGCCAAATTTGGAGGCATTCTTTCATTTGGATCCAAATACGTGTTTTGGTTTTCGTAATTTTTATAGTCGATTTTTTGGCCATATGTCGCCAATACTTTGTCAAATATCACCAAGTTATTGCCTATTGCCATATTCTCGTGACCCTGACCCGTATTACCCAAAATGAGCCACTAATCAAATTTGATCAAGCATGTGACATACCTCAATCGTCTTCAGGTAATCAAAAACAGTAGAATATAAAATTGAATCAAAACCGTTTAAGCCATTTTTTAGGTAAAATTAGCTTGGCAGCATTCAGCAATGAAGCGAAATGACCCACTAATATAATTTTGTTTAACATGCGACTCAGCCCAACAGTCTTCTCGTGACAAAAAACGTTTTGTTTCAAAATTTAGGTAAAATTGATTGAGTCGTTGTTATATATAATTAGAATGACCCTAGCTCATTAAGACCCAAAATGACCCACTAATCGAATTTTCGCGAGCATGTGTCCAAGCCAAATGGTTTTCTCTTGCTCAGAAACGATATAATACAAAGTATAGTCAAAATGGTGAGTACCATTTTCTATATAAAATTAGCATGACCCATCATGACCAACAAATTACCCTTATAATCGAAATCTCTCGAACGTTGGGCCTAGCTCATTAGTTTTAGCATGCCAAAAAACATTAGATACAAAATTTAGATAAAATCGATTCAGCCGTTTTTTAGATATAGTTAGTTTGACCCTGACCCCTTATGATCCAAAATGACCCATTGATCGAATTTTCTTAAAAATCTGTCATAACCCAATGATTTTCTTGTGCCCGAAAACGATAAAATACAAAATTTAGTCAAATTTGCGCGAGACATTGTCTAGATAAAATTAGAATAACCCAAAAGTGACCCACTGATCGAAATTTCTCGAACATGTGACATAGCCCAGTGATTTTCTCGTGCCAAAAATATGCTGTATACAAAATTTCGTTAAAATCGATCCACACCCGTTCTTTAGATATAGCTTGACCATGACCCATCATGACCCACAAATGACCCTTATAATCGAAAGCTCTCTAATATGTGACTTAGTCCATTAGTTTTCTCGTTTCTAAAAATTGTTACATACAGAATTTCGTTAAAATTGATCCTGCCGTTCTTTAATTATATATGGCTTGACCCAGACCCTTTATGATCCAAAATGACCCATTAATCGAAATTTTTCGAACATATAACCTAGTCCAATAATTTTATCGTGCCTAAAAAATGTTGCATACAAAGTTTCGTTAAAATCGATCCACCTGTTCTTTAGATATAGCTTGACCATGACCCATCATGACCCACAAATGACCCTCATAGTCAAAATCTCTCAAACATGTGATTTAGCCCATTAGTTTTCTCATGTCAAAAAACTGTTACATACAAAATTTCGTTATAATCCATCACGCCGTTCTTTAAATATAAATAGCTTGACCCAGACTCTTAATGACCCAAAATGACCCATTAATCGAAATTTTTCGAACATGTAACCTAGTCCAATGATTTTATAGTCCCAAAAAAATGTTGCATACAAAATTTCGTTAAAATCGATCCACCTGTTCTTTAGATATAGCTTGACCATGACCCATTATGACCCATCATGATCCACAAATGACCCACATAGTCGAAATCTCTCAAACATGTGATTTAGCCCATTAGTTTTCTCATGTCAAAAAACTGTTACATACAAAATTTCGTTATAATCGATCACGCCGTTCTTTAAATATAAATAGTTTGACCCAGACCCTTAATGACCCAATATGACCCATTAAAATTTTTTCTCGAACATGTAACCTAGGCCAATGTTTTTCTCATGCCCGAAAACCATAGAATGCAATTTTTAGTCAAAATTGTGTCAGAAGATCTCTAGATAAAAATAGCATGACCCACAATGACCCCAAAAATGACCCACTAACCGAATTTTCTCGAACATGTTACCTAACCCAATGGTCGTCTTGTAATCCAAAGCGATACAATATAAAATTTGGTCAAAATCGTTAGAGCCGTTTTTTAGATAAAAATGGCTTGACCCATAATGACCCCAAAATGACCCACTAATCGAACTTTTTCGAACATGTGACCCCGCGCAATAGCTTTCTCGTGCCAAAAAACGATTGGATACAAAATTGCCTTAAAATCCATCCAGCCGTTCTCTAGATATAAATAGCTTGATCCTGACCCATTCTGACCCAAAATGACCCAGTAATCGAATTTTCCCGAACATGGGACCTAGCCCAATGGTCTTCTCGTGCCCGAAAATGGTAAATCCAAATTTTTGCGAAAATCGTTAGAGCCGTTTTTGAGATAAAATTTACCCCCACACACACACACACACACACACACACACACACACACAATTTTTGCTCGCATTATAGTATAAGATAATACTTTTACATTACCACCTTGAAAATTTAATTATTGGAGAACAGATTAAATATTTCGTATTAATGTTAAACACTTTATGAAAATAGACTACTTTCATTTCTCATTAAAGTTTAAAATAAAATAAAAAGCAAACTTAGTACTCAATTTTTGTTATCAGAAAGGAAAAGCATGTATTTAAACACGCATTCAATGTTAAATTTTGTTCATAAGTAACTGTTTCGTACAACATGCAGTCTTAAGTTTTAAAAAATATCATAACTATTATTAGTACAACATGCTAAATTATAAAACATCAAAATATTTGCATTATCTCTTAAAAATTTCAAAATGTATCAATTAAAAATATTTCTAGCAGAACTTATTTAAATCTCTTTTCGTGTGACAATTAAAAACTTATTATCTCTATATATGCTATCAAATATTAGAAAAATATCCCAACTCTAGGTAATTAGTTGAAAGTATTTAACATAAAGCTATTGAAAACACATTATTATAAAGTAAGCGAAGCTTTATTTGTTTAAACATATAAATAAGCCAAACTTATTCTTTAATTTTTGCTTTTAAGCATAAAGGTTATGTACATATTCCTTTTCTTTATTTTAAGAAGATATATTTGTTAAGGTTATGATGAAAACAACAAGTCGGAAATTACACGCCAAACGTAGCAAATGTTGTGCGTTCGTACTATAACGAAGTTTAGTAAGTATACAGATCTTGGTATAAGACTATACGGTACTTCGTATACAGAGTAGTATCCGAAAATTTTTGTGTGTCCTTGTAAATACTATCTGCTTTTTATTATGTGGAAAGTAACATGTAGTAAACCTCAGCAACATATATCAATGTCATAACATGTGAAATGTTTTTATATTATTCAAACGCGCCCGAAACAGTGCCCCTTCCTATACCATTATGTAACGGAATAGTTATAAGGGGCCCTGCAAATGAGTAATAAATATTCTTTGCCCCGCATATCGTACAAAATGTATATTTTAGTATACTTCATAAATACATATCAATTTCATTATGTTCGAAAGAGAGTAAAAAGTAAACAAAATGAACTCGAAACTAATTTTTTTTCCATTGGCCGTAATGTAATGGAGTACTTTTAAGTGCCCATGTAGTGAAACTATCCGTTAGATTTTCATAAAATTTGAAACGACTCGACAAAATAAGGCAAAAATGATACATATTAAATTTGAAACCATTCGGCTGTGTAGTTTTTCGTTGGCTGTGTTTGCGTAGAACGCATGGATGGACAGACTGAACGACGACTGCAGGTGCTAACGATGCTTTAGATGTTTGCTAACGCACAAAAAGTTGGCTACTCCCTGAAACATTTGTAATTCATCTTTACGGGCAAATGTATCAAGTTAACAGGTTCTTTTTCCTCAGAAACTATGTATTCTGACAATTTTTTATCGATAAAAACAAAAGACGTTTCAGAAAATCCTGTCAAACGTTTTGTTTTGAACTCAATTTTCCTCCACGATATCAAAGTAAAGGATAAATACTGCCATCCTAAGAAAACAACCACTTATTACTCAACATGTAGTTCATTTGTAGAAAAGT
This sequence comes from Maratus speculifer, assembly GCA_964019185.1. Taxonomy (NCBI): domain Eukaryota; kingdom Metazoa; phylum Arthropoda; class Arachnida; order Araneae; family Salticidae; genus Maratus; species Maratus speculifer. The sequence continues at coordinate 288,933,877 of OZ025289.1, forward strand.
GAAAATGTGTGTTCGATTATAAATAACTTCAATAATCCTGTCTTAAAGTATCATACATTTAAATTTTAAAATGAGTGAAAAATCTAGTGCTGTTGAGTGAAAAAAACATATTTTAAGTACCTCATTTTTATTACGTTTTAAAAATATTTTGGCCGTATTTAGTTCATACATTTTCCCTTTTGTACTTATTATAAATATAACTCAAATATGAAATAAAGTAATGCATAAAAATTAAATGCTTAAACAACGAAAAATAATTCTTGGTAAGGATTCTTATAATTGCAGAGTATTTTAAACACCGATAAAAACTCAATATAAACAAATAGTAACCACGAAATCATAATTAAATTTCCTGATTTACAGATTCAAGGATCATTAATTTCTATCAGTGAAATCATACTTGTCATTTCAAGGGTCATCATCCAATCTTGATCTTTTAATAACTCATCCAGAGTTAAATGACACTTCTGTTTGCTAATGTCACACAGTATTTGTCAATAAAGAATAACGTATATTTTATGCTAAAGTACGCTTTTATTTTTGAGAAATTGGATATTGTGAGAATATAATAGCTTGTAGGAATGAATAATAATTCAATATACATGAAGCCAAATGTTACAAGTATTAAGTTTAGATTCGAAATAAACTGAGTTGAACAACAGAAGTAATTGACAAAATTAAATTATGAAATTGGGGCTCATTTCATAGCGGTCTTTGAATTCTAATTTGAACTTTACTCAGTAACTATGGAAGAAAAGTTGAATACGATACATATATTTTTACGCAACATATATATATATATTTCACTTTAAGTACAAATGAAAGAATTTGAGAAGTTAAATACTTTAAAGAACTTGAACGATTGACCTCTAAATAGTAACACTAAATTTGAAAATCATCTATATTTTTTACCGTTAAACAAATCGCATTATTTCTAGATAAACTGCGTACTTAGTTCGTTTTTTTTTTAATTTTGCTACTCATGCTTCTTAGCTCATGGTGTTATCAATTAATGTAGAAAAACAATCACTAACCCTGCAATACTGCAAATACAAACAGTCTCAGTCGAAAAAAGGTATATTTATATGATAGTTTATATTGCGTTTTTATTATAAATGGATCTTTAATTAAGATTCGCTTTATACAGTGCGCCTACGAAGTCTAGGTGTTACTATTACTAATCAATGTTTTGTGTACAGTACAACCAATGTTAATACATTTTTTTTCCAACAACAGTTAACGCTACAATATTGCAAATAAAAACAATCGCGTCGAGAAAAATGTATCTTTACGCTATTTGAATAGCATGCCTCTATCATGCTAGACTCATAAATTGATTCATCTACACCAGTGCAAAACACATCGAGCTTTCGTAGAAATTACCTCCGGGTAAAAGGAGATCAGATATAATTAGGTGGACCACTCACAAAATAATATGTCATGAAATGTGATGTATGGGTTTTATTAGCGCGTTTGCAGTCGAAAATATGAGTTCAGTATGAATTTAATGTTTAAAATACCATGAGGAATGCTATCTTAAATAATAAAGCAGTGCAGAGCTTAAATTACTTCATTTACTGTTATATGGATAGAAATTAGTAGTATAGAGCTTTAATCCATCTGATTATACAAGATAAAATGTAGTATACTAGAGACGAACAATTGTTAAATAATAAACAATTATATCTAGGTGACGTAGATAGTTAAACAACCCAAAATACATTGAATTCTATTTTCCGAGAAAAAGTAATGCAGTTTCACACAAAAGGGATTAGGAATATTTAAGCATTCTAATTAAAAAATATTCTATTAAATGCTGAAAACACTAAGATAAAGCGTAACAAAAGAAAAAATCCTAAAGTTAAATACATTTTTTTATTTAAATTTAATTATTAAAAGAATTCCAAAACATTTATCAAATCATAATAGGGATTGACCTACATTCTAATCAAATGTAAAATAAATCTGCAATTTATTTTTCATATTTTTTAATGGAAAATCAAACCATTTATAGTAATACATTTTAATAAAATTGCAGTCTTTAATTCATATCCAACTTGAGCTTAATAGACTGGCATTCTCTTTTGTCCGAGAAAGCAGGTAAAATATTTGTTTCTTTTCGATAAAATATTATGTTGCATTATACAAATCTATAATCTATGAACCATTATGATTCAGAAAAATAATGCTTCCAATAATTCATAAATGATGGATTAGAGGAAAATATTTCAATCCAAGAGAGTCTGAGCTCATGGAATATTGTTTGGAATTTCTTACATAAATCTTTTGAGACTTAGTTAAAAAAGATGTCTCGGAATAAATTTTATTTTGCTTTTATTGTACAATAAATATTCGGCAGCGGATAAATAAGCATAAATGAACTAGTGTCTTTTTATATAAAAGGAAAACTACGTTTAAGTGCTTATAACTTTTGTGATATTTATTTAACACCTATTATTGGATAGTTTTCCAACATTAGTAATGTTTAGTTATTTTAATGGAAAATTTAAATGAAATTTGACGATTGGTTTTTAGTTTACGATTTTGATTTACACAGCTGAATTATGTAACATATGGCTTTCTCCAAGAAATGTACAAAGCGATGCTTCAAAATATTTTTGTAAGAGTGATTGAATGAAAATGTTATGAATATATGGTGTGAATATATGATCTAGAATAACCGAATTAAATAATAAAAATATATATATTTTTTTAAATTATATAAAAGATATTTACATAATTTAAACATCACATCTCTAGTCTACACAACTTAATTTACCTATAAGTTTATTTAATTTTTTTTCTGGGAATACATCAGTATTTATTATTTTTATATTTATTATTTATTTTACTTCTGCAATAAATTTTTCAAATTCTATGCAAATCATTGATCTTTAATTCAATACTTCATAAAGATAATCTGGGGTTTAATTTAAAATGCCAAATACTGCCCATTTAAAAATTTCTTTGATAAATGATAACCGCTACAAGAAATAGATGATAATCAGAAAATAAATAGTTTCAAAATAGCTCAAAAGGTAATTATTGATATGTTAGTGTGTAAAAGAAATTTATTCGTAATTTTAAACATTATTGATTCAAATATATATTAAAAAAACGAAAAATGAATTAAATAATGAAATAATATAGACTATAAAATACTTAAAAATCAGGCGCTTAATTTAGTATAATCTAATTTTTTACGCGTACCCTTTCACTGTCCAAGGATTTTTCTGTATTTTTGCAAGAATATTTGTAAATTCCGTGTTATATATATATATATGTGTGTGTGTGTATGTATAATATCTGGCTAATTGATTTGTTTGTTTATAAGACAATAATCATTCGCCGCTTTTTTTTTTATATTTAGTGAGAACAAACAAAACAGATGCTATTTATTTATTTCTTAGAAGTCTCATGGTTTCTTTAATAAATCAATACGCATTTTTAAAATCAGATTTGAAACGATAACATAACACAAATAGAGAAATTCCAATTAAAATAAAATGTGCTTACTCGATCAGAGTTCTCGTAACTAGCAAGATTTAGAGCTTAACATACCTGTAAAGAGAAAATATATTATATATATATATTAAAGAAGCATTAACTGTTTTAATAAATTATAAAAATCATAGTTTTACCAATATTTATAGCAAACTAATTATCGTTATAAATGTATAAATTTATGATATCAGTTTTTCAAGTGATGAAACTTAAATTTATTTTAACGAGTTTTAGAATATATTATAAAAACATGCAAGATTTTTGATAATTGTAAGAATTTTTTAATACCCCTAAAAAACAATATTATCTTTAATCATGATGCATATTTTTAACTATAATAATAAGATATGCTGCATTTTGTCGCACATTGCAAATATACATATGTGTAAATCGACAAAACTAGTTTATGTAAATTTTCAGAAATCTTTATGCTTTCTAAAATTTCATCAATACACTGAACTGAAATTTATAATAATCCGGAATATTGTTTTTGGTGGTAATGGCAGCATGTTTTTTCAGTTTACAATCAATTTAATCGCGTTTATTAATTAAAATCAGAATTTTTTGTACCTCAATATTATTTTTTAGTTACCAAAAAATTAAAACTTTTAGAACTAATACAAAAAAGCGTTTTTAGTAGTTTTAATTATTGTTAAATAAAATTATTTTAACAATTATGTATATAAAAAGATTGGCATTTTCACTATTTCCTAAAATACATTAATTTCACAAAAACAGAAGTTTTTTTTTTTTTTTTTTTTTTTTTTTTTTTTTTTTTTTAATCTATCAAACTTATAAAGTGAAAAAAAAAAAAACCTTACCTTTAAATTAAAATATCATTAAAAAAATGTGTGTGGCACTCGGGGACTGCCGCGGTAAAGCTATTGCATAGCATTTTTTATCAACTTATGCAAAAATACCGCGTCAATGTCTGCCGAACTCTATCGAAGAATACTGTGCCGAAGCCTGCCGAACTGAAATGTCGTTAGCCGGAGTGTTAGGATTTTTTGTCGTTACGGAATACCTAGATTCGGTCGCCGCGCTCAAAGCCCGAGATAAAAGTTATGCAATAGCTTAATAAATTACCAAACAAAATTTGGTCAAGCTAGGAAAATTAGATCGCGAATTATAAGCATTTAAAATTTTTCGAACCTCACGGTGGGGGGAGGTCTCCTGTCACCAAAAATTAATACTGTCTCATAATAAATTACCGAACAAAATTTGGCCGCGCTACGAAAAGTAGATCCCGAGTTAAAAGCATTTTAAATTTTTCGACCCTCATCGTGGGGGGGTCTCCTGTCACCAAAAATTAACGCTATCTCATAATAAATTACCAAACAAAATTTGGCCGCGCTACGATAATTAGATCGCGAGTTATAAGCATTTTAAATTTTTCGACCCTCACGTGGGGAATCTCCTGTCCCCAAAAATTAACACTGTCTCATAATAAATTACCAAACAACATTTTGCCAAGTTACCAAAATTAGATCGCGAGTTATGAGCATTTTAAATTTTTCGATCCTCACCGTGGGGGGGGGTCTCCTGTCACCAAAAATTGACACTGCCTCATAATAAATTACCAAACAAAATTTGGCCGCACTACGAAAATTAGATCGCGAGTTAAAAACATTTTATATTTTTCGATCCTCACCGTGTGGGGTCTCCTGTCACCAAAAATTAACACTGTCTCATAATAAATTACCAAACAAAATTTGGCCGCGCTACGAAAATTAGATCGCGAGTTATAAGCATTTTAAATTTTTCGAACCTCACGGTGGGGAGTCTCCTGTCACCAAAAATTATATTTCTACATAGATGAAACCAAGGCCCCCTTATCATAATATCAAGGCCTCGCATTCAGGAGAAAATCTATTGTTGAAATTGTCCTTATAATTGCCAACTTAGTATATGACTTTGTCTCGTATGTAACGCCACTTGGTGCATACTACTGCTAATAATCCCATAGGAAATAATGGAAACATTTCAGTTTCTAACATTAGATGGCGCTACCAACGTGAAAATCATGTAAAAAAACTGTGTTTTTTTTCATGTAGTTCAGCGCCCCCTCTAATGCGGTCAAAGGAAACTTGGTGAATGACAAGCCTTTATATTATGATAAGTTAGCATTGGATGAAACTTGTAATTAACTTTTCATTACATAAGAAGTTTATGAATTTTAGTTAGTTGCCATGATATAGTGAACATAAATATTTAAAATTGTATTTGTATTTGATAAATTTTACCATTTTGAGATCTATAAATTTTGATGATTAATTTTTTAAATGCGCATTTAACTGGAGTTTTGTAACTTTAAAAATTAAAAAAAAAATAATTAACTATTCATGTAATTTTTATACATATTAAATAATAATCACAGTAATTTTAACTAACCAAACAATAATTCTTAAATTCTAATGATATAAAATACAATGATTTATAACCCGTTTGAAATTTTACGTCAAACTTGACAAATAAATTGTGGTCGTATTATAACTAGTTTTATAACGCATCAACTATTAGGCTCCGGACTCATAAGTAGGTTGGGCAACGGTGTCCAAGTTGGCAGAACATTTTACTCATAGCATTTGGTTACAGGACTCAGGCTATCTGCCGGCTGAAATTCCGTCATGTACGCTAATGGCGCCTGGTGCATGTAAAATCCGTCGTGGGTGCAAAGTCCTCCAAGTAACCTGTGAATTATACCTCTGGAGGTGCCTTGCCAGGTGAAGGTCTCGTTATCTGATCAAGGTTCTAAATTACGAGACCAAATTGAGTAGCCGTTTGCAATACATACAACAGGATATAACGTTAAGCAACCGTAAAAAAAAAGTATGCTAGACTGAGAAGCAAGTACTGCAGACGTGATGACGCGCGAAGCGAAAGATTCGTGTTTTTTGCCGCTACGTGGCATTTAGGTGGTCACCCGCCCCGATACCAGGTATCTAACCCGTTAAGCTGAGGTAACTCGGCAGGTAGGGGGCCTGATCATCGGTTAGAAAGAAAGAAAACTGGTTTTATAAATATAGATATCTTGGTGCAAAATAGCATAGGTGCACGGAATATAGCTATAGCAATGTTTAATGTATACTATAGGTGCCATATATTTATATCATCATCACATTTCCCCATAGACCATAATGTAACCTAATACTGTCGAGTGTATCGGTATTTAAAGTATGGTTGCTACATACTTTAATTTTAATGGTGAACATGGCCTAGGAAATATTAATAATAAATATCAGTTATAGAGCAATCAACTATATTAATGCAAGTTAGTTTTTTACAAAAATCATTTTAATACAATTGATAGTTTTCAGTAATTACTTTACTGAAATAAAAGTAAGAGCTTCATGTTGGTTTCATGTTTCATCTATACAATCAATTACTTTTCATTGAACTGAAATACTTTAAGAGCTACAAAATCCGCTTAAAACATCGTCTTTTTTTATTATGTCATGTAAGAAGATATTTTTTGTTCTTACTGCTTTTCATCAGTTTCATTTATATATATATATAAATATTCTGTCATCATTTATAAATATGTCAACCACTTGAGATTTGGTTTAACATATATTGTGTGATTTGAATTAACACAGTTATGTTCAGTTATATTTAATTGACAAGTTAAATTTTAGGTAAAGTTTCTTACCTAATTAATTTTTATTAAACTCAAATATTTAAAAACTACAAAATCTTGTTAAACCACCACTATTAAAACTTATAAAATCTATTAAAACTTATTTTCTTTAACTCTTCACTGTATTGTGTGACATATCTAGCACATACCTAAAACACTAAATTCTAACTATGTGCCGTGAATTTGGTCAATATGATCCCTGTAACTGATCAAGAGTAGTTCAAAGAATAGAGTAATCTTTATTATCCATGTCAGATGGCTGTATTTGACAAAAAATTAGAATTTATTTTTTCAAAAAAAGAAAAAAAAAAACTTCAAGTACTTAAGATAAAATTTACTTTCATTATTTTTACCGAATACTTAAAAATATTAATAAAAAGAAATTTGCAGAGTGTTACGCAAAAATAAATAAATAAATAAACAAATAAAAATAGTTAATTAATTTAAACCTTTAATCGCAAAATACAGCAATGCAATATTTAGAAACCTAATTCTGTATATAAGATACACGCCATTAAATATCAAATTTTAGTTTATTTTTATTTATTTATGTGTTTATTTTTACTATTTTCCCCAATATTAGATAGATATATAGATTTTGGATAATTCCCTTTATAAAAATAGAAAAAATAGTCCTGTAAAGGGTGAATGCATTAAATATTAGTATTTTAATAATAAAACTTCCCATATAATAATAATCCTTCCAATCCTACGAAATGCGCATTAGAAATATAGAAGTAGTTTATTTAACTAAAAATTATCACATATGTCACTTTTCAAAATGGAAAACAAAAGAAAAAAAGAAGACATATATTATTATTTTATTTTAAATCTCACATTCTTCTTATAAACATTTTCCTTATACACAAAGCATCTGAAGTTTTATACTTTAGTGAAATGTCAAATAAGAGCAGCTAAGGAACATACGCTAGAATTTTTTATTGAGTTTTTTTCTGACAACATAAAGAAATATTTAAATCAAAAATATTTTTCATAAACGTAAATAATCTTTGATGATAATATTATGCTAATTTTATTGTTTAAACCTTCGATGTTTTCTTTTATTTGTGAGTTTAAAAAAATTCTTCTTTGTTTAAAAGCCATTGTTTGATAAGTTTAAAAGATTTAAAATAAATAAATAAATTTGTTCACGAAATAAATTAGCATATTTTAAATAACCAGCAAATAGAGTATTAAAAAAATATTCAAATTATTTTAAACTTTATAAAAGCCTTATTTAGAAACTACAGAAAAAATGCAGTTAAGTAATTACTTCAATGTATTACATGTATTTGCGAAGATTTTCTAACACAGAAAAGCTCAGATTCAGAGAAATTTAAAAACAGTTTAATATAAATTCTTAAATATTTTTATTTTAAATGATATACAACTTTTTAATTCAGCACGTCCAATAAATTGTTTTATACTTGTATAGATTAAGACTTTTATCAATATTTTTTTGAAAAATATTAAGTAATAAATTTGATCCCTTTTCATCAAATTTTGAAGAGTTTATTTTTTTAATTATTGTAATATTTAGCAATTAATATCATTTATATAATTTCGATTTAAGAATTATTGTTTGGTTAGTTAAAATAATCGTTATTAACATGCAGGAAGACTACGTGAATAATAAATTAATTTTTTAAAAGTTTGAAGTTTCAAAACTTTAGCTTTATAAAAATTTATCACGAAACTTTTTAGTTTATTCAGTATTAATGTTAAATTCGAATAAATGTATTATATTTCACAACGGTTGATGTGTAACTACGTGATTTATATCAACGTACTATAATAATTAGTCGAAGCAAGTATTCGAGAACCAAAGCGTACTTACTCTATATATTTCTATGTATGTGTCGATATTAAATATCAATATCGTATGCTTGACTATTATATTACTTCTACTAATGTTATCTCTAATATAAAAAAAAAATAAATTTATTACCAACTGATAACACTTTAACACGTAGGCAAGAATGCGATTAATTTTCCTCGCATCATCATATCGAGGTATTTTCAGCTTTTTTCAGCTAATTAGTCCATAAAAGAAAAATCTGTAAAGTTACTAAAATTTTTCGAGGAAAGTGGGAATCTTAGAATTTTTTATGTAAATTAAATCAAAAATGTGCGTAAAAGATACATGTTTGCACTCTAAATAAAAAAATCAATAAGTTAACTAAGAATTTTTTAGGAAACTGTGATGCCATGAACTCATTATGTAACTGCAATTTATAACACTATTTTTTATTAGAAATTTTTTGCGCTAATTTTTAGTCTAGTGGAATGATGGTAAATTCTGGTCTTGATGCCATAAATATTAATTCCTCAAAAACTTTTTTAAACTATTATCATTCACTATCAATCGCATAATGGCATTGTAAAAGATATTTTATATAGCTGATGTTTAGGACCATGATATCTAAAAATGAAATTTAATTCCAATATCGTATCTCAAGATCTTTATATATCTTTTTTTACATTAATTTTGATTTTTTTTTTTTTTTTTTTTTGTTATGCATTGCCTGACTAATGTTAATGTTATTCTTTTTTAAACTTTTCAAATAAAAATTAGATAATTTTACTGTAAATTTCACACTAATCAAAAGCATAATCTTAAAATATTTATATTCTTACTAGTTTAGAAAGAAATCGATCAATTCGCAAATATTTTTTTCAGAAGCTTTGGATACAGGCACTGAAAAAAAAAATGTGTGTGGCACTCGGGTACTGCCGCGGTAAAGCTATTGCATAGCATTTTTTATCAACTTATGCAAAAATACCACGTCAATGTCTGCCGAAGTCTATCGAAGAATACCGTGCCGAAGTCTGCCGAACTGAAACGTCGTTAGTCGGAGTGTTAGGATTTTTTCTCGTTACGGAATACCTAGATTCGGTCGCCGCACTCAAAGCCTGCGATAAAAGCTATGCAATAGCTTAATAAATTACCAAACAAAATTTGGTCGCGCTACGAAAATTAGATCGCGAATTATAAGCATTTTAAATTTTTTGACCCTAACGGTGGGGGGGGGGTCTCCTGTCACCAAAAATTAACACTGTCTCATAATAAATTACCAAACAAAATTTGGCCGCGCTACGATAATTAGATCGCGTGTTATAAACATTTTAAATTTTTTGACTCTCACCGTGGGGGGTCTCCTGCCACCAAAAAGTAACACTGTCTCATTATAAATTACCAAACAAAATTTGGCCGCGCTACGAAAATTAGATCGCGAGTTATAAGCATTTTAAATTTTTCAACCCTCACCTTGGGGGGGGGGGTCTCCTGTCACCAAAAATTAACACCGTCTCATAATAAATTACCAAACAAAATCTGGCCACGCTACGAAAATTAGATCGCGAGTTATAAGTATGTTAAATTTTTTGACCCTAACCGTGGGTTCTCCTGTCACCAAAAATTAACAATGTCTCATAATAAATTAACAAACAAAATTTGGCCGCGCTACGAAAATAAGATCGCGAGTTATAAGCATTTTAATTTTTTCGACCCTCACCGTGCGGGGTCTCCTGTCACCAAAAATTAACAGTCTCATAATAAATTACCAAACAAAATTTGGCCGCACTACGAAAATTAGATTGCGAGTTATAAGCATTTTAAATTTTTCGATCCTCACCTTGAGGGGGGGGGGGATCTCCTGTCACCAAAAATTAACACTCTCTCATAATAAATTACCAAACAAAATTTGGCCGCACTACGAAAATTAGATCGCGAGTTATAAGCATTTTAACTTTTTCGACCCTCTCCGTGGGGGGTCTCCTTTCACCAAAAATTAACAGTCTCATAATAAATTACCAAACAAAATTTGGCCGCGCTACAAAAATTAGATCGCGAGTTATAAACATTTTAAATTTTTCGACCCTCAACTTGGGGGGGGGGGGTCTCCTGTCACCATATATTAACAATGTCTCATAATAAATCAACAAACAAAATTTGTCCGCTCTACGAAAATTAGATCGCCAGTTATAAGCATTTTAAATTTTTCGACCCTCACCGTGGGGAGTCTCCTGTCACCAAAAAATAACACTGTCTCATAATAAATTACCAAACAACATTTTGCCAAGTTACCAAATATTAGATCGCGAGTTATAAGCATTTTTAATTTTTCGACCCTCACCGTGGGGTGTCTCCTGTCACCAAAAATTAACAATGTCTCACAATAAATTACCAAACAAAATTTGGCCGCACTACGAAAGTTAGATTGCGAGTTATAAGCATTTTAAATTTTTCGACCCTCACCGTGGGGTGTTTCCTGTCACCAAAAATTAACAATGTCTCATAATAAATTACCAATCAAAATTTGGCCGCGCTACGAAAGTTACATCGCGAGTTATAAGCATTTTAAATTTTTCGACCCTCACCGTGGGGTGTTTCCTGTCACCAAAAATTAACAATGTCTCATAATAAATTACCAATCAGAATTTGGCCGCGCTACGAAAGTTAGATCGCGAGTTATAAGCATTTTAATTTTTTCGAACCTCACGGTGGGGAGTCTCCTGTCACCAAAAATTAACACTGTCTCATAATAAATTACCAAACAAAATTTGGCCGTGCTATGAAAATTAGATAATAAGAAACATAAGTTTTAGACTTGATATCCTAATATCTGAAAAACACCGCGTCAATGTCTGCCGAAGTCTACCGAAGGATACCATGCCGAAGTTTGCCGAACTGAAACGACGTTAGCCGAAGTGTTAGGTTTTTCTTCGTTACGGAAGTGTTAGGTTTTCTCGTTACGGAATAACTAGATTCGGTCGCTTCGCTCAAAGCCCGCGATAAAAGCTATGCAATAGCTTAAAATATTTATTTATATAAAATCTTAATATCAATATCTTTCAATATATATATATATATATATATATCACTTTTTTATGGACACGATAACTTCTATAATTTTTCACCAATCTCCACCAAGCTGGTACATAAAATCAAAGGGGATAAAATCTCGGCTAAGTTCGTTAATGGGCAAAATCGGACCAAGGGGGTCGGAATAGGGGGCGTTTTTGTGAAAACCGAAAAAACGCCATAACTTCTTTATTAAGGTAGATATCGAATCAGTTTAGAGTTTATATTACTTCTTAAAAATAGGCCAAAAGTTTATGCATGACAGATTTTTGATAAATTTAGAAGTGGGCTCAAGGGGCGAAAAAAACAAGGTTTTTGAGAGAAAAAAAATCATAACTTCGTCAGTTTTCAAGATATCAAGTCCAACTAAATTTTTTGTAAATGTTCTTAAAATTATCTAAAACTTTTGTATTTACAAGTTTTTGATAGGATCAACTTTTACCCATGAAAAAAATTTAAAACGAAAAGGAAAAGGGCGCTGAAAAAAGAGAAAAATCCATAACTCCGTCAATTTTTAAGATATCAAATCTGATTAAATTTATTTTACATCTTCTCAAAAATATCTACAACTTTTATATTGACAAGTTTTTCATAGGACCAATTCGTATATCAAAAAGAAATTAAACAAAAATAGGAGTTGGAGAAAAAACCTCAAATACAAACTGCTTATATTCTGACTCATTTTTAAATTCATTTTTGATTTTAAATGCATCCAAACGGTAGATCCTCTTATTTAGAAACTGTATAAAGTGACACACTGGTCAGTTTTCTGATAAAGACAGAATATATTTCAAAAAAGGCTATCAAAAAGTGTATTTTGAACAGAATTTCCCAAAGTCATCGGTACTGCAAATTTAAATTCAAATAAGAAATTGCGTTTTTTTCTGACTCGTTTTTAAATCCATTTTTGTTCTCAAACGCATCCAATTTACAGATCCTCTTATTTAGGAACTATATAATAGGGTGGATCGATTGTCTATGGCGGAAAAAAAATTACCATTAATCAAAATCTACCTATGCGGAAAAGATGTTCTATTGTATGGAGATTAAGGGAAAAATAATAAAAAAAATTAATTTTAAAATTTAATACTGCCACAAAAGGGTTGAAATTTCGAAAAAATTTGAAAAAAGACCGAATTTTGGTTAGGTTATTTTTGTCAAAAACTAATTACTTTAATATTTTTTTTAATCCAACAGTTCGGAAAAGATGTTATATCGTATGGAGGTTAAGTAAAAAACAACAATAAGTAATAAATTCAAAATTTAATACTGCCACAAAAAAGTTGAAAATTCGATAAAATATTGAAAAAACGGAAAAAGATCTAAATTTGATTAGATTTAATTTTGACGCAAAATAAACATTTTAATATCAATCAAAACCTACCTTTGCGTAAGACATATATTGCATGGATATTAAGTAAAAATAAATAAATAATTAAATAAAACTAATTTCGGAATTTAATACTCCTGCAAGTAATTTAAGGTTTCGAAAAACTGGCAGTTCCAGTTTTTTCAGTTAGAATTTGTCTGCTTGTGTATTGTGTAGCTTAGTGTACCTTGAATATTACTGTACCATGGCGTTGTTAAAAAAAATAAAAAAAGAGAGAGATATGAATTACACCCTATTTGGGTCTAGCTTTGATATGCCAGTAAAAATGCTCCCTAATAAAAAAAGTTATAAAATTTACATATTGGTATTTAAAGAATAACCGAAGAAAGAAATCGGTCAACATCTATTTATTTCCTGCCAGTGGGAAGGAGTTGCTAATAAGTTACTAGTGACCTGTAAATGAGATTCAATCTCAATAACTTACCATAGCAGCTTTTTAAGAAAAATTAAACTGTTTAACGACAAATATTGCGCTCTTCTTAATTCCTGTAAAACAAAATAAGATACTGAAAGCTACTACAGTCTTTTGGACCTTTCCGAAAATACTGCCTATTTTTTTCAGTTCAATAGATTTGAATATGAATATGAATATTGAGTGTAAACTAAACCGACGTATTGAGAGCAAACTCACTTTTCTACATCATCAGCTATCATTGAAAAGCCAAAATGCTGCCGAATTAGGTGTCACGTCATCAGAATATTGGAGAGTTTGGGCACTTCCGACCAAGCAGGTGCTGCCATCGTGTCTGGTGCACTTCAAGACGTGGGCATTATCTTACAAAACCATGAATCGAATGCTACTGACAGAAAAAAATCGGCATGACAAAACAAACCAAAGACCACTCCATCGTTTTAGTAATTCTCTTTAGTCATTTGTAAAAGATTATGACCATGGCCATTTTCTTTAAACTTTTATGGGTGTAAAGACTGACTGCATCACTAGAAAACAACAGAAGAAAAATGATAATAGAAGCAGACTTGAGCTTGAAAAAAGAACTGGGTTCCGAATACATCGGCCACATACATATAAATTCCGGGAGAGTACCAAACAATTTGAAAACACGACGTACATTTTTTGTCATGTGTTAACAATAATATACATGTAACAACGTTGGTTGCTATCGGTTGTGACGTAATATCTGTTAATATAGATGTTAAAGGATGTGTTATTCGAAATATGGGACTGATCTTCAAGCGTCCATTACAATGTTTTTTGTGCTAGTTACACACCAATGAAGTTTCACTATGTCATCTTTTAGCAGCGTTGATGGAACCGCGGCTGGGCACAAATGTTTCACTGGTGAAATAGAAAGATTATTCGCAGCATGTTAGAAGCTTTTTGTATTTTCATTTATGTCAGTATATGAATACTAAAAATGCGCGAGTGAAATCAAACGGTCTGCTGTAATCCTAATCATTACATAAAAACTATCTATATTTTCCATTTACCAGCTTTTTGACCTCTAGCGACGGATTTCATAGATTTAATTAAATAGGAAAATGTGTCGAACCTCCACTAACTGGCGGACTTAGTAACGACATGATTTCAGAAGCAATATGTAAATCCAGCAATCATTTCAGTGGCAATAACATCTACTATCAATAATATCTATTCGCGCAAATCTCATTCTACAAAACTAATAATCAGAAGAGTCACGGAAGTATTTCTGCTGTGTATGGACCATACATAAGAGACAGTTTTATAAAAATTGAATTGAATTACAAAATCTCATGTCGATTTTCAATACCGAACGTCATTATCGCCAATTGCAATTTTAACGATTTTTCTTGATTTAATACTAATGAAGCTGTTAAATAAGAAACTAAAGTTTTTATCTTGTAATCAATTAAATATCCTCTCATTGTAATAAATGTTAAAAATGTCTAAAATTCATATTTTATTTTACAAAACAAAAGTTGATTTTTTACCGTAAAAACGTTCAAATACATAAATTTGAGCCACATTTCTGTAGATTTAAATTTTCAAATTATTTTTTTTAATTATTTTTCTCATACTCAGTGTATAATATAACATCTTTTACGCATAGGTAGGTTTTAGATAACTTTTTAAACTATTATTTTGAATAAAAAATAATCTAGCCAAAATTAGGTCTTTTTTCACTTTTTTTCGAAATTCAACCTCATTGTGGCAGTATTAAAATTTAAAATAAATTTTTTTAATTATTTTTCCCTTAATCTCTATCCAAGAGAACATCTTTTCCGCATAGGTAGGTTTTGACACAGTGAAAAAAAAAATTTCGATCCACCCTACTATATAATGTGATGCATTGATCGTTTTTTTGATAAAGACAGAATATATTTTGAAAAAGGCTACCAAAAAGGGCATTTTGAATAGAATTTCCCGAAGTCTTCGTCATTTGAAAATTTAATGAAATTTTCACATAGCAAATTGCGTTTTTTATGACTCGTTTTAAAATCCATTTTCGCTCTCAAACGCATCCAATTTACAGATCCTCTTATTTAGGAACTATATACTGTGACGCATTAGCCAGTTTTTTGATAAAGATAGAATATATTTTTAAAAATGCTATCAAAGTGAGTATTTCGCATAAAATTTTCCGAAGCAATCATGATTAAAGAATTAAGGATGTATTCAAACAACAAATCGGTTATTTTATGACGCATTTTTAAATTCAATTTTTTTCTCAAATGCATTCAACTGACAGTTTCTTGTTAATTAGGAACTGTATAATGTACTGTTTTGGTCGATTTTTTGAAATAAATTCAGAATTTATTTCAAAATATGTTGTCAAAATGGGCATTTGAGCTGAATTTTTCTTAAGATGATTCTGATAAAACCAGTTTTTGCAGAAAAATAAAATTAAAAATTTTTCATAAACGGCCAAATGAAGTTATTAAACTGAGTTTATCTCTAATCATATATTTTTTTTTTGTTGAAATGAGCACTCTTCGAAATCTACCTCCGCCTATAGGCCCAGCCGATAGGGATTTTTTTTTTTTAGTAATTTTTAAAGTAATTTTCCTTCGTTGGATACATTATGTCTAAGAAAAAATATTATATGTTTTGTACTTTTATTATATTCATAAAACTTTTCTGATCTTTGAGATAAAAAAAAGAACAAATTTTTCGATTTTATTTTTACTTAGAAACCACAGCACGCTTTGAACGCAAACATCCCATTTCAACAATTACTTCAAATATATATTTATTTTACGATGTTATATTTCTCAAACTCGAGGAAAAATAGAAAATATTCAAATATAAAAACAAATTCAACCTTAAAAAGACGTTATATTGATAACGGATTTTATTTTTCAGGATAAAAGTAAAAAATAAATAAAAATACCGGTAAAAAATCACTCGTTGTACTAATTTATAGATGCATATTTTGTTCAAAGTAACTCTCTTAAGAGGATTCTAGATAAGTAGGTAGGTTTTTAAATTTATAAGCACACTGATATTGGTTCTCTGATTCAAAATTGTTAAATGTATTATAATGTATGAAACACCAGAGAACATAGTTATGTCATAATACATTTATTTATAAACGTGTAATATATTTATTCTATTTTATGCTGTATTTTTTTATCGCATAATATTTCTTAGGAAAAATTTTCTGAGTACGTAATATTATATTTAATGTTGAATTAGGTGCAATAATTTGAAATGTATATATGTGCAAATATTTTTAAAAAATTTTCTTAATTATGTATTCAATATCAGAAAATCTTTAATTTTAGTCATATCTTTCAAGAACAAAGTCGATTAATTCAAAAATAGCATTAGTGTTTTTATAAATATAACTTATCAATCAACAGTCTACAGAGACATAAACTATTTTAGTGATAAATAGTGATAATTTATTAGAAATTTATACATTTGAAAAGTTTAGAAAACTTACTACATATGTTGAATAATTTACTGAAATTTAATTTGATTCATTAAAAAAAAATAATAATGAAAAAAAATAAAATTAGGAAAATTTTTTTAGAAGTACAAGGTATGCACAAAGTCTTTCAAGCTTTTATAAAAATGTAAACGAACAGATACATGAATGACATTTTCTTCTGACTTACTCTTTCGTTCACTCTTTCCTTTATCCTGCACTAATACAGAGTACTTCTTTATACTGGCATCTATGAATTTATGACTAGTACTAGGAATAAACAGATCATTGTTTGAGAAAGCAAGGAAGGAGCAAAAAAGTGTTCAAAAGAAAAATGTCAATGATTATCAATGATTATTATTTTTCTATTACTAACTACTTACTACAAATAATGAATTTATGGAATTTTATTGATATGTAAGTGTCAGAAAGTGTATTGGACTGGTTTTGGACTTAGGTTCTATACGGCGTATGGAAGGCGAGCGCTGTAGCACGGAATAAAATGTTAGCTCCATTGTTCCATGATAAAGATAAAACTCATCATCGATTGCTTTTTGTAGTTGTTGTTGGTGTAACAGATGATGTTGTGACGGGACAAAATATTGACATCACTATGAAATCAAATGAATGCATGAAACAGAAAATAAAATTATTTTTAGAAAAAAAATTCGTCTTTTGTTTCATTAAAGAAATTTTGAAAGGACTAATACAGTTTCACAAAAAGGTCAAAAATTCATTATTAGTTAACTCTTAAAGTCTAACAATAAAGTTGGCCTATGCTATTTAAGTAGCTTCAATAAGTAATTTTTTCAAATACCCTCATGTTTTATTTATCAGTTTGCTTAAAATTTAATGGACTTTCATTGAATTCCTTCAAACAATTTAACATTTAAAGCTTAGATAAATTTTTAAAAAAGAAAGAAAGAAAAAGAAAAAAAAAGGTGGATTAAAATTCAGAAGATATCTTATAAAGCATAAACTAAATTTAAATAATATTACATTATTAAATTTTAAGAACAATATATATATATATATATATATTCATATATTAACGTGACTAGAAATTAAATTCAAAACATAAAACAGAAAATGAAATCATTTTTGGAAAGAAATTTACCTTATTTTGATTCATTTTCTTTATTTCTATTACTAAAGAAATCTTAAGAGAATCACTACAGTTTCTTCATGGAGCAAAAAACATTATTATTTAATTTTTAAAGGTTCACAATCCAATTGGCCTGCGTTATTTTACTTGTTTTCAACAAGTTATTTCTTGAAATAACTTCACGATTTATTTAGAATTCTGATCCATCTCCCTACAGTTAAAAAATGTAATATAAAAATTCAGTAAATCATTTAAAACGAAATAAATTGTTTAATACTAACATTAAAAAATACATTTTTTTGGTGGAGGCAATATTTTTTTTGTAACGTGACGGAAATAACAGAGTAAAGATAAAACGAAATATATTTTACCAACTAAATGTTTCTTAGCAGCTAAGCATTTATTTCTCAGTTAGTTCAGAAAATTAAATGAAGACTATAATTCATTTTTAAGGAAGTTTTCATGCGAGAAAGTTTTCATGAACCTTTTCTGATATTAATTTTTATCATTTTTTTACGAATTATTACAATGCAGGATAATAATGTTTAAGAAAATTCTTTGACAATAAAGAATTTGAAAGGTATAGCCAGCAATTATTTGATTACATTTTTGCATTAGTAAAATTATCCGTAAAACAATGATTCGTTAACCAAGTAAAATAAATGAACCAATAGTAAAGCATATAAACACATTTATATTACTATCATTAAAATATAAGTGATATCCAAAAGGTTTATTTTGTTTTAACTGAATCCTAACTTTTATGAAACTGTATATATTTCAAGGTATGTATTTAGACCTTATAAAATACTAGTAGCCTTCGCTGGCTACACTGGTTGGTTTTAATATATATTTTTAAATATTTTAGTAAAAAATCCCTGTCGGCTGGGCCTATAGGCGGAGGTAGATTTCGAAGAGTGCTCATTTCAACAAAAGAATATATATATATATATATATATATATATATGATTAGAGATAAACCCAGTTTAACAACTTTATTTGGCCGTTTATGAAAATTTTTTAATTTCATTTTTCTGCAAAAACTGATTTTATCAGAATCATCTTAAGAAAAATTCAGCTCAAATGTCCATTTTGACAATATATTTTGAAATAGATTCTGAATTTATTAAAAAATCGACCAAAACAGTACATTATACAGTTCCTAAATGACAAAAAACTGTCAGTTGAATGCATTTGAGAAAAAAATTGAATTTAAAAATGAGTCATAAAATTACCGGTTTGTTGTTTGAATACACCCTTAATTCTTTAATCATAATTGCTTCGGAAAATTTTGGGCGAAATACTCACTTTGACAGCATTTTTAAAAATATATTCTATCTTTATCAAAAAACTGGCTAATGCGTCACAGTATATAGTTCCTAAATAAGAGGATCTGTAAATTGGATGCGTTTGAGAGCGAAAATTGATTTTAAAACGAATCATAAAAAACGCAATTTGCTATGTGAAAACTTCCTTAAATTTTCAAATCACGAAGACTTCGGGAAATTCTGTTCAAAATACCTTTTTTGGTAGCCTTTTTCAAAATATATTCTGTCTTTATCAAAAAACCGATCAATGCATCACATTATATAGTTCCTAAATAAGAGGATCTGTAAATTGGATGCATTTGAGAGCAAAAATGGATTTAAAAACGAGTCAGAAAAAAACGCAATTTCTTATTTGAACACTTCTTTAAATTTTCAATCACGATGATTTCAGAAAATTCTGTTCAAAATACCCTTTTTGGTAGCCTTTTTTGAAATATATTCTGTCTTTATCAGAAAATTGACCAATGCGTCACTTTATACAGTTTCTAAATAAGAGGATCCACCATTTGGATGTGTTTAAAATCAAATGGATGCATTTGAGAGCAAAAATGGATTTAAAAACGAGTCAGAAAAAAACGCAATTTCTTATCTGAACACTTCTTTAAATTTTCAATCACGATGATTTCAGAAAATTCTGTTCAAAATACCCTTTTTGGTAGCCTTTTTTTTAAATATATTCTGTCTTTATCAGAAAATTGACCAATGCGTCACTTTATACAGTTTCTAAATAAGAGGATCCACCATTTGGAGGTGTTTAAAATCAAATGGATGCATTTGAGAGCAAAAATGGATTTAAAAACGAGTCAGAAAAAAACGCAATTTCTTATTTGAACACTTCTTTAAATTTTCAATCACGATGATTTCAGAAAATTCTGTTCAAAATACCCTTTTTGGTAGCCTTTTTTGAAATATATTCTGTCTTTATCAGAAAATTGACCAATGCGTCACTTTATACAGTTTCTAAATAAGAGGATCCACCATTTGGATGTGTTTAAAATCAAAAATGAATTTAAAAATGAGTCAGAATATAAGCAGTTTGGATTTGAGGTTTTTTCTCCAACTCCTATTTTTGTTTAATTTCTTTTTGCTATACGAATTGGTCCTATGAAAAACTTGTCAATATAAAAGTTGTAGATATTTTTAAGAAGATGTAAAATAAATTTAATCAGATTTGATATCTTAAAAACTGACGGAGTTATGGATTTTTCTCTTTTTTCAGCGCCCTTTTTCTTTTCGTTTTTAATTTTTTTCGTCGGTGAAAGTTGGTCCTATCAAAAACCTGTAGCTACAAAAGTTTTAGATAATTTTCAGAACATTTACAAAAAATTTAGTTGGACTTGATATCGTGAAAATTGACGAAATTATGAATTTTTTCTCTCAAAATCCCTGTTTTTTTCGCCCCTTGAGCCCACTTCTAAATTTATCAGAAATCTGTCATGCATATACTTTTGGCCCATTTTTAAGAAGTAACATAAACTTTTTAACCGATTCGATATCTACTTTAATTAAGAAGTTATGGCGTTTTTTCTGTTTTCACAAAAACGCCCCCTATTCCGACCCCATTGGTCCGATTTTGCCCATTAACGAACTTAGCCAAGATTTTATCTCCTTTGATTTTATGTACCAGTTTGGTGAAGATTCGTGAAGAATTATAGAAGTTATCGTGTCCATAAAAAAGTGAGATATATATATATATAGATAGATAGATAGATAGATACATAAACTGGTGCGATTGCAATAGGTAGTATTTCTTACGAAATCTACCTAAAAATCTAATCAAACATCTATAATTGTTACTATATTCATATAATCTCACATTATCTGATTCATGGACCATGTTGACGATATAATGCACAAAAGAACTCTAAAGTACGCGTATTTAACCATTTTTAATACATATATTATCTTAAATTTTCCGCTTCTACCTACCCTACTGCAGAGATACAGAAAAATGTCCTAAAAAATTGACCAACTCATTGAACCCGCTGACATGGGAATTTCTAAAATAAATAATACATGTTTAAATTTGTTTTAGTTTTTAGATAGCCTCAAACCCATGCCTCTATCTAAAACTGCTGTTGAGGTATAGCGGAATTATCTTAGTTTTCGTACCCCCAGTTAATTCTATTGGACGATGGAGGAGGGGATTTCTAAAATCTCTCAAATGATTGCTTAAATTTTTTTAATAGATTTGTTATCTTGAATTTTACGCTTTTACATAAAATTGATGCTAGGATATATCTAACGATGGAAGATTCTAAAAAAATATCAATTGAAAAAAAAAACCGTCACCGTAAGTAATCATAATCCATACAGTCATTGATTACTTCCAAGAATCTATAATCAAAATGTCTTACAATCGATGCTTACAATAGTTGTTTTTCCATGTTTATACAGGATTTTAGTAAATACGTGGCCGCTAAAAACGCAGCAAATAAAATTTATACACCTGTGAAAGGCTAAAAGTTAACAACAATAGTGCAAAAGTCGTATGACGTCATCCACTGGTTGCAAAAAATTTAAAAGGCCCGAAAAATTAAAAAAAGATGCGGGAATTTGAGTGTCAAAAATTAAAAGCATTTAGAAGCAAGATTTAGTAAAATAGGAATTAATTGCACCCCTGGTTGCAAAAACAGGAATTAAATGGATGGTAAATATAGGCAACTAAACCCTGACCGTCCACATAACGCAAGTCTCTTCTGATTGGACCATAAGATAGTGCATTTCTATCAAAAAATCTAATAAGAAATTTCTAAACACCCAGTTGCATTTGCAGTAAAAATTTTTAACTTCGAATTTCAATTTCTATCCAGTAACTGTTTTTGAATACAGGGCACGCAGCATTCAGTAAGCAAATATGTTCCAATGATCCAATGTTGCAAGAGAGAAAAGTTGTTTTGCCACAGCACATGCTTATTGAGCTAGAATTGCTTAGATTTTTTTCATAGAAAAGGTCAGTTTTACGGGCCAATCAGAGAAGACTTGCGTTATGTGGACGGCCAGGGTCTAGTCGCCTGTATGGTAAATGGGATCAACATTTTTTACTGATTTTTCTACGTCATTGAGATCATTTCTATACTTTACCCATTAATATAAAACCTCCTGAAGAAATACAAAAACGTACCCGCCGAGAGGGGTGAAGTAGGGATTAAGTAAATGGGAAGTGCATAATATGAATACGTGGTCACAGGACTTACCAACGATACATCACATTAGGTGTGTAAGCTAGATTTTAAAAAGTGTTTCTTGCGGGGGCAAGGAAAAAGCGTGGAAGATATATAATATGAAACAGTGGGGATAGAACTTTCCAATGATATATCACATGAGGGGTATAGGCTAAATTTAGAAAATTGCCTTCCGAATTCCAGTATCACGAATTGATTCTTACAATCTCTTTGAAATTTTTATGTATTATAAATAATATTTATCGAAGGCCTCGTAGATGAATCAGATCAAGAATCATAAAATTTGACAAATAAAAAAAACTGTTGATTATCACTCAGTCAGAACAAACATATTTCAGAGTTGTACACTGTGCACAAAAATAAATAAATAAATAAATAAACAAATAAAAATGATGTAAACTAGAAAAGTTGAATGCTAACTGACTCAAACTGTAACTTTAAAAAAGAATCTAGTAAAGTTACAGTAATCTTTATGAAATTTTGTCTGTAAAATGAGAGGCTATTGCAGAAAATAGCTCTAAAAATCTGAGTTTCCCCCGAATAATCTTAGTAATGTTACAGTTTTTTTATTCACAGTGCAATTCTGTGTCTTTTTTATGAAATTTTATTGTTGTCATTACATAAAAAGATCTTGAAATAATCGTTTCATAAAAAAAATGAAAACTTTTTTTTTCATTGCAGAATTAATCATACACTCTACCTTTAAATGTGCTTATTGTTCTTCTTATGATCTCAGATTACACAATAATTACTTTTTTATAATCTGAAAGCAATTTTTTGGTATATACATAATACATTTTCTTATCGATCGACAAAAGCTAATTTCTAAGCGCACTCGTTTTGGAGGTGTAATTTTAGTTTCAGAAATACTTCAGATGTTGCTCATCTCAATGTACAGTTTCATTTATGTCAGAGATGCTACATTTTTAAAGTTATTAAAATGAAATGTTTATAAGCTTCCTGAATACATTAGTTATATTTAGAAAAACCATCACCATGCTCTAATTATTTAAATAATGAAAATTGTAATCTGCTATGAGCAAAATTTGTGGTATTATGATACATTGCATTTTATGAATTTTCAAAAATTACTGAAACTAAATATAGGTTTATTTGCTCTTAGAAACAAAATAGTACAAATAGTTAACCCCCCCTCCCCGCAAAAAAAGATTAATTACATTTTATCAATGAGAGCAGCAAGCATTAGTGCAGCCTTTATTTCTGGAAAAGCGTAGTTTCATTTTTTTATTATTATTATTTTGTATATTCTAACTATTTGTTTTTCTGGAAGAAAATGTTTTGTGCTTTCGCTGATTTCTCCATAAAACAAAATTTCTCCTTTCCTTTCATCTCCTCCTCTTGCCCAAATTGCCACTTCCCCTTTGCCACCTTTAGCACACAAAATTTAAAATCGTTTCATTTCAATACAGTTTCTATTCCATTTTTTGTTTTGTGGTAACAAAATATTAAACAATCGTCTAAATTTTATTATCTCCCCATCGGAACTTCTGTTTCTTTCTATTCGTTCTAAGCAGTCATTAAAATTTTACCTATGGTATTTTATCGTATATATAGTATTTATAAAAAAAAAAGTCAATAAAATCCTCTAATTCTGAAAAAGAACTTTCTTTTTCGTTATTATCGTACCCTTAGTACAATTTTGGTTATGGGAAGAATGTTATTCTTCTGTTATGTGTGTTTTATGAATGTTGAAAATTTTCTTTATTAATAACTACTGAAAATGGATTTTTTTTACTTTACAAAGATTTGTATTCTCTCAAAACATTTTTTAATCATATAAACCGAGATCAATCAAATGGTTCTAGCTATTAACTTGTATTTATGTTTCAACAGATTTTCGGTCTTCTTTTAATCTTAAAAAGCAGTTTTTGCAACATTTAATTTATATTTATTTTTAATTTTTTTATATTCTGTTATTGTAATTCAGAAAACCCTATGTTAGAAGATGTCTCTCCTAGGAATCAAGTTTGAAGCAATCAAATCTGAATCACACAAGAAAACACCAAAAAGAATCGTAGATACCGTTTAATCAGAAAGCTAATTCTTTTGTACGCACAGAAATTTAAAAAAAAAAGACTTTTTTTAGGAATTTTCAGCTGAATCAGATACAGCAAAATTGAAAAAAAAAGAACAATAACATGCAGTTCTGAAAATATACATATTTTATTATTTCACATTTTTTAAATAACATCTGGGCTGTTTGTTCATGTTTTAGTGTACGTTATATACACAAGTTCCACTAATTTCTTTGTTACTACGATCTATAATTAAATATATTACTATTATTGAAATATTTTGTTGAGGACTGAAATTTACAAGTGAAGTATCTACGAATGATTACTATTATTTAAATTACTTCTGAGATACTTTGCATTATTAAATAAATTTAACCTTTGCATTTTATTGTAAATATACTTAAGCAATTCTTTGAGATAAATAGTTATATTAGTAATAGAAATTAGGAGGTTTTATATAAAGTTTTTTTCATAATATATGTACTGTAAAACGAGGTGAATAGGATCGAAACTTCCCGGTCATACAAAGAAATCCTGTATGAATATAAGTGATGATATTTTAGTTGCGAATTTTTTATAAGGAGAGTTGGAAAATTCACTTTTGCCATGTTGTAATTACTACTGAGGTGTATAAAAAACTGTAATTTGATCCTCAAAAACCTCATATTTTCAATGTCTTCAAAACTTTGTATGTAACTGCAGTATTTTTCGTGTCAAAGAGTAATCTAAGAGTAGGATATTTTAATTAATTATAGACCTGAAAATGATATGCTTTATCACATCCTGCGTATTTCTAAATTGCATAATGAAAAAGTGCAAATTTTCTTGTAAAATCACAGGTTTAAGATTTACGGGGTGAATCAGAACACCTTTACTCTCACGGTTTATTTTTCCATACAGTAATAGTTTCATGTCATGTCTGAAAAAATATGTATAAATATGTATTTTAACAAATATTTTGTTTGTTCGAATTACGTGAAGAGTTTAAAGATGCCTAAAAATTACTTAGTAAAACAAAAAAATCAACCCCCAATCCAACAGATATAGAACACACAATATAAGAATTTAAAAATGGCAAATCACTAAGAAAAGTTACAGAAAAATATTCTCAGAAAACCACAACAATACACACACATCTCAAAATGGGAAATCAATTAAACAAAAAAGAACAGTGAAAGGGGTGAGGATGAGGCCGTACTAATAAATCGTAATAATACGTGCAGCGATTGGAGCTACCCAATAGATTCACTTACCCAATGACTATTAGAAAAGAATAACTTGAACAGGGCTGAATTTGTATTAAATTTCATCATCCTCAATTCAAGTACATTTTCTTAGAATAAATTTTTATTTTTCTGGAGTTCATTGTTTTTTTCTAATTTTTGAAAAGTCATACCTTTACTTGTATGGAAAATAAAGGATTCGTTTGATAGTAACTTCGTTTTCTTATTCTTCCCTTATCATTAGTACCTGTTTTTATTAAACCTATTAAAGTCTGAATCGGAACAAATAAAGATTGTAACACTTGTTCCGATTCACCCCTACCTGAGGGGTGAATCAGAACTCAAAAAGAAAAATATAAGGTACACTGGGGTAATAACGCCAGGCGGGGTAATAACGCCAAGTGCTTATATTTTGCATAATTATGAAATAATCAGGTAAATGACACCCATGTGCTTTGCGCAGAAGGGTTTTGAGTCATATAAATCGCAAACAACAGCTTCAAGTTAATCTGTGTCATTTTTAGGTCTTCTTGTTTTTACAAACAACTAAAATTAACGCTTGATCTAAAATTTGCAAGATACGTTTTGTGATGTAAAGACTATTTTTTTTATCCGGAAATACTTTGTTGATTACTTAAATTTGTAGTACATTTCATGGACTTTCAAAATATTGTTGAAGATTTTGGATATCTTCTCGAGATAATTTGTGATTTAAAATGTACTGCGCAATACCTATACCGGGGTAATAACGCCAATCCTTGACATTAATACCCCGGTTGATTGCCTACAGTGGCCGATCTACATCCTAAATACTGATTCAAATAAACACAGTTAAAACTGTGCAATGTTTCTCATATTTCTATTTAAACGGTTCTTTTTAAGCAAAAAGAAACTCACTGTCTGATATTCATTTGCCTCATCCCCCCCCCTCCCACACCACACCTTTATATTTCTTACACTTTCAGAAAAATTGAACATTTTCAATATCTTAGAATGCAATTTGTCAATTTCTAAGTTTGTAAAGTTTGTATTTTTAGAATTGGGCTATCTACATGCAATTATTCCATCTTATTTCATAGTTTTGTTTGCATGGCATTATTACCCATATAGGTGGGTAATAAGGCCAAATAGCATGGGTCAAGAAAAAACGCCATTACTTTTTATGAATACATATCTGTTAAATTATTTTATTTCATATAGATAGTCAATGAGTTGCTGTATCAGATCCTATATTTGTTTGAAAAATACAATCTAAAACTAAGCCGTGAAAATTGGTAGAACCTTAACGTGGCGTTATTACCCCAGGGTACCTTATATATTTATAAACTGTAAAAAATGTTTCATTTTTGCTCAAAAATTAAAGAACAAAACAAGACCGAAGTTTAAGTAAAATGATTATAATGAAAAAAAAACAGTAGTTGTTTCTTTTGTACGTTGATGTTGAAGAGTGTTACCCCGCTTTACGGTACATCGACACATTCACATATCCATATACCGGGTGATCCAGAAGTTTCGGGAGTTTTGAAATGTTAATAATTAGGAAACTATGTACAATACAAAGGTCCGGTTTTCAGATACATGATCAGAAACATGTGGGATTTTTGTTTAGAATGAATTTTTTTTAAATACATATAGTTAAAATTTTCAGCAACAGGTGGCGCTGATGTCTGGTGGTAACTGCTATGTTAAGACAAGCCTTCTTCGCATATCGAGTAGTGTTCTTATCGCACAATACGTGAAGTTAAAACTGCAAAATATTCCATGGCCATTACATATGTGAAAGCTATTGTAAACAAGGTTTGAGAAAAGGGTTCATAGGAAGATCGTAATAAAAGCAGGAAACCCCAAACGTCTCTTGCAATCGTAAATGAGATAGAATTCGATGCCAAAACTCAATGGAAATCATCAGCTCATGGTGAGTGCAGTACACTTGTAATTTCACGATGAACTGAAATTTCTTATGGAATTTCTTTTTGCTCTGAAGATGCTGTGCATGTTGTTTTACATCAGCTCACGGCGGTTCTTTTAAGCTATGAGCGTCATAATGAAAATTTGTAACCCTTGGACACCAATTCTTTCTTTTTAGTGATCTGTATCAAACCATAAAAAATAATACTATCAATATTAGCGCCACCTGTTGGCAAAAAGTGTAACTAACATTATATGTTTGTTTCATCGAAAAAAAATCCCACAAGTTTCTAAGCATTTCTGTGAAAACCGCATATTTCTATTGTTTATAGTTTGTTAATTATTAGCATTTCAAAACTCCTGGGACTTCTGGATCACCCGGTACATTGATATACACTTATACACACACGCGCGCATATATATATATATATATATATATATATATATATACCGGGTGTCCCAAAAATGACTGATGGATTTTAAAATTCAGTAACTTACAAACAGTGACAGCTATTTAAAAAATTTTTGCAGGAGGGTTATGTATAATGTCAGGAGTTTTTTTACCGTATTTTTTTATTTTAGTTCTCATCTCAAACAATAGGTGGCACTGACGGCGATTGAAGGCCAGGTCGACTCTTCACTCAGCACTGATCACCTGGCCTTCAATCGCCGTCAGCGCCACCTATTGTTTGAGATGCGAACTAAAATAAAAACTGAAGGTAAAAAAACTCCTGACATTATACATAACCCTCTGGCAAAAATTTTTTAAATGGCTGTCACCATTTGCAAGTTATTGAATTTTAAAATCCATCAGTCATTTTTGGGACACCCGGTACATACATACATATATGCAGGGTGATTCATAAAAGATGGGCAGAACTTTAATGGGTTATAGTACACTTAAAGACAAATAATATTAAATAGGAGACTAAGGGTCCCAGACGTATTCCCAAGGAGATAGGGGGCATTAAAGTTTAGGGTCCGAAATTTCAAATGATTATAAAAAATGGAAAAATTAGTCGATTCGTTTGCGGTTTTTGCAAAAATTTTTCTTTATGCCAGTATTTTCTTGAAATAAAATTTTAAAGTTCAATTTCAAAAAATGCCGATAGGGGGCGCTTTAGACTTTGGAGTAAAAAACAACTATTTTTTAACGTTCTTTTTTGGATTTCTTTAAATGATTTCGAAAGCTTAGACTTAAACTTAAATTTTGATCTAAAAATCTGAGTCCTAACGAGTAGTTAAGTAGCGTAAACTGAAATTTGAAATTTGAAACCCTTCTCTCCCCAGAACAAAAATCAGTTATTCCCGATCTTTGTGTCGTAGATTAGGCTCTAACTACTGCCGCGTTTTGCTAAAATTATTCTTTATGTCAGTATTTTCTTGAAAATAAATTTTAAATAAAAGTTTCAAAAAATTCCGATAGAGGGCGCTTTAGACTTTGGAGTAACGAACAACTATTTTATACCGTTATTTTTTGTGTCTCATTAAGTGCTTTCTAAAGCTTAGACTTAAATTTTCAGCCCAAAATCTGAATCGTTAGACGTGGTTAAGTTTCTGGGGAGAGGGGTTTGAAATTTCTACTCCTGAGCACAGTTCAGTTTACCATGTCCACACATTGTGTGCTGTGATACGAGGTAAAAAGACACAAATTAGGATTATGTTACCAAAGCATATTTATTAACATGTAATTAACCTTAATTTAACCTGTAATTAAACTTAAATTTTCAGCTCAAAATCTGAATCGCTGAGCGTGGTTCAGTAGAGAGGGGAGGGGGTTCAAATTTCAACTTCTGAACATAGTTCAATTTGCACTACTTAACCATGCCCAACGATTCTGTGCTGTGATACGAGGCAAAAATACAACTTTCGTCAAGGACTGCATAGTCGGAATTCACTCATAAAGGCACTGGCACAGTTGGAAACGTCGCTCATGCAAACGTTAAAGCTCCATTCCTGACGCTAGTCACCGGGTGAAGAAGGTGACAGAAAGTATGCAAATGTCAAATGGGGAAGAAGAAGAACACGTATGCAAAATTTCGACACGATTCAGGCATAAAAACCACTGAACGATGAGTCAAGTGTAAGTCGCTGTAGTAATGAATCGGAAGATGGTGCCCTTCACGAATAAGGAAAAGGCTGAGATGCATTTAATTTACGGAGCGGCAGATGGAAATGGTGCAGAGGCACAACGAATGTACGGAGAGCGATTTCCCAACAGGCGGTTGCCTAACCGCAAAACTTTCGAGCGCTTGCACAGACAGTTGTGTGAGACGGGATCATTTCTCGCTTCCCGGTCGAATGCAGGTCGTGCAAAAAAGGACGAATCAGTAGTTGTTGCAGAAGCCATTCTGGATGTAGTAGCAGCGCAGCCAAGTACAAGTACACGAACAGTGGCTAGGCAGGTGAATACCTCAAAGTCCATGACTTGGAGGGTACTGAAGGATGAACATTTGCTCCCGTTTCACGTGCAAAGAGTCCAGAAACTGTCTCCAGGGGATTATCCAAATCGTATTGAATTCGCCCGCTGGTTTCTGCAGCAGAACGCGCTAAATCCACATTTTGGACGAACTGTGCTTTTCACCGATGAATGTACCTTCACACGTGAAGGTACATTTAACACACACAATGCACATGTATGGGCGGATGTCAATCCACATGCTACGTATCCACATGGTCATCAGAGACGCTTTTCCATCAATGTTTGGGCAGGAATCCTCGGAGACCACCTAATCGGACCGTACTTTCTTCCTGAACGCCTCAACGGTAAAACATACCTCACATTTCTGCAACATGTGCTGCCAGACCTGTTAAACGTTGTTCTTCCACGCATCCGGCGGGTCATGTGGTTCCTGCACGATGGAGCGCCAGTCCATTACGTACGAGACGTCCGCAACTATCTGGACATCACATTTCCGAACAGATGGATTGGTCGAGGTGGTTTTGTTGCTTGGCCTGCTCGCTCGCCAGATCTTTCACCCCTCGATTTCTTTTTTTGGGGACAATTGAAGGCTCTTATGTATGAGACACCCATTGAATCCCCCGAGGAACTGGTCGCCAGACTTTCCGCCGCTGTAGGGGAAGTGCTCGAAAAGCCTGATGTTTTCGCGAATGTTCGCCGTTCCATTCTTCGCCGTTGTTCTGCGTGCATAACCTCTGGTGGTCACAATTTTGAACATTTATTGTAATTACATGTTAATAAATATGCTTTGGTAACATAATCCTAATTTGTGTCTTTTTACCTCGTATCACAGCACACAATGTGTGGACATGGTAAACTGAACTGTGCTCAGGAGTAGAAATTTCAAACCCTCTCCCCAGAAACTTAACCACGTCTAACGATTCAGATTTTGGGCTGAAAATTTAAGTCTAAGCTTTAGAAAGCATTTAATGAGACACAAAAAATAACGGTATAAAATAGTTGTTCGTTACTCCAAAGTCTAAAGCGCCCTCTATCGGAATTTTTTGAAACTTTTCTTTAAAATTTATTTTCAAGAAAATACTGACATAAAGAATAATTTTAGCAAAACGAGGCAGTAGTTAGAGCCTAATCTACGACACAAAGATCGGGAATAACTGATTTTTGTTCTGGGGGGAGAAGGGTTTAAATTTCAAATTTCAGTTTACGCTACTTAACTACTCGTTAGGACTCGGATTTTTAGATCAAAATTTAAGTTTAAGTCTAAGCTTTCGAAATCATTTAAAGAAATCCAAAAAATAACGTTAAAAAATAGTTGTTTGTTACTCCAAAGTCTCAAGCGCCCCCTATCGGCATTTTTTGAAATTGAACTTTAAAATTTTATTTCAAGAAAATACTAGCATAAAGAAAATTTTTTGCAAAAACAGCAAACGAATCGACCAATTTTTCCATTTTTTATAATCATTTGAAATTTCGGACCCTAAACTTTAATGCCCCCTATCTCCTTGGGAATACGTCTGGGACCCTTAGTCTCCTATTTAATATTATTTGTCTTTAAGTGTACTATAACCCCTTAAAGTTCTGCCCATCTTTTATGAATCACCCTGCATATATATATATATATATATATATATATATATATAATTAGGTAGGCAGACAGATTGATAAGTTGGTAAATATATATTATTTTTTAAATAATTATCAAAAATTTTTACAAATAATATTTATTATTATTATTATTTTTTTTTTTTTTTTTTTTAGATAGATATAAATGTCTTTCTTCTGTGAGGAAAACTTGACAAAGAAAAATAGAATTTATCCTCAAGTAAAAGTTCCCTTGAAAATGTATATTTTTAAATTTAAAAAAATTAAATATCGGAAAAGATACAAAACAAGATATTTTGTCAGTTTAAATGGGGTTTATAAAATATAATGAGCAAGAAAACTCTCAGTAATACTTAAAAATTAAAATTTATAATGCATAATGCATAATCTTTTTTAACATATGTGTAAAAAAGTAAAATATAATGAAAAATGAAAGTTATAGATTTTTTTTTTACTATTTTTGCTTCGTCTTTCGTTAAGCTTCAGGCATACATTTTTGGTAAAATAAATATTGCATTAGAGTTTATGTCTAGTAATATTATTATGGTCCAGATAACATCCAAATGTCTCATAAGTCCTATAATATAATATGTTAGATGTTTAATAGAAAATTTTACTGGTTTTGTAAATGTCTTATGTGTAAAATAGTAGTGAAATTATTTTATAAAAAGAAAACAAATCGAATAATATTATTTTTAAATGAAAGATAAATATTTTTAAATTAACGTTAATGAAAATACTGAAAAAAGTGCTCTAAGTATATTAAGATCAAAATTCAAAACTAAATGCAATTGAGACAAATTCAAAATATAATTTAATAGTGCTGGATAAACATTTAAAGTTGCTAAAATAAATGTCTTAAAGTAACTCTAATTTAATTATCATACCCCAAACAGAAGTTCAGTTGATAGCGATAAATCTGTTTCTGAAATTTTTACATTTCCATTAACTTGTTACAGTTTATTCAAAAGGCAACAACTCCAGGGACTTTCATTGATTCCGTTTCGTAATTTTATGCTCTCTTAAAACCTTGATTGAATTACCATTATTTAGATGCTTGAATTTTAGATTAATGTTTTGCTAGATAATCAAATAAAAATCGATATTTCTTAAGGAGATCAGTTGGTATTTTTTAATTTGATTTAGAGAGAGCGTGTATTGAATTCAAAATATCTTACTTCGCTTTTCAAAACTACACTTAAGCTACTTTAGGACCTCGATAAATATTTGATTTGCGTGCGATGAAGAATATGTGACTGAAATCAAATGTGATTATTTATTTAACCATTTCCCTTAATATTATTTTAATCGTCATTAATTTGTGCATGTATATCATGTAATATATACCGTTTCACAATAATTCTTAATAATTAAGTGATTTAAGCACAATTATTTGTTTTTAAATTTGATTTTTTAAAAGTTGTATTTCAGATGTAATATACTGATACATAATATGTGTTGAAAATAATTATTTATATTTTAAATAGTTTTGTATTACTTATATAAATAATTTTCTTCTGATGAAGAAAATGTGACCAAAGCAAATCTAATTATTTATATAATCATTTTTAGATTTTTATATTATTTTAATGGCTATTAGTTTATGTATGTATGTTATACAGTGTGTCCATTCTCACAGGGGCGTATAAATTTGCTATGATATTGCATTTTCAATAAAGTGAGAGCATAATTGCATTTGAAGAGGGTTCGAAATTTTTTCCAGCACTGTATCAAAATATTTTAAACTAACTAACTGTAGCCTAATCATAACTAAAAGATATAAGCAAAAATTTTAAGAAAATTTCTCTTTGTATATATAGATTATCAGTGTATAAAAAAATCTACCCCCCCCCTCCCCTCAAAAAAAGTATCAGTGATTTTTTTTTCTTTGAAAAATAATATTTTTAGATTACATATTCTGTTTACACTCTAGAAAATTGTTCCACTTTCACCATTGTTTGCATAAATCCACGCAAAACGGATTTTTAAGAGTTAAAGGTTTTACGGGAACGACATGCCTTTTTTCTTAGGGTAATTTACTTTATATCAGGAAAGAAAACATGGAATCCTCTATCGCCCATTTACCAATTTTATTTCTCTGGAGTTTCAACATCAGATTCACCTTCAATTTTTTTTTCTTTCTTTTTTTCTTTTTTCTTTTTTCTTTTTTCTTTTTTTTTTTTTTGATTTTTAAAAATGAAATTGGTCAAGCATTTATACTAAGGAATTTATACTAAAGAAAATGATACATATATATTTTTACAGATTCGCTTATCATTTTACACTTTTTTATTTATCTCAATCTGAATATTGGATATTCAATAAAACAAAAGCATTATTGTTTTTGTAGGTGGTTATAGACTTTTTTCCAGTACTGTAATATTATATTTTAAATTAACTAATTTAATTAATAATAATAATTTTAATTAATAATAATTTTAAATTAACTAATATAATCTGCAGACTAAGCAAGAAGACAAGAAGACACCCCACCGGGACCCCAACCGTTAGGTTTATGGGTTTTTACGTCCCGAGGGAAAAGTCCCTACCGCCATCCAACGAACACAAAGGCAATATGCAACGCACAAACTGACAAGAAAATAGTAACAATAATAAAAATTACAACTAAAACAGTAATCTGTTTTGGAAAAATTAAAGTGGTAATTAAAAGATACAATCAATATTATAAGATTTTTTTCTCTTTTTGTTTCGTTTATATTGTTTATCAGTGCATAAAAAACTAAGCCAAAAGAAAAAAATCGGTGAATATTAAAAAAATATTTTTTTAAATTACATATTCTATTTATACTTTTGAAATTTGTTCCACTTTCACCATTGTTTGCATAAATATACACTAAACAGATTTTAAGACTTAAAGGTTTTACGGGAACGACATGATTTTTTTTCTTACGATAATTTGTTTTATATCAGGATAGGAAACATGGAATCTTTTACCGTCCATTTACCAATTTTATTTCTGTGGAGTTTCAACATTAGATTTACCTTCAATGGTTATTTCGAGTGATTTTAAAAAATAAAATCGGTCAAGCATTTATACTAAGAAATTTATACTAAAGAAAAAGGTACATATATTTTTTAGGTTTGCTCATCGTTTTTTACACTCTGTTATTTAATTAAACCTGTTATATATATATATATATATATATATATACAAAGATGAAAATTTTCAATAGATATCTAAGACACTTCCCTAAGACGCACCTTTTTATAAATATAAAAATCCTGTACAAATATTTGTTTCTGGTGACAATGCAATATTTTAATATTTGTTCACATTAAATTTTAATTAATACAATAATTCTACGTTAGTTTTTGAATTACATCGCCGCAGGTGATGTCGCCAAATGCTCTTTGCAATTGGTACAAATGTATTGGATTGAAAAAACAATAAACTTAATTACACCCCAATAAATGCTTGCCAAAATATGCCAAATGACTGTAAAACTGCAACAATGAAAGATTTTAAAGACTAAAAGTAGAAAAAAATTAAATAAAAATGAAGATAATGTATTTTTAATATTTTTATGTCGGGAAATATTTATTAATATTTATTTATTTAAGGTTAAGTCGGGAAATCGATACAGAAATTCTAAAAATAGTTTTTATTTTTAGCAAATATTTGAATTGAAATAGAGAAAAAATATTTTAAAAATAAATTAACTTGCTAGGGCTTTCTAACAAACGCAAAAAATCCAGTAAAATTTCATAAGCTAATTTAGTGCCTGCGGAAAAACTGATGTATTGCAACGGAAATCTTATGTAGCAATGTGGTAAAGTAAATAGACATACTTATCAAAAGGCAGATTAAATTCAGATAAAAGAATGTTTTTAAAAATCTACTTTTATCCTTATATTTATTCTACTTTATTTTCTTTTAGATGATTCATAAAACAATAATAGTTTACAATGACGAACAATTATGAATAATTATTATTCTCAGTACTTGATACATAATTATTTTGAATTATTTTGGTTGAACCTAAACAAACATCCTAAACAGAAATCCATTAAAAGAGCCTGTCTATGCTTCTCAAAAAATACATTATATTGTTATGTTAGCGACATAATTGAAAGCAATTGTTTCTTGTTGCACGTTAAAAACCTGTGTAGTAAATGTATTTAAAAGAGTATATTTCAGTGTCAAAAAAAAAAAAAAATAAAATAAAATAAAATAAATAAATATTTCTAAAAAAGAGGATATTGTGCTGTTATTCCAGTGTTATACAAGAAATACTATTTTATATTTCAAGAGGATTCATACCAGCAAACATTTAAATCACGCCTGAATTAATAGCCTGAAAAAACTGTCTGAGAGATAATATTTATATATATATAAAAAATATGTGCACATCTAATTTGAATATAAAAAATAAAAAAAAAAAATATGAAGAAAGAAAATATTGCTAAATATACAATTTTTATTACATTCTTTAATAAATATTGTGAATGGAATATTTGCATTCCTTATATTTGTATCATAAAACAAAAATGTGTCCGCGAGTACCGTAGACTTGACTTTATTCTTGATCAATAGATTGCACGTTCGTTGGAATATTGGAATATGTTCTAATCATCACAGAATTTCAATTTTCACACTATCGAATAGAAAGAAGACGGTTATTTCAAACACATTACTTATATTTTTATTATATAGCAAAAACGTGACCGTGAATATCATAGACTTGACGTTATTCTTGACCAATAGATTGTACGTTCTTTGAAATATTGGAATATGTTCTAATCAGCATATAATTTCAATTTTCGCACTATCGAATGGAAAGAAGAATGTTATTTCAAACTCAACTTTTTATAATTGCATCTAAATGCACTGTCTTTAAAAAAAAATGTCAAGCATGATTTTTAAAAATCTATCTTCATGACAAGCAGCCTGATTATGACTGATTAATCAGAGAGAAAAAAAAAAAAAAAAAACATGGAAAGTTTCACCGTACAGTTACAGTTTTTATGTTTCTTTCATCAATTTCTCTTTTAATTTCTTTTTGCGTAAACCACTTTAAAATGAAATTGGAAAAGGGTATCCATGCATGTCAAACAATCGCCCTTTTATACGTATGTGCACTCAAAAACAAATTTAATTTATTTATTATTCTTTTTTTTTATTATATAACAATAGTACAAAGTATGCAAATTTCAACTGCCATTTAATTTAAAATTTATCCAAATTTAATAAACTTTGGATTATTTAGTATCGCTTTCACATTCTTTTATATTTTGAATATGGATATAATTTACGAAAATTTTATTTTTTTGTTATTCTATTTATTCATTCATTTATTTGTTTACTTTTGCATTATATTTCAATATTTTTTTTTTTTTTTTAATCACTAAGCTTGCAAAACTTTTCCGCACTTTTTCTTTTAAATATTTCAATTCTTTTTTCCATCGCATTTTATTTTATTTTTTAGTTTTTTTTTTTTTTTTTTTTTTTTTTTTTTTGTGAAATAGTTTCACTTTCACCGTTGTTTGCATAAATACACACAAAACTGATTTTTAAGACTCGAAGCTTTCATGAAAAGGATGTGATTTTCTTTTCTTACGGTAATTTACTTTAAACCAGGATAGGAAACACAGAATCTTTCACCGTCCATTTACTGCTTTTATTTCTCTAGAGTTTCCAGATCAGCTTTGCCTTCAATGTCTTTTCGCGAGTGATATTCCAAAATACAAACGGTTAAGCATTTTCACCGAGGAAAATGATCTTTTTTATTGGTATGCTCTCTGTAAAAACGATGTAAAAAATAAAATAAATAAAATCCTTTAAATAAAAGCGTTCATTTTATTTTGCTTTCTCTTGAATATAAACTTGGATACAGATAAATAATAGAAAATGTTATGATAATAAATTATTATGAGTAATTTATTAACTATGAAACTTGACATCGCCAAAACTTTAGGAATATGCTGAAGTTTATTTTCCTAATGCCCGATTTATTTCAAAAGTTTTTTAACTATGTCTTTTCTAGTAGTAGTAGAACATTAGTTATAACACCCCCCTCCCCCTCCAAGAAAAACGATAGTAGTAATAATGTATTAATTACGGAAACTGGTTGATTTTATAAAGTTATTCCGATTTTCTTCCTTTTTAAAAAAATTTTAAGCATACATTTTTAATAAATAATGCATTATTTTAATTATTGTTATTCGGCGATCACCCTCAATCGATATTTCTACTTTTTCAGATTCTCTGTCTTCAACACACCGTTTTCGACAAATCATTTACTTAAGTATTACTTGTAACGCTAAAAAGAGGTAAAATTTCCGAAAGTGTTTTTTTATTTATTTATTTTTTTTTTTTTTTTTGCCTAAAAAAGAAAATTGTTTCAAATAAAAGTTTTACAAATATTGAAATATTTGCTGCATAAAATATACAGTTATGGTATGACCTTAACAAAGTTTCATTATTAACAACACTAGTTGAAAACATTAAATCTCCTTTCATACAACCTAATAAAGTAATTTTTAAATATATATATACCCCTAAAACGATGCCATTTTATCTTATGAGTGATAGGACGGATCGAATGCAGTATCTCCATAGACCTGCCATCTATCTTAAAGTGGAATTCTATCTATGTATTAACAACTGCATTAATTGTTTATTATTATTTCTTAAATATTAATGTTACATTATTAAAATTTCAAGCATTATGTAACCCATTGCTGACTTTCGATTTACATTTACTTTGAAAATTATTTAAATGGAAATAGACTATATTATCATAAGGTTTTATTAGGGAAAACAAATGCAGTTTTGCAGAAAACAAATAAAACGAAAATAGGAAACGAAAATATCCGACTAAGTGGTAAGAAAGTTAATTTGTAAACGAAGGTAGTTTCAGGGTATTATTTTTATGGAATATGAATAATCCTAAGAAAAAAGCATTGCTAAGTTGTACAAGCGAGAAACATTTCCCAATTGCTGCATTTGATATAATGACTAATTTATTATTTCCTATGTATTACTTTTTAGGTGCGTTCGTAATTATGAAAATACGTAGCACCTATTGTTGTCGTTCAGTCCGTCCGCATATAACAAAGCAGAAACTACCCAACAGAATCGTTTGAAATTTTAAATACATAATTATTACATAATTTTGTCAAGTTATTTCAAATTTTATCAAAATCGGATGCATAGTTCAATTACAGGGACAATCAAAATTATTCCGTAACATTACGGTTAATGGGGAAAAATGTTTCAAATGCATTTTAACGGTGTTACATATATTCGAATGTAATAAAATTGATATACATCTATAAAGTACATATTATAACATACATTTTGCATAATCTGTGGTGCAAAGAATATTTGTAATTGATTTACAAGGCCACACTAAAGTATTCCATTGCATAATGGTATAGGGAGCACATTGTTTGGTGCGCATTTTAATTGTAATTATTTACAATTTTATGAGATTGATATATGAGAGTGATATTTTTAAAACTTCGTTATCGTACGAACGCACCTCATTTGCTACGCTTCAAGTGCAATTTCCAACTTGCTTATGCTAGATTCGAAAGTCTTCAGAAACATAAATAATAACTGTAGTTAAATAGGGTTATAATGTTTTAAAGTTCATTAAAAGATTAAATGTTTATATCTAAGATTTTTCTGTACAAAATGTCTGTTTTATTTTTTACATATTTGAAATTTTGAAACTTACTAATTACAGAACTTATTAAAAAATGTGCACTCTTGCGATAACTAACTAAATAAATAAACAAATATCATCAGAAGTTGTAAAAAGAACATGAAGTAAAGTAAAACAGCAAGTTACCGGAAGATCCCTGTGGTTGGAAGGGATTTTATGTTATTTATGGGAATTCTGTGTTTTAAAGGAAGAATTTGAGGAAAATTTTATCTTTGATTATCGAAAATTTCAAGTTTTGACGGAATTGACATTCATAAATTCTCCATTTCTGAAGTGAAAAAGGAACAGGCAGCATAGTTGCATGAACATTTCTGTGATTTGAAAGAAATTAAGCTTTTTACTATATGATTTCCCCTAACTTTAATTTTGGATTTATGATTCTGCAATTTTGCCGACAATAGACAAATGAAGTGTTTTCATTAATAAAAGATATGAATAAACCATTCAGTTCACGTTATTTTGTACAAGCTACTTTTATGAAAAATTTATTCTTTTACGAATTTTCTCTTGATAGAATGCGTATTTTTCAGTAAAATGTAAACTAAAAAATATTGATTTCGCTTATTTATTATGAACATTATGTATTTCTGTATGTTATGTTGCATACAATTATGTATTAAGTATGTATAAGCAAATAAATTTTTCTTTATCTACCGAAATTGCACACTATAGATGAATGTTTAGAAATTCTATTTTTTATAAAAGACTATTTGTACTAGGAAATACTTAAAAACATTACCACTTTGCAAAAAAAGATGTTACGACAATTCTATATAAAAGAAATAGTAAACATATCTTTACATCTACTTAATTATCTGGAATGCAAGATACCATGGAATAAATCGGAATTCTCGTGAGAAAAAAAACTTTTATCCAGTTTATGTATATAAAAAAAATCGAAATTGAATAAAATTATACATTCACAAGAAGCTCGATACAAGTATGGAATAGTTAAAGAAAAAAATATCTTTCAAATATGATTTAAGAGCCAAGCGAATATACGATGGATTAATAATAATAAACTTTAATTTGCGTACAGTTTCAAAAATGTTTGCCGAAAGGAATTTAATTTTCAGAATAATTGCATTTACTAAGTCTGATTAAATATTTACATTTGGATCTTTAAATATATACACTTTAGTTGCTTGAAATAACATTTAAAACATTAATGTTTTCGATCTAGACAAATAATATGGCTTTCCTCATGCATATTTTTATTTTAAAATAATTAAAAGAATTAATATGCTTTTACAGTCTAATTTTAATTTATATAATTTGTTTTACACACATTTTTAAATAAATAATTAAAAAAAACTATTAAGTAAACACACTTTAAAAATATAATTAAGATATATCAATAAAAATATAGAAAAATATTGTAATATTTTTATATTTTTATTTTAAAAAGTTATTATTAAATAATAAGAAAAAGAGGTAACAAATTAAAAATGCTTATGGAATCAACACTATGAAAACATTTTTCATGGCAATTCAATAGATTAAAAATTAATATATTTCAATAAAATAACAAAATCGCTACAAAAGTATTTAATATATCTAAGAAAAGATCCCAACAAAAATTTTTTTTTCTAGTTCTGCTTTCTGTTAATTAGAAATAATGTAAAAAAAGAAGATATAATAATACCCGTAAGCTAAAGTAGCCATGTTTGGACCACTACAATTATACGTTAATTATAAAAAGCTAGGCCATCGACTACTGAAGTATTACTCATCAGAATGTCGCCATTTATAATTAGAAGAAGTACCTGTCATCTGTTTTCAGATAATTTAAAAAAATCTCAAATCTGCTGGTTTGACCTCTTTTTTTATACAAAAAGGAAGAGAACACCTTAAAGATAAGTTATATGTTTGCATAACAGTGAAACCTCCTACAATGGACACTACGAAAAACGGTAATCTTCGAATACGAATCATTTATCAATGTTACCAATTTTTTCCGTTAAAATTGCATTACGCTAAGCCTTCAAACAACTTCACAGTACTCTCTTATTATTATTTTTTACTATGATATGCTTAACTACAACTATGATTACAAAGAATGTGGAGGTGGATTTTCTTATTGAAATTTCTTACAATTTATCTAGTTACCAATCGCTAGAGGTTGCTCAGCAAATCCCCGTTTGTAAGTAAGTGTGACAAGAGGTAAATAGGGTTAATCATTTGTACTTTTTGTAAATTCTGTGATGATATTTCTAGTATATATGTAACATATGTTTTTCGCAAAAAAGAATGTGTTCAAATTGAAATTTTTTAACTTAAAACGATTACTTGAAAGTATTCCAGAACAGCAAAAAAGGTGTAAGTGCACTAAAATAATCTGAAATGTACAGTTACAGATGAACCTAAAAATATGACATATTCTGAAAATATATATATGCATATATATATATATATATATATATATATATATATATATATATATATATATATATATATATATATATATATATATATATATATATATATATATATTAGGAAAAGACGTTTTAAGGTGTAAATTAGGAATTTAAAACTAAACGTCCGAAAAATTTATGAGTAATTTTCAAATAAATTTGATAGTACATTTGTTTTATTTGTGAGTGTAAAATTTAAATTATGAGATGTTCATCCGTTTATACAATTCTTAAAAACAAAATTGATTGCTCAGTCATTGTCAATGTCGATATAAAATTGACTTGCATATTTTTTCTTTATTATGTAGACATATAACTATTGTAGTTTTAGGAACAAATTAAAAATGTTTAAATTATGTAAAATGAGGAAATCATTATCTGAGAATCATTTTACTATTCAACCAGTTTCAGGATCTTTACAAAACTAATGTATTTAATGATGAAATAGCATATTAAATATTTAAGGACATTTCTTTAATAGTGATTCACTTTTTTTCCGAGACTGGAAATTAAAGATGATTTTTTTTTCTCGAAAAAATTCAGCTGATTAGTAAAATTTTCCAATGTTCACATGAGAGTTATTAAAGTGCGGTTTTTTTTTATCATAGGATATTTTAGATAACTCAGCTGGAATGAAATGACTTTGAATTTTATCAACTTTTCAAAGATGTATAATGTTTTCGGAATAATAAAACATTTGAAAAAACTGTCGAATGTAAAATTTTTTGGATATCCACAAAGATATTGTAAATTGAGATAAGCATATTTCTTTTATTCATGAAACAAGTGAATAAGCTTAATACATCTGCTATTTTAGGACAAGCAGTCATTAAAAGAAAATTATTTGATCAATTATAAATTTAAAAAATCTTCTTTTTAAATCTATAGGGGAAACTGGAATAAATTCTGTTACCATAAATATTTGTTGGTCTAAAATGGCATCAAATGGGAATACGAACTCTGGACACCGTTTTTTATATTAAATGAATCTATTTCTATAATAAAGCCTATTTTTTTTCGATAGCAATTTTAGTTGATTATATATATTTTAAAAAATATTTCAAAAATATGCAAACATACATTTTACCCCACTGGTTGGCTGAAACAGGGTATCCATTTAAAATTCTTCGAATACCCATTTTATTCAATAACATTCTTGTTATGTGAACAAAACAAAATCCACATGTGTTCTTCTACGTGCCAAAAATAAACCGGTTGGAAATTTTCTTCATTTTTGTTATAGAACACACACGATTGGAAAATAAACA
Source organism: Maratus speculifer (assembly GCA_964019185.1). Classification (NCBI taxonomy): domain Eukaryota; kingdom Metazoa; phylum Arthropoda; class Arachnida; order Araneae; family Salticidae; genus Maratus; species Maratus speculifer. The sequence continues at coordinate 288,977,323 of OZ025289.1, forward strand.
TTCTCCTCCCCTCCCTCTCTTGATTGTAGTAAAGTAGTTCGAAGGTACTATAAATGACACTTTAAGTTGTTAAAAGTTTTTAACAGTATTAAAGTGAAATTTAAAACTCCCTGTTACATTATTAACTTCACTAAAAAATAATTTCATGATTATCAGACAAAACCAAACATACTCGAAATTGACCCACTCTTAAGTACTCGATTTTACCCCAACATCACACAAATTCAAAAACATGGTTTCACATTAATTATATATTTAATAATAATAATAATAATAATAATAATAATAAGCAAAACTGATAAAATACTAGCAGGAAACCAAAGCATTGGGTATAGTAAGACCCATTATTTAAAATACAGACAAAAAGTCAATAGAATCATAAAAACGTTATTTAAGAGAAACTCAAAAGCAATTCTTCACACAAAAAATAATCTCACATAATAATGTTCCGTTCATCTACAAATGCCGTAGAGACTTTGGCCGATAGGTAAAGTTTCAATAAGGTGGAATCTACTCTATCCGGTTGTACCCGCTTACCGGTTTTGTACAAATCTTCCCTACTAAAGTATTTTAAAAAAATAAATAATTAATTAAATAAAAGTGTTATTTAAAGTCATAAATAAAAAAATTCCATGCTGAATATTTTTTGCACATAGTTTAATTGATGCATGTACTTTATATTTTATTCTGTCAGCATTTAGGTTTTCACGGGATAAAATGCAAAATTATATTTTACTACAGAAATTATCAAGATTTCTGCAATATAAAGAATATAAAACGAAATAAATTTAAATGTAATGTAAATAGCGAAATATTTTTTAAAAATCAGGATACCTGAAATTACTTAAAAGGTGACACTCCGTAGTAAGCGTTTTCAAATAGAATTATTTAATTTTCTAAGACTTAAATATTTAATAGCAAAATAATATATTTAAGATTCAAAAGAGATTTCTTTCATTTTAATTTACTGGAAATTAAAAATGATTTTTGCTGCAAAGTTCAAATTATCATAATGAATTTTTAAGCATAAAATTAATTTTCATGAATTTCTACAAAGATATTGAAAAAGCCACTCAAAAGCATTTTTTTTTCTTTTCAAGAAAATCGTTTAACCTCTAACACTTATGTCGTATATTGAGTGAAATTGAAAAGAATTGATTAGTGATTGAAAAGAATAAAAATTATTTTTCTAATATATGTTTTAAATCGATTTTATTTAACACGTTAAAATTTATTATTTTGAATTTCTTTTTGAAGTAAGAAAATACGCCTTGAAAAAGTTTACATGCATTTTTTTATAATCACAGTCACTAAATATAATTACCGGGTGTCCCAAAAATGACTGATGGATTTTAAAATTCAATAACTTGTAAACGGTGACAGCTATTTAAAAATTTTTTGCAGGAGGGTTATGTATAATGTCAGGAAATTTTAGACCGTAATTTTTTATTTTAGTTCGCATCTCAAACAATAGGTGGCGCTGACGGCGATTGAAGGCCAGGTCGACGCTTCACTCGGCATTGATCACCTGGCCTTCAATCGCCATCAGCGCCACCTATTGTTTGGGATGCGAACTAAATTAATAAATTAATAAAAAATTACGGTAAAAAACTCCTGACATTATACATAATCCTCCTGCAAAATTTTTTTAAATAGCTGTCACCGTTTGCAAGTTATTGAATTTTAAAATCCGTCAGTCATTCTTGGGACACCCGGTACATTAATTCGTATAGTAGGTGTGTATAAAACTAATTTATCAAGTAAATACGCATAATAAAAAATACCAGCATTTTTTTTTATTCATAGAACTTTGGCTTAGTATTATGTCCTATTTTAATGTATATATTTTCTTAGGTTGAAAAGTCTGCATATATTCAATATATATGAATACTTACGACTAGCATGACCACGATCAGTGACTTTTCCTGAGGATGAATAAGAATCGGAATCTGAATTTAACTTGCGTGTATAAATAGATATGAATCTATGGAGTTAGTTAGAACAATTCAAAACACCACTGTATTTTGATACAGTGAGAGTACAATTAAAAAATAAGCTATTATTATTATCTTGCTACAAAATTCCTGTTGGTAAGTCTCACAATTCAGCTCATTCCTATAACACAATTTGTTAATATTAATACAGAGGAATTTTTTAAACATGAATGGGCTTATAAAATTCACTTTATATATACAGATTTAGTTACTTTCACTCTGCATGAAATCTAATAAATAACGAAATTAAATCTTATTTTTATTTAAAAAATATAATGCAAAGATCTTTCCTTTTTAGGTGCATTTATAATTATGCAAATACGTAGCACCTACAGTTGTCATTCAGTCCGTGCGTCCATCCGTCCGCATATAACAACGCAAAAACTACCCAACCGAATCGTTTGAAATTTGAAATATATACTATATAATATTTTGTCGAGTCATTTGAAATTTTATGCAAATCAGATGCATAGATCAATTACAGGGACAATCAACAGTATTCTATTACATTACGGTCAATAGAGAAAAAAAATTAAATGCATTTTAATCGTTTGAAATTTAAAATGCATAATTATTACATAATTTTGTCGAGTTATTTCAAATTTTATCAAAATCGGATGAATAGTTCAATTACAGGGACAATCAAAAGTATTCCGTTACATTACGGTCAATGGGGAAAAATGCTTCAAATGCATTTTAATGGTGTTACACTCATTCAAACATAATAAAATTGATATGCATCTATAAAGTACATATTATAATATACATTTTGCACAATTTGTGGTGCAAAGGACATTTGTTGTTGATTTACAAGGCACACAAAAAAATTCCATTACGTAATAGTACAGGGAGAACATTGTTTGGTGCGCATTTTAATTGTAATTAACTATTCACATTTTTATGAGATTGATTTTATGAGAGTGATATTTTTAAAACTTCGTTATCGTACGAACGCACCTTATTTGCTACGCTTCACATGCAATTTCCAACTTGTTCTATTTAGTTTATCTTTCTTTTGTATTTTTCATGGTTGCCAAATTTAAGAACGAGTTACCTCAATTTAAGGAAATTGAGGATATCTCATCTTATTATAGTATATATATATGTTAAAGAAATAATTGATTTGTTTTACTACTCTTTCTAAGAATAGATTCTTTGCTTTCGATGAAAAAATGATCAAAAATACAAAGAAATATTATTACAAAAAGCGAAAAAAAAAAACTGAATTGTTCTGCCTTTTTCATTTAATGAAAGAAAAGCTACAGTAATATTAATATTTAACTTTGAGTGAGAAAGAATTATTCCTGCGCTAAGGAAAGTTTTAAAAAAGTGATGAAAAAAGTGTGTAGTATCTTAATGATTGTAATTAATTTCTTAAGGGTATAGATAATTTTAGCGAATGTGCGAATAGTTAATCACTAAAAGGAAAAAAAAGCCCCTTTTTCATTAAAAGAAAATTAAAAATATGTTTCATATATGAAAAAAAGTTTGATATAAGCTATGTATTAAAATGCAGTTTGCTTTGGTAAAGTTCTTTAAATAATTATTTAAAAAATACTAAATTATTTTAATTTTAATATGAATCTTTTTTTAGCACTTGGAAATCGATGTGAGAACAACCGATTTTAATTAGATTTATATTAGAGCATGTTAATGGTAATTAATAATATTTATGTCTTGCGTATTATTAGTCTATTTATTATTCGCTTATTATTATTATTGAGATTTGACTATTTAATATTTTGCTATAAAATTCCTCTTTATAATACTTACAGCTCATTTCATTCCGATAAAACAATTATTTTGTATTAAAGGAATTTTTAAAATATGAATGGGATTGAAATTCTCACTATATATACAGATTTAGTTACTTTCACTCTGCATGAAATCTAAAAACAACGAAATTAAATCTTATTTTTATTTTTTTTTTTAATATAATACAAAGACATTTCCCATTTTCTTTTAGTTTCTCTTTGTTTTGTATTTTTTATGGTTGCCAAATTTAATAACGAATTACCTCAATTTAAGGAAATTGAAAATATTTCATCTTAATATAGTATATATATATATTAAAGAAAGAGTAGATTTATTTTACTGCTCTTTCTAAGAATTGATTCTTTGCTTCCGATGAAAAAAAAGATCAAAAATACAAAGGAATATAATTACAAAAAAGGGGGGAAAATATTTTTTTACTTTCTTCTGCCTTTTACATTTAATGAAAGAAAAGCTACAGCAAAATTAATATTTAATTTTGAGTGAGAAAGAATTATGCCTACGCCAACGAAAGTTTAAAAAAAAGTGATGAAAAAAGAAGTGTGTAGTATCTTAATGACTGTAATTATTTTCTTAAGGGTATGAAAAATTGTAGCAAATGTACGAATTAATGACCAAAACGGTAAAAAAGTCCGTTTTTCATTAAAAGATAATAAAAAAATATGTTTCATATGTGAAAAAATGTTTGCTGCAAGTTATGCGTTAAAATGCAGTTTCCTTTGGTAAAGTTCACTTTAATAATTAATAAAGAAATCAGTATAATTATTTAAAAGATTAGTATGAATCTTCTTTTTTAGAACTTGGAAATCGAATTGAAAACAATCGATTTTTTTGTCATTCAAAATTTACTATCAATAACATTACTTATAAATATTATAATGTTTCATGCAACAGGCGGGCTGATATATTTATCTTTTTAAGAGCAAAATTCCCATCTTAAGCTATGTTTTAAAGATAAAAGATGCCCTTGATTAAAATTATTCATATTGGCATGCATATAAAGTATGCTAAAGGAAATTTTATCCTAGTTTTTCTTAAAACATTTAACGATAGAAAAAAAAATACATTTTTTTTTTCGAATAAATATCAAGAATATTAATGAGTTAACACAAATAACACAAACAACGAAATTGAAGATACTTATGTCTAATATATAAAATAAACAGTAAAATTGTTTTTCTACATTTATTAGGAATTCATTCTTTGTTTTCAAAGTAAAAATATACCAAAAATGCAAAGAAATATTGTTTAACAGAGTAAAGAAAAAAATTCTGCTTTCGTTCCTTTGGCTTTCTCATTTAATGAAAAAAAGACAATAATAATATTAATATTTAACCTTTAGTGCAGAAGAAAAATGCCCATGCGCTATGCAAATTTCATAAAAACAAAAGTTCAGAATCTTAATGACTGTAATTCATTTCTTAAGAATAAGAAAAACTGGAATGAATGCAAAAATATTTAATCTCCTAAACGAAAAAGAACCAGCTTTTCATTAAAAGAAATTTAAGAACATGTTTCTGTAGTAAAATAAAAAGTTTTTTTTAAAAAACAATGCATCAAAGTGCACTTTCCATTTGTAAGAAACGTTTCTCTCTTTCCATACAGAAACTTTAAATATTTCATTATAATCAATTGAGGAAATTTATAATTAAAAATTTCTTTAGCATGTGGGAATCAGCATAAAATATTTTAGTTGTAACTTTTGTTATTGAAAATTCATTATAAATGTCATTCTAATCATATTTTATAATAAATTTTCAAATTGTTGAATCTTTTATAAATCTTTTATAGGTTATTTTCATTAATTGTAATCGATGTAGGATTATGCTAATTACGCTTTTTATTATGTTTTATGTGATTTTCTGATCTCTACATAATAAAACTGCTCGAAACTTAACATATATCGATACTTTGAAAAAAAAAATACTTTCCGTACATAACTTTGTATTTGACAATTGAATAGATGGTTTTCTTATACTATTCTTTATGCAATGGACAAAGTTTACAGTGCATTTCACTTAAATTTGATTACATAGAAACGACCCGAATTTTACATTTTAGATAAATTGCTTATACAATTATGTGGGTAAAGTTTTAGCTTTGATTAACCATTACAGAGTAATTTTGAGCTATGTCATGTCTTTTAAATATGACAGAATTCTTTTTCAAATTCAATAAAATGCTTACTTTAAATTATTATTGATTAAACGATTACTGTACTATTAAAAATTACATATTAAAAGGATATAAAAGAACTTTTTTCATAGCGTCTAGGTACCACTTATATATTTCTAACATACGGGATGTTTCTAAATGAATACCGGCATTTTAACGCTAGTAGTATTTATTACATAAATTTTAAAATTATAATTTACACATAAACGAATGATTAACTCAAACAGTTTTACCTACAAGCATACAAATGTTCAATTGAGCATCTTTAATCACACGACAAACATCATATCGATAGCTTAGTCTTCCTAAACGTTGATTAGTGTTTGTAGGATCATTATTCCAACAAATGTAATGGTCAGCTGATAGTGGAGACACATACAAACGAACCTTTATGATCCCCTATAGGTAGAAATCACATGGCGTCAGACCGGGTGAGCATCTGAACAGAACTTTTTTGCTATTCAACGCTTGAGAAGGACTGAGCTATTGACTTTATATGTGACGTATGGCGAAAGCGCTGTAAAATGAGTGTCAAAAACTAGTACTCAAACTGTAGTGTAGTAACTAGTAACAACAACCAGTCTATATTGGTATGACACTTCGAAAACTTCAAGAAAGATTAAAAAAGCGCGTATTTGATATAAAATTTAAGAAACCAGTGTAGCTTTAACCAGATTTTCATAGAAACGAAATTATCCAGATAAACTTAAAAAAGGACAAAATCATTTCAACATCTAACCATTATTCATCAATAAACACAGGGCCCGGCTTATCCTGGGACATGTGGAGCAATTGCACCTCGCCCCCTGCTTTAAAGCCCCCCCCCCCCCCTCTATGAGAGTAATTAGGAATTTCACTAAAAGTACCAAACGATTAAAATTAACCGAAAGGGATCGAAGTTCACATACTTTTAAACATTTAAGATGGTAAGAGTGGTTTCCTCCCTCTTTGTTTCCAGTACCCCATTCATCTATGCAAAAAAATTAGAAAATTAATAATTGAAGTTTTATTATGACAACTTAATATTCTATTGCTCTCAAAAGAAATTCTTTATTAACGTTTTCCACGTAGCGTGGAAAGTTAAAACTATTAATTATGGCATTTTCTTTCAGCCATCTTATAACGTGTGTAGATAAGAAAAGAAAATGTTTGAAAGAGATACTTCTGTCAACCGATCTATCATTTTTTCTACAATTATCCTGCTAGTACTTTTATTTTAAGTTGTGACTATCTATTTATGATACTCTGTATACAGATGTAAACTGCACCGAGTAAAAAGAAGTATACATACATGCAATACATATGAAGGTTAGTACTAGTCACTCCACATTATTCACAGAAGAAATTCTATTGATAGTTCGCACCCAGATTGATGCTTGCCCCGGGCTCTCTACCCACAGCTTTGGTCGGACCCTGAATAATCCGAGAATCTATTGAGATTTTACTTATGCGTGATACTGTTCGTAATGATGACATTTCTTATAATATTTCAGCGATTTGGTATAATATTGCAAGTATTTCAAGAGTTCTAGAAAAAATGAATTGATATGTTTAATACATGATTTATCACGTTAATATTATGCTAACTAGGAGTAGAACCAATAGTGTGGAAAACTTTCAAGCCGGGGATTGAATCCGGAGCCCTTGGAATAATGCTCCATGTGCTCTACAATTTAAGCTACGAGGACGTTGCTCAGCTTGGCATATACAACTTGGCTCTTATATTTTTGTAAGGCTGCAACTGCAGCACAAGGTGGAACAGTCTTTATGAGTACATATGAAGTCTGTTATATTAATAATAGCTTTCATTTAAACAAATTAAGTAATTATGTACTAATGAAGATTATGGGGAGGAGGGGAATTTAACTTTGAAATTATGCCTACATTTATATTGTAGGAGCTTTAAATGTTTATATGTTTACTAATTCTATAAAACACAGAAAAAATTATTTTAAATAAAAGATTTGAGTAGAGTTGTAAATATTGAACAAAATCCCTATAAATTCAAATTTAAATAATTAATTTGAATCGGTAAAATCCTTCTAAAATTTATTAAATGATTGTGTAAATATTCTAATTCAGTTTCTAAAATCCACGAAAAGTGCATTAGAAGATGCAATTTTCATGAAATCTTAATTTGGGATATAACGTATTAAACCATTTCCATATCTAATACTTATAATTATGGCAATTCATATGCACCATAATTGTAAAATATGTCTTGATAAAATTTAATAAAAGTATTAAAATTATTGAAAAATATTTTCGAAAACAAATTAAGTAGAAATATTTTAAAAATTCCTGAAATTAAAAGAAATTAAAAATCTTTTTTTACAATTTGTTTAAATTTAAAATCCACGCCAAAGAAATATTTATTTAAACATCGTGAAATATAAATAGATAACTTATAAAAATATAAAATCTAAGTTTAAAATAAACCATTTCTTTACTGAGCGCACAGTTTTTATTTAAACGTAAATAAAATTTGAATCACGAAAGAAAAAGTTAGCGTCTGACTTAATATGTATTTTTTAAGAAAAACGGGGAAAAGCCCCAGAGCTACGTTACACAACTTTAGATTTTTGTAATTCCGACTTATTTTTATAAGAATGCTGTTACAATGTAGTTACATTTTAAAATTTAAATGCAGACACATTACGTCGTTTAAGACATACGAAAATTTATTGAAACTGCGGGATTTATTATCATTGTAAATTTTTATATTGCATCGTAGCAAATAATATTTTCGCGTTACTAGGTTATGAATAAATACAGATATTATTATTATTATTATTATTATTCTTATTATTATTTAATGAAATAGAAAAATGAAAGAAAAAAGGTTTAATATATTATTTTAGATAATAGTGATAGTAATAGTTTTTGAGAATATTTTACTCCACTATTACATTTAGCATTCAAAAATTTGCACTGATTATATAACTAATACCATACGTTTCTAAGATGATTTCTTATAGCATATTTTGTTATTCACAAGTTGGAAAAGATATTTTTTTAGGAATTCAGTACTCTCGTAATTTTTATTGTGTTTCAAAAGTGTGAACTGAATAATAGAAAATTTAAAAATATCTTTAATGTAACACATTTTTAAAGTAATTAAATTATTTAAATGAAAATATCTCGAAACTCAGAAAGTAGAGATTACTACACAGATACAAAAAATCTGAAAATATAATCTTGTACTTTTGTAAGAAAATATTATAGTTTCATTGCTTAAAAGTTAAAGAAGACAAACTTTTAAATTAATGAATCATTTTGTATTTTAACTTTGTAGCATGCACTACATTTTTAATTTTCAAAAATCCTGTTACATCAAAAGAAATTTTTTTCTTTATAAGATATTGTCTAATATTCTTATTTAAAATTGACACTTCTCAAAAAAGAATATACATTTTTTAAATTATAAAATATCATAATTCCGATCTCTGGGATGATTTTTCAGAATAAGTCCACAAAATAATATTTTCTTTTCCGGAGTTTATACCTTTATCCCCACTTTCTGATGCTAAGTTTTTGTCAACACTTCCCAATATACATGAAATATTTTATGCTTTCGGTTCTGTCAGACACCTATAAATGCTCGAATTTATGTAAATAAACTGAGAGTGTCATGTAACTTATTTAGGTTATTTCGGTTTTACTATAACAATGGAATCCATACTAGACCTGTCGGGTTATACAATATATACACTGTAAAACATTTGTGGAAACATTACTCCATACAATTGGTGTAAAAATGGTGGCAAATGCTGCCTCCAGTTTCATGGAGTAATTGTTTTCACATATACAATGGCTTAATTTAAACATATATTACTGGTGTAACATGACAATGTTACACCGGTTTTAACGGTTAAAATACTCCATAAAACTGGAGGCAGCAATGCTGCCACCAATTTTACGGTGTAACGTTTCCACAAATGTTTCTCTGTGTAAGAAAATCATTTATTATGTTAATATACATACATATATAAGGCGTGTTCAAATTAAAAGGTTCGAAACGTCATAAAGACGAAGCCGGTTTAAATTTAAATGTGCCGCTTTGGAATTAGCTATGTAGTCAGACATCAATGGACGCAAGTGGAATATCCGCCGCAAACGAAGGAAAGTTATGTCATAGAAGAATACAATTATGTGTTCCGTCCAGTTGACGCAGTGGTGCGTGTGAAGACTTCATGGCTTTCGCATTGCTAAATTCGATGACTGAGGAGCAGAGAGGTGTTATCAAATTTTAGGCTGCAGTTATATTTCTGTTTATTTATATTTCTTTATTCAACTGGTAAAATTTTAACTTCGTTATGGAATATCAATCGGAATGCCAAAATTTTTGCATTAACGCAAACGGATTTACTTTCATTAACGTGTGCCACGATAGCGATCGATTTTTTAAAAGTGTTCGTGATTGCCAATAATTCTACAAATTGTGAAAACGACTAAATTATGATACAATTTCAAACAAATTCCATTTGTAAATTATTATTTTGCTGTCTTTGAGGGTGCAAAAACAGAAGATGTGCGATGTCTATATATTTAAAAATTTGAAAAATTGAAGCAAGATTGAAATTTAATCGTATGGCTGTTTTCAGCATCAAACTGACGTCAGCGTTGCATATTGTAACAGTTGTCTTTTATAATATAGATAGATTCCTTTTTGAAGATGAGGATTGTAGCTAGTAGATCGTGTCCAGGGTTGCAAAAAAATTGAATTACAATATTGTCTACAGAGAAAATTTGTTTGCATAGCATTTAAGTGCTGTAACATTTTTTAATGAAATTGATTTGCTTCAATTAGATGAACTACTCTACATAGCGAAAGATCTAACATTTGAGACATTGATCGATTTTAGACATTTTGTTAAATATTTAGAAAAACATATGAAGAATTATCCTCAAGCTCTAGGTGTGTAAACATAATAGTACAGGCCATACGTTTCCGTGAAGATTTTTGCTCGAAACCTCCATAGGGGACCGTCAACAAATTGAAAAGTAACAAACATGTTTTAGATAATCATGTCAAAACTAATGTAGCAAAGGCATTAAAATTGTAGATTATGATTAAGAGACCTATCGTAATAAATTGTATTACACAGTTTATTACAATATTTGCGCGGAGAGCACATATGTTCGCAGAAAAATTAAGGTTTTTATGAAAAACATTCAAACATTTGTGTCAATTTATCCATTTATTATTGCCAAAATAGAATGAACAATATAGCCCGTACTACTATTTTGATAGCGTTCACGCATGCGCAATGAGAAATTACTTAGTAAACCTGTCATTTTTCATATAATTTTTAATATTTTTATATTCTGATTACAGGGTATTGTAAACAATGTTGTTTGTAATATTTTCGAAAAAGAACATTATTTTAAATTAAGAACTCTGCCAATTATGAACAAAAAACTTCGGACTGGTTTTTATAAAAAAACCCTTATTTCTCTGAATGTACGCGCTTTCCTCATAAAACGGAACACAACTTATTACTATAAGCCACTTAATCATAATCTGCAGTTTGAGTGCTTTTGGTACATTAGTTATGTCATAGTTATCCAAAAGATATTCATTCTTTTTCAATTTGCTGACTGTCCCCTATGGAGTTTCGGGGGGTGGGGAAACTTCTTAAAAAATATGAACTGTACTATTATGTTTACACACTTCGATTTTCAGGATAAGTCCTCGTGTGTTTTTCTGATATTTAACAAAATGTCTAAAATCAGAAGTAGCCGGTCACCTTTGACCGTATAATGTATAAATTGTATTTTATACAATACAGATTACGTAGAATTTACCATTAAACACAATGGCATACAAAATATTTTGCTTATGGGTCTGATTATAAAACTTACATGCAGCAAAAGCTTTTGAGCTGCAGTATGCACTTTTAAATCTAAATAATATTTATTGTAAAAAGCAGCATACATTGATTTATGTACCTTATACATGGCTAAACGAAAGAATTCGGCAACATAACAATATATCGCTAATAATTGCTGTATTTTTTTAGATTGCCATTTCTTCAAATGATTTCCATTCTTTTCATTGTTTTTTGACTGAATCAAATTTCATTTATGAAAAAAATATATATATCTAACTTTATTTCGATAGTATTGCTTCATATTTGAGTTTTTTCAATCCTGCATCGAATTTTCCTTCTTTATCTTACTATCATTATACATGAAATTTCATTTGCAAAAGAAAAAAATACTTCTAAATTCGGCCCAAAAAAACTTTGCGAAAATAAACCTTTAACAATATTAATCGAATCTATTATTTTTACTGGAAAAAACAAATCTAATATTTTTGTTCTATATTTTACATTTTTAAAAATAAATTCGTGATGTACATTTTTAAATTTCAATAATTTCACAATATTTTCAAATATAATATAAAAAAGCACAAGTTCTAAAAAAATCTTGAGACATTTCGAACAAGAAAACAAAATCAATTTCTCATGAGAATTTATTCTTTCTAAACAATTTTTGTATTTTTATTTTGTTAAAGAGATGTCATAAAAAGAAAGCGATTTATCACAAACGCAATAATCTGCAGAAAAGGTATTTTTATTGTTTAAAATCTGTTTATCAAGGATATTTCACTTAAATTTCATGTTAAATAATTAAAAAAAACTGACAGTGTATTATTATTATCATATTAAACACGTTTACAGTAAAAATTCCAAATAAATTAGAATTTATTAAACAAATTATTGTATTACTATAATTACATATATATTGTCTCCAAGTTTAAAAACCCTGTTTGATATAGGTGATGTTGTTGACTACTGAGTTTAAAGATTTTGGGAATCCAAAATTTTACTATTTGTCAGTGAATGAGTCATATTCTGCTATTTCTTTGAGTTCGACGATGGACAAATTTAACTGTAGGGATGCAGTTGTCATTTTTACAATTATATATTAATTAGCTAATTGTAAGTACTTACATATATATTACGGTCAGGATCAGTTCGATTGATTTTGAACATATCCTGAACCTCATGTTTGAGAGTTCTATCGTATAATTTGAGCATTTATATCTAGAGCTTAAGTAGCAACTCACATCATATCTGTAAATATTTAAAAATTTCCCTACCAAAACCTATTCTGTAATTAAAAAAAATAACTTTCAGGCATAAAAAAAGCGTTTTCAGATAAATGTTGTTTCTAAGGGACGTAAAGAACTTCTTCATCTCATAACAAAGACGTGAGTCGTATTTACTATGTCTATTACATTTTTTATACCCAAGTCCTCGTTTATATCTAGACTTTTAGCTACATGCTCATATTTTATAGTAAAAATTAGTTAAAAAGTCCCAACAAAAAACGAGAATGTATTTAATATTCACAATTCTGATATAAAAATCATGCCCTTATTTTATAGCAAAATTTAGTTAAAAAGTCCCCCTAAAAAACGAGAATGTATTTAATATTCACAATTCTGAGAAAAAAAATATAGTTTTCCTTGGTAAATGGTATTTTTAGTGTTTACAACAAAAACTTCGTTTTATAAATACTGTCGTATTAAAAAATGTCGTTTTATAAATAAGACATGAATTACCTTTTCAGTATCTGTTAAAATGTTTTATTTTCGAATGCCTCGTTTTTATACATAATTTAAGTAAAATGATCACAGTGTAACACTTTAGCTTTCTGCCTTGAAGTTGCGGAATGTCCACCCCCCATTTTAGGGAAGTGGGAAGTTAAAAAGAGACAAAAAGTACCCTATGTCACTTTCCATCCTTCAAATATCTCCACTTAAGAAATCACGTGAATTCCGTTTTGCCGTGAAAGATGGACAAACAAACAGATCCATACATACACTTTCCTATTTATAATATTAGTATGAATGTATATAGATGCATGCGTTCGCACACAAGAAAAAGTAATATTTAATCTGATCTCCAATTAACTATAAATACTGGGATAAATTTATTTTTCCTAAAATAAGACATCTTAACTACAAAAATTCCCATTAGTAAAACTTTTAAAGAGGTACATTTAATGCATCAACGATTGCAATTAAATTCTGATCTTAAAATTAAATTCATTTTTATTTTTATGTTTTGAAAGGTGTACTCCCGTGATACAGAAATCAACAACCGAAGCGACTTTCATTGATTCCATGTAGTAATTGCATTCTTACACTGTTAATCAACTTATGTTTAATCAAACTCTTTGATCGTGGATTGGTATTCTAAGAGACTGTGAACGAAAAATCAATGATGTTGCCAGAGAAGATGAGACGGTGAAAAGTTAGTATTTATTTTTAGAAGAACATGTATTAAGTGAAAGACATTTTAAATGATATTCGAGTAAAAATTTTAATTTGATTATTATGCAGGCTCTAAATAATTAATTTGCATTTGTTAAATAACTTTCTTTGTGGAGTGAATTTATTTACTGTTAAAAAACTCATTGTTATACATTGTTAAAAAATGTAAATTCACAGTACTTTACCGTGAATTATCCAGAAAATTTATGGAATATGTCACTTTTTTACATAAACGGTCAACTTTCGTAATTTTTTGTGTTTTACAGACAAAAACTGTTGATGTAATGGCAAAGTCCGTTGATATAGGTATACAGTCCGTTTTTTTTACGGACATTGTCCAGAATCTCTGCAGCAGCTTCTTCTCAGTGTTCCGCAGAATCACATAGTTATTTAAAAATCATATATATTATTATAAAAACATAATATATAAAAAGAATTTATTTAATAATACTATACAGTTTTTTTTAAATTGTCAACAATTTTTTTAAGAATTTTTCTTCGATTTTAGCCATAAAATGTTTTGCTTTTACCTAAACATTTCGCATGAAACTGTAAAATTAGAAAAATAAGTAATGGGAAGAAGTAATTATTTTAAAAAATTAACGAAAAATATAAGTGCACATGTTTTCTTTACCACCTTAAATTTATGCCGTCTTATTTCAATTCAAAGTTTTTATATTTTTAATGAGATCAAATCATAATAACCTTGATATGTTATTTGGCGTCAGGGGGGTTGTGTGTGTTTGTTTTTCATTATCCTGAAGATGCTAAAAAATAACCTTTTCAATTAATTTAATATTTTTGTTAAGATACTTTATTATATATGCGCACATGCATATAGATGTGTGCATTGGCACACAAAAATAGTAATATTTAATCTGATCTTCAAATAGCTATAAATACTGGGATAAATTTACTTTTCAAAAATAAGACACTTTTAACTACGAAAATTCCCATTAGTAAAACTTTTAAAGAGATACATTTAATGCATCAAAGATTGCAATTAAATCCTGATCTTAAGACCAAATTCCTTTTTATTTCGATGTTTTGAAAGGTGTACTTCCGTGATGCAGAAATCAACAAGCCAAGGCACTTTCATTGATTCCATGCTGTAATTGCATTCTTACACTGTTAATCAACTTATCTTCAAAGTCATCATCAAAGTCAGTTGATCATGGATTAGCATTCTGAGATACTGTCAACGAAAAAAATGTTACATTTGTTTTTAGAAGAACATGTCTTAAATGAAGGACATTTTAATTGATATTCGAGTAGAAATTTTAATTTTATTGTTATGCAGGCTCTGAATTAATTATTTGCATTTGAAAAATAACTTTCTTTGTGGCGTAAATTTATTTATTTATCATTTTAAAGCTGAATAAGGTACACGTATACACTGTAAAAAAAAAAAAAAAAAAAAAAAAAAAAAATCTAAATTCACGGTACTTTACCGTGAATTATCCAGTAAATTTACGGAATATGTCACTTTTTTTACATAAACGGTCAACTTTCGTAATTTTTTGTGTTTTACAGACAAAGACTTTTAATGTAATGGCAAAGTACGTTGATATAGGTATACAGTCCGTTTTTTTACGGACTTTATCCAGAATCTCTGCTGCAGCTTTTTCTCGGTGTATCGCAGAATCACCTTGATATTTAAAAATCATATATATTATTATAAAAGAAAATATATAAAAAGAATATATTTAATAATACTATAATTTTTTTAATTGTCAACAATTTTTTAAAGAATTTTTCTTCGTTTTTAGCCATAAAATGTTTTGCCTTTACCTAAACATTTTGGATAAAACTGTAAAAAATAGAAAAATAAGTAATGGGAAGAAGTAATTATTTTAAATAATTAACGAAAAATATATGTGCACATGTGTTTTTTACCACCTTAAATTTAAGCCGTCTTATTTCAATTCATAGTTTTTATTTTTTTTATGAGATCAAGTCATAGTAACCTATGGTATATTTTTGGGGGGGAGGGGGAATTGTGTGTGTGTGTGTGTGTTTTTCATCATTCTGAAGATGCTAAAAAATTACCTTTTCAGTTAATTTAATATTTATGTTAAATTACTTTATAATTTAAACACACATGTATGTACACACATGTATTTAAACACACATGTTCATGTGCGTTCGCACACAAAAATAGTAATATTTAGTCTGATCTCTAAATAACTATAAATACTAGGATAAATTTATTTTTCTATAATAAGATACCTTTACTGCAAAAATTACCATTAGTAAAACTCTTAATGCACATACATTTAACGCATCAAACATTGCAATTAAATTATTATCTTAAAATCAAATTCCTTTTTATTTCGATGTTTCGAAAGGTGTACTCCCGTAATACAGAAATCAACAAGTCAAGGTACATTCACCAATCCCATGTAGTAATTGCATTCTTACACTGTTAATCAAATTATCTTTAATCAAACTCTTTGATCGTGTATTAGCATTCTAAGAGACTGTCAACGAAAAATCAATCATGTTGCCAAGGAAGATGAGACGGTAAAAGTTTAACATTTATTTTTTGTAGAAAATGAATGAAATGAAAGACATTTTAATGAAAGAAATTTTAATTGATATTCGGGTACAATTTTTAATTTGATTATTTTGGTGGCAAAGAATTATTAATGTGCATGTGCTAAATCACTTTCTTTGTGGCGTAAATTTGTTTATTTGTTGTGTTAATGCTCAATAAGGTATATGTATATTGCGGAATTATCTTGTTATTTAAAAATCATATATATTGTTAAAAAAAGTTAAATATATTAAAAAATTTTTTTTAATAATACTGTAAAAATTAAAAAATGGCCAACAGTTTTTTAGAGAATTTTACTTTATTTTTGAGATATAAAGTGTTTTGCTTCTATGTAGACAATTAGGGTTAAATTGTAAGAAAATAAAATAGAAAAATACATAATTGAATAGGAAAGAAGTATTTATTTTAAATAATTAACGAAAAAACATTAAGTGCATTTATTTAACTACAAAAATTTCCATTAGAAAATTTTTAATTCAAATGCATTTAATGCATCAAACACTGCAATTAAATTCTAATTTTAAAATCAAATTCCTTTTTAATTCGATGTTTTGAAAGGTGTACTCCAGTAATACAGAAATCAACAAACCAAGGAACTTTCATTGATTCTATGTAGTAATTGCATTCTTATACTGTTAATCAAGTTATCTTTAATCAAACTCTTTGATCGTGTGATTAGCATTCTAAGAGACTGTCAACAAAAAACCAATGATGTTGCGAAGGAAAATGAAATGATAGTTGATTTTCTTAGCTTTCTATTTTTGTGAATCTGAAGATTCACCTGATGTACTTCCAACGCGGACATAAGGTGTCCATATTGGGAATCGGGAGTAGTTTGTTTTTTTTAAATCTTCTAATAAATAAATAACGAAAACTTTTTAAAGCATTATATGCAATAGCAATTGAAAATATGTCTTAAAAGCTTTCTAAAACACTCCACTTTTCAATATTTAAAGTAATCTTACAATATCTAATATGTTACCTGTATTTACGATCGGCACACTACGAAACAACAAATATCTTTCTAAATGACGAACAGCGCGCTTTCTTGTACTTTCCTGGCTTAATTATCTTTTCAACTGCTTTTCTTCGTGGACATGTAGCGCGATTTCTCTTTGAAAATTGTAACTTTTAAAAATATTAGGGGTGTCCATATTGAGAGCGCAGTCCATATAGGGTACAAGTTCCTTATGTTTGTGTGCGCACGCGCATGGAGGAGAAATAGCAATTGAAAAAAATGTACAAGTCAGTGTACGGATTTATGCATTTCCTTAGTTTTTATATAATTGATTTATTTATTCTAAAATCTAAGCTAAATATAATTTTTACCTTTGATATCGGAACCCTTATAAATATTACATAATATACATTTATATCCCAATAGTACAGAATTTCAAAGAGTTATAAGAAAACGATATTAATGCTCGGTATTATAAACAAAGAACCTTCCCAACTTCTCTAAATTTCAATTATTTCGAAATTATCTCAAAATTTCTCAACTATGTAATCCATAATAGTCATGCAAATTAGACATGAAGATTTTTATTAATTATACACACATGTGTATATATATATATATATATATATATATATATATATATATATATATATATATATATATATATATGAGTGTGTGTGTGTGCGCGCTCATGGAGGCAAAATAGCTCTTGAAAAAATAATGTACAAGTTAGTGTACGCATTTTTGCATTTTCTTAGTAATTATATTTATTATTATCGATTTATTTATGCTAAAATCTAAACTGTAACTAAATATAATTTTCACCTTTTATATCCAAATACTAATATATATTAAATAATATACATCTATATTCCATTACTACAGAATTTCATACAGTTATAAGAAAACGATATTAAAGCTCGGTATTATATACAAAGAACCTTCCCATCTTCTCCAACTTTCAATTATTTCGAAATTCGTTCGAAATTTCTCATCTATGTAATCCATAACAGACATGAAAATCTGTGGAACATCAACCTTTTCTGCACAGCAATTTCATAACAATATTCCACTTACTATGCAAATGGGTCACGTGCGGAGAGCAAATATCTGTTTAAGTTCTCTTGATAAGATGCAAGCAGACAACACGTTATGCGAAATCGATAAAGTATGTAATGTCGAGCCTACCTCTAAATAAGATTTTGCAAGAGTAAAGATACATAAAGTTTCGAATTCTCCAAGCAGAAATCGTTAATTTTCAACCTTATGGTATAATTAAGCCAAAGCACCTATGCAAATATCTAAATTCAACTAATCAAGGATATCTAATGATATTTTTTATAGGTTTTTATGATTTTGGCATCTTTTAAGTGCTTTGCAAAGAAAATTTATGAGAGATTTATTCGAGGCTAATGTATTATTACATTGATAGGTGAAATATTCATCATATATCTGTATTTAATAATAATTTATCTAATATTTATATGTTTTATTAATAAACTAGCTGAGCCGCAGGGGATTTCCTTTGCTGTAATAATATTTTGAAATAAACCTGAAATATCTACTGCAAAATTTTATAAAAGGACTAAATCTCGAACCGGGTTTGTCTTACAGTATACAGTACTGTTTATCAAGACTGCAAAATCGTGAAAAAAAATTTAATCTTGAATTTTTTGGTTCCCCATTCTCCCGCTAGAAAGCGAACTCTATTCTTAAAAAAATATTTCTGAACGAACCTCTGTTGAACAATCTATCTGTAAATGTATTAGTCAAGCGTATAACAGAATCTATCAGGAATTTAAGATATTTTTTGAAATTTCAATTCAAAAATAGTGGTAGATATCTTTTGAAATTTTACACTAAATAAGTAATATTTATCTTAGGGTTCTGTCAAAAATTCGCATTTAAACCAATATAAAACGGTACTGATTAAACGATTTGTTCGCGCTCACCTAAGAAAATTTTATTAACAAGAATTTAAGATATTTGTTGAAATTACTTTTCAAAAATAGGGTTAGTTACACTTTTGAAGTTTTATATTAAGTAAGTATCACTTATACCAGGGCTCTGTAAAAATTAATTATATAAAACGGTAGAAAACCGTACAATTTTAAATACTTGACCGCACCCCCCCTAAAAATATTTGTATTGTAATGGTATAAAGTATTTTTTATATTAATAATATACATAGAAACTGAAAAGATTAATTTAATAATTTTAGTGAACATGGCATCTCGTAAATTATCTTTGATTGCTGTAATTTTTTTGTAATTCTCTTAGCATAAAACTATATATTTATATATATTAAATTTCCAACAAACATTATAACAGTTGGCCAAATGTCTTCAAATTTGCTAACCAGAAATAAATTTATACAAATGAAGCCAACTTGGCTATATCTCAATAATTTGGCTAAAATCTAATCCAAATTCAGTATTGACGAAAACTGAAAATAAATATTTTCTAAGTCTGTTCATAACACTTTAGTATCGTGTTTTCCACTAAAATTAACTAAAATGTATAAACCAAGAAATAGAAAATGCACCCGTTAAAGACGGAAAGATTTGTTTTTAATAACAGTCTAATTTTATTGTAAAGTCACTTTGTCGCTGATAAATCCATTCAAATTAATTATCCTCTAATTATTCCCTGTATCTAATAAATAATTTAACGAATTTTCTTATTTTTAATTTGCTAGATAAAATAGCGAAATTTTAAATTTTAGTACTATAAAAATTATCATAATACAAACATTGAAATTCATAAATTAAAAACTCGCTTCAGCATTGGAAGAGAAAAAATACATAACATTTTAATCAAGAGAGCTAGATTATGATGAAAATAATCTCTTAGCATTTTCAGAAATGAATAGTTTTTGGAAAAATGCTGCTAATTCCTTTAATGAAAGTAATGTACGTCGACATGTATTCCGTGAAAGAGATAATTTAATTTTTTTCAGATTATTTGATTAAATTGTTTCGTCAAAACCCAATATTTAAAAAGGATTTTTGAAAGTGTAATTATGCTTATTACAATGCATTATCTTTAATTTTTGGAAAGCGTTAAAAATAGAATTTTTAAATTAATACGAATTCGACATATTTCATTACTGGAAAAAAAGGCGTAAATTTACATTGTCAGGTATTTTCAGTTTATATAACTGTAATTAATATTCACTCTTGTTTTCAGAGGATTACTTTAATTTTTCACTAAACAAAAATATATGATATATTGCAAAAAATAGAGAATGTTTGTATATGAATTTATTTATCGTTTTTCTTTAAATAAGAGTTTAGTAAAATTGTAAATATAAAAATCCTTAAATATAAGTTATTATATCCTTATTTTTGTATTTTTGAAATTGAAATACAGAACGCAATAACACATAAACAAAAACGTATAAGATTTGCATTAATTAAATACATATTTTTTATTTTTCTGTTTTTTTTAAATAAATGAAAATAAATTAATGCTTTTACAATGCAACATTCAACTAGTTAGTTCAGCGTTTGATAGAATCATGTATAAAAGAACAATGTTCCGAGCTCGGCATTTCTAAAACTTGTATTCCAAAATTTCAATGTTTTCTAAACTAACAAGATGTAAAGAGAACATGATACTACTTTAATCAATTAAAATGATTTTATTTTTATTTGACAAAAAATTAAAAATTGTTGTAAAATTTTTATGAAAGCAATTTACATACAAATATAACAGAAATTGTAAAGGTGCGCAATGTCAAATGATATGTTGAAGTTTTTAAAAAATGTTCATTAGTTTAATGTAATAGTCTTGTTCGAAAAAAGTATTTCTTAAACAATAAATAAACTTTAAAAAGCTGTAAAAACTTTTGTATCTTTTCCTTCAAATTTTACGCAAATTAAAAAAATTCTCGAAAAGAAATATTCTTAAAAAGTATGAGGTGTTCTTTTTCTTTTAATTTTAGCCTTGAAAATATATGATGCATTCATTAGACATGAAGTGTGTGATTCGCATAAAAAATATTCATTTTTATATCAGTGGGATGATGTAAAAATATTCAAAATATCTCCAATAGAAAAAATATTCTAAGTGTGAGGAATGTTTTTTTTAAAAAAACAAAAACGTCATAAAAACAGCGTACATCTATAGATTAAAAAATTATATGAAGCTGTATAATTACAGGATTGTTATTGTGAGTTCTTATCCTTCGTTTCAACACTGACTCTTAAAACAATTTTATTCCGTGTATTAATGCATGTTATAAAGTGATAATCAAAATATTATTACAAAGTAAATTATGTGTATTAACTAATCTTCTCTTAATTACACAATATAAATTGCAATAGTAGCATCCAAATATGCATAGAGTAATTTTATTCATGAATTAATTAAATTATTATATAAGAAAAATTATATCAATATTCTTTGAAGACACATTTTTTTCCTCTCAGTAAGGATGCAACAAAGTATATGAAATAAATTATTTATCAGACTTTAGCTATTGTGTTTTATTTCTATTTTTTATAAATAAACCTATTTAAATAATTAATAAATGTCGAATAATTTTTTATCTTATTTGTGAGATTGGTGCTTTTTTTAAAATATACATTGTGTTTATTGGAATAATTATTTTGATATCTCGCAAGTAACCAAAAGTTTGAAAAAGATAAATATTTTTTATTAAAGTATCTTTTGAATAGGTTCTTTTAAGGAAAATAAATAAAACCAAAGACAACTGAAAGTTTACTAACTCATTAAACCTAATTTAGTGTATTTTATTAGATGTGTTTTGGAAGAAGAAGAAAGCCTTTTCATAATGTGGAAATCAAGTTGACAAAGGTTTGAATAAAACAATAAAAAATTTTAAAAATTAAAGCAGAAAAGCTAAAGCATTTAAAAATAAAAAACAGAATTTTTGTTCGCTTGCTTAAAATATATATATCTTTGAGTGAAAAAAGGAATTAATCATATAAAGGAAAGATGAAGTCAGAATCACAGTTAGGCTAAATGGATATCCTGCTTGACATTCAGGAATACATCATTACTCATGGGAGACATTTGTTTCAACCCGGACGATGTGACATTTTAAAGTAAGGAAAAAAATTGTAGCATGGAACAAAAACATATTTATCCTTTAACAAAAAGTTAAAAAAACTAAATGTTTTTATTAAAGTGTATTTTGTCAAACAAATTTTAAGGAAAAGAAATAAAAGCAAAGAAAGTGATTGTTTCCTAACTCATTAAACTTAATTTGGTGTATTTTATTGGTATTTATTATACAACAGAAAAAGTCCGACGTAGTTCTTTACAGTTGTTTTGAGGTTCTTTACAGTTATGAATGTTCATATTAAATTGCAATAACGGCTATATTAATTGGTTAGATATACATTATGCACCAAAAACTTTTATAAGTCTCTAGGAATTTTTATTATAATGAAATTTATGTAAGACTGCGTTTACCTGAAAAAAAAGATAAATTATGAATTAAGCATGGTTATAAAAATCTTTGCAAGAAATTCAGAATGCAGTTGCAGAAATTTATCTTTTAATAAAAGAAGAAATCAACTAATGTTACAAATCAAATTTTTCTTATAAAATATACCAAATATATTCATTTATTATTCGATATATTAACTCTAAAATTGTATTGGTTGAAAATGCACGATTGCAATTGCACAAGACAATCGAAAATGCATTCAAAATTAATACGGATTATTTTGATATTATGGATTTGAGTAAAAAATGGCAAACATTTTTTATATTTTGGAAACTCTGTTATCAAAAGTTTGAATAAAACAATTATAAATTTTAAAGTTTAAAGCAGAAAAGTTGAAGCATTTAAAAATAAAAAATAGAGTTTTTGTTCGCTTGCTTAAAATACATCTATCTTTGAGTGAAAAAATGCATAAATCATATAAACGAAAGATGAAGTCGGAATCACAGTTAGGCTAAATAGAAATCCTGCTTCACATTCATGAATACATCATTATTCACGAGAGACATTTATTTCAACCCGGACAATGTGACATTTTGAAGTAAAGAAAAAAATTGTAGCATGGAGCAAAAATATATTTATCCTTGAACAAAAGTAAATATTCTTTTGTTAAAGTGTATTTTGTGTAAGTTCTTTTAAGGAAAGAAAAACCCAAAGACAACTGATTGTTTACTATCTCAATAACCTTATTAAATCAATAAGCGTACATTATTATAAGTGTTTGAGAAGAAGAACGAAATCTTTTTTTTTTCACATTGTTTAAATCCTACTATCAAAAGTTTGAATAAAATAGTAATAAGTGTTTTAATTGAAAGCGGAAAATCTGAAGCATTTTTAAAAAATGAAGTTTA
Organism: Maratus speculifer; assembly: GCA_964019185.1. Lineage (NCBI taxonomy): Eukaryota > Metazoa > Arthropoda > Arachnida > Araneae > Salticidae > Maratus > Maratus speculifer. The sequence continues at coordinate 289,001,394 of OZ025289.1, forward strand.
TGTTGTCTTACTTAACATATACATATCCTTAAGTGAAAAAATGAATAAATCATATAAAAGAATGATGAAGTCGGAATCATAGTTAGGCTAAATGTACATCCTGCTTGACATTCAGGAATATATCATTACTCATGGGAGATATTTATTTCAACCCAGACGATGAGACGTTTTGAAGTAAGGCGAAAAAATGTGCACGGCTGAATAACATAGTTATTCTTTTCCAAAAGTTGAGAATAACTAAATGTTTTTATTAAAATGTATTTTGCATTTGTGTAATTTTTTTAAAGGAAAAGAAATAAAACCAAAGACTACTGATTGTTTACTAACTCATTAATCCTGATTTAGTGTATTTATATTTTAGGTGCCTGAGTAGAAGAAGAAAGCTTTTTTTTCTATTGTGGAAACCCTATTGTAAAAAGTTTGAATAAAACAATAGTAAAATTGAAAATTTAAAGTGGTAAATCTTAAGCTTTTAAAAATAAAAAAACAGTGTTTTTTTTCACTTGCTTAAAACATAGCTAGCTTTGAGTAAAAAAATGCATAAATCACATAAACGAAAGATGAAATCAGAATCACAGTTAGGCTAAATGGATATCCTGTTTGACATTCAGGAATACACCATTACTCATGGGAGACATTTGTTTCCACCCGGACGGTGTGACATTTTGAAGTAAGGGAAAAAATGTAGCATGGAACAAAAACATAGTTATCCTTTAACAAAAATTGAAAAAAAAACTAAATATTTTTATTGAAGTGTATTTTGTCTAAGTTCTTTTAAAGAAAATAAATAAAATGAAATACAACTGGTTGTTTCTTAACTCATTTATACGGGCCACAAATGAGGACAGATAAGTATTGACAATGGATTGTTTACGAACTTCTTAGACCCTATTTGTTGTATTTTATAGGCATTGGTTGGAAAAACTAAACCAACCGAGGTTGTTCTTTAGATTCATTTTGAGGTTCTTCACAGTTATGCATGCTCAAATTAAATAGCACTATGGACTATATCGATTGTTTTGCATATATTATACATAAAAAACTTTTGCCTCTAGTTATAAACTTTTATTCTTGTGAAACGTATGTAGGACTTTCACTAATAAATTTGTTAATATGAAAAAGAGGGATAAACTTTGAGTTAAGCATTATTATGACAACTTTTCCAATATACTGAAAAATGCAGTAGCTGAAATTAATGTTTTAATAAAATAGAATATAAACTAACCTTAAAAATCAAATTATTCTTACCCCATATACAAAATATGACCATGTGTGATTCGATATATAAATTCTAAAAATGTATTGTTGATAATACACAATTGCAATCGCACAACCCAATCGAAAATACACTCAAAATTAATAAGAATTATATATTTTGATATTACGAATTTGAGTAAAAGAAAGGAAAAATTGTATTATATTGAGGAAACCCGGTTATCAAAAGCTTGAATAAAACAAAAATAAATTTTAAAATTTAAAGCGGGAAAGCTGAAGCATTAAAAAATAAAAAAAACAAAGCTTTTGTTCGCTTGCTTAAAACATATCTATCTTTGAGTGAAAAATGCATAAATCATATAAACGAAAGATGAAGTCAGAATCACAGTTAAACTAAATGGATATTCTGCTTGACATGCATGAATACATCATTACTCATGGGAGACATTTATTTCAACCCGGACTATGTGACATTTTGAAGTAACGGGAAAAAAATGTGGCATGGAAAAAAAAACATATTCTTTAACAAAAATTGAAAAAAACTAAATGGTTTTATTAAAGTGTATTTTGTCTGAGTAATTTTAAGAAAATATAAAAGCAAAGACAAGTGATTGTTTCCTAACTCATTAAACTTCTTTTGGTGTATTTTATTGGCAGTCCGAGGTAGTTCTTTACAGTTAAACGCATTCAATTTAAATTCCATCATAGATTATATCGATCCTTTATATGTATATTATATATCAAAAACTTTTGTAAATTTGTAGCTAGCATTATATATTTTAATGAGATTTATGTAGTACTTACATAAAAATATTTGCTTACCTGGAGATAGAATGAAAAATTATGAGTTAGGCATGATTACTTTCCAATACACTCAGTATGCAGTAACAAAACTTCATCGCTTAGTAAGGTAAAAGGCCAACTAACATTAAAGGTTCAATTTCTTCAATTACAATAAATAAAATATGATCGTCTATCATGTGATGAATTAAATCTAAAATCGCGTGTCCTAAGAAAACGCATTTCTAGCAATTACTGCATGTAAGCAGTACTGTCAAAGTATAAAATTGAAGCTGGTGTTATACACAATTGAAATGAAAAAAACTTCTTTAAACACCATAAAATAAGTTAACTGCGCAAGGCCTTTCGAAAGAACTTAGTCTTTCTTCGTCAGGCGCAAAAAAGACGTGCGTCTACAATGAATGTAGCGGCACGACAGTTCAGTCGTGCCGCTACATTCATTGTGGACGCACGTCTTTTTTGCGCTTGACGAAGAAAGACTAAGTTCTTTCGAAAGGCCTTGCGCAGTTAACTTATTTTATGGTGTTTAAAGCAGTTTTTTTCATTTCAAGCAGTACTGTGTTCAAATTCTTTTGTACGACCCTTTTGATGAAAGATAAATGCTATATAAATTATACTCAATAACTTCCTCAGTCCTGATGTCACCTGGAGGTGACACTAAAATCACTCTTTAAATAAATTTAAATGCTTCTGGAATTGTTAAAGTTACATTTAGATTTATTTTTAATAAACGTGTGCATATTCGAAGCATCGTTATATAGACTCATGTACTTTTAGAGATGTTTTATAAAAGTTTTAAACTGGTTTTTGTAGTTCAACGTAAAACTTGTCTCAGGACTGAGGAGGTTAAAAAACAGTATTGTAGTAACCTCAGAAATTAACATTAATTTTGATATATTTGAAATAATATAGCATCATTAAAGTACAATGCAAACGATTTTTCCCAAGCGCTATACTGTAACAGAATTATTTAGAGTGCTTCTGTAAACAAATCATAAACTTTACTTCCTTTTCAATATTGAATTCGTAATCTGAGTATATAGTGCAGTACTTCCCAAACTTTTTTTGTTTTCCACGTATCCCTTTCTTAGGTTTTTCATTTAGGAGTACTGTGATCAAATTCTTTTGTGCGACAATGTTAATGAAAGATAAATTATATAGAAATTATACTCCATAAAAAAAATACTGTAGTGACCTCAGAAATTAACATTAATTTTGATATATTTGAAATTATATAGAATTATTAAAATACCATGCTGACGATTTATCCCTAACACTATACTGTAAGAGTATTATTTTGAGTTCTTCGGTAAACAAATCATAAACTTCACTTTCTTTTCAATATTGAATTGGTAATCTGAGTATTTAGAGCAGTACTTCCCGAACTTTTTTCCTTTCACATATCCATTTCTTAAGTTTTTCATTTAGGAGTACCCTATTTCTCTTAAATACGCCCTCCTCCCCCATCCTCCTCTCAACTAGATTATGTAAGCATGTTTTTCCCCTTTATAACATTTTTATCACAACCGTATAATAAATTGATATAAATAATATTATAATTTCTATCACTTTTGGGAGAATACTAACCATTTTCGTGATTTTCTCCATTTCCGATATTGTACTGTACTTACCTCAGTTTTAGGTATACACAGTATTTCACAAAACCCAGGATAGTAGCTGTAGATTTAGATGATGAACAGACATATTGATAGACAAACCGAATTCACAAACATTTTTAAACTACATTGGGAAGTGTTGATAAACAATTAAAGAAACTGTATAATTGGAGACGATGTTAAACGTTATCAGCTGATATGCATGAAAAATATATTCAAATGAATTCTATAAGAGGGTAGTGTGAAAAAACTAATTACGATTCTAATTACGATTTGCTATAGCCTGAAAAAGTTGTATATGACATTGATAAGAAAAGTAAAAAGAATTTTTGAAATCAGATAATAATTTCCAATTGCATATATCGTGAAAAATTTGTGACAAATTTCAAGTTTTTTGTTTTTTTATTGTTTATTATTATTATTTTTTTATAAAAAGAAAAGTAACACCAGTAATGTTTCTTCGGGGTATATTAAGCAATGCTAAAAATTGACATTGATAAAAAAGTCAACATAAGATTCTTAAAATTGCATAACATCTTTCGATCGCACAAACCAACGATTATCTCTAAAATTTAACTAATTTCATGTTTCTTTCTTTCTTTTTTTTCGCGTTTAAAAAAAATAACCCAGCAATATTTTCAAGTGAAAGGAATGCCTGTAGTATTAAAAAAGTAATTTATAAAAAACAAATTAGACAAAATCCTGTGATGTCTTAAATTAAATTTTTCGTAAGTTTTCATTTATTTATTTTTTTAAGACAAAATATTTTGCTTTTTTTCAAAGAGAATCCAATATCTGTTATTAATTTGAAGCCCTGTTGCATTTTTGAAATATCAAGAAGAATTTGTAATTATTATGGAATATAAATACCTACATTATACTTCAATTAGCCTTATAGAGTATTGCATGCTAGAGGTTTTTAATATTTTACTCAACTGCCTCTAAACAAGTGGCAATTCGTCATTAGTATCGAGTAATATCTGAAACTCCTTGCGGATCTATTGATAAGAATACTTACTTTGTAGTAGATAAATACCTTGCAGAATGCTTACATTTCTCTATAAAAACGATTTTTCACTAGACGTCTTGGACGTTTTTGAATGTTAGTATATTACACCACTAATAATTAAAAAATGGCGTGCTTCGTTATAATGAAGTTTACCTTGGACGTCAATTGCAATGCACTGCCTTTTTACAACGTATAATCAATTTAGCCTTTTATCACCTATTTCAGCACGTAATTAGGCTAATTATATTTAAAACAACTCATTAGAGTTTAAAAAATACATTTTACCAGTAGTAGTATTTGAGTCGATCTTACAACCCTTGGAGTTGATGAAGATAAATTCACAAATTATCAAAAATATTTCCTAGATGTTTGCCATGCAATCAAAATAGGCAACTCTCCAAATAAATTATCTCACCTTAATCCGATAGCATTTTAGTTCCCCAGATGGCTTAGATAAGATAATATACATGTTTAACTTTATGTGAATACAGAAAATTCCTCATATGAGCTACAAATCATAGTAAATTTTACAGATAATTCATACATGCCGGCATGTTTCAATATATAAGTAAGCACTTTACGTTTCGTCCTTACAATGCTTACTAAACCACTAAAGCTTCTCGTTAATTGCTTGATATTGTGGAAAAATTTGTAGATAATTATTATCAAAAGAAGTAGGTTTTTTTCAGACTGAAAATTTATTGGGTGATGATTTTTGATTAGAGAACACATGTAAGAAACCTTTGGCTAAGAGCTGATTTGAAGGCCCAAGAAAACTTTTTGAAGGGAAAATTACAGAAATTTTCATGTACTCCAACAGTTAAATACAGAGCTTTGGATTAGATCGAATGCATTGTTTTGAGCTCTCCCAAGTTATATGTTGCACTAATAGCTAATAATGATATATTTTTCGTACAATTTGATCGCATTCTAGAATGGCATCTAACAAAGATCCCCTGTTGTCTAAGAGGTTAAAAGATGCGTAAAACTAGTTTCAAAAGTATCATGAAAAGAGCAAAGGGATGATTACATTAGAGAAACTCTCCATTTCGGATCAATCACACACAAGTTCTTAGAAAAAACACGCTATTGAACACGCTTGAAACGTAGTTTAAAATGATAAGCCTGCGGGCGTGAAATGTGGCAATTTTCTAATTATTGAATATTTTTTACAGGAAGTAATAATTTACTTGCTATATTACATATAAAATATTGTAGGTAGATAACAACGTGCTCATTATTGGTTGGATTGAAAATGTATGGGGGGAACACCTTTTTGATAATAATGAAAAGTATTCATGACAATAATATTTCACGACTTGTTGCCTACACTACGTTACACAAATCAAACGATGCAGATAAAAAAGATGTATCGCATTATATTTTTTAAATATTTTAAAATATATTAAAATATTGAGTTTTATTTAATAATTTTCCGATAGATTCGTGATAGGAAGATGCATCTAAATTTTTAAAAAAAATGTTTTTTTTTAACTTTTTTTTATCAATGCCATTGGTAACTTTTATTTGCTATAGCATGTGAACATATTATCGGAATTATTTTTTAACACCCTCTCCCAACCCTGAAACATCTCAATTTTTGGTAAATGTAGGAGGTAACACGATCGGAAGATTTATCTAATTTTTAGCTCACAGGCTATCATAGCCTGAGAGCTTATGTGCCCGTCCGTTCTGTATGTATGTGCGTATGTGCGTAACGCGATAACTCATGATAAAAATATCGGATCCACTTGAAATTTTGTATATAGGTATATCCTGATAAGGCGCTTCCCTGATTAGTTTTTGGAGTTCATTCGATATGTATAAGAGGGGGAACGGGGGGCTCATGCCCCCCCGTTAGTTGATATAGATGGGATTTTCATGCAGAATTAAGTTTTCAAAATTTAGATTAGGATCATTCTGATGAGGCGATTCCGTGACTGTTATTAGGTGTTCATTGATTAAGTATAAATAGGGGGAACAGGGGTTCTAATGCCCCCTCCCGTTAGTTGATATAAATGGGATTTTCATGCAGAATTAAGTTTTCGTTCAAAATTTAGATTAGGATCATTCTGATGAGGCGATTCCGTGGCTGTTATTAGGTGTTCATTGAATAAGTATAAATAGGGGGAACAGGGGTTCTAATGCCCCCCCCCCCGTTAGTTGATATAAATGGGATTTTCATGCAGAATTAAGTTTTCGTTCAAAATTTAGATTAGGATCATTCTGATGAGGCGATTCAGTGACTGTTATTAGTTGTTCATTGAATAAGTATAAATAGGGGGAACAGGGGTTCTAATGCCCCCCCCCCCCGTTAGTTGATATAAATGGGATTTTCATGCAGAATTAAGTTTTCGTTCAAAATTTAGATTAGGATCATTCTGATGAGGCGATTCCGTGACTGTTATTAGGTGTTCATTGAATAAGTATAAATAGGGGGAACAGGGGTTCTAATGCCCCCCCCCCCCGTTAGTTGATATAAATGGGATTTTCATGCAGAATTAAGTTTTCGTTCAAAATTTAGATTAGGATCATTCTGATGAGGCGATTCCGTGACTGTTATTAGGTGTTCATTGAATAAGTATAAATAGGGGGAACAGGGGTTCTAATCCCCCCCCCCGTTAGTTGATATAAATGGGATTTTCATGCAGAATTAAGTTTTCGTTCAAAATTTAGATTAGGATCATTCTGATGAGGCGATTCCGTGACTGTTATTAGGTGTTCATTGAATAAGTATAAATAGGGGGAACAGGGGCTCTAATGCCCCCCCCCCCCGTTAGTTGATATAAATGGGATTTTCATGCAGAATTAATTTTCGTTCAAAATTTAGATTAGGATCATTCTGATGAGGCGATTCCGTGACTGTTATTAGGTGTTCATTGAATAAGTATAAATAAGGGGAACAGGGGTTCTAATGTCCCCCCCCCTTAATTTATATAAATGGGTTTTTCAAGCAGAATTTTCAGATTTCGTTCAAATCTCTGAATAGTTTTGGAAGTTTAATGGTTAAGTATAAAAGAGGGGGATAACTCTTTTTAAATTATATAAATGCTAAATGGGTTTTTATTAAGAATTATCTAATTTGCTCTGAATTTTGGATATAGATTTTTTATATGATAAAGCATGTCTTTGATAGTATAGGAGGTTCAATAATTAAGTATAAAAAAAGAGAAAAGGGGAGAGCTGTTTCCCCTTCTTAATTTTTTTTTCGAACGGAATTAACCCTTGAAAATATAAAGCTTTAATGTGCAATTAGTATTTGTAGCCTGTGAGCTCAATGCCTTCAGTTTAACTGGGCAGTATTCTTTATTAAAATCTGTTATATTTTTTATTGAAGCCGCAGACGACTTTTCTCCGCTTTAGCAAAATGGAAATAAATGTTTCTTTGTTTTCTCAACTCCCTGTTGTATAATATCATAAAATCATAATATAATAAAATCATAATATCATAAATTAGCTTTGTTGGATGTCGGTTATTAAAACGATATGGAAAAAATAAGTGTCAGTATGAAACATTAATTAAAGAAAAATATATTTAATCTGTTTACATTAACATTCATTCAGAAAATAAAGAAATAGCTCAAACAGTTTTAGTATGATTTTATGATTATGAAATTGTTTAACGAAGATAATTTAAAAAAAAATAAGAAGAATTTTTTAAAGTATTCTTCTTTAACAGCAAACAAAAATGTAATATAAAAAACTACATTCAAATTAATTTGTTTACAGTAAACATTTCCACACATTAAAAAAAGCAGTTTTAACTAACCATATGAGTCACACTTGTACGCAAACAGGCACTAAAAAAGATTTTCCAAATGTTAATATAATTAAGAGTCAGTACAACTAAAATTTTGATATATCTTTAGAAAATATCCTTCCTTCGGTTTATTCGTCACAAAGTCCAATTTACGAAGTTAAGCTTACACCTACAATTTAAGATAAAAAGGGATACAAAGAGTAAATAACATGTTTAAAAAATTCTTAATAATATGGCTACAATCTGACTAACCATTTAACTAACTGCATACATTCTTTCTTTATTTTAATATTTTCTCTGCATAACGTAGCATTTTAAACTAAAATTAGGCAATTATTATACTAATAGGGGCAATTATAAACGAAATAGAATGGGTAAAACATAATACTAATACTAGTTCTTAATAATATGGATACAATCTGACTAACCATTTAACTAACTGCATACATTCTTTCTTTATTTTAATATTTTCTCTGCATAACGTAGCATTTTAAACTAAAATTAGGCAATTATTATATTAATAGGGGCAATTATAAACGAAATAGAACGAAATAATAAAATCGAAATAATAATATATATTAGATTAATAATAATTGATTTTAGACACGGTACAGAATTTATAAAATAAATCATACCCATACTATACCCTGAAAATGTTTTCATTTACTAAATGTTTGGTTTTATTTTTTAAATAAAGTAAAATAAAAAGAAAATAATATTTTTTGGTTACATCTACAATTTAATATAAAAAAAGGTTACAAATAGCAAATAACACGTTTCAAAATTTGTTAATAATATGGCTACAATCTGACTAACCATTTAACGAACTGTATATATTCTTTCTTCATTTTAATATTTTCTCTGCATCTCTGCATCTCTGCACTTTCTCTGCTCTTTAAACTAAAATTAGGCAATCAATATAAAAGGGGCAATTATAAACGAAATGGAATGGGTAAAATATTGAAATAATAACATATATTAGATTAATAATAATTGGCTTTAGACACGATACAGAATTAATAAAATAGATCACATACATATATTTTCCTTTAGTCAATGTTAGGTTTCATTTTTAAAATAAAGTGAAATAAAAAGAAATTAATATTTTTTGTTATACCTACAATTTAAGATAAAAAGGGGATACAAATAGCAAATAACATGTTTAAAAATGTGTTAATAATATGGCTACAATCTAACTATTTGTCAGTTAAAATATGATAAAAAATATTTAGTATAATATCAGAATCCAGCTTAGAAAATGTAATTTTACTTGCAAACACAATATATTTTTTTTATGTAATAAAATTCCAAGGATAAAAGCAGGTCATTATATTTGGAATCCTGTCACGTACTTGTTTCTCGGGGATAAAAGAAAGAATAAATATCTCTTAAAGTTTTTTTTCTCTTTAGTACAATCTAGTAATTCCCTATTTCAATAAAAGAAAAAAATATGAACAATTTTAAAAAAGTAATACATTACTGTTTTAAGAAAAAAATATTCTTTAATAAAATTATAAGTTAATATGTTATTGAAAAAAATGGAAAATCTTATATCTTTATGTTTGTGAAAAATAAAATACATTTTTATGTTATTTTCAATTATGGAAAATTGAATTTATTCTTAAAGCCCATTGTTGGCGAATAACCATTTAACTAACTGTATATATTCTTTCTTTATTTTAATATTTTCTCGGCATAACGTAGTTCTTTAAACTAAAATTAGGCAACCATTATACTAATAGCGGCAATTAAAAACGAAATGGAATGAGTAAAACACCGAAATAATAACATATATTAGATGAATAATAATTGACTTTGGACACGATACAGAATTAATAAAATAGATCACATGCATATTTTATTTTGAAAATGTTTTCATTTATTCAATGTTTGGTTTTATTTTTTTTTAAATAAAGTAAAATAAAAATACATTAATATTATTGGTTACACCTACAATTTAAGATAAATGGGAACAAATAGCAAATAATATGTTTAAATATTTGTTAATAATATGGCTACAATCTGACTAATCATTTAACTAACTGTATATATTCTTTCTTTATTTTAATATTTTCTCTGCATAAGGTAGCTCTTTAAACTAAAATTAGGCAATCATTATACTAATAGCGGCAATTACAAATGAAATGAAATGAGTAAAACATCGAAATAATATTAGATGAATAATAATTGACTTTGGACACGATACAGAATTAATAAAATAGATCACATGCATACTATTCTTTAAAAATGTTTTCATTTATTCAATGTATTTTATTTTTTAAATAAAGTACAATAAAAAGAAATTAATATTTATGGTTATGCCTACAATTTAAGATAAAAACGGAAACAAATAGTAAATAACATGTTAAAAAAAATTGTTAATAATATAGCTACAATCTGACTAACCATTTAACTAACTGTGAATATTCTTTCTTTATTTTAATAATTTCTCTGCACAATGTAACTTTTTAAACTAAATTAGACAATCATTATACTAATAAGGGCAAAAATAAACGAAATGAAATGGGTAAAACATCGAAATAATAACATATATTCGATGAATAATAATTTGCTTTAGACACGGTACTGAATTAATAAAATGGATCACATACATATGTTTTCATTTAGTCAATGTTTGGTTTTACTTTTTAAAAAAGGGAAATAAAAAGAAATTAATATTTTTGATTACACCTACAATTTAAGATAAAAAGGGATACAAATAGCAAATAACATGTTTAAAAGTGTGTTAATAATATGGCTACAATTTGACTATTCGTCAGTTAAAATAGGATAAAACATTTTTAAGATAATACGAGAATCCAGCTTGGAAAATGTAATTTTATTTGCAAACACAGTAGATTTTTTTAGGTAATAAAATTCCAAGGGTAAAAACAGGTCATTATATTTGAAATCTTGTCACGTACTTGTTTCTCGAGGATAAAAAAAAGAATAAATATCTCATAAACGTTTTTTTTTCTTAATCTAGTAGTTCCCTATTTCAATAAAAAATAAAAAATAAAAATGTGAGGAAAAAAAAAGATGTACAGCTCTGTTTTAAGAATAAAAGAATCATTCTTGAATAAAATTATAAGTTAATATGTTATTGATAAAAATTAAAAATCTTACATCATTATGTTATTTTAAAAATAAAATAATTTTTTTCATTATTTTCAATTATGGAAAATTGAATTTATTAGCCCCTCCTAGAGAAATTCATTACTGATATTTCAAAGCTACAGTCTTAGTCTCTATTATATATTATTTATTATTAACTTGAATTTTATTTATTTATTAACTTCTTTTAAATATATCTAACATTGTCGAATGGACTTTAGCTAATGCATAGTAATATTAATAATAATGTAATTTTTTATATTATTTTCAATTATGGAAAATTGAATTTATTCGCCCCATTCTAAAGAAAATGTTAATTGATATTTTAAAGCTATAGAGTTAGTATGTATTATATGTTATTTATTACTATCTTGAATTTTATTTATTTATTAACTTGTTTTAAATATATTTAACATTGTCGAATGGAGGGTGTTACTTTAGTTAATGCATAATAATATTAATAACACATTCACTAATACATTATAATCTATATTTAATAAAATATTCTTGTAAAAGTTTATGAATATAAGAATTGGGATACCTTTCTTTAACTATGTTAAGATATAAATTTAGGGGTAAAAGTATTGATAAGCTACTAGAATAATTGTGTAAAAAAGTGCATCCTATTTTTATTACAAAATCTTTAAATAGTTGAATCAGCTAAGCAAGGCTCCCATATGGTCCTCCAAATGAATACCAATAATTTCTTAGAAAGCTTTTCCATTTGGATTTTTTTTACGAACTTCCCAGAAACAACCTCCGAATGTTAATTTTAGCGCTAATGATGTAGAAACCTAGCATAAAATTATCTCTTAAAGAATATTGGTACTAAGTTCGCTAATAGTTAAAAAATAATATACTACATTGGGAGCCCTGACTAAGGCGAAATATTTTGTTTTTAGGCTGATAAAACTGCGACACAAACTAATACAGCTAAATACATACATATATGTATGTTTTTGATGAGTGACATTTTAATATATAAAAATAATATTTTCATGGAGCATTATTATTGTTGATAGAATATAGCATTTGAGCAGGTTGATCAAAATATGACCAAAATTCACTAACTTATTGAATGTGTTAATTTATAGTATCAGTACCTTAAACTACAGGTTTAAAAAATAACCAACTTAATTTTAAGCAAATTTAACCAAAATAGATTTTATTTTACTTACATTTACATTAACTTTAACTTATTTATTTTTACTTTAAATTAAAATTTGCTTCAAAAAATATTAAAAATGAAATTTGGAAATGTACTTTTAGCGTAAAATATATTTTTTTTATATCAGAAATTTAAGTATATCATTTAATGCATAAATATATCATTGCATAGTACATAACATTATTGTAGTTCAATTAGTAGTAAATAGTTGGGTTTATTTGATATTTTGTTTTAGTTTTTCCATTATTAAATATCAGTAAGACAGAATCACTTTATTTTCAATGGTGAAAAAATTCTATTTTCTTCTATGTAGGTTCATTGTTTTTTTGTGTGTGTTTTTTTCAATTCCGCTAGTTTAAAATATTTTATTAAAATGAAAAAAGTTTTCTAAATATTAAAATGCAAAGATTAAAAATAAAGAGTTTTGATTTAAATCTTTTTATAAAAAAAATTATTCAATTTTCATATTTTTAAAAAAAGTAAATTGTAACGTAACATCTTGGTATTTATGTTTTTGTGCAATTAGAATTAGCACATGAAGAAAAATGTAGAAAAAATGTATTACATCCGATAAAATACGAATAAATATTAAAATATAGAAAAAAATTTACGTGGCTTATTTGGGTATGCTTTTGTGCACTGTTGTTGTTGTTGTTAACTAAATTTCAACTTTTTGAAAAAAAAAAAAAAAAATAAGTAGATTCGTAGTGAAAATCTCTAAAATTTAATAATTGCATTTATATTTTGAAATATAAACAAACAAATATAACAACAAACCAAAACTAATAAATCATCTATTGATCTATTAAATCTCCTTAATAAAATAAAATAAAGTATGCATTACAGAAAACACGTGTAAAGGGATGGGATACGAAATCATAATATCCCATTTTCATGTAGATAAAAAAGAGCATTATTTTAAAATATCATAAATATTAATGCTGAAAATATTTTACAAGAGTTTTTAATAAAATCCACACTAATAACAAACATATCTCTTACTAAGATTTCCACGCAAAAATAGTGAACAACATTTAACAAAATCTAAAATTAGAATTAAATTATCTTACTTGACTGCAAAACTCTACGTTTCGAAAACTTGTAGTACATACCTGAAAAGATACAAAAATAATATAAATATTCGTTTTTTGTTTTGGAAACATTTATTTTTGTGACATATGAATATAAAATGATTTTATTTAAGCTAAGGCGTATGGCTATGTAAATTAAAAATTCAATTTCTAGAAATACTACAATTTATTAAAAAAGCACGCGCAACTGCATTTTCCAACAAGCAGGAAAAAAATAAGATAATAGATGGAAAAAATAAATTTACAGCGAAATAATTTATTTGAATTAAGTTTCGATATTAAATTGAAACAATTTATCTTCTTCCAAAAATATATTTTGTGTTCTCCAAAAGTGTATTTGAAAATTAAATAACTAAAATATTTCAAAATGTACTTGAAAGAATTATACGTCTGTATCTTTAAAATGAGCAATTTTAGCATTATTCTGAAACATAACTAAATTATCACGTAAAGTAACTTTCTTCGATGCAGAAAGAAGCAATCTTATTGAAGCACTAGTAAGTAATTTCTTGATAGTTGTGTGGCGTATATGTACATGTTATTTGAAATTTAAAACAGAAAACATATGGTACATTTATATTGGTTTTTGAAAATATAGCTGTAATAGCTTTTAAAGAGAACAGTTTTAATTATTTTTACGTTTGGATAAGCAGATCTTTAGTGATAACATCTTTTTAACCAGAAACAGGTATCTTATGTTTAATTTTAATTTGTATAAATCGCCAAACTATATACTGCGATTTTATTTTTAGGAATAAATGCTAATCATTCATAATATTTCTGAATTTTGAGCTTGTATTATACCACAGCTGTAGAATTTCAGTTTAAAAAAAGACATGTTTAAAAAGAATTTAATAGAAATTTAGTTTTAATTTAGATTTGACACTTTCTTTGTTTTCAGGAACTAGGGAATACTCTTATTTATTATATTTTAGTATACTTGTATAATTGAATACTACTGTTATACTCAGACTCAAATAAATATCTACAACATTAAATAGTCTTTTTTTTTTACAGTATTTCAATTTCAAATTAAATGTGATGAATCTAACTTAAAAAAACAATAATATATTTCAGGTTAATGAGATTAGTTTTTAATAAGCTTTTTCTCGACACACAAATTTAAAAATAATTCTTTCAAAATAAGGAGAATGACACTAAATGCTTACTAATTTTTATCTGAGTAAATTTATTATTAATTTAAGTTAATTAAATTAATTTGAAATAAATCTTTTTCCACACACGAATTAAAAAAATCTTTTTAAAATGAGTCGAATGTTACTTCATTATTACTAATTTTTATTTTCAATACTATTTAAAAACTTCACATATTTTCAGACGTTATAATTCAATTCACATTGGCTTCGCAATAAATAACATAATTTTATAAGGAAAAATAAAATAAAAAATACAATCAAATAAACTATACTTTTAATACGATGAACTGATTGGTAAGGATTTTCTGAGCAAAATAAGCTCACGGCTTGCTGGCCCAGTTAGCTTAAACGGTAAAGCATTGGCCTTGTAAGTCAAAGTTCTGGGTTCGATTCCCCGACGGGGTAACATTTTTTCTTTAGTTAAAAACACTATTTTCGTTCAGTCAAATAAACTGCATTTTCTTCGAGTTATTACATTAAATGCTTTAAAAATAAATCAGATAAATATTTACTATATGTTTTTAGAATGAAATTATGAACATTAAAATTTGAAGCAATACAACATAAGCAGATAAAAAACTAGGGTATTTTTTAACTAATTGTAGCGTAATTTTGATATTAATCAGCATAGCGTCATCATAGCAAAAATTGATGAATTTGCTCCTTGTTTTTGCGATAATATACAGGAAGAGAGCCAATTCGAAAGTTATTTTAGTTGATAAACATAAGAAATTACAGGGATCAGCCAGTTAGAAATTGTTAAGCGTGAGGGATTGGTAAAGTGGAAAAGTGGTAGTAGAAATTAAGAAAGAGGATTTTTTTTTTTATAACAAGAGTGTTTGAGAGAAACCTTTTTCAAGAATCTCGGAATAAAGAAGTAGCCAAGTCACGACTGGTGTAAATAAGAAATGCCTGAAGAAATTAAGTTCAAAAATATAAATTGGTTTGGAAGTAACTTTAGCTGAGTTAGAATCGAACCCGGAACCACAACACTCCAGTCTGTTGCTCAACGCTTATAGATAGCTAATGAATTTTCTTAACTCAATTTTTTTGTGAGGAAATTATGGACCATGATATCGTAAACAGTAACTCAGTGATTAGAAAAACTTCCTTGAAGTTGTGATCCACATTTCGATTCATAGCTCTGGCTAATTTTTCACTCCAGGTGGGTTTAATTTATTTATTGTATGTATGTATAGCATTTGTATGTAGCTTTTTTGAAAGAAAATGTTATTTATATGTGTATTTGTATTTAAATAATTTTTTCAATAGTTTCAGAAAAACAATTTTCAGACAAATATAAATTTTCTAAAAAATTGCCATTACTATGAAATAAAAATTTTTAATCGCAGAAACAATTGATTTGCCATAAATATCGAAGATAATCCAGTAAATATGGATTCCAAATTTCATCGAAATCAACAGGGTAGTTTTTAAGGAAACGGGTCTTAAATCTCGCATATTTCTCATGGGATTGCACCAAGTCTTGTCTTCTCTTTAAAAAATATCTGTTCTTTCTCTAATTTCTTTTATTGTTTCCGTTCCTTTTCGCTACTAACGATAAAAATGGGCAAACACTGCATTTTTCATTTTAAATAAACATGAAACTATCTTTATGCTTGCGCATGTAATACAATAAAACTTCGTGACTCAGATGAAAATGTTAACAGAGTTCCCGTCCAAAGTTTGTCTTTGCCAAAAATTGCATTAGAATTTAAGTTGTATTTTCTTTTGAAATACAGAAATGTCTGAGATTATATCCCAGTCAGCAAAGTAACTAAGGCATTGTTTCTTTGCTTTTTTCCCCTTCTATAAAATACATAATACGTTAGCGAGAATTTCTGGAAGAAAAGTTTACATTTCTAAGTAATATTTTCTGATTTAACCATTTTTTATTCACATTATCAATTTAGAAATAGTTTTTAAAACATCATAATTTATTGTTGTTATAAATAGTAAGGATAAGTACTCTATAAACGTTATATTTTTATAATTTTAATTAATGTTTTTGGTAAGAGCCAAACTGATGATAACATAGTACAACTCCCAGTTTTAACACTTTCCAATACTGAAATAGTTAGTTAGAAAACATTGAAAGTTTTTTGAAAAGTTGTTAATGGATTCGGTTTAACCATCGGTCTGTGTATGTGTCTATTCGTGTTCAAACTTGCGTAAATAGAGTTAATTGCGATGAAGTAGATATATGATGTTGGAATTTGCTATGGAATGTATGGTATGGGAAATGAAATATGTAGCATTTACGATTGATTTGATAGGACCGTTCAAAAGGATTTCGTCCCCTTACGGTCTGTTTGAAAAAATCGTTTACCGTGTAAGAATATTAAAGTATTTTAAGAATGCTGCAGTATTTTAAACGAATTGATATATATCACTGATGTATGACACAAGGTTCTTACAATATAATGAAGTGGGCATAGAATTTATCGTTTATTTACAAGGCCACTCAAAAGAATTTAGTTATAGAAGAAAATGAGCAACAATTAAAGTATTTAAGCATACGAAAAATAATTGCTGGATGTGCGTTTCCAGTTGAGGTATGCGCTTTTAAATTTAACTATTTTTAAATATTTCTTGGTGTGAATAAATTCCACAGATCATAAGCAGGGCCACTCAAATTTCTCAACGACTTCCGTTTAACGGCAAAATGTGCGTATTGGAAATTTGCAACTGCGTTATGCGTTTAACTAAATTATCTTTTAACACATGCTATGTACCCAGGTCAAAATTTATGCTTGTACCAGCAACAAAAATATGCTAGTTATTGCTAGGTATTGCTGTGTCTGCTAGACTTCCAGCAAAGTGGGCCAATACACACCATGAATTGCTGGAAATTCTATGATATTATATGCTAGCTAGCATCACATGCTATATCGCTAGCTTGCACAACAAAAGCATGACAAGCTATATGCAAGCATCTCATGCTTATTTCCAGCACAGTGAGCCAATACACACCATGAATTGCTGGAAATTCTGCTGGAACCAGCAATGTGTAATGCTAGTTTATGCTATTTTACTTGTTGGGTTATAGCACATGGTGCTTGTCTAGCAAACAAATACCAGCATCAATTTCGACCTGGATAGTACTCTTATATACCTAAAGATCACACAAAGACCTATATTTTATCGTACATTTTTATTTGTATTCATTGTAACAACATAAATCGCGTTTTCAAATGCTTTATGCATTTGCCAGATTGTTCTTTTAGACGCATGCTTCACCTTAGTAAAGTGTGAGTTTTATTATAGTAGTCTGAATGTGATTGAAAGTCTTTCCTACTTATACTGTACGTGAGGTTTTTCATTATCGTTCTTAATTTTCTTGAATTACAGCGGAGAATTATCATAACAAGGCGCTTAAGTCCGGGTAAAAAAAAAAAAATGTTAATATATTGTAGCTACGGTCGTGAAAGTTAGTATATAGGCATCTAAGATACTGGGCTTCGATATTCCATCGCAATACAAATATTTTATATATACTAGGACAATAAATGTTGAGCCACCCAGATATACAACAGAGCAGCAAAACATATCAGTTTGAAAGAAGTGTTAGACAAAAATGCAAAAATTCAGTTTTCTGTCAACTTTAAAGTTGTAAGTAGGAGGTTTTTAGATTGAATTTTATATATTATGTTAACTTGCAATTTGTTATTTTTTATTACATTTTTATATACTTTTTTTAAATGTCTCTAAATCTGAATTAACAACAAGAACAAAAAAAATATACTGTTAAAGTCGAAATTTTTAAGAGAAGCAATTCTTTAGCAAAAATTTTTATGTCTTTTATAAAAATAAGTGTATCTTAGTATTCCAATTAGAACGCTAAAAACAATTTCTTTCTAAGATAACACAAAAAAGGCAAAAGATAACATAAAAAATTTAAAAGAAAATATTTATTTACTACGAATTCATTTCAAAGAAATTAGTATTAGTATTTTTTTATATTAATTCTAAAAATTATTTAAAAAAATATTCTTTAGTACATACAATGCTTAAAATATACCTTCCTTTTAACATTGAAATTTTTCGAAAAAGAATAAGAAAAAAAAACGAGTGTTGTAAAATAAATAAATAAATATAAAAAACAAATATTTTATTTGGCATGGAGCTT
Source organism: Maratus speculifer (assembly GCA_964019185.1). Taxonomy (NCBI): domain Eukaryota; kingdom Metazoa; phylum Arthropoda; class Arachnida; order Araneae; family Salticidae; genus Maratus; species Maratus speculifer. The sequence goes on from OZ025289.1 coordinate 289,020,454, forward strand.
CCATTTAAAAGAGGAGAAAATGACATGCCCTCAACAAAACATAAAAATAAAACTTTTTTGTCTGCAGGCAATTTCTATTTTTTTATGTTTCTTTGAGCATGAATTTATGTTTATTTCAAGTTTCTCGCTCTATCTCCGATTATCTTCTTGCGCTAAAATGCATTTTTTCCATTAAAATTTCAGACATAACATTTTTTAATCTGTAAAAAAGGAATACATAAAAAAAGATATTAGATAAACTTTAAATTAAATTAAATGCAATGTATAACTAATATTTAAAATGTGATAGAATTTTCAGAGTTCCATACTTAATAATGTTCAATCACATAGTACATGATCTTTTAATCACATAGTTTTTGAAAGAACAGGATTTTTCACACTTGCACACCATTACACACAAATTTCAAATTCGGGATTCACCAAAGAAGTTGAGAAAACCTGTAGACACCTATTGTAGCAGAATTGTAAAAGCATTGCTGATAATGATTGTCGAAAAGATACACAAATGATCTTAATACGGCTCCGTTTTAAAAACTGAGCAGCTATAAGATCACTCGTCTGTGTGTTCGTCTGTTACGTTTTTCTAATGTAAGGTAAACTACTGAATGTGAAATATTCGAATTTGGCAGAATTAATAAAAGCAATTGACCCACATTTTTATATATACACTTTAAAAAGTTTTACCTTTTTGCTGCATCGTCACTCTACCGCTTTTATAGAAAACGATTACTTCAGGGTCTCATAAAGCATTCTCATGTGTCAAAAGAGAGATATTCTAGAAAAGCGGGGGAGTGACGATGCAGCAAAGGGGTCAAATTTTTTACAGTGTAGGTAGAAAAAAATGATCAAAGCAAAGTAAATCATTAGACAGTAAAAGAGATTTTTATATATTTTGTGTGGCATCGTGTGATGCCCTCGTAACGCCTAACTCAAGAACACATTTAAATTAATTGAAGGCGTCAGCGAATATTTAAAATCACGAAATTTGACAAAGATATAGATTTTTTTCTTTTCGAGAATAATGAAACTAGATGCTCAAATCTATCTGATGAAAAAAAAATCATTTCAAAACTTCTTTGTACAGGTATAAGCTTTTATAATTGTAAAAACTGTTTACATTTATGCAATTTATTTTATTTAAATTGCTGTTTTTTTTTTTTTTTTTTTTTTCGGGCAGACCGATACTTGGACGGGCGTGCACATAACTACTGACGAAACCACAGCTTGACAATAGCTTTGGAAGCAATGCCGAAATCACACAAGCGCTACAAAGCCTTTTCGTATTCAAAGCCCTGATGGGGGAGGGGGATATTTTTGAAGCGTATAAAAGGGTATGACATATGTCTCAACTCACTTGGCACTTATCTAGATAAGTAAAGTTACGTCTTATCTTTAAATATTTCATTATATGTTTTCTTATTCATACACACTCATTCTCTATGCAGTGTGCTCTGCATGCTCTGTATGCAGTGTCAGGAAAAATTTATTTTCAAAATCCCACTCGTACATATCTCATTATTATTATTATTATTATTATTATTATTATTATTATTTTAAGATGAATTACTTATTTTTCTATTTCCAAAAAAAAGGTACATATAATTATATATCTTTTTGATGTAATCCATATTATCTGTATAACATGAAACATTCAATAGCTTCCTTTACAAAATACTAATACTTTTTTTATTTAGAAAAGTTACATTTTGTATAAACTTTGGATAAAAATTTATACATTTTTCAACTCTTACATATAACATGATAAAATGTTTTATTACTGAATTTTATTAGTAATTTTTAAAAAAAGAAATTTGACAAAATAAATGCTTAATACAAATAATATACCTCCTCTAATCTCGCAGGGAGATAAAAAACAAAAATAGCTTTGAAAAAAAAAAAAAAAAAAAAAAAAAAAAAAAAAAACAGAAATTTTGACAGCCGCACAAATTCTATTTCATTTTTTTTTTCAAGTAAACTCAGGATATTTTGCAGCAATTTAAAAAAGTACTTTTCGATGCCAAGACGCTGTTAGAATGTAATTTGTGAAAAGAAAAGAAAATTGACTCAGTTTTCTATTTAACTTATTTTTTCACCATTTATGAATTGCGAAAATATTTCTTCCATCAATGCGTCTAATCAGTTAGAAAAAAAATAAACAGTTAAGGAAAAAATGAATTTAAAATGTCGGTTTAGGCAACATTGCTTAATTTTCTTTTTAAAAAGTAAATATGTTAAAAAATTAAGAAAGCTTATTTTTATAAATGTATAGTGTTATTATTTCTGTGTGAAAATTTTATACTTAAAATATAATGAAAATTTAAAGAGAGATATTAATTCAATTAATCACATGCCGATATTTTTGAAAAAATAATTTCTAAATGTACTATAACTAGCGTCTAAATAGTACTTTATACAGTGTATGTAATTATTATAATAAACTCATATTAGACAAGGATATACTTTTACAGTAATCAGATTATTTAATGAATTTTTTTTTCAAATAATTTTAATCATTTTTAAAACTCTCTTACCCTAGTGAACTGATATATGTGTTCACTATGGATGGATTTACATGTTTTAGATACTGAAGATTACGAAAAACATACTTTTAGAAAAAAAATGACGTCCGTTTGTCTGCCTGTCTGTAAACGCTCTATCTCACGAACAAATGGAGATAGAGAGTTAAAATTTTGTATTTACTTAGTAAGTAAGAATAAGACGAAGCCTGTTTAATATCAGTAACTTCGATTATCCGGAACTATTTTTTTCGGACTCTCGAAAAATTCGTTCTGATGAAATGTATGTAAAAATTTTCGATTTTTTTATTTTAAGGAAAGGACGTAAAAGGCAATAAAATAACACAAATTTTGCATTCAGAACGAAGTCGGTCGGATTATTAGTTGCCGAGATAGTTGTAATCCTGTTGTCCACTATCTTCGAATTTTCATGACCCTGTATTATCTTCAAATTTCAATTCAAAGATATGTTTTAATTTGAAATGAGACGCTTAAACTGACGCAGTAAACTGTTAGTTAATATGATTAATGTTTTTTGAGTTATAAGTATGTTTCTTTAACGCAATCCGGTACTACTTGTGTAGTTTGGTATTTTACATAATTTGTCGAAATGGGTTCATCAGCAATTCATTAATGGAGCATTACTATGTATATTAAGAATATTTAAAGATACGTTTAAATTTTGTTTTGGAATTGCAATTCATTTCATAAATAGTTTTCACAAATTTTATTTTCACATATCATATAATGCATATCCATGATGGGTAAGTATTACGGTGGCCCCCCAACGACTAGTTTCGTAATCTGGCCGTTAAAACGAGACATTTATACAGTTTTATCGTTAAAATGCATTTTCTTTTTCTCAGAGTCTATAAAAAAGCGTTTAAACTAAAGAAAAAATCCGTTTTTGATTAATCTAGTCAATGAAGAAGTAGCAAGTACTGGAGTAATTTATTGTAAATCACTTAAATTTACATTTTTTTTTACAGTTTACCATGAATTTTCAAGTTTTTAATAATGTATAATGTTAGATTTAATTTTTTTGTTGTTAAAATGGAAAAAAATAATGTTGGAACAAAGATCTTTTTTTATATGCCTTTACTCTTTTGAAACCACAGCCACAAAATAACTCAAATAGAGCTGAAATTCACTCATCTCGCGATTTGAAAGGCAGCTCTCAAAAAAGAGTTGAAACAACTGGAGTAGCGAGTTGTTTGTAAGAAATTTAAATCAAGATGAGTTGTTTAAAAAAGGGAATTTAAATCAAGACGAGTACAGTGTTAAAAAAATAACTCATTCACGATCCAATAAATAACAGCTTTTTCCTGAGAAGTCAAATCCACTTTTTTCGCTTTAAGAGTGTACCTGGAATCTCTGCTGCAGTAAAATTACTACAGCAATTTTTAACAGAGTACTGTTCAAACGATTGTATAAATTTATATTTATTACATAAGTTTCATTTTATTAATACTATATACGTATGTTTTAAATTTTATTAAATTTCCTTAAAAAACAAACATTCATGAGTTTGATAACATTTTTGAGTTTTTAAAATCTTGATTATATGAAATATTTTTTTATGAAACTGGTAATTTATGAAACGCACATCCAATTTTTTAATCTTCTGCAAACTATTAAGTTTTCTAATTAAAATAACACGATGCCAAAAAAATATATTAGAAATAGTCACAGTACTTACAAAAATTGATTAAATGTCTGGAAGGGTAAATTGTAATTTATTTACCTAACTCAAGAAGAAAATTATTAAATAAATCCAGAACCTAATATATTGTTTTATGTATTTCTAGATGCTTAATTTATCTTTTTTTTTTGTTGTTGTTACTTACTACTAAAGTTGCTACATCAATTGCATAAAAATGCATTAAACTATTGGGTGTCAATGTTATACTTAAATCATTTAAATTCATGAAACTATTTAATTGCACAATGAGAATATCATGTAAAATTACAAATTACAATTGCAATTTAGATTTAGATTTACAATTATGGAATAAATTTTTTTAAATTTTTGCATCTGTCTATCAAAAATACCGACACCCTAAATGGAATAATAACAAAAAGGAAAATTCATGCGCACAACACAGATTATGAAATACTTTCTAACGCATTTAGAATACCATAATAAAACTCTTCGGTTTTATAAGATGAAAGATGGCGGCAATGAAACATTTGACAAATACATAATGCTTTTGAAAACACAATTTCTGCTGTTACTATGTGTTGTTAAAATGTGCAGTTTTTGTTTTTACTGCCCTGTATGCATACTGTATAGTATGCTAAAAGTTAGTTCAGTTAAATCCATAACACATTTGAAATTTTTTTGCTCAGAAAATAAACGAATGTTTTTCAGAAACTTTATGTGACCCTGTATATACTAGAGAGAATATACACCAAGAAATATTTAAAAAATAATAACATTTAAAAACGTATACCACAAGGGATAACACATTTTCAGCAGTTATTATGTGCGGGCATTAATACTCCAGTTACTAAACATTTTCGATCTCAGGCTTAATATTTTTGTTTATCTCTGTAAATAAACTTTAGTCTCTATGCACGCTATATTCTATAGTAACAAACTTGTAGTACACTTCAGTGATATATACCAGTTTCAATATGTTTTAATACTGAATATCATTAAAGTACTCGGTAAACGGTTTTTCCCCGTAGAACGTAATGTAACGGAATTCTTTTGAGTGGTCCTGTAGATAAACGAAAACGATACACACTTCATGTTGAATAACAAACATATAATAAAACCTGCAGTAAAACCCAGTAACATAGATCCATTTCATAGCAGCCTTATTAAATTTACGCAAGTAAGATCCCAGAGAGAAAGACAGATAGACGGAGAAATAAACCAAATCCCTAAACACTTTTTCATTAAGTTGCAGAGTGTTTAATATCAGGAAATGCGTGTTACATAATGAAGTATAAGAAAACGGCTTTATTTATTTGCCATCAAAATAAGAAATTATTATAGAAATTATGCTAGAGAACTGTTTTAATTTCTTATTAGATAGTTTAAATTCATTCTTTGTTGGTATGATGTAATAGATTAAATAAAAAATACTTGATTCAATGCCAGTAAAAAAAGAGGCTTATGAGAAAAAAATTAAAAATGTGTGAAAAAATTACTAGCATCCTTTCATCCTTTTTACAATCATTTACTAGGTTAAAAAAATGCAAAAAAAATGTTTTAAGAAAAAAAATAATCTGTTTATTTTCTGAATGTTTTTTTAACTGATACTTCTTATTTAAAACAAAATAAAACAAAACAAATTAATTATTTTGTGTAAGGAAAAATTAAAAACAAAATCAATGAAAAAAAAATAATATATTTTTTTTTTAACTTAGTTAAAAAGTACTTAGGAAGAAATAAATTCTTAATGTCACATACTCAACTTGATTAAAAAAAAAATAATTAAATGAATAATAGTTATACCAGGTATCAAATGTAAAAATTAAGCTATTAAAAGCATTTTTTGTGTACGACTTTGCTATTTTTGTTTTGACAAAGTAGAATAAATAGTTAGTATTATATAACAAGCATGAATCAGAATTGATTTCAAATGTCAAAATAATGAAAAATTTACAATAATATAAATTAACATTAAATAATGAAACTGGTAAGCCTAGAACAATTACAAATTCACCAAAATCCCAAAATAAAAGGAATATGTCTATATATATAATGCAACTTGCATTTCGTGCATTTTATAAACATTATACGATAAAATATTCAAATTAGATTTTCTCCTTTTATCGAAATGTCGAATAAGGAACTAAAATGTTCTTTAATGCGTTAAAAACTGTTGAAAATGCTTCATACAATCTTTGCCTTAATGTCTTTTAAATCTTTATGTCCTAAATTATGAACTCACCAAAATTTCATTTTCTAAATCATTTTTCATTACATTAGAAGATTTACACAATCGTGAAATGAATATTAAAAGAATTCTGCCAATTAAAATTAATTCATTGAATACATTAATTAAAATATTTATTTTGTTTAAAATGTCAAACATTGCTGATGGAATTTCCATTTCGTGCATTTCATAAAAATTATGCAACAAAAATTGGAAATTAGATAGAAATTTAGATTGAAATTATTGAAATTAGATTTTCTCCTTTAATTGAAACAAAATTTTTAAAATCTGTTTTAGTGGTATTAGAATTAGGAAATATACAAATATGATGATACTAAAAATAGAATTTGAATCTTACAGCAGTAACATGGGAATAATTCTGAAGTGAAACTTTTCACCCGATTTCTTTCATAAAAAAAGGTGAAGAGATAGAAATGAAAAGAAATCATCCTTTGAAAATTACTTCTATTCTGTTCAACCAATAATGCAGAAGATAAAGTATCTGTAACTCATTCTAAACTGCATTACTTACTTATCGATATATTAAATGAATTTTAAAAGAAATTATTTTAATTGTATTTCAAAAATATTCTCGGTGTATAAAGAGTTAAGAGGGCAGTGGACCTTCAAAAACACGAAATTGGCATTTGGAAATTTTTTTGGAATTGATGCTCAAATTTATATGATGAAAAAATATTTTTTTTCAAATAGAGCCTTATGTATAGCTTCACTGAAATATAAGCTTTCATATTTGTAAAAACTGCAGGTTTCTATACATAAAAAATTCATAAAATGCTGATTACCCAAAATTGAAAAATTCTCCCATTTCTAACGTTAGCAACATTCCATGCGCATTCCAGGGTTTGTACGTCTCCCTTTTTATATAAATTAATACTGGTAACACTCATGGAAACTTCTGTAATGCATACGAATTCTTTTGAAATTTATGCTTTATATTCTTTATATAATAGTAAGTAAAAGTTGACATAAAAGTCGCTTTTTAAGATTATTTTAGAGTACATATCCATATGCATATAATTAAAAAGAAAAAAAGAAAGAAAGAAAACCCCATAATTATAAAATACATTTTTGCTTCTTATACATTCAACAAACTTTTACAATTCATATTAACAGCCCTTTTAATATATAATATCTATTTCATAAATAATTTATTGTCATATTTTATGAAAGAAAAATGCGCATGGGACATTTTAAGATCGGGAAATTAGCTGCTATTTAAAAGAAATGAATAGAGAATAATTTACCTTTTTTATTATTTTAACATTAAATTTCAAATACAAATATTTAAGCTTGCCATTAACAACACTTCCAATTTCCAAATGAATCCAGAAAAAGTTAAAATATTTGATTTTTAATTCCCATTGTCCCCAATTCTACATAATTTTCAACACTGGATTTATTTTAAATGTGTTTCTTACACGAGACATATTACATGTAAATATTTGATGAAGCAGAATGAAAGCATCGAAATATTCTGAAAAGTGCATTGTTTAAAATTTTATAAAACAGCATGCTGGAAAATAAAATAAAAGTTTCCTTTTTCTGCCTTTATTTATTCATTTAACAAGCGTCAAGTTTTTGTATATTGTATACAATAAAAGTTGTTGAAAACAGCATTAGGTAAGACTGAAAGAAATTTTGATGATGCTACATGTAGTAATAAAAAATAAGCACAAAGCAGCACTTTTAAATTTTATGAAAACTATAAATGTAGTTTTTTACAAGTCAAATAAAAATTAGTCGTTTTAGAAATGCACAATACAACGCAAAAAATAAAAAAAACGTATTTATATCGCAATAAAAATTTAAAAAAGTACAACTTAAACTCTTAAGACTTTGATTTTAATGCTATAAATGGCGAAAACTTTGCTTGCATATTTGTAAATTTAAAAAATAGAAAAACTAATTAATGGAGAATGAAAAAAATTTGACAATTTTAATGTCAAAACAAAAATATCTGAATAAATATGCCAGAGTTAATCCTTATTTCTAGATAAAAATTTAAAATAAATTAAAATTAGGTACTATTTTTTATGATACATACTATTATCTTTTTCATAAAAAGTTGTATATATACTTTTCGAAATAATTTTTATATTAATAGAAGCAAAGCATTAAATAAACTTGTAAATTTTATTATATACTAAAATACGATTCAGCCATTTAAACATTGCTTTTAAATAGGTGTATGTGATGATATACAAAATATTTACACACATCTTAAATTAATCAATAAATTTTGAGTTTGGGGGGAGGGGGAATAAACGCTTTAACTAATTTACAGAAAAAAAATACAGATTTTACTAGTTTTTAAATTTAGTTCATAGAAAAAACACAATTCTGATTTATCAAACTTTTATTATGCTATTTCAAATGTAAATTAGATCAAGACTAATATATATTTTTAATCTTTTACTTTCTCATAGAGTAATATTTACATTAGAGATACCCTCTTAATTTGAAATATTTCATAATGTATTGTCTTTATTAAATTCACTTTTATAGATTATAATTTTCAAAATTTCCATTATTATAATCTTTTGTAAGCTTGGGTGAGAAGTGCTATCGGGGGTTATGAATGAGTAGATTTATCTCAAGTTATTTGAGCAGTTATGATTTGTATGCTTATGTTTGTATGTTTATGTTACTGCATCGGAAGTTTTATGCAATTGAGTTTCTTAAAAAACAAGTGTTTTCAATTCCGAAATCAGTTGCTCTCTTCTATAAGTCTTTACTGTCAACTGTTCAGTAATTTAATAACTCTTTTAACCTTCATTCCCTGTGAAATGACCTAATGACCACAAAATAACGCATTAGTCAAATTTCCACGAATATTTGATGTAGCCAATGGTCTTGTTGTCCCCTAAATTGGTAGAATAAAAAAATAGTCGAATAGTTAGAGCGGTTTTTCAGACAAAGTTTACGAACACATACACGTAAACATATGCAAATTTGCCCGTGCTATAGCATATGATAATAAAAAAAGGCAGCTGTGACTACATTCGAGTAAAAAGGTAGAAGTACATTAGATGATATATTAAATTTTTCGTTTCAATTTTTCATTGTTTGTAATAATATGATTTTACTGTAGGGATATTTTAATATTTTTATGTTTTTTACGCTTTTTCGTTTGAATTTACGTTAAATAAATAGTAAGTATGGTCTGAAGAATAATATTATTAGGACAATATTGATACTTTATTTGGTCAACCATTATTAAAAAACATGCTAGTAATGCTAAATAAAAATATTCGGTGAATTTAACGAACAATATTTGTCTTTTCTTTATTCTCTATTATTCTTCTATGTTAGATTCCAAATACACATGTTTGAGTTTAAAAATGAGTTTGTAAGCTACTAAATATTTTTCAGAAATTCCTTACAATGATATGACAACGAATATTAAATTGATAAAGTTGTAAGAGAAGAGATTAAAAGATGAAGATGATGACAGAATATACATTCACATCACGTCTCAAGTTCACACGAGGCTGTGTAGAAATTTATCTTTTTTTTGTCGTTATTGTTCCATATTGTTAAGTAACAGCGTAAATGGATGCGGAGTCTTTCGTAAGAACTACCCAAGAACCGAATTCACGAGTAACGAGGCACTAAAGTACGTGGGCAAAATTTAGATCCTATGGACAATTTAGATAATGTTCTGAAATTGATTTCATATTCTAGAGTTATTTTTGAGGAGTTCTCAAGAAGGATGAAGACGAAATAGAGATTTTTTGTGCTCCATATTTTCTTTATCGTCAAAATATAAAAAAATAACTCATCAAATATTCATTTCGTATGGGCCTCCAAATAAATAAATAAATTATGCTATTAAAGTTAAATAAAAATGTTTGGAAAATATAATTTTCTAATAAAATGTATTTGTCTTTTCTCTGCCTCTATTCTTCTTCTATATAGGATTATAACTCATGTGATTGGAAAATCATACAATCATTTTATATAATTTCTTTCTTTACCGTACAAAATAAACTCGACAATACTTTAAAAATGGATTTGTAAGCTATTAAAAATTTTTTGAAAAATCCTTACAACGACATGACATCGAATATTAAATTGATAAAGTTGTAAGAAAACAGATTAAAAGATGAAGAAGATGTCAAAATATACATTCACATCACGTCTCAGGTTCACACTAGACAGTGTAGCTATTTATCTTTTTGTTGTTGTTATTGTTCCATATTGTTAAATTAAAGCATAAATGGATGCGGAGTCTTTTGAAAAACTAAGAAATATTTTAAAGAAACAATTAAACAAAGAAAAATTGTATTACGAATCCTTCAAATTTGAAATCACTCTCTGAATCTCCAAAGAACTTCTAATAAGTCTAGTCTCGTGGCATACTCGGTGTAAAAAATCAAACAGATCTGAAGATATCTCATGAATTTTCTTCATCCTTTTAGTAAATAAAAAGTTTCTTTGTGTCAATCTTAGCATTCCTAATACGACACATTTTAAGTGTTTTCACAATGATTTTTTTTTTATTTGAACAGTACACATTTTACTCAAAGAGGCAACAACCGCTTATTCCATATTGCCGCTCTTTGTTTTCTGCAGATCTAGCGAATACATTCGTGAATTGAAATTTTACGTAATCTATTTTTAAATGATTTGTTGATCAAACACCAATTTGCAAGCACCAGTCTGAGAGCTCTGTGATTTAGAACTTTACTCCTAAATTCTGATCCATGTAATAAGACAACAGCCCCATTTTGAAAGACAATCCCTTTCTGATTTTAGATTAAAATTGTTTAGCTTATATTAGATTATATACGATAAATAAAGAATAAAATACATGAGAAATATAATACAGATAATTATTATTTCACAAATACAAATCTAGACATTCATCTGATATTAAATTGAACTCAAATCTACCTGAATTTAAATTGTACAAACAATAGATAATTTATTAACCCTCTGGATCCCAAACCGCCCGAGACATTTTGAAATATTTTAATTCGTATATATTAATTCCCACCAGAAAATTAAAGCAGCAATATTTGCTTTATTTAATAATAGTACGAATTTGAATGAATGAAACGAAATTAGCCGTTGAATTTTTCTGGTGTAAAATCAGATTTTCTGAATTACATAATTTTTAGAATGTGTACTATCATGGGATTTAAAGGGTTAATCATAAATTCACTCTATTTGTATTCGGAAGAACTAATTTGGCTCTTTCTAAGATTAAAAATTTCTTTTTATTTGCATTTTGAACAACTTAAGGGGAAATTTGCCTGCTAAAGGATGTTTTTTTAGTATTTTCACCAAAATTTTATCCGCATTTTTTTTAATCGTTCTCTAAGGGGAAAAAAGGATCAATGGTTATTTATTTATGAAGAAATAAGTAAAAGTTATAGCAATGAGAGTTTGTATAAAATATGAGAGAGATACAAAATTAGCGTAGACATTTGGTCAACTAGGTGAAATAGAACCAAATTTAGCGACAAAATTAACTTGCCATATTTGAAACCAACTTGTCGGTAATTTGATCAAAATTCAACATTGAATTTTAGTGTATTTTAAAAATACATTATGTTAATTTTAAAGAAAGCATATTTAAAAAAAAAATACATTTATGCTTATTACTTTTATTTTCGTATATTAAAAAACAGTTGTACTTTTTCATTATTTCATTTTAAACAAAAGAAATTAAACTTTTAAAATCTTGAATTCTACTACAGTATTTAGATTTTAAGCATTAGCAATCTTATCTTAATGTTGCCAATAAATGTAATGACACGAAATTAAGCAAACCTAAAGTTCTACTTTAACCTAACTCCATGTGTGCTTAAATTGTACTTAAAATAAAGAGTTTCCTCGTCATTGCATTAACTGTTTATCCTCTATTTGTATTCCGAAAGAAATTTTGGTTCATTTCCTAGAATACTAATTCTGTTTCCCTGTTATAAGGACACTTTAAAGGAATGCAATATACTACTGATTAAAATACATTAAAGTGTATAATATACATGTATTTCTGAGACAGCAATACACCAAATGAACATTGATTTTTTTAGGTCGATCCGAAACAGGTACAAAGAAGGATCAATGGTTGATGTCTTACGGAAAAAACAGTATAAATTTTAACAACGAGTATTTGTTGAAAAACAATAATGACATGATACAACAATAGTGCCAAAGTTTGGTCAACTTTATGATGTAGCTCCAATTTTAGTGACAAAAATAGCTTGCCATGTTCGAAACCAAACTTGGCGATAGCTGGTTGCCGAGCCAAAATTCACAATTAAATTTAAGTGTATTTTAAAAATACATTTTTGTTAATTTTAAAGAAAGCATATATTATTTAAAAAACTACATTTATATATGCTTTTTTATTATTTTGGTAGATTATAAAACCTTCGTATTTTTTCGCCATTTCATTCTATAGGAAAGAAATTAAACATTAAAAATTTTCAAATCTTCTACTACAGTATTTAGATTTTAAACATTAACAATCTTATCTTAATGTTGTTAATAAATGTAATGACACGATACTAAGCAAACCTTAAGTTCTACTGTAACCTAATTCCATGTGTGCTTAAATTTTACTTAAAATAAAGAGTTTCCTCGTCATCGCAATAACTGTTTATCCTCTATTTGTATTCCGTAAGAAATTTTGGTTCATTTCCTAGCATACTAATTTCTGTTTACTTGTTATAAGGACACTTTAAAGGAATTCATTATACTGCTGATTAAAATACATTAAAGTGCATTCTGAAAACATATAGAACATATGTACAATATTTATGTTTTAATGTAGATCTAAATTTTGTTTTTGAATGACAGCTAATAAAGTAAAACACCTCAAACTATCATTAACAAAATTGCAGCTTAAAAGGGCAAGTTTGGAAAAAAAATATAAAGAGTGTTATTTAAAAACTATTATATCGCATTATTTTTAATTAAAAAATTGTATAAAAAGTACTTGCGTATTTTCATTTTGTTTTTTAAATAATAAACGTAAAAAAAATGCCATTAATCATAGTAGATTTAATTAAACCCTTAAAGTGTGTAGCCAAACACTTGTTTTAACAAAATAGCTATTAACAAAGCATTAAAAAATTTTGTTATGTTATTTAAACTTATACATTAGCGAGATTTCATTGAAAAGGAAAATGTTTATTGACTTTCTTTTTATAAAATTATTTTGTTTTAATAAAACTCTATTGTGTTCTCGAAACATCATATTCACGTAGTTCTCTAAATAGTAAACTTAAACATATGTATGTGTGTTATCTATTTAGATATAGTCTGTTTAACAAAATAATAGAATTTACAATTTGTAAATCTGATAAAATTAACATTATTACTTTATATTTTTTAAATTCTACAGTCGTGTATAAAAAAATTAGTATGGGATATTCAATCTTCAATATTATATTTTTATATATTCAAATACTATTGTAAAATGTATGCATATATTTTTTAGTTAAGAGTTAGATTAGCATTTTTATAAAGTTATTTGTAAAGTAACAAAACATATATTCTATATTTCTGAATTAATTCTACTGTAACTGCCTTTCTGCGTTTCTTATCAATGCTCAAAGATGCAAGATATCTTTAAATGAAAATTGTTCAGAGTATTCGAGATTTGCGTAATGTAAAGTTCGGTGAAGTGTTTTCCTCAAAATATTTTATCAAATAATTACTTTAAGAAGGAAACGGAAATGCAGTCTGTAGGTTCTGTATTAAAAAAAAAGAATGTGTACAAATAAATACCCTACAGGACAAAATAAAATACATCAAAAGATGTTTTTACAGATGATTTACAATGAGATCTGAGTACTGTAAGTTAAAAAGATATAAATCTACAAAATTAGTTTTCACAAAAATTTCAAAAACCTATTACTAAAGTTTTATTTGTACATTGATGGATGTAAATCTAGAAAACTAAGTTTGTAAAGCTACATAAATCTGTAAGCTTACTATAATTTTATCGATAATACGCTATAATTAAATGGATTTTTTTCTTGCTGTCTATATAAAGTTTTGGCCTACCAGTTTCCCAAAAAATTCTTAGTAACCTTACATGCGTTTTGTTTTGCAGTGCAAACGGGTATCTGTTGAACTTCTTTTGTTGAAGTAACATAAAAAATCACCAGGGCATTTCAGTGTCCTATAAAATCCTCAATAACCTTACAGATATTTTATTTTAAAGTACAAGCGTAACATTGCATGAGTTGTTTTTGTTGCAGTTACACTAAAAGTTCGAGATATCCTAGTTTCCAAGAAAATTCTTAATATCTTTATGGATTTTTTATATTGTGCATTATGACAATGCATTAATAATTTATGATTTACTTATTCAATAAGAAAAAAAAACAGCTTCATTTATGTGTTTAGTTTTTACAGCTGTACCTGATAAAGTAGAAACCTTAGGTATGGGTAAATATATCGTTTTATTGGCTTTATGTTTCGTTTATTTTGTTGTCATTTCATCTGAGATAATTTATCCTATCAAAAACATAAATGTGAAAAAATGCCAAGTTCGTTAAAGGTTTCACTAATAAAAGAAGTGAGATCTAACTGCAAACCAAGTTCTTTCGGAGCTCCTTAAATCATAACTCCAGTCATGCATAATATTATTCAATTGTTTAAAATTATTTGTTATGTTACTTGTTATTCAATTGAGCGACTTAGCAAGTTTTCTCTTATTCAATTTTTTCTATTTAGTTGATCAGAAATTAAAGTTGATCCCTTCCTTAACTTATCAGTACCTTTACTTCAATATACTTATTCGAACACTCGATTGACTAGATCTTTGCCAATCAGATTCTAGATTAAATTATACTCCGACTCAAAGATTAATGTTGGTAGCTGAAAACTTGCCAAGTCGCTCTATTGAATAACAAGTAACATAACAAATCATTTTAAGCAATTGAATAATATTATGCATGACAGGAGTTATGATTTAAGGAGCTCCGAAAGAACTTGGTTTGCAGTTAGATCTCACTTCTTTCATTAGTGAAACCTTTAACGAACTTGGCATTTTTTCACATTCATGTTTTTGATAGGATATCATTATTTTTTGTCAAATAAGTAGGTATTTATTTCCTTTTTGAAATAAATAAGCTTAATATTAAATTAACTTTATTTAATATTCATTAATCTTACAGTGTTTTCCTGTTTTTATTCACTGTTTTTTTCAGTCAAATTTAAAAATTTTAACATTAGGACTCCTTTTGTTCCTTTAAATTCCACTAATAATGATGTTTCTTTTACGTGATTGGGTACTACTTGATTATCTCGTCGACCAAAAAAGTTTGTCTCCAACTTGGCGATATATCGTCAAATTGACGACAAAAATACGCGCCAAAAGAGATGCTAACTTGGCGCTTTTTCTGGTATTTCGCCAAATTCCCATAGACTCCCATTGTAATATGGTAATTTATCCAATAATTTTGTTAGAGCAAGGACTGTCACCATCATTTTGGCATCTTTTTCTTCTTTAAATCGGCTCACTAACTACCCAAGATTGCTTAAATATTGCTATTTAGAAAGTTTTTAGAACGCTTTTCGCGCATTTTTACGCTTTTTAAATTTTGTATTTGTTAACAAATGTTCTTAGTGATAAATTAAATCTTATAATTAATGAAAATGTCAAATTTTATGTTTCTAGACCCTTAACATACAGACATCGCATTTTTAGAACGCTTTTTGCTTTTTACCTTTTTGGATTAGTAGAATCGACATAAGATATAGCCTATATTGGAGCAAGGACTATCATCATCATTTTGATATCATTACTTTTAAGATCGGTTTATTGTTTGCTGAAATTGCTTTAAAATCCCAATTTAGAACATTTTTAGAACGCTTTTCTCACATTTTCACTCTTTTTGAATCCCGTATTTTTTATCAAATTCCCTTAGAGATCATTTATATCTTATAAATAATTAACATGCCAAATCGTATAGTTCTAAGTCCTTCAGTAACACAAAAGTTGCATTTTTAGAATGTTTTTTGCTTCTTCACCCTCTTTTGGTTAATGGTATACGCATAAAATTTAGCCTATGTTTGAACCGGGGCGAATACCATCATTTTGGTATCATTAATTTTGAAATCGGTTCCGTGGTTTCAGAGATTAGCCCGATACTCGCCAAAAGTGTCGCCAACTTGGCACTATTTCTGATATTTTGCGAAATTCCCATAAACTCTAAAATGCCAAACTTTATGTTTCCAGTCCAGTCCCTTAATATACAGACATCGCATTTTTAGAATGTTTTTTGCCCTTTTACCTCCTTTGGGTTAGTGTAATCGACATAAGATATATCCTATGTTGGAGCAAAGACTGTCATCATCATTTTGATATCATTAATTTTAAGATCGGTTTGTTGTTTGCTGAGATTTTTTTTAAATTGGTATTTCGAACTTTTTTAGAATGCTCTTCGCGTATTTTCACCCATTTAAATTTGATATTTTTTAGCAAATGTCATTAGTGATCATTTATATCTTATAAATAATTAACATGCCAAATTTTGTGCTTCTAGGCCCTTCAGTAAAACAAAAATCACATTTTTAAAATGTTTTTCACTTCTGAACCCTCTTTTGGTTAGTGGCACAGACATAAGATATAATCCATGTTTGAACCGGGGCGAATACCATAATTTTGGTACCATTACTTTTGAAATAGGTTCGGTAGTTTCAGAGATTAGCCCTGATACTCGCCAAAAGTGACGCCAACTTGGCACTATTTCTGGTATTTTGTGAAATTCTCATAAACTTCAATTGTAATCCAAAATGTAATCCAATAATTTATCCTCTAACCAACCATTAATGCTTAATTAATGGTGATTTCTGATTTTTTCCTATTTATAGATCCAATAATCTACCTCCACACCAAATTTCAACTTCCTAAGTCACCTGGAAGCAGTCAAACATTTCTATGAGTGAGTCAGTGAGTCAGTGGTAAAAACAGTGGTTTTCAGACGTCAATTTCCCGTGAACGGTAGATGATTTAAAAAAAAAAAATTTAGGATTCGGAAATTAGAAGATGGTCTTACATGACACAAAAAATTGCAAGTGTGTAGGTCAAATAGAGTTTAAGTTATTGAGGGGTCAAAAGTGGCTTGAAATGGTTCGGGTAATATAACCCACGGCCGGTGTGTCGCTTTTTACTTTGTGAACTTGGCTGACACACTGCCGTGTGTCTAGATGATATTATTTTTCCCATGACGTTTCTATGTATATATTAAAATGTAAACCAGCTCATCTTTCATAGTTTTCAAAGTTTTACTATCTGAATATTTTATAATTATGTTAAAATTCTAGATTAAAACACACGATATAAATAATATCCTATATTTTTGAAACCACAAAAATACAGCTCAGTATACTTATTATACATCTAAAAATGCCGATTGAAGGTAAATTTAAGAATGTGGAACATTTGAATATTATTTCATCTGCAAAATCCAACAACAAATAAATAAATAAATAAATAAAAGTAAAATAAATCCGATTTTAAAATCCAACAAAATTTGTAAAAATGCCACTAGACTGTAAATGAAAATTTATTAATTTAAATATTTATTGTCTTGTTGAAAATGTTATCAATACGTGGTTTACGTTTTGCTACAAAAACCCTAATAAAGAGAAATTGTTTTTCAGTTCCATGTTACCTTATCTTGGTATTTTAACTGTAACTCTCAAAAATGATTTTCATTGCAACCTCAGTATACGCTAAAAAATAATTCATAGCAAATTAGCGTACTTATGACACATATGGTTTAATAATTCATTACTGATTATTCTTGTAAGTTTTCTGTGGATTTCAAAAATAAATGTTTATAATGAATTCCCTTTAAAACTTCTCAGAGTTCTTAAAAACAGACGAAAATATCAATGCTCAAAATTTGAAATTTGATTACTGAATATATTTTTTAGCTACTGCATTTTAAGTATTTTAATATACTAGAAAAAATTGATACACTTCAAAATGCTAAATCAGCATTCTTTTATTCAAAATTATTTGACAATATTTATTTATGGGGTGATTATTAATTTCAATATACAACTATGGACAGTCGCATGAATGGTAAAATTTTTGGGATTACATCAGAAAATAAGTATTTTTATAATTGTTTGGATTTATGTTTTCTAAAGCAAGTAAATATTTTTTTTATGTACCTAAATCTCAAACTAAAACCTATGAAAGACCACTTTTTGCGATAATATTTATTTATTATTGCATGAAGGCTATGAATTTTATATGAATTTTATTATTAGAGATGCCATACAAAAAGAAAAAACATGGATTCTCAAAACTTGAATATAGTTAATTTAAATACCTTACATATTCAAAATAGCTCCAATCGGAATGAACTCAAAATTGAGAACTAATTTCTGTTTTCTTGGATGTCTTGGAATATGAATTTTGGAATATTGATATACATTCATCGTGAATCTTATGGATGAATTCATATACGAAGTGTTTCTGTACTCATTTTTGATCATTATTATATGTATCATAATATGAATTTTGAAAGTAAATGCTGGCTATTAAACATTAAATACATTCTTTTCTTATTTTATGCACTCAGATTTGCCTTCCATAAATATTAAATTAATCTACATAAATAATTATGCTCAGTATTTTAAAACAATTTAAAATGTTTGAAAATGTCTCTTTTTCACACACACATATGTGTGTAAAAATCTTACGTATTTTTGTGCAATACTTTGTTCTTACACATATTTCTGCTTAATATTTAAAATAATCAGGTATTTGTATTACATGCGAACTGTGTAAAACCCCATTAACATACCAAATAGTTAATCTTTCAATTTTCTACAATTATACATACATTTGAAATTTTGAATGGATAAAAAAATAGCATCGCTCCATTAAGGACGAAATATACTCATAAATGTATGTAAGTGTTTGTGACAAGAGTACAATATATAACAAAAGGGAAAATTTACAAACTCAAGCATAGACCTGTGAAAAGTGACTAATTTTCACATATGATTTTTGAGTGAATAGCTACTAAAAATATCCATATAAAGTTAAGTTGCCTAAAACTTTTATAGCTTCAGTTTAAGATTTGATAAAACGTCTAATAGGTAGCGTCTGTATAAAATGTAACGATGCAATAAGAAAATAAGAACCAAATTGGGTAAATTAAAGAGTTATTATATGTATTTTTATAATTTTAAAAATAATGTTTTATATATAATAGCTCTAAAAGAAGGCAAAAGTTGCCAACAGCAAAATATTTACTAAACATGTTCTTCTTCAAATATTTTTATGAAAACAAACTAATAAATTATTTTATTAAAAAAAAACAGTCAATGTTTTTATCCTTTAATCTTCTGTCATCAATAAATTACCCATTTAGGTTCTTATTTTCACATTCCATTAATAAACCGCTAGGCACCTAATCTAATTCTAAAAAAAAACAGATAAAAAAGTTTTATGTCCGTGTAACTACTTTTAGTCATATCTGAAAGTTATGTAATTTTACATATCCAAATTAGATGTTAAT
Source organism: Maratus speculifer (assembly GCA_964019185.1). Classification (NCBI taxonomy): domain Eukaryota; kingdom Metazoa; phylum Arthropoda; class Arachnida; order Araneae; family Salticidae; genus Maratus; species Maratus speculifer. The sequence continues at coordinate 289,040,389 of OZ025289.1, forward strand.
TTCAAAACTGATTCTGTTATTTTAGGTATAGCGGTGTAAAAATGTTACACATAATACCTATACAAAAATATTACACAAGTGCGTGTGTACCATTCTTAATTTACACACATTTCTGCGTAATATGTAAAATAATCAAATATCTGTGTTATATGCAAAATGTGCAAATCTACATTAATACGCCAATTCATCTAATGCATACAACTTTCAACTATTAAACTCACGTATTCGAGTTTTTAAATGGATACAAATTTATGCACCTCACTAAGTCGATAAACGCACATAAATAAAGATAAATGTTTGTGACAAGAGTGTAGTACATTTTATAATGCACGTATAATTTTACAAGTTCACTAATACTACAATGCAAAGTGACTAATTTAGGCATATTTTTTTAGTAAATTACTACTATAATTTACCATACAAAATTTAATTGCATAAAAGTCTTGTAGTTGTTGTTTAAGATTCGATTAAAACGTCTGATAATTAATCGATGAAATGAGAAAATAAGAACCAATGTGGGTAAATTAAGTAGCTACTATGTGTGTTAGAGTATTTTTCCTTAAATTTAAAATAAATTATGCCAATATAATAGCTATATTATGTAGTCAAATGTTTTTAATAACAGAATATTTTACAAAACAGATCCTTCTCGAAACATTTTAATGAAAACAAACTCGTAAAGTATTCTATCACAAAGAGAGCGGATTTTCTCTTTTAAGCTTCCCTCTTCAATAGATTTACCCACATTGGTTCTTATTTTCTCATTTAACCGATAAACCACCAAACAGTTTAATCGAAGCCTAAACTGCAGCTATAAAAGTTTTATGCTCTAGTAACTGCTTTTAGTAGTATCTGAATGGTATGTAATTATAGCTATCCAAAATAGATGATAATTGCGAAACCGAATTAAGCCTTTATATATCTATATCTATATCTATATCTATATCTATATCTATATCTATCTATATATATATATATATATATATATATATACATATATGTAACTATCAAGCCATAAAAAAGCGAATTTATTATAGAAAATCGTACTTTATTTTTTACATTTTATTGAAGTACCCGATTTAAAGTATTTTAACGGATATCTGAATATTTAATCTGTATATTATTTACAGCAGATGCTTTTGCATTTAAATATAGTATGACAAATTAAGGTAAGATGTTTTAGATGTTTTCATATTTACCAATTATTTGTCATCGTATTTTTTTTTAATTCTTTTTCAACCCCATTTTGGCAAATACTTTTTTTACATTAATTAAAATTTTTTATCTCAAGTATTCTATTAATAAATGTTATCGCTTTAATATCTATTGAAAATATCTTAATATATTTTTAAGAATTCTTATTATAGTTTTACTATCAATACACAAATAACAATAGTACTAACAACAGTACAAGTAACAATGGCATAAATTTATTTTAAACTGCATAGGACGTGAAAACGTATCCGAATAGAATATTTTTCTGAATAGAGTGCGTAAAAAGACTAATTACTTAATTACAGTCTGTAATCTAAAAATTCCTATAACATAGAAGCATACTGAATGCAATGTGTAGAAATTAATAAAGAAAGTTTTATATAAACACTACTTTCTATAAAAAATAGTGCAATGCAGGCAATTATTGCTAATAGTAAAAAAAAAGTTTTTTTATTTATTGATACCAATGAGTAAATGTCCAGAATTTCTGGATTCAATTGCTGTTTTTGATTTCAAGTATATTACGGATATCAAGTTAAAAAGCAACATTTTTACTAAAGATTTCATTTTTTATATAACTTCATTTTTTTATTCATTACATTTAGTAAGCTTTTCTCATGTGTATGTAACACTGATTTTCAAAATTTACAATACTAAATTCTAAATTTACGATAGAGTTTACTATGTAATTTGTAGTTTAAATTTGTGATTATAAACTACGTTATAAGAATAACGTTTAAAAGTATATCGTAATTCTATTATAACTATTTCGCAATAATATAATTTTATGCTATAATTGCATGATGATATTAAATTGATACATGTCATTCTATGAACTGCCCACCAGTGGCCGAGAGGTACGGACCTCTCAACTGGTAGACGGCAGGTGCTGGGTTCGAACGCAATCGCGGCTGTCGGCCTAACCGTTCGGAGTTTTCGTGGTTTTCTTCGAACCTTGCGTAAATACGGGTTAGGTTCCCTTAGAAAGACCCCCACGACGGGCACTCCCTCTAGTCCTATAGCCCTAGTGTAGATAATCGGACGACAAAAAATACACCAAATACACCATTCTATGAACTGAGAGTTTCGTCCTGTGTCTAAAACTTAACGTTTATACCTAGGTTGTTATAAATAATTAAATAAAAAGCATTAAATCGAAATATCTTTAACAAAATTTTAGCATTTACATTGTTGAAGTTTTTATGATATAGTAACTATCCGTTATATCGCCCATTCAAGCAAATTGCTGTTTTCATATCGCATGAAACAATATTGTAACCTAAGACTATTTTAAATTATTATTTTTTACAATAAATTCACTTTTCTATCATAAATCTTTTTAAGAAAATATCGTTATTATAACTAGATCATCGAATAAAATCTGTGGATTCCGTTTGTTGAACTGTCAATTCTCTTCTGACTTGTAAACCTTCGGAACGCCTAAGTTATCATAGATAATGAAATAAAAAACTCAACGAATGGAAATACCTTTGAAAAATATTAATATTTACATCCCTGATACTTTACTATATACTACTATCCAGTAAGGCGTTCCTTTAATCAAAATTCTTTTTTCGTATCCCCTAAAAATTATTGTAAACTGGATTTTTCTGCTGTCTTATTTGAATAAATGCACTCTTCTATCTTAAATTTTATTAGGAAAATTGGAATGAAAACTGCATCATCAAATAAAATCGATATATGCCTCTTCCGGATACTTAGGGTCCCTTCCTGCTTTAAAATCTTCCGAATTTCCTGGATGTTGTTAATAATTAAGTAAAAAGCATTCAATCAAAAGATTTTTATGTTTATGTATACATTTATGCAATTTACTACGTAGTAACTATCATTATATCGTCCATTCAAACTTAATATTGTACTTTTTAATATTGTAATTTAGGATTGCAAAATTTTTATTCCAATAAATGAATTTTTTATCGTAAATCTAATTAGGATAATCTTAATTAAAACTTTCTCATTAAATAATATTGGTAGATGCCGTTTCCTGAAATACAGTGTGTCTTCCTGTCTTGAAACCGTTAATATTACTAATTGTTATAAATAAATAAATAAAATCAAGACATAGAAATATCTTTTAAGAACGTTACACTTTTGAAATTTTATTATATTGTAACTATCCATTGAACCATTCATTTCAAGCAAAATACTCCTTCTATATTTTCTAAAAAAATATTGTAGCTTAAATTGTAGTATCTTTTCATGTCTTTAAACCTTAGGTTGTATAAATGATTAACTAAAGGCCACAAATCAAAATATGTTTCAAAAATGCTAAATTTCACATATTTGAAATTTTATTCTATAGTAACTATTCGTTATATCGTTCATTCAAAGAAAATACACCTTTCATATCCTAAAAGACTCTTGTAACTTAAGTATTTAATATATTTATTACATAAAATGCCTTTTTCTAATTTGATTCTTATAATGAAAATCATATTATGCGCATAAACTATTATGATAATAGAAATATTTAAAAATTGTAGTTGGTTATGCTTGTATTTTCAACATCTCAAGAATTTCTTTTTTGTACATCATTATGTGATACAATGGCCAATATCTAAAAACTGGAGAATTACAATCCAATTTTTTTTATATTCGTCTTACATGTTCATATACTATCACATACAATCATATACAATTTTACATGTTTTGTCATTTAAATTTTGTACTGTTTTCAGGCCATGGATGTATATTTTATGCACAGGAGAAACATGATGGAAGAAATGGATAAACATAGAACAAGGTGTTTGTAATTAATCTTTAATAATTGGGACTGGGATGATTTACATTGAGGTAAAGATTTTTTTCGTAACAACTGCACAACTATTCTTCTGAATCATTTTGAATTCATGTAAATTATTAAATATGCCATGTGACATTTGTATGTTACATAAATGAAGTTGCAGTATTTTTTATAAATAAATAAGCAGTTAAATTTGGGGACCTGAATGATGATATAAAATAATATGAACAAAAACGAAATATTTTTAAACATGGAATAAAGAGAAGAACAACTTAAATTGATTTATTGTGGCTAGTTGAACTTAAGTTGCAGTTGCAATAAAAATAATTCTGCAAACCCCATCTAGTATCTGCATAACTGTATGCGTGTTTAAAGGGATTGAGATGATGGTAAACTTTAGGTTCAAATGTATTTGTTGCAATATTTTGCTATATAATCCATATTAATAAAGAAGAATTATATTTTCATATGCTGTGCATATATCACTATAAATATATAATTGCAAAAATTAATAATATTTATAAAAATGATAACAGCATTCATTAATACTGGATATTTGTACTTGGGGACATGGACTGAAATGATGAGTTACTTTGTTTAAGGCTTAAAATTAAATATTTAAACCTAGTTATATGTTTATTTATAACTGGTAGTTGTTAAAACAAATGCTAGAATATATTATATTTTTAAGGTTTTGGTTTTAGTGTAATTAATGAAGTATTATATGCAATGGAAGTAAATTATCAGATTTTCAGATATTGACCCATATAATCATGAGCTACTGTATTTTTTACTATAATTACCAAAAAATATTAACACTACTGCATAAAAGCGTTAGCACACATTTCATTTTAGTACAAAGAGTTTATAAAAATTATTATTACTATTACTATTATAAAGTTTACAAACGTAATGATGAAACTAATTAACTCCAAACAATGCGTTTCATGACAATGTATGAGTAAGACACAAGATGGTTCCTCACTTTCTAAGCATCCTCGAAATCAGTCCCCTTTTATTTTATTTCATTGCTTACAATAGCAATCGATAATGTAATTTATTGATAATTATCTTGGAATCCACTTCACTTAAAACGAATTCGGAATTATTATGCATGAATTTCCGCTTTCGAAGAACACACTCACTGCTATATTAATTCTATCACTTATCTCTCTACCTTTTATACTGATAGCGATTGTGACCATTGAAACAGGACCAAGACTGGTATTATCTGGTAATTAGGGTAAAACGGAATTAAAACGCATCCGTTGTTCTGCGCTCATAATGCATATTCATGATACCCTAACGATACCGAAATGCGGATTTTGAATTAAGTAGTGCTTCGTGGAAAAGTAAATTGAGTACGGATTATTAGGGAGTACCAGAATGTAATGATAAATTAAAAGTTCATCAAATTTAACGATTATTTATCTGCTTTAGAAGATCGTTTTCAATTTTTAACATTAGGGGAAATATCGATAATACATCATAGTGAATGAAAGTTTATGCTTTTAACCTATAATAAACATTTATATTACCATAATAAATGAGCTTTGCTTTTCATGAGAGATTAATTTTATGTTATTTTCGAAGTCCAGTGGTCTTTATCCATTACTTAAAAAATATTGCTATAAATTCAAAACAAGTCAAATAGATCAGTTTTATCAAACCTTTCGATTAATTGATAGTATGCTCGAAAATTTCAGAGTTATATCCAAAAAAAAAAAAAAAAAAAAAAATTATCAATCATCAATTAATGAAGTATCACTTTTACTGAACTGTGAGCGCAGTTGCTTATATTTTTTTATACGTTAAATTAAAACAAAGCAGTTTTAAAATTTTACTAGACCAACAAACGAAAGCAAATTAAAGAAAGTAACTAAATATGTACAAAGAAAATGGATTATACAACAAGAAAAGAAGTTTAACAGTGTTAAGATATATTAAGAATCATTTAAAATTATATAAACTGGTTATCACATGAGTTAATTCTAAACTTCAAATTTAACATTTTGATTAAAACAAGTGTGTAATGTAACGTTTCAAGTTCTACTTGATTCTTTTTACCTCAAAAATTTATTTTTACATCAAGCTAATTAAACAAGCTAAATTTTAAAATATTATTTTTAGAACTATTTAGCTGACAAAACTGTGTAGTCTAGTCGTGAAACAATATTTGTTTAGCCCAAATAGCATGTGTGCCAATGAGAATATTAATTTTAAGAGATACGATTTTGAAATGCATGTAATAACGAATATACTAAATGTTTCATATTAGAGTTTAGCTTTAGAAAAATGTATAAAACATTATTAATAGATAGTTATCACATGTTACTCTTGTCCTATTTTCTCAAATTCCTTCGTTCACTTGATAAAGCTCTAAAATTCACATAATAGTTTTTCATTCTTTCCACCTTAGTTATAGGCTAGAATTGGCAACCAGTTTTTTTTAACTTATTTAATGATCTAGTTTTCAAAATCTTTGTAATGACAAACATAATAAAAAGGTTATTGGTGCAGTTTATCTTTACTTAAAATATGAAATTTTAATAATAAATAATTGTCACTTAAAACTTGTGTCCAATTTTCGAATATTAATTTGTTCTTTAAAATAGCTGAAAAATTGACATAATAGCTTTCTATCCATAATACTTTGGTTAAGAGCCAGAAGTGACGACTATTTTTTAAAATGTTTATTTGAATGCGTACATTTTTTAAAAATACATGTAACAATCGAAATAAAATACAAATTTGATAGTGCTGTAAGTAAAAATATGAAACATAATTAATTATTATTTCCCACATATTAATTGTATCCACTTTTTCTCAATTTCTTAATTTATATCATGAAGCTCGAAAACTCCCAAATTAATTTTCCATCCTTACCACTTTGATTACGGTCCAGAGCTGGCGACTAATTATTTTATTCAATCGCACCAAAATTTACAGTTTTCCCTACAGAAAGTTATTAATTCCTGAGATTTTATTTAGAAAACACACACCAGTGTGATGACCTCATTTAAATCATATTCGATTATACTTATCAATTTTTTTAAAATTTTGTAATAATTTTTTTAAATTATCAAATGCTGCAATTCTATTGATTAAATTATATTTCATAAAAAATTAAAAACTTATGTTATGTTTCATATTCAATAATCATTTACACTTTTCATAAATTTATTATAAAGTTCTAAATGCACACAAACACACACTTATGCATATAACCAGTTTATAATACTAGAAATTCGCATTCATCTCGAATTCAATTCTCAGTTGAGTATCAAGCTTGATAGAAGCAGTATATATTAAATCGGGAACAGTGCCCATTAAGTAAGAAATCACTAAAAAATATTAAAACCAAATCTAATCAAGTACAAATGAAGCACAAAAGGAGATTTAAAAATTACAACATATTTATTTTTGACAAAATAATCATACATACATTTGAAAAACTGTATTCTGCCGCAATTTAAATTACTCCATTAATTTATGCTGACACGTCATTAAGAAATGCTAACCAATTGTCTCTTTGAGTTAATTTGTAACATTTGGTTCACATCTGCATTTCAGTTGTTTGGCGTACTTTTATTGCTTTTACTTGTTCAGCAATGTATCATACTGCAAATTTTTTTTCAAAATTGGTAACTTACATAAGATAGTATAATGTTAAGTCCTGTATGCCTAGGATAAAGTAGGACTGCCATTTGTAACATAATTGTATAACATATTGTGCAGAAATACACAGGGTCTCATTCAACGAATGTTTTTTTTTTCGAGTCCTGCCCATGGCAGCGGCTCTTGAAGATCTTAGATACTCTACTGGGCGGGACAAGTATAGCAAAAACCACATTCATAGCCCTCCCTGTTAGGCCTGAAAATGAAACTGCTAACAAATTGTTAGTCTAGTTCCATAAATAGTAGCGAATACCACTTCTCTTAAATTGTCATCTGTTATATTCGTTAAATTACTAATCATTTGCGATTATATTTATCAAATTATCTTTTATTCGAGTTATAATTAATATATCATGAAACGCGATGATTATATTTATTAAATTATTTATTTCTTCAATTACATTTACAATTAACATATTATTAACATTAGCTTATTTAAATCGGCTGCAGTTATATTTATTAAATTTTTAATCGTTGCGATTATGTTTATGTTAATTATTAACAACTGAGTCAGTATTTATTACATCCCAAATATATTTTTTAACATCTAAGTAAAAATTAATGTGTTTTTCAACTTATATAATCATTAAGATTTATGCCAAAATATTACAGAATTCTCTATTACGCTATCAATTACTCTAATAAATTACTCTATCAATTATTTATTAAATTACTAATCATTTGCGATTATATTTATCAGATTATCATTTATTCCCATTATAATTGTTAAATAAATCATGAAACACGAGGATTACATTTATTAAATTATTTATTCTTTTAATCATATTTATAAGTAACACATCAACATTAGTTTATTTAAATAGTCTGCTGTTATATTCATTAAATGTTTAATCATTGAGATTACACATTAATTATTAACCGTTAATACAGTATTTATTATATCCCAAACTCTAATTAAAAATCGCTATGTTTTTGAAACTATATAAACATAAAACATATAAACCAAAATATTACAGAATTCTCAATTACAAAAATAAATTACTCTATCAATAGTTTACAAATAACTACTGATCAACTTAAAAAGCAAATCTATTCACACTAAAATATTTGTAAAAAACGTATTATGACTTAACTCAATTATCTATACTAACTATTATTCAGAAAACTAGCACTGTTAGTAAAATTTTCCAATTCATCAGTTACATCAGCGCACTTAAATAGTTTGCGATAAGCCTCAGCAAATGTATGAAATCTGACTTCTTTACTTCATCGAATATCCTAGTGTAAGCTTTTCCTTGGAGGCATCACTCCTTTTGTGCTAATGAAGAAATGCTGATTTGGAATACTGGATCGAGCAATAACTAACCTCAGCAATTTTCGAAATGTGCCCCTTGGAGTTAATACCCTTCTTAGGCACACTGGAGCTTTTAAAGATATGAAAATCTTCCTTCGTTCATTGCGCTTCCTATCAGCTAAATTGATCAATTCTTTATTTTTTTAATATTATGTTATTTTGTTGATAAGAAAGAAGTAATAAATGAATTTAAAAAAAAAATCTGAAGCCGAATATTCTAATTCATAGTACAAGGATGAAAAGCTATCATGGGAAGTATGTAATTTTAAGGAGTGAAGAAATAAAAATTGGGCTGAAGTATGTGATAAATTTTTACCGATCTGATTTGATAATTATGTTAACAGCACCAGTGTGCTATTAATTACTTGGCTATTATAAAGGATACCGCTTGGAATTAATATATTCTTAGGCATATTAAAACTTCTTAAAATATAGAAGCTGAATCACTTCATCGTGAGTAAAATCGGATAATTACATCACTTCTAGAATTTGACTGGGTTTATTATTTTGATTATAAAAAGGATTTTTAAAACAGTGTTATTTAAATCATCATTTTTTTTAAGCTGAATGGCTTTCAGTAAAGTAAGATGGCACAAAGCTACTTTCTGATGTAGTTAGCTTTAAGAAATAAACTAAAATAAATGTGATAAAATTGCATGTCATTATACTGATGCTACTGTATGCATAAGATAAGCTTTAAAAAAATGAATCGTTTTATTTCAAAAAACAATTATTAAAAAATAAAAGTAGATTTTTTTAGTTCTTTTACTCGAAAGTTTTTTAAATCATTTCAATTTGAATGAAATCTTATTGATTCCTAAGAAGGGTATTTCGCAATTATTATATAAGTGCAATGTTAATTTATAAATTTCTTAATGTATTTTCTTAAGTTACCTATAGATGTTACCTAGGTTATTGAAGTTAATACGTAAGGACACTCGTGCGTTTACAGATATGAAATTCTTGGTTTCGTATTTGTTTTGTTAACTCTTTATCTACCGAATTATTTATCAAGAAATTGATCCACCTCAATAATTATCTTCTTTAATATCTGAAGGTATACTGGAATTTTTAGATAAAATTAATGTGGAATTCAGATATGTTTTTTTATGAAAACTTATTCAATATATCGGTAGTTATATTTTTTTTGTGTAACATTTACAAAATAATCAGATTAATTAACCAAAATTACTCTTTTGAAAGTATCACAACTCTTAAAAAAGCAATGAGATTAAATGCATCACGATCTTCTCTATAAATAAAAAAGTTTTTGAAGTTGAATATGTTTCATATGATTTTATTTAAAGAAAGAAAAGAAATACCTATAAAATTGAACAATAAAACTACCACTTTTTGAAAATATTTAGCTTCGACTGTTTCTTAATTCTATTTAAATTTGATCAAGAAGAGTGTTTTGTGTGGAAAGAATAAAAAACTTTTATTAATAGACAGAATAAATAAATTTTAAGTTTTCTTCAATGGTGCTTTAAAATACCGGCAGTGCATAAAGGGTTAAATAGATCCTCCTTTTATTTTTTTCCATTATATTATTTTATTAATTAAAAAAAGTCATAAATGTACTATTTTCTAATTTCTAATGCTATTTCTCTGTGTTAATTTACTAAGTTGAAAAGTTATTACTGAAAATATTTAATATTAAAAATAAAAGTAAGAATACTGAATTGAAATAATACACATAAAACTCTCTTGAATACTTTTTTATATTCATGATACTATAAACTGTGCCACTGAACATTCAGTTATCCTGGTTATTACATTGATTTTTTAAATATGGCCTTTGGAAATGCTATCTTTTACATACACTAGTGCCTTTAAATGTTGTAAAAACTTTAGAGTAACTTCGCACTTATTCGAAAAAAAAAAAAATAGAAAGAAAAAGAAAACATTAGTTTTCAAGCAACCCTTTTTTTATTTTTTGGTATTGCATATTTTTGTTAACAAGACAATAAAGGCATTTTATTCATTCATGTTTTTAAGATAAATCTGTTTTTCTAAAATATCGGATAAAATATGTATTACAGAAAATTGCTAGTTTTATGAAATGAGCAAACGGTAAACGATGTAATTCAGACATACATTATGTAATTAATAAAAAAAACTATATAAATAGGATCACTATTGTTTGCATGTGTTTTTTGCAATAAGTGAGGTAGAGTTTTTTCCTTTTTCGATTACACATTATTTGTAAAATAATCGTTTAAATTCAATTATAACTCATAATGCCAAAATAATAGCTGCATAGATATTATTTTACATTTACATAACTTAATTGAGAATTCATATACAATTATAAATCTAGATATGAAAAATTATATATTAAACAGATATCAGAATTTAATGTCCCATTTTTAATTTAAATTAATTAAATATAAGCAATATAGGGTTAAATTTAATCTTTGTTTACCTATCGTCCTGCATATAAAACAAAACATAAGGCATCAAATTAAAATTTTTATGCGGAAAAACAAACGCGTTAAAACTGTTGATTTATAGACAAACACACAATAAGTAATCCAGTATATCTCAAATAGTGCTTGTTTTATTGAAGGAATAATATTTATATATTATTAAAATTCCAAAAGTAGTTTTATAATCTGTGGATATTTCGAAAGAGCTTTAAGGAAATAGTAATAGGCAAAGTTCAATATACAGGTATTATATTTGTTGCAGGATAAAATATTCAATATTTCATTAGAAATAGTATCGTGTTTCCGGAAATTAACTGAGACTTATTTATTAGACTGTAAACAAAAGTAATGTTATTGAACATTATTTACATAAAAATTCCATGAATATTCAAAACGTAGATGATGTATGCATATAATGTATAAGTGAAATGTGTCTAGTGTAATGCTTTTCATGTAAGTTTATGAAGGATGTGATTTGAGGAAATGCAAATAGTAGTTTGTTGCAGTTTTCAGAGAATAAACTATGTTTGTGGAAAAGCATTATCTATTCAAAGAGGTTATTATATTTCACAGGCCTTGCTTCGGATCCCATGCATTTAAAATTACTAATAATGTTAATTGCAAAAACATAATACTTTTAATTCATGAAATGTAATATAAATATGTGTACTTTGCTGTAAATACATGTAAATTTCAATGAAACAGTTATTTGAGTGAAAAATATCTGCGACCATATTTGCTATAAAATTATTTAATATTTTAAACTTTTAAAAGGAAATGTTTAAAATACATTCCAATATGCCATACACTAATTCTATAAACTATTATTTTCATAAATCGAGACAGGTGATTATTCATAAATAATAGGCAGTGATAAATACTTTTAGATTACAGCCGATGTATTGTATAGATCTAAATATTTAAAGGACAGATTTGTTTCATTAGTCATTTAGATCGAGTTTTGTATTATACCAATTTCAATAAATATTTTTTAAATAAAAGCTGTTCATTTGAAAATGTACCCACTTTCGCAATTTTTAAGTTTCTTTTCATTTATATATTTTTAATTTAATATTAAAAGAGCTTTGCTATGAAATTGTGATGCCATTTTTCCACAATAAGCTGTTACATTTTAATAATTTTCATTCACATGTTATTGTATTTGAGGCGCTAAATGAAAGGCCTCGGTGAGTGAAATTAATTCCATAGTTAAAAAAACAATTTTCATTTTATTTTATAAAGCTTAATATTTTATCATCAATCAAACGTTTTAATTGACAAACTTGATTTAAAGTTTGAGATGTATTTGGTAATAATAAGAAGCATGTTTAACTATTTTTAAATGCAATAACCAGTAGCTAACCAGTGTACGGTGAACTTTTTATTGTAATTAAGTTTGTAGGTAATTATAAATCAATGTAACAGTACCTATCAAGAAATTTTCTTTCGTCGAGATTCGGAGGGATCCACCTCTTTTTTAGTGATATTCTAATGCATTCGCTGTTAGACATATGTATGTAGTATTTGAAGTTTTAGCTATCATTATTAATTGTATTTAAAACGAGTATTATCACCTAATTGACTGACTCTCTGGTATTTATTATTGTCTGTACAACGAACGCATTTGATATCAAATCAAAATTCACGTATCATGAATATAATCAGTTTAGACTTTAAAGATCAGAAAAGAAGCAGTCTCTAAATTCCCGTTACTCATACGAAACATTGACATGGAATCGGTGTATAAAGAAATTCGTTCTACTAGGCTTTATTTCAATTTCACACTGATAACCTATGAACTACAATTTTTAAGTGTTAATACTGGAGTATTTGAAGAAGGTGGTTACAGAGCATTGCATAGTTAACTGTCTTCAATAGATTAAATTCCAATTCAAGATATTTCAGCATTCTCATGTAATGTGTAATCTCAATGATTAAACATTTAATGAATATATAACAGCAGACTATTTAAATAAACTAATGTTAATGATGTGTTACTTATAAATATGATTAAAAGAATAAATAATTTAGTAAATGTAATCCTCGTGTTTCATGATTTATTTAATAATTATAATGGGAATAAATGATAATCTGATTAGTTCAATAAATTAACGTTTCGACTACTATACCTACGAACACTGTTAAATTAAGTTACATTCAACAAATTCTGCAGTTAAATAAGATATGCATATGAATATTTAAAATTATAATTTTATTTGTTTAGAGAAATAATACTGAAATCGATATTAGTGTTATTTTTGAACTAAGAAATATTAAAATAACTTTCACGATTTATATTTCCCAAAAATTCGTCTGCCAGATATATTGAAAATAATGTTGCATTTTATTTTAAACAGTAAGATATTTTAATACTTAATAGAACGCCATTTTCAAGAAATACCTTATGTCAGAATTATTGCCGGGGTTTCGTTTTGAGAGCCACTTTTTTTGGCTAAATTTAGTGACATTTTTTCATTTTACCAAACATGTGTTTTGCAGTGGTAATATTGGAAGTCAATTTTCTCACCAAATCTCGATAAGCTATGTATTTAAAATAGCCTTGTTGGATAAGAATGCATGCAGTGTACTTACATAAGTTATTGAATTATTTTTTCAAATATTGTTTTTAAGCAGCGTCTAATAATAATGTATCCGAGTATTACCTATATTTCACTAAAATATCTATGTAGAAAATAACAATAATACTTAAAATAAGTATTTTTTACACTGTAAATGAAAGGTATTTTTACGAATATGCCTAGATTATGAAATAATGTACTAAGTCTATTTAAATATTAAAAAAAACAAGGCGATTATTTCGTACGAAAAAGCATCTGTTTAATTATGAAAGTGAATTTAAGGATAACGTAATTTATAAAAGATGTAATGAACTGTAAAAAATTATAATAAAGTATAGATCGTAGAAACTTTTATGTTTTCACTTAAAATTTATGTATCATCATTATATAATTCTCATTTTGACTTTTATTTATATCTTTTGTATTTATAAAATAATCTTCTTATTTCTCGACTTATTTTTGAATATACGTCTATTTAGATTTAATTAGAATCTCTGCAATCATTTTCAATTAACACTTTGTTGTTGCGTGAGAAAATCCTTGCAATATTAATTAAAGATATTAAAATAAGATTTTTTTAATTGGAATTCATGAAGAATACCGTAGCAAGAATTTAATGAAAATTCTTAGGGCGTTAAACTAATAATTATCTCGCACACTTATTATTTCAGGGGATAAATATTTTAATATTCTTATGAATGTTGTGACAATAAGACATAAGTTTATCTTATTAACTAAATGCTTTGTTTAATAACTCTTTCAATCAATATCCGCACCTGTGGTTCTCGTTATAGTGTATGTAACTTAAGTTGAATTAATAAACTTTCTGTTACCTGCCATGTAAAACAGATGTTTCAAAGCCATATTTATTCAGAGGCATTCAAAATAGCGGGAGTATTAAAATGAACAAGATTCGCTGTAAATGTTTTGATTGAAATAAATGTTAATTAAAAAATATAATTGCTTTAACGATACTTTTTTAATATTTTCTTAGAAATTAAATGGAATTCATAAGTTTAATATCTGTATTCAGATTCATAAAAGCTTTTCAAACAGTTATGCGCCCGTTGTTTATGAATAGAAATTCAGCATCTCTAAAGTTCATTTGATATTAAAACAACCCAAAACAATGCATTTAATTGAATAGTTTAATTTAAAAGTCAGGTTATTTTAAATGCATAGTATTTTTACCAAACAGAAACTAACAAAATTGTATGTATAGTTTCAGTGGGAAAGTTTAGTCATTTAAGTAATTACATAGTTCAATGCAGGAATTGCTAACAAAATTAAAAAACACGAATTTGATTTAAGGTATGTGATAAACTACGGTTATCGAAATTTTAAAATAAAGTGTTTAAAATGCTAATAGGTATTTGTCTAATACTCGTGTTTGGTTTCTCTTTAATATCTGTCATATGTGTGAATAAAATGATTCCTTTATTTCGTTTAATTTAAATTTTACATTTAAAAAAAGTAATTGCTTTTACTATACTTTTATAACATTTTCTTAGAAACTGAAGGGAATTCAGAAGTTTAATATATGTATTCAGATTCATAAAAGGTTTTCAAATAGTTCTTCTGTCGGTTTATGAATAGAAATTCAGCTTCACTAAAGTTCATTTGGTATTAAAACAACAGAAAACAATGCATTTAATTGAATCATTTAATTTAAAAATCAGATTATTTTAAATGAATAGTATTTTTACCATACAGAAACTAACAAAATTTAATGAACAGTATCAGTGGGAGAATATATATTGACTTAAGTAATTACATTATTAAATTCAGGCTTTTCTATAAAAGCACTCGCAGAATTAAAAATACAAATTTGATTTAGGGTATGTGATGAAGTACGGCTATCGAAATTTTAAAATAAAGAGTTTAAAATACTAATAGTCATTTGTACTCGTATTTGGTTTATCTTTAATATGTGTCGGATGTGCGAATAAAATGATTCCTTTATTTCATTTTGTTTTAATTTTATGTTTAAAAAACTGCAGTTGCTTTTACTGTACTTTTATATTATTTTCTTAGAAACTGAAGAGAATTCATATGTTTAATATATGTACTCAGATTTATAAAAGGTTTTCAAATAGGTCTGCATTTTTGAATAGAAATTCAGCTTCTCTAAAGTTCATTTTGATATTAAACTTCTGAAAACAATGCATTTAATTGAATAGTTTAATTTAAAACTCATGTTATTTAAAATGAATAGTATTTTTACCATACAGAATTGTATGTATAGTTTTAGTGAGAAAGTTTATTAACTTAAGTAATTGCATAGTTTATGCAGGCATTACTAACAAAGCACTCAGCAAAATTAAAAAACTCGAATTTGATTTAGGGTATATGATAAACTATATTGTTATCGAAATTTTAAATTAAGAGTTTAAAATACTAATAGTTATTTATCTAATACTCGTGTTTGGTTTCTCTTTAATATGTATGAGATGTGTGAATACAATGATTCCTTTATTTCATTTGATTTTAATTTTATATTAAAAAAATTAATTGCTTTTACTATACTTTTATAATATTTTCTTAGAAATTTAAGAGAATTCTTAGACTTAATGTCTGTATTCATATCTATAAAAGGTTTTCAAATAAGTCTGTGGTCCCTGTTTATGAATAGAAATTCAGCGTCTCCAAAGTTCATTTCATATTAAAACAACTGAAAAGAATGCATTTAATTGAATAGTTTAATTTAAAAATCAGATTATTTTAAAAATATAGTATTTTTACTATACAGAAACTAACAAAATATTATGAAAAATTTTATTGGGAAAGTTTATTCACTTATGTGATTGCATAAGTAAATGCAGTCATTTCTAACAAAGCATTCGGCCGAATTAAAAATATAAATTTGATTTAGGATATGTGATAAATCACGGTCATCGAAATTTTGAAATAAAGAGCTTAAAATACTAATAGTTATTTATCTAATATTAAGCGTTTGGTTTCTCTTTAATATCTACTGGATATCTACTGAACGTCTTTATTCCATTTGATTTTTAATTTATATTTATTTTATAGTTAAATTATGTACAAGCAATCCAAAAATTTGTATATTCCAAAATCATAGGTTATTTAAAATGTACTTTTAAGCGGGCTTAATCCATCTCATTAAAAAAAATTATAAATTTCAGATTTTTATATTAAATTAATCTTATTACTGTGTCCACACTTCTTCGAGATATAATAAATAATAGTAAAGGAAGTATGGATAATACTTTTAAATAAAATAGAATATAGTTTTTTTTTTTTTTTTTTTTTTTTTTTTGTAAATGAAATGTTTAAACTCGCTTTATTTAGGTTGTATATTTATAAAAAATTGTTTATGCAGACAAGCTGCTAAGGCTTCCACTATAATTCAGCTAATTGTCTGGACTCAATTGACATAATTTTAACCCGTACATTCCTAGTTGTTACTATTATTTTGTAATCCAACTTTTGTATGAAAAATCCGATATTTATGCTTTTAGAAGAAATAGTATCTCGAGTATAGTATAAAATTATTCAGTTTGAATTACAAAAATTGAAAAAGAACAACGAATTTTGAAATTTTATTTTTCTTAAATGAATATTTAAAGGAAACTATTGCATTTTATAAGTTTAAGGAAGATTATTATGTGTAATAATTTTAACTTTATTGAGACATGATCTAAAAAAAATTACGTGTGTTGTTTACAGTATATTTTTCAGTACTCAAAATAAAACAACTATGTTAAAATAATTACATAATTTGATGATAAATAATTAAAATTATTTGATGTTGAGGTATTCGATAAGCTACAGATTTATTTATTTATTGATTTATATTTGTGTGTGTACTAGATGCCTGCATTCCGGCTTGTACGAGCTGTTTTTCTTTGTTTTTTGTAAAATCGTTCCACGTGTTTTTTAAATTTTGGGTATTAAATTTTATAAATATTCGTAAAATTTTATTTCTCTGCAAAATAATTTGCAGAAATTTATTTTGAGAAAATTAATTATTTGTTTTTAACAGTTTTAAAATGGTGGCTTTGTTTAGTGATCGTTTTCTTTCCTTTGAAAATAGTTTTCCAGATTTTTATATGATTGTCACATTCTGAGTGATCAATATTGGTATTATTGTATGATCTGTATCTTCTTCCCATATAAACTAAAAAAATGTTGTCAATTTAAGTCATTCTACAAATACATATCGTTAAATATTAAATATATTTGTAATAAAAGAAATTTCAGGGTATTTTTTAATATTACATATTATTAATTTTGTAGAAATTTAACAGGATGTGTGTGGTAGAACTCCAGACTGACTACTTCAAAGTTCAACTATTTTCAAGTTTTTCTTTCCGCCGAGTATTTAAATTAATCGGAGAAACATCTATGAAATAATAATATATAAAAGATACCATCTTTTTTATTTAATCATTTTTCATTTTATAAATTGCGCTATTTTGGATGTTCACATGTGTAAAGGCTTAGTAGGAAAAAAATAGTAAATTATGTTAAATTCGATTGGAAATTACATATTTATTTATGTCAAAAAGTCTATTTTTTATAACTTGACTAAGAGGGAACAAATATTATTAAAATGTATATATTATTAAATAGAAAACACTTTTTGCATCTTTACTTATTTAAAAAAATCAACATACATCTTCAAATAAATACATGAAAGTAAAATAAATTTGAAAATCAAATAAATGCAAATAGTGATAGTCAAATTTCGTAATAAAAAACTAAACATTGTTTAATTCAAAATAATCCAGAGTTTAATTGATTTTTTTCTTGTAGTTATTTTTTCAGTTTTTTAATAAGTATATTTTGAAATAATAATCAATAAAGAAAAATAACTGCCAGAAGCTTCAAAATATATATTAGCATTAACTCATATTACATGCAAAAATTAACAGCTTCCGCTTTAATGAAAACCAATAAAGCATTAGTTTGTATGATCAATATTAGCACCTGTGGCTCACATTTAATTTCCATAACTACAACTCTAATTAAAAGCATTTGCGATGTTTTGTATTAACTTATATTTGGATACAATCTGGATTAGATATATCGCTGTAATTTCTCTCACAATAAGAATACATTTATTTTTTAAATATAGACTACAGATGGAAAGTTTGTCTTTCATCTTAAAAAAATGTATTTCTCACATGTTATGCTTTTTATTATTATTGATTTTTGTCTTTTCTGATTACATTTTAATTGAATATTAGTGACATCCAAGAATGTCTTTAAGGAATCTTTCTTTGTTCTTTATTTTTATGCTTAGAATTGATGTGTTGCCTGAAATATTTAATGTTTAATAGTATATAAATATTCAAAATATTTTTTTTTAAGTAAAATGATTAAAAAAATTCAACATTCCATCTTTAAATATAAATAAAAATAGTTTTACTTCCGTGAGGTAATACAAGTCATTTTCTTATTTTTACGATAATTATTCATTGTAAATGGCATCATTTAAAAAAATTAACTGCGAAGGTAATTATTTGTATACTAGAAGACAGCCCGTCAAAATGACGTGTTTGCATTTTTAAAGGGATGATAAAAAAATACAACTGTGGTCAATCAGCCACTGGCTTAAACAATTTTTAAAAATACAGCAGTTAAACATGGGGAAAAAAATCTATAAAAAAAGAAAATTTTAACAAAAATTTGCATTTAAAACGATAACAAAACTGTCTGGTGGATGAGGGGATTGTAGTGAACAAATCGTAAATACAAAAATTTTAAAAGAATAAAATAAGGCAAAAAAATCAATTATAAAAGAATATATTGTGAAACTACAGCCAAAATATATCGAAAAATACTGAAAGAAAATAATAAAAATATCTAAAATGGATAAAAAAAAATTCCTATTTTGGCCCATTTTTTAGCTAATACTTAAAAGAAAACACTCTATAACATCGAAAACAATGTCAACAATAAAGAGTAAACAATGAACGTGTTTGGGAGATAGAGGCGCTTCGCGCGCGAACTCAGGAGTTTTTACCGAGTACTATTCCGCTGTAAGATCCACTCCACGTATTCTGTCTCCTGAGCGCGCGCGCTCAGCGCGCATAGATCCCGAACTCGCCTGATCATTCCTGAGTCGTGATGTTACAAAGGAGTCATTCCAAAGATTCAATCGCGGAATTTGTCATTCTTGAATGGCATCAGTATTGATTTGCTTACATTGTTTGTTTGGTTTGTTTTTTCCGTAATTGCTGGTTGTTTTATTTAGAACTTAAACATTATAATTAAATAGTTTTTGTAGGTTTTAGAGAAAATGAGTAATGAATAAATCTTTCTTATGTATATCCTCATAAGTTGAACAGTTAGAATATTTGTGGACAGCTCGGAATTGTTAAGCCTAACGTGGACGCAGTTGCAATAGGTTTATTTTTCTCGTGGATGGGCTGTCCCCGGAATCGTCATACACGGAGGGGTTTTATATATATAATTATAGAAATTAATTTAAAAATACACAAATGTTCTTGTATTTTGTATTTTAGAAAAGAATAACAGTCTTAACATCTTAAAATATAAATTCAAACATGCGTATATATTTAGTGTAATATACAACTATTTTACTATGCTTATTTTTATTTCAAGAAGGGCTTTTGGTGTTCTTTGATAATATTCCAAAACATTCTACCAATACTTTCTAAAGAAAAATAGAGTAAAGTACTGATACAGTAAAAGAGTAGGAAAAAATCTGTCACGTCTTTCTACAAACTGTATGTGACGAGTCAATATTTTCTTCTGTTGCACTCTAAATAGATTGTTAAGAAATGATAGAGGCACAGCTGTGGTTCGTGACACCTAGTGATAAATGTATATTCTCTGAAAATGTGGCATTTTTTTCACTACTTCAAAAAACGGGAAAATATATATGTATCTGGTTAATGTTACATAAAATTCAACAGAAGCTTTACAAAATATTCTGATTTTAGAAAATTTTGAGCTAACATAGTTTTTTATTTATCTTCTTTTGTGAAGCGAAAAAAAATTGCCTCAAAAAACAAAATATTCTTTGGAAAACGAATACAAAAAAGAAAGAAAGAAATTTTCACTCTAAACAATTTTGTTTGTATTCTGAATGGAATGCAATATTATTTTAAGCATTATTTTATGTTATATCTGAAGTTTAAGTAATCATATATCATCTAGTCAAACAATATTGCAAATAATTAATCAATTAAGATTGTATATATTACATTAAGTAAGAATTTGTTATTAAAGCTATCTATTTGCCATAAATGAAGAAGTTTTATCGTATATACTTATTAAATAATGTTACTTTCATTTGATTAACTAAGAGACTATCCATAGATTTTCAAACACTAATGAGTACATTTTAATAGTACTTTAGTATTAAATTTTCTATTGTTGAATTCTGAATAAGTATTCAATAGAAAGTGCTTTAAAATTTCATACATAGGCAAAATATCTAAATAATTGACACCTCAAGATTCAAGAATTTTTATTATTGTTATTTAAAAATGCACGTTATGCAGTAATGAAAACATACAAAAACATAGCTGTTGTGGAGTGAAAAACTATCGCTTAATAGAAGTACTCATTCTTTCATAACGTATCTACACTTTAAAATATGTTGGTGTAACTTCATACCAAAAATGGTGGCGAGTTAGTGGCAACAAACAGTAATGGAAAAGAACATTAACATTAAATTGGTGTAATAAAATACCAGTGAACGAATCGTGTGTAAAGAAACACCCTTTATGATGTATAGTCATCACTAATTATTTGGGGAACTCTAAAACCAAAATTAAAAATAATTTAAAACATTATTTTAAAAATCTAATTCAGCCATAATTTAATTTAAATTATTTTACTCAGAGTGATTGGTAGATCTTTATATGATTGAGATAACATTTATTTTAACCATTTAATTTGATAAATAATGAAATTTTATATATTTATATATTTCAAAATATCATTTCCAAGGGGGAAATACCATCAAGGGGGAGGGAAGGCAGAGTTCTCAACATATTGGTAAATTAATTTTTTTACACATTTAAAATTATTTTTTTTTGGAATATTTAATAAATAATTACTTACTTATAGCATTCACAATATCTCCGTCTAACGAAAGCGTTTGCTTTTCCACAAAGTGTAAGCAAATGGGTGCCCATGGTCATTTTGATTATCTTTTATCAATTAAAAAAATCATAGGAATAAAAATTAATTAACCAAAAATATTGATTTTTAGGCAAAACTTTTAAAAATTGTAATAAAAATTTAGTTTTCGCAAGCCCAAAACTATGTAGCAAAGAATTATTGATAGAAATCTTCTTTGTTAGTTAACGGGCAAACGTCATAGACACGGATTTTTAAAAAAATCTGTGACGATATTTAATTACTTATAACTGTCATACATAATGTCGGTTGTATTTTCTGTACCATAAGCTTTATGTAGCATTATGAAAGCGAACAGATTGATAAACTTATTTTCTTATAGATAGATATATTGGATTTATGCAAGTATAAAGCATAATTTAAAAAATATAATGATTAATCATGGCAAATATCAGCATGGATGAATAAGTGAAAACACAGTACGTCGTTTGGTGGAGTGATATACAGTGTGTCACTCTCAATGGTGGCCAATGGCTAATTTCTAAACCATTAGTCATAGACATATTATAGAATATTTAGTTCCAATTACAAAAATGCTTTTAAAAATGTAAAGAATTGTTTTTTAAGCGATGTAGGTTAAAAAAAATGTTTTATTAAAAGATTATGAAAGTTAAATTTTTATACGGTCCCCTGGCCATATAAGTGATATTTAGTAAATTTTAGCCACTACTCTAATTAGACAAAAAAGTCTAATTCCTCTGCGATTAAATCTGGCCGAGTAATAACTGTTTAAAAATGAAGTATCTTTTTTTGCTTTAAAATAGGGGCCAGTCGCAAATTTGCTTAAAATAAAATTAAACGCCATACATAATATTTAACACTAGAACAGCCGGATTTTGGACTTACCTAAAACGGCCATTCAAGGTCAATTAGACCCTCATAAGAAATTCAAGCCATATCAAAATAAAAAAAGTTTTTTTCTTGATAAATGATGCTTAAATTGCAAAATATAATTTTTTTTGAAGATTTTATAATTTTTCTTTTTTATTTATGTAGTTGTTAGAGTATGTCTATGCCCATTTTTACGTTTTTTTGAAATGACGGTATATAAATGACAGTATAGAATTCAATATATTTTATTACACAATACCGCACAATATAGTTATATATATATAACAACATACATATATATCATAATGGGATAATATTACACCAAAAAAGTGATAAGAAAAGAAACAAAAGTTAAAAATGCAAATAATACAAATAGGCACACAATATGCTTCAAAGTGAGAAAATAAAGAAAATAAATCCGAATAAGCATATAAATGTGTTCAAAAGTTACTTAGACATCAGCTCAAAAACAGAAATATGTGCGCTAGACTGTGGAAGCAACACATTTACCATTTTTTTAACTAGTTTCTGGCATCCATTACAGCTTAAATAAATTTTATTTTATCCCTTGCAATGTTAAAGGCACATTTTCTTTTGCTTCAGAGACTGTACTTGATTTATTAGGGGGAGGTGGCAACATGATGCCAAATTTGTGCAGGTTATTTGCCATGTATTGGATAAATCTGCACCTTGATTTACATGGCAACAACTGTTCAACAATGGTTATTTCTTCTCCAGGATTACAACACAAATAACAATTTGCAATCAGGTTGTACCTGGTTTCAGAAGCGAGAGCAAATTTATCTGTGGCAGTGCTTCGCCCTATTACTTCGCACATCGAATCTGAGATACCGCATGATTTTACAGAAAGGATTGCGTGACATTGTTTCTTTGAATACAGATGATCCCCAACTTTTGTTCCATAAATTATCTGCTCAAAGTTTTGAATAACCTAGTGCAAAACGGGCATATAAGAGATCAAAAAAAGCATCGAGTTCTACCAGAGAAACATACCAGTTTCCCAGCTGACGTAGTGCTTCAGCAATTGTGCATTTTGAACAGCATTGCTGCAATCACCATCAAAAGCCAGGCTGAAGTTGTATTTGTTCCAATGTTACGATGAGCAAACAATGTTGTTCCACTTGCAATTTTCACAATATTTCTATCTGGTCTGCGACCTGCAGTGGAAGGAAGGCTAATAAGGCTCATCGGAATCCAAAGAATATCGTTTGATGATATGTACTTTTCGCGACTGTTGCCAGCAGAAATGTTAGGTATGTTATTGTCTCGTTCTTGTCCATGTGAGCTTCCTGATCAGCATGAAACAAGGGAAATCACTTTGGTAGAATTTTGTACCGCATCGCTGTTACTGCTTTCAGAATACGACGCATTCTGTAAATTTACATTACTTCAGCTCTGCTAGGATGCCTGCATATATCATGATAGAGTCGAAATGCTTAGAAGAATCCTCTTAACTGAAGGCGAGTACGCAACAAAGAAAAGTATATTTCCCTTCCCCTTGTATCGCTATGCGTCATCCAAACAAAGCAAAATTAGAGTTTACTTTTCTGTTTTTATTAATCGCAATAAAAAATGGGTGTCCCCTGGGCAGTAAGCAAAAACGAGTTATCGGGAATTCAAAAACAGACTTTCACTTGAAAATTTGTCATTTTTCTTATGGGGGTCAAAATGACCCCTGTTGGCTGTTTTAGGTATTTCTATGAATATTTTCTTTAACAATTAATGTAGAAAGATGACAAATTATCACAGTATGGTTGCTAGTATTTTAGAAAAAGTAAAAAAATATGAGCTGCGGTGTTCGCTTACGTGTCGAAATAAAGCTTTGGAAATTGGAAAAAAAGGAGAAATGACCCCAACGGCGCTTCTAGTGTTAACATTAAACATTAAGAGTAAAATAATTTTTAGAATAATTTTTTTTAATTTATGCTGAAACTTATATATTAAAGCAAAATGTACAACTTGTAGAAAAGATTTAAGTAAAAAAGTAACAGAAATTTTATTAAATCTATGAAAAGCAACAGTCATTATTCGTTACAAAATGATACATATTTAAAATTCTATAAGATTACTTAACCTAATCGAGTGTTGTGTAGTCCTATAAAATAAATAAATGGTTCGCACTTAAAATTGTATTAATATTGCATTGCCATTGGGTGCGAATAAGTATGCGAATTGAACCTCGATCGGATATTTGAAAGTGAGATAACATTTGAATACAAATTTTGAACTAGAAAAACATACATACGAACGTTACAAGTAAAATAAAAGCTTATCAAAATAACACATCTTTTAAAAATAAAATCATGAAAAGAAACAGCTTCATTTCCTTACAAAATAAAACATACGTAAAAATACAACTGAGGATGTGAATTTCAAAATACGACTTATCGCCTTTGTTTTCTCTATCACTCTATACAAATCTGCACTAATATAACTCTACATTATCCAGATTTATAATGAAAACCAACGGACGCATTTAAATGGTTTTTGCGATTTCCAAACACTTGATTTTCTCGATAAAGTAAATTTTGAAACTCACGTCTTCAATTATTTTAACCAATCTAGAAGTTAATTAATAAAAATTTACATTACCGTAAAACTGTACCGGTGGTAGCACCTTCAGTTAAATCGCTTTAAAATAATCCTTTATCTCAGTTAAATCATTTTTGTAATTGGGAACTATATGGCTTTGACAAACAGTTTAGGAGTTAGCCATTGGATACCGTTCGAAATGGACGCCCTTTATAATACTTTAAACATTCAGTGTACGTTTCCTTAAAGCTTAGTCCAACACATCCGTTTCCAGTTACAGAAAAGTGGTTTAAGTCATGAAATCTAAAGTTTCATAACTAGGTCAATTTTAATGTTAGATGAGAAGGATCTTTTTTGTATTGTTTGAAAATTTTTAAGAAATATCGATTTTAGGACCGGGGGATCGTAAAAAAAATTTAATTTTCATAAATTTTTCATGATTTTTTTATTTGCTTAAATCGTTTAGAAAACTATTCTTTACCTCTTTTAAAGCAATTTTGCATTTGGAACTATATGTCTATGACTAACGATTTAGAAATTAGGCATTGGTCATCATTGAGATTGGACACATTACAGTTGAAAACCATATTGAACATGAGGAAAAATTAAATAAATAAATAAAATGAATGTAATTGAACTTTGTAGAACCAAAGCAGAATTGTCAAGCCCCAAATACTTTAGAGCTACAAATTAAGTGGGTAGTTTCATCATTGTATTAGACATGAAAAAGCAAAATAATACGAATTTGAGGCTATCAACAGATATAAAACAAAAATTAAATAAAGAAATACCAAGTAAACTATAGTGGATATGGAGAAAATAAAACAGTAATGAACTAGTGTAAGGCAGTACCGAATCCACGCCCTTAACCCCGAAATTGCACGTGGTCACCACAGAATATTTTAAACAAATAAATAGCTTTAATTTAAAATTTTTTAGTTAGTGTATTTTATTAAAAGCGTTTTTTTTTTTTTTTTTTTTTTTTTTTTTTTTTTTTTTTACTATGACTGAGTGAGGTAGTTTTCGGACGTAAATTGCAATATTTTTAATTTCATTATGTTATTTTACTCTTTTCATATAGGATTACATTATAACAAAATCATCTGAATCTTTTATACGTTAACTAAACCTCTTATAAATCTGAAATATAAAATATATGTCTAGGAAATTATATAATATTCCATAAATATCTACTTTATTAATATCTAATTCATTTAACATCTAATTCATCAAAAAATACAATATTAAATTTTCTTACTGTGCAAAACTTTTTTCTTAATAATTTTGGAAAAAAAAAATTCTGGATCATAAAATCCAGATTCCATTTTTTTAAATAATGTATTTTATTTAAAGCTTTCTTTTTCTTTTTTTCCCCCTCAAAGAACAAAATTACTTCTGCACGTAAATTTTAATTTGTTTATTTCATTTATTTCATTTAACTTTTACATACAATATTGAATTACAACAAAACTGACATGAATTTCATCTAAATAATCCGAACCTTTTATAAATCTGAGATATAGAGTATATGTCATTGAAATTAAATAATATTTCATTAATATCTTGTTATGTAAATCTTCTAATTCAATTATACTTTTAATAAGAATCAACAATATGGATTTTTAGTAATTGCAACAATACTTATTTCAAAATGTTCTGGAAAACTATTTTTCGAATTATTTTATTTAACAAAAAATGTTATTTTCTAAGTTCTCAAAATTACTCATTATTTAGTTTAACTGAATTATTTTAAAGCTACGGATGGGCTTCTAGTAATCTGATCTCTAACGAGTCTGCTTCCGAACCTGCGGTGTTGAATTTCTAGTTAACAGCATGTGTGTTCAGTATGACTGCTGGAGCTTCCTACAGTGTTGGATTTGGAAACCTTTCAAATATTGTATCGCGAATTGTGAAAATAATTGTTCTGTTCATGAATTGTATTTTTATTTCTGTAAGTCTAAGTCCTAAATTATGTTCACCTATTTTCGCCACAAAAAAGTAATAACAATAATAAAAATAAATAAATAAATAAATAAATAAATATAAATAAATAAGTAAATGGAAATTGCATGTGAAAAGTGGCAAATGAGTTGCGTTTGTACGATAATTAATTTTATAAATATTCTGAGCTTGATGCATTATATGTTAAACTTTTGTGTAAAAATGCAAGAATACAAAATTTTATACGATTACATATCTTCAGTTCAAAAATGCGAAAAAAATAGGAATTTATTTTTAATTGGACGTAATCAACATGCCAAACCTAGAATCATTACCTATCATGGGATATAGAAAAAATGCATAACGTATTAGCAAAAAACTTTTAAGCTATTTTCATTCATACTCTGTAATTCTTACAAATTCTGCTGTGTTACCCATATATATGATCTACCCATATGTTACCCATATATTAATACATATAATATAATGTGAAAAAATCTAGTTAAACTAAAAAACTCATATCTCAACTAAAAATGCACGCCCAGCAAAAATCATTAACATGCAGTATTTCTTGTATAGTATAATATCCGAAATTTTTTGTGAGTCCCTGTTAATACTGTTAGCATTTTTTATTATACAGGAAGTAACAAGTAATAAATTTTCAGCAAAATGTACCAATATCATTATATATATAATTTAACACTATTGAAATACGCCGAAAACAATGTTTTCCCATACAACATGTAAAGAAATTCTTTTGTTTAGTTCTGCAAAGGAATAAGAAGCATTTTTTGCACCATATATTGCACAGGATGTATATTTTAGTACGCTTCTGTAAATGCATAAGGCTATAACACCACTGAAATGAACTTGAAACATTTTTTCCCATTGACTGTAATGTGATGGAATACATTTGATTGTCCCTGCAATGAAACTACCATCCGATGTGCATAAAATTTGATATTGCATGACAAAATTACACAATAAACAATTATATATTTTTAATTACAAAGGATTCAGGTGGGAAGTTTTCGCTCTCTTATATGCGGACAGACGGACAGACTAACGGACGCGCTGAACGACGACTATAGGTGCTACCTATTTACATAATTACGATTGCACTTAAAAATAGCATAAAATGTTCACTATGGTTTATTCGTCTATTTGCTATGAAAACAATGTAAAATACTTTTTAGTAAATTATTCTACTGAGTAAACCAATTTTAAATTTGTCTCTTTGTATTTAAAAAACTATCCTTACTTCGCAAAAAAAAAAAAAGCAGAAGTTTTTTAATTTACAAAAATGTATTATAACCACGAACGGAAATATACATTACCTCTTCCTAGTCATCCAAGATTCCGAAAAGCGTTCATTTATTTTTATCTCACATTTTTTTTAATTTAATGAAGAATTTAATAAAAATCATTTCTTATTAACTACCCAAAGGTTTTTGAAACATTTCCGAAAACTGTTATAATTCATTTATCTATTCTTTCTACTCAAAAACTTTTTAAAAATTTGTTATAAGATGAGGTTTCAAGTAAGTATTTCGATGTTGAGCAACTATGTAAAACATGTAAAATTAATAAGCATTTTGTGTTGACAGTTGCAAGCATAATTTCATATATGGAACTAAAAACATTTAGTTAAGATTTATTAGCATGTGAAAAACCCATTTTTCCAGTAGAGAGAACTTATTAATGCATTGCAAAACTTACCGGCTGCTAGTATATTTTTATGAATGAATTTTTTTTTTTTTTTTTTAATTAAAAAAAAATTGTTTACTCATGCTTTGAAAGATAAAGGAACGTTTTTCGGAATATTGGATGACTTTAAAAGTTTTACCGAATGCATTCGTTTCTGATTATAGTAAAATTTTGTAGTTTAAGAAACATGTATTTTTTTATAATATAAACACTAAAAATAGAATTTTAAAAACTTTATTTAAAAAACGCTGCAAATTAAAAATCTAATTGAAAATGGTGATGATTATGACACATGTGCGGTATTTTTAAAAAAGAAATTTTTTATACTCCTAACATTCGGCGAAATGAAAGTTTCTAATTGAACGAAAAATTACTCAGTCTGGGAATCGAATTCAAATAGTTGGCTTACAAGGCCGATGCATTACCATAAAAGTTAACTGGGTCGACAACCGGCGAGCAAATTTCACTTAGATAACCTTGTTAGAAATAACAACATATCTGTCATTTAGACAGCTCATGATAACTTTACCAATTATGTTGTTTGTGTTAAAATTAATAAATATTATGCATGTGGTTTTATTTCTTATTCTAATAGATTTATAAATTTCAATGATGTTTATAAATTTAATTAATGTCAAGATGAATTGTTTATCAACAAAACGTAGAAAGACCTTAGTACATACTAACATTAAAAGAAAATGTTTTTAGCAGAAATGATTTAAGATTTCAAATGACAAGCCCATGAAACGATTTTGTATTATACTAATTTTATAATATATTAAATAAACAAATTTAATAAAACTAAATAATACATTACAGAATTTTGCAACTAATCTATTTATTTCTAACTCTACATACAAGAAAATAATGCATTCCTTGCTATTTGAATTCTTTTTCATCAGATTCGTTCACCATTTTGGCGGCATATTTTTAGATAAAATGTAATATGATCCCATCTTTTGCCGAGCGAGAATAAAAGAAAAAAAGAATGGATACACTTCTTTCATATTCAGCACAAAGCGTACGGAAATGTCACGCCTCAACAAGCTGTCAGATCATGCTTATATTTTACGGTTCTCCGTTTGTAAGGTTTTGTTTATTTTTCTTAAGTTTTCGTATGAAAGAATGCTTTCTAAAATGAAAATAATGTTTATTATGTATTTAAAAATGTTAAAAGAAGTTATTATTATTGAAATTTAATTAGCTAGCGATGGTTACCTATACTTGTGATATATTTCATTAATTAAACATAACTATTTATAATACATTTTTAGTTTTTTATTTATTTTCTGCAAGACTATTCTGAACATTTATTTATACTGTATTGGCTTTGTCTCTACGTTTCGTGTTTTTTAAAAGCATCTTTTTTGAAAAATAAAACATAATCCAATTCTCTGTTCAGTAAGAGAAAAAAAAAATAATGCATGCATTGATTTTGTATTTATCAAATCGTACGGAAATGTCACGCCACAACAAGCTCTGAGATCATGCTTATATTCTACGGTTCTGCAATTGTAAAGTTTTGTTTTTCTTGTAAGTTTTTGTATAAAATAAGACATGTTAAAACGAAAACAAAGTTGATGATGTATTTAAAAATATTAAGAAAAGTTATTATTATTGAAATTTAAATATTTAGCGATGATTACCTAAAAATGTAATATGTTTCAGTAATTAAACATAATTATTACATACTTTTATTTTTTTATTTATTTTCTGCAAGACTATTTTGAACATTTATTTATATTGTACTGGCTTTTGTTTCTACATGTCACTTTTTTTTAAAAGCATCCTTTTTGATAAATGAAACATAATCCCATTCTCTGTTCAGTAAGAATTAAAAAAAAATAATGCTTGCATTTCTTTTATATTTAAAAGAAATCGTGCGGAAATGTCATGCATCAAC
The DNA here is from genome assembly GCA_964019185.1 of Maratus speculifer. Classification (NCBI taxonomy): domain Eukaryota; kingdom Metazoa; phylum Arthropoda; class Arachnida; order Araneae; family Salticidae; genus Maratus; species Maratus speculifer. Next base: position 289,071,446 of record OZ025289.1, read on the forward strand.
AAGCTGTGAGATCATGCTTATATTCAACGGTTCTGCGTTTGCAAAGTTTTCTTCTTAAGTTGTTGCATAAAAGAATACAAATTAAAACGAAACTAAAGTTTATGATGCATTTAATAATATTAAAAAGAAGCTTTTATCACTGGAATTTAATTAGTTGAGGATGGTTACCTAAAAATGTAACATTTTTCAGTAATTAAATGTAATTAATATATACATTATTTATTTATTTATTTATTTTCAAAACTCTTTTGAAGATCTATTATTACTGTGATGGCTTTTGTTTCTACATCTCATTTCTTTTAAAAGGATCTTTTTTGATACATAAAACACAATTCCATTCTATGTTCAGTAAAAAAATAGTAATAATAATAATGCATGCATTGCTTTTATATTTAAAAAATATCGTACGGAAATTTCATGCCTCAACTAGTTGTCAGATCATACTTTAACTCAACGGTTATGCGTTTGTAAGGTTTTGTTTTATTCTTGAGTTTTCGTATAAAATAATGGGAATTAAAACAAAACGAAAGTCATTGACGTATTTAAAAAATATTTAAAAATTATTATTATTAGAATTTAATTAGATAGTGATCGTTACCTGAAAATTTAACATGTTTCAGTAATTAAATATAACTAATTAATACACATTTTTATTTATTTATTTATTTTCTTTAAGATTATTTTGAAAATTTATTTATAATTTACTGGCTTTTGTGTCTACATTTCACCTTTTTTTTTAAGCATCTTTTTTGATAAATGAAATATAATCCTATTCTTTGTTCAGTAAGGAAAAAAAATAATGCATGCTTTGCTTTTACATTTAAAATAAATCGTCCGAAAATATCACGCCTCAACCAGCTATCAGTTTATGCTTATATTCAAAGGTTCTGCTTTGATAAGGTTTTGATTTCTTCTTAACTTTTTGTATAAAATACTGCAAATTAAAACGAAACTAAAGTTGCTGACGTATTTATTAAAAACATTTTTAAATAAGTTATTAGTACTGAAATTTAATTAGTTAGTGATGGTTATCTAAAAACGTAACATGTTTCAGTAATTAAGTATAACTGATTATTATACATTTTCGCAAGACTTTTTTGAACATTTATTTATACTGTGCTGGCTTTTCACTCTACATTTCGTCTTTTAAAACCATCATTTTAGATAAATGAAACATAATCCCATTCTCTGTTCATTAAGAATAAAAAAAATATTAATGCATGCATTTCTTTTTTATTTGAAACAAATCGTACGGAAATGTCACGCCTCAACAAGCTGTCAGATCATTCTTATATTCAACGATTCTGCGCTTGTAAGATTTTGTTTTCTTCTTGAGTTTTCTTATAAAAGAATGCATGTTAAAATGAAACTGAAATTGATGACGTATTTAAAAATATGAAAAAGGTAGTATTACAGGAATTTAATTAGTTAGCAATGGTTACCTCAAAATGTAAGATGTTTCAGTAATTAAATATAACCAATACATTTTTTTCTGCAAGACTGTTTTGAACATTTATTTATACTGCACTGGATTTTGATTCTAAGTTTCGTTTCTCTAAAGTATCTTTTTTGATAAAAGAAACATAATCCAATTTTTCTCTTCAATAACAATGAAAAAAATTATAATACATGCATTTCTTTTATATTCAAAAGGAATATGTCATGCTTCAATGAAATGCCAGTTCATGCTCGAATTCAATGCTTGTACATTTGTAGGAGTTATCTTTCTCTTTAATTCTTTTTTTAAAAAAGATCAATAATACATTTTAAAAAGTATCTAAAGGTGTTCTTACATAAAGGGATTTAATAATAAAGAGGTTCTTAAGTAATTAAACATAACTTTTTATTACATTGTTAATTTCATTTAAATCATATTACTACAGAAACGACCACTTTTTTTCGCAGTATACTTTTAGACAAATCCAAGAGAAACTCATTCTCTGTTCAATGAGAAAAAAAAATCGTTTATTTATTTAACATTCAAAACAAATCTTACAGAAATATCATGCAATGATCAAATGTCAGATTACACTCATATTCAGCATTTGTTCGACTTAGCTTTCTCCTTAAATCTTTTAAAGAAAAACCGAAACATTTTAAAACGAATATGAAGTGTCTGATGTTATTACAAAAAGTAAAAGTATATTTATTATCACTGGAAATAGGTAAGAATAAATTGCTCAAATTGCAAGTTCTTAATAATAAAAAATATTTAAAAAATATATAACTGAATATTACATTGCTAAAATATCTTAAATTATGTTTCTGCAAAAACGTTCACTTCTGTTCATAGCATATTTTTAGACAAATTCAACATCATCCCATTCTCTGTACAGTGAAAATAAAACAAACAATAAATGCATTTCTTTAATATTCAAAGCAAATCATACAGAAATATCATGCATCGACAAAATGTCATGTCATGCTCGTATTCACTGTTTGTGCATTTTCAGGAATTTACATCCTCCTTAAGTCTTTTTAAAAAAGATGAATACATTTTAAATCGAAACTCAAGGGTTGATGTTCTTGCAACTAGTAAAAGTATATTTATGATCCCTGGAAATAAAATACGTACAGATGACTTTTTCAAAATGCATACTATTTAATAATAAGTGACTATTTAAGTAATTAATAAATGTAACAGATGTTTACATTGTTAATTTGTCTTAAGTTATAAATATGCAGAAAGATGAATTTTTGTCACAGTATACAGATAGAAAAATGCAATATGATTCCATCAGTTTTTAAGTGAGGGAAAAAGAAAAAAATCAAAATCTAAGTAAGTAGTTATTTAATACTTTAATGTGACTAATTATTACAATGTTAAATTGACTCAAGTTATATTTCTGCAGAAACATTCATTTTTCTTGCAGCATATATTTAAAAAAAAACATAATATGGTCCAAATATTTTCCCAGAAAGCAAAATAATAAGAACTAATCTAAATAAACAGATATATATAAAAAATAAATGTAACTATGTATTACGATGTTAAATTGATTTATATTATATTTCTGTGGAAAAGTTCATTGGCATAGTATACTCTTAGACAAATGCAATATGATCCCATCATTTTTTTCTGACAGTAAGAAAAAAGAAACGAATGTAAATTAATGATTGAATTACACGTTGAAATAACTGATGAAGGATTTAGAAATAGTCTGAATCGTTTTATGAAATTGTTTTAATGCTTTTATGTTTTTAATTTAGTTATTTGTATAGTGTGTGATTTTAGTGAATGTTAATTATAATGCAAATAAGTAGCTATTTAAATAATACAATTTAACTAATTATTGCTATGTTAAATTGACTTCAGTTATATTTATGAAAAATTGTTCACTTTTATGAGAGCATAATTCTAGACAAATGCAATGTGATCCCATCCTTTTAACAAAATATATATATATATATATATAAACAGAAACGAATGTTTACATTTATTTTATATTCATCGCAAATCTTACAAAAATTTCAAGAATGTACGAACTGTCATGCTTATTGCTTACTTGCAACTATTGCGCATTTTCAAGAATTCTTTCTTCATTCTTTTTTGTAAGAGAGTTGAATACATTTTAAACTAAATCTCAAGTGGTTGACATACTTATGAATATTGACAGAATATTTAAATATATATATATAAGCGAAACTAGTGTGAAGCAGTAAGAACTAAAAGATCCTTAAAACATTATAAAAATGAGTTTGTTTCAAGATTTTGTGTCTTTTTTTTATGTTTGAGTTTAATGAAAATTAATTAGATACGAAATTTACCTCACAAGGTAACTTGGTAATTAAATACAACTGAACATAACTCTGTTAATCTAATATACATCATACATGTTAGACTAAATCTCAAGTGGTTGTCATATAAATATTGACAGAATATTTAAAAATATATGTAAGTAAAACTGGTGTGAAGCACTAATAATTAAAAGATCTTCTTAAAATACCATAAAAATATGGTGTTTCAACAAGATTTTTTAGTTTTTAAATAACTTAGTTTAATAAAAATTAATTAGGTAAGAAAATTTACCTCAAAATTTAACTTGTCAATAAAAAATACCTGAACATGACTGTGTTAATTCAAAACACACAATATATGTTAAACCAAATCTTAAGTTTTTAACATATTTATAAATATTGATAGAATATTTAAATATATATATATATATAAGTGAAACTGATGAGAAGTAGTAAGGATAAAAAATATCTTCTTACATCACATAATAAAAAAAGATGATGTTTTAGAGGATTTTGTAGTTCTTAAAATATTTCAATTCAATTAAAATTAATTAATTGTAGAGATGGAATGTAAAGCTTTTAAACTATGATGATACTCTTATATTTAATTTAAATATTACTAATAATATGTAATTTTATTTTTTAATTCTCAAATTAAACATCGATATTCTTAATCATATTTTCCTTAAATAAAACCCACTATAAAAAATTGTATTAATCATGCATAAAATAATATATCGCCTTTTTCTTTCATTCTTTATCAAAATTAACATAAATGTAAAGTACATAAAGGCATTATCATTTCAATAAATTTTATTTGAAATGCATATTATGAAGTAATACGTTTAGTTTAAAACTGTCACAGAAATTTTACCTTTAATTAAAAAAAAATACATTAATAATATACATCCTCTGGTAATTTTTTAAATAAAAAAATGAAGCAAAATTAAAAGACAGGATTACAAGAGCTGGGAAAATAACTGTTACAATAAGTTATTTTAAAATTATATTTCTAAATAGATGAAATATGTAATTAATTTTTCATTACACCAGAAGTCTATGAATTTTAGTTAGTTGCCATGATATAGTGAACATAAATATTTAAAATTTTATTTGTATTTGTAAATTTTACCATTTTGAGATCTATAAATTTTGATGATTAATTTTTAAAATGCGCATTTAACTGAAGTTTCGTAACTTTAAAAATTTAAATAAATTATTAACTAATGTAATATTTATGCATATTAGATAATAATCACGATAATTTTAACTAACCGAACAATAGTTCTTAAATGCTAATAATAAAAATTATAATAACTTATAATCCGTTTGAAATTTTATGTCAAACTTAGCAAATAAAGTGTGTCCACATTATAACTAGTTTTATAAATATTGATATCTTGGTGCAAAGTATAGTATATGTGCACGGTACTTCGCTATAGCAATATTTAATGTATGCTATAGGTCAATATAATATCAATAATTATATCATTATCACATTTCCCCATAGACCATAATGTAACTTAACACTGTCGAGTGTATCTGTAATTAAAGTATGGATGCTACATACTTTATTTTCAATTGTGAACATGGCCTAGTAAATATTAATAACAAATATTATTTATAGAGCAATCAACTATATTAATGCAAGTTAGTTTTTTACAAAAATCCTTTTAATACAATTGATAGTTTTAAGTAATTACTTTACTGAAATAAAAGTAAGAGATTCATGATAGTTTTATATTCCATCTATGCAATCAATTAATTTTCATTGAACTGAAATATTTTAAGATCTACAAAACCCTCTTAAAACATCGTCTTTTTTATTATGTTATGTAAGAAGATATTTTTTGTTCTTACTGCTTCTCATCAGTTTCATTTATATATATATATTTAAACACTCTGTCATCATTTATAAATATGTCAACCACTTGAGATTTGGTTTAACATATATTGTGTGTTTTGAATTAACACAGTTATGTTCAGTTATATTTAATTGACAAGTTAAATTTTAGGTAAATTTTCTTACCTAATTAATTTTTATTAAACTCAAATATTTAAAAACTACAAAATCTTGTTAAAACACCATCTATTAAAACTTATAAAATCCATTAAAACTTATTTTCTTTAACTCTTCACTGCATTGTGTGACATGTCTGGCACATACCTAAAATACTAAATTCTAACTATGTGCCGTGAATTTGGTCAATAGGATCACTGTAACTGATCAAGAGTAGTTCAAAGAATGGAACAACCTTTATTATTCATATCAGATGGCTGTATTTGACAAAAAATTAGAATTTATTTTTTCGAAAAAAAAAAAAATCTTCAAGCACTTAAGATAAAATTTACTTTCATTATTTTTACCGAATACTTAAAAATATAAATAAAAAGAAATTTGCAGAGTGTTAAGCAAAAATAAATAAATAAATAAAAATAATTAATTAATTTGAACTTTTAATCGCTTAATAGAGCAATGCAATATTTAGAAATCTAATTCTGTATATAGGATACACGCCATTAAATATCAAATTTTAGTTTACTTTTATTTATTTATGCGTTTATTTTTATTATTTTCCCCAATATTAGACAGATATATAGATTTTGGATAATTCCCTTTATAAAAATAGAAAAAATAGTGTTGTGAAGAGTGAATTTGTTAAATATTACCATTTTAATAATAAAAATTTAAATAGAGAAAATATTAATTTCTTCCCATCCTACGAAATGCTCATTGGGAATATAGAAATAGTTTATTTAACTAGAAAACTATCACAGATGTCACTTTTCAAAACGGAAAACAAAAGAAAAAAATACATATATTATTATTTTATTTTAAACCTCACATTCTTCTTATAAACATTTTTCTTATATACAAAGCATCTGAAATTTTATACTTTAGTGAAATGTCAAATAAGAGCAGCTAAGAAACATACGCTAGAAATTTTTATTTAGTTTTTTTTTTTTCTGTTAACATAAAGAAATATTTAACTCAAAAATATTTTTCATAAACATAAATAATCTTTGATGACAATAATATGCTAATTTTATTGTTTAAACCTTCGATATTTTCTTTTATTTGTGAAATTTAAAAAAATCTTCTTTCTTTAAAAGCCATTGTTTGAAAAGTTTGAAAGGTTTAAAATAAATTAATAATTTTTTTCACGAAATAAATTAGCATATTTTAAAAAACCAGCAAATAGAGTATTAAAAAAATATTCAAAATATTTTAAACTTTATAAAAGCCTTATTTAGAAAATACAGAAAAAATGCAGTTAAATAATTACTTCAATGTATAACATGCATTTGCGAAGATTTTTTTTTCTAACACAGAAAATCTTAGCTTCAGAGAAATTTAATAACAACTTAATATAAATTCTTAAATATTTTTATTTTAAATGATATACAACTTTTTAATTCAGCACGTCCAATAAATTGTTTTATACTTGTATAGATTAAGACTTTTATCAATATTTTTTTGAAAAATATTAAGTACACTGTAAAAAAAAAAAATCTGCAAAGGTACTAAACCTTTTCTAGGAAACTGGGATTCCAAGAACTTTTCCTGTAACGGTAACAGCAAAAATTCAAGTTTCAGAATCGATTACATAAATTTTTCCTGTTATCGTTACATGAAAATTTCTTGGAATCCCAGTTTCCTAGAAAATGTTTAGTACCTTCACAGATTTCTTTTTTTTTTACAGTGTAATAAATTTTATCTCTTTTCAACAAATTTTGAAGAGCTTATTTTTTTAATTATTGTATTATTTAGCAATTAATATAATTTATACAATTTCGATATAAGAATTATTGTTTGGTTAGTAAAAATAATTGTGATTAACATGCAGAATGACTACGTGAATAGTCAATTAATTATTTAAAAGTTTGAAGTTTCAAAACTTTAGCTTTTTAAAAATTAATCACGAAGTTTTTAGTTTATTCAGTATTAATGTTAAATTCAAATAAACGTATTGTATTTTATAACGGTTGATGTGTAACTATGTTATTTAAATCAACGTATTATAATTAGTGGAAGCAAGTTTTCGAAAACTACAGCATACTAACTATATTTATTTCTATATATGTGTCGATATTAAATTTGAATATCGTATCGTATCAATATCGTATGCTTGACCATAATATCACTTCCATTAATGCTATCTATAATAATAATTAAAAAAAAGGTTATTCCTAACTCATAACACTTTAACGGGTAGGCAAGAATGCGATTAATTTTCCTCGCATCATCATATCGAGGCATTTTCTGCTTATTAGTCCATAAAAGAAAAATCTGTAAAGTTACTAAATTTTTTCTAGAAAAGAGGGAATCTTAGATCTTTTCATGTAAATTAAATCGAAAATTCGCGTATAGACTTTTGATTAAATCGCTGTAAATCAAAAAAATCTATAAGGTTACTAAGAATTTTTTTAGGAAATTGTGACGTCTGGAACTCTTTATGCAATTGCAATTTGTAACACTATTTTTTTTTTTTTTTAGAAATTTTTTTCGCCAATTTTTAGACTAGTAGAATGATGATAAATTCTGGTCTTCGTGCGATAAATTTTAATTCATTAAAAGCTCTTTTAATCAATTGTCATTCTTTTTCGATCCCGGCATTGCGAAAGATATTTAATATAGCTGACGTTTAGGACCCTGATATGCAGGAATAAAATTTATATTTTAACTTCGTATCTCAAGAAGTTTATCTATCTTCTTTCTACATTAATTTTTATTTTTATTGTTATTATTTGACTGTAAATTCCATATTAATCAAAAGCATAATTTTTAAATATTAATGTTCTTACTAGTTTAGAAAGAAATCGATCAATTCGCAATTACTTTTTTTCAGAAGCTTTGGATACATACTCTGTAAAAAACAAAGAAAACAAAGAAAAAAAAATGGGTTAAGCTACTAAACATATTCTAGAAATCTGGGATCCCTAGAACTATTCATGTAACTGTAACAGCAAAAACTCATGTAAATGAGTCGGTTAAGTGATATTTTGCTGTTACTATTACATAATTTTTTCTGGAAATCCCAGTTTTCTAAAAGAAGTTTAATAGCTTAACATATATATATATATTTTTTTTCAGTGTACATTATATATGTAGCCACGGTCAAAAGAAAGGAGCATTCTCATTGTTTTAATATCGGTTATAAGTAGTAGTCTAATATAATATTTTAACTCTATATATTTTTGATTTTTTAAATTTTATTTTTTATTTCCTTATTTATTTATTTTTATTTATTTATTGCAATAATGCAGTCTGTAGATAACGTCAGTAAAGGAATAACTAAACCATTCACATTAGAAAACGAGTTATTATTATTATTATTAAACAATTCTGTTTTACTAGATTCGATATGTTGTGAAAATAATAGATGCTGACGAAAACTGGAATAATATTTGTAAAAATTGCTGAAATATAAAGAATTCACTAGCAATAAATAAAATAAAATAAATGCAAATGTTAAAAAATACATATATGTATGTTTTTAATTTGTGCATAATCTCTTATTATTTTAATTTTCAGTATATGTTAATGGTTAAAAAAAATTATTTATAAGAATTTTTATCTATTGACGATTTTAACATCATACATTTTATATATTGGTATTTTCTGCTATTCTATATTTTATATTAAATAGCCCCAGAGCACAAAAATCTTCAAATTTTCTAAAACAAATTGTTTTAATAAAAATCTCTTTTTTTTCTGTGTTTTTAAAATTATGTTTATATCTTAATTGGAGCAGGAAATAATTATTTTTTCGTTTTTGTTTCTTTTCAAAACCTAGCCCTCAAGTAGTTTTTGTCATGGGAATGACTTCTTCTCTTCATCAAATGCGTTTTTCTTCATGATGTTTTTTCACCATTTCTCTTATTTAAATTGTTATAAGTCAAGAACCGTTTGAGATAAATTGTTCAAAATAAGAACATGTCTGCTTCAATTGCTTTACTTTAATTTTGATTCATCAAATTAAAATATATATTTATATATAAAAGTTATATATATCTTTTTTTATTTAGTTAGTTTAAATATTTTTAATTTTTATATAAATTAACATTTTTTTAAATGTTGCATTTAGATTAAAACATAATACATCTGATTATTTAAATGAAAAATAGCTGGAATTCTGTCATTAATATTTTGATATATAACAATTTTAATTTATCCCCACATTTTTAATAAACTTTAAACATTAATTTTTAAAAGAATAGTCATCATAAAAGTTTTCATATTATTTTGTTTACAAATAATTGTTAACCCTCACAAAATATTTCAAAAATTTAACTCAATAACATACTTTACGCAGTAATGGCAGTTTAGTAAAACATATCAGTATAATACAATATGAAAAGTATTTTTTTATTTTTTAGAAATGGTAAAAATTAAACAGTTTATTAAAATTTTTTATTCGCGATGATTTTTCACATATTATAATAAAAAACTCAAGACTAAATTCGTAAATTCATCCAATTAAAAATTTTAATACAAATATTACTTTTCAAAGGTACATTAAACAAAATATGAGACAGCTTAGCACTTTTGGTTAAAACTAATATAGAAAATTCCGAATGAATCTTTCCAAAAAACACTCCTGATAAGTGGAGAAAATCAAATTCCCTTAACTTTTGTCTTTGCTCAACGAATCGGAAATCTCGCTGATAAAACACAGTTTGTTTTTACTATTTTTTATTTCACAAGAAAGCAAAACAGTTTCAGTTTTTTTTTTCTCATAGTTCTTTTATTGCGAATCATTTCATACCTTCTAACGTGCTGAAATATATAGTACGGATAGTATACTCTACGTTAACTTAATTTTCTTATCTTATCTGAAACTACCATAAATTATCGTAGAAATTGGAATCGAAAAAGGAAATCGTCGCTTTAGTGGTAAGGTATTGCTTTTGTTATTATTTTAAATTTGAAGTACTCTGCCGCCTTCAGCAATGAATACAATAAAGAATTTGTATGTACTAAACAAATCACACATATACACACACACATTGTTGACTAAGCTGTTTTAGCGGGGCGCAGATCCCGGTGGCCCTTTTTAATTCTTTTATGCACCCGGCGGTTATTTTAAACTCTTCCGTTGTGATAGCGGCCTTTTTTAATACTTCCTATGCACCCCGTGGTGATTCAGTTAATAATGAGAAAATATCAAAAATTCTAATCAATTCTAAATTAACCAGCTCAAAATATTTTTGGTAAACAAGGTATAAGTGTTCCCTTTTTGAACAAAAATGTGACTTTTTTTAACAATAATATTCCCTTTTTGAAAAAAATTACCCCTTATTTAGAATAATGTTCCATTTTTTTTTTTACTTTTCTATAAGAAGATTGTTTTCTTTTTGAAAAAGTTCCGCTGGGGAGCCCTTTTTTCTAGAGTCAACACTAACACACATACATACATACATGTATATTTATATATAAAGTATATATATGTGTGCATTTTTTTATTATTTAAATTTGACCTGCATTAAATCGTTAATTTTAAATATGCATTATTTTTCTTTTTGATCAACGCATCAAAAATCTCGCTGATAAGGCGTAGTTTTATTTGTTAGTTCTTATTTCATTAAAAAACAATACAGTTTCTTTTTTTTTTCTTTAGGATTTTCTCTTAACAGAATAGTTTCACAATTCTGTTATTATGATTTGTTTCATAGTATCTAAAGTGGTAAGTATAATGTATGCATAGCGTTCTCTACATTATCTCATTTTTTTGTATTTATTTGGAACTTCTTTAAATTATACTAAATACTGTAATATAAAAAATCCATGCTTCAGTAATAGAGGATTTTTTTTTTTTTTTGTTCTTATTTCAACAGCTTCGTTTAGTATTTTATTTAATCTGCAAAAAATCGTGCAAAAAAGTATAAGCGATAAAAATTTGTCAAAAAAGGATAAGTGATAAAAATTTGTCAAAATCAAATGAACATCTTCTTTTACATTTAGTAATTACAGTCCGAGAGCCGACAGCACAAAAACCTATGTTATCGAGCCCAAGAAAAAAAAAAATCTTATTTTATAGAACAGTAGAAATAGAAGAATCTAATGACCCATGCCTGCCTGAAGTGAAATAGTACATAAGTCAAAAATTAATATCACTAGTGGCTCGCTCGTTTTAACATTGTGCTTGCCATACAATCAAAGGTATGAAAACATCAAAAACTGGAGCAGGAAAACACAATGATAAAACAAAGAGTCAGCCACTAGTGGTACTAATTTTTGCTTATGCACCACTTCACTTCCGGCAGATATGGCTCATCATATTCTCCTATTACTATTCTTCCATAAAATAAAGGTTTTTTTCTTGTGATCGATAATATAAGTTTTTGTGCTGTCGGCTCTTGAACTAATATATTGATACATTTAACGTTAACAAAAATAGCGTTTACGATACAGGAATTTCAATTATATCAATAAGTTATAAAATAAATTTAAATTTTATTTTTATTCTAGCTGCTTCGTTCGAGTATTTGAGGATGCGAAAAAAATCTTGCAAAAAAGTTCTAGCCTATATTTTTTATTTATTTTGCTTTATTTTATTTTTATTTATTTATTTATTTATTTTACTTTTAGGAGCTCTTTGTAACAACAGACGGGATTTTCTAGTCTTTTACTAGTGACTTTTTTTCTTTATCGATATCACTTGGCAGTCGGGCGATAGTTTCTCTTCATGGAACCAAAAATCCTCAAAAAAAGTTCAGGCCAGTCGAGTAAATGTGGGGTGACGTAAACTGACGAGATATAAGACGGGGTAATACTGCATTGAAAAAGTAGATTTTCTCTCCATTTAAGTTTCAGATGCACCGAATGTTTTAGAATCACCGTGTAAAAATGTGACAGAACAAATTATGCCACACCTGAGTTTTCAAGGGATAATAATTATTTTCATATATACGAATCAAATGTAAGGCAAGATAATTTGAGAAGCAATGAAATAATAAGTTTTATGCTATCTTCACCAATTGATACAATAAAGATCTTGTATATATTAAAAAAACATATATATATATTAATTTATGTTCAATTTTTTATTATTTATTTTTAGACATGTGTTAAAAAATAAAACAAAAACTATAGGTGGATTTTTAAAATTACTTTTATAGGTTTTTTCGAATTTTGCATACAAAAGGTTTTTTTTTCATTTCTCTAAAAAAAATATTTTTTTTTCATCTTTAAATTCCAATTTTTTTTTTATTTATTAAGAATAATATTATAACTTCTAAGGCGTTGAAATATATCAGATGTAGAGTGTGTTTTTTTATACGTATTTTTTTCTATTTATTTGTAACTTTTAAATTTTAGCCTGGATATTTTAATGTCAGTGTTTTTATATTTTGAATAAGTAACACATTTTTTTTTACCATTTTACTAAAAAGGAAAATATTTTCATTTTTTTTCTCGAAATTCTTTTTTTGTAAATCACATCATAGTTTTTAAGATTGTAAAGTAATTGGATGGAAAATGTGCCGTACTTAAAACTATTTTTCCTTATTTATCGGTAGCTTTTTTAATTTGTCCTGGAAGCTGCAATAATAAATTGCTAATAACATGTTTTTTTTTTTTTTTTTTTTTTTTTTTTTTTTTTTTTTTTTTTTGTTATTTAATAAAAGTATAACCAATATAATGTAACGCAAATTTCAATTTTATCCACTAAACAGTCTAGGTTTTAGTATTTTAATGACATGTGTATATATATATATATATATATATATATATAGTCGAACCTCATTAACATGAACCTCAAGGGGAATGGAAATTTTGTTCATGTTAAGAGTAATTCAGGTTATCAGTATCAAATCTTTGTATTCTTCTTTATAGCGGAATGTGAAAATAATTCATGTTAAAGTAATTCACGTTATGCTTGTTCATGTTAATGAGGTTTGACTGTATCAATATTGATTATGCATTTTATAGATAATGTAATGTTTGTTAATATTGCATGTGTATTAATATTGATAATTCTGAACGTATTCCTTAAGATCATAGAAACAAAATTTTTTTAAAGTTTGGTTGAATTATTCTCGATGCCAATATTTTTCTTATAATTCGGTTTGCGGTGTCTCAAATATTTTTTATGTAAAATTTTGGCAATAATTTTAGATTCTCAACGAAAAATACTGAGATGCATTTTTAACTGGTTGGTTGTATTTATGATGGCCAATTATCAACACGAGGGATATAGATCCTAAAAGCAGAGTGATATCCGTGGAGGTTCTTTCTAAGAGAACTTAAACCATATTTACGTAAGGAAATCCAAAGTTCGAAGAATACTACGCTAAATTCCGAAAAATTAGTGTAACGGAGAGCGAAATGGCCCAGCCCCTGCCATCTACCAGTTTCGAGTACAAAACATCTTGCTCACTGGTGGCGTACATATTTAACTATTTTTTGAATAAAATTTCTTTGATTCTTAAAAACCCTCTAATCCTTATGAAGTACTTGGAAAATAGTTTTTGTCCTAGTTTGAGAATTGGGAAACCTGAAGTATGTCTGAATGTTTTCATAGGTTGAATTTTGCAATTTTATCTAACTCATTTTATACGTTTTCTGATTGGTCTATGTTTAATATCCGAAAAGGAAATACTTCTATTTTTTATTTAATTATTTTATTGGTTCGTCCATACTTAATGTCTAGAAAATAATTACTTCTTTTGCTACAATGAAAAAAAAAGTATTAAAAACTACAAAAACTAATAAATCAATAACAAATTTAGATACAGGTTTCAAACAATATGTATTTAAAAAAAAATTTCTGTATAAGATAGAGTAAAAATTGAAAATGTGCGATGTTTAGAAATTTAAAAATTTACAGTACCGAAAATTGATAAACTGAAATTTCATTAATATTTTTTTATGAATGGGCCAGGATGTGGATCTAATAAATTATACATTCAGAGTAGTTTTAAAAATTATTGAAAGCAATACTTTTGTATTAGTCATTTGCTAGTTTCCTTGAACATCATTGAAAATTTCGCTATTTCCCACAACGATTTTTATAGTTCATTGCGATAATTTCAGTAATATAAGCGAGGAGATCGACCTCTGAAAATTGCGTTTTGTTTATATTACTTAATTATTTTACTTATCTACCGTTAAAGTTTTAATTTCGTTATGGGATATCAAACGTATGAAAAAAAAAAATTGTAGAATTAGCTCGTCTTAAAACCAAACGTATTAATGCTTCGTATTCGTAATGTACGTGATAGAGGTAAATTTAAAAAAGAATCAAACATAAAAAATATTTTTTAAATCACAAATAACTGTTAGATGATATGGTTTTCATTAATGCTCTTAATTTGAAAGAATGCGCTGTAGTTGTTTCCTTTTAAACTGCGTAAAAATTCACTTATTATAAAATTTAGAAGTTAAATTTTTTCATTAAAACTGAACTTTATTGATCAGAAAATTCATCTGACCGTACATATATATATATGTGTGTGTGTGTGTGTGAGTGTAATGTAGAATTATTTAATTATTTAATAAGTAACCTGCCTTTTTATTATAATACATTTCCATTGTTACATATTTTCAATTGCATTATTTTTTAAAATAAATATTACGCATTGCGGCGATGTTTCTAGATGATTGATCCATTCCTGATAATTGAGAAAGCCAAATTCTCTAAGCTTTTCTCTTTACTTAACGATACGGAAATCTTGCTGACAAAACACAATTTGTTATTCTTTTTTATTTATCGTGATTTCTAAAGGAAAAAGAAAATATTGTCCGCTTACAAAGAAATATATCATATCTTCTAAGGTACAAATGTGTATAAGTAGCATAATCAAAGAGGCTAAAAGTAAAGTGTTGTTTTAGATTTTTCTTTTCCTTAAGACAAAGCGGTCAAACACATCACTTTTTGAAACACAAAGCGGTTATTTTCAGACCTATTTTTAGCTCACAAGTTATGAAAGCCTAAGAGCTAATTTGCCCGCAGGTTCTGTATCTACGTATGTACGGATGTGTGTACGTAACAAGACTATTCATGACAGAAATTTCCGATTTGCTTGAAATTCAGTATATAGATTCATTCTGATAAAGCGTTTCACTAATTAGTTTTGGAAGATCATTGGTTCAATATAAGCTGTTAAACACTAGATTAATATTCCGCCTCCCTTCCTTAATTTAGATTGGATTTTCTTGTAGAATTATCCTATTTGCTTCAAATTTAGTGTGTTAGAGTTTTGTGTTCCAGTTATTATGATAAGACGCTTGATTAGAGGTTCATCAGTTAAGTACACTGGTTTCCAAAAATTAAGGAAAAATCACAAAAATGGTGATAACTCGTTCAAAATGAAAGCAAATCGTATGAAATTTGCATATATTGTTACATAAAAGATGCTGAATAAAAATACCAAATGCAAATTAGTGGCACTGCAATCGCATTGTGTCATCCGTGAGGCACATAAAAATGCACGTTAGAGAGTAAGGCTGCAGTTATCTCTGTGATAGTGATATTATAAATCTAGGATAGCCAATTCATTACAATGACCCCGACGCATCATTTGCCCTCAGAACTTTGATTTAAAACTATTGGGAGATTGGAGACAGGGCAAAGTCAGGCAGAAGTAGCTAGATGGCTAAATGTGAGTCCTTTGGTGGTTCATAAGTTTTGGCAACAATTTCAATCCACTGGTTCGGGTTCAAGAAGGTTCAGCCAAGGACGGCCAAGGGTTTCGACAAGCGCCGATGACCAATATTTGCGGTTACGTGTACGAAGGAATAGTACCGCAACTACATCTCCCTTAGATCCTGCCTTGCTGCAGCCACTGGAAGACTGGTGTCAATGTCTACTGTGCGTAGAAGGCTTCACGAAGGTGGACTTTACGCTAGGCGACCAGCCATTTGTGTGCCGCTCACCTCACGTAATCGGAGGGAACGCTTGATGTGGTCATGTCAACATGTCCACTGGACGGTTGATCAATGGAGGCGTTTTCTCTTCACGGATGAGTCCCGGTTTAGCCCCCAAAGTAATAGTAGGCGTTGTTTGATTTCGAGAGAACAGGGAACACGCTATCATCCATTAAACATTCGTGAAAGAGATTCATACAGAGGAGGCAGTATCTGCATTTGGGGTGGTATCTTTTTGGGTGGACGCACAGACCTCCATGTCTTTCCACATGGAACCGTGAATGCTCACGTCTATGGAGATGACATCCTTGATGCTTATGTGCAACCTTATGCCGGTGCAATAGGTAATGGTTTCCTGTTACAGGACGACAACGCTAGACCGCACAAGGCTCGCATCGTGGAAGATTATCTTCAGCACCAGACAATTCAGCTCATGGAATGGCCAGCTCGAACACCTGACTTGAATCCATCGAGCATGTTTGGGATGCTTTAGGGAGACATGTCGCTGCTCTCAATCCTCCTCCTCCTCTGACCCTTGCCACGCTTACAACTGCTTTAGAAGAGTAATGGCTCTTACTTCTCAGCGAACTCATCGACCACATAATTAACATTATGATACATCGCTGTTTGTGCTGTATTGTCACCGGACTTGAATCCATCGAGCATGTTTGGGATGCTTTAGGCAGACATGTCGCTGCTATCAATCCCCCTCCTCTGACTCTTGCCACGCTTACAACTGCTTTAGAAGAGCAATGGCTCTTACTTTTCAGCGAACTCATCGACCACATAATTGACAGTATGATGCATCGCTGTTTGTGCTGTATTGTTACTAGAGGTGATCATACGTCATATTAAAGGTACTTTTCCTATAAAACTGGCAAATTGAATTTGTTAATTTTATAATTATGCTATTTTTTCAAACACCATAATTATTTGGCAATTTCTTTTCATGTTATTTTGTACCTTACTATGCGTTGTATATTGTGGCTGAGTTTCATTAAAATCTACGTGTAATATTTTGAATTATCGCTATTTTTGTGATTTTTCCTTAATTTTTGGAAACCAGTATATAAAGGAGGAAAAGAGAGTATTAATCCCCCCCCTTCTCCTTAAATTAGATAAATGGATTTGGTTTCGATATTTTTTTTTTCGACGGGCAACATTCTTTGATGTACTAGTATAATATATAATTAGCGTGAATAGTTTATGAGCTCAATGCCACCATTTTAATAAAACACCACACTTTTTTTTGTATTTCTGTTTTGTTTGGAAGCACACAAAATTCGCTGGTGCTGTTACGCATAATCTGTGCGATAGAAAAAATTCAATTTTTGGCTAATGTAAGAGATTTTACAAAAAATATTGTCAAATTCGGCGTTTTAGACCGAATTTTTGGACGTGACATTTACAGAAGTAAAAATACCTTATCTTCCTGTGACTAAAATAGCTTATAACTCAATAACTATTTTCTTTGTCAAAATTCGAATCTTATTTCGATTCCAAATTGCTTCAATTGTCAAGTCTGCTAATTTTCTTCCTTTACGTTTAAAGATAAATCTGAAAACGCATCAGAAAGTTTCGCGTTTTGTAGCAGGAAAGCTAAGAATAGTCTTAAATAATCTAAAGTAATTTTTTTAATAAAAATTTGTATTGAACAACGTTAATTTTCTTTACAAACAGAAAATAAGGATACAAGAAAAAAAAAATGCATAAAAGGAGACTTACTAAAGTATAAGTATTCTTTAATGGTATCAGAGAGAGAGAGAGAGAGAGAACTCGTGTTTTGAACATTTTTTTTTTTTTTGTTTGTTTTTTAAATTCTATTTTTTCATTATTGAGATGAGTAACATAGGTACAAATAAACTGATTTTTGTAAGTATGCAACTGAAACCTTAATAATTTATCTTCAAATATTTACAAAAATTAATTTAAGACAACGTTTTTACTTTTTAAATAATAGCCTTTTAAAAAATGGATCCTAACTGTAAAGGAATATTCAGAAAAGACGTAAAATAATATGAAATTGTTTATAAAATTGTATTTGAAGTTTATTTTTAAAAAGATCTGCAAGTTGGATAACTACGATTAAAAATACTCAAACAATATAGCAAGTTCAAGTAAAATAACTCACATAAATCTTAAGCAAATAAGTGATCAGTCAATATTTCCTTATGACTAAATAGAATCTGTGAGAACTGGTGGAAACACAGCTGCAAGTAATGGTACGTGGTGATAAATGGTACAACGGTTTATAATATAACATTACTTCTGCATTCGTTGTCTACAGTCAAATATAACCTTGTTATTGTCCAAAGAGCAAGTTATTGTTGTTAAAACGTAATTCATTTTGATAATCAATCATAAAATTGATTTATTTTTGAGACAAATTCTTTTTCCACTAAACAGAAATTGTAAAACAGATGTTAAATTTAGATATTTAGTACAAAATTCATATTAAATATTTCTGGATGATTTTTTCCAGTTTTTTATGTAACTGTAAAAGATTTATTATTTAAGTCTATATTATATGAAGTCTGATTAATT
This sequence comes from Maratus speculifer, assembly GCA_964019185.1. Lineage (NCBI taxonomy): Eukaryota > Metazoa > Arthropoda > Arachnida > Araneae > Salticidae > Maratus > Maratus speculifer. The sequence continues at coordinate 289,090,599 of OZ025289.1, forward strand.
GATGTTACTTGATTAATCCGCTAAAAATGTGACTAATCATTTATTTTAAATTTTGACAAAAAATGTAATAAAAATAGTATATTTATAGTTCTTTAATTAAAAACTTAATCTCCCATTACACCGTGTGCCAAATCTGGCACATACCAAAAAGCATTAAAATTTTCATTATGTGCCATAAATTTAGCCAATATCATTGCTGTATAGCATCACACTGTAAAACATTTGTGTAACGTTACTCCATAAAACTGGAGGCAGCCTTGCTGCCTCCAATTTGTTGGAGTATTTTAACCGATATAATCGGTGTAACATTGCAATGTTACACCAGTAATGCATATTTTTATTACACCATTATGTAAGTGAAAAATTACTCAGTGAAGTGTAAATCGTAGCTGCCACCAATTTTATGGAGTAACGTTACCACAAATATTTTACAGTGAAAGAACGGTTCAAAGAATGGAATAACATTTATTTTGACAATGTCAGATGGTTGCATTTGTCAAAATATTAGAATTTGCTTTCGAAAACTAAGAAATTTTCGATCAAACTATAAAGGCAAAATTTATCTTTCTTATTTTTACTGAATACTAAACTATATTACTATAAAGATAGTTGAAGAGTTTTACACAGATAAAATAAATTAATTTGAGCCCAATTAATAACGAAGAATAAAAATACAATATTTAAAAATCCTAATTGTGTATGCAAGACACTATAAAATATGAAATTTCAGCTGAAATTTTGAAATTTAACAGTTTTATTATTTTTCCCATTATTAGACTGATTTATAGATATGAAATATCTTTTTTCATAGAAATAGAAAAAATTTTTGCAGTGAAGGGTTAACGAAAACAACATTGAATCAATTTGCTTAAAAAATACCTAAAGATACAAATGTAAGTAAAATAATTCACATCTGTCTTAAGCAAATAAGTGATGAGTCAATATTTCCTTAGGACTACATAGAATCGGTGAGAACTGGTGGGAACACAGCTGCGTGTAATGGCACTTGCTGATAAATGATGTGAGAGACTATATATAACATTAGTTCGGAATTCGCTGTGTGTAGTCAAATACACTATTAAACAGGGAGTTTTATATTCTTTTCAAACCGTACTGCATTATAATAATCTCGGAAAAAGGGAATTATTTTTGAATATTTTATTTTTTCCCAAACTGAATAAAATTTTAAAACGGATATACAAATTGAAGTACAAAGTGCCTGCACCATATTTTTAAGTACAAAATTAAGTAAAATTTTAAAATGTTTATGGCTTTAGTTTACATTCTTTTAAGTCTGATTTACTCGATTTTACTTAATTAATTTGATAAACAGTTATATACTCTTTTATTTTAAACATTTTTTTCTTTAAATATCAACGAAAATGAGGTAAAAATAATATATAAATATAAGCTTAATTTTAACATAATAATAATTAGAAAATGAATAACTTCTATTTAAGTAATTATCAGCATAAACAGATACCTCTAAAAGAATTTTTAAAGTATTTATTGTTCAATTTTAAATTAAAATAATATTTATAGACACAAATTTAAAATAATAAGACACTAGATTAATAATATATATACAGTCAAACATTTTTAGCTTTATAACTCTTGTTTTTACGATGGTATTTGTCGTCTGTATAAGAAATGTATCGTTCACTTAATATTAAATATGTAACTCAAGATAGTATAATATTGAAAAGTGGTAACACTGGTAGTAGCGCAATATTTTATTATAATTATTTTAATCTCTCATACACTTCTTAATATCGTATAAACAACCCTACATACACCATAATTTAAATTTATTATACGATAGAATAAAGAAATATGTGCTTTTAAATAAATTTTATTTGAAAACTGAAGCCTAATTCATTGAATTTTTATTATTTGTTAAATATTTTGATAATGAACTTGTAACACTTTTATTTAACTTAACATTATTTCGTGTTTCTGAAGATACAAATTTATAATCGATGTTTCATCTTTTGTTAGGATTTTCTGTATATAAAAATAAATGTGGAAGAAACTGTGGTTATTGAATTAAACTGTGGTAGAAATTGCCTTTCATTATGTTTAATTATTTCGTTATTAAAAGTAATATTACAAAATTTCTAGTAGTACTTTTTCCGTCAATATATTTAAGATCAATGTTTTAATAATTTATCAGTATTTTAATGTACATTCTATATACGTCCGAAAACTAAAATAGTTAAATTATCTCTAATCTAAATTCATTATGCTATAAAATAAATCAAAATATACTTTTAAATGAACTTTAATGGAAAATTGGTAGCCCAAATCATTAAATTTCATTATTTTAATATTTTCGAGAATCAAGTTTAACACTTTTATTTCACTTAACATTTTTCATGTGTGTAAAGATGCAAACTTATATATTGCTCATCTATCAGTTTACGACTTTTCATCTTTCGTTGGGATTTTTTTATGTATAACAGTAGATGTGGAAAAAAAACAATAATTATTGAATTAAACTGCGGTAGAAACTGCATTTAATTATAATTAATTATTTCGTTAATCACAATTAATATTACAATTTTTTAATATCACTTTATTATATCCAAAAGTATATTTAAGGTCCCTTTTCTAATATAATTTTCAATATTTTAATGTACATTGAAAAGAAAATGAAAATAGTTAATTTATCTCTAAGCATAGTATCTTTTTTCTTATCTAAATATTCTCTAAAAGGGCGTAACCACCAAATTTTCTCGTAATCTTTACATACCCAAATAACACATTTTTCATAAAAGATAAGTGAAGGTGTGGATAACAACCCGCTATTTAGGTAGAATTAGTTTTCCAATGTCATTTGAAATCTCAAGTGAATTTGTCAGGTTGAAAGGAAGTTTGTTTCTCAAAAGTTTACACCGGAAAATGTCCAAATCACGCAACTCTAGGGAAAAGAAAAATGTTAGAGGGTTTGTGATAAATCCTGAAACCGTATCACGTTTCTTTTGCAATGTCTCCTATTTTTCGAAAATAAATATAAACACTGATGAAAACTGAATCTTGTCAAATGACACCGTTTGATTTGTATATTTAAACTGTTTAAATATTTGTAATTATGTATATTTAAATTGTTTTAGTATACGTAACTTGAATTACTTTGGTGTAATTTTTTTAAAAAGCATCTAAATGCTTTTGAAAAGTTTCTGTAAAATCTTATCGTATTTGTTTAAGATTGGTATATAATGTACCTTCAGTTTCATACTTTTAAATGTAGTTTCTAAGTGAAACCAGTATTTTTTAATTGCAATCTGATATACGTATTTTTATGTAAGTCACATAAAAAAATAGCACTAGGACGCTCCCTGTGTAGTACCTGTGAATTAATCACTTGAATCTGAAATTATATAATCATGTTCTCGCTTAAATTCGGCAGACTACAAGTAATAAATATATTATTATAATTTATACTGTGTTTTATTTTTCGTCAACAGTTATTATTATTCTTATTATGACTGTCTTATTAGAGTAAATATTACTAAAAGATAATTTAAATATCTCTCAATTTTCTTCCAGCATTCAATTTGATACTACATGTTATTGGAATGGTAACATGAAAAACTTTTATCATTTAGTTTGTCTGACTTTTTTTCTCATTGTTTAAACCTAAAAAAATAAATAAGTTAAGATCTTATAAAAAATATTTAATATTCAAATTGTTACATATAAATATTTTAAAAATAAATTTACAACTGTACCACTAGTTATTGGGATCTAAAAGACCATTACTACTTGATAAAATTACAGTTACTTAATTTAATGATGAAACATATATTTGTAAAATTATTACCCTGTTTAATTCTATTCTAATTAAATACAGTCGGCTCTCGTTAATTCGAAACCGGATAAATCATGAATTCGAAATGAGAATTTTTGCTTAATTCGAACTAAATATGAAGTCCTGTATTTCCAATAGCAGGATAACGTTAAAAAAATTTATTTATTCGAACTCATTTTCTGTTGACTTCGTTTAATTTGAACTAATGACATTCGATTTTTCATTTGCCCTTACTTTCTCCCGGACTTCAGATCCTTGAAATAATTTTATTTATTACTATTTTGCCAGAATTGTTCTGAACAAATATACATATAGTCCCATGCATTTGATATCCGCTTTTTTAGTGCCAGTTCTGTCGGTCAATGAAATTTGGTTAATTTAAATCTCAATAGAAAATGTTGACGTTGACTTCACCCCAACTTCATTTATGCTTGTTCTAATCCCTTAATTAGTTTACATATTTATATACCTATTTATTTTAAAATCATATTCTAATGATAACAGCCGAAGTATATTTTAAAAATATTATAACATTAACTTCTTTCTAATAGTACCCTTTTAAACATGTTTTCCTCTCATATTTTCTATAATTCGAACTATTTTTGTGGTCCCGAAAAGTCCGATTTAATGAAAGCCGACTTTTTAAAATTCCGCATTGTATTAATTTTTGATGTTCAAATTTATTTTACATGAGACCAAAATAGTGGTTAATGTTTGTCAAAACATTATCTATTGTCATTTATTCATATCTATTGCTGCTTCACAAGGGCGTTATCACAAATAGAACATTCATAATAAATAATACGAAAAGGTGTGGATAGCAATGCATTCTTTTGTAAATAATTTCTTTTCAAATGACATTTATAATCTCAAATAAATTCGTGAGATTCAAAGAAAGTTTGTTTCTCAAAATATTACACCAAGAAATGTCCAAATCATGCAATGATGAGGAAAATAGTAATAAGCATTTGTGACGAATTCTAAAAACATATCACGTATTTTTTAAAACAGCTCTTCCCTTTCACTTTTCTAAACAGTAATGGAAATTATGTCTTTAACAAGTGACATCTTCTGATTTGTATTTAAAGAGAACTTCTGAGATGTTTGAAAATGTTCTTTCAAGAGAAATCTGTATGATATGAATTTTTTTCTGTAAAATTTTATCAACAAATCATCAAGACAAATTATAGAACGATGAGAAAAATAAACATTTGTGACAAATTCTAAAAGCATATTATGTATTTTTTAAAACAGTTATTCTCTTTCACTTACCTAAACGGTGGTGGAAATTATTTCTTTATCAAGTGGCTTTTTCTGATTTGAAAATGTAAATTACAGGTTGTGCGTATAATTACAAAAGAATTTCAGCATGTAAAGCAAAATGTTTGGTACCTGATGACATTTGAGTATCTAGTGTTTACGCTCACTTTAAAAAAGATTTTCTTCCTAACATTTTTATATTTTAAAAATAAAACTATATCTTGCATGTAGGAATTTTCTTTTAATTCTAGCAATGTAATTCTAAGAAAAAAATATATAGGTATAAAAAAAAGTTTACGAGACACCGTGCACGTTAAAACTTAATAAAAGTACAAAGTATGTTTTAATTATCTTGTTCGAAACGAATGCCCAAAAATCCTTTTTTGAGAAAAAGACAATTTAAAAACTCCTTTTTTTTTTTAATTTTGCTACAGTGAATATAGGAATTATTCATTTAGTTTATCATAGTTTTTCGATAGTGATTATTCTTTCTTTCTTTTTTTTTTTCAAAAGTGATTTTATTATGTGTTTTGAAAAGTTAATTTATACATAATTTTTTAATTGACATTTAAAGGATTTTTGTCCTGTATTATTGCGTCTTAGTTTCTAAGTAAGCGTGTAACTTCAGTTTTTTTTTCAGAGTAAAGTTGAATAAGAATGGTCTTTTAGATATAGTTTACCTCAAAATAGTAACTTAATTTACAGTCTGTTAATGTTTAATTAAAAATCAACTGAAATATTTTTTAAACATGTAAATTTTTGTTTTAATTTTGTGTTTCAAGTTACGAACTATTATTATCTTTCTCATTACACAACACTGAAAGACAAATTATCTTTATTCATCCTTCTTATTTAATCACGAAAATTTAAAAATTGCCAAAATCATGTATGCACCAATTTGATTCTATTTTAGTACAATTTACGGATAAAATTAACTGGTACTAAAAGTTAATATTACAAATTATTTTATTTCAAATAATTCATATTTAATCATAAAACAGTGTGATTCAAGAATACAAAAAGAGATAGGTTAAGGCGCAACACTAGTCACAGAAAAAGACCCAGGAAATAATGTAAAGTATGGGAGCGTTCTTTTCAAATATGTCGCTCAAATTTTAATATTTTTACGGGTTTTTTTTTTCTCATAGGATAGCTGAAGACGATCCACAACTCGTCTAGTTTTTACTTTTTCAATTTTGGTTTCAGATTAAAAAATAAAGAAAACTTTAAATTTTGAAACCGGTTTAAACCGGTTCTGAAATTGAAACTATCATGATATAAAAATGTATAAGCAAAATTGAAAAAGCAAAAACTTAGCCGGTTGTAGATCGTCCTCAATTATCCTATGCAAAAAAAGAAAACAAAATCACGTAAAAATATTAAAATTTGAGCCAGATATTTGAAAAGGACGCTCCCATAGATTTTACATCATCATCCGTGTCTTTTTCCATGACCATTATGGGGCCTGAAAGGTTTTCCTTCGAAAAGAATTAAATGCCAATCTGTGCCTAAAAAGAGTGGAAAATCTGAGATTGTAGTTAAAACATTTTTAATAAAGGGATAGGAGAGGGAGCAAAATACCAAGCAACCGAGGAAAGCGTACAAGCTTTTCCTGCTAAGATTAAGAATGACTTTGTAGATTAGCATCGATCAGAAAATATGCAACTAGAGAAATTATTCAAATTACTTGGATAAGAGATTGGTGCTATATGACATAGAAAAAAATTATTATAAAATAGTCGTAAAGTTTGCGATAATGTTCGGCAAACTTGTGTCAGGGTTGTGTCGAACTTATTTTAAACAATCCGCAAATTGTACGACAAACGTGGCAAATAAGTGCGACAAACGTGGCAATTTCTACTGTATTTAGTTTTACAAATATTCACAAGTTTATGCAATAGCTGTTGCACTCTTATGCAAAAATACATGAGTACAAAATGTATTACAATTATATATGTTAAACCCAATGATATAGGAATAACGTGTTTCTATCTTAAGGGTGATGCATGTACCATAGAAACCTAGAATCATTACTTACCATAGAACATAATTGAATTTATTACGTATGATAGGATTTGATAGAAAGAATAAATCGTTTATTAATATTTTTTTAACTTTTAATTCGTTTCACATAAAATTTGAAATGACTTGACAAAATTCTGCAACAATTATATATTAAATTTCAAAACATTCGGTTTTGCGTCATTACATGCGAAAAGGCGAACAGGGAGACAGTCGAACGAACCAGACGAAGATATAGGTTCTGCGTATATATATAATTACAAACGCATCTATAAATCATTTCGTTTGTCAAGCTTTTTCATTTGAATCTTTTTATGAATAAAAAATATTATATTCAATGTTTTAATAGTTCAGTATTACACGTATATAACATTATATTATCACTTTGCACATTGAGACATATTCAATTTTAAGAAAGCAATTTAAGTAATTTAAATAATGCAAAGGACAAACCAACAATTAGTTTCTTAATTGCTACAAATTCCAGTATCTAAAAAACTATTTAATATCAATAAATGTAAGGAGATTTTGATATTTGAATCGGCGTGCCTATTTGAAAAAAGAAAATTTGATATGGGAAAATTCAGCCAGTCAGAAACTGAAAAAAAGTCTTCTTACCCCTATTTCCGATATAATTTAATTTATTTATTTATTTATTTATTTATTTATTTATTTTTATTTTTTTTTGTTATTGAGTTTGGAATTCTTTCAGCAAGTAACAACTAAGGACGATGAATGGCAGAAAAGCAAGTGAATTCAATTTAATAAAGGATTTGTGAGAACTTTTAAGAACTTGTATAATGCCTTAAATATTTCTAAAACATAGCAGTATTTTCTAATTAAGAAAAATATTTTTTTATGTAAAATTCAATTGTTATTCAATTCGTTTGAAAAACTTTCTAAATTTTTCTATACTTTAATTTCATATTGTCATTTTTTTCTGTTTTAAGTATTCATATTTTTTATTTCGATAAATGTAACATTATTTATCGATACTTACTTTGGGAATTTTTCGAAAGATTAATAAAATAAAATATTTTAAACCAATTTAAAATTAATGTAAAAAAAAATGTTTGCATAAACATGATAGAAATATTTAAATTACTAGATTTTATTTATAAAAATTAATAAATTTAATTTAAATCTCAGTAGAAAGTGTTGACCTCGTAAAGAAAAAACAGAATTTCTCCAGTTTACAGAAAAAAGACTGAAAAATTTAATATTAAATCAATAAGCGTAACATAATTTATCGATATTTATCTCGAATATTTGTCGATATTTAAAAAAAAAGATTTTAAGCCAATTTAAAATTAATGTAAAAAAAATGTTTACATAAACATGATTGAAATATTTAAATTGATAGATTTTATTCATCAAAATTAATAAATGAAATTTAAATCTCAATAGAAAATGTTGACGTTGTAAAGTAAAAGGAGAATTTCTCCATTCTACAGAAAAACAAGCTGTGACAAATTTATTCTTGCTTTAAAGATTTCCTTTACCCCATGAAAAGCAGTTGTTTTATTTATCAGTATCGAGAAAAGTTAAACTCAAATCAATACTAATGGATACCCTGAATATTCAATAAAGATAAATATCAAAGTGATTTAATGTAGTCAGTAGTTGAATGGCACTAATGTCTAGTTTTCACATGAACAACCAGTTGCAATGAATATCGAATATTCATCGATCAAAAAGATTGAAAAAAAATATTATCAGCTTTTGAAGCCACCACAGTTATGTAATTGAATGACTGTATTATTGTATGAGGGAAATAAAAGAAAATCAATTGAAAAAGCAAAGAAATAAATATGTATTTACTTTTAAAATGCAACCTAATGTGTATAAAAGACGCATTTGAATTTATAGAAATTGAACATTTATTGGTTTGTAGTTAGACGGTGTTATGGAAGCAGCAACAAATAAACATTAATATGCATTTTAAGCTGTTGTCTTGCATAACATTTGCAAAAGAGATCATATACCGTAAAATGGGGTGAATAGGAACGAAACTTCCCGGTCATACAAAAAATTCATTATAAATATATGTGATGACATTTTTAGTTGCCAATTTTTTTATAAGAAGGTAATAACATTAAGAGTTGGGAAATTCAGTTTCGACATGTTGGCACCACTACTGGGGTATATAAAGAAACTTCAAGAGGATCCTCAAAAACCTCAATTTTTTTCAACGTCTTCAAAACTTTGTCTGTAACTACAGTATTTTTCGTATTCTAAATCTAAGAGAGGGGATTTTCAATTAATGACAGTCCTGTAAATGTTATGCTGTATTAAATTCTACTTATTTCTAAACTACATATTGAAAAAATGAAAAATGGCTTGTAACATCAGAGGTTTAAGATTTATGGGGTGAATCGGAACACGTTTTCTCTCATGGTTTATTTTTCTATACAATAATAGTTTCAAGTAATATATGAAAACGTATGTGTGAATATGTATAGTAACAGTATTTTATTTGTTCTAACTACTTGAAGAGTTTAAAGGTGCCAAGAAATTACTTGGTTAAACAAAAAAGTCAACGAATAATCCAACAGACATGTAACACGCAATAAAAGAATTTAAAAATAGCAAATTAGTTAGAAAAACTGCACAAAATTATTCTCTGACATCCACAACATTATACAAATATCTCAAAATGAAAAACCAATTGAAAAAAGAGCGAAATACAAACAGTACTAAGGGCTGGGGATGAGGGCGTATTTGTAGACCGAATTAATACATGCAGCGATTGGGGCTACTCAATATTTTCACTTACCCAATATCTACTAGTAAAAGATAACACAGAACAGGGCTGAATTTGTATTAAATTCTACCTCTGCAATTCAAATATAATTTCTTAAAAGAAATTTTAATTTCTCTTGATTTCAAAGTTGTTTTCTCATTTTTAAAAGACATATCTTTACTTGTATATAAAATAAAGACTTGATTCACAGTAACTACGTGTTCCTATTCCTTTCTTATCATTATTACCTGTTTTTACTAACCCTATTAAAGTGTTAATCGGAATAATTAAAATTTATAACATTTGTTCCGATTCACCCCTATCTGCGGGGTGAATAGAAACACCATTAAAAAATTAAATAATAGATATATAAACAGTAAAAATGTTTCGTTTTTGCTTAAAAAGTAAAGAACAAAACAAGACCGAAGTTCCTAGTAGAAAAATAAAAAAATAAAAAAATCAGTTGTTGCTTTTTTTTTAACGTTAAAGTTGAAAAGTGTTCCGATTCACCCCATTTTACGGTACACATATATAATTATTATTTTTCCATATCTTGGGTTTATTAATACTAGTACATAGTAAAATATATTTTAAAATCTTGTAATCTCAGCTTATACTTATAACTGCAAAATTATAAGTTGTTCACTTTACACACATTATTGCCATAATGAAGCTATTAATATCTACCTTCATTGAGTTAATGACGTTCTAAAATAGCCAGAAAACGTTAATGCTTATAAACAACACGACAATCCATTGACAATGTTAGAGAAAAATTGTCTATTTTAGGATACATATTTTTATTTCGATAAATGTACCATTATTTTTCTATACTACTAAAATCATGTTACCATATATTAAAAAAAACTATCTTAAACCGATTTTAAAATTATATATAATGTATATGCATAAATATGAGATAAATATTTAAATTACTAGATTTTATTTATCCAAATTAATAAATGAAATTTAAATATCACTAGGAAATGTTGAAGTCGTAAAGAAAAAGGAGAATTTCTCCATTCTACAGAAAAAAACTCTGACAAATTTATTCTTGCTTTAAAGATTTCCTTTACCCCATGAAAAACAGTTGTTTTATTTATCAGTATCGAGAAAAGTTAAACTCAAATCAATACTAATGGATACCCTGAATATTCAATAAAGATAAATATCAAAGTGATTTAATGTAATCAGTAGTTGAATGGCACTAATGTCTAGATTTCACATGAACAACCAGTTGCAATGAATATCGAATATTCATCGATCAAAAAGATTGAAAAAAAAATATTATCAGCTTTTGAAGCCACCACAGTTATGTAATTGAATTACTGTATTATTGTATTAGGGAAATAAAAGAAAATCAATTGAAAAAGCAAAGCAATAAATATATATTTATATTTAAAATGCAACCTAATGTGTATAAAAGACGCATTTGAATTATAGAAATTGAACATTTATTGGTTTGTAGTTAGATGGTGTTATGGAAGCAGCAACAAATAAACATTAATATGCATTTTAAGCTGTTGTCTTGCATAACATTTGCAAAAGCGATCATATACACATATATTATTATTATTTATGTATATCTTGGGTTTATTAATACTCACACATAGTAAAATATAGTTTAAAATCTTGTAATCTCAGCTTATACTTATAAATGCAAAATTATAAGTTGTTCACTTTACACACACTATTGCCGAAATGAAGCTATTAATATACAACTATCATAGGGTTAATGGCGCTCTAAAATAGATTAGAAACAAGAATAATTATGTACAACACAACAATCAATAGATAATGTTAGTGCATAATAGTTCAATTAAGATATCTTATGGGTTTGAGAGGTGATAAGTTTATAAGGCAAGTTTATAAACCAAGATGAGACCTCCCTCGCCAACTGAGAATTTTTTTTTCTTTCTTCAAAACTGTTTTAATTCATTTAATATAATTTAGATCTATATTTACTGCCTTTTGGATTGATTTTTCATGAAGATTATTTAAAAAAATTTATCTTGATATGATTTTTTTTCCCTATTTTAACGATACATGTTTTTATTTCGATAAATGTAACATTATTTATCGATATTTCTGCGAGCATTTTTCAATATATTAAAAAAAATATACCAGTTTGAAATTACTTTATAAAAAACTTAGTTTGAATGAACATGATGGAAATATTTAAATTAATAGAATTTTTATCAAAATATGTAAATTAAATTCAAATCTATATAAAAAGCGTTGACGTCCTAAAGAAAAACAGAATTACTCGAATTTACAGAAAAAAGACTGTGACAAATTTATTCTTGCTTTAAATATTTCCTTTACTCCATGAAAATCAGTTGTTTTATTTATCAGTATCGAGAAAAGTTAAATCAATACTAATGGATACCCTGAATATTGAATAAAGGTAAATATCAAAGAGATTTAATGTAGTCAGTAGTTGAATGGCACTAATGTCTAGTTTTCATATAAACAACTAGTTGCAATGAATATCAAATATGCATCAATCAAAAAGATTGAAAAAATATATATGAGGACCCCAGAAGCCAAGGGGTATAAGTGACAAAATTGAAAAAATTGAGTTAAGTGCACAGGGTATCTGGAAATATGCTTTTTTCATTTCAGGTAAAGAAATATAGGTCATTTTCTGATTATTTGGGGAGTTATAGAGATTAACCACTTTTTTCGAAAAACAAACAATATTGATTAATTATACATTTAAGGAAAATTGTACTCTATTTTTTTAACAGTTATTGAAATAAGAGGTCAAAGATTAGAATGCAACAAGCAGATGTTTTCTACTTCAATTTAGTCAATTGTTATTGATGTTCCAATTTAACATCAATTATTTTTAAACTTAATTTACTCCAAATCGAAATTTTGTCACTTTCACCTCTTGGCTTCTGGGTTCCTCATATATTATCAGCTTTTGAAGCCACCACAGTTATGTAGTTGTATGACTGTATAAGGGCAATAAAAGAAAATCAATTGAAAAAGCAAAGCAATAAATATATATTAACATTTAAAATGCAACCTAATGTGTATAAAATATGCATTTGAATTTATAGAAATTAAACATTTATTGGTTTGTAGTTAGATGGTGTTATGGAAATAGCTACAAATAAACATTTAACATGCATTTGTAAGCAATTGTTTAACGCAACGTTTGCAAAAAGCATCATATCATTTTTGTTGATCGTTTATGTATATCTTGGATTGACTGGTACTCATAAAATGTAAAACATATTTTAAAATATTATAATCTCAGCTTATACATTTAAGGGTAAAATTATAAATTGTTCTCTTTGCACACAATATTGTCATAATGAGATTATAAATATCCAACTATCCTTGGGTTAATGATGCTCTAAAACAGCCAGGAAAGATTAATGCTTGTATACAATACGAAAATCAATAGTTATTGTTAGTGAATAATAGTTCAATTAAGATATATTATGGATCTGATAGGTGAAGAGTATATAAGCCAAAATGAGTGACCAAGATGAGACCTCTCTTCTGAACTGAGAATTTGTTTTCTTTCTTCTAAGTTATTTTAATTCTTTTAATATAATAGGCATGTATTTCCCGCCTTTTTGAATTATTTTTCATAAAGATTATTTAAAGGCATTATACAAAAATTTAAAACATGATTATTTGAGAAATTTTAATGTATTAATTCTACGTCAATTTATAATTTTTGTTTACAAAAAGCACTAATAATATTCATTGTATATTGTATAGTATTTACATTTGGATTACTTTATTTCTTACATATCAGCTCACTTTTTGAATGAATATTAAATTATATAACAATAAAATACAAAATAAATAAATAAATAAATAAATAAATAAAAATAAATCAGCGTTGAATCCTAAAAAGTACATAGGGTCGCAATTTACTCACGTAATGAAACATACAGGATTCTTGAATATTTGAGCCAAACATGAATTTATGCACATTCGATATCTCACAAAAGCAGAAGAAAAAAAATCAAAGACGAATTTTGTTTTGTGCGAATCGCATGGAGATCATAGATTTGGAGTGCTGTAATAGTGCTGGATCATAGAGTGCTGGAATTAGAAACATTCTGTGTCTAAACAGTATGAGCTAATCATATAGTTCACTACGTAGTTGACAATATGTTCCCTGTACTCATAAAATGACTCCGTACTTCCAGTATATCCTTTTGCGTTACAAATAATAAAATACAAATCAAGGGAAATCTATTTATGAGGCAACAAAAATTGCAAAATCATTTTATAAATAACTGATATTGAGGTTCCTTTTTATATAATCTGGAATTTTTTTAGCTATTTCATTATATTACTTTTATTTTGTATTATATTTTGTATTGTTAATGTTTTGCTTTTGTGAAAAAAAATTACTCTTGTTGTGAAAATTTAAACTAATGATAATCTAAATTTTTATGTTATACCTCATATATTATTTTTATTTATTGCCAAATGGTTTATTTTATGATAATCTGTATTTTTATATTATATCTCATTTATAAGTGCTATTTTTTACCAAATGATTAATTAATATTATCTTAGCCACAGCAAAACAATTTCAGAAATTATTGAAATCGCTTTAATAGTTCCAAAAATGGTGCACGAATATAAGTTATTTTCCTTAAGAATTTGCAGATGTTGCCCACCACTAGAACCACCATTAAAATATCCTCATTAGTGTTTAACGTCTAAACGAAATCCAGGTTCAGTTTTCCATGACACACGCTGTGTTTTTAAGGGAATAATACAATTATCGCATGTAGATTGTATTTACATATTGATTGGTTACGTTTTATTCATTTGTCCATTCATTTTCAATGCCAATTTCAAAATCACATTGCATATATTCATGATTAGATTTTAAATAGAAAGGAATATATTTCAAAGCATTCTAACTAACTTTAGCTCAATTATTTCTCCATAAATCGAATTGCCGTGCTTTACCTTAAATATTCGCTATGAAGAAATCCGTCAAAATATATTATTTAAAAACCTTATTATACTACAGAATTTTGTAAAATTTATTTTAAAATTAAACTAATGTTTGAATAATTATATATGTTATCGTATTTTATATCTTATATTTATTGAATTGAAGAATAAAATCAAGGAATAAAATTTGATGAAACCCATAAATTTCATGAATGGAAAAATTACAACTACTAAAAATTTACCGACACTACGAATCTTTTTTTTTTTTAAACTATCTCCTATTATACTGAAAACTTTTATGCAATTATACCGCGAGCAATTTATACACTATTAAATTTTACATTGACTATTACATTATATTCTAGATTCTATCTAAAAAAATATTATTTCAATAATTCGAGACTTTGAAGTCTTTTCCATAAACCAAAAATTCAATTGGCTCTTGCCGCATAACATGCCCTCAAAAGTAACAATTTTCCTGTTATCGTAATTTGGATAATGAAATGCAAACGAAACGAAATAATTTCAATCTTTGCACGCTACAAAATAATCAAATGCTTTTAATCTAAAACAACACTAGATTATTATTAATAAGGATCTTTTCCAGATTCAAAACTTATCTTATTTTATTGTTAAAATCATCATATGTTATAATATGAAAAAAACTTGTGACTCTATGCATGTGTACAAATTTTATCTATAAAGAGAGATATAACAATTTTGACTAAATTTTGTATTCAATCGTTTTGGAGTAAGAGAAGATTATTAGGCCCGGTCACATATTCGAAAAAATCTCGCTTAGAGTGTCATTTTGAGATCACGCATGGCCAATGTATTTCAATGGGAATGAAGGTTAGTTGGAAGTATGCGAAGTCCCACAGCTCGCAACCTTTTGCCAAAATATAAAATATTGGGGATATTAAAGAGATTTGGCACGAAAATCGACTTTCAAGATTATTAATATCAAGATGTGTCGAGCCAGATGAAACAATATCGCAGAATTTGGTGATATTTTTGACGAAATTTATAAAAAAAAAATTATCTTTCGAAATCTGTAGAAATTTTGTAAAAAATCTGAATAGGATCCCAGATTTATGATGAAACCAATTAAGGTCTATAGAACGTTCTCTAAAACAAAGTCAATCGATCAGGGTACTCAATGTAATTCAATCAATCATAATTTTCTCAATATAAGGTTGTTGCTAAAAGAAAAAATGTCGCCAAATTTGCCGGTAATTTAGCTTAATTTTTCTTTTAACTTTTTTTCTAAGCACATTGTAAGGGAAAAAGCGGCGTAATTGTAAGGCAAAAGTTTTGAAAAAAAAAAAAAAAAACTGCATGGTTTTAAGGAATATCATCGATTTAATTGCAGAATATCGGATTGTATTAACTTAGAATGGAGATACTAATTTTATTTTCAATTTCAATTAAAGAATATTTAATAATGAAAGTAAAAATTTCCACATAAGGATTTCTGCCAATAAATAATAATAGAAAATTTTATTTCATTGGTGGCTCAAACTACAGAATTACACATTACTTGAGAAGTTCGTGTAAATTGCCGATATATTTTTAAGGTATATAATTTAAAAGAAAATTTACGCATTATTCTAGTTTTAATTAAAACTGTTGTAATATAAGCATTTCAAACAATTTGAATTTCAAAAGCTGTTTAATAAAAAAATCCCTTAACTCATATTTTATGATCGTCACAAACTGATTTTGATCGGATACATTTTTGAAAAAATTTACATTCAGAGGAATTGAAAATGTATCAAAAGTACCCTCATTAAAAAAATAATGTTAATAAATATCATAATAGTAGTTTGAAAATTTTTTTTATTGAAGTTTAAAAAAATAAACAAATTTTAATAAAATTAATAACTTTAATTGACATTTATATAGATGAAATTATTTTTTTTAGTTATGTATTGTATTTATAAATAAAACCGGAAAGCATATACTGCAGTGAAAAAAGTTAAAGATTATTGAACATATTTTTTAATCGCTATAAATTTTTTGTAGCCTTTTGGTAAATTACAACACTTTCTAAATCATATTACGCAATTTTCTCAAATTGTGTTATAAGGGCACTCATGTATATATATATTCAACATTTAACCGTAATTGTTCATATATTCTATACATCATAACATGCAAATTGGAAAGAAATATTTAATATGTAATGATTTAAAATGGGAAAAGAATACTTAAATGTTTTTTATTTTTAAATTGTTCAGTTTAACATGAGAAAGCATTTCAGTTACGCTCTTGTAATAATTGCTTTTCTTAATTTACCTGAAAAAATATATATATACATATAAATAAATAGATCTCAAAGGGACATCATTTTAAAAAATACTTGTTTTTTAATTAATGAAATAGAGAATTACTTTTTTTTATCTTACTGTTGATGGAACAAAATGTTTTCTACTGAATTAAGATAATGATGATATGAATAAGAGAAACATTTAAAAACTATTAAAGTACTTAAAAAACGGTATGCTTCATGAGTGTATTACAGTAATAGTGAAAGTAAAACAAAAGAGGATAATTTAAAATTATGCAAATGTAATTTAAATCAAAAACAAAAACAAAAACAAAACATTTAAATTAAGAACAATAATTTTCAAAAGCATTTTAATGCAATAAAATAAATTTTAAATAATATATCTAATTGAAAAAAAATATGTAACAAAAACGAAAATTCAGAAGTAATGAAAAGAATACTCAGTGTTTTGTGCATTAATGGATTTATAAGAAGATTAAATTAGTATAATTTTATTAAATAATATAAAAGAATGATTTAAAAAACGCCACTGAATAAAAGGAAAAAATAGTATTTTATAAATGTATGTAATTTAAAATTCTGTTTTTTTTCCTTCATTTTTTTAATGTTGGACTTATGCGTATTCGACTAAGTTGTGTTTATCCGGGAAAATAATATGTTAGTAATATCTAAAATATTGAAATTGAATTTTTATTATCCCTTTTTCATAAATTTTTTGTTGTTGATATACAGTTTCCAATATATTAAATTTTTATTCTATTATGTAATTATAAAAAATATGAAATACAAATGTATCTCAATCACAATTATTTTTTAAATGCATTATAGTAAAATTTAACTAGTAAGGTAAGACATTATTTTACGAAATTAGTCTAGGTTAACAAAAATAAAATATTTTCAATTAACTGTTGCTAAAAGGGATGAATTTATATTTTTAAACATCATTTAATAATAACTGAATAAATTTTAAAACACTTCTTTGCTCTTTAATGACTGAACATACTTACAAAAGATACTTAAATCTCTTATATATAAAAATTTTCTTTTTGCACATGGCAAATTTAACAGAAGAAAATGTTTAATAGTGCTACTTGATTAGCACTTCTATTCATGTCCATTTTCTTCCTGATGTATTGGAAGGAAATTAAAACTCAATTTTCGGTCTCAAATTCCTTTAACATTTTAAAAGAATTCTTGAACAGAAACTGTTTCCATAATATCCGAATTCACAATGTAGGGAAAGGAAACGGATGTGGTATGATTTTGATAACTCGTAATAATTTCCTATTCATAAAGTTAGCATTATTGAAAGGATGGTGTAATTTAAATCATCAAGAAACTCTAATTCATAGATTTTCTAAACGGAATCGTAAAGTGATTAAAAAAGAAGCTGAAAAATAAAAGGAGTTGGAAAGAAGAAATTAAACTAATACTAAGAATTATTTATTGTTGCATGAATTTGCGATTAATATTTAATTGAGAAAATAAACAATCATATTTTGAATACAGAAAAAAATATTTCTATTTTAAATAATATATATATATATATATGTGTGTGTGTGTGTGTGTGTATTTATTAATTGATTATTCACTTTCCATTTATTTATGTACTCATTTAAAATAATGCTTTAAAATATTTTATTCCGGTAATCAAAATAATATATTTTAAATCAATGTTGATAAAAGCAATCAATTAGTCCTTAATTAGTTCTAAATTAATAATTTAAAATCTCTTTTACACGTGAATGACATTAATTACAGAAGATTCTAAAAGTTCTTATGAATTTAAATTTTCTTTTTACGCATGACAAATTTAACAAACAAAACATCTGATATCCCTGCAGGATATCAGTACTACTCATGTCCGTTTCTTTCTGATATGTTGGAAGGTAATTCGAACCCGATTTTCTGTCTGAAATGTTTTTGAAATTTTAGAAGAAAGTTTATTAATCTTTATGGAATTCTAATTGAATAACTTTTAAAACAGGCCTTCGTACATAAATGGTTACAGTTATAGAAAATCTTATTAAATTAAAGATCTTATAAATTTAAATTTTCTATCGACACAAAATAAATTTAACAGATAAAAATATTATTATTGAATAGTCTTTCACATATATGCCTTCCTAATTTGCTGAAAAGAAATTAAAACTCGATTTTTGGTATCAAATTCTTTTAACGTATAAAAGAATTCTTGAACAGAAACTATCCAATAATACCGAAATTCACAATGTAAGAATAAGGAAACGGATATAGAAGGATTTTGATAATTCGTAATCATTTCTTGGTCATAAAGATAGCATGATGCAATTTAAATCATCCAGAAACTCGAATTCTTAGATTTTCAAAACGAAGTTGTAAAGCGATTATCAAAGGAACTGAAAAGAAAAAGATTTGTATAGAAGAAACTACGTCAATGCCTAGAATTCTTTATAGCTGTGTGATTTTGCGATTAATATTTAATTTAAAGACTAAACAATCATATTCTGAATGTATAAAAAATATATTTTCATTTTTTTTTTAAATATATTTTTTGGTAGATTATTTACTTTGCATTTATTTATGTACTGATTTAAAATAAAGTTTTAAAATATTTTATACAGGATATTAAAAATATTTTAAATTAGTGTTGATAAAAGCAATCAATTACTCTTTAATTAGTTCTAAGTTAATAATTTATAACTCTCATTTACACGTGGATTACTACAATTACAGAAGATTCTAAATGCTCACGTGCATTTAAACTTTCTTTTTACGCATGGAAAATTTAACAAAGGAAACATTTGATAGCACTGCAGGATATCAGTTCTATTAATGTCCATTTCTTTCAGATGGGTTAGAAGGAAATTGGAACTCGATTCTCTGTTTCAAACTCTTTTGAAATTTTCAAAGAAAGTTTATTAATCTTTATGGAATTCTAACCGAATAATTTTTAAATCATGCTTTCTCACACAAATGGATGCAACTTCAAAACATACTTAAAGGTCTTATACATTTAATTTTTCTATGTACACACAGAAATTTAGCAAAAAAAAAAAAAAAAAAAAAAAAAAAAAAAAAAAAAAAAGTTTGATAGTACTGTTGGGTTAGCATTTCTATTCAAGTCCATTTCTGCATGATGTGTTGACAGAAAATTAAAACTCGATTTTCGGACTCAATTTTTTTAACATTTTAAAAGAACTCTTGAACAGAAATTGTTACCATAATGTCCGAAATCAAAAAGTCCTTCCGGCAATGCCGGGAGGAAGAGGTAGCTTTCATATACTTATAAATGTATTTATTTATTTTAAGGTAAGTTACATTGTTCAAAAATACTAAGCTCAAATTAGTGGAAATAATCTTATAAAATTAGTGATTTTATAAGATTGAAACTAGTTTTTGTCAAGACTGAATATTAATAGGAATTTTTAGAAATTAGTCATCTTTTATTCAACCTGGTTTTATTTTAAGCGATTTAGAGAGTCACCAAATTCCACGATATCATAAAGTGTATGCCATTTTAAAGCAACATTGTGGATCGTTCAGATCAGACCGCTTCAAAATGTCAGCCATAAGCAAAATTCAAAGTGCTATAACTCAATCATTTTTAAGATATAGACAAAATAAAAAGTGTTCTGGAATCGTTGTTTTAAGTTCTAACACGTAAAAGAAAAATATTTTTCAATTTTTAATTTTTTTGCATTTAATTAAAAAAATTTTTAAAAATTTAAAATGACCACCATTTTGAAACAAAATGGCGGATGATGCTGACCAATGAACTCGGTCGAGACATTTGTATGTACTATGTACATACCAAGTTTCATTGAAATCGGTTCATAAATAAGCGTGACAAAAATCAGATCGTTTCAAAATGTCAGCCATATGAAAAATTCAAAGTGCTATAACTCAATCATTTTGAAAGATATAGACAAAATTAAAAGTGTTCTGGAATCGTTGTTTTAATTTCTAACACGTAAAAGAAAAATATTTTTCAAATTTTCATTTTTTCGTATTTAATTTTAAGTTTTAAAATTTTTAAAAAATTTAAAATGTCCACCATTTTGAAACAAAATGGCGGATGATGCTGGCCAATGAACTCGGTCGAGACATTTGTATGTACTATGTACATACCAAGTTTCATTGAAATCGGTTCATAAATACGCGTGTTATCACGTGACAAAAATCAGATCATTTCAAAATGTCAGCCATAAGAAAAATTCAAAGTACTATAACTCAATCATTTTTTAAGATATAGACAAAATAAAAAGTGTTCTGGAATCTTTGTTTTAAGTTCTAACACGTAAAAGGAAAATAATTTTCAACTTTTAATTTTTTCGCATTTAATTTTAAATTTTAAATTTTTTAAAAAATTTAAAATGGCCACCATTTTGAAACAAAATGGCGGATGATGCTGACCAACGAACTCGGTCGAGACATTTGTATGTACTATGTACATACCAAGTTTCATTCAAATCGGTTCATAAATACGTTAGTTATCGCATGACAAAAATCAGATATATATATATGTCAACATTTGAACGGAGGGTGGTTTTGGGGTCTGGGGGTCATGATCGGTGAAAATATACCAAAATTTTCCGGAAGTGCTTTCCTCCGGACGGCTGCAATAGGTAGCTTTTTACTTTTTGTAATGAAAGCTACCTAAATGTAGGAAAAAGGAAAAAGATATGGAAAGATTTTGATAACTTGTAATCACTTCCTATTCATAAAGTTAGCATTTGTGAAAGTATGATGCAATTTAAATCACCCGGAAACTCGAATTCTTAGATTTTACGAACGAAGTCGTAAAGCGATTTAAAAAAAAGCTGGAAAGAAGAAAGGAAGTTAATGCTAAGAATTCTTTACAATTGTAAGGTTGTGTGATTAATATTTAATTTTAAGAGTATGCAATCATATTTTTAATATAGGAAAAAAGATTTCTTTTAAAAAACTTTTGATTATTCACTATTTACATTGCAATTTTTATTCGATTTTATATGTATGAAAAAGTGATTGCACCATTGCAGTGATACTCATTGATATCAGTTTTAAATGCTTTAAAGAAATCTGTAGCATTCATTTGAAATAAAGTTTTAAAACATTTTATTTAAGCAATCAAAAAAAAATATATTTTGCATTAAGTGTTCATAAAAGTGATCAATTACTATTTTTTTTAGTTCTAATTTAATAATTTAAAAGTCCTTCCGGCAATGTCGGGAGGAAGAGGTAGCTTTCATATACTTATATATTTATTTGTTTATTTTAAAGTAAGTTACGTTGTTCAAAAATACTAATCTTAAATTAGCGGAAATAATCTTATAAAGTTAGTGATTTTATAAGATTGAATACTAGTTTTTGTCAAGACTGAATATTAATAGGAATTTTTAGAAATTAGTCATCTTTTATTCAATCTGGTTTTATTTTAAGCGATTTGGAGAGTCACTAAATTCCACGATATCATAAAGTGTATGCCATTTTAAAGCAACATTGTGGATCGTTGAGATCAGACCGTTTTAAAATGTCAGCCATAAGAAAAATTCAAAGTGCTATAACTCAATCATTTTTTAAGATATAGACAAAATAAAAAGTGTTATGGAATCTTTGTTTTAAGTTCTAACACCTAAAATAAAAATATTTTTCAACTTTTAATTTTTTGCATTTAATTTTTAATTTTAATTTTTTTTTAATTTAAAATGGCCGCCATTTTAAAACAAAATGGCGGATTATGCTGGCCAACGAACTTGGTCGATACATTTGTATGTACTATGTACATACCAAGTTTCAGTGAAATCGGTTCATAAATACGTGTGTTATCACGTGACAAAAATCAGATCGTTTCAAAATGTCAGCCATAAGAAAAATTCAAAGTGCTATAACTCAACCTTTTTTTTAAGATATAGACAAAATAAAAAGTGTTCTGGAATCTTTGTTTTAAGTTCTAACACGTAAAAGAAAAATATTTTTCAACTTTTAATTTTTTCGCATTTAATTTTAAATTTTAAATTTTTAAAAAAATTTAAAATGGCCGCCATTTTGAAACAAAATGGCGGATGATGCTGACCAACGAACTCGGTCGAGACATTTATATGTACTATGTACATACCAAGTTTCATTCAAATCGGTTCATAAATACGTTAGTTATCCCATGACAAAACTCAGATATATATATATATATATATATAAATATATATGGTTATATATATATATATATATATATATATGTCAACATTTGAACGGAGGGTGGTTTTGGGGTCTGGGGGTCATGATCGGCGAAAATACACCAAAATTTTCCGGAAGTGTTTTCCTCCGGACGGCTGCAATAGATAGCTTTTTACTTTTCGTAATGAAAGCTACCTAAAACTCTCTTTTGTACATGAATGATTACAATTACAGAAGATTCTTAAAGTTCTCATACATTTAAAAAATTTCCTACACAAGGCAAATTCAGCAGACAAATCGTTTGATAGCACTTTTGGATTGGCTCTTCTATTCATACCCATTGATTTCTGATGAGTTGGAAGGAAATTAAAACTTAATTTCTGATTTTCAAATTCTTTTGACATTTTAAAAGATTTCTTCAACAGAAACTATTTTCATATTAATTAATATTCAGATAGAGCTTGGAGCAATGCAATGGAATACAAAAATGAGCCACGTTAAAATCACCAAGTATATTATATGAGCAGCAGACGGTTTCTGTAGCATTTAGCGTACCGTCGTCAGTGTTTAACTGACGAAACCGGTCTTCTGCTTATATAATATATTTGGTGCTTCTTAACGTTGCTCTATTTTGTATTCTATATCTCCATATTATCTGAATCTACAATGTAGGAAAAAGAAAACGGATATGGAATGATTGATAACATGTAATCACTTCCTAATCATAAAGTTAGCCTTTGTGGAAAGATAATGCAATTTAAATCATCCTAAATCATCCAGAAATTCGAATTCTTAGATTTTTCGAACGAAATCGTTAAGCGATTAAAAAGAAGCACGGTAGAAGAAACTATGTTAGTATAAGTTATCTTTATAATAGTGTGATTTCGAGATTAATGTTTAATTTCAAGAGCATGTAATCATAATTTGAATATAGAAAAAATATTTTAAAAAATAATTATTGATAGATTATTTAATCTGCACTTATATTTTTATTCTGTTTTATAAATGTGAAAATAGGGTTGTGCTATTAGCGTCCCATTAATATCAATTTAAAATGCTTTAAAACAAATCTGCAGCTAAAATTTAAAAGAAAATTTTAAAATATTTTATTTCGAATATTAAAAATAATATATTTTTAAATAAGTGTTAATAAAAGCTATCAATTACTATTTATTCAGAACTAATTAAATAATTAATCTCATCTTTGCACATGAATGACTGCAATTGCCGAAGATTCTAAAAAGTATAATACATTTAAACTTTCTTGCTACAGATGACAAATTTAACAAACAAAAAGTTTGCTAGTGTTGTTTAATAGTACATCTACTCATGTCAATTTCTTCCTGGTGTGTTATAAGGAAATTGAAACTCGATTTTCGGTATAATATTCTTTTGACATTTTAATAGAATTCTTAAAAAGAAACCGTTTCCGTAATATCCAAATTCACAATGTAGAAAAAAAGTAAACGGGTATGGAAAGATCTCATTAATTCGAAAGCACTACCTAGTCATAAAGTTAGCATTTGTGAAAGGATGATGCAATTTAAATCATCCAAAAATTCGATTTCTTAGATTTTCTGAACAAAATGGTCAAGCGATTAAAAAAGAAGCACGAAAAAAGAAATTATGTTAATGTAAAAATTTTGTTATAATTGTGTGATTTTGCCATTAATACTTAATTTCAAGAGTATGTAATCATATTTTGAATGTAGAAAAAATATTTAAAAAAATAATTATTGATACACTATTTACTTTGCATTTATTTTTATTATATTTTATAAGAATGAAAATAGCATTGCACTATTAGTGTCCAATTACTATGAGTTACAAATGCTTTAAAAGAAATCTGTAGCACTCATTTTAAATAAAGTAATTTAAGTAACCCGAAATTTTATTTCGGGTAATCAAAATAATATATTTTCAATTAAGTGTTCATAATATCAATCAATTATTCTTTATTTAATTCAATTTTATAATTTAAAACTCTTCTTCACAACAAAATATTTAGTAGCACTGTATGATTACCAGTTCCATTCATGTGCATTACTTTCTGATGAGTTGGAAGGAAAATTGAACTGGATTTTCTGTCTCAAATTCATTTGAAACTTTAAAAGAAAGTTTATTAACCCTTATTGAATTCTAACTGGATAATTTTTATAACATACCTTTGCACATGAATATCTAAATTAAAGAGAATACTTAAAAGTCTTATACATTTAAATTTTCCGTCTGCACACGTTAAATTTAGCAGACAAAACGTTTGATACCACTAATGGACAGCACTTTTACTTATATCCATTCTTTTATTGTGTGTTGGAAGACAATTAAAAGTCGATATTTGGTCTCGAATTCTTTTGACATTCTAAAATAATTCTTGAACATAAACTATTTCCGTAATATCAAAATTCACAATGTAGGAACAACAAAACGGTCATGGAAAGATTCATAACTCATAATCATTTATTTATCATAAATTTAGCATTTGTTAAAAAATGATACAATTTAATTCATCCAAAAACTCGAATTATTAATTGTTTTGAATAAAGTCGTTAAATGATTATTTTCACACATAAAGGAAAAAAAGAGTTAAAAAATAAATTATGTAAGCGACTGCTAAGAGTACCTTATAAGAGTGTGATTTTGAGTTTAATATTTAATTCGAAAATAATTTAATAATATTTTGGGGGAAAATATTTTTTATTAATATTAATTTTAAATCATTAATATACTATTTATATTGAATTTACTACGTTTTTATTTTCATAATTATGAAAAAAGTATGTATTGATATGTTTCCATTAATATAAGTTTTATAAGCTTAAGCAATAATTTTAAGAAGTAAGATACAATACTGTTTTAAAATATTTGTTTTCGGTAGTCAAAAGAATATATTTTCGATAAATACTTGATAAAAGAGATCAATTAATATAATTTAATTCTAACTGAATAACTTTTAAAACACTTCTTTGCACATGAATGGCTGTCATTATAGCAGGTACTTCAAACGTTTATATTTCAACTTTCTTTTTACACATGGCAAATTTATCTGATAAAACACGTTCGACAGAATTTTGACTATCAACTCTATTCATTTTCATTTCTTGCTGATGCGTTAGAAGAAATTTAAAACTATATTTTCGATCTGAAATTTTCAAAGAATCTTTATTAATATTTATTTAATTCTAACTGAATAATTTTAAATAAATTTCTTTGCATACGGATGAATATCATAACAGAAGATGCTTAAAGCTGTCATATTTCTAAACTTTTTTTTATACATGGCAAATTTATCAGAAAAAGTATTGAAGCTTATTGTTGGATATCAGTTATATTTCTGACAATGCCTTCCTTATGTGTTAGCAAAAAAAAAAAAAAAAAAAAAAAAAAAAAAAACTTGCTTTTCGGTGTAACATTTTTTTAAATTTTTTCAAATAACTCTAAAGTAGAAACTGCTTTAATATTATGAGAATTCACAATGTATTAAACAGAAAAGAGATATTGAAAGATTAATAGTTCATAATCATTTTCCAGTCATAAAGTTAGTATTGTGAAGATAAGATGCAATTTAAATGATCCAGAAACTCGATTTCTTAAATTTTCCGAATAAAGTCATTAAACAATTACCCTGACAGATACAAAAAAAAAAAAAAAAAAAAAAAAAACTTAGAAAGAATAATGAATCTAAGTGAATTAGAAGAATATCATATAGGGATGTAATTTTCTTATTAATATATTATTTAAAAAGTATATTGCAAAACAAATTCTGTAAAATTACTAAACTTTTTTTTTGGATACTGGGATTCCTAGCAACAGACGTAGTTACATGAATTTTTGCTGTTCCCGTTACATAAAAAGTTTTAAGAATTCTAGTTTCCTTGAAAATGTTTAGTACGTTTACAGATTTTTTTTATAAAAAAATTTCTTATTTTTTTTTCTTTAAAAATTTTAATTATTTGTAAAATGTCTACATAGCATTTAATTTAAATTTACCATTGAAAGAAAACCAATGTATTGAAAGAAATCCTTCGTAATGAGTTAAAATACAGATTTAAAATACTTTGTTCAAGTAGTCCATAGAATATATTTTCAATTGATACCTGATAAAGGAAATCAATTAATCTTATTAAATTCTAACTGAATAGCTTTAAAAACGCTCTTTTGTACACCATTATAACAGATGCGCAAAATTATTATAATTCAATTTTCTTTTTACACAAAATTAACAGACAAAATCTTGAATAGCTTTTTCAGATGAAAGTTCTATTTTTAATCATTTCTTCTCGATGAGGTAGAAGAAATTTAAAACTCTATATTCGGTTTCAAACTATTTTGAAATTAAAAAAAAAATTAATCTTTATTATTTTTTTATTTATTTAATTCTAACTGAATAACTTTTAGTGCACTCCTTTCGTACGGATGACTAACTGGACAGAAAATACTTAAAATCATGTCAATTTCTGCTTGATGTGTTGAAAGAAATAAGAACTTAATTTTCTGTCTCAAATTCTTTTGACGTTTTAAAAGAATACTTGAACAGGAAGTATTTCAATAGTATCTGAATTCACAAAGTAGGAAAAAGAAAAAGGATAAAGAAAAATTGATAAACCCTAATCACTTCCTAGTTATAAAGTTCGCATTTCTGAAGAAATGATGCAATTTAAATCATCCAGAAACT
Source organism: Maratus speculifer (assembly GCA_964019185.1). Lineage (NCBI taxonomy): Eukaryota > Metazoa > Arthropoda > Arachnida > Araneae > Salticidae > Maratus > Maratus speculifer. The sequence goes on from OZ025289.1 coordinate 289,118,479, forward strand.
CGAATTCTTAAATCATTTTAGCAAATTCATTAAGAGATAAGCCTTGATGCAGAAAAAATAACAGTAAAAAACAAGAAAATATTTAAGTGAATAATACGAATTCTTTGTACTAATGCACTGTTAAAAAAATAAATAAAAAGTCACTAAATGTTTTCTTGGAAACTGGAATTCCTCGAATTTTTTATGTAATGGTTATAGGAAAAATTCATGTAACCGATTCTATTACTAGCTTTTTTTGCTGTAATTGTTGCATTAAAAGTTCTTGGAATCCCAGTTTCCTACAAAATGTTTAGAAAATTTAGAGTTTTTTTTTTTTTTTTTACAATATATGAATTGAGGGTAAATATGTCATTTTATTAAGAGTATGTAATAATATCGTGAATATACAAAAGAAGTTTTACTTCATTTTAGAAAAAATATTTTTTTAGGCTTTTAAATTTGAATTGGCTTTCAATTTAGTAAAAACTAAGGTACCACTGAGATCCACCAGTATCAGTCTTAAATACTTTAAAAAACACTTTAGTATTGCGTTCAAATAGTTCTTAGATATTCTTCTTTCTGCACTGTTAAAAAAAAATCTGTAAAGGTACTAAACATTTTCTAGGAAACTGGGATTCCAAGAACTTTTCATGTAACGATAACAGGAAAAATTCATGTAATCGATTCTGAAACATAAATTTTTGCTGTTATCGTTACAGGAAAAGTTCTTGGAATCCCAGTTTCCTAGAAAAGGTTTAGTACCTTTGCAGATTTTTTTTTACAGTGTGGTAAGAAAAATATTATATTTTCAATCAAAGGTGCTAAAAGTCATAATTTAATCTTTATATTTTTTTAACTGAATAGTTTTTAAAGCATTCATTTTTACACGGTTGAGTACCACTATACAAGATCTTAAAGCTCTTGAATTTAAACTTTTTTTTTACACATAGGAAATTTAACGGAGAAAATGTTGAGTAGCATTGGTCGATAGCTCTTGTGTTGATGTCCATTTCTTTCTGATGTGTTGAAAGAAAATTAAAACGCGATTTTTGGTTTCAGATTCTTTTGGGATTTTAAAAGAATACTTGAACAGAAATTATTTCCATAATATCTGAATTCACAATATAGGAAAAAGGAAACGGATATGGAAAGATTGATAACTCGTAATCACTTCTTAATCATAAAGTTGATATTTAAAAAAGGGTTATGCAATTTAAATCATCTAGAAATTTGAATTCTTAGATTTTTTGAACAAAGTCATTAACTGATTGCTGCGATATATTTAAAAAAAGAGTCGGGAAAGATAATATTATGTGAACGCCATTATTTTTTATGGTACTGTGATTTTGCGATTAATATTAATCTCATTTTTAGAATATTACATTTATATTTTATGAAAAATATTTCTCTTATTACTTAGTTCTTAGTTTTATTTATTTATTTTCCTGAAAAATTATTTAATGGAAGTTTTTAATTGCACAATAAGGTGGGTGATATCTCTTTAATAGTATGCAGTATTTAAAAAATACTAAAAGTACAAATGTTATATGTTATATGAACTATCATTTTTGGAAATAATCTCATATATGAGATTATAAAAAAACACTGTAAAAAAAGTGTAATGTTAATAAACTTTTTTTTGGAAACTGAGATTACTAGAACTTTTTTGTGTAAAGGTATAGAACTTTTTTGTGTAAAGGTAACAGCAAAGATTAAGGTAGCAGAATCCGTTACAAGAATTTTTGCTATTACCATTACATAAAAAGTTCTAGTAATTCTAATCTCCTACAAAAAGTTTAGTAACTTAACACATTTTTTATGTGTACCATTTTAGTATAAATATTTTATTTTTAGAGTATGTAATAGTACTTTGAATATAGAAAAACAAATTTTACTATTTCACTTCAGGAAAAATTATTCGATTTAAAAATTGTTATCTTTGTATTGAATCTCGGAATTATAAAAAAAGAGGTACAACAGAGATCCATTAATATAAGTCTTAAATGCTTTAAAAGAAAACTTTACTGTTGGGTTAAAATAAAGTTTTCAGATATTTTCTTTCTGGTAACAAAAGATTATATTTTTAATGAAAGATAAAGAAATATTTCTAACCGAATAGTTCGTAAAACACTCATTTTTACACGGATAATTACCATTATACAACATCTTAATTTTTTTGCATTTAAAATTTATTTTTACGTTTCAAATTTAACTGAGAAAATGTTCATTAGCATTGTTCGATAGTTCTTGTGTTCATGTCCATTTCTTTCTCATGTGTTGAAAGAAATTAAAACTCGATTTTCCGTTTCGAATTCTTCTGACACTTTAAAAGAATTCTCGAGCAGAAGTTATTTTCATAATATCTGAATTCACAATGTAGGGAAAAGGAAACGGATATGGAAAGATTGATAACTCGTAATCACTTCCCAGTCTTAAAGTTAGTATTTGGGAAAGGGTAATGCCATTTAAATCATCTAGAAAGTCGAATTCATAGATTTTTTTGAACAATGTCATTAAATGATCGCCGCGATATATTTAAAAAAGATTTGGAAAAGAAAGTATTAAGTTAATAACATTATTTCTTTATAGTACTGTGATTTTGCAATTAATAATAATTTCAGTTGTAGAATATTATACTTGATTTTATGAAAAATATTATCTCTTTGAAGTTCCTATTTCAGTTTATTTATTTTTCTTAAAAAGTTATTTAATAGAAATTTTTAATTACACACTAAGTTGTATGATGTCTCTTTAATAGTATGCAATATTAATTAAATATTAAAAGTATAAATGTTATATGTTATATGAATCATCATTTTTGGAAGTAATCTCATACGCTGTAATAAAATAAAAAATTGTAATGTTACTAAACTTTTTTAGGGGGGGGGGAGATTGAGATTCTTAGAGCTTTTTGTGTATCAGGAACAGCAAAAAATAAGGAATAAAAATCGGTTACAATAATGGTTGCTGTTACCATTGCATAAAAAGTTCTAATAATTCCAGTTTCCTACAAAAAGTTTAGTAACTTAACAGGTTTTTGCTTTTTGTTATATGTGTGTGATGTCAGGATAATTTTTTTTTTATTTTTAGAGTATGTACTATTATTTTAAATGTAAAAAAGCAACTGTTACTATTTCACTTTAGAAAAAATATATTCCATTTTAAAATTGCTAAGTTTGTATTGAATCCCTGAATTATGAAAAAGGAGGTGCTGCAAAGATCCAATAATATCAGTCTTAAATGCTTTAAAAGAAAATTTTAATATTGCGTAAAACAAAGTTTTCAGATATTTTGTTTCTGGTAGTGAAAGATTATATTTTCTATCAAAGGTGATGAAAAAGGTCATTTAATATTTATATATTTCGAACTGAATCGTTTGTAAAACACTTATTTTTACACGAATAAGTACCATTGTACAACATCTTAAATCTCTTGTACTTAAAATTTATTTTAACGCATATCAAATTGAACAGAAAAAATTTTGAGTACCATTATTCGATAGCTCTTGTGTTGATGTCCGTTTCTTCCTGATGTGTTGAAAGGAAAATAAAACTCGATTTTCGGTCTGAAATTCTTTTGACATTTTAAAAGAATTCTTGAACAGAAATCATTTCCATAATATCTGAATTCTCAATGTATTAAATGGAAAAGGATATAAAAAGATTGATAACTCGTAATCACTTCCTAGTCTTAAAGTAGCATTCGTGAAAGAGCAATGCAATGTAAATCATCCATAAACTCGAATTCTTAGATTTTTTGGACAAAGTCATTATGATTGCCTCGATGTATTTAAAAAAAAGAGTTGGAAAAGAAACTAATAAACCATTATTTCTGACCAGTAGTGTAATTTTGCGATTAATATTTTGAAATAGTAAATAAAATCCAACCACTAGGGTGAATTATCGGTCGAATTTCTTAGCTTATAGCACGACCTATAATAGAAACTGGTTGGATGTTTTACTTTTGTATTTTGGTAAGCACCCTTGAACAGAAGTTTAATACATAAGCCTTCTACAGTTTTTTTTATCCATTTACTTTTCTTAATTTTGGTAATCTACTCTCTTCACACCTACTACTTCCACTCTACTTCTACATCACTTCAAATGATTTTAATGGGATTCCATTTTTTGTGTTAAATATACTTAAAGACAGTATAAATACTGTTTTCATTGGCTTATTGTTATGATAATATCTGAGTTAATTTGGTTTTATTTGTAAAAGTAGTTATATATTCAACTTCTGTAATGATATGATGCATAAGCGCAATCATTAAGTGATAATTTTGTGTTTTATGTTATTTATGTTAATTATATTATCATAAGATAACATGATTTCTTGCAACTATTTTGTGGACTATTCCACTTTGAGCCCATTTTGACATAAATTAACTTTATTAAATATTTATACCTTGTTAAATATTATATTTATATTTCATAAAAAAATGTTGTCTCTTTTAAATTCTTACTTTAATTAGATTATTTTTCTTTAAAATTATTTAATGGAAATTTTGTATTACACATTGAGTTCTATGATGTCTCTTTAATAGTATGCAGTATTAATTAAATATTAAAAGTACAAATGTTAAATGTTATATAAATTCTTTTTTTCTTTTTTTCTTTTTTTTTTTTTTTTTTGAAACTGTCTTAAGGTAATCAAATTGGAATAATGTGATGTTTGGGATACATGTAAAAGGAAGTTTATTTATTTATTTATTTATTTATTTATTTATTGATATTATAAAAACTGTATTACATTTTGTCAGTGTATTTCCAGTTTTGACATTTTGGTAAAATAGAGATGGAAATTTATCGAGCGAAAGAAATTTTGCAAACTATTTTTTAGCAACGAATTCTAATGCGCAATCAATTTTTACATAATTTATACAATTTTTTTATTATTAAAAAACCTATTATTATTATTATTATTATTATTTTTTTTTTTTTTTTATAAAATGAAGCAATCTTTTCAACAAAAAACAACAATAATAATATATAATATACAAATAAGATGTTGTTGTATGTATAAATATATATATATATAGAAAGAGAGATAAATGCAAACAATGAAATTATAGAATTTTGTTTTTATAGCTGTTTTATCATTTGGCAACAGATTTCAATTTCTAATATCCAAATTGCGCCAAGATTTAAAAAAAACCGCCATGGTCCTTAGAGCTGAAAAGACCTTTTTTTCATTCTTAAATGTATAAAAGATGTGACAGGAAAATTTATAGGTGCACACGAAGTGATATAACAATGTAAAAATGTTTCTTCTTGTAAAAATAATTATTTGTACATTTCAGATTTTTTTTTCATTTTTACATAATTACAATATAACTGGAAGATGACCTTGAAATAAGAAAGGTTGTATTTATTATTAATCTACGAAATTAGAAATGATTTGCCGCAATTATCTACAACACATGTTGAACACTGACATTGAATTTGTGGCACATAAATGATTAATATGTAGGATATGACGCATACGTTTCCAGATACTCAATCTATGCAATTGTTTCTCATGTATGGTTGAATACCGAAATTGATTAAATGCTGCTTCAAATCTAGCATCTATTAGTTAAGTCATGTCATCGTTTTAATAGCTTCTACAATCTCAAAGGGAATGTTCTAACTTGGGCGCCCCATGAAATTAACTGCTGTCAAGAATAAACGTTATTCATGTTAAATAATATTTGGCCCAAAACTGCTTTTGAGAAACTTTTGCTTTCATCATTTATTGACTTTTCAATATTTTATTAACTAGTCATGTTACCAAATACAACACTTGACAGGCTTTTTAATGTATTCATATATTTTTAGTTATTTACAGGGTAAGCGAAAAAATAACTTACATATCTCACAATAATCCGGGCTCTGCTCTATGACTCTGGTTAATAACTAATTTAACTTAGAGATAATACAAATGATGCGTGTGTCATTCAGTAATTAAAAAAATATATTAGTTAAAAAATTAACTAATATTTTCCGAAAGATGCCATTGTAGTATTCGATACACATTATTCTCAACAATATAAATATGTTTCCTTATTGTCAGCAATTTGCTATAACCAGGGGATGGTATTTTTGCATCCATAGTAGCTCAAAAAGAAACCATTTTCTCCCACTTTGTACGACATAATTGGTCGGAATTTTATTACATTCAGAGAATTAAAGTATGATTTATCTTCACAGGACATTGTTGATAAAGTAGTAATTTATGAACATTTATCGTATTATGTTAAGCAATCAAGTGAAGGTTGATGAAATGCATACTCTTACAGATGTATGTGATTATTATAGCGCTATCTTTGTGAAAAATTGGTACTAATAATTTACATTTAATTAGTGACTAGCGCATTCTTTGAACTGACTATAGTTATAATCTTACCCCAATAGAAGAAGTGCAACAAGGATCTGGGTCCTTTGAGCAAGGGTAACTTTGGTAATCAGATTGAGTAACTACATACAAACTTGTCAGTACATTTGGCGAAAACATTGCGGTTAGCAAAAAGTGTTTGAGGAAAATGCTCAATACAAATTTTGTCGTATTGCATTTTAAAATAAAAATTTTAGAAAATAATATACGCTGTCGTTTATTAGTTTTTTTTCTTCAACCCAACTGAGTTACGCAAGATGTGACTGTTAATCTCTGTTTGTTTGTATGAAAATACTTATGTATCTGTACTTATTTTCATAGAGGAATTTCAGGTATTAGACTTTTACAAGATAAGAGAAAAAAATTATTTTCGTCTGCGATTTTAGGATTTAAAAAAACTGACATAAAAATGATTATGTATGAAACATAAAGGTAAGTCTTACTTAAATTTATTTTTTATCGCTGTAGATTTTGTATCATATAAATATAAGTTTATATGTTATGTAGGAAAAGATTTCATAATTTCACAAGCGATTGCCTGTTGTTACCAATCTTCCTGCAGCGGTTTTATGTATAATTATTTCAACAGTTAAATAACAAACAATGCTTAAAATACTTATTTACTCAGGACTTGATTCATTTGGCCTTTGTGAATAAAAAAATATTGTAAATATTTAATTCTTTTCATTATATTTGATACTGAATTAGAGGTCTGCACGGTCTCGGTCAAGATCGACGAAATTAAAGCGAATATACAAAAGAGACGGACCGACAGAGTTAGGAAATATTTTTAAAGGGTCGAGCTGATAACAAAAATTAAGCGGGCCTACAGCTCGATGTAATGATTTCAGTTCAGCCGTTAAAAAAATCACGGAAATAAGCATAAATGTGCATCAGGAATCGATGCCTATATATTGATTCACGGCTGCATCCATGCCAAGTGTAACATTAATTTTCAGAGATTTGTGATTGTATTCATATTGGATTTTATTAGTTGTTTACTATTTTCTGATTATAAACACATATAATATTTAATATTATTATAATTATTATTATTTTGGAATGAAATGAGATATGCGATATTTATGGTATTACTAAAAGGTTTCAGAATTAAAAATTAATATGTTGGAAAGATTTCTTTGAGCGTACTTCTGTTTCTAATTTAAGAAGTCAAACTTTTGAAAAATAAAACATATTATTTATATTTTAAATTATTGTATTTAAAATCCCATATTCCAAAATCCAAAGATCTTTTAAAATATTATTAGAAAAGTAAATAACTTTCATTAAAATAGAAAAAGTTTTATAAGTAAAATATAGTTTATGTATAATTTTTATTGATTTGATTTACAGAATAAATATCCTAATTTTTATATTTTGTTAGTACTACTGGATAATACCTTAGACAAAAATCTGTGGACAAACTAAATTATTTGCGAAGAATGGATGATTGTAAATGTGAAATTCATTTGACATTAATCATGTTATACGTATTTGTTACTTCATCAATCCTTTTTAATTTGAAATTTTATTTGTATTTTAGTAATTTATGTTTCACTAATTTGTTCTTTCTTTAATTATTTTGAACAGATGCAATTTTTTTATCTAATATTTACATACATTTTATAGTTATATCCAGTGGTGTAGTCGTGAAAAAGCCAGATGGTATACTCTCTAAGCAGAGGGTATACGCTCAAAGCAGAGAGTATACCCTAGGATGTATATACTGTAGCTTTACAGAGAAACAGAGGGTATACAGTGTTTCTTTAAAAAAAATCCAGAAAGTATACGGCATATACCTCCGTATGCCCTGCAGTACATCCCTGATTATATCCGTTTACGTTTTTTTTTTTTTTTTTTTTTTTTTTTTTTTTTTTTTTTTTTTTTTTTTGAATAAATGAAGAGCATTATTTTTTTTACGTTCTTCCGTTACCTTTGGTGTCTACATGTTCTTTAATAAATCCGATTATTACATTTAAAATAGTTACATTTTATTAAAAAATACAATATGTTAAGCATATCGGTTTGTTTATGGTTTGATTTAATAATGCTAAACAGTAACGTAACATTATTCTTTTGTACGAAGTCATCTAAATAAATCAAATTTTATATTTGGCATATCACTCCGTCACAAGTGAGTTTAATTATTAATATAATCTCATTCTTTAATAATTTTTTATTTAAATTCACCAATTTTTCATTAATTATAGAATGGCAATATTCTTCGATTTGTATAATTTGTGGAATAGCTTGGGGGTTTGTACAATCAGGCGAAGCTGGTCGACCGGATGATCAAGTAGTACCATTTTAATTTATAAATAAAAAGCTTAGATTACATAATTTATGCGTTTCAAATATCCAGTTTTCTTGTTTTCTTATTTTGTAAACCAGCTTTTTTTAACATTTCTTACTAAAACTGTAAAAGTGAATAACTAAATATTGTGTTTTCCTCACATTTAACTAAAAGACATTAGAATAGAATATATTCAGGTAGTGTAAATGCAATACATTGTGAAAAGAATATATTTGGAATATGATATGTAGATCAAATGTATTATAAACTGACTCAAATATTTTCGGAATTTTATTTAAAAATCCTAACAAAAAATGAAATCCATCGTTATCTTAAATTCTCTACAATTGAAAAACTTTCATTTGAAATTATATCTTTTATTCTGAATTTCTATTATACTAACTATAGTTGGATAATTACTTTTAAAAATAAATCGCTTAGTAGCAAGCCTAATTAAAATTCAAGATTTAAAGTTGTTTTTAATCTTATTCAATACCACAGAATTAAATTTGAAAAATTGCCAAAGTGTTAAAACGCCCTCAGGCTTCGCATATTTTACGACCGTCATTTAATCGATGTCTGATCAGAAAAAGAACGAGGAGGCATTAAAACTCCATTTCTTGACTTTTGTACTTTCTGGAAATGAAGATAATTTGAATTCTATGAATTAATGTACAAGATGAATATGTAAAGCAACTAAAATTGTAAGGGATGGTTGATCGTAATTGCATTGGGTAATCGACATGGAATAGCAGAGGTAATTTGAATCACAACCTAAAATCAGGAGATTCCTTCCAGCATTTGAGATGAAAATGATTGGCTTTTCTAGAACAAGATTTTTCTTTTGTGTTTTTGATGAATATTTCAGGATTTTGAACAATTAAAAAAACAAATGATATTCATATGAAAATATAATTTGCATTACTTGCTCTGTAAAATATGCATGTATATTTTTAGTTAAAATATCTAATTTTGATGTCTAAGAATGTAATGAAAAAAAGTTTGTTCTTTTCGAAATATATTTTATGCAAGCAAACAAATAAAAGACATTGGAATAGAATACATTTGCGTAGTGTAAATGGAATACATTGTGCGTAGAATATACTAAGCTTATGATATGTGGATCAAATATATTATAAAATGACTCAAATATTCTCGTTTAATTTAAAAGACAATAAAATATATCGTTATGTTGAATTCTTTAAAATAAAAAGGCTTTCGTTTAAAATTATTCCTAATATTCTGACTTTTTTATTATTTTATATAAATTATAATTGAATAATTACGTTTAAAAATAAATCGCTAATTAAAATTCAAGATTATAAAGTTGTTTTTAATCTTATTGAATACCACAGAATTAAATTTGAAAAATTGACAAAGTGTTAAAAGCCTCCCCCCCCTTCGCATATTTTACGATCGTCTTTTTAATCGATGTCTGATCAGAAAAAGAACGAGGAGGCATTAAAACTCCATATCTTCACTTTTGTACTTTCTGGAAATGAAGATAATTTGAATTCCATGCATTAATGTACGAGATGAATATTTAAAGCAGCTAAAATTGTAAGGGATGGTTGATCGTAATTGCATTGGGTAATCGACATAGAATAGGAGAGGTAATTTGAATCACAACATAAAATCAGAAGATTCCTTCCAGAATTTGAGATGAAAATGATTAGCTTTTCTAGAATTAGATTTTTCTTTTGTGTTTTTGATGAATATTTCAGGATTTTGAAGAAGGAGTAAATGAATCATAGTCATATGAAAATATAATTTGCATCATTTGTTCTGTAAAATATGCATATATATTTTTGGTTAAAATTATCTAATTTTAATGACTAAGAGTTTATTGACTAAAAGTTTTACTCTTTCCGAAATATATTTTATGTAAGCAAACAAGTAAATAAAATACATTGGAATAGAATAGTTTCACGTTGCGTAAATGGAATACATTGTGAACACAATACATTAAAATTTAATAAGTAGAATAAATGTGTCATAAATTGACTCGTTCTCAAAGTTTTATTTAAAAATGCTAACAAATAATAAAATCTATTGTTATCTGTAATTTATTACAATGGAAAGGCTTTAATTTGAAATTATTTCCATTATTCTGATTTTTCTGTTGTTTTATATTAACTATAGTTGGATAATTGCCTTTAAAAATAAATCGCTTAGTAGCAAGCCTAAGTAAAATTCAAGATTTAAAGTTGTTTTTAATCTTATTCAAAATCACAGAATTAAATTTGAAAAATTGCCAAAGTGTCAAAACGCTTCCCCGGGTACGGATATTTTACGACCGTCATTTAATCGATGTCTGATCAGAAAAAGAACGAGGAGGCATTAAAACTCCATTTCTTGACTTTTGTACTTTCTGGAAATGAAGATAATTTGAATTCTATGCATTAATGTACGAGATGAATATGTAAAGCAACTAAAATTGTAAGGAATGGTTGATCGTAATTGCATAGGGTAATCGACAAGGAATAGCAGAGGTAATTTGAATCACAATCTAAAATCAGGAGATTCCTTCCAGTATTTGAGATGAAAATGATTGGCTTTTCTAGAATAAGATGTTTCTTTTGTGTTTTTGATGAATATTTCAGGATTTTGAACAATGAGAAAATAAATGATAGTCATATGAAAATATAATTTGCATTACTTGATCTGTAAAATATGCATATATATTTTTAGTTAAAAATATCAAATTTTGATGACTAAGAATGTAATGACTAAAGGTTTGTTTTTCAGATATATATTTTATAAAAGCAAACAAGATCTATTTGAGCCTATTGTTTAAACTTTTGGATATATTACATAGTTGCATCACAAATGATATCTGTGATAACTTACATATGTGATATGAATATATCATACACAAATATTCACTAACGTGATACAAAGAGCATTTAAAATACCAAAAGTAAAAAAAAAATATATATATATTTCTTTTCCCAGAAATTTTATATTTTCAAAACTTTGACTAATATTTAAATTTAGTAATCAAGCAAATCCAAAAAAATATTCAAAGGTGTTAGCAGAGTTAAAGATTGACGTTGCAATTTTGTATCACTATGTTTGTGGTATTTTTATTTCATTCCGAATATCTTTTTCAACAAATTTATTATCGCATACTGTAATTTATAATGGCTAAATACAGTAAATACAGTGAAAATAAAATCATTTTATAATAAAACACATGCTTAAATGAAATATGTTTATGGTGTTCGGCAAATGAATATCATACACTGAAAAAAAAAAAAAAAATCAAGAGGTTACTAAAATTTTTTTTAGTAAATTTGTATTCCACAGAATTTTTTTAACCATTCCAAACATTTTTTTACAAGTGAAACAAACATTTCTTTTGTAAACTGAACAAAAGATTTTTTTGTATAACTAACGTAAAAAATTTTAGTATGAGCCAACAAGCAAATTTTAGTAACAGATCCAAAATTATTTTTAGTAACCATTACGATTGCCCGAAGGGCAGCAGCTTCCTTTGAGCTGGATCCAGTGAGTAAGAAGAGAGAGTCCAGAGAGACAGACATATGCAGAGGAAGATTTTCGGCAAAGCCACAATAGATGGCAGCACCAAACATTGCCACCTGTTCTACTTTGACGGATTTTCACCATCCCTTTATTTAACAAGTATTTACACAGCATACACTCGGTGCGTATTTGGCGGTGTCCAGCATCGAACCTGAGAACTTTCAGCCTGGAGTTCGGTGCTATGAGCACTAGGCTATTACGGCCACACCAAATAAGTTTTAGTAATAGCTATTAAAATTATAAAACTATTAACTCTATTCGTTGCTAGTTTTTTTTAGTAATTCCTACAGATATTCTTATAAACGAGTAAGATTACAAAAAATTTTTTAATAATTACAAGGATCACTAAAATTTTTTTAGTAGATCGACCCTTTTTTAACAGTGTACAGTTACATCTTAAAGATGAAAAATTGTCCAAAATGAAATTTCTTCCCAGTCCTATCCAATTTACGTCATAGCAGGTTTTAGGTAAAAAAGTGCAGTAAAACAACTTATCGACTAAGTTTTTTACTATAAATATGTATTTTGCAATTCTGTAGGTTCATTTATAGTTTTTCTTAAAATGCACATAAAATAACTACTATAAGTAAAAGAAATTCTAATGCCTTGTGATGTTTTCTGTTTTATAATACGGCAAAGAAGTATTCATATATGTGGTTGAGAATACAAACTTTAGAAAAGAAAAATATTCTTGAAATATATTCATAAATTTCCCAATACAGACTTCTAATAACAAAGGGAATCGAAAACTTTAAATTGACGTAGTCTATTTCTGTCTTTGGAAGAAAAACTTTGCCTTCTTCAACGAACCAAAAATCTCGCTGATAAAACAGACTTTGTTTTCCCTTTTCTGTTTTAAATTTTTAAACGAAAAAAATAACACCAACCTTAAAGGGTTTTTTTTTTTGCCCGTAAATTTTATTGATTTTTTGGGGGAAAGGGTACGATAAATGTTTGATTCCACGATAGCTGATGAATTGATTACAGAGGCTTACAAAAGAATTCTAATTTATATAGTCTAAACTGTTTTCAGTGATCCTAATATTTTTTTATTTACTTCGATAAATTTTTAAAACAGTAAAATGTAATTATTCGGCAAAATAAATATAAAGAGCTATAAAAGTCACAATTTACATAATACAGTAAGAAATCCTTCTTTAAAAATGTCAATATGCTGAATTTTAATAACTATGACATTTGCAATGATTTTTATAAAGTGAAAATCACTATAATTTTTTTTTTCATTTTAAAGAGCAGTGCTTTCCCTCCCATTTAAGAACTTTTTGTCTAATGGCACTATATGTAGCCTTTTCTTACACAAAATTTAGCCGATTTTGATGTCTATATGTCAAAATTCATATTTCATCTAGTAGAAATTCGGATGTCTTTATGACTAATTTTATATTTTATAAGGTAGAAATTTCAATGTCTTTATGATTAAATTTTAATTTCGAGATATTCTGATACCTTTGTGGCTAAATTTTTATCTAGCCTGAATAATTATTACTATCCATTTAAAAGGTCTCTGAATAAATCAAAGCTGTACATAATAAAAAAATTAGGTATTTATTTTGAAATTAGCTTAACAAAATGAATGAGAAGTATTCTCCACTATAAAGATAAAAAAAATCTCACTGTAGGCTCGAGTTTTTGACCCTCTGAACGTCTTGCAAATGGGTATAATTGTAATGTTGTTTTCACTGTATTTTGTTTGAAATGGTCAGAAAGTGTGATTTTTTTTTAACATCATAAAAAACTTAATTACAAGTATGAATGTAATTCTTGGAAAAATTAATTATCCTAAAGCGTCATAAAAATTCATAAAATCCTTAGAGTTATATTATCTTAAATATTGCTTATATTGCAGTGAAACATGGAGCTTAGTAAACGGAATATTACGCTCCAATCGCTTAGAGGGTTAATTATTCAAAAGGACTTCTGAATGACTGATGTGTCATACAATTTTCAATATGTAATAATTCACGTATACGCAATGTGTTTTAATGGATGTACTTCCATTAATGTAAATAAACATAAATAATCAAATATATATATAAAAAAACCACTGTTTCCCTTTTCAAATTAAAAAAAAACAAAAATCTGGACAACTCTTATTCAACTTTCGAAAAGATGTTTAATGCATTAAGTCGGAATTTGAAATAAAAAATACTGCAAGGTTATTAAAAATACTGCAAGGTCACTTTCAAATAAAAATTGCTTTTCGAAAAACAAACAAACAAACTACATAAAAAGGAACAAAATCTATATCAAAATTAATGCATGAATAGTAAGCTGGAAACCCAAAAGAAGTGTAAATATGTGGAATTGTATATGTGGAATTGTGTGTGACAATTTCATTGAAAATTTTAATAATATTTGTTTTATCTCTTGGATAAACCATATAATTTATCACCTCATTTTAAAGCATTTTTAAAAAAGAAATGTTTATTAATCATTACGTAAGCTAATGACTAAAACCACCTATGTTAGATATAGACATTAAAATAATCTCCTTTTTTATGTTTCAGAGAGTAATTAATAACGTTTTAACAAAGGGCGAAATCTTTTAGCTATATAAAGAGAAAGACACAATTTATTATAATTCTAATGGTTAGTCAAAAAACATATGATGTATAATAATTATACATTAATAATTTTTTTATATATTAAATTGAACAGTTAATTTTTTGATATAATTACTTTTAAAGAATTGTTCAAACACAAAAGAAACAAAAAAGATCAAACCATCTCTTTCTTTTAGAGTTTTCTTTATCGTTTCTGCTATCAGATAAAATCAATCCAAGCAATCCATCATCCATATAGTATAAAAGATTATTTTCATTTGATTAATGATTTTCTGCATCAGTCGGTCAAGTAATAAATCGCCATCTTCTTATGCAGAGAGTTGTAATGGAAAAGAAAATGTTATACGAAAATTACATGTGGAAAGAAAAAAAAAAAGATGAATGTATTCCCGCTCGTTTGTGTTTAATATTGATCACTATTACTTTTTTGAATAATATGTTTTTAAGGAATAAATTGATGTAAATAAATCCCTGTCGGCTTGGCCTATAGGCGGAGGTAGATTTCGAAGAGTACTCATTCCAACATCAAAAAAAATTTTTTGATTACAGATAGATCCTGTTTAATAACTTGATTTGGCCGCTTTTGAAAAAAAAAAAAAATAATTTAATTTTTCTGTAAAAACAAGTTTTATCAGAATCATCTTAAGCTAAATTCGACTGAAATGCCCATTTTTACAACCTATTTTGAAATATATTCTGACTTTATTAAAAAATTGAACAATACGGCACATTATATAGTTCCTAAATTAAAAAACTGTCAATTGAATGCTCTTGAGAGTAAAATTGAAATTAAAATGAGTAATAGCATAACCAAATTGTTATTTGAATACAACCTCAATTCTTTATCATGATCTCTTCGGGAAATTTTGTGCGAAGTGTCCACTTTGACTGCATTTTTTAAAGTATATTCAGCCTTTATCAAAAAACTGACCAATGCGTCACATTATATAGTTTCTAAATAAGAGGACCTGTAAACTGGATGCGTTTGAGATCAAAGGTGAATTTAAAAGTGAGTCAGAAAAAACGCAATTTGTTATAATTACTCAATTTTTCAATAACGATAACGTCGGGAAATTCTGTTCAAAATACCTTTTTTGGCAGTCTTTTTTTAAATATATCCTGACTTTATTAAAAAATCGATCAATACGACACATTATATAGTTCCTAAATAACAGAAAAACTGTCAATTGAATACGTTTGAGAGCAAAATTGAAATTAAAAATAAGCTATAAAATAACCAAATTGTTATTTGAATACAACATCAATTCTTTATCATGATCGCTTCGGGAAATTTTGTACGAAGTGTCCACTTTGACAGAATTTTAAAACATATATATTCAGCTTTTATGAAAAAACTGACCAATGCATCACATAATATAGTTTTTTAGTTAGAGGACCTGTAAACTAGATGCGTTTGAGAGCAAAAATGAATTTAAAAATGAGTCAGAAAAAACGCAATTTGTTATACTTACTCAATTTTTTAATCACTATAACGGAAATTCCGTTCAAAATACCTTTTTTGGCAGCCTTTTATGATTTGTTATTTGAATACATCCTTTATTCTTTAATCATGATAGCTTCGGAAAATTTTGTGCGAAATTCCCACTTTTACAGCATTTTAAAAAATATAGGGTAGCATCCCCAGTAATTGGCACTTAAGAATTTGTCTTTAAATTTACTTCAATTTTCATTACAAAGAAATAAGATATTTACTTGGAAATATTTTTAAATCAAAGAATGCATATCTGTGTATCTATTTTGCCCACTAAAAGCAAAAAATTTTGAAAAAGTATTTTTATAAAAATATATTTATAAAAAGTTGCTGAAATCACCAGTGATTGGCACCTAGAGCACCAATGTATGACACCTTGTGATCCAGTAATTGGCACATGTTTATATATATATATATATATATATATATATATAAAAAAAAAAAAAAAAAAAAAAAAAAAAAACCTTTAAATTTTGCATTGGGTTCAATCGTTTTAAATGAATTTACTGTAGATGAAGATGCCATATTTCAGGTTTTTGAGAGTAAGAAATCAACATATTAGTCTGAAATGGGAACACTTTAAAACAATACAATATATTTATATTATTACCCAGTAATTGTCATGCAGTCCCCAGTAAATGTCATATGAAGCTTTAATGGATTCCAATTATTGATAATATTTCATATTTTCAAATAAAAACAAATGATAAACAAAATTAGTATATAACTTTAAAAGTACTTCCAAAATAAGTGGTTTAATCTCAATTTACTTGCGAATTCTTTGTAATTGGAATAGATGCCAATTACTTTGAACTAGCAAAATTGAAGCACCATTAATTGTCATCTATCATTAATTCAGAAATCCAAATATTTGTGTCGAAAATACTTTTAAACAATTAAAGTAACCCTTTTTAACTAAACAAAACTGCTGTTAATTAAAATTTAAAATATATTATGAATCAGATAATAATGAATTGAAAAGCATGCCTTCCTTAAGCCAAAGAAGAAGCATTTGCAAAAAAATGCTAATTTGATATAAGCCATAATTGTTTCTCTTTCCTAGGCAGTATTATCATCTAGTAGCATAAATTAAAGTTATATTTTTTAACGTAAATGAGCATATAACTGGTATATGGTCTTGCATTTTTAAAAGACGGGATATAAATCTTATTTTAGGACATGTTTGTAGGATGTGCCAATCACTGGTGCATGCCAATTACTGGGGATGTGACCCTATTCTACCTTTATAAAAAAACTGGCCAATTCGTCACATTCTATAGTTCCTAAATAAGAGGATCTGTAAATTGGAATCGTTTGAGAGCGAATATGGATTTAAAAACGAGTCAGAAAAAAAGCAGTTTGTTATTTGAAAACTTCCTCAAATTTTCAGTCACGATGACTTCGGGAAATTCTGTTCAAAATATCCTTTTTGGCAACCTTTTTTGAAATATTTTCTGTCTTTATCAAAAAACTGACCAATGCCTCACTTTATACAGTTTCTAAATAAGAGAATCTATTATTTGGATACGTTCAAAATCAAAAATAAATTTAAAAATGCGTCAGAATATAAGCAGTTTGGATTTGAGGTTTTTTCTCCAAATCATATTTTTGTTTAATTTATTTTTGCTATGCGAATTGGTCCTATGAAAATCTTGTCAATATAAAAGTTGTAGATATTATTGAGAATATGTAAAATAAATTTAATTAGATTTGATAATTTAAGAATTGACAAAGTTGTGGATTTTTGTCTTTTTTCACCCCCCCCCCTTTTTGTTTTCGTTTTTAATTTTTTTCATCGGTAAGAAATAGTCCTATCAAAAACTTGTAAGCACAAAAGTTTTAGATAATGTTGAGAACATTTATACAAAATTTAGTTGAATTTGATATCTTGAGAATTGACGAAGTTATGAATTTTTTTTCCCAAAAAACCTGTTTTTTTTCGCCCTTGAGCCCATTTCTAAATTTATCAAAAATCTGTAATGCATAAACTTTTAGCCCATTTCTAAGAAGTAATATAAAATTTAAACCGATTCGATATGTATTTTAATTAAGAAGTTATGGCGTTTTTTCGGTTTTCACAAAAACCCTCCCTATTTCCACCCACTTGGACTGATTTTGCCAATTAAAGAACTTAGCCAAGATTTTATCCCCCTTGATTTTATGTATCAATTTGGAAGAGATTGGAGCAGAATTATAGAAGTTAACGTGCCCATAAGACAGTGATATATATGTATATATATATATATATATATAAATTTTTTTACTAATGGAGGTTTTGGGGTCTAGAGGTCATGATCGGCGTAGATTTGAAAAAAAATTCAGAAATTCCAACATTGGAGTGACTTCAATAGGTAATATTTCATACGAAATCTACCTAAAAAATAAAAATGGAGTAAGCATATGAATAATAAATGGAAATGTAGAAAGCTTAGTTTATTCGGTATCGTTTAAGCATATGAAACAGAATATAAAAGCATCACTATAATAACCGTTTTGAATTTTTATTCAAATTCTTGCACATTTTCTGATTTTTTTTATATAAAAAAAATATTCTAAATTCCCACCTTTTCCCAAATAAATGTTTATTTTCATAAACTGGAACACATTTTATACATTTCAGCTTGCAAAAATCGATTGAAAATTTTTTCTTGTTTTGGGTAAAGGAAAAAATGTTTCAGGATTTTTTTTTTCGTTGTTATTTTCTTGATTGCAGCATTAAAGATAAATAAAAAAGGTATTTCCTTCTTAAAAACAGTTCGTATCAATTTCTATTTTTTTCTTGATTTCAGCACTAAAACACATGATTTTTTTTCACATCTATGTATTCTCGGTTTTCGTCAATACCAAATAATTTAATTTCATTTTAAAAATAATTTGGATCAATCATTTAAAATTGTTCTCCTTGTTTTGTTGGTTCGAGAATTAAAAAAAAAATTTAAATAATATCCTACATGACAAATTTGCACAGTTCTATTTTCCGTTTTTTTATCTATTTGATAACTTAAATGCAATGTTGTCACACTTATATTTGCTTGGTCTGTTGGATAAGCCATACTTTATTATTTCATTTTAAAGCATTTAAATAAGGAAATTTTTATTAATCATTATATATTTAAATGATTAAAACAGCCTTTCTGAATTTCAGACATTAAAACAGTCTTTTTTTACATATTTATAAGATTAATTAATAACGTCTTAACAAAGAGTGAAATCTTTTAACTATAAAAAGAAAATGACACAATTTAAGATAACTGTAATGGTTTGTCCAAAAAAATATGATGTATTATAATTATACATTGACTTTTTTTTTCTAAAATTGATTAGTTACTTAAATTTCTTTGTATAATTAATTTTAAAGAATTGTACAAACACAAAGATCATACCATCTCTTTCTTCAACATTTTTTTTATCGTTTTTGATATCAGATAAAATAAACCCAAGCAATCCATCATTCATATAATATAAAAGATTATTTTCTTTTGATTAATGATTTTTCTGCATTAGACGATCAAGTAATAAATCGCCATCTTCTTATGCAGAGATTTGTAATGGAAAAGAAAAGGTTACACGAAAATTACTTGTGGAAAGAAAAGAGAAAATGATGTACGTTTACTGGCTCATTTGTGTTTAATATTGATCACTATACTACTTTTTTGCGTCATATGTTTTTAAGGAATAAGTTGAGGGAAAAATCACAGTGGAGTAATCATTTCAATAATATATGAATATGAAGAAAACTCAGCTTATTCGGTAACGTTCAAGCATATGAAACAGCATATAAAAGCATCCCTATAATAACCGTTTTACATTATTATTGTTGCACATTTTCTGACTTTTTTAATTTAAAAAATATTATAAATTTTCACGTTTTTCCATATAAATGTTTATTTTGACAATCTGGAAAAAAATTTACACATTTCAGTATGCAAAAATTGTCAAGATTTTTAATTCTTTTGGGTAATGCAAAAAATGTTTCAGGATTTTTTTTCATTGTTATTTTCTTGATTGCAGCATTAAACATAAATAAAAAAGGTATTTCCTTCTTAAAAACAGTGCGTATCAATTTCTACTTTGTTTTCTTGATTTGAGCACTAAAAATACATTATTTTTTTCACATTTGTGTGTTGCATAAAGTAAAATTAAAATTATTTCTTTTTTTCAAAAATTACCAAATAATTTAATTTTATTTAAAAAATAATTTGGATCGATCAATTAAAACTTTTCTCCTAGTTTCGTTGGTTCGGGAATTAAAAAGCATTTTCAAATAATATCCTACATGACTAAGTTGCCCAATTCCATTTTTCCGTTATTTTATCTATTTGATAACTTAAGAGCAATGTTGTTATACTAATATTTGCTTGGTCTGTTGGATAAATCATACTTTATTATTTCATTTTCAAGCATTTAAAAAAAGAAATGTTTATTAATAATTACTCAAGTAAATGACTAAAACAGCCTATCTAAATTTGAGACATTAAAACTGTCTTTTTTTGTATGTTTATAACAGTAATTAAAAACGTTTTAACAAAGAGCAAAATCTTTTAGCTATAAAAAGAAAATGACACAATTTTTACTAATTGTAACGGTTTTTCACAAAACATATGATGTATTATAATTATACATTGACAATTTTTTTTTATAAAATTGATTAGTTACTTAAATTTCTTTGTATAATTAATTTTAAAGAATTGTACAAACACAAAAGAAACACAAAGATCATACCATCTCTTTCTTCTACAGTTTTCTTTATCGTTTCTGATATCGGATAAAATCAACGCAAGCAATCCATCATCCATATAGTATAAAAGATTATTTTCATTTGATTAACGATTTTCTGCATCAGTCGGCCAAGTAATAAATCGCCATCTTCCTATGCAGAGAGTTGTAATGGAAAAGAAAATGTTATTCGAAAATCAGATGTGGAAAGAAAAGAGAAAAAGATGTACGTATTCTAGGTTATTTGTGTTTAATATTGATCATTATATTACTTTTTTTGCATCATATGTTTTTAAAGGAAAGTGTTGAGGTAAAAATTATGAACGAATCATTTGAATAATATATGAAGATGAAGTAGATTTCATTTTATTAGGTTCATTAAAGCATATGACGTAGTATATAAAAACAATATTGTAATAAAAGTTTTACATTTTTATTATTTCGCATTTTCCGTTCTTTTTTTCTATTTTTTTATTATAAATTCTCGCATTTTTCCTAATAAATATTAATTCTGACTAACTGGTACATATTATTTTAGTTTCAGCGTACAAAAAGTTTGAAAATTTTTATTTCTTTTGACTGAAGAAAAAAAAAATTTCCGCATTTTATTTTATTTTTATTTTTACTTTTCTGTCTGTATTATTTTTTTGACAGTAGCATTAAAAGTAAACAAAATGTCATTTACTTCTAAAAAACATCCTGTCAACTGCTATTTTATTTCTTTGTTTCAGCACTAAAAATACATGTTTTTTTTATATATCTGTATGTTGCACGAACTAAAATATTTTATTTATTCCTCCTTTTTTAGTTATATAAAGAAAATGATACAATTTATTAAAATTGTAATACTTTGTCAAAAAACATGTGATGCATTATAATCATACATTCATGATTTTTTTTTTAAATAAAAAATGGTTAATTTCTTAATTTTCTTTACTTTAAAAAAATTATACAAATTACTTTTAAAAAATTATACAAACACTAGAGAAACACAAATACCATGTTATATTTTTCTTCCAGATTTTTCTTTATTGTTTCTGATATCAGATAAAATCAATCCAAGATCGGTCAAGTAATAAATCGCCATCTTCTTATGCAGAGAGTTGTAATGGAAAAGAAAATGTTATTCTAAAATCACATGTGGAAGGAAAGAAAAAAATATGAATGTATATTATTTTTTGCATCATATGTTTTTTAATTAATGGATTGAAGAAGAAAATCATTGGCCAACTATTTTATTAATATATGAAGATAAAAAAAATTTCAGTTTATTGGATAACTTTGAAGCATATGAAGTAACATATAACATCTGTAGTGAATTTTCACTTTATTATTATTGCGCATTTACTGAATTTTTTCTTTTTCTTAATAAATGTTTGTTCCGACAAACTGGCACAGGTTTTATAGATTTCAGCATAGAAAGAGTCTAAAAAACTGTACTTCTCTCAATCAGGGAAAAAAATAGGAATTCCTTTTTCTGTGTTTTTTTTTTTTTCGTTCGTTGCAGCCTTAAAATTAATAAAACATGTATTTAATATTTTAAAATAGTTTCTATCAAAAGCTATTTTTTTCTTCATTTCAGGAATAAATATATATACTTTTTTCCCCACATCTGTATGCTGTACAAACTAAAGCTAATTTTTCTTCATTTCAGCACTAAAAGTACATGAAATTAAAATATTTAATTATTCCCGCTGTCTGGAAAAATCAAATAACGTAATTTCTTGTTAAAGGTAATTCGGATAAAAAAAATTAATGTTATTTTTATTGATTTGAGAACTAAAAAACACACGCAGAATAATATCACACACGTAAAAGTACCATAAATTGGTTATTCCATCATTAATATGTGGTAATTTTAAATGCAAAGTTTAACTTTAGAGTTTTTTATGTATTTCTTGAGATTGATGTACTTGAAAACTTATGACAGTTTCCTCGTATGTCTAATTTGTTCATTATTAAACCTCATTTTATATGTGCTTCATTATTAAAAAAAGGTCTTGACAAATAGCTACAAAATAGCAGCTTATGTGTTTGTATGCATATTTCGCTGCTCCTTTCAAAAAGTTTACATTTTTTGATTCTATAGCAGATCACTTTGCTTTCCGAATTTTTCAGCGCTACATTTTATTCAATAAAAAAAATGTAATAATATACTCAAAATTCAAATATTCTGCGAGGAGCGTAATAGTGAAAAATTACTTATTTATGAAAAGAATGATGAAAGGATTTTATTATAAGTGTTATCTAGCCTGGCAAATAATGTTAAATAGTTAAATCATTTATTCTTCATTTAAGTCACTACAGTTATAACATGGAATGAAGTCAGTCAAAATTCAAGGTAAATGAAAATGATTCCTTGATTACAAATGGCAAATTCTTTCTAATTCTTTTTTTTTTAAATAACGATATAGAAGTAAAAACTTTGCATAATATCGAAGGAAGCTAAATATTTTGCTTCCTTAGTGTCGAGTCTTTCTGCATAGTTCCATATTGGCCACATGAGCAACAGACAGGTTAGAAATATCGTGATATAAAATTACTTTCCAAAATAATTAAGAAAATTATCAGTAATGTGGATTCATTGTTTCTCTATAACCGTTTAAAATGTTCCCTGTAAATGCATTTTTTTTGTTGTTGTTTTAGCAAACAAATTATCCAAATATGTATTCATAATAAAGGTTAATATATGTATATATATTAGAAAAAAAACGAAATTGCAGTCTGAATAATAGAATTCCTATATTCCTATTAAATACTATAAAATGCAATTTCTTTTGATACATTTTAATAAAGAAAGCTTAGAAGTATTTGCAAGAGACATTGCATTTCTAATACCATAAATAAAGCAATTAAAGGAATTGGAATTTCAGATTGTAATTTTTCTGGAATGTCACACTGTGATGTGTGCAAAAGTGTGTTTTTTATACTGTATAAATATCTTTTTCTAGTTTTGTTTTCTTTTTCTTACTTTCAACTAATATTTATACCTTATAAAAAATATATGAAGACGGTAAAAAATTTTGTATTTTACAAGTAATTTTTCATAATTAAAATATGATAGTCCTTTTTCTGGCCTTTATCGTGTATAAATTTGGCATTGCAGAGCATTTTTAATTATCTTTGACATAGTTAAAGTCAGAAGCAGTAAAATAATAGCTACGAGCAAGATCTTTTAGATATATATTTTTTAATAATGTGATTAAAGTCATTGTAGAAAATGAGTTGTTTTTTATTGTGTCATCTTCCTGCCTTGCATAAAGTAACAAATAAAATTGAACGTTGCATGGAATTTAAGCTGCTGTCTACTAAACATGTTCCTTTCAATAAAAATTTAATGTTATACGGTCTTTTAGATCGAACAATAGGTTTTATGTACCTTATACACTCAACATCATCAGATAATTCTTGTACATTTGATAAAATACATTAAATCTAATAAAATAAATATACCTAGCTGAAAGTAGAGTGTTCTTACTTTTATAATAAGCTTAGAACTATTTTTAAAGACAACTTAACGTGTCCACTTTAAGTAAATAATTTGATAAATGTCCGGAAAGTTTCGAAAAGTGATCCATCGTTTGAAATAGTACAGATTTTTATCGAATCTATTGTTCACAGTAACTAAACTGACGTTTAAAATACAGACATAAAGAAAGACATAATTGATGATGTGAAGCATTTTTCTTGTAGAAAAGGGTCTTAAATTCAATTATTAGCAGATTTATGTGCTTAAATGCGACATTTTAAATGGTCTAACACATTTACAGCATTATGTATCAACATTTTAAATTTTGTACAGTTTTGTATCGAATATTTGTTGTTTTTTTGACTGATTGGTTGATTAATATCATCTAAAATAGTAAAGAAGGATTATTTTGTTCATGCCACTGTTCAGAGATTTCTGAACAGACCGCTGCTCGCAAAACTCCATGAGTGAGAAAGCATGTACAAATATGTCTCTAACAATTATGCACTTTAAAAACAGTTTCATATTTTTATTAGATTTTAATTTATTTTACAAGTAATTGAAAGGCTTCACTGTGATAAAGATGAAAGTCAATTACTGCATTCAAAATTAATTGTTTATATTCTTTGTGCTTATTCAAAAACAAAAGAATAATAATGTCTTTTAATAATGAGGCTCTAGGAGTAATTCACTCAGTCAATCTTATTGATCATAGCATCTGGTGTGATATATGAATCAGTTCTGCAGAATAAATTGCAGGTAATGGAATTCAACAAGCTTTTGCTATGCAATTAGACAAGATTGTTTATAATACAATAATCTTAATAGGTAAAAAAAAAATCATTATAAATTATAATTTCCCAACTGTTATATTAATGTCCAGACAATATTTTAAGTAGCGATTTCTTAAGTGAGGATTCCAATGCTTTGCCAACTGAGTTATCCCGGATGACTTTGGAGAGCCTAATTCACTCAGCTAATCTTCTTGATCATAGTACATGGTTTTATAGATGCATTAGCTAAACAGAATAAATCGCTCATATTTGGACTGCAATAAACACCCAACATTGAACAACATCAGTAAAATGATCCTTAGTTCTAATTCTCGCTTGGACATTTTTTGCGCCCTCTTATAAAATTATAACTCATATGATTTATTGATTAATAAGAATGACGGTGTTATAATTAATATAGTGTAATTACGTAACCATTATATCCTGTAGTTTCATTACATGAGATTTATTTTTTGAACTGATTCATGTATCTGACCAGAGATATCAAAAAGTATAATTAGATGAATTAGATCTTCCAGATTCTTCCAGGACAGCTCAGTTGGCAAAGCGTGAAGCTACAGTTCCTGTGATTTGATAAGAATAATTGTGTTAATTTTAATTTAGATATTAAATATGTCAATATTAGTTTTTTTTTTATTTTTTAGTTTGAAAAATGCTTGTCATGAAATATTCAGCTGCTCACTTGCTTTTAGAGTCAAATATACAATATAAAATTATACATTTTAAATGAAAATATATTGCTATATTATATATTTAATGACTAGTTACAGACAAAGGAATATTTATAACGTTGTTTATGATATTCAGTTATTAGAGACTGACGTAAATAATTATAAAACACATTTAAAAGAAAAAGTTTTCATAAAATTGTACAATATATTTCGTGCAATGGGAATGATATGGGAAATATTAAAGAAACAAATGTCAAGCATTAACATTTTTTTTACTGTCACAAGATTATCTATTACCTCGCAAAAATACTTGAGAAAATTAGACTATGCCTGTCGGCGCTATTGCAGTGGTTTTAATATATTTTGTAAAATGAACTTAAACCTATATTCAGCACTATACTGAATTTGTTAAAAATAGAAAATTACACGTGATTTAAATGCTTTTTAAAATATGTTATTTTTATTTATAATCAACCTTAAAACTGCAGCTGTTCCTGATACATAAAACCACATAAATTTTGTGATGAACATCCAAGAATAAAGCTTTATTAAAAACATTACAGTGTTAAGGTTATTCTGTTGTAAATTTAAAATCCCGCAGATCATAATAATTTGCACTTAACAATCATTAGCGGTTATGATAATGAGAATTTTGTGCACTAGCTGGGTAAAAGTACTTAGCCGAAGAGCCAATTATGACAGCAATTTATAATTATTGTTCAGTGTCATTAATTACCAGTAGAATTGATCATTATTACTTTTGTATAGCTTTTGAGATTAATCATATTCTTTCTTGTATTCAGCGGACAGGAGAATAATTTTAAAAAAATGTAATATTTATTGAATTTCCTATTAAAGTTTTATAATTTAGATACATAATGTTGAATTAACGAGTTAAATACAAACAGCTTAAAAAATAAAATAAAGGAAATAACCTTATTTTTTTTTAGATTCAAATATTAGATATCATGCTACAGATAATATTAAATGTAGTACCATAGTAAAAATTCTAAATGTTTCTTTTGCACATTTGAACGATGTTCCATTCACTGAAATACATCCTAAAACCATTAAAAAAGAAATTTTGGCAAAGTTCCTATGTTTTTTTAATAGTTTTTCTTATAAAAAAAATAAAAATGCACAAACTTAATTTATTCTATCCTAGTATGCTTTACAACATCTAAGAAAGATAAAATTGTTCTGGTAAATACTAATGTATTATTTCTAATCTGATATATATCGCTTTCTTACTTTCATTTACATGATAAATCATAAAATGATATATTCATGTAATAACCTAGAAGATATATTGTTAATCTTCACTTAAACAAGTTTTTCATTTCCGAAAATCCCACATAAATATATATTAAGTGAAAGTCTTATTACTATTATTCTCCATGTGAGTATGTGTATGAGTGTATAAGTATATCATTTGTTTTCAACCCTTTAAGCTCCGAAGGTAATTAAGGTAACTTAAAAAAAATTGAATATAAAGGCTTATTTAATTCAATAATTCAAAAATCTAGGTATAATCATTTACACAAAATAATTTCCTTGATCAAATAAATACAGAAACAAAGCGAGCGCAACAGTAAAAGTTATATCCGTTAAATGATTATTTTTATGACCATTTATATCGATGTAGCTTTTCTTTTATTAAAAATATTATTAACAAACTTTGCAATAAGAAAAAGTTTTAATTTTAAATATAGGATTATCACACATTTATTTGCATTTTCACATATAAATTTATTTCTTTATAAATCATATTAACGTAGCTTGAGTAAAAAAAGTAAAACTAAAAGTAAAATTTCTGATACATAAAGAAATTTCTTCAGTATTTTTTATTTTTTTTTTTAATATAATGTTGCATTTTAGTCAAACCACAGCGTTTTTAACGAAAAATATGCTTCAGAGAAATTTTAGAAACAGAATGTTTGCGTTTCTCTTTTTCAGTTAAAATATATCACAATATGTTCCAAACCCAATCTCAAAATCTCCAGAACTTTGCTTGTTAGAAGGCGCAAATTTCTGCAGATAGCAGAAGAATCTATTCCAATCACGGGAGTATTCCAGAAATTTGCTAAATGTTATATCAATTAATGTCAATTAATGTTATATAAAACAAAGCTATCCTTTATTTTAGAACTATGCTCATTGAAATATTTGATTAGTATCTCAGAAATAGCAATTAAATACCACAAAATTTCACCCAATTTCAACAGGGTCGACTTTTTATAGTATTCGCGTTGTATCTTTTATTGTAATTGTGATAAAATAAAAAATAGAAAATCATGAAATGTATGATGGTGCATATATCCATTAAAATCGGTCCAAAGCGTTAATTTTATGAAATTATCTAAAAAGTGTGTAATAACTATTGCAGTAGTTAAGGGGATTCAATTTCTTGAATTGAATTAGAATTTCCATTACAATTCATTAAATATTATTTATGCACTTTAAGTTCGATCCTTAAATACCATAACGATACTACGATATTGATGTTAGAAAAGATTTTACTTATTATTTAAAATATTCATTATTATTTATACTTATTATTTAAAATACTTAATATTTAAAATAAAAGTAAAATGTGGTGTAATTGAATCATTTCACTTATTCGTAACAGAAGTATCTTGTCCCTGAAATGGTTATGATATGAGGTCTACATTCCTACGTGGGAGTGTATTCTTGATTAATATATAAAATTATTAATTGTTAATATTTTTATAATGTTAGTCAGGTTTACAAATATTTTTAAAAGAATGATCACTGAAATTACATTTTTTTTATAAAGCTTGACATTAGTGTAAATTTGAAAAAGAAAAAAAAATATTAATGTTTTCCATTAAGTGAACAGTGTAACTCTTCTTTTCCGTAATACAATTTTGTTTGTGAAAGAAAGATGCTTTGTTTGAAATACATTTCCATTTGTAAGAGTTTGTGCTTTGTTGCTCATGTCTATGTTTATATTATTATCGTTAGAAATATTAAGAGATAGATATGATTGCCAACCATTTCAGGTGTTTTGATTTCAGTTTTCTTAATTTATTTATTGTATAAAATTATATTAATCATAGCGGCCTTCGCCCGCTACGCTGGTCGGTTTATCTAAAGAAATCTTGAAGAAGTAGTTAGATAAGGTTCAGACATACATTAAAAAAAAAAAAAAGCAAGTCGATCATTCAAAAAACGTTGGGAAATATCAAATATTTACTGTAATTTTTTAAGAAAAACAAAGTTTCGAAAAAAAAATTAAATCGAAAAAAAAATTACACTGACATATTAATGCAAGGAAATTTTCCCAGAGAGAAAATTCGCCTTGAATACAATATTTCAAATTCTTTTAATTGCTTATAGGCGTTAATGCCAACATAGTGAAAAAAAATTCCATGCTGGGAATCGAACCCGGGCCATCAGTATGGCGCACTGACGTTCTACCGACTAAACCACATGGAACGACAGCCAGCTTGAAACTTTCTCATACTTAAGTAGACTGGCGAAAACATAACGATAGCGCGTTTTAAAATCGCACAGTGACATCTATTGGATTTTATATGTACTAAAAAACGTTATGTACTAAAAAACGTGAGCAGCGCACCTAATAGTTTCTTTTGTTTCTTTTTGTTACTTTTTTGTCTGTTGTCCGATTTTGATGAAACAAAGCCTATACACTGCCCGGGAGTGTGCATTCTTCATTAGTGAAAACCGCATAAAAATCCATTCAGTAGTTACGAAGATAACCTCGAACAAACAGACAGACAGACAGACAGACAGACAGACAGACAAAAAATTCAAAAAATTTTTTTTGTGTTTCATTGGTTTTCTTTTATCGCCCTGACTCCATTTTTGTCAATTATCTTCAATGTACAGACACACCGGGTCCTACTGTTTTATTATATGTATAGATTATTTTTCACATAGTGCATGAAAACAGCATATACATATGATACAAGCAATTATTTCTCCAAAATACAATGCATAATTAAATTTCTAATTTTTTCTGTTTGTAGCGAATTTGATTATTGTTTACTTAGCTAATCAGATGGAATTTTGTATAGATCGTTTACTCTGTAAATCCTCACAGAAATGCGTTGCGTTTTTTAAAAAATACCACGAATAAGTTTTTATGTTACTTATGTCCTTTCTGAATAAAAATGGGAAACATAGTTACTTTAACTGAATTATTCATTTATGAATGACACTCATTCCAGCTATTCCTGAAACAGAAATTATTTAATTCCTAGTCCATTTAGGAATGTAATAAAAAAATATTTGAATGCTGGATGAATTAAAAATACTTGGTTACGATCTTCAGACTAGAATGTCAAATTACATTTTTTTACATCAAGCATAGTTTAATGCGCTTTCTGTTTTTCATGAAAATATTATCACATAGGCGGTGTAATACAGCGGTTGAGCAAGTGGAATAACTTTAAATTAAAAATTTTTCTGGTCTGCTAAAAGAAGAAAAGTTTTCTTTGTAAAACACTAAAAGTACGTGATTATATTTCTTTAACACATTATAACTGGCTGTGTTTTTTTCATTAAAGATGAAAACAATTACATTAGAAAAGCTAATGTTTCGTAAAGTGAATATTAATGAATAACTTTGCATATTATTGTACTATTCAGAAATATTTTTGCGTTGTTCTTTGAATTATTTCTTTCTCTGTGTCATATATTAGTAGCTACATATGACATGTACAACAACACCTTAATCCTAGAGAGTTCAATAATTAGGTTAGTGCGATTATGAAAGCTATATGTAACTATCACGATGTACATAAAATGTAAACAGAAATTTCCTTCTGGCTGTTTTTAACTTGAGTTCTGCTGATTAAATTTTGATGGGACTTATACTGTTATTTAGATATTTTCTTAGAAAATATGTTAGTACAAAATTTATTGTTCTACGTTGGGCAGTTAAACTGTGCAATCAATTAAACACGATTTCGAAAAAAGTGATTTAAAAAAAATTCTGATGAATGAATTTGAATAGATTTAAACTGCTAATTAAGTAACTTTATGGTAGGTTTTGGTAAATTTTAAGCTCAGTGGCGTAGCAGTCAGAATTTCTATTCTGTAGGCCGAGTGTTCGACTCCCGACTGGCCATGATTCATTCAGTGTTTCATCCCTTCGGTATCGATAAGATGAGTACTGAGCTTGTTTGGGAACAAAAGACTGAGGGTCTTGCGTTAGGCTGACCACTTAGTCGGAACATATGCTGCATAGCACCTCGGGGCTCAAGATCAAGGAAACAGGGATGGACACTGTCGGTCGAGATCCGTCATAGATTGTTCAGCCACAAAGTTTAATTTAGTATGATACATTTTCAGTTTAAAAGATTCTACTAAGTGGATTTCAATGGAACTTTATTGGTTAGTTACTTTATCAGTGAATGATTTATTGTAAAACTCATATCATTTGCTTTGTGTTGCTTTGTAACCATGTTGCTTTGTTACAGAATTATGGATTTATGGTTTAGAATCAGATGAACTCAATTATGTACGGTAAGACTTTTCAATAGGCACAGTTAACGAAAATTGATGAAACTTGCATTGACTATTTTTCGTGAATTTTTTTTCATGTTACATAATGTTTCATTATTTTTTACCAAATCTAACTGTAAATGATCAACCAAAGAAGTTGGTTCTTAACAGCCCAAATATTGTCTGACACAATAGGACATATAATAGCGTAATAACGTTCATATACCTTTCAGCAATTCAGATCGATTCAGCGATTCCATGTAAATCTTCGCATTGCTTTAAAACACGCAATTAAATTCACAGATAATATTTCGTTTGATTCAAGGTTTTATTAGAAAAACTGACCAGCGTGGCGGGCGAAGGCTGCTAGTATTTTTATAATAGTAGTCAGTTTTACAAATCATTTTAATAATAATGATCACTAATTTTTTTTTCTTAATAAAACTTGACAGTAATGTAAATTTAAGGAAAAAATATTGATGTTTTCCATTAAGCGAATTGTGTAACAACTTCTTTTCCGAAATACAATTTCGATTGTGGAAAAATGATGCTTTGTTTGCAAAAAGTTTCCAGTTGTAAGATAAATACTTGTGCATTGTTATTCATAGCTATGCTTATATTATTATCGTTAAAAATATTAAGAAAGATATATAAGCCAACCATTTAAATTGTTTTAACTGCATTTTTATTTATTTATTTATTCTATAAAATTGTATTAATCATTATTTTTCTTATAGCGCATCAAAATATGGCTTATACAAACATATTTCTCCTAACAACAACTGATACAAATATATTTCTCCTAACAACAACTGATACAAACGTATTTCTCCTAAAATACAACATATAATTAAATTTCCAATTTTTCTTTTTGTAACGAATTTGATTATTGTCTATTTAGCTAATCAGCATTAAGGAATTTTGTATAGATCGTTAATTCCATATATTCCTAGAGAATATATTGCGTTTTTTTTAAATTACACGAATAAGTTCTTATATTACACTCATTCGGAATAAAAATGGCAAACATAGTTACTTAAACTGAATTATTCATTTATGAATAAAGCTTATTCTAGCTACTGCTGAAACAGAAAATATTTAATTCCTAGCCCATTTATGAATGCAATAAAAAATACTTCAACGCTGGAACAACAAATTACATTTTTTCTGCATCAAGTATGGTCTAACGCACTTTCTGTTTTTCATGAAAATATAATCACACAGGCGGTGGAATACAGTGGTTTCAGTAGGTGGAATAACTTTAAATTAAATATTTTTCCTGTCTGCTAAAAGAAAAAAAGTTTTCTTTGTAACACACAAAAGATCGTGCTTATAATTCTTTAACACATGATAACTGTCTGTGTTTTCTTCATTAAAATTGAAAACAATTACAGTAAAAACGTTAATGATTCATAAAGTTAATACTAATGAATAATTTTGCATATTACTATGCAGTTCAGAGACATTTTTACGTTGTTCTTTGGATTATTTCTTTCTATTTCTGATATGTTAGTTATATGATATTAGTTTTATAATATTTTTTATAATATTAGTTAGATTTACAAATCATTGTAATAAGAATGACCATTGAAATATACATTTTTTTACTAATAAAGCTTGACATTAGTGTAAATTTAAGGAAAAATATTGGTGTTTTCCATTAAGTGTACCGTGTAACTCTTCTTTTCCGTAATACAATTTCGTTTGTAAAAAAGAAGCTTTGTTTGCAATACATTTCCATTTGTACATTGTTACTCATAGCTTCGCTTATATGATTATCGTTAGAAATATTAAGACAGATGTATAAACTAACCATTTAAGGTGTTTTAACTGCAATTTTGTTAATTTATCTATTCTGTAAAATTGTATTAATCATTATTTTTGTTAAAGTGCATCAAAATAAGGCTTATACATATGATACAAACATATTTTTCCGAAAATAAAATTTATAATAAAATTTGCAAATTTTCTATTTGTAACGAATTTGATTATTGTCCACGTAGCTAATCAGCATTAAGGAATTTTATACAGATCGTTTATTCCATATATCCTTATCTAAATGCATTGCGTTTTTTTAAAATTACCACGTATAAGTTTTTATTTTATGCTCTTTCTGAATAAAAATGGGAAACATAGTTACTTTAACTGAATTATTCATTTATGAATAAAGCTCATTCCAGCTCCTGCTGAAACAGAAATTACTTAATTCTTAACCCATTCATAAATACAATTAAAAATACTTCAGCGCTGGATGAATTAAAAATACTTAGTTATGATCTCCAGACTAGAATGCCAAATTACATTTTTTCTACAACTAGCATGGTCTAATGCGCTTTCATTTTTTCATGAAAATATAATCACATTTGTGGTGTAATACAGCAGTTTGAGCAAGTGGAACAACTTTAAATTAAACACTTTTCCTGTCTGCGGAAAGAAAAAAAGTTTTATTTGTAAAACACTAAAAGTACGTGGTTATAATTATTTAACACATGATAACTGACTCTTTTTTCTTCCTTAAATTTTAAAACAATTGCATTAGAAAATGTAATGATTCGTTAAGTGAATATTAATAAATAAATTTGCATATTATTATGCAGTTCAAAGACATTTTTACATTGTTCTTTGAATTTTTTATTTCTATTTATAATTTTTTTTTTTTTTTTTGCTAGATTGGACGTTATGTGTCGCAATTTAGATGTTTTATTATACGTATTTTTAGAATATAAATTAGACCTGTTATCTTTGTCTAATGTTTTTAAATGAAATATTTTTGTGAGTGTTGCATAAAAGTATCCCCTATCAAGATAAAAAATGTTTTGCTATATTTAAGACATGATAAACGACTGTATTTACTTCATTAAAGTTTATAACAATTACATTAGGAAAACTAATGATTCGTAAAGTGAATACTAATGAATAAATTCGCATACTATCATGCAGTTCTGGTATATATTTTTACTTTGTTTTTTGAATTATTTCTTTGCGTTTGTGATATGATAGTTTTCATTTTTACAATATTGGACATTATATGTCTTAATTTCAATTATTTATTATATTTTTAGGATATAAACTAGATGTGATATATATATTTTTAATGCATTTATATCAAATATTTTTGTAAGTGGTGAATGAAATTAGTCCCTGTCAAGTAAAAAAAATGCTACATTTAAGACATGATAACCGATCGATCTTCATTAAAGTTCATAACAATTACATTACACTGTTAAAACTAAAGGTGTCACATTGCAACTTTTAGGGATGAAAGTCTTGTCTCACTGGTGACATCCCTACGGAAAGAAGAATGGCACCTTTAATTAGGGTGAAAAGATGGCACACCTAATCCAGAGTGCCAAATAATAAAAATAACTTATGAAAACTACTTAAGTATTACCACGTAAACTACTTTGGCCCGCAAAGGATTCGAACCCACAACGTCTGATTGCAAGCTCGGTGTTCTAACCACTCGGCCATCAACTTCACCTTCAAAGTCTCCTTGAAATGTCCAAATGTCCTTAAATTCAAAGGTTGCTTTATACAAAAAGCTCGCCAAAAGTTAGCCATCCAAAGTTCTAAACGAAATTGGGATAGCGAAAGATCGGCGATAGTTTTCGAAGGGAGAAATTGCTGTTTTGATCAAGTCTTACTTCAGGAATAAGGTCGAGCTGAAGGAG
This sequence comes from Maratus speculifer, assembly GCA_964019185.1. Classification (NCBI taxonomy): domain Eukaryota; kingdom Metazoa; phylum Arthropoda; class Arachnida; order Araneae; family Salticidae; genus Maratus; species Maratus speculifer. Next base: position 289,153,563 of record OZ025289.1, read on the forward strand.
GACGTGTTTTGATCCATTAGTAACGGCGAGATGAAGGGGAAGTCGTAAATAACTAAGGGAAGAAAATCTTCCAACGGTATGCATTGAGCGGCACCCTAATTAGCGTGAATCACCCATTGTGGGATCAAACAGTACCCCAAACACATTTTCAAGCCCGCGGGTGTCAAATGGTAACTCCTTTTCACCCCTGGGAGCCAAATGCAACTGGTTTGTCACCTTTATTTTTAACAGTATAGGAAAACTAATTATTCGTAAAGTGAATACTAATGAATAATTTCGCAAATTATTATGCAGTTTAGAGATATTTTTGTGCGATTATTGGATATTTTTTTTTAAATTTATGATAAGTTAGCTTTCGCGTTTACTATATTGGAGTTTATATGCCATAATTTCAATGCATTGTTATATTTTTTGGAATATAAATTAGACATGATGTCAAAATCTTTTTATCATTGTGCGCGCGGCAGCGCTCTACAATAATATGATTGAGCGATGGTGCACACGGATTTTTCAATTTTTCTTTTTGCAATAACTAACTAAATACTTATCCAATTTTGATGATTTTTTTTTAAATGTTCGTCTGACCAAGAAGCACAACATAGCACAAAAATTATTTTTTTTATGGCATACTGTAGGTGTACTGTAGAGTATTCTGAAAATCGGACAAAAATTTTGTGTCACAGCACTTTTCTCGAAAACTACTAAAGATAAAAACTTATTTTTTTTTAAACAAAAGACAAACTTTTTATCCCGGGGTAGTCATCGAGAAAACGTTATTTCGCTGGGCGGTTTTTCTGAAATTGCGTATTTTCCAAACTTGGTCATAAATGGGTATATCTAACGTTCTATTGTAGATAGAATGTTGCGGTAAAGTTTATTTTAAAGATTTTGCGATGCTAATTAATCCTGCAAAAATTCATAGCTTTACGTTAAACAGTTTTTTTACAAGATGAAATAAAAGAATGGCAGTCATCAATCTAAGGTACTTGTGATCATCGGAGAGAAAAACCAGTTACACCATTCGATTAAGCATAAAAAAATACAGAATGCTTTTTTTTCTTTTATTTTTTACTTAATTTTTTAACGAATTATGAATTTTTTTGAAATTTTTGACATGCTGATTTTTGTCATTTTTTAACACTAGAACGCCCGGATGGAGTCGATTCGACTCCAATCATGTAACTAAATTTCAATTCGAACCAGAAAAATTTTCTTGAAATAATTTAAATCTAATCCACGCAAATTTACGTTAAATAAATCAATTAAATAATTTTGAATAAAAATTCTGGTGAGAAATATTATTTTCAAACTTGAGTAGAATTTCCGGGCGCTCTAGTGTTAATGAATCATTTACTGAATAATTATGCACGGTGTCTAGCCCTGGTGGCTGTTAAATTTGATTTTTAATTTTAAATTAGGCAATTTTTTGCACCATACCAAATTTATATTTTATCCATTTTTTCCATTTATTTATATTTTGTTTTTAGCACAATGGCATCAATGGCAAAAATGCCTGGCATACCTGTCAAATATTGGGGCCCTGTACTTTAACAAAGTGTATTTACTATAAGTATATACCGTATTTATTCTAATAGAATGCGCCCTCTAATAGAGCGCGTCTTCTAATAAAGTGCGCACCTTGGTGCTGATTGAAAAAATAAATATACGGAAACGATATAGTAGATAAGTAGAAAACGATTACTTAAATGCATTATCGAGGATTTTCATCGATCAAAATAGAGTTATTCTATCAAAGCGATGGAGTGGCGATGCAGCAAAAGTTTCAAATTTTGAACAATGTACCACTCCTGTAAACTATAGCGCCAAGGATATGCACACTGTTAAAAATCTGCTGCATTTTGCTGCAACGCACTCCCCTGCTTGTATAGAAAACGGTTACTTGGCCGTGAAATGGCGCTTTCTCATTGGTTGGAATAGAGATATATACAAGTGGTGGAGGACGTTGCAGCAAAATGCAGCAGATTTTTAACAGTGCACTGTTAAAAATTTGACCCATTTGTTGCAGAGTCACTCCACAGCTTTTATAGAATGTCTCTTTATGGCCAATGAGAATGCTCCATAACACAGTAAAGCAATCGTTTCCTATAAAAGCGGTGGAGTACGTTTTTAATAAGTCCGTAATAAATACGGATTAAGAAAACAAAGAAGCATGGTTTTTGTATCAAACTTTACTCTTGCATAAAAAAAGTTCCTGTTTTTGGCAAAAATAATGGATATTTGAATGAAAAATCTATTCTTTGAAAGAATTTATTATTTTATTCACTTTAGTAAAAAACTGATTTTTTTTTTTTTTTTTTTTTTGAAAACCACCGTAGAATTTTGGTATAGAAAAACCTGTTTAAAATTTTTTTTTAATTTGTAACACCAGAGTATTAGAGTATGTAGCCTTTTTTAATTTCAATGCAAATAAGATTTTGTTTTCTATATATAAAATACAAAACAAGTTGTGCAGTATCCCTATGGAATATGGAAAAATAGAAGGACTAGTGAAAAATGCTCCAAGGAGCAGTGCAAAAGCAGAATATGATTTTAATTGAGCATTAAAAAGTAATGGACAAGTGCTTCTGTTAATTACTGAGCATGAGGAAGGATAAGGGATCCCTTCTTGGCTACAACTCACTTCAATGCCAACTTTGAAAAAATCATATTTGCGCTTTTTTCGGGAAAACAAATCAGTCGCAGTTACTATAAAAATGTATAGTGTAAAGACGTAACCATTAAAGATGCAGCTTAATTAGACATAAATGTAAAGGAAGGCGACATAATGCCAGATACCTAGTTCCTGCAGGTATCACATTCATGCACTGCCACCAAGCATACCCTAAGTGTATAATTGCACAGAAAATTGATTTGTAGTATAGTGCAGAGTGAACAGTGCAGTTAACATCAGAGATGTAGTACAGGCTATACGCCGCACACCTTCTGGACTTTTTAATAGAACACCATATACCCTCTGTTTTTCAAGAAAGCTTATAGTATACACATTCTAGAATATCCCTCTGCTTAGAGCATATATCTTATGTTATTTTTATGACTACACCCCTGGTTAACATCTAAAGCACGGTGGAAAATTCTACTAAAGAACCGCAAATTTCTTTTATATGGAAAAAGCGCAAATATGATTTTTTCAAAGTTGGCATTGAAGTGAGTTGTAGCCAAGAAGGGATCCCTTATCCTTCCTCATGCTCAGTAATTAACAGAAGCACTTGTCCATTACTTTTTAATGCTCAATTAAAATCATATTCTGCTTTTGCACTGCTCCTTGGAGCATTTTTCACTAGTGGAATATATATTTTTGTGAGTAAAAGAAATTTCTGTCGCGCTAATATATACATATATATACATATATGTATAATATATGTATGTGTGTACTATATTTAAGAGATATTACTCAATTTTGTTTTCTTCATTATATATATTTTTAAATAATAAGAAAACTAAGATTTGAAAAAGAAGCGATTGAATAATATAATTCAATATAATGCAGTTCAAAAGGATTTTTACCCGTGCTTTTAATTTTGTTTTCTTTATGCTATCCTTAATTTGATAAAACGTATTTAAATAAATATTTTCAGTATGAAAAGAAAACATCCTAAATTTTATAAAATTGCTACGAATGTACATAAAACATGTAAAATGTAATATTGGTGCATACATTACTCAATAATTATAATTACTCTGTTTTCTACAATTATACGAACAAAAAAAAGCACACAAAAATTCGGATTCTTTTCTTATAACATTTTGTTTTATTTTTGTATATGTGAAGCAGTTGAAATGACTTTACCAAGTAAAGCGAAGAGGCTAAAGAAGTAAGAAGTAACTGAAATGGGATAAAGTACATTTAAATTAAGGCTTTCTAAAGAAAAAAACTTAATTTAAATATAAGAAAGGATTTTTTGCAAAATTCGTATAGTTCTAAGGTAGGTCCTTAATATTTTAGGATACATTTTGAAACATGATTAACGGAAGAAAATTAATTTACGAATCTTTACAATAATAAAGAAGAAGATTACATAAAAAGTCTATGTGTCACGCGTGGCGTTGTTCTCAGGATAGTCCTTTGCATTTACATAGAATTATTTTTACTAAGTGGCTTCAAGACAAAATAATTTGTAGTGATGGCCGAAAATGTGTGAAACACAGATTAGGGGAAGAGTTGTATACTGCTTGTATTTAAACAACGATTAAGAAATCAATAAATGTCATGTTTCGATCTGTGTTTCTATAGATGGTATGGGACGCGTTCAAGTGACTGAAACCATCATAAATGCAAAAAAGTACATCGAAATTGACCCAGAACCATTATTGTTAACTTCTCTCAGGGATCTCTTTTCGAATAAATCACTATTTATTTTTAGCAGGATTCAACTCCATGCCATATGGAAAAAATATGCAAAGAATGGTTTAAAAATAAAAGAATACAACAATTACCATAACCAGAAAATAGCCCTCATCTGAATACTATATAAAATTTGTGGCGACGTTTGAATATCCTTGTACAAAAAAGGGTTCCATCTAATAAAACACAACTTATTGATACGATTATTGTTTCTTGGCATCATATAATTGAAAAGGATGAATTCCAAATACTAGTTATCTCAATGAAAAAACGCTATGAAGCTCTAATAGAAAACATGAATTGTCCTACTAAGTATTGAATGCGTAAGTGTAACTTTAAAATTCAATGAAATCTAATTTTTTGTAATACACATAATTTAATTATGGGTTTTTAAAATTATATTTTACATTAAATTTACTTTAATTTGATATATAATTATTTGTGTTGAAGCAAAACTTATTGCGTTCGTCAAGCACACAAACTTATACAACATGGAAAGAAAAAAAAAACATTCACAATTTTAGCCACCTCTATATATGTAGGTAAACCGAAAAGTTTTATTCGGTATTCATGGTTACACAAGAAAATAATCTATTGAATGAAATACATAAGTTAACTAATTTGATAATATAGCTTTCCTGGACACTTTTTTTTCTTAGGAGGAAATACAAAAAAGCGAGTTAGTAAATGGAAGTGATAAAAGAAATGCAACGAAACTTGAATATAATTGAACAATAAATAATGAAATTAAACATGCATTTTAAAGAAAAGGGCATTTCTTAAAATTAAACCTTAATGTATCAATAGTTATTTTAATACATTTAAAAGCTTTAAATTCATTGCTCTATCAGATTTTAAAAATTTTCAGTAGCAGCTTTATATTTTGTGTCGTCAAATTTCATTTTATTTATATTTAAAAGTCATTTGCAGAGATTTTCTAGACAGATTGAAAACTTAATTCATAAAAATGTATAAAATTTTGAATCATTTCTGTAATTAATCTCAATTATTTCCTGCTTGCACTTACTGAGCCATAAGTGTTAGGAATTGATAAATTAAGTTATTCCAGTTTATTCACAGAAAATCGTTTGCATATTTGCAATTGTGATATTTAATTTATTTATAAGACGCGACTCGTTGCTATGGAAGCGAAGCTGTTTTTTCGTCTGCTTTGCTTTTTATATTTTTTATCTTACGAGATGAGTTAAAAGTTTAGATAAAAAAGTTGGCATCAATTTTTGATGGAATGTAAAAGAATTTTTTTTAGAGAGAATGTTTATATTTTTTGTTTGTCGTGCGTGTCTTGAGTTTTATTGAAGAATTATGTTAATTTTATGAAAAGGCACGCAGAAATGCATAAAGGATCATCTTTCCAGTTTTAGTATGATGATCAAAAATTATCAAGGTAAAAGCATTTATATTTTGTACATATTATACATTTTGTACATAGTATGTAAATAATTTGAATTCAATATTTCTTTATTCTATAATTCTAAGTATGTAATAAAATTTTTAAAAAGAAAATTCAAGAATATTTAGAAGATTTTTGAACCCAAATAAGTTTTGATTGTTTACAGAACAAAACTGGCGCCCGAACAGGGACATTTGAATAATAATGTTGAGATATTGAATTGTTTTTATAGCGTATAGTGTTTTCATAAGCTGTGCATTACTATTTAATTTTTCTAAGATGAATAAGCTAAAGAAAAAGCGTACGCCGCTACGTTCGTCATTTACCAGAACTTTAAATGTTTTGAATGAAGAAATTAACAGCGAGTCATTAGATAAGGGTAAAATTTCAGACGATTTTAGTAAATTAGAAAATTTGATTCTTGAAATTAAATCTATTGATGAAGCTATAATTGAACTCATGTTAGATGATGATAAATGCGATGAAGAGGCTATTGAAAATGAAGTAGTGGAAAATGAAAGTTATTCAGATCAATTTATTACCATTAAGCGTAAAGTTAGTGAAGCATTGAGTACAAATAAACGTAATCAAGATGATAGTGAAAAAAGCACAGATCACGGTTATTCCAAATCAAAGCATTATAAATTACCTAAACTAAATATTAAGCCATTCGATTCGCAGTTAATAAATTATCTTTCATTTTGGTCCCAGTTTCAGAAAATTCATGAAGACATAGATTTGGATAATAGTGACAAATTTCAGTATCTTATCCAATCGGTAGAACCTGGAACCAGTGCCAGGCGCTTGTTAGAGAGCTATCCAATGACCGCAGTTAATTACCCCAAAGCTGTCGAGGCATTTCAAGAGCGTTTTGGAAATAAAGATTTACTAATAGAAGTGTACGTAAGAGAATTCCTAAAATTGATTGTAGCTAATGTACAGGCGCACGGCAAAGATAAACTTCCCTTATCAGATTTATTCACGAAAGTCGAGGCATATTTAAGATCGTTAGAATCAATGGGTTTAAGTTTAGAAAGCAATTCGGCGTGGCTCTATCCCATGATAGAATCTAGCTTATCGGAAGATGTATTAAAAGCATGGCAGCGATATAATATTTCAATCACATCAAACACTGTTAGTAATAATAATGCATTGTCAACAAAAGCAAATATAGTAAGTTTGATGGAATTTCTGAAACAAGAAGTTGCAAACGAGGAAAGATTCAAATTAGCCAAATCGAGTTTTATAGAGCTGGGCTTTAAAGACAAACCTAAAGAAAAGTTAAGAAAAGCAGAAAGTAAAATACCTACTGCGGCAGGGCTATTTAGCGCAAAAGAACGCCTTTGTTTATTTTGCAGTAAATCTCATGAAAGCAAGGACTGTGTTAGGGCTAGATCTCTTTCCTTTAATGAACGGAAGGCCAAAATTAAGAATAAAAATTGCTGTTTAAAATGTCTTCGTTTTGGTCACCACGCTAAAGTTTGCAAAGTTTTTATTCGTTGCCACGTTTGTTCTAAACCCCATACCGAGTTATTATGCCCTGAAATTTCAATGTGTAAAGAACCAGAAAATACAGTTAAGACCCCAGAAGTTATTCAAAGCACTATAGCAAATAAGCAGTGTTCTGCTGAAGTAGCCCTTATGACTTTGGAAATAGTTATTAAAGGTCGAATAACAAAGAACGTACGGGCATTACTTGATTGTGGGTCGCAAAAGAGCTATATTTTAAAAGGTACAGCTGAAGAGTTAGGTTTACATCCCATTTCTTCTGAAGCTATTGTACACACTTTGTTTGGTGGTACGCAAACAGAAGCTAAATCTCACAATAAATTCCAAGTTGAGTTAAGTTCTTCTGATAGACAGAAACAAACGAAAGAAGTCTTAGAACTTTTGGATCAAGATATAATTTGTAATAATATTCCTCGGATACCGAAAGAATCAGTAATTAAAGAGCTTAAACAAAAAAAACTATGGATCACAGATTTAGGAGCAGGAAGTCCAAAAATTGAAATTTTGATTGGAAGCGATTACTACTGACAACTTCTTACAGGTCGAGTAAAACAGTTAAAGAGCGGTCTTACAGCAATAGAGACAAAGTTTGGATGGACACTTTGTGGTCGTTTAGAAAGTACATCACAGTCTTGCCTAAATTATGGAAATATGTTTATCACGAACCTAGCTTTAAAAGATATGAAGATTCCAGAATTATGGAAGTTAGAGACAATTGGTATAACAGATCCCTGTCAAACTTTGTCTAAAGCAGAAGAAGAAGAACTCGCTCATGATAATTTTATAAAAGAAGTTGATAGAAATATAGAAGGTCGCTATATTGTAGGTCTTCCTTGGATTAACGGCAAACGTGAGATTCCCTCAAATAGACACATAGCTGAACGAAGATTGATAAATTCAACAAAGAAATTAAAATCAATGAAAATGTTTGAAGAATATGCTAAAGTTTTCTATGAATGGGAAGAAGAAGGCGTTATAAGTAAAGTACCAGATGAAGCACTCAAGATTCCAGGACATTTTTTACCTCATCATCCCGTCATCAAACCAGATAGTCTTACTACAAGTGTTCGACCAGTTTTTGATGCATCGTGTAAGGTAGGGAGGTCTCCTTCTTTAAATGATTGCCTCTTTAAAGGACCAAACCTCATCGAACAAATTCCTGCAGTGTTAATAAGATTTCGTGAGAAAGCTATTGGGGTAGTAGCCGATATAAGAAGAGCATTTCTTCAAATTGAAGTCAAAGAATCAGATCGGCATTTCTTGCGATCTTTATGGTGGAAGAGTTCTGACGAATTTCAAGTTTATCAACACAATAGAGTAGTTTTTGGAGCAACTTGTAGCCCATTTTTGCTAGGTGCAGTTATAAGATATCATTTGAGTAATGTTGATGAAGAAAACAAACAGATAGCTGAGAAGCTTATGAAATCATACTATATAGATAACTGCGTTACTTCAGTCGACAATGTGCCTGAACTAGAAAATTTTATTTCAAAATCTACAGAAATCATGGCTGATGCGAAAATGGAATTAAGAATGTGGGAATTCGGACCAATTAAAAGTGAAGACAGCAGTTTCCTTAACGAAAAGAAGGTGCTCAGCAAAAATGTAACAACGATAGTTCCGGTTTTAGGGTTGAAGTGGGACACAATGGAAGATAGTTTGAAGATCGCTTATAAATTTAGTGATGAGATAGAAAATCTGTCGAAAAGAAAGATATTAGCTGTAACCCAAGGGATCTTCGATCCAATAGGATTTTTAGCCCCAGCATTGTTGCCAGCCAAACTGATAATTCAAGACGCCTGGTCGACGAAATTAGATTGGGATGCTCCACTTCCAGAAGAAATCCGGAATAATTTTCAAAAATGGTATAGCGAACTCAAGTATTTAAATGACGTGAAGATAAATAGACGTGTAGGATATGGCTGTAAAGAAAAATGGTCTATTCATACATTTTGTGATGCAAGTTCCAGAGCTTATGCAACAGCAGTTTTCTTACGTTGTGAAGATAAAGACGCAGTCTTTGTACAACTTTTAGGAGCTAAGTCTCGTCTTGCACCAAAGAAAAATATAACCATACCACGTTTAGAGCTTCTTGCTTGTATTTTAGGAATAAGGTTGACTAAATTTGTTTTGAAAGCCTTTAATTGTATTTCCATACCAGTAAAGTATTGGACAGACTCTTCGACTGCTCTCGCTTGGATTCGAAGAAATGATCAATGGGGAACGTTTGTAGGCAATAGAGTTAGAGAAATTTGTAAATTTTCCGAATCTCAACAGTGGAACTTCGTACCTGGTCATCTCAACCCTGCTGATCTACCTTCTCGCGGATGTAGTCCTAAACAGCTGCTGAAGATGAGATGGTGGGAGGGACCAGAATGGTTGAAGTTATCAGAAGAAAATTGGCCACATTCAGAAACAAGCCCCAACGAAGAATTAGTAATGATGGAAAAGAAGAAAATTTCAGTGCCTGCTCTTTTATGTTCTAATTCACATGAATTTATGATATATAGTAGAATTTCAAAATTTGGTAGATTTATTAATGTCGTATGTTGGGTGAAGAGATTCATAATGAAGTGCAGAAATCGAAATATATGTTTTCCATCAGAATTGTCAATTGAAGAAAAAGAAGATGCAGAAAGGTCGCTCTGGTCAATAATACAATCTGAAAGTTTTGGTAATACTACTGATGCAATAAAAGGATTAAAGGTTATGAAAGATCAAGAAGGATTGTTGAGAGTAAAAACAAAGATATTAGAGCGGGATGACGAGTTTTCTTTCAGATATCCAATTTTATTACCATCGAAACATCATGTAGTGAATTGTCTGATTCAAGAATGTCATTTAAAGAATTGTCATGCTGGACTTCAAACAGTTGGATCCATTTTAAGAGAAAAATATTGGATAATTTCTTCTGGACGCAGCATTAGAAGTCAATTATCTAAGTTTACAGATGCAAAAGATACTCTGCAAAACCATATACTACACCTCCAATCCACCTACCTCTAGATCGAGTCAGAGATTCCAAAGTTTTTGAAATTGTTGGAGCTGATATTTTTGGCCCTCTTTTCGTAAAGCAAAGATCTAAAGTTTGGGTTGTACTTCTTACATGTGCAGTATATAGGGCAATACATTTGGAACTTGTATCCAGTCTCTCGACAGAAGGATTCATTCAATCACTTCGAAAATTTATGTGCAGGAGAGGAAGGCCGACTACTATATACTCTGATAATGGCTCAAATTTTAGAAAAACCAATAACATTTTAAAATCATTGTATTGGAAGGCAATAGTTTCTTCGAAAGAACTGTCTCCTATTATTTGAAAGAACTGTGCCCTATTAGTCATCAATCCAGCAGCAGCTTGGTGGTGTGGATGGTGAGAAATAGTACAACTAGAAGTGGTAGAGTAGTACAGAGACTTCTGAAATGACTTTTTCTAGAACTCTGAAATGACTTTTCTAAAACTCTGAAATGACTTTTTCTAGAACTCTGAACTGACTTTTCTACAACTCTAAATGTTTCATTATTATTTTATTATTGTTTAGTTATTATCTTTATTTATTTAGATATTTTTTATTTTGAATTAGGGCTTAATTTGATCAAAAGTGATCTTAAGTTTAATTTGGCTTCCGCCTAAATTAAAGGTGGGAGTATGTTAGGAATTGATAAATTAAGTTATTCCAGTTTATTCACAGAAAATCGTTTGCATATTTGCACTTGTGATATTTAATTTATTTATAAGACGCGACTCGTTGCTATGGAAGCGAAGCTGTTTTTTCGTCTGCTTTGCTTTTTATATTTTTTATCTTACGAGATGAGTTAAAAGTTTAGATAAAAAAGTTGGCATCAATTTTTGATGGAATGTAAAAGAATTTTTTTTAGAGAGAATGTTTATATTTTTTGTTTGTCGTGCGTGTCTTGAGTTTTATTGAAGAATTATGTTAATTTTATGAAAAGGCACGCAGAAATGCATAAAGGATCATCTTTCCAGTTTTAGTATGATGATCAAAAATTATCAAGGTAAAAGCATTTATATTTTGTACATATTATACATTTTGTACATAGTATGTAAATAATTTGAATTCAATATTTCTTTATTCTATAATTCTAAGTATGTAATAAAATTTTTAAAAAGAAAATTCAAGAATATTTAGAAGATTTTTGAACCCAAATAAGTTTTGATTGTTTACAGAACAATAAGAAGTAAGAAAAAGTTTTAAGGAGGGCTAATAATTGCAACTTATCTGAAAATATCAGGAAAATCTGGTGGATGTGGGAGGGGATGTACATTCTGAATTTATGAAATTTCACAAGATTTTTAAAATTTGCAAAATAAATTCCAATCAAATTAACATTTTTTGGATTTCAAAATTCGATTCCATACAAGCTAAGTAATTTCTATTAATAATAATAATAAAAAAATAATAAAACAAATTTACATAATATAACAAAAATCAATATGTAAGAAATATGAATGAAAATTATAAAATTCGAATTCAATATAAACATGGATTAAATCTTAGTGTATTAAAATCAAATAGAACATTAATAATATCCTTTGTAAAGAGCCTTACTTTCAAAGGTCTGGTAGTGAGCCTAGCGATGAATGACATTCTGATACAATGATATGTAAAGGTATTAAATAAGCATTAATTAAAAAATATACATACTTTTTTAGAAGGAATGCATAGAAAAATATTGAGAAAAACCCAGAAGGATTGGAAGCGTCGGATAATAAAATTTGAAGAAAAGCCCTTATGAATGTGATATTTTCAGAAAAAAAAACATTCCTATATATAGTGGGTACTTATAACGGGAGGGGGACTTATTTTTTGTACTTTACGGTACATACTTAATGTATCATTATTAAAACAAAAAATAAAAAATAATAAACTTTCCGTATTTAATCTCCAAATTTCAATTTTGGGATTTCAGTTTTATTCATTATACATTTCCTTTTTTCTGTATCAAACTTACTCTGAGATTGGTTTATGTTTTTTACTGAAAATATAATCTCTAAAACTGATTAAAGAAATCTTTATGCATTATTTTTTATGCTTTTTTGCATAAAAACAAGAAAACTCATAACAAAAAATTAACATTTAGAATGGTTTGACAAAAGAGATCTTTGAATAATTAATGTTCTCCTGGCTTATAAAAACGAAAGCTGGAAACTTTTATTCAATATTTATACACAGATACAAAACTCATTAAATGGAATGCTGAAACACACATTATTCAGCTTCAACAATTTTTCATGAAAGCAATCAAAAGAATTTCGAACACAGAAAAGAATTAAAAATGTTCCGGTATGAATTCGAGAGTAGAATTCCAAGCAAGATTTTTCGTATGCGTCAGGCATATTGTATTATCATTTTATGTTTTTAAAACGAATGCTATGCTGAAACTAGACTAAGTAAACTAACTTTAAATAGAGTAAATTTGTTCATGTGTTGAAGGAAAACTTCTTTTGCCTACAGAACACAAAAGGTATTTGGTTTTAATTATTTTACATGTGCAGATTAACTATTTTCTCTTTATTAATGTTTAAAAAATATTGTGTTAGAACCGATCATGTTACATAAAATGAATACTAATTAATTCTAGATGTTTTGCGTGATCTTGCTGCATAAAGACATTTTTGTATGGGTGTTGAAATTTTCATTTACATACATATGCCAACGAATCAGATTTTTATGATCTGTAGTACTGTTTTCACCATAAACAAGAACATCTTAAAATTATGACTAATATAACGTTTGGAATAGGTCACAAATTATGATTCAAAAATAATTTTAACCATAAAAGTGAATGCATTTTTTCTAGTTATGAAAAATATATAATGGAACTACATATCTCTACAACTCATGTTAAAATTCAGTACGTACAGAAATGATAAATTAGAATAAACTATATCAGATGAGTATTGTTTCAAATTAAATACATTTGAAACATGCTTTTATAAAAGTTAAAAGCAAATATAATTTTAATATGAAGAAATATGATTATTAAATGGTACAAAATGTCGTATCCCTTCTGATAAAATTACATTAATTTTACAATGTATAAAAAACAATACATATATATTTTTTACAATCATTACACACATTTTAGTTTATTTTTAAAATTATAATTTAGTTTTAAAAAATTCAATGTAATCTCTATGTAGGAAAGATTTTAGTTGCTACAGAAAGTTATTGCCGCTCAATAGCTGCCACTGTAAGATGGTGAAAATTGAACCAATATTTAGAACTCCTGTTGGAGTATAGTTCCAATAGTTGGAAAGAGGTTGAAATAGGAAGCTCCAAAAATGTTGATACGAGATTTTATCATCTTATGTTGGCAGCTATTGAGCATCAAAATTCGGTTCAAACTTGGAAAATTTTTTAACAGTGTATTACCATTTTTAGAATGTTCAACAACAATGCCGCAAAACATGTTTCTATGAAAAATATCAATAACGTATCCAAAAAATGTTTTAAAGCGCATTAAAAGAGATATTTTATTACTGATTTCAATACAAGACTTAACAGTGTAAATACACGAAAAATTCTTCAAAGATAGCAATTTCTAATTAAAATTTTAATTCTACATACTTTAGTGTGTTCAGCGCGAAATTCGATTAAATGTATTAAATATGTGTCTTAAATATGTATTTTATTGTTTTATTTTTTGATTGATGAATGTTTTACTTTCATTATAAAATATAGGCTGGAACAAAGTAATGAGATATTTATACTAAATTATGCACAAATGGTTCTTCATGAAACAGAGGTAGATTTAAAAAAAAATCATGCATCAAAATTCCTTTAAAAATAAAGAATATTGAGTAAATTGCGATAAAAGTCTCGAATAAATCGCGATACAGTTTTCAAATACACTGCGATATAGTTTTCAAAGAAATCGAATTGAAAATACTTTTTTACATTTTTTATCAATGTAAAAATTTAAAATGTGTGATTTTAAATGTTTAAAATGTGTAATAAAAATATTTAATTGTCTGCTGTTCTCACCTTGAAAATGGCATGAGTGTCACGTACAAACATGTTGGTCTCTATAGTATAGTATATATAGTATATATATTTTAATTTCAAATGTTTGAAATTCTTAAATTAATTTTTTTGTGTATTCAATTCAAACAGGCAATATAATGACTTAATAATTGAATAATTGAATAAAAATAATATAAAGCAGTTTATAAAGATCCATATTTAACTTTGATTTACACTGATTCTGATTCATCAAATGTATATTTAATACATATATACACAATACTACATTTTCTTTTTTATTTACATACAATTAGTAAATTATTTGTATACGTGTATGCTTTCTTTTATCGAATCGTCATCTTTTTTTATTTTATTTTACACTACAACGGGATACTATTTCGGCATTCTAATTACAGAAACATTTTTAATCTTTTCCTTTAGAAAGAAAAGTTTTGCAGGAAGATAATATCTCTTTTAACTTTAATTCGAAATGTTTCGCAAATAAATGTTTTAAAAAATAGCGTAATGAACATAATTTGTGAGTGATAAGAACGAAATTATTATTTTGTTATGAGATTAACATTCTCATTTTCAACAGGGTTCACTAATTAAGTTAGAATAATCAGATTTATTTCTTTTTGATAACAGCGTAATTTTAGCTTTACTGTACTTACAGATATAGAGTCGGACAATTATTTAGAATTCTTTGTGGAAATAAAATCAGTGATATTTTCTGTTATGAATTAGATACAAGAATAACACAAAATAGTAAGTTTACTACTGTTAATTAAAGGGATTTACCTTTTCAGTAGTTTTATATACTTAAAATAAAACATGATTCAAATTCTGAATTCATTACATTTCAATGTCTGAATAGAGGCATATTTTGAAAAAAAAAAAAAAAACTGCATATTTAATTCAAATTTTCAAAAATTACAATGAAAATGTGATTTTTTAAAAATTTCTTCTCGATTTTTTTTTATTTGTATTTTAACCCATTTTTTAAGATTTTTAAATGTGTACTGCTCAATAATGCATATGGATTTACATATTTTTAATATTACTTTTAATCTAATATTTTTATTGATATGTGCCATGTAAAACGATAAAATACAAAGCAGCATAGATTTAATAAATCTGAAGGCTAATACCATGAGCATATTTATCACATATATAATAAAAACATGTACAAAAATGTATAGATCTGTATCTCGAATTCGAAAAATGGCCATAGTATTTTTTAAATACCAAAATGAAGAAAGTATGAACATATAGAAAAAGGCATTTAAAGTTTTAATTTGAAAGTGTAATTACACTAAGTGCATTAACAATATCTACACTATTTCGCGATATAATTATCGTATGGGTGAAAATGCGGCATTAGAATATTTAAAACTGAACAGGTTTTCATTTAATATCAAAAATGAAAAATCAATTTTTTGGACAATTTTAGATAAATTGTCCCTTTAATTACAGAAATGTAATTTTTCAAACAACTTCCAATGCCAAAAATGTTAGAAAGATATTTTTATATAGAATTGTTATATTTTTAACTTTTATTATGAAATGTTTCAATTTCACATGTTAATAAAAATAATACAATGATCATGAATTTTGAAAGTTAAATTATTTAGTTATAATCCTAAAGTCAGCATTCATAGCAAAATTTACTAAATAAATTAACTAAGAATAATAATATCATTATTTTTGTGATAACAGCTTACGTTTTCTTTTGTTATACTTACAGATTAATGATGTGATACTCATCTTAGGATTTATTTTTGGAAATGCTAACATTTCTATTAAAGAATTAGATTAAAGTGTAATGAAAATCAATGGGTATATATTACGTTTGCTTCTAAAAGCTGTAACCCTATGAAAGGTTTTTAATAAATTTCTTTACAAAATATATAAAAAATATTGTAAAAAGGCAATGTGATTTGTAAAAAAAGATTTTTTTTAATGGAAATGTTTCTTTAAAAAATAATATAATGAATGTAATTTTTTGCAGATAAATCGGATTTATTATAAACCTAAAGGCTCACTCTCACCAAGATTTACTAGGTGCGCAACTATGTTTCTGCGTTTTTTATGAATAAAAATTGTAAAAATTCAAGAGAAATACAAAAAATGGTTTATTGAAGGTATCGGCCTCGCTAGCTACACATTTTTGCCATCACTATGATCATACATGAATACCAAGAAGTTAAAAAATACCAAGACGATACTTCTTTGTACCGAAAACATATAACCAATCAATTTTGCACTATTTTGAAACTATCCAAGTGTATCCCAGCTGAACCATGTGCCATCGACCAAAACAAGAGATAATCGGAAAGGGCCATGTCTGAAAAATATAACGGGTGCTGTAGCAGATCCTATATCAGCGCTTTGGTGTTGTCCTGAACGACGGAATTCGATAGCACGCAACGTCATCGTTTTGCATTGTCATCCGTTTGTGTCTCGTGTCCCATTCTGGCCATTGTTTGAGAAATACATGGTTGAAATTAATCAGGTTTTGTTGGTAGCGATGCCCATTGTCAGCTTCGTCCAGTTTCAGCAGCTCATAGTACAGGATTCCTTTCTGGTCCTACCAAACGCAGAGCATTGTCTTCTTTCCAAAGCGATTCGGCATGCCGTTTGATGTTGATGCTTTACCTGGTGAAAGACACGATTTTTCTTCATTTGGGATTCTCGAAATAGATCTACTTCTAATTGTCAATAATAATTCGATGCAGGAAACATTCTTCCGTGCCGAAAAAACAAAATTTCGATAATGTTTTTTCCATTTTTCATTTGTCTTTCAGTTAACTCATGCGACATCCATTTTCTTTCCTTTTGATTTTTTCCTATGGAATGTAAACGTTTGGATATACTTCGGCGAGTCATGTTTAATGTTTATCCGAGTTAATCTTGGATTTTTGTTATGATCTTTATGAAATAACGCTCGCAGATCCACATCCTCAACTGTTTTCGTTTTTCAGAGAAATCGCCGTAAACAAATCTTCACAGGTAGTTAGTTTTCGATATGGCATGTTTGCCACAGCCCTCCTTTACAAATGACGTCTTTTATCTGCGATCGAGATACAGATCTATACATTTTTGTACATGTTTTTATTATATATGTGATAAATATGCTCATGGTATTTTTTTTTCAGATTAAATGAGTAAAACATACCTTCCCGAAAATGGTGGTTATTTGGCGCAAAACTCGACATATTCGATGTTAGAAAAAATATTTTTGCGTTGTGATATATATTGGTATTACGATAGTTCATTGTTAACAGACATCCAAGCTATCTAAAAGTATGACTTCAGACATGTACGTCGTCTTCATGTGTCGTGTCAGCGCCATCCATGTGTGAAACCCAGAAACTTAGTTGATTACCTAGCATTAAGTTATAATAAACTGGTTTATTCTTTTAGGATAACAGTCTACGCTATGTATTATTGTACTTACAGATAAGAGAATTTATTTATTTTCATCGAAAGAAATCACTGACTTTCTTCTCACATGAATTAGATCAAAGCTTAATGTAGAGTGTTGTTTACATTATTCTTAATTAAATTAAATAAATATGATTTTTGAAATAATTTTTTGCGAAAAAATATTTTTATATGTATATGCTATAATGTTTACCACCTATTATTAAAATTTTCAAGGTTAAATGTTAATAAAATAACACAATGGTCGAGCATTTTGAGAGCGAAATTATGTGACTATATTTATGAAGTAATCATTTTCAGCAAGGTTCTTTAAGTAAATTAGAATTGTATGATTTGTTTCTTTTTAATACAGCTTACATTTTACTTTATTGTAGTTCAGATTACGGTTGGGATATTTTATCTTAAAGGATATATTAAAAAAAATGGTGACATTTCTATTATTGAATTAGACTAAAGAGAAATGAAAAATAAAGATATTATTATGTTTGCCTCTTATAAAGTAAGATGTTAACCAAAGATGTTTAATGTTTTAAATAATTTTGTTCACAAATATTTTTGAAAAAAACATAACGTATTTTGTAAATCTAATTACAAATATTTCTCACGAAAAGAAAAATTAATATGATTAATATAATTTTTGAGAGATAAGAACGGATTTATTATGAACCCATAGGCTCCCCCTCGCCAGAGTTTAATAATTAAATTACAATAGTCTGATTTATGCGTATTTGATAACAACCTTTGTGTCATAACAGTTACAGATAAATAAATTTATTTATTTTTATCGAAAAAAGAGTCTGATATTTTCTCACATGAATTAGATGAAAGCTAAATATAAATTGGTGTGCATATTACTCTTAATTAATTAAAAAATACAGAAAATACTGTGAAAAAAATTTTACATGTAGTTTACATGTAATTTTACATGTAGTTTACTCTTATTATAAAAATTTTCAAATTTAAATCTTAACAAAGTTTCTAAATGTGCAAATATTTTAAGAGACAAATATTTATTTTTCTAGAATTCCCATTCTCAGCATAGTTTTCTAAGTAAGTTTTAAAAAAATCATTTTTTTTCTTTTTAATTACAACTTGCGCTTTATTTATTTATTTTTTTGAACTTACAGATTACGATTCAGATATTTATCATGAAGGATTTATTTATAAAATACAGATATTGCCTGTAATGAAATATGTTAAAGTGTAAAGAAATATAATGGATATATTATGTATGTCTTTTAAAGATATAAACATATGTGATGTTTTAATTATATATTTTTACATAATGTTAAAAAAAAATAAAGAAAGATAATGCAATTTGTAAATCTACTTAGAAATGTTTCTCAAGAAACAAAATTGTAAGGATGATAATTTTTGAAAGATAAGAACGGACATATTACGAACCTAAATGTCTCAGTCTTACCAGGGTTCATTAATTAAGTTAGAATAATCTGATTTATTTTAATTGTATAAGAGCGTATGTTTTATAATATTGCATTTACAGATAAGAGAATTTACTTATCTTTATCGAAAATAAAACCAATGATATCTTCTTCCATGAATTAGATCAAAACTTAATACACAATGATGTGAATATTACTCTTAAGTAATTAAAGAAATATATTTTTTCAAGCAATTTCATGTGCAATTTCATAAGCAAAAAATGTTAGAAAAAATATTTTTCAAGTAAGTGTCACATTTTTTAACAATTATTGTAAGATATTTTTAAATTAAATGTTGATAAAATAACGTAAAGAAGCAAGCATTTGTTTAGTTTTGATTCTAAAATCACCATTCTGAACGAACGTATCTCAGTAAATTAGAAAAATATGATTTATTTCTTTTTGATAATAGCAAACACTTTGTTTTATTATACTCAATTGATTATGATTGATATATTTATTACAAAGGGCATATTAAAAAAAATGCTGATATTGATTTTAAAGAATTATGTTAAAAATTTAAGAAAAATAATGATTATATTACGCCTGCATCTTAAAGGTGTAAATATATTAATGTTTTAAGTATTTTCTTTACAATACGTTCAAAAAATATTTTTGTAGAATGATAATGTAATTTGTGGTCCGGTTAGAAATATTTCTCAAGGTAAAAAATAATAATGGAATGATAATAATTTTTGAGAGGTGAAAACGTATTTATTATGAGCACAAAATATCACTCTTATGAAAGTTCTTTAATTAAAGTACAATTATCTGATCTATTCTTACTTAATAACAGCCTAAGTTTTATATTATTGTACTTACAGATAAGAAAATTTACTTAACTTTATGAAAAAAAAGATACTTTTTTACATGAATTAGATTAAATTTTAATATAAAATGGTGTGCATATTATTCTTAATTAATTAAGGAAATATGATTTTTTCAAATCATTTCATGTGCAAAAAATGTCAGAGAAAATAAACCACGTAACTTAAAACAAGTAGATGTTATAATTCTTAACTTTTATTGTAAATTGTTTCAAATTTAAATGTTAACAAAATAACACATTGGACAAGTATCTTAAGAGATAAATTTTTTAAATAAAAACGTAAAGTCAACTTTTTCAGCCAAATTTTCTGAAAAATTTAAAATAATATGTTCTTCTTTTTTTGTAACAACCTACTCTGCGCTTTATTGTATTTACAGATTATTAGTAAGGTACTTATCTTAAAGGATTTATAGGAATTTTATTTTATATTGACTTTCTTGTATTAGGTTAAAGCGTAACTAAAAAAAATATATGTATATTACGTCTGCCTCTTAAATATATAAAAACGTGTACTGTTTCAAATAATTTCCTTTACAAAATGTTAAAAAATATTTTTGGAGAAAGATAATGCAATTTGTAAATCTAGTTTAAAATATTTCTCTAGGAAAAAATAATATAATGGATATAATTTTTGAGAGATAAGAGCGGATTTATTTAGAACCTGAAGCCTGACTCTCACTAGGATTCATTAAGTTAAAATAATCTGATTTATTCTTATTTGATAATAGTCTACGCAGTGTACTTAAAGTACTTAAAGATAAGAGAATTTACAAATTTTTACTAAAGAAAAATAACTGATATTTTCTCTCAAGAATTCGATCAAATCTTAATACAGAATGTTGTGCATATTACTCTTAATTAATTAAAGAAATATAAGTTGTCAATTAATTTTCTATACAAAATCATTAGAAAAAATATTTCTACCTGTAGATGTCATTATGTTTAACTTCTATTATAATATATTTTAGATTTATCGTCATTAAAATTACATAATGGACAAGCATTTTGAAAAATAAATTATTTGACTCTAAATATAAAATAATAATTTTAAGCGAGGTTTTCTAAATTAGTTAGAATAATATGATTTATTTCTTTTTGATAACAGCCTAAACTTTCTTTTATAGTATTTGCAGATTATTATTGAGATATTTATCTTGAAAGAATTATGAAAAAAATGCTGATATTGCATTTCTTGAATTAGGTTAAAGCGTAATGAGAAATAATGAGTATAGCCTCTTAAAGATGTAAATGTATATTCTGTTTTACACAATTATTTTAACAAAAAATTAAAAAAAAATTGGCGAAAGATAATGTAATTCGTGAATCTAAGTAAAAATGTTTTGCAAGCAAAGAAATTAATAGTATGAGAATAATTTTTGAGAGATAAGAAAGAATTTATTACGAACCTAACGTCTCAATCTCACCAGTATTCACTAATTAAGTCACAATGTTCTGATTTATTCGTATCTGATAACAGCCTAAGTTTTGTATTATTGTACTTAGAGATATGTTAATTCATTTATCTTTATCTTAAAAAATCACTGTTATTTTTTATCATATTTTTTTTTTCAATGTGATGAAAAATCTTAATGAAACTATGTGTGCTTTTTCCATTCTATTTTCCTTTAATTAATATTACATCTGTTTATAAATTTCTATCAACTTTTATTTTATATCATAAACCTTATTGTAAAATGTATATCAATACCTAAATACGTTATACTTAAAAGGATTAATTAACCGATTAATTTTTTTGAAGAAGTAAAATTTAAAGATTTTTTTATTTAAAAAGCTACACTTGCAACTATTTATTAAAATATTATAAGTTGAAATCTTTTTTAATTAGACTTTTAACCTTCTTCCTGCGCATACCTGAATTTCTGGTGAACGCAAATGTATGTAGCAAAATTTGCGCAACCGGCGATTTTTGAGGGGATGTATTTTTACCGTCTGATTAATTCTTTTTAATTATTCTCACCAGTTACTTTTTTATGTTACATATTTTATGTTATTTAATCAAAGCCTATTACTCGATGAAATAATGGGGAAATTTTTTCAAAGCTGACAAAAATTCCTGTTTGTCAAAAGCGGTATTTTAGGAATAAAAATTCTGTAAAAGACTCTTGCCGTAAAAAGGTTAAATGTGCAATTTTTAAGCCTATTTTGATAAAGTAATTACATAGCAAGAAAGTTGAAAAAATAAAAAAAATTATAAATAGATTTATGAATAAAAGAAATATGAATTCTTCCTTCCAGATATTTCCTTTATTTTTGAGTTAAACTTTACATTGTTGAAAATAGAAATACCTCAAGATAATAGAATTAAATGATATATATCTAGTCCAAACATATCATTCTTAACCGTGATAAAAAAAAAGTATGCTCTTAAAATAAGGCAAAAATGAAATTCCACATCTTTTATGTTCCCTTTCTTTCAAATGCCATAAAAATATGAAAGTTGAACCGAACTCAAATTCTCACTTCATAAAATTTTATATTTCCATTTTATTTTATTTTTATTTTTTATTTTTCTATGTAATAACCATTGTTTCTCTACTTTCCAAAGTAAGAAAAACTTTACAGTTAAAGTAGAAACTGGCACACAAAGAGCAAATAATTCCAACATTTTAAAACCGTGTAAAATAAACAATAAAACTTAATTTCACAAAACTCTTTTCACTCTTTTAGAACATTTTGGTTTTTCAAAATTGATATAAACATGTTTTTATGGCAGGTTAGAAACAGCACCTTCTTTATTTCATAACTTTTCACAAAAATGAAATAAATCTTGCTTTCAAAAGTGTGTATGATACAATAAAGGCTTTTTCTAAGTTGGAATAAAATGTCATTTTTGGCAAAATTCTAACATACGTTGATGCTTTGTGTAAACATTTTACATTTTTGTATGTGTGAACTTTAGTTGCCGTTAAACGCCTTACTAAAACTAGCTTGGATACACAAGGATTAATTCAATATTAATAAATAAGGTTACAAAATATATCTACTTGAAAAAGAAATTAAAAACAGAGTTTCACTTATTATTAAATATATAAATAAAGAAAAAAAACGCATATTATACTATCCTCAAAATAATAATACATTTAAACAGTCTAAAAGTTCATTAATTCAAAAATTTGCGCGGTACAGCTCGAATATTGTGAAACGTTTAGAGAATTATTTTTTAATCAATTACAGTCTTGTGAAAAAGTTTAAGACCACCCGTAAAAATATCAGATTTAATTAAAATCTCAAATGAAAACTATTCGAAAACTAATGAAATTGATTTACGGGTATGTTTATTGAAGAATTGAAATTATTCTCGGTACTTTGTAGTACCTCTTTTGTTTTAATCATTGCTGCAATGCTGTCCGGCATGTAATAGATCAGTGACTGCGAGTAAACTTGAGAAATCTCTACATAAAAAAAAACTTTCTTTTATATTGTGAAAAAGCTCCATAGAACTTGATTGTTGCTTTTATGCTATTTTATTTTTCAAACTACACCATACATTCTCTATTGGGTTCAAATCCGGGCTGATACTTGGCAAATCAAGTGCCTGGATTTACTCCGTCTAAAAAAGCCTCTAATAGCCTTTGACTTGTGACGCGGTGCACCATCATGCACGAGCAGTCCAGAATTTGTTATTGGACATTTTCCTTCTTTCTTTTCTGTGTTTTTCTTAAAGCTTCGATCATCTATTCCCGATTAAGGTAAAACAGCTTTACTAACCGTTACTTATTCACCAACGACAAACTTACATGGAAAAATTATGTTTGAGCGACTATCAGAAAATTTTCAAATAAGCAGTTAAACAAACACAAAAATTTAATTTTCACGATGCTTATTCCTTTTTACCAAAAAACAAGTAAATAAATTAATAAATTCCATAGCATGAGATTATTTTTGCGGGAAACCGCATTCAAATAATCCCTATTTTCAACTTTTTTCGTGGATTTCTAAGGTGTTAACAAATATATGGGAATAAGGTTTATTTATGTACAAAAACAGCATTTGTAATCATCATAATTAACCAAAATTAGATGTAAAACCTGCAATTTTTTTAAATGCAGATTAAAACTAAATACAACATAACAGTGTAAAATATTTTTTTAAACAAAAAGATTGAGTTAAGGTTAATTTTCCTCTTTTCATAGTATAAGAAATCCATAATTTACTATCTGTGTTTTAGTAGCTCATACTATTTAATTCAAGAAGAGAAATATGTAAAAAATATTATTACATATTGTTAAAGTATGATTAAAAAACCTTTTTAATAACAGAAATAAACGAATATGTTCATAAGATTGCAAATAAAAACCTTACAAATAATATTAAACTTATAGAAAATTTAAATTATTATTACTGGTGAATTTCGAGCACAAAATTAGACTTGTATTACGAAAATGAATTTTTGATAAATTTCTTAAAATTTTAACATTAGTTATCATATAATCATTATAATCGTTATAATCGTTATTTGTTCAAAGAAATCTACATAACATTTTTATAGGTTCGTTTGTATTAGTAAATGTATACAATTATGATTTTAAAATTGTATTTTTTTCAGTGTTCTAAAATTAAAAGTTATCGTACAAGGAAATCCCGACAATTATTTATGAACACGGCGTATATTCCGATTATTTTACATATTCCTGTAAATATTAAAAATTGCTTTGTAAATATAAGTTTATTTATAGTTTATTTATTTAACATAAAGGATATACATTTTTATGAGATTAAAATTTAAAAGAAGGAATTATTACTAGGCAAACATGAACTTTGAAAGAAAGTTCAGAGACCAGTGTATAAAATTTGCTTTAAAGTAATGACTACATACTTAGTAGTGCTTAAATCTGCGCAATAAGCTGTCTTTAAATAAATATTTGAAGTAAGGTACCCTAGGGTAATAACGCCAGGTGGGGTAATAACGCCAAATGCTAATATTATGCATAATTATGAAATAATCTGGTAAATGACACCCATGTGCTCTGCGCAGAAGAGTTTTGAGTCATATAAATCGCAAAAAACAGCTTCAAGTTAATTTGTTTCATTTTTAGGTATTATTGTTTTTACAAGCAGCTAAAATTAACGCTTGATCTAAAATTTGCGAGATACGTTTTGTGATGTGAAGACTATTTTTTTCATCCGGAAATAATTTCTTAATTACATAAATTTGTAGTACATTTCATGGACTATCAAAATGTTGTTGAAGATTTTGGATAGCTTCTCGAGATAATTTGTAATTTAAAATGTACAGCGTAATAACTATAACGGGGTAATAACGCCAACCCTTGGCATTAATACCCCGGTTGATTCCCTACAGTGACCCAGCTACATCCTAAATACTGATTCAAATAAACACAGTTAAAACTGTGCAATGTTTCTAATAATTCTATTTAAGCGGTCCTTTTTAAGCAAAAAGAAGCTCACGGTCTGATATTCTTTTGCCTCATCCCCCCCCCACACCACACCTTTATTTTTCTTACACTTTCACAAAAAATTTAAAATTTTCAATAGCTTAGAATGCAATTTGTCAATTTCTAAGTTTGTAGAGTTTGTATTTTTAGAATTGGGCAATCTACATGCAATTATTCCATCTTATTTCATAGTTTTGTTTGCATGGCGTTATTACCCATATAGGTGGGTAATAACGCCAAATAGCATTGGTCAAGAAATCACGCTATTACATTTTATGAATACATATCTGTTAAATTATTTTTTTTATATAGATAGTCAATGAGTTGCTTTATCAAATCATACATTTGTTTGAAAAATACCAATTAAAACTGAGCCGTGAAAATTGGTAGAACCTTAACGTGGCGTTATTACCCCAGGGTACCTTAATATTAAAGGTTTATTCGCGAATTATATTTTCAATTATTTTTATTTATGTTTTATCTATTTTTTTATGTTTTGAAGACGTGTCGATTAAATGATGAAAATATTTAACATTTCGATTGAAACTTAGACGGTAATTACGATACAGATCATAAATTTTACTAATTAAGGCTTCAGAGTAATACCTGTCATAAAATATTGTCTCATTTCTAAAAATGTCTCTAATTATAAATAAATTAAACAGTATCAAGCTTTCTACCAGCTTTTATGTGTAAAGTTCGCTATTCAAGTCGAGTGTGACAGTGAAAGTATAGATTTATATTTCTATCTGAATTTTTTTCAATATTCTAATATTGATTTTTTTACTTATCGATACTGAAATTGTGATTTTGTTGTTCTGTCATGCTTTGCTTCTGCCATAAAAAAATTTAAATTATGTTACCGCTACATAAAAAGTTGTAAAAATTTCAGCTTCTTAGAAAAATTTTAGTAACTTTACATATTTGGTTTTTTACAACTTAGCAACTTCATAAGTTTTTTTTCTTTTTTTCTGTATTATTGAAAATATGAAGTTAGGATTTTAAAATTCGTAATAATGTTTTTTCTCGATGTTCTAAAATCAACATTTATGATATAAGAAATACTGACAATAATTTATGGACATTACCTATATTTTTATTATTTTAACGATCTCTGTTAATATAAGAAATTGCTTTGTAACAATAAGTTTTTTTTATAACGATTTATTATAATTGATATGTATCTTCATGAGATTAAAATTTAAAAGAAATTTTTATTACTAGGCAAACATCCAACTTTGAAAGATAGTTATAATATTAATGTATAATAATTTGCTTTAAAATAACGTCTATATACCTAGTATTGCTCAGATCAATACAGTAAGCTGTCTTTAAATAAATCTTATAAGTAACATTAAAGGTTTATTCGCGAAATATTATTTCAATTTTTGTTTTTTCGTGTTTTCAAGACGCGGCAATTAAATGATGAAGATATTTAACATTTCGAGAGAAAATTTATACGGTAATTACTGTACAGATCATTAATTTTACTAATTAGGGCTTGAATGTAATACTCGTCATAAAATATTGTCATATTTCGAAAAATATGCCTAATTATAAATAATTTGAAGGGTATGAAGCAATCTACTACCTTTTATGTGTACAGTTTCACTAATTAAGTCGAGTGTGATAATGAAAGCATAGATCTATAATTTTCTTTGAAATTTTATTTTTATATCATCATGATTCTTATTTATTTATCGATACTAAAACTATGATATTTGTTTTAAAGTCATACTTTGCTTCGGTCGTTTAACAATTAAAGTTATGTTGTAAGGTATATCTTAAAATGAAAATTTTACAAAATTCATGCAAAAAGAATTTTATTGCGAAATATTCATTTTTGAAAGCATTTAGATATTTTTTTTTTCTTTTAATCATTACTTTAGACACAGATTTTTTTTATTATAGGTTTTATTAGTTGTTGTAATATAGAAAAGTCAAAAAATACTAAAGCCGTTATTAAGAATTTATTTTACATCCTATAAAATGTATTTTTATAGTAGCATATTACAATTCGTTAAAGAATAACGTAAAATAAAATAAAATAAACTTGCAAATTTTTAAAAAATAAATAAACAAATAAATAAACGTTTCGATTAATTGACTATAATAATCTGGATCAACGTCACATTTTTCAAATTATTTTTACCGTGATTACGACTCCCTCCCTTAACATACACAGACTGCAGCACTACTTGATTATCGTTTCGTTAACTACACTGTACATATATATATATTTATATATATAAAGTTGTTAAACTTTTTCTAGAAAACTGGGATTTGTAAAACTTTTCATGTAATCTCTTCAAATATCTCATGAATTTTTGTTGTTACATAAAAAGTTCTAGGAATTAGAATTTCCTAGATTTAGAATTAGAATTTCCTAAAAAAATTAGTAACTTTACATATTTCTTACAGGGTTCAAAACTCTTTTATCATATGAGAACGTAAATTTCAAAACTTGCTTTATCCAAAATTTAAAAAATCGATTTTTTTCTATCAATCTATTCCATCAGTAAGCCTGCAGACATATATACACACAGTTAAAAAAAAATCTGAAAAAATAGTTTTATTGTGTATTTCTGTAATCCTAGAATCTTAGTTTCTAATAAAACCCCAATAGTCGCAGAGAGTTTTCGCAATATGCCCAAGTTTCACTTTCTAAATCAGTAGAATTTTGAACTCATGTTCCTATACATAATGAAAGATTAAAATTTGTTGCAAAAATGTTACGCTCAATTTTCAAACTATAATATAATAATTTAAAGGAAAAAACACTTGCGAATGTTATGCTGACCAATGCATGTCGACTGTAGCAAAGATCGAAGCATTCAATTTATCTTTTTCACTAATTTAATTACTTCTAAGCTTGTAAATTTTGATTTTTACACAATCAAATGGAGACAAATACATAGTTTCAAGTGTTATATATATATATTTAAAACTATATATAATTTATTTGTGTTTATCGTTTAAAAAGTTATTTTCAAGCATGATTTTGTTTTAAAAAAAAATCTGTTATGCTGTCATGTGCATTTTGATTACGAAAAAACAAACCGGTTGCACTTAAAACAATTTGAATATGGCAAAGTTTATTTTAGACAAGTATTACATTCTAAAATTAACATTTCATCTGTAAATAAATAAGTAAGTAAGTAAGTTAAAAAACAAATAATGGAAATCAACAAAAGTTTAACGATGGGTAATTATCAAACTTAGCGTTTAAACATTGAAATTATTAAAAGTAAGAGAAAGGTTACAATGAGTAGTTAAAACTACGTTTTCTTTGACCATTAATTCCTGGGATGCGGCCAACATGAAAATATCACTTTTAATAAAATTCAAAACTTTATTTGAATAAAAAATTGAAATCTTGCATGCAAAATATTTTTATGGTGTAAGAAGACATTTTAAAAAATATAAGAGACGTAAAAATATCTGTTAATGGTTTCAAAAGAAAAAAAACTATATATATGTATATATATATACTATATATATATATATTCTCTATAACCTGAGAAGTCCGCATTCATTTCCCAGGTTCTAAATAGTTGAAAATGACTTATTTTTAAAATTATCATTTATGATAACCGATAATTCTGAAATACACACCTTTCGTTTTATAACACTCTTAAGGATAAACAAAAGAAATAAATTTCAAATGCAATGCATGTTGTAACAAAATGATTCAGTCAAGATCAATGCCTAAAAGTTTGATTAAAACATTTTTATTTATTTTTATTTATCTAATCCTTTCTATAGAAAAATTTATTGTATGAAAATAAAATGTTTTTCTCATTTTAATGTCTCCTTTTTTAATTGACCTAATCCTGTTAGTAGAAGAATTTTTTATGAAAAAAATTTGTCGGTTATTTAGTTAAAAAATATCACACATACATTAAATATGCATTTTTACAATAGTTAAAATTAAAAAAAATACATATTTTTAGGCAAGTATTAAACTTTGATAAACGATTATCATAAAACGAATAATTATTATTCTCCTTGAAGCAACTTGTAAGCTTATTGCATAACTAAATTTTTTATTGTCCATGGCCGTTTATTTTGCGCATCTTATGAAATCTATCTCCTATATGTATACTCATTAAAACCTTCAGTACCCTTTGAAGCTAGAAGATTATTTTTTAAGACAGTGTATTAAATGATGGGCCTCCGAAAGATTTTGCTTTGGACTTATTTCTGTCTGTACCTAGTGAAAAAATTATCCCGAGCAAAGTATTTTCTCAACATATCCTATGTTGAAAATATTTTAGCACAAAGAACAACCAAAAAATAAAAGCGATGACATATATTTTTTTTTTCAGCACACATTTCTATTTATTTTAGGAAGACTGCTATTATTTTTCAATATTTTTTTTATCGTCTTAGTGTGTGGCTTCTTTCTTTGTGATAAAAATGTCACATTGTGTTACACTTTATGTAACATCAGAGTGACACACACTGATCCAGGAAAGATAATTTATAGCAGTGTCATTTTAAAGTCCTAAATTAATTTTTTTCATACTATTGCATTGGCATCTATGGTGAATTTTTTAAAGAAAGAGCTGTAACAAATAGGAGTTTAAATTAAACCATGAATATATTCCTGCTAATTAATTTTAAATGTACACTGGCTTACAAAGTAAGTACAATGTAGGTTACAAAAGAAGTTATAAAAGGTAGAACCTAAATTAACGGAATAAAAATATAGGTGAAAAATGTGATTTCTATAAATGATCATAAGCAACTTCAGCGAAACCTCATAAAAGAATTATACTACCACAATTGTTTGTTTTCAAAAATTGGAAAGTTTCATGACAGTCAGAGTAAATTTCTAATCTCCAACTTTTAATATTTCTGCGAATATTTTTCTAAGTTTGTTGATTTTCTATTGATAATACTCATTATATTGACGTCATTTAACTGATATTTTGGCCATAATGTGCTATATCATTAACCTGATTCGTTAACAACGCGAACAATCTGATAGATGGAAATGAGTTTATCGCAAACTGACGCCGATAGATTTCTTAACCCTTTAACGCGCAGTGTTGCCGGGTCGGCAACACCTAAAGTTCCCCCTGTTTAGAGACAAAAACTCCGTGAATATTTCAAAAACTACTCTAATGGCTACTTTAAATCTTTTTTATGAGTTCTACATGGCAGCAACACAGAGATCAAACTACTGTTTTTAAATAATAGGTAAAATGTTTTACTGTAATACGCGCTTCACAGCAATGCTCTTCTCACTGCACTTATCAATGCTTTACTTATGTGAGGTTACCACTTCGGCAACAGCTGTATAATTAAAATGGTTAGTATAATCTTTACAAAACAATATCTGTGTACTCCTCTAGGCCTAAATAGATTGCCTATTTTTTTTCTTTAAATTCCAAATTTAATGTGTAGTGCGCCGGAAAGTGTTAATGCGTCTTGTAATACTGTTCTAAGAATCAGTCATCAAATCACGTCTAAAAAGACATCATCAAATTAATCTATAAAGACCGCAAAAAGTTTCCAAATCCTGCGCAAGATAATTATCTTGCTATTTAGAAAAAAAAAAAAACTCCGGGTTAGTTTATTTTCAAACATTGTAACATAACATGGGTTATATTGTCTCTTACTACACTGCACAGACATCTTCATAAACATCTCTGCGCAAGACAATCTTTGATATGTGACCTTTTTAACACTCTGACTAAAAAGCCCACGTTAATACATTTACTACACTTCAGTTTTCACTGCAACATAAGCAATATTATGCAACATAATATAATTCTGTACGTTTAATTCATTTTCATTATATTATACGACGATTAATGCTCTCATTGATTAATTTCATGTTCGCAATTAAGTTCTTTTTTTTATATATAATGTTGAAAGCACCACATTTTTTTAAGCATTTAAAATAAAATGCAGAGAAAAGAACATTACACTTTTGCCGTTTTGCAAGACTGTCAGAGGGTTAATCGACGATTCAAAAGTTCCCTTTTATGATACTTACATCAGACAACAATAAACTTCTCTATGCTTCACGGATGCATTTTGGTTTGATTTTTAAAGTGTTTTAGGCTGTTTGCTGATCTGGAGTGAATAGGTTAAAAAATATTATGACAGGTTATAATTATAATATGGTTGACACAGTTACAAAGGAAATGGAATCATAATTTGAGTCGGAATGTAGTTGGGTCATCCCACCGATCTGCATGTACACAATGAAGGAAGTATAAATTAGTTCATTTTCAAACATTGACATTTTTTATTATTAAAAACACTAGCAACGCAGAATCTCATAACCTATACTGGTTGTCGGGTTATCTTGCTCTGGAGAACCTGTCCATATACTGGTACGATCGTTGAAATATTCATTCTTATATTTGATAACGACCTCACTGGTATAGTCTTGTTGATGATTACCTTGCTAGTTAAGATTTGGAGTAAATGGATTGGTCAATTTAGAATCACTACTACATTGTATCTTTAATAACCGATGAATCACCCTTTGGACTACGTCATCAATCTGAAGATTGACTTAAATACTCTTTGGAGAGTATTAAATGAACTAAAAGAAGCTTTAATCTAAGTATGTCTGCGGCTTTCAATCTGAGTGCTTCACAACTTAGTTAACAGTGAAAAGTCAATGCCATTAATGTATTAATAAAAAGAAAAAAAAAATTAAAATTTCATTTTTTTTCCCGTAATAATCTGTGATTCGTCATGCAGCGGGCCTTTGCAAAAAATAAAAATTAAATTATTAGTAAATTATAATTTTATCTGAAAATAATGTAAAATTCAATAAGTTTAAAACACAATAGTTATAAATTTTATGTTTTATGTTCATTTGTTTTCAAACTTGATTAAAAATATTGTTGTAACATAACTTTTAGAACCAAGAGTAAATAAGCCATAAAAATCTAACTCATTTTTAAATGCCAATCAATACCAGTAATTTATATTTGTTCCCGTAAAAAAGTCTATTCTATTTCATAAATATAATCTTTTTCAAAAATTTTATAAATTTTACATTATTGTTAAAGCTACATGCTGTAAACCACCATCTGTCACCCATTTTCATGTTGTATTAAATATCAGAGAAGCAAATAATCTCGCAAAGGAAGCTTCTTTAAACAATGGCATTAAAAAAAATATTTTGATATTATGAAACGAAACGTATTTCGAACTCATTCTACTGGCAAATGCATTGCACCATGTACAGTAGTGGTTACATCAATGAGCATTTAAAGCTAAATTTCACTTACTTTATTCTTCACAATTTCATAACAGCAAACGACATCTTGTAAAAAGTAATATATCACCTACCTAAAACAAAATAATAATTATAAATATGCATATAAAATAGCACTTATATACATTATATAAATAATTTCTCAATTGAAAACAGATAAAGTTTATTATTATTTACTATTAATATATCATTAAAAGTAGTTAAGGGCTATGCACAGATAACGTTATCATTTTAGGCGGTAATGGATGTCTGGCACATGAATCGAAATATATCTCTAAGGACAGAGGGGAGGGTGATTTGATATCGTTTTCATTTTTTATTTAACATTTTTTTTCTTTTTAAATTTTTTTTAACTTGTATTATAGTTTAGAATACTCTTATATTTTTCTAGTCTGTTATTTATTTTTATGGAAATACAAAATTATTATAAAATCATTAAACCATTATGTGATTATATGATTATAAAGTTACTTAATTCCAAAATATGCCATACCCCAGAATTTGTCATTAAAATTTTTTTGTCATATGTATATTAGGGCGGAGCGTAAAAAACTTTTTTTCGAAATTCTTTTCTCCCTTAACCGTTCGGAGTTTTCCGTGGTTTTCTTCGAACCTTGGGTAAATACGGGTTAGGTTCCCTTAGAAAGACCCCCACGGAGGGCACTCCCCCTGGTCCTATATTCCATTAGCGTAGATAATCGGACGACAAAAATCAACCAACCAACCATCTTTTCTCCCTAGCGCGGAAAAGTTGTCTAGTGGTATCAGTAATATACTCACAAAAAATTTAAAAAAATCTATTAATATCTTCCAGTTCTACTTTTGGGTCGAAATATGCAATTTTAGCCAAAAATGCTGTAATTTTTCACATTTCAGTAATATTTTATTTTTTCAATTTTTTCTTCGCTCTAGTGCGGAAAAACTGAAAGAATACATAAGGAACACAAGTCCAAAATATTAGAGTAATTAAAAAATATCTTCTGGTTCTACTTTGGGTTCTAAATATGGGAAATTTGTCGAAAATTATACAAATTTTCACATTTTAGTCATTTTTTATTTTTCAATTTTGTATTCCCGCTGGCATGAAAATTTTTGAAGAATGTGCAAGAAACATAAGTAAAAAACTTCAGAATAATAAATATATATCTCCTGTCTTTCTTTTCGGGGTCTAAAAATGTCAAAATATCCAAAAGGTATATAACTTTTCACATTTCAGAGATTTTTTTTCTTATCAATTTTCTCTTCTCGCTGACGCGGAAAATCATATGACAAACAAGTGTAAAAATTTAAAATAATTAATAAATATCTTCTGATTTGACTTTTATTACTTAAACTGGCATATTCATGGCATTAATGTACTCAAAAATCATAGAAAAATCGAATTAAAAGAGATCTGGGGGAAATTTATAAGTTCAGCTTTCTGTTCGTTTACTGTAGTATTACTTTTGGTTTAATACTCTGCTCGTGATAAGTTCGTAATGAGGCTATTCAATTTTAGCTTCTATATTTTATTGAAAAATAATACATTTGAAAGTGTTTACAAAATTAATTTTTAATTGTGTTGATTGTGTATGACTGAATATTGTGTTGAACTAATAGTGTGCATGGAAAATATTATACAGAAATATCCCAATTAAAGCGCAGTATACACGGGATTTGTCTCATCCCATTTTTTGGGGATCCTACTGAATTAAGAACTGGCGTTCTACCAACTTATGGACATATAATGTACTTTTTTGTTGGCGAAAAATTAATCGAAATATAATTAAAAATCGTGCCCACCTTTAGGGTGATAGCGGATTATGTGCTGAAATAGTTGAAGCAATTTAGCAGGCTCCTCAGTTCCATCGTTTTTGAATCCAAGAATAGTCCAAATTATTAATTCATATAATGATAAATACAGTATAAAGAAATTTGACGCTAAAGAACAAACAAAGTCAAAATTGAAAATTTTATTACTGGAAGGGAAAAAAGTTTGAGTGAAGATTTTTCTTACAGGAGTACATCTCTAAAACGATGTAAGTGCCCACGTGATATAAAAATTCCAGAATTGAAAGACAGTTTCTTAAGGATTAAAGAAATTGCGGATAGACCCAATTGACACATTCGGAAACACGGTCCACAACACAGAAACTTAGTAAATGAATGAGCAGGCTCGAAAAAGAATAAGAAAATTTCAGAAAATGGTATAAAAGGGAAAAAACAATCACTATTGCTTCATCAAAGACTTACAGTTATTTAAATCTTTTAGTCTTGTTAATGAACAATTGTGTCACGCTCATAGTGATAAACCTTTAGTATCGTTGCATTCGAACATAAATACAATAAGTATATCATGAACAACCCGTCATCCTGCCCTAGCCAGAACTTGAGACACAATAGGAGTGTCCAACCGAGTTGCAGTATCAGTAACAGGTGCATTTCTTGAAGACTTGCGAGTTGTGACACGTGACGACATGTCTAATATTATAGACAGGCATAACACAAGCAGAGAAAGAAAGAAATTTCACATGAAATTCCAAGTCCAAGATTAGAGTTTCATATCCACCAATACTTTGAAAAGATTGTATTTTGACCGTCGAAAAGATCAAACTTTAATTCAGAGGAGTATTGAGGGAACGCAGAGAGTGCTTGAAGAATACTGGACACTTATAGAAGAACCTGGCTGCGATTATATGGGGCAAGTGTCACCAATAACCTCTTCTGCTATATTTCTCATATGATTTTCCATACTTTCCGCTCCAGCGTGAAGAGAAAATTGATAAGAAAAAAAATCTCTGAAATA
The DNA here is from genome assembly GCA_964019185.1 of Maratus speculifer. Classification (NCBI taxonomy): domain Eukaryota; kingdom Metazoa; phylum Arthropoda; class Arachnida; order Araneae; family Salticidae; genus Maratus; species Maratus speculifer. The sequence goes on from OZ025289.1 coordinate 289,189,004, forward strand.
TGAAAAGTTACATACTTTTTGGCTTCTTTGACATTTTTAGACCCCAAAAAGGAGACGGAAGATATTTATTTATTATTCTAAAGTTTTTTACTTATGTTTCTTGCATATACTTCTAACATTTCCATTCCGGCGGGAATAGAAAATCTAAAAAAAAAAAGACTAAAATGTGAAAATTTGTATAATTTTCGACAAATTTCACATATTTAGAACCCCAAGTGGAACCAGAAATTATTTTTTAATTACTCTAATATTTTGGACTTGTGTTCCTTATGTACTCTTTCAGTTTTTCCGCAATAGAGCGAAGAAAAAATTGAAATTTTAAAATATTACTGAAATGTGAAAAATTGCAACATTTTTGGCTAAAATTGCACATTTCGACCCAAAAGTGGAACCGGAAGATATTTATTGATTGTTTTGAAATTTCGTGAGTATATTACTGATAGCACTAGACAACTTTTCCGCGCTAGGGAGAAAAGAATTTCAAAAAAAAGTTTTTTACGCTCCGCCCTAATGTATATGCATATAGAAACTACAGTTTGATGAAGGTAATGGAAAGCATGTTTAAATGATACTTTTTTTTTTACTAATAAACATATCACAAAGAAAATTGTCCACTTATTTTATTGTTATTAAGTTTTGCTCTCACCTCTTCTTTAAGAGATGGGGGGGGGGGTATTCAAGAAGGCATTATTACTATGTAATACATTATGTAACAAAAAGCTATTATTGAATACTTTTTAAAAGTAGCCTTCTTTTAAGTGTTATTTGATGTATATTCATATACAAAACGATGTTTTTTTTTCATTTTTCTTGATTGGAATCAATACAGTTAACGAGGTATGATAATATATGATATCGTAAGGAAGTAGGGGGGGGCCCTAAACTACCAGGCAATTGATAATGTTATATATACACACCCCCTAATCTAGACTTTAAAAGCCGAAGGTACACATAATACGCTGCCCATGACATTATATATTTGCATACCGCACGTGTCTTTAAAAATGAATATCTCGGCTAATTACTAACGATTTTTTTTTAATTCTTAACAAAAATGTTTTTATACTCATATAAAAGCGACTATAGGTACCTGCAGTACTCCTGAGCACCTTTGCTCGCAAATCGCTGTGTCCCGCAAATCGAACCTGTTATGGAACTGTAGAAAGCACTTTTATGAAAAGTTATGCAATCTAGTGTAATCTCTACAGTTTTCCTACAAAGTTTAAATTAACGTCTACTGCCTGTATTTTTTTCATAATTTTATATTTCAATAGATTCGGAAATATACTGATCTCTAAAAATGTAAAACTTAAAGTTTAAAAAAATGTATTTTTGAGTTCAACGTAACGAAAGCTTTTTCATGATACCCCACACTCTGTACGAAGAAAAGAGTGTTTTCCTTCAAGTAACTTTATTATCCCCCTATATTTCTCCTAAGTATATTTGTAAATATTTAATAATCTGCAAATATATGGGTCCAGAGTCTTTATTCCTTCCCTCAATTTGAACTTCGCATGTTTCGTAATTTACGAGTCAAATGGCTCTGACAGACAGACACAGAAGTAATATTATAATGGTTCTGTTTTCACTTTTTAAGTCAAAACATTAAAAAATCAATAGTTGAGATTATATCTCATCTTTGAAACCACTTCGAATTATTTCAGGCAGAAACAAAACTTTTAATTCTTATTAGAAATTACTCGAAAAAAACTCCTCCTTAAAAAAAAAAAATAAATAAATAAAAAAAAATAAAAATAAAAAAATAAAAAGATGCACTACAGAAAGAAAATATCGCTTCATTTTAAATTTTTATGACGTTGCTTTACAGGCTATGAAGGGTGAAATCAACATAGTAACAGAAGTCGTTCACTCGTAGTAGTTGCGGTATTCAAGTTACGTGGCTCTTATAAAGAGCAGATTAATGCCCTAACTCTAGATAAAGAGATAAACGGCTCCATTGTCAAAAAATCGGAGTTGATGTCGGAAACAATAGAGTGAAAAGTAATGTTGCCATGGAAACCATCGTCTTTCTTTGGCATTGAAATGCAGCGACAGGGTTAAGCATGAGAGCTTTAAAATGTTTTTTGAAGAAAGTTGATAAATTTTAAGGTATTTGAAAGAATCATTTTTTCAACAGTCAAACATTAAATATTAGAATTTTGTTCAGTACACACAATATTAAAATAGACAAATATAGTAATTTATATGCTAACATATTAGCAATTGATTGATTTAGCAACCCTGGTAAAGGAAATAATTCGTGCAAAAATGTACAGTCAGCGAAAATTAAAAGAATGAATGTAGTGTATATTTAATCTCAAAGCTATAATAGAAAAATAAAAAATGTCTATGCGATTCAAAATTATGACATTTTTAACAGAAAAAAATTAATAATAAATTCAAAGGGTCGTCTTCAAATTGAAATTGGGCCAAAGTTAAAATCAGCTGTAAACTGTAATTTTCCATTAGCATATTTGAAGCTTCTGGAAATGGATTTCTTTTAATAAGATTATAAATTACGTTTCATATTTCTTTAAAATACAAATATTCCGTTTGCTGGCAAAGTGTAACGAAAAACCTACATATAAAATTATAATTATGTGATAGCATAGAAAAAATTTGAATAATTTAATAGAATATCTGTATAAAGAGAAACCTCGTTATAAAAATTACGATAAGTGTAGGTTAAAAAAAAAAATACAAATGCTAAAAAAAACAAAACAAAGAAAAAGAGGGGGAGATAGTCACTTGTTTGGGTTGGCTATACATTATAGGGAGGGTTCCTTATTGAAAGAAAATAATAGTATTTTTTATTATAACCAACAAAACTATATACGAATAAAGATAGTTTTCGCATCTTCGAAATAAGAATAGGTATCACTTTATTTTACAATCCGATAAGTAAGAATTGCCATATTATTACTAATTTATACTTTATGCTGCATCGATTTTGTTCAATAATTTTATGTTTATTCTTCTTTAAAAAAAAAAAAAAAAAAAAAAAAAAAAAAAAAAAAAAAAAAAAAAACTTGTTTAGTTTTGAAAACCTTGCGATGATTTATTATCACGAGCTGTAGATTTTTTCCCCTTTTGCAATTGATTTAATCTGAAATTTATTTTAAAGAAAAGAAAAATCTGGAAAAAGGAATGTGTAATTACAATAATTAAAATCATTTGTTTTATTTTATTTTTTTTATTAAATTTATGTTTAAAAAATAAATCTTCACAAATGAAACTTTACTGCTATTTCTTAAATTTTTAAAACAATATAATTTTTTAATGACAGTTATTGTTGCTACATCCTAAAAAATAAGTTTAACCACGAAAAGCCATTTTACAACATTTTTTCTTGGAAAGCAAACTTAGGGAAAATATTAAAAGGGTAAAACCGCAGTTTTTTTTTTAAGACAAATCTATTTTTTTGCATTTAAATCTGTACTGTGTTTCCTAACAAAATACCGATAAAAAGCGAAAAAGAAAGACGTATTTATATATTAACCCGTAAGCACACACATTGAGATAAATCTCATCCAATCACATTCTTTCTTTCGATAACGCTTCTGATTTACCTTGTATCTTTAAAGGCCATGGGAAGGAGTGGGTGGGTGACGCAATATGTATTCCATGTTTTCTATTTGAAAAAAAAAAAATATATATATATATACCCCTTGGGATTAAATAATCCCGCGCTTATACAAATGTCGTTGCATTTCGATATGTTTAATTCTTATTTGATAATACACACTAAAGTAATTTTTATAAAAGAGTAAAATAAAAAACTACTTGTATACATTGATGAAATGGTATTAAATATAATTAAAGTAAATTTTGTAAAATTTTTATGTGTTAAGGTATAAAACAAACCGTTTAAATTTTTTAAAAAAAAAAGTAATTTTTCAGAAAGTGCTATAAAACCTGAAAATAAATATGAAAGCGCGAATTTTCCCATTCATAAAATAAAAATGAAACATTTTACAATATAGATCAGTAGGTTTGTTTTAAGTCATATTTAAGCAAAAATATAATGAGAAACAAAATGGGATGATAATTTATCCCATGCGTGTGCTAATGTTATAAAAATAGGTACATGCGTGTACGGGTTAAAGTTTTAATCAGAAAATTATAAATAAAAAATAAATGTTAAAAGAAGGTAAGAACCATCATAATTCGTATATATATATAAAACCATTGATTGTATTACAATATATGAACCATTTAAATTTAATAAAAAATTACCACATTGAACATGGTAAAAAAATAAATAAATAAATAAAATGAATACGAATGGAATTTGTAGAATCAAAGCAGAATTGTCAAGCTCGAAATACTTTGGAACTGCAAATGAAGTGTGTGGTTTCAACTTCGTATTAGCCATGAAAAAGCAAAATAATACGAATTTGGGGCTACCAACACACATAAAACCAAAATTTAATAATGAAATAATATCAAACACAAGGCAAATCGAAATTACTAAATTGAATAAAAAACGAAAAGGGGAAATATAAAAATAACTATCATACACATGATAATAATAAATTAATACATAATTTAAAAACAGAGTAATGTGATAACAGAAAAAAATAAACCATACACCATAGTTAATACATACACACACATAGACATGTAATATATATATATATATATATTATAGCATTATTTCTCATTCAAGGTATAAGAATGAAAATTTTTTTAAACAATGCATAAATAGCATAAATATTTTGTGGAAAAAATAGCTTTCTTTCCTTCATGAGAAATAAATTTTATTGTAATCCCAATTTAAAAAGGCTTAACAACTTATATATCTTATTTTGTGTGCAAATATTTTTCCATCACTTAAATTATATTTTCTATTTTTAATGTCTTAACATCATGTTTTAAATTTTTGTCTCGGATTTGTTACTATTTTTTCTAAGTCATTTAAATTAGAAAGTTACAGTTACCATTTTTTTCCTCTAATTTGTAAAGTAATGCGTTGCTTTGAAGTTAACAACTAAATGTGAAATTCAAATTAAGAAATAAATTAAATACTAAAAGAAGGAAAGAACCATCATCATTGATAATGTTCAAAATATACTTTTACTATTTCAATCACATTCCTATTGCTTATAGGATTACTTGTTACTAAGGAAATAAAAATTGAATAATATTTTAACAAAGATAATAATTTTGTTGGGAAAATAGATTGTTTTGCATCATGAAAATATATTTTATTACAATCCTAACTTTTTAATGTTTAGCAATCAGAAATTTTTATTTTGAGAGCAAATATTTTTCTGTCACCAAAATTATGTTTTCTATTTTTAACATCTGGACATTCTTATGAAATTTTCTTTTCTGGTTTATTATTATTATTACGAGTCAGTTAAATTAGAAAGTTACAGTCACCTCTTTTTTCTAATTTCAGTTGGAATGTATTGTTTTGAATAGTCGAACTTTAATGTAAATTTAAATCTTAAAAATTATTTCAATTATTAGAGTTTTAATAAAATAAATAAAAACTGATATTTTAATTAAAATTTCCAATTTATTTGAAAATAACTACAAACAGAACATTTACTCGTTAATTAAGAACAAATTAATTTAAGCAAATCTTCCGAGATAACCGATTTTTTTTTTCATAATTTCTGTTTGCTGCATTCTCAAAAGAAACTCAGAATTATTTGCGTTTCAGAAGAAACACTCTTTGATCTTTATTAATTTTATTCAGACATTTTTAATGAAGCATTTTTTGTAGTTAAATATGCCGCCTGAGTAGCGTATTATAAACTTTTGCTCAAGCAAACCAAATATACGCAAAATACATTTTTTAAATGTTTTCTTTATTATTTACCTTCTTAGCAGTTTTCTTATGTACTAAGGTACTTGTGAATTAATCCAACAGAATATCACTATTTAAATTAAATTGTAACACTGAAATGGAAATAGAATGAATGTTTTTATTTTCATATTTGTATAACAATGCGATAATTTTCATCGTTGTATTTTATCTAAACATGCGATAATTTTTTGTGCAATGTTATATTAATTACAAGCTTTAATTATACTGGATTAAGATACATTATAAGAAATAAATTATTGTAAATCCAAGATAATATAATACAATCACACTACAAAACGAGTAGTTTGTGGCGATCCCAAAACTTTCTTCTGCCTCATACATGTCAACACTTCCTGAAAATGATGCATAGCAGCGGTACTGTTTAAATTATTTATACCAAAAATCTAATCAGCAACAATTTCTGCCAATTTCTAACTGAATCTGAAGTTTAATGAAAATCCATGCATTAGTTTTTGAGGTAGAATCATTGAAGAAATCGTAAAACAATCTGGATAAAGCTCTCATCTGTTGATCGATTTACTTCAAAAATTAAAGAATACTAATTTATACCAGAGACTAACTGAATCTGAAGTTTGATGGAAATTTGTGCATAAGTTCCTGAGATAGAGCTAGTGCAATAATCATAAGTAATGCCACATAGTAGTTCTACTTGTTGGGTTAATTACATAAAAAAGCACTATATTATTTCAAGTATTAACAGAATCTGCAGTTATATGAAAACTTCCAATTAGTTCTTAAGATATATGAGGGAGTCCTTGGGGGGAATCCTATTGGGGAAGTCCTGAAAAATGTAGCATAGTAGCACCACCTGTTGGACGATATACACCAAAAACTAATCAACTCCAGTTTATATTAAGCCACTTTATAATTTATTTAGGGTAACTGAATCTAAAGGTTTGTGAAACTGACTGCATTGAAAAGGAAATTTCTTGGAAATATTTTTTAACGAATTTATTCCATCTAAAAACAAATTCTTACAAAAACTAAAAAAAATTCCTGATCTTTCATTTCAGACCATCTAGACAACTATCCAAAATATTACATATTTTGTATAAAATAAAAATGTGGAAAACAAATGCTAGTCTTTTGGAAACTCTTTTTCTGCAGACACGAAAAGATATATTCAGATATGAGCGTCATCTCTCGACATTCTTTACGAAACTTCGGTCGATAAAAGTCCTATGGCAAAGAGAAATTTTATAAAGTTTGAAAATGCGTCACAAGTTTTGTGGATGAACGTACAGAACGAATAACTTAAGGTCCGAGCGAAAAAAAACATTCTGCCCCGAGTGAGGTTTCCGCTCAAATAACTTTGCAAAATGCATGAACCTTCAGGAAGCTTAGATAAGGAATTTTTGCTATCAAAATAGTGTAAACTTATTGGTAAAAGTTTTGATTTAAGAAAGTATTAATTGTGCTAAATATTACATGAAGTAAAACTGCAAAGAGTAATTAAAGAGAGAGAATATGTATTAAACCTTTAATGGATAGTGTTGTTTCACATTTTATGTAACCTCTAGTAAATGAATTTAGGTATTAGCAATAAATAGATTTATGCAGAAATATTAATCTAAAAATTACAAAAATATGCTACTAAATAAAGTTAAAAACCTCATCTTAAAATGTTAGTTATTTAATCCTTAACATAAAAATGGAGTTTAAATTATGCGTATCCTACTTTATATATATATATATATATATATATATATATATATATATATATATTATTTTTTATTTTATATATATTATATATATTTTTATTTATTTTATATAAATTATTTTTTCTATTCAAAACCAGTATTGACAGTTAGTAAAAATCAGTTTTTTGCCGTAAACCCTATTTAAAACAAAATAGGATTTAAAAAACATTTTTTTCATGATTTATTTAAGAATGAAACGGCAAAAACCACTTTTGGTATTATTTTTGAAATTTCAGGCATTTAAGGGTGAAAAACAAATTAAATGACTATTTTTTTAAACCAACATAGTTTGAGATGAAGTGGAGATTTTTAGACATTTTTTTTCGTTTACATAACAAACAAAGTCTTAATTTGAAACAGTTAGCAATAGATAGTGCTAGTTTGCTATGAATCTCAATAAAATTTAATGGAATTTGCTGTCTTTATTTTAAAATATACCTAGATATTGTTCTATAAAACCGACGCACTCTGATTATGTACTTTTTTAAATTTAAAATAAATTTAATTGGGAACGCTTAAATATATGTAAATTGGGGAGAGTAACTCATTTCAAATAAAAGTTTGGAATAATCTCCTCTTAATAAATTTCAGATACGTTTTGTAGGTGAAAACTTTATGTACCAATGTCCTGATCGTTCACCGTGCCTACAACACATTATATCTACATAACGAGAATAGCATCCCCCATGTCAAGAACAGCTGCTGCTATTGCAGTTAATGATACTGTTTGAATTTGGTCCATTATGATTTGCATTCCTTTCTTTAAAAAGTTATTTCATTTGCAGATGCATGATATACACATGGATATGAGTTTCAGAATTTTAACAAATAGTATTCGAATGTACTCAGTTACATATGAATTTGTCACTCCTGTTTAGGAGATCATTGATGAGTTAGAGATATCACTCTGTCATTATTAAACAGCCATAAATATCAATTTAAATCATGCAGATATTTATTGGTCGATGCATTTAATTCAATGTGGCTGTACATCTATGTATAGCTCTATTTTTAAGTATTCTTGTACTATTTGCCTGCTTCTTATCTATAGTTATATATTTTTGAAATACAAACACAATTGTTTTTCAACAAAGAATAAAATTTCTTCCTAGTATTTGTGAAATATCTATGATCCCATCTACTTTCATTTTCAAAATTTGAACCAAGAAAATCATAATAATAATAATAGTTAAAACTTATTAAATAAAGGGAAAAAAACATTTTGTGGAAAGTAGTTACATTTGTCAGAAATTGATTTCTGGTTTCCATTAATGCAAAACTAACAAAATTGAAAATCAGGTATTAGCAGTGATGGAAAATGAATCGTTTTACTATCCAATGAATCTTCGAAATGCACAAAATATACTTTCAAATCTTCGTACACGTTTTTAATTGATTACCATCAGAAATTGCGTAATAAAAAAAATACGTGTGGCACTCGGGGACTGCCGCGCCGCGGTAAAGCTGTTGCATAGCATTTTTTATCAACTTATGCAAAAATACCGCGTCAATGTCTGCCGAAGTCTACCGAAGGATACCGTGCCGAAGTCTGCCGAACTGAAACGACATTAGCCAGAGTGTTAGGATTTTTTCTCGGTACGGAATTTCTAGATTCGGTCGCCGCGCTCAAAGCCCGCGATAAAAGCTATCCCAGGTCAAAATTCATGCTGGTATTTGTTTGCTAGACAAGCACCAAGTGCTATAACCCAACAAGCAAAATAGCATAAACTAGCATAAACTAGCACTACATATTTGCTGGTTCCAGCAGACTTTCCAGCAATTCATGGTGTGTATTGGCCCACTTTGCTGGAAATAAGCATGGGATGCTTGCATATAGCTTGCCATGCTTTTGTTGTGTAAGCTAGCGATATAGCATGTGATGCTAGCTAGCATATAAAAGCATAAAAATCTAGCAGACACAGCAATACCTAGCAATAAATAGCATATTTTTGTTGCTGGTACAAGCATGAATTTTGACCTGGGATGCAATGGCTTAATAAATTACCAAACAAAATTTGGTCGCGCTACGAAAATTAGATCGCGAGTTATAAGCATTTTAAATTTTTCGACCCTCACGGTGGGGGTGTCTCCTGTCACCAAAAATTAACACTGTCTCATAATAAATTACCAAACAAAATTTGGCCGCGCTACGAAAAGTAGATCCCGAGATATAAGCATTTTAAATTTTTCGACCCTCACCGTGGGGGTCTCATGTCACCAAAAATTAACAATTTCTCATAATAAATTACCAAACAAAATTTGGCCGGGCTACGAAAATTAGATCGTGAGTAATAAGCATTTTTAATTTTTCTACCCTCACCGTGGGGGGGGGGGGGCTCCCGTCACCAAAAAGTAACGCTGCCTCATTATAAATTACCAAACTAAATTTGGCCGCGCTACGAAAATTAGAGCGCGAGTTATAAGCATTTTAGATTTTTCGACCCTCATCGTGGAGGGAGTCTCTTGTCACCAAAAATTACCGCTGTCTCATAATAAATTATCAAACAAAATTTGGCCGCGCTATGAAAATTAGATCATGAGAAACATAAGTTTGAGACTTGTTATCCTAATATCTGAAAAATACCGCGTCAATGTCTGCCGAAGTCTACCGAAGGATACCGTGCCGAAGTTTGCCGAACTAAAACGACGTTAGCCGAAGTGTTAGATTTTTTCGTTACGGAAGTGCTAGGTTTTCTCGTTACGGAATTTTTAGATTCGGTCGCTGCGCTCAAAGCCCGCGATAAAAGCTATGCAATAGCTTAAAAAGAAAAAAATCATTGTTGCCAATTTTCATAATATTTTTGTCAATTTTCTTCAAAAGCTTTGGTCCTGTGTGGGGTTATCATAAATTTCAATTACAGGCGTTTATACTTATTTTCTATTCATGTCATTGTTTTTAGAAAATGCATTTCGTTGTACATTTCTCTTGCAAATGTCTTCAAATCTTATTTAAAAGATTTTTGTTTTACATAAGACTGAAGGTCCAAGGATTATCCATAGATTCCCTATAATTTTACAGAAAATTTTTTAACAGTGTGTTTGATTCACAATAATGTACGATTAGACCCCCTATACTCAATCAATGTTCAATAGATACCGATCATATCCCGAATTTCAAAATTTTAAAATTATTCTGCATAAATGTATTAATTTTAATAGCAGAATTTTGATAAAAACTTGGTTAAGAAGATTACACGATATTTCTCTTAATGAAGGAAGTGAAATTCCACCAAAATTAAAAGTCGTACTAAGGCATATATTCTTTAGTTATTTAATGTTTCAAATGCATATTTGTGCATGTAAACATTTATAAGCAATATATTTTGTTTTTCAATTGATATTTATATTAATTAAGAGCATTCTAAAGTTTAAAGCACCTACATTAATATATTTTATTATAGGACATCAGTGTATTGTTTTGCTTTTTTTAATGTCTTTTTTTAATTTTAAAATTATTCTTCAGACGTAATATGTTTAGTTACTTAATTTTTAAAAAAGCTAAATAAAAAATAATAATTAGTAATAATTTTTTAAAAAAGCTAAATAATAATTAAAAAAGCTAAATCTTATCAGTATAATTATTAGAATATCATTAATTTTATTTGAAAAACTTATTGTTTTACGATACTGTTACTAAAATACTTTACAAATTTACGTATTGAAACTCTAAGAACAATGTTTGACAACAATTTTAAGTTTTTGAATTATTTTTATTATAAAAAGTACATACAAATATCATACAGACATACGTAGAATAAATAGAGACAGAAATAATGACTTATTATGAAAAAATAATTAGTTAATGAAAATGAATGTTATTAATGAATGTAATTAAAGTAAGTTAATGAATTTATAAAAAACACCCAAAATGGCTCTGGCCAATTTTTCACTAAAATCGGATTTATTGTATGTATGTCTGTATAATATCTGTATGTACATTTGTAATTTAATTGCAGGCGTTGTTTGTGTGTGTATGTGTGTTAGATAGTTTTGTCATGTTCAAATAATTAATAGGTTTAAGCAATTAAATCTATACATTTAAAAAATAACTTATAATTTAAATTTAAAATTCAAACAAATATTATTAAAACAATAAAATGATATTTTTGAAATTTGTTTTCAGCTGTGAAATTTTAGTTTAATTGATCTAATCTAGCAATACCTTATCACATAAATTATTTCCATCATGTTCAGAATGCATAGTTTTTGCTGAAATTTCTTTACACGCACTACAATCTAACAAATCAAAATACATTTCCTGCCACTCATTATTAGCTGCTAAATTGTCAAAATGTAATAAATTTAAGAACATGAACACACATCAGCAGCACGTGTCACTTAAGGCAGAATCCTGTTCTGACATTTCAAAGTTAACTAGCTAATCCCAAATTAGCAGTTTTGTGATGATAAGGTGGAGCTTCAACGATCGGCAACGTTAAATCAAGTTAATCGTAGATTTTGAAGCAATCAGAATTGATTATTAGTCATAAATCTTAGTTATCGCTAGTGTGAGTAAATAATTGAATCCGATAGTACATGAAATGTTTTGAGAGATAATTTTAATCAGAAAACAAAGATGGTAGAAGGAATTGGAATCCAAAAATATTGATAGTCAAAAGATGCAATTTCATATGATAACGCTTAATAGTATATCTGAAAATTAGAAACACTTTTAAATGTAATATACATCGCTTATAATAACGAAAATAATGCAGTGCATTGATGTTTTCCATTCTTCATATCGTTATTATACCGTTAATAAAATCCTTTACGAATTTAAATATTGAAACGCTAAAAAATGATTATCCACAATTTTAAATATTTGAATTATTTTTATCGTGTTCAAAATACTAATAGGTTTGAAAAATTAAATCTCATGATTTAAATTTAAAACTCAAACAAATGCATTATGAATAGAAAAAGAATATTTTTCTAATTAGATACATTTATAGCCATAAAGTTTTAGTTTGATGAAATTAATTTAACATCCCCTTGTTCCATAAATTATTTCCACCAGTTTTAGAATGCCTAGTTTATTCTGAAGTTTCTTTACACACACTGCAAACTTACAAATCATAGTATATATCTTATAACTCATATTAGCTGCCAAACTGTCAAAATATAATAAACTTGAGAACATGAACACACATCAGGAGCACATGTTATTTAAGGCAGAATCCTGTTCTGACATTTCAAAGTTAACTAGCTAATCTCAAATTTGCAGTTTTGTGATTATAAGGTGGAGCGTCATCGATCCAGTTAGTCGTTGATTTTGAAGCAATCAGAATAAATTATTTGTCATAAATCTTAGTTATCGCTAGTGAGAGTAAATACTTGAATCCGATAGTACGAGGAACGTGTTGAGAGATAATTTTGATCAGAAAACAAAAACGGTAGGTGTGATTTAATTCCAAAAATATTGATAGTCAAAAGATGAAATTTGATATGATAACGCTTAATGCTGTATCTGAAAATCAGAAACAGTTTTAAATGTAATATGCATCGCTTATAAGGACGAAAATAATGAGGTAAATTGTTTTAATTTGTTGTAAAATGTTTGCCATTCTTTATATCGTTATTATACCGTTAATAAATCTTTTACGAATTTAAATACCGAAACGCTAAAAAAAATTTTTATCAACAATTTTAAATATTTGAAATTTTTTTTATCGTGTTTAAATTACTAAAAGGTTTGAAAAGATAAATCAATAACGTCAAATAATAACACATAATTTAAATTTAAAATTCAAACAAATATAATTAAAACAATAAAATGATATTTTCGAAACTTGTTTTCAGCTGTGAAGTTTTAGTTTAATTGAACTAATCTAGCAATACCTTATCACATAAATGATTTCCATCATATTCAGAATGCTTAGTTTAAGCTGAAATTTCTCACACATTGCAAACTTACAAATAAAAATATATTTCCTGCCACTCATTATTAGCTGCCAAACTGTCAAAATATAATAAACTTCAGAATATGAACACACATCATGAGCACATGTCACTTAAGGCAGAATCCTGTTCTGACATTGTAAAGTTAACTTAGCTAATCTCAAATTTGCAGTTTTGCGATGATAAGGTAGAGCGCCTTAGATCGGCAGCGTTAAATGAAGTTAATCGGAGAATTTGAAGCAATCAGAATAGATTATTGGTCATAAATCTTAATTATCGCTAGTGCAAGTAAATACTGTAATCGGGTGGTACATGGAACGTGTTGAGAGATAATTTTGATTAGAAAACAAACACGATAGGATTGATTTAATTCCAAAAATATTGATAGTCAAAAGGTATATTTTAATCTGATAACGATAAATACTTTATCAGGCAATTAGAAACAGTTTTATAATATAATATGCATTGCTTAAAATGGCGAAAGTAATGGGGAAAATTTTTGAATATATTTTATATCTTCAAATAACTAATAGATTTAAAAAAATAAATACATAAATTTAAATAATAACTTATAACACAGTTTGAATAACAAATATATTTAAACAATTAAATTTATAAATTTTTATAATAATTATAATATTAACTTAAAACTCAAAGAAATACATAAAGAATAGTAAAACAATATATTTCAAATTAAATATATTCGAATCCATGAAATGTTTATTTAATGAAACTAATCTAACACTACCTTATTGCATAACTGATTTCCATGAAGTTTATGCTGATGTTAAAGGTTCTTTACACACAATAAAAACTTACAAATCAAAATATATTTGCTGCCACTCATTATTAACTGCTAAATTGTCAAAATACAATAAACTTAAGAACATGAACACACATCAGGAGCACATGTCACTTAAGGTAGAATCCCGTTCCGAGATTTCCAAGTTAACTAGATAATCTCAAATTTGCAGTTGAGATGATAAGGTGGAGTGCCATCGATCGGCAGCGTTAAATCAAGTTAATCGTAGATTTTGAAGCGATCAGAATAGATTATTTGTCATAAATCTTAGTTATCGAAAGTGAGAGTAAATACTTGAATCGGGTGGAACGTGTTGAAAGATAATTTTGATCAGAAAACAAACACGGTAGGGGTGATTTAATTCCAAAAATATTGATAGTCAAAAGGTATATTTTGATCTGATAACGCTTAATAGAATGTTTCGAAATCAGGAACAGTTCTTAAATATAATGTACATTGCTTATAATGACGGAAATATTGGGATAGTTTGGTTTTTCTCATTCTTTAAGACTATATTGTGTAAAATTTTGAAATGTTTTGTAAATCAAAATTATAATTCATTTAATTATATCTTGATGAAGAGTTAAAGTAATTATTATGAATCTTGCTTAAATCGTGGTAAACATTCTATTATTGATGTATAGGAATTCATGGATGTGAATAAATTTAACACGTGATTTGTGGATACCAATGCTGAAAACAGGCTACCGAAAGAATGAAGAGTAATCCTATATATTTATTTTTCCTTTTTACTCAGGCATTATACGTTGTATAGGGTAAGTCTTGCAATCGTTTTGAAAATCGAAAAAGAAAAATATTTTGATTGATTTACATGATTTAGACAATGGAGATTCCGAAAAATATATTTTTAAAAATATATCCGTCCGTCTGTCTGTATGTCTGCAAACGCTCTATTGCCCGAAGATATTGAAATAGAAACTTAGTACGTAATAATGAAAAGAAGCCTATTTAATACCAATAACCTCGATTATCCGGAACTAATTTTTCTCCAACTCTCGAAATATTCATTCTGATAAGATGTTCATAAAATTTTTGGAATTTTTTTATTTTAAGGAGAGGATATAAAAGATAATAAAATATTAAAATTTTGCATAAAGATAGAAGTCAATCGTATAATAAGTTGTCGAGATATTTGTAATCCTATTTTATTAACTCTCCCTCTTGTGTGACCCTGTATTTCATTCAAATTTCAATTCAAAGATATATTTTAACTGGAAATAAGACACTTAATCCGATACAGTAAATTGTAAGTAAATATGATTATTATTTTTGGAAATATAAGTATGTATTCTTTACGCAATTCGTACTACTTGAGCAGTTTGTCGTTTTATATATTTTATTGAAATTGATTCATCAGCAATTTATTAATAAAGTATTACTATCTGCTAAAAATATTTAAATATACATTTAAATTTTGTTTTGAATTTACGATGCATTTTATAAATAGTTTACACGTGTTTATTTTTCATATTTTTTATTATGTATATCTATGATGGTTAAGTATTACGGTGTCCCCCCCCCCCAACAACAACAACTAGTTTTCTTTAGCAGTAGTAAATAATCTAGGTTGCATGAACTTTTCTTACATATAATATGACACACATTTCCGTCGTATCATTATCAAAGCGAGTCATAACATTACACACAAAATTACAGAACGTCAGAAACATTTCGCTTTTCTACAATTTTCTATTTCTAATATTTCAGTTTACGTTGTTGAAAGCGTGTAAACATACATAAAAAATGAATATAGACATATTTCAGAACTGATAGAAGTTTAAAAATCAAAGCTAATGAAAATATTCTGAGTAATAAAATTTAATTTTTGACGTTAATAAACTAGACAATACTTACCATAGCATGATGTTTTATAGCAGCTTCCAAAATGACGTAAATTTAAAAATACTTCGTGACAGTGAAAGATGTCCGGTAATCGAGCTAATTTAATTCTAACAATTCTGGAAACTTCTTATCGAATAAATTCGTTTAAAAACGATATATTGATGACAAAAAATTGCAGTAAAAGTACTACTATAAATAAATACGATCGTTTACAGGCTAGCAGCTTTTATTTTTTTATGTTTTCATCGTTCTAAATTGGATAAAAAATATAAGATTGAGATTTCCACTGTCCTCGAATGAAGGAGGGAAAAAATGTCTAATCAACTTAAAAAATTTAACTGTCCTAATATTTTATAATTTTATTCAGAACACACAATATTGCACGGAATATTACGGCAAAAGAATTGTGTTTATGATATATTTATTTTTAAACCATAAAAGTTTACATGAGTGAGTAAGAATCAAAGAGGTAATTCTTTTTAACCCTTTGAGTTCTGGATGTTAAATTTCTTAAAAATTGAAAAAGTCACATTGGCACCAGTATTTTTCAAAGAAAAAATTCGGTTTTTGATATACACGAAAAAAATGCATTTAACCTTTTTCAAATAAAAATGATCGAATATTTTGGTGCCAGTGTGACATTTCGGAATTAAAATTAAGTGGTAGAAAATTTTACCATCAGAGCTCAAAGGGTTAAGCTGTATGCAGAGCTCAAAGGGTTAAGGGTCAAGTGTTACAATATCATAATTTTTTTATATTAGAATTTATCTACATTTATTTCCGTTAATCAATCTGGATAATAATGTATACAAATTTAAAAATTAAACACGTAGGTTAATTGTAAATTTTTGGGTGTTACTTATCATAATGCAACAAAAACATACCCCACTTTCACCACCATCCCCATGCTTATTAAATGTCATGTCTGATCTTTCATATTACAGTGAAACCTCCAAATAAGGGACACTCCGAATAAGGGACACCTCTATTTAAGGGACAAAACCTCCGGTCCCAGTCCCAAGGTATAGGACGTGTAATGTATTTACCTCTGAATAAGGGACACTCTATTTAAGGGACACTTGAAAATGAGATTAAAGGGACTGGTTTTTGAATTTCAGATAATGAAGTAGTCTTTGATGAAAATAAAAATACAGATTTTTGTGAACTTATCAAATAGACAGACAGTCATGTTGATACAGGGGCGTACGACACAATTTACGGCCATTTATTTACCCAGAATTCTGATTCAACATCAATGCCTTTATCCGCTTTGAAAGTAATGCTGAAAATTGTGAGGATGATTCTGAAATTGGAGAATGAAAGAAAATTTTGAAATAATGAACTTTACAGATGCTTTTAGGCTGTTCTCAAATACAAAAATGGCAACTTTTAAGGATAAGTTTTAATTTATTTTTATTCGCAAATGCCCTAAGCTAGCAAGTGTTGTTCAGAAAATGTGTAATCGACCACTATTTATTATTTTTTTTCCAAATGCAATAGATTTTACAGAAAATATTGACAAAGTGTACGTTTTGAACCAAATTTCCATGCGAAAGAAGAATAACTACTCAAGAAAGGGTCAAAAACGTCTTTGTCACGTGATCAAATTGCATATAACTCAATAGGTGATTTATTTATTAAAAAATGAAAACACAGTTCAATTCCAAATCGCTTCCATATTGAAATTATAGTCAAGCGTTCCAATTTTATATTTTTCCGTTGAAAATGAATTTTTAACTTAAAAACATTTTAAATAAAAAATAAATGAATTCTGAGTCAAAACATTTTCCACTTGCTGAGTATGGCAGTGTAGAGGTTTGCTGTCCTAAAATACGCAAAGTGTTGGAATACTTTTTTTTTTTTCTTTGGGGGGGGGGGGGTCGGGAGGTGATATTGGTGGTATTAGAGAATTGTAAATATGGTAAATGAACAAAGATTTCAAAGATTTCTATAGAAAAATTGAAATTTGCAAAACAATCCTTTTTGACTGATTACTTCAAGTAAAATTCTTTCAAATGTTTTTATACTTTTGTATGTACTTAATATGCATAGAAAATACAAATCAATAATTCTACAAATAATTTAATAATTTAGTAATTAATGGAAATTTTTAATTAATTCTCTTTTCTTCCTTTTGTCTGATTTAATGTAATTTATACACTTTAGATACATTTAAATTTCTTCTTTGATGCTTTGTTATTTTTATATCCTTCTGAATTAAAAATAATGTAAAAAACTCCAAATAAGGGACACCTCTATTTAAGGGACAAAAGTTCCGGTCCCATAGGTGTCCCTTATTCAGAGGTTTCACTGTATATCCTTAAAAATTCTCTTACGCATTCTATGCGTTCTATACGTAAAATTGAATACAGTGGCAATGAAAATGTTTAAAAAATTAAGCTTATATAGATGGTTCTATTTGTGAAAGAGGAAATCAAACATAGTACACATAAAGTTTACAGTGAGCAATCATTAATACTTGAGATTTGGGTAGCTATTGTAACATTTATGCATGGCCATTAAAAATTACCGCTAATGTTGTTGATATAGGTCACAAGTTTGTTTTTTGAAGCATCTATTTGAAGAAAATATATGAAATATAATAACATGGCCAATTAAAAAAAGAGCCAAAAACACCGAGCAATGATATCGCATGCCATATGATAAATTTCTTCATATGAAAACTTCAAACACAGTGATTATAAATATTTTTCGGTGGCTGTAACACAAAGGCTATTCGTTTAACTAAAAAACTTAAATTCCCCACTTACTAACAAAACACATAATAAATAATGTGCATTACAAAAATCAAGTGCAAATCTCGCACATATCTTAGTACCAGCTGTCAGATTTTTCTGATTTTAACACAATTTTTTAGTTTGCAAATAAATCACAAGAGTTGAATTTTTCAAACTGGGCGAAATATAAGGTTTCTGCGTGAATCGTGCCCGCCAGATTATTGCAAGTGTTAAAGCATTGACAGTTTCAATCAAAAAGTCCCAGGTTCGAATCCTGGGCTGGCAAAATATCAGCCCAGTTGTACATTACAACCAGCTATATCTCTTACATTACAAACATTACTTGCTAAAAAAATACCTGCATGCAAGAGTATTCTTCTATATAATTAAGAACTTTGTATAAAATATATTAATAAAGACGAGATTATTCCACAAAAATTTTTATCTTGAGGATTTTTTTTTTTTTTTTTTTTTTTTTTTTTTTTTTTTTTGCTTGATTAAAGGATACATGTACTTAAATGTCTTTTAAACAATTCTATATGAGAAATATCATTTATGAAGCTCTACCGAAAGTGATATTCTTCCGATAATATGCTACATAATTTTTCATTTTAGACGATGATATTGTGCTTGATGATTTATGCTCGAGTGACAATCAATGTGACATTGAAAAAGATAAAGTGTGTACATCACAAAATGATATCCATATTGATTGATTTTCGTGCAGAAGGTAATCAGTAAAATTTATTGCTTTTGAAGCCATCAGGCAACTTCAAAGTAATTAATATACGTCATTTATGTAACGAGGTAATGAAACTAAAGAAAGATTGAATGAAGTTTACAAGGGAAATCAGTATTACTCATATTTGAAATAACAGGCCTGAAATTACAGGCATATGCCAAAAAGATTGAAACTTACTTTAATATGTAATCTGTTGGTGACACTTAAAGAATGTAAATGACAAATATATTCTGTATCAGGTTAAATATTTTATTTTTTAAAAAATGCCATGCCTTTAGTCTAAAATAGTTACACTTTTAAAAATTTTATACGACCATTAGAACCTGTAATTTATATTTTTAAAAATATTTTTCATGTTCTGAAAAGTAAAACAGAAAAGGTTCTATTCTTTTACTAGCAAAACTACCCAATTGCGATAACTTAAATTTTATCAAATTTCAAAGCTTTTAATCACTAAAAATTAAAAGATTAGTTTTTTGGATGAGAAAGCTCCGAAATTTCATACATTTGAAAGTACTATGTATCCGTAAGTTTTGGTGTCGTAGAAAAGTGAAAGTGTTTTTTTCATCGTCAGACCATGTAGAAAAGTTTCCTAAATATAATTTACAGAACCTAGATATTGTATAAGAAGTTCAAATGTCTAATAATTTGAAAGATTATTGTAGGATTATTCTATTAATACAATCTCAGTCATTACCTCTTTTGGAACATTTTTTCAATTTAACTGTTCTGCAGGATTTCAACAGCAGAAATGTATAACGCTTTTCAGTGTTTTTGGGGTATGTTGCAATATCAGGGATTGTTCAAGAAATTAATAAATAAGAACCTATACAATGGAAAATAAGATTACTGCAATTCAGAATTCGGTATTGAGAACTATTGAAAATGTATATGATTAACGAGGCTAATTTTACAATTTCAGATAATAAGAAACAAAGTATAGTACAAACAATTAATTAATAAATGACTAATAGTTGATGAAACGTTAAGTTGAATGTATAACAGTGTGTATGTGATGAAAAAATTAATAAAAGAGTTGTTTTAACACCTAATAACATAATCCTGGTGAGTGACATTTAGTTTCATGGCTACTTAATAAAATCGCAGAAAGCGTATGCATTCGATTTAAGCAGATTACCTTGTTTTTATCTTCAAATATAAATCTTTTCTAGCTTTTGTTCCATTGCTTATACATTAAAAAACTTCTACATTCATATATATTTGACAGGTTTCTTTTCAAAAAATTATAAATTACTTGCGGAATTGATTCTAAAGACTTCATTTCCGAAATTCTGTTTTACGACATATTGTAAAGAATTAAAAAAGTATTTTATTGTTTTTTCTATGCACAATAACTCAACACTTTAAAACCCTACCATTTAGTATAAACTGTCACGCAGGGCTATCATAATTCAAGATTTATGCCATGTATACTTTCACATTAAAATTAGCTATTTATAGGGAAAGAATTAAATAGAGTAAAATGGATTGTTACATTTATAAGAAATTGATGGATTACAAAAATTAACAGCTTGGTATACAAAGAAAAGAGTTTATTTAAGTCAGAGTTTATATACAGTAAAGAAGGGGATTTTGGTTTATATCGTTCTAAATAGAGAACTATTAATTATATTTTTAATGACAAAGTACAATAATTCGCGCGTGATTCTGATACATTAAAATTATGTTTTTAAAAGTTTTAATATGTTGTTACATGTATAAAGTTTAAATATTGTGTTTCCTGAAATGTGAAATAGTTGAACTCTCGTTTATTTTGAATACAAAACAAAGATTAGAATTGCTCTAAACTAATTTTCGAATATGTTTGTACTACTTGACTCTTATATTTATTATTTCTTTTATGTCTGTTTTACAGTTTAACTGTCTATTATGAATTTTCAACTTAATATTTCTTTTTATCCTGAAACAATATTCAGGTTTTCTATTTAATTCATTCATTTCATAAGTGCTTTTTTTAAGAAAAAAAAGGAAAATAAAAAAAAAAATCTTTTTTAGGAGTCTATAAGAAAAAAATCATTCTCAAAAGGCTATTTTAATAAATTTACTAAAGCATAACTTTAGAAATGAAAATTAATCAAAATATCACTGCACCTTTTTCTATAAAAAAGAATTCTGAATGAAAACGGAAATATAATTCGCTGAATTTATTACTGTAATGTGTAATCGCTTACCTATGACAACTTTCTGTATGCGTCTCATTAGTTTCGCAGATTGATATTTCGGTGAAACACTCGTTATTCGCGTTTTATTTATTTCGAGATTTATTTTTGGTTTTGTCAGTAAATGCAAAATAAATAAATAAATAAATAAATAAATAAATAAATAAACATTTTTTTTAATAGAGAGACGGCTAAAGTTCACTTCTGTTAATTTAATAACAAATTCATTTTTCTGACTACTTTTTGGAAAGATAGAAATATTCTATCGGCAGATCAATATAAGTATAAGTTGTTATATGTTTTCTTTTATTGTGGCTTACATATTATATTTAAAAAGTCAAATTTGAAATCATATAATTTATGAAAGAGCACATAAATTTTCTTCAGTAATGTATATCTTTAGGTATGAATATTAATCAAAATATCAGTTTATATACTTTACTGAAAAGAGATTCGCCTTCAATGCTAGAATAAAATTCCTGAAATTATTACCGTAGAAGATTACTATTGGGACTCATTAGTTTTGCAGATTGATATCGCAACGAAATACTCATTATTATTGTTTAATTTATTAAAGTTCTTGTTAGTCATACCGATTGATTAAGATAAATGTTTCTCTTTTTTTTTTTTTTTTTTTTGTTAAATATATATAAATGTACTGATGTATATTTCACGAAATGATAATTTTTCTTGCTGCTTTCTGTATGGCAAGAGAATAATTATGTATGTAGAGCAAAATTTGCAAGAACAAAACATTACATATAAAATAGTTATAATAAGCGGAAATATAATTTGCTGAATTTATTACTGTATCGATTACCTATGATGACTTTCTGTGTACGTCTAATTATTTTCACAAATTCATATTGCTTTGAAACCCTAGTTATTCTTATTTTATTTATTTGGACATTTATTGTTAGTTTTGTCAATGAATGTTTAAAAAGCCCCATTACTTTTATAGGGAGTGCACTTCTGTTAATTTCTCAACAGATTCGTTTTTCGGATTACTTTTTGAAATGAAAGAAATGTGTTGCAGTTATATCAATGTTAGTTTAAGACATTTTCTTTTTTTACCACTATACATATTATATTTAAAAAAAATCGGTACTACTAGGTTATCCCGTCGACCAAAAAATTAATGCCAAAATATAAGATTAAATGCCAATAATGGATGATCTTGAATGTCACATTCAATGACATTAAATATGATACACGTGTTTAAAATGTCATTAAGTGATTTTTATTTTATTTTTTATTTGAATTTTCATTAATATTCTACTAATTATTTGCTTTTTCGTTATTTAAAATAAAAATTATGTCAATGTGTATAATTTGACAATTAGTTTGGCGATTTGTATAATTTGGCGAAATTGGTCAACGGGGTAATAGAGTTGTACCGAAAAATCAAATTTTGGAGCAAATAATTTATATAAAAAAAACACTTTAATTTTCTTTAGTAATGTATACTTTTATGTATGATAATTAATGAAGATATTAGTTCATATTTTTTTCTTAAGAGAGATTTTCCTTTAATGCTAGAATAAATTTCCCTGAAATTGTTACCGTAACAGATTACCAGCCAGACTTTCTGCACTATCCCATTAGTTTTGCAGATGGATATTGCACCGAAACACTCATAATTCCTATGTAATTTATTAATTTAAATTATTGTTAGTCGTACCGATTTAAAAAAAAAGAGTTTTTGGTTTATATCGTTCTAAAGTACACAACTATTGATAATAACTTTAATTGGAAACTACAATAATTTGCGAATAATTCTGATATATTAAGATAGTGTTTCAAAAAGATTTAATATGTCACGTTTTAAATCATATAATCATATAATAATAAATCACATAAGTTTAAATAATGTGCTTCCGTAAATGTAAAATAATTGAGCTCTTGTTTAATTGAAACACAAAATAAAAATTAGAATCGTTCTTTACTAACTGACGCTAATGTTTTCACTATTTGACTTTTATGCTTAATGTTTCTTTAATAATGAGTATATTACTTTTATAACTGTCTGTTTTTTTTTAAATTTCCAATTCAACATTTATTTTTATCTTGAAGAAAAAATATTGAGCTCTTCTATTTAAATATAATTCAAACATTTCAAAACTTCTGATGAAAAAAAAAAATTTTTTTTTAGAAAACTAACCAATAATTGTTTCTGAAAAGGCCATTTTGACAATATTTTTAAAGAGAAACTTTAGAAATGAAAATTTATCAAAATATAATTTCACATTTTTATATATAAAAGAATTCTGAATGAATGCGAAAATATAATTCGCTGAAACTATTGCTTATAATCGATTACCTATGACGCCTTTCTGTATACGCCTCATTAGTTTCGCAGATTGATATGGCGATGAAACACTCGTTATTCGTGTTTCATTTATTTCGAGATTTATTGTTAGTTTTGTCAATGAATTCAAAAAAAGCACCATTTTTTTTAGGAAAACGGCAGAAGTGTACTTCTCTTAATTTCACAACAGATTTATTTCTCTGACTACTTTTTAGAATGATAAAAATGTATTATAATCAGATATATATAAGTTCAAGACATTTTCTTTTATTGTGACTATACTTATTATGTTTAGAAAAGTCAAATTTTGAATCAAATAATTTATGAAAGAACGCATTAATTTTCTACAATAATGCCTACTTTTAGGTATGATAATTAATCAAGATATCAGTTCATATACTTTTCTGAAAAGAATATTATTATTGTAATCGATTATTTATGACGACTTTCTGTATACGTCTCATTAGTTTCGCAGATTGATATTGAGGAGAAACACTCGTTATTCGTGTTTTATATATTTAGAAAACTATTATTAGTTTTGTCAGTGGAAATTTTGCAATTAAAGTTATTGTTAGTTTTGAAAAAAAGCAGCAATTTTTTATATGGAGACGGCTAAAATCCACTTCTGTTTATTTCACAACAGATTCGTTTCTCTGACTACTTTGTGGAATGATAAAAATGTATTATAGTCAAATACGTATAAGTTTAAGACATTTCCTTTTATTGTGGCTATACATATAATATTAATAAAAGTCAACGCATGAGTAAATTAATTTATAAACAAACGCATTATTTTTCTTCAGTAACGTTTACTTTTAGGTAGAGAATTATTCAAAATAACAGTTCATATGTTTTTCTGAAAAGAGATTGCCTTTCAATGCTAGAATAAAATTCCTTGAAATCATTACCGTAACATATTACGACTGATATTTTCTGCATATACCCCATTAGTTTTGCAGATTGATATCGCTGCGGAACACTCATTATTCCTGTTTAATTTATTAGTGTAAGTTATTGTTAGTCGTATCCATTGATTAAAAGAGAAAAATTTCTCCATTTTTCTTTGTTGTTGTTGTATACATAGAAATGTACTGATGTTTATTTCGCGAAAGAATAATTTTTCTTGTAGATTTATGGATGGTAAGAGAGTAAGGTAATAGATAGAGCAAAACTTGTAAGAACAAAATATTATAAATAAAATACGCAATGTTTTTCATTTCGGGAAGAAAGAGGTTTGTTTTAGTGTTATCTGTACGTGGGATATAGTCCCTAGGGAATCTAACCCGAATTTACGCAAAAAATCTAAATTTCAAAGAAAACCGCAAAAACTCCGAACGGTTAAGTCGACGATCGCGATTGGGTTCGAACCCAGTAGCTCCCGCCTGGAAGTCTCCAGAGCAGAACTTCTCAGACACTGGTGGGGTAGGGATAAAAATGAAGACAATTTTTTCTTAAGAAAAAATTTGCAAAGACCTGAACCTGAGTACACAGAAATTTACTTATTTTTTATTTTATTTTTGTCAACCGCAGCAGGTTTTACTGTGTAAACTTGACGCGAATTTATTCGTTTTGTAGATTGTGACAAAAATTATTAATTAGAATTCTCAATAGACGTGCTAATGTCTTTATCTGTTGAAAATAGTATTATCTTTTTACCAAAGTTTTGTTTTAACTATGTAGTCTTTTTATTTCTTATGAAATAAGCAATATTTTATTTAAAAATTTTTCAAATTAAGTTAACATTTTTTTAAATAATAAAATGGAGTAGTATTTCGAAGCATAAAGTTAAATTACTATAAACAGTTAAGATTTAGCGTTTCAAACCATCGATTGTGTTATGCAAATTTTTTAAACATTCTATTTTTTAAAATGCACGTAACATATTAAGCTGCTACTTGCGTGGATTCCAAATACCGGTTTGTTAATTCAATGATGTGAAGAATCCAACAAGTGAGGTGGGACGTTTAATACCCACAGACGGTATAGGATCAGTATTGTGCATCAAAGTTTTGATAAATTTAGGATAAAATTTTAAGCCCAAGACAAGCTTCTGCAGTTGCAGTGTTTCATTAAATGAAAGCTTCTCATCTTTGACCTCTATGCATGGACTACAATTTTGATTTTAGTTCAATGAAGTGAAAAAATAAAATATATTATTCAGCTAGAAGCCTTATACATTACAGGATGAAGGTTTTTTCAATATCACAATGACTTAAAAATAAATGTCAATGTAATCATGAATCACGTTATTGTTAAAAAAAAAAAAAAAAAAAAAAAAAAAAAAAAAAATGGAAATATATATATATATATATAAACAGATGTTGAATCTCAATTATTCATAGCATTTGACACAATTTTATATTAAAATACTTGAATAGATTCGCAAAGTGATTCAAAGACGTTTTATTCATGAATTTCAAAAGTGTACTGAAAATTGATAACGTAAAAGTTTAATGAAATGAAAATTAAAAGCTATGGATAAGTTATAAGCCATATTCAAAACGAGATGAAGTTTTTTCTAAATTACTATGACTTAAAAATAGATGTCAATGTATGCATGAATCATAATATTGCTATATAAAAAAGGTAAAACAAAACCAATAAACAGATGTCGAATCTGAATAACTTATAACAAAAATCACTGACACAAATTTAGATTGAAATGCTTGAACAAATTCGCAAAGTGATTCGAAGACGTTTTATTCATGAATTTAAAAGTACACTGAAAACTGCTAACTTAAAAGAGAAAAATATATGTAAATGTATTCTAAAAAACTGAGCATTCAGGGAATTTTCAAGAGTTTCAATGTACTGATTTAAGAAATGAAAAAAAAATATCTTTTCAATGGATTTAAGAGACAGAAATAGCGAAACACATTATAATGCAGGTTTAAAAGTTTTAGCGGTTTTTTTTTATTTAGATGAAATAATACAGTCTATTTTTTTAATTGAAAAATATTTATAACTTTCTTTAAATACTTTATGATAGTAAAATCATATTTAACCTTAAACTTTTCTCATGATACTTTTTGTGATCATTTTTTATCAGCATTTTCAATAAAATTGTACATTTATATTTTCAATTTATGAAATAAGTAATTTAAGGGGGATTAAAACAGCCTAAGTATAATTAAAACTGTTTGATGAAAAATAATGTTTGATATTGCTTTTTTTTTATTAAATGATTATTTTTCTATCTCATACACTATAAAAAGATAAATAACATTTTGTAAAAAAAAAAACTATCTAATTAAAATTAAAATTAATTTTCTCGAAATTTCGCTTAATGTGATTAAATTATGTAATTTTTTTTTAATTATTTGTTTCCTTTTAAAAGCATAAAAGTTTACGTTAAATGTATAAAAAATATATCAAGAGATTAAAATAATTAAACTGTTTTTCGAACAGTCCTTCCCGATTATTGCAACAACAGAGTTCATAATTTACATCGAAATAATTGCAGAAAATTGTTCAGTCATTGAAAATGATTACTTGACCAATTTACAAAGCGCTCTAATTTGTCATAATAGAAATAAATTACGGTTAAGTGTGTTTTTTCTTTGTAAATAGTTCAATGACTGGACAATTCGTTGAATACTTTTTTCAATGATTGCGATCTGTTTATTCGTTATTTTCTTTCCACGGTGTCATTTGAAAGTATGTATACTTTTTAAATTTAATTAGTTTATATTTTTTAGGCATTGTAAACAGTAGCAAATAATTTGTGCAAAAATAATGAGATATACAAAGAGCAAATAGCATTGTTCAACTCAAAATGTCAAGCACGTACTTAAAATATAAATAGAAGCAATTGGAATGAAATAAAAATATATATCTATTTTGAACCAACCCTACGCATTCTATAGGGTGTTTCAAAAATGACGCTCTATTTATAAGAAAACACTAATCCATTGACACTAATTATACAAGATGGAACCAGTCGAATTTCAACGAAAGTAACTTTTTAAGAAGGAACTGTTTCATTGATTTATAATAAACCTACAAAATAACCTACAATAAAAATTGCATCTTACAATGGTCAATAGAACTCTCAAACAAATATTATTTAAAGCTAAAATTAAGAAAAAAGTACTATTTCCATATAACTCAGTTATTCAAATTTTATCATAATCTTTAATTGCACATGCAAAAATATAATAATAAAGCAAAATATAATAAACATCAGTTATTAAGATGAAGTTATGAATTGAGGTTCTTATGTTTGGAATAAATGCGTATGAAAAAAAAATCAGACACGATCTTAGAATTTCACGTGAATCTAAATCCGTCATAATTTTTATCTTCTCAAAATTTGCATGCGTACAGTTCAATTTTTATCAATCTTATCAATTTTAAGAGAAAATGGCGTATTTGTTGCCACAATTGCAAAATTCGTACAAAAATTTTGAAAAAATTTAATATAAAGAATAAATTAAGATACTTTCAAACAAATTGCATTTAAAAGTACATATTTTACTCTATACGACAGTGTAAAAATTGAAAATGTGCGATGCTTAGAAGTATAAAATTTATAGTACCGAAAATTGCAAAACCGAATAGTGTGTGAAAGTGATGCCATTCGCAAAATGACGTATGCGTTACGCACAAATACGTTTGCCCTTTATAATATAGATATAAACACTAATTACTTTCACAGGTGTTTAAAGAAATACTCTCCATAGAAGAAAGGATAACCACTGTTTCCTGGAAACTGGATGATAAATCATACGAAGAAGTGCGTCAACTGTAAGCACCAAACACATTTGAATAAATCTTGTGGTCAGCGTCGCTGTTTCTGATCTTTCGAGTCGATGTGTTGGATGTAAATTGTTTTTTCAGTGCATTGAATTTTAACTTCAAAAGAGAAATCGAACACGAAATCATTTGATAGCATTACGACTGAAGATAGGGGTAATAACTGCTTTAGAAACCTTCCTTTATCAATTCTATAGGGTTCGTCCCTCAAAAATCATTTAAAGAGGTTTCAAAACTAGCAACCTTTTGTTCCCGACCCACCGATAGTCGGAAACATTGCTTTTTCAAAGATTAGATTTATTGCGTTTTTAGTTGAACTGAAAGTTTTGATGTCTGTTCGTAGCTGTACCATCGAAAATAAGGAAAACAGTCACTAGAAAGTAAACTGCCTCACTAACGATCCTGACGTATCATTATATATTGATAAACGTCCAAAACGTACTTTGGAGAATCAAGTACTGCAGATATGTTGATGTGAGAAGCGAAGTCATCAGGTTTATTGCCGCTACGCGGCGATTATGCGGTCACTCGCCCCGATACCAGGTATCTAACTCGTTAAGCTCAAGTAACTCGGCAGGTAGGGGCCTAATCATCGGTTAGAAAGAAAGAAAGATAAACTCCAGAACGCTTTTATTCCGCCACGCTACCGGTTCGTCTGAATTTGTTCACAAGTAGCTTGATATTGCCCTTTCTTGGTGGCTGTTTTTCATATTTTTGATGTTACAGCTGATGCAGCTCTTCATATGTTTTGTCACTCTATTTCCAGGAAACGATCGTTATCTTTTCTTCCATAAATAACATTTCCTCAAACACCAGTAACAAAAAATCAATACATTTGTGTTTTCACAGAAATAGATCGTTACTTTTGGAACATCCTGTATTTGAGATTTATGATATATAATAGAAGAAAAAAAATATGTAACCAATATTTAAACAGATTTAAATCCTCTATTTTGGTGCAATTTTACAAAATAGTAAAATACACCAGGTGTTCCAGCACTCCGATTACGAAGATTTAGGAGAGATTAATGCACCTAGACGATGGTAACATACATAGCAATGCATGATCGAAAACGCTTTTCTGTCGCAGAATTAACAAAACAAATCATATGACGGACAGGATCAAAATGAGAAAACATGTTTATTATTCTTAGTAGAGCAAAAATATTAGGATAATACTGAACAAAGCTGAGGAACTTGTGGCATGCATCCTAGGAACTGCTGGGGAATTATCGGGACACACCCGTATTTTTGAGATTATTAGATCTTCGATTCGTCGGATATGTGAAGCCTGCATTTCTAGATCGGGAGGCGGCAGCACAGATAATCACTTCATCGTGTTCACTGATAAAAATCTAGGATTCGCTAAATCTCAATTCGCATATTAAAACGCAATCGGTGTGCAAAGTCATATCTTGGTGAAAAATACCTAAAAACCCAAATTTAGAGGTTGAATCGTAAGTTTTGACATTATGTTTTACTGGACCAAGCTCTCGATGTTTTCATACTTTTTGGTGAAGGAAAACACAACGGTAAACCTTCGAGGTAACCGCTACAGTCGAATTCTTATTTTATTAGGATGAGCGAAGCGAATCCTCTACTAGGCCACTCAAATTACAACTTGTCGTACACTTTACAAAAAAACTATTCAATATTTTGACTTAAAATTAAACACAAAAATAAAATATGATCTGTAGATTTGCAGAATATAATTTTTTCACAGTAAAACGTTAAAAAAATATTATTTTAATTAATTTATTTTACATGCATTTCCAATACGGACGCATTTTAGCAAATAAATAAAAAATGAAACGCGTATATTTTCAGAAAAAAAAATATAAATCATGGAGAAAGTAATTATAGATAGAATCATGATTAATTTAATAAATAAAATATGTTTTCATTATTCAGCAAAATCGTTTGCACAAATGACACTTAAACATTTGTATTATGGATTTTTTTTTTTTTTTTTTTTTGTTTTTTTTTTGTAAAGTGGCAATAAAAAAATTCTAAACAAATAAAATTAATTGTTAAATTTGTTATATAAATGAAAAAAAGAATTTTGTGAACTTGTTGCCTCGATTCAAGCTCTTTATAAATGTATTAAAGGAAAAGTTGGCCGATTCAGAAATGACAAATGGACTTCAACCATTTCTTACTTTATCATTTGTATCGAAAGTAATGTTACGTTCTTATTTGTGGACCGAAAAGGGTTTAGTAAACGGGACTTTACACTTTGTTGCACGTTCAGTGTCTTACATAAGTGATGGGACACTTGTGCTTTACAAAAGGAAACTAATCAAATAAATTTTAAAAAATGTACACATTTTTTGTGGGTGTGTTTCATACTTAAATTTAGTAAAGATTATTACATAACATAAATTTTGTCAAAATATTAAAATATTAATTTAATAAAAATAGAAATGTTTAGAACGCAGCAAAAAATAGCTCACATAAGTGATGGGACACCATTATATATGCAACAAAAATCGTCTGAAATAAGCAATAAAAATATTTTTGGGGGTTTTATTTTTACTTAAAAGCGATTGGCAATAATTTATAAAATCGTCTGCAGTATTTCTCTCCAGTTTGTTTTGGAATTTTTGTGTTTTTTAGCTCTGTGTAGCCATGAATGCTAAACTAAAAGAAACTTCACCTGAAATTCGAAAATTAGTTATTAATTTGCATATTGAACGTGGAAAATCTATTAGAAAAACTGCTGAAACAGTTAACTTGAGCCGTTCAATAGTTTTCAATATCATTAAACGATATAAAAAGAATCAAATGATTCAGGATAAAAGAAGACCTGGCCGACCATCAAAGCTATTCAATGGAATAAAGCGAATTATCGTTCGAAATATTAAAAAAAAAATAATAATAAATAGTGCTTCAAAAGTTGCTGCTGATTTACAAGCATTATATGGAATAATTTTTAATCCTGAGACTATTAGAAGGGTGATTCTATTTACTTGATATCACGGTAGAGTAGCCAGGAAAAATTCTTCGTAAGGGAAAATAATAGAAAACTCAGACTAGCTTTCGCAAAATCCAACATAAATAAGAATTCTGATTACTGGAATAAAGTTATATTTGCTGATGAGAGTAAATTTAATATATTTGGTTCTGACGGTAGAATCTTGGTATGGAGAAAACCCAGGGAAGAATTTCGCAAATAGAACTTGGTACCAACAGTAAAACATGGTGGAGGAGGAGTTATGGAATGGGGGTGTATGTCGTTCGCTGGAGTTGGTAATCTTGTTTTTATTGACAGTATAATGGATCAGTACAAGTATATTGATATTTTAAAGCAAAATTTGAAATTTTCAGCACGAAAATTGAACCTTCATAACGATTTTAAATTCTACCAGGACAATGACCCCAAGCACTGCTCTGAACGTTAGACTCTGGCTGCTATATAACTGTCCTGAAATAATAAAAACACCACCACAATCTCCAGACTTAAATCCCATAGAGAATATTTGGCAAGAATTGGAATCAAGAATTCGCAAACACACCATTTCTTCAAAACAACAACTAAAATCGGTGCTTCAAGAAGAATGGGGTAAAATCACTCCAGAAATCACAAAAAATTAGTCGAATCCATCCCAAAAAGATTAAATCATGTTTTAAATTAAAAGAAAATCCAACAAAATATTAAAACCTTTTAAAAAGTAAAATTTTTGGATAAATATTTGAAGGAAAAGTAAGTGGCCCATCACTTATGTGAGCCATTTTTTGCTCCGTTCTGAACAATTGTATTTCTACTAAATTAATATTTTAATATTTTGACAAAATGTATGTTATGTAATAATAGTTACTAACTTTAAATATGAAACACACCCAAAAAATTTTTGCACATGTTTGTTTATTTATTTTATTGCAGTTTCTTTTTATAAAGCACAAGTGTCCCATCACTTTTGTGAGACACTGTATTAAAGAAAATCACAAGCCACCAGACCAGATATCATCCATAATCATGGATAAATTTGAATACTACAGTAATTTAACTTATAAGAATTGGTGTGTACCAATTCCCCCAATAATTGAATTCTGGTAAAATGGAAGCATAAATTTCTCAAGGAAAGAATTTCTTCTGAGGTTAGCTTTTGCTGTTACAATTCATAAATCCCAGGGTTTAACATTAGATGAAGCAGTTGTAGATATTGAGGATATATAGCCACCATTTGGTTTAAAAACGTACGTAACGTTGTCGAGAGTAAAAATCCATCAAAATTAAGCCTTCAATAGAAATTTTCTTTACGAAAAATTTTACAATATCAAAAATTCTCATGCACTAACATGTATAAAAACGAAGAAATTAGACTAAAAAGTTTTACAGTTAAAAATTCATAGTATCGACGAGAGCAGATTTCAAATGTTTTTCCAAAAAATAGGATTTTGAAGAAGTAACTTTCTTCAAGCTCTCTTCAAACATTTTATTCTAAAATAGCTATCAAAGATTATTTGATGTTAATTACAAAGATTGGAAACATGCATATTTCAAACAACTTTAAAAAACACCAGTGGCTACTAGAAATTGTAAAAAAATCTTTAAAAGAATATTTAGTTGAAAATTTAAAAATATTTTGTAAAAGTTTGCTTCGAAAATATTTTTTTATGCCGGTCTTACATCATAAATAAAAAATTCTTAGGAAATTGATAGTTATTTGGCTGAACTTACATTTGTAGAATTAAAATGTGCCAAAACATAAAATAACGCTTTTGTTTAATAAAGATGCAAAAATAATATTCAAAAATATTGTTACTTTCAAATATATGCTTTATAAAATAATGCTTCGCGAATCCAAACAAAGCATGGCTTTTGCTAGTTAAGTATTTAGTTATTTTCCACAAAGACATGATTTGTCAGACAGATTGGTTTTTAATATGCGAACCGAAATTTAACTATCCCTAGATTTTCATCCATGAACTAGATAAGGTAATTGTCTGTATTGCCGCTTTCTGGTCTATCTACCTGGACCGATTTTTGACACTTTCATTGATGACGTTCTTTGGTTCTCTTCTTAGGCTTTTCCTCTATTAAGAATAAACAACCTGTTTTGTCACTTTTTTCATATCCTTCCTATCTTGTGTTATCTATCGTCTCTACCTTGCCAGAAAAACGTTTCCGACCATGCATTACTATGAGTTTTCTCTTTATCTAGGTATACTTTATCTCTCCTAAATAATTGTAACCGTTTTTCTGAAACACTCTGTATCTATTTCATTGTCCAGTGAGAACGAAAACAGTTTTTGTGAATGAAAAATTTAATAGTCATAGACCGGGAAGTGGCAGCTCAGACAGTCACCTCATCGAATTCATGAATGAAAATCTAGGATTAAATTAATCTCGATTCGCATATTAAAACGCATTCAGTCGGCCATGTCATATCTTGATGAAAAACACCTAAAAAACCCGATTTTAACGGCTGGCTCGTAGGATTACTATTGTGCTTATCTGAACCCAAATTTATGCAAACATGGAGTATTGAGACCAGGAAAACATAATGGTAAATCTATGAGCCCAACTCTGAAATAGTACTCATAGGTGCTTTCATCAAGATATGACTTGCCAGACCGATTGCTTTTTAATGTGGGAATCGATACTTATCTAATCCGAGATTTTCATACGTGAAATCGATGCGGTAGTTATCTATATCGCCATCTCCCGGTCTATTAGAATTAGAGGAATTCTTTTTCTGTTGCATATATGCGGGTTTTTTTAAAACAAATATTAATGTATAATAATTTTCTGAGAGCGAAATGAACAATTCCTTTTAAATATCAGAAGAAAATATGCGTGATTTAAAGAATTAAACATTACTACGACTATTTCTGTTTAGCATAGAAATTATCGAAAATAATCTATTAGGCATTTATAGTTCATTTATTAATCATATCCCTCATAAACTAATATGTTTATCATAAAGAAAAAATATTTTTCTTTTTTTATATATCTCTCGCACGATGTAAATATGACTCTTACATATAATTCATATGTAATGTTAATATTCATCGCGCGTTTTCTGCTACTCGGTCATTTACCTTGAAAACTAATGGCTGTTAAGCCTTTATCATCAACAACAGTATTAATGAACAACGAAAGTTTATCTTATGATATGAAAAAAAAATGACTTTTGTGATCCATAAATGATCATAACAAATTTAATCATGATGAAAAAAGAAATATTAAGATAAACACTTATTAGTTCTAAAAATTGAATAGCTTTGCTTGTATGTCGATGCTTAGAATTAATTAATTCAAACTAATTCCTGTTCATTGAATGAGTTTGGTTAACAATACAATTAAATGATACTGTGACTATTGCTGCATAGTATTGAAATTATCGGAAATGATCTAATATACATTTATAACCCACATATTAATCGATTTCCTCATTAACTAATATATTTATCGTGAAGAAAATACATTATTATTTTCTTTATAGCTGTAGCACGATGTAAATATAGCTCATACGTATAATTCATATGTAATGTCACATATTCATCGAGAGTTTTCTGCTACTCTTTCATTAACACTGAAAGCTAATGGCTGTCAAAACTTTATCATCAATAACAGTATTAACGAAGTACTAAAATCCTTCTTAAAATATGAAAATTATGACTTTAGTGATCCATAAATTAACATAGCATTTTTACTCATGACGAAAAAAGAAATATTAAGATAAATACTTCTTAGTTCTAAACATAGAATAGCTTTGCTTGTATGCCAATGTTTGAAAATTATTAATTCAAACAAATTTCTATTCATTGGAAATGAGTTTGATAATTAATACTGTTAAACAATACTGTGAATATGTCTGAATAGTATAGAAATTATTGAAAATTATCTAATATGCATTTATAATTCATTTATTATTCGAATTATTCATTAATTATTATATTTATCGTGAAGAAAATACATTATTCTATTCTTTATAGCTCTAGCACGATGTAAATATAGCTCATACGTATAATTCATATGTAATGTCACATATTCATCGCGAGTTTTCTGCTACTCGGCCGTTAACACTGAAAGTTAATGGCTGTCAAACCTTTATCATCAATAACAGTATTAACGAAATACTAACGTCCTTCTTAAGATATGAAAAATATGACTTTGGTGATCCATAAATGAACATAACATATTTATTCATGACGGAAAAAGAAATATTAAGATAAATACTTATTGGTTCTAAACATGGAATAGATGTGTTTGCATGCCGATGTTTAGAAATAATTAATTCAAACAAATTTCTATTCACTGAAAATGAGTTTGGTTAACCATTGAGGTCATTATATTTTTCTGTTTAGTCGTAATCAATAGTTTGTGTCATGGGAGTCGAATATTCATCAATTTTGATAGACTGAATGGCAAGTTTTACATTACTTTCGGCCAAATGTTATTGCATAAGGAAATAAATAATAAATTTTATTTCGTTTGCTCAAACGTTGAATTGCAATCTGTTTATTAGATGAGCAACGAAATACATTAATGGAAGTATGGTTTTAATTTAATGAAATTTAATGCCATTATAAAATGTCATTTATTTATTTGCATGAATTTTATTCGTTGGTTTAATATACATATACTCCAATAGATGTATAAACATATAGTTTAAAAAACAATGAGCATTTAAGCGATAAAAAAAATAATAAAACGTGTAACAATAAGAGAATTACTCCTGAACGTCAAAATAAAAATGTAAGGACACAAGATGATTGATCTGAGGATAGTGCATCAACTTGTGTAGTTAAATATTTTTTAAACATATTTATATTTTAAAAATAATATGATATGTGATATATGGCTGATATGTATTTAATGCAAATTACTCTCCTGGTAAATGAATTACAAAGGTATGAAAATAAAAATTATACATTATAAAATGAAGATCTTTTTCTCTAGATGTCTTGTTTTTGTTCTTAATACATCTATTTTGCTTCAATAATATATGAACTCATTATCAGATATCTCTTCGCTGCTTTGTTGTTGAAAGAAAATATTTTCTCAAAACACTTTCATAAACTATTTTACTTTCATCGAAAAGCATGATTAACCCGTCAGTAGTCGCGTGTCGGTCTTTTCGCCGCCCGTATAACTTATATTCTCCTAACTTGCATCACATTACAAATACAACGTAGATCTAACATATAGCTGACTTTGAAGCTTTGTCGACCACCTTAATGAAGTAACAAGACACCTCTGTTTTTCTTTCAGGTATATTTTTAGAAACAAAGTTGAAATTGGCGAAAAAGTCTACGTAAAAATTACTAATGTCAGTTCATTTTTACTTTTTCTAATTACTCCAGATGTCATGAATAAAATGCATAATTTAAGAAAACTGCAAATTTATATGTTTGTTGTAATGTTATTTTCGTATATTAGGTGAAAAATCTTTCTTATTTTACATATTTGGTATGCGGGGGTCCAGCGGCGAAAAGACCGAGCGCGACTAATGGCGTTGTGAAAAAAGTCGCGACTACTCGCGGGTTAAATATATATATATATATCATGTTAAACATGATAAAGCCAAATATCATTAAATACGTTTTTTATTTTATTTTTTCATTTATAAGTAAAAAACAAGGAAGAACAATTTTATGCGAACATTTTTACATTTTAAGTATAACTGATATAATTTAAAACACTTTTGCAAGTATTTGATTTTTTTTAATCTAAAAAAGCTGCCATTAATTAAGTATACTACACTTTCAAAAACAAGACTAGTTACTGTTAAGGGTGCTAGTAATTCTACTGTTGAATTTCCCTCGGTAATGTTAAGTCTATGGGCGTTTAATGCATTTTTACGTTCAAAATATCTCCTGGGGAAATTAATAATTTTAACTTCTTATTTCAGTGTTCTCTTCTTAAAAGATGCTTTGTTTCCCTAGCTTTCAAAATATTTCTAAAATCCATGCATAAATAAATATATGTTAAAATTTTACTCCCAGTTCGTCAGTTTTTAAAACATTACCCTAATAGCATGCATGGTCACAGTGACGTCACTGTGAGTCACTTTGGTCGCATCACATCTGTGACCAAAATGTCACCACTCAGTGACGTCACATTGTGACTGAGATGTGACTTTCTTAAAAATCTTTAGAAATTTATAAATATCCTTCAAAACATGTTATTTACTTTAAAAAACATGTTTCTGGCAATTTAAATATCGTCGCTTTTGTCACAGTTTCGTCACAATGTTAATGTCAAATTAGTCACAAATGACACATTTTTCACAAATTTCTCACATTGTGACCACTGTGTGAAACGTCACAAAAGAGCTCTAAAACGGCCATAACGACTTCACATTTTAGTCATTGTGACTTCACATCGACGTCACGTGACGTCACATCGACAATCGATGGTCACAAAGTCACAATGTGACTTCCAAACGACGTTCCAGTGACGTCACCATGCTTTACGGGTAAATATTAAATTGAGCACCTTTAAACATAAACTGGAATTTATTAATAACAATCAACGAGAGTATATCAGCGAGAGTATAAATTTTCTGTAGATAACTTTTAACATGTCAGTAATTTGATATCTTATGCAATTTCCGTAACAGAGATAAGAGCTTTAGATAAGGACCAATGAATTATTTAACTTCCATTAAAATCTACACCTCACAACTATTTGTTTGCAGCGGTAAAAGCCCTGTGTAAGGACGCTATCATTTAAACCTTAAGTATGAGAAACAGTCGACACAAATTTCCTTCCACTGCAAATATTTACTAATTACTCACAAATCGCAGAAATGATTTGTATGAAATTAGGAGCATGTCTGCGAGAACTCTTTGTTGAAATAATTACGGCAGCTGGCATTATTTGCATGGTGTAAATTAATTTGTGATACTGCAAAGATACGCAAGTATTAAGCTTCAGGGATATCGACTATTCTAAGGTATCTATCTATCTATCTATCTATCTATATCTATATCTATAAATATATACACTATATTGCCATTGATTATGGGACACTTGCGATTTTAGACATTTTACTAAATATCTAGAAAAATACATGAGGAATCATCTCGAAACTCTTAGTGTATAAATATAATAGTATAAGTCATACATCTCCGTGAAGATTTTTTCCCGAAACTCCAAAGGGGGCCGTCAACAAATTAAAAAAGAATGAATATCTTTTGAATAACCCTGTCAAAACTAATGTAGCAAAAGAGCTCAAACTCTAGATTGTAATTGAATTCCTTATTGTAATAAGCCTTGTTCATTTTTATGCAAATAGCATGCATACTCGCAGAGTAATTAAGGTTTTTATAAAAATGATCCCAAATTTTTCCAAGTTTTTTCCTTATAATTTTCAGAGTTCTTAATATAAAATATTATTTTTTTCAGAAAATATGACAAACAACATTGCACACAGTACCCTGTAATCAGAATTAAAAAATAATGAAAATTGTATAAAAAAAGAGTTGGTTTACTAAATAATTTTTTACTGCGCATGCGTCAAAGATATCAAAATTTCATTTGCATATTATGTTAGCTAAATGTATAGAGCAACTTTTGTGAAAGTCACAAAATCATAACTTGAAAATTCTGACAATAATCGTCAATTGAATAAGTCGAAAATCCGTTATTCTCAAAATGAAGCAAAAACAAGAGGGGTTGTATCCATGTATTCATTGATTAGTGTCAATATAGAATACACAATATGGGATGTACTACTGCATTTGGATAAAATCCCTCATTTTTTTGCTTCATTTTGGAAACAGCGGATTTTGTCCTTTTTCTATAGGCGATTACTTTCAGAATTTTCAAGCTATGATTTTGAGACTTTTACAAAAGTTGCTCTATACATTTAGCTAACATAATATGCAAATGAAATTTTGATATCTTTGACGCATGCGCAGTAAAAAATTATATAGTAAACCTACTCATTTTTCATACAATTTTTATTATTTTTTAATTCTGATTACAGGGTACTGTGTGCAATGTTGTTTGTCATATTTTCTGAAAAAAATATTATTTTATATTAAGAACTCTGAAAATTATAATGGAAAAACTTGGAAAAATTTGGGACCATTTTTATAAAAACCTTAATTACTCTGCGAGTGTGCATGCTATTTGCATAAAAATGAACACAGTGTATTACAATAAGGCATTCAATCATAATCTAGAGTTTGAGCGCTTTTGCTACATTAGTTTTGACAGGGTTATTCAAAAGATATTCATTCTTTTTTAATTTGTTGACGGTCCCCTATGGCGTTTCGGTAAAAAATCTTCACGGAGATGTATGACGTATACTATTATATTTATACACTACGAGTTTCGAGATGATTCCTCATGTATTTTTCTAGATATTTAGTAAAATGTCTAAAATCGCAAGTGTCCCATAATCAATGGCAATATAGTGTATATATATATATATATATAAATGCAAGGTGAATCTAAACTCTTTGGCAAAACATTAAGGGTTGATAGTAAACAACAAGATAGTCCCAAACGTCTTTCGAAGGAGATAAGGGGGCATTAAAGTTTAGGGTCCAAAATTTCAAATGGTTATAAATTATGTCAGTATTTTCTTGAAAATAAGTTTTAAAGATGAAGTTCAATAACTGCCAGTAGACGGTGCTTTATACTTTGGGGTAAGGAACAACTATTTTCTACAGTCATTTTTTATACCTCATTAAATGCTTTCAAAAGCTTAGATTTAAACTTATAATTTGAGATTAAAATCTATATTGTTGAGAGGGGTTAAGTAGAGCAAACTGAACAGTGT
The DNA here is from genome assembly GCA_964019185.1 of Maratus speculifer. Classification (NCBI taxonomy): domain Eukaryota; kingdom Metazoa; phylum Arthropoda; class Arachnida; order Araneae; family Salticidae; genus Maratus; species Maratus speculifer. Next base: position 289,229,573 of record OZ025289.1, read on the forward strand.
TCAGGAGTTGAAATTTCAACCTCACCTCACTGAACAAATTTTACTACTTATATAATAGACTAAGTAAAAGCTCGAAGCAGGTGCGGTCATTCGATAGCTTAAGAGCTTGTAGCCCGCTCTTCTCACTTTTCAGTATTTTTAATTGAAATATATTTTTTTAAGATTTAACCTGTTTTATTTTTTCCGTTTTTTCCCTTCTTTTCAACCTGTATTCCGGTAGATTCCAGACACTTGGTATGTGGGCCTGTACCTTGCAACATGGATTTCGCTAGAGTCTCGGCACTTCGTATGTGAGTCTGGACCTTGCCACCTAGCTTTCGCTAGAGAGTCAGAATAAGAAATGAAAAGCTGAAGGACCGTAGACGAAAGAAGCACCGCGCTTCGCGAGTTTTGATGTGCACAAGAATAGCACGACATTCTACGTGTCTGTTCATATTCCCTGCTTGCGACTCAAGTGTCGAGACTCTAGCGGAAGCCACGTTCATGAAAAAAAGAATGAAATCGGACAAATTTAAAAAGAAAATTGATTAAATCAGAATTACTCAAAAGCGGTAAGGCAAATTCTTATTATGGTCCTGCTACCTTTAACTCTGTTAACTGTTTACATTGCGCTCTTTGCGATGCATTTAAAATTCATACTGTTGAATGAAAATCTTTTCGAACTGATATAAGGTTGGGGACTCCGCTATTTTATATTTTTATACAAAATTATTTTTAAGCGAATTAAGATGTTACTGTTATAGTGATCCATTGTTTAATTTTGAATGCGTTGGAACATTAAAATTTAATTATTGATCGAAAGAAGGGAAATTGAAGGAAAATTGTAGTTTTAAATGAATACGAATTATAAATTTATATGAGACATAAAAAGATTTTATACGAGACAAATCATTTAATAATACCTGCTGGACATTAACCCATATCATAAAAAAATTGTGGGAAATACAAACATGATTCTGTATTTGAAAATGAGTTGGATTAAAGTTAACGATATTCTACTAAAACAGCAGAAATGACAAGAATGTTCTAATTAAGCCAACGTATATTTAAACTTTTGATGATTACTTCACTATAGTATCACATGAGCTTTTTTTTCGCCCAGCAGCTGCCAAGATGTTTTGCCCCGAGCCTGGTCGATGACAGGTGCTTGGTTCGAACCCTATCGCGGTCGCCGGCCGAACCGTTCTCTGTTTTCCATGGTTTTCTTCGAACCTTGGATTTCCTTGCGTAAATACGGCTTAGGTTACCTTTGAAAGCCCCCCGCCGAAGGCACTGCCCCCTTTAGAGCCTATATCCTAAGTGTAGATAATTGGCCGACATAAACACAAACACACCCGAGCTTTAACTGACCACCACCTGAATTATAAAATATTCATAAACATGCCCAATTAGTCCTATTACGCCTCTTTTCAAAAAGACTTTATTTACAATATTTCAAAATCTGATATTATTTCCGTGATGCAAATTAATTTGTGATATTGAAAAGTAATCTAAAACATAAAGCCCTAAGCAATCGGTTTTTATTAGATCAATATATATGTATAGTTTAAAAATCATAATATAGATAGTACAGTTTTAGAACATTTTTATACTTAATGTCTTATAATTAAAAATTTACATTTTTTTTTTTTTTTTTTTTTTTTTTTTTTTTTTTGTATAAAACTATTTTTTTTTTTTTTTTTTTTTACAAAATTTTTCAAAATTATATTACGATTTTTAAATACGAACATACACTACTACCGTACATAAATGAAATTTATTGACGATAGTCAGACTAAATAACATTAGTATATAGCATTTGCACTACCATTCTAATTCTACCGTTATTTGAACTTCAACGCAGTTTGCAAAATAACTGATATTCTCTAATGATTTGCTTAAACACTTTTTAAAAATCGTACCTCTCGGTTACAGCGATGAAGTAAAGGTGAAGGTATGACATTACTTAAACGTTAAGTACGAGATACAGACGTTGCATTGAATTTCCTTCAGTTGTAAATATTTACCAATTACTTACAAACGGAGAAATGATTTGGATTAAATTAGCAGTACGTCTTCCCCGAATGATTGGATTGAACCGATTAAGGAAGTTGACAATATTTGCTTGAAGTAAATTAATTTGTCACATTACAACGACATATAAACGTTTACAATTAGTAGAAAGTTGTTATTTAAACAAAATATGTTGTTTTAAGATATGAATATGCAGAGTTATTCAGAGTTTATAAACATATATTTATATTTAGGGAAGGATGAATTACTTATACTTATGATTACTTTAAGACTGTACATGAACATTATAAATTTAAAAGAAATATTTAATATTTTAATTGTAATTCTAATTAATGAAACATGGTAATAGCATTTATGAAATGTAATCTATAAACACCGCTTTAATATACAGGGTATCCCTCGCAACGATGACCTATGGCTAATTCATTAACAGTTGGTCATAGACATATAATTCCAGTTACTAAAAAGCTTTAAAAGAGCTAAAGAAATATTTAAAAAGCGATTTGATTCAACAAAAATATCTCTTTAAAAAATATGAAATTTAAATTTTATATAGTCTCTCTGTCCTACAAATTATGTTTAATAAAACTTTCCTATTACACTGATAAGTAAGATAAAAAGAAGTCCCGTTTTTCTAGGATTAAACTTGTCAGAGCAATAACTATTTAAATAACGAGCATATTTTTTACCTAAAATTAGAGATCTTTTACAAATTTAGGAGAATTGTAATTTCGTTAGAGATGTTAAAAAAAAGGGTTGAAAGTAAAATTAAAAATGCAATATAAAATTGAAATATTTTATCATTCTAAAATTTTTTAAAGTTAGTCATAGACATATAATTCCAGTTACAAAAAAGCTTTAAAAAGAGTTAAAGAAATATTTAAAAAGCGATTTGATTCAATAAAAACATTTCTTAAAAAATTATGAAATTTAAATTTTTATACGGTCTCTCTGTCCTATAAATTATATTTCGTAAAATTTTCTTATTATAGTGGCAAATAAGACAAAAAAAATTCCCGTTTTTCTATGATTAAAATTGTCAGAGCAATAACAGTTTAAATTAAAAGCGTATTTTTTGCCTAAAATTAGGGATCTTTCACAAATTTAGGAGAATTGTAATTTCTTTAGAGATGTTAAAAAAATGGTTGAAAGTATAATTAAAAATGCAATATAAATTTGAAGTATTTAATCATTCTAAAATTTTAATGAAAAATGTATAAATTGTAATAAACATATGAGGGAAAAAAAGACTTTTAAAAAAATAAAATGATGAAAATTAGCAGCCTGAATTCTTTACAAAATGATGCATAGCTAAACAACACCGATTTGAATAATTCTTACATACATATTATAGTCCCCCATTTTAAGCATGGGAAAAATATTTAAAAGATTCAGAACAGAAAATAATTTTTTTAAAGGAAAAATGGGTTTGTTGCATATCTGCAACATTTTGTCAAACGCCTGAAAATTTAAAATGTTTAAAATATTGATTAATAAAAAAAAATAAATAAATAAACAATTGTTAGTTTTCTTGTAGCTAAGCCCCATACCACATTTCCCACAAACAGTATGAACAAAGCTTTTGCAATTAGGTTATTTACAACGAATATTCTTTCTTCTGACTAATGAGGTCAGTGCCCATTTCTGTCTAGGCTCAATTATTTTGGTAGAAAATGTTGAATAGGCCGTCTGTGTTTTTTTCTGTTGAATTCTTTTTTCTTGCTCTTCCGAAATAAATGCAATTGAAATAGCTGTTAAGAGAAATGTTACATATTATTCTTTTGATATTTAAAAAAATAATAAAAAAATAAAATAAAAATCCGTTACATGGAGTTTTGCGGGAAATGACGCGTTGTTGCAAGTTCGCAACAAACAAAAGTTTACATTTCCCTTTTATATATTATAAATTTTCTAGCTTGAAAATGACCTTTAAATAGATAATTTAAACGTACCAAGGTAGTTAAGCAGATGATTGACTATAAAATACCCCGACAAAACAATCCAATCGCCTAATAAATTATAAATTCATATTCATAAATAATATAATTTTATCTACAAAAAGAGAGAAAAAAACTCTTATGCACACACATATATAGGAAACTGGGTTTTACGTATGCACTTCTTTTTATCATAATAATCCCAATTTATTAGAAAATTTTACAAAATTTAGAAATTTATTAGAAATTTCGTTTTAGTCATTTTTTTTGTAGTTGCGTTTTTTTCTGTAATTTCTCAAAAAAAAGTTTTATTTTTTAGAAAATAAATTTTATTAATTTTTTATTCAACTTAAATAAGTTTTCTTATCCATAAAAAATACTTTTAAGTGTAATTTGTTCTTGGTGTATTAGAAAAAATCAAAAAGATATGCAAATATTTAATCTATTGAATTTTTGTTTGATTTTTCGATAAAACAGAAGCGAAACAATTTTTTTAAACATTTTGTCAAGAGAAAATACATCTTTCTTAAATGCGCACAAATTGCAATAAAAAATATTTATTCTTAAAAAATATATAAATTAAGTTACGCATATTTTTATGAGAACGTTGGAATAATGAGTTCTTTTGCTATCTCAAAAATTAAAACAACATCGTTTAACATTTTACCCGAAAAATTCTTTTATATGTAAATATAGAGATGCAAAAATATTTTACAGAATAAATTGTTAGTAAAAAGAATTTTTCAAAGTATCAAGAAATATATACTTCCATTAAGCATTTCTTTAAAATCAGGCAAGTTCGAATAAAGAAAAAAAACCTGGAAATAATTTTTAGTTTTTAAGTTTTGAGATTTACAGCATTATTGTAATTCTTTACTCAATGTGGATTTATAACAATTCAAAAGAAAAATTTATCTTCCGTTTTTAACATGGTGAATTATTAGAATGGACACACTAGATTAGGCCATTTCAGTTCTCCATTTGTTTAGATCAAGCAGAAATCCTGAAACATAATTTTTTTTTTAATCAGAAAATTATTTATTTTATTTCTTTAGCTACAATTTTTATATTTGAAAAAGTAAATTAAAATATATAAAATCTATCTCTCGATGTATATTTTCAATTATAATTTAAAGAAATTACATTAATTTTTAAGTTATAATAGTAATTAGTTCAAATATCCTAAAAACAAAGTACATGCATTTCGAAGTGAAGCATTGTTCGTGGGAATCAAACACAATTTTTAATAGTAGTGTAGGTGTTTATAATGTAATTTTTAAAAATTATGCAGTAGAAAAAAATAGTTATAACTTTAAAAAAATAAAACTAATTAATTTTTTATTAGACTTAAATAAATTATATTATTCTTTTGAAAAGTAAATATTCTTAAGTGACATTTGTCATGTCAGTATTTAAAAAAAATTAAAAGAAAAATCAAAAACAAACGCCCACATTTTATCCATTTAATTTTTCCATGATTCTGTAATGAAACTGGAATAGAACAAACTTTTAAAACTTTTTGTCAAAAGAAAATACACCTGTTCTGATTGCACATAAAATGCAAAATAAATAAATAAATAATTTTCTTCTAAAGAAAACTATAAATTGAAATATATATATTTTTATTAGAAAGATTGAATAATAAGTTCTTTTGCTGTCTCAAAAATTTAAACAACATTGTTAAACATCTTACCTGAATACTTCTTTTACATATAAATATAGAAAAACGATAAAAATATTTTGCAGAATAAATTTTTAGCAAAAGCATTTTTAAAGAATCAAGAAATATATACTTCCATTAAGCGTTTCTTTAAAATCAGGCAAGTTCGAAAAAAGAAAAACCTCTAAATAATTTTTCGTTTTTAAGTTTAGAGATTTACTGCAATATTTAATTCTTTACTCAACGTAGATTTATAACAGTTCAAAAGAAGAACTTATCTTTCGTTTTTAACATGGTGAATTATTAGAATGTCCACACTAGATTAGGCCATTTCAGTTCTCCATTTGTTTAGATCAAGCAAAAACCCTGAAACATACATCTTTTTTTTTCTTTTTATCAGAGAATCATTTATCTTTTTACCTTAGCTACAGTTTTTATATTAATAAAGTAAATTCAAATGTATTTCCTCGATGTATATTTTCCAATTATAATTTAAGTAATATATATTTATTTTACCGTTATAATGATAAATAGTTCAAATACATTTAAAAACAAAGTGCATGCATTTCGAAATGAAGCATTGCTCTTCCGAATCAAAACACAATTTTTAATAGTCGTGTAGGAATTTTTAATGTAATTTTGAAAAATTATGCAGTAGAAAAAAAATAGTTATACTTTTTAGAATATAATTCTAATTAATTTTCTATTGGATTAAAACATTTCCTTTTCCGTTGGAAAAAATAAATTTCTTAAGTGCAATTAGTTATACCAGTACTTATAAAAGTTCAAAAGAGAAATAAAAAACACATGCACATATTTTATCTATTTATTTTTGTTTGATTTTTCGATGAAACTGAAACAAAACACATTTTTTATCAAACAAAAATACACCTGTTTTGATTGCGTATAAAGTGCAATAAAAATAGTTTTATTCTGAAGAAAACCAGAAATTGAATTATACATATTTTTATAAGAAAGGTTTCTAACTTAATGAGTTCTTTTGCTATCTCAAAAATTAAAACAACATCGTTAAACATTTTGACCGAAAAATTCTTTTACATGTAAATATAGGGATACAAAAATATTTTACAAAATAAATTTTAGTAAAAAGCATTTTCCAAAGCATCAAGAAATATACATTTCCATTAAACATTCTTTAAAATCAGGCAAGTTCGAATAAAGAAAAAAAACTTGGAAATAATTTTTTGTTTTTAAGTTTTGAGGTTTACTGCATTATTGTAATACTTTACTCAATGTGGATTTATAATAGTTCAAAAGAAGAATTTATCTTCCGTTTTTAACATGGTGAATTATTAGAATGGGCACACTAGATTAGGCCATTTCAGTTCACCATTTGTTTAGATCAAGCAGAAATCCTAAAACATAAATCTTTTTTTTTTTTTTTTTTAATCAGAAAATTGAAAATTATTTATTTTATTTCCTTAGCTGCTGTTTTTATATTAAAAGAGTAAATTAAATATATTGCTCGATGTATATTTTTTAATTATAATTTAAAGAAATTACAATAATTTTTAAGCTATAATGGTAAATAGTTAAAATATTCTAAAAACAAAGTGCATGCATTTCGAAATGAAGCAATGTTCCTGGGAATCAAAACACAATTTTCAATAGTAGTGTATTTGTTTTTAATGTAATTTTTAAAAATTCTGCAGTAGAAAAAATAGTTATAACTTTTAGAAAATAAAACTAATTAATTTTCTATTAGACTTAAATAAATTACATTATTCTTTTGAAAAATAAATATTTTTAAGTGAAATTTGTCATGTCAGTTTAAAAAAATATATTTTACAGAATAAATTTTTAGTAAAAAGCATTTTTTAAAGGATCAAGAAATATATTCTTCCATTAAGCATTTCTTTGAAACCTGACAAGTTCTAGTAAAAAAGAAAAATAGTCGAAATAATTTTTCCTTTTTAAGTTTCCAGATTTAGAGCATTATTGTAATTCTTTATTTAACATGGATTTATAACATCTCAAAAAAAAAAAGAATTTATCTTTCGTTTTTAACATGGTGAATTATTAGAATGGACACACTAGATTAGGCAATTTCAGTTCTCCATTTGTTTAGATTAAGAAGAAATCGGGAAACATACATTTTTTTTTTCAGTCAGTTTATATTATTACCTTAGTTACAGTTATTATATTTAAATAAAAGTAAATTCAACTATAATTCCTTGATGCATATTTTTCAATTGTAATTTAAAGAAATTATAATTATTCTTCAGTTTAATAGTAAGCAGTTGAAGTATTAAAAAAAAAAAGCCTATAGACACACATTTGAAGAAAACTCTGTTTAATGCATCCGCATTTTTTATCACAATAATCCCTAAATTTATTAGAAATTTTGTTTTAATTAATTTTACTATTATTAGTATTTTGTATTTACGTTTTCTTTTTTCTGTAATTTCTTCAAACAAACAAATAACAACAACAAAAATTTCGGTTAAATTTCTATTGTACTTAAATAAATTTCCTTATCCTTTTGAAAAAATAAATCGTTTAAAGTACAATTTGTACTTGTTAAAAAAAATTTAAAGGAAAGTTCTAAATCATATCCGGATATTTAATCTATTTATCTTTTGTTTGATTTTGCGATGAAAATTAAACAAAACAATTTTTTAAAAAATTTTCTGGAGGAAATGCACTTTTCATGATTGAGCATATATTACAATCAAACAATGTATTCTTAAGGAAATAATGTAAATTGAATTATACATATTTTCATGAGAAAAACTGAATAATCAGTTCTTCTGTTTTCTAAAAAAATTAAATAATATCGTTAAACCTTTTTATCCGAAACATTATTCGATATATAAATATAGATATATAGCAAATGTTTTACAGAATAAAGTTTTAGCAAAAAGCATTTTTCAAGTGATCAAGAAATATACATTTCCGCTAAGTATTTCTTTATACCTGGCAAGTTCGAAAAAAAAAGTAAAATTAATTTTATCTCTTTTTAAGTTTAGAGATCTAGAGTATTGTTGTAATTCTGTATTTAACGTGGATTTATATCAGTTCAAAAGAAAAATTTATCTTCCATTTTTAACATCGTGAATTATTAGAATGGGCACACTAGATTAGGCCGTTTCAGTTTTTCATTTGTATAGATCAAGGAGAAATCCTGAAACTTGCATTTTTTTATTAGATTATTTACCTTATTACCTTTGCTACAGTTTTTATATTGAGAAAATCATATCAAATATATTTCCTTGATGTATATTTTTCAATTATAATTTTAAAAAATATCTATTTATTTTTCAGCTATAATAGAAAATACCTGAAGTATTCTAAAGACAAAATGCATGCATTTCGAAATTAAGCATTGATTTTTGGACGCAAAAGACAATTTAAAGGAGTCCGGGATACATTTTAAAATAATTTTTATTTATTGATTTAAAATTTTGAATTTTGTTGTGATGATTAACCTTCCGTCTACCAGACAAAACAACCCATTTATCTACGGCAACACCTAATTTTAATTCCGAACTTGCAAACGGCACCAGTAATATTTTAATATAATTTTGCTTTTACAATGAAAGCTTAAATTAAGGAATTCGTAATATCTAGACAAGTCCTTTATAAATTCCGGTGTCAATCGACAATTTCTCATTTTACCATTGACACCAGAAATATTGCTGTCGGGTCCAATGGACCCGTCTGGTAGACGGAAGGTTAAACATATAATTTGTAAAAAAAGTCACGTGATAAAACTTCTCATAATTAAAAAAAATAAAATATTAAATTTATTAAAATGTGGCGTGATTTAAAATCGTTATAATTTAAAATACAATTTGTAGAATAATTATTGTTTTACGTTTGAATAAACAGAAAAATCTAAATTTTAATTTTAAATCAGCTTTTATAAATTAAAAAATAAAAACATTTTCAGAATAAATTTTTAGCAAAATGTTTTTTTTTTTCATAAGATCAAGAAATATATACGTCCATTAAGCGTTTCTTTAAAACCTGACAAAATCGAATAATAATAATAATAAAAATAGTCAAAATATCTTTTTTCCTTTTTAAATTTAGAGATTTATTGCATTATTGTAATTCTTTACTTAACGTGGATTTATAACAGTTCAAAAGAAGAATTTATCTCTCTTTTTTAACATGGTGAATTATTAGAATGGACACACTAGATTATTCCATTTTATTTCTCCATTTGTTTATATCAAGTTGAATTCTTGAAACATATATCTTTTTTATCAGAAAATTTATCTTATTACCCTAGCTGCAGTTTTTATATTAAGAAAAATAAATTCAAATATATTTCCTTCATGTATATTCCCCAATTATAATTTAAAGAAAATGTATTATTTTTCAGTTATAATAAGAAATAGATCAAGTATCGTAAAAACTAAATGAAAATTTGAACTTTTGAAAATTCACATTGCTATTCGGAATCAAAATACAATGTATTGTGTGTAATATGTATATATTATATATTATGTTATATTATTAATTTTCCCTTCGCGATGTCTCATTTTATTTTCTTTTTTTTTTATTACGCTAAATTATCAGCATATTTTCTTGTTTCCTTTTTATTTCTATAAAATTATCTATCATTAATTCTATTAAGTTCTCCATAAATTAATTATTATCTTACTTTAATTCTATTAAATTCTCCTTAAGTTAAATATAATCTTACTCATTTTACTTAAACATTTTGTTTATCCCTTGATTCGAAAGTTGTTATAAGATCCATTTTCTTTTATTCGTTTTCCTTATTTATATTCCAAGGTATTTCCCGACTTGGGATTTCTGGCTTACCCCTCATTTTTTAGCTTATTCGCGTTTCAGGCGGGAATCTTTGCAGAAACATTTTCATTGGGCCTTTTCGCGGGACGATCTTGTTCCTTTTAAAATAAAAATGCACGACGTCATGAATTGTACCTTGCGAGTTGATCAAAAAGCAAGAGCATTCGGTTAAAACGCAGATTTTAGAGATTTTGTACCATTTTTCTGTTTGATGACACTTACACTGCTTGGATTTCTCTTATGAAATCTGCTTGTTTGCTTCTAAATTTCATTAAACATCCACTATGTGTTGATTGAACTTCAGTATTTAAGTGCGAACTGTTTCAGTTCATTTGTTGTTAATAAAAGATTAAAACTAAACAAGTGTCTTTTTATTCCACGTAGAAACTCCAAATCTTTGAATTCATTCTATTGGTTTATCTACCCACAACTTGCGACAATGATTGGCAAAGATATCGTTATTTATGGAATTTAGCCAATGCATCTTTAAAACGGAATCACTATGCAATCCGTCAAACACTTGTTCCAAAACTTAGGTAACATTCCAAAAATCTACGTATCGAATGAGTGTTTACTTTCAGATTTGCACGACATTACATATATTAATGCTAGTCATTAATTAATATATTTGAAAAAGAAGGAACATTTGAAAAAAAAATCATCTTTTAAGCACAATCATTTTTTCATATTTTAAATCGCTATAGAAAATAAAATAATTCAATATTCCAACTGAATATAGCAGAATATATAACTTTATGTCAATAATATCGCTTAACTTTATGGTTAAAAAAAATTATGATACATGATATGGGGTTTTTTTAAGTATAGTTCAAAAAGCAATTAACAAATCCTACAAGGATCGTTAAAAAAATAAAAATTAGAAAACTTCATTTTTATAACAAATCTTAAATTTTTTAATTCTATCGTTTTTTCACTATGCATGATGAAAATTTACTTTTAATGTCTTATTTAAAAAGGTAATTTATTTTAATCATTTTATTGCATTTTATTGAATGTCGGCTATGATAATAATTCAGACACATAAAAAATATATCGATAACAGTTAAATGCACGCTAACTACGCACGCATAATTCAAAAAAGCAATTAACTGTCGTACAAAGATTGCTTAAAAAATATAGATTAAAAAGCTGCATTTTCGTGTTAAAACTAAAATTTTCAAATCTTATCATTTTTTAACTGTACATGATGAAAAATTCTGTATTAATATCTTATTTAAACAGATAATTATATTTTAATCGTTTTATTGCATGCTTCTGTGTCGGCTATGATAAGATTTCAGACATATAAAAAACATACCGATTATAATTAAATGTACGTTAACTATTCACTAGGGTGGGTCGAAAACATGCAAACATTGATTTTCATTTCTCAATAACTCGGAAATGTTGTGAAATGGAAAAACTTAAAATTAGGTTTAAAAAAAAGTATTCAGTATTTAAAAATATTCAGATCTTGCTGTTATAGTAGACAACATTTCAGATATAGTATAGTGGTCGAAATCTTGTTTATGTTCCTGTAATTATACAGGACGAAACTTTTATTACACCTCAGCAACGTACACTCTTAAAACGAAAGAGCTGATTTGGCTTCTCATGAAAGAGCTGTAATCTTTTCGATCATAAAAGAGTTGTTTTTCAAACGATTAAATCTTCTTGATCTAAATTGGTTATTTAACTAGCTCAACTTCATTTAAATTGGTTAAAACTCGAGTTATTTCAACTCTTTTTTGAGAAGGTTCCTTTCAACATTGAGATGAGTGGATTTCAGCTCAACTTGAGCTATTTTGTGGCTCACTTTTTAAGAGAGTATATCATATTCATAAAATTTGAAATAGTTTAATATAATTAACACACGCCCCAAACAATGCTTTCCCGTATAGCATTACGTAGTAGAATACTTTTGTGTGGTCCTGTAACTTAATAATAAATATTCTTTGCACCACATATTGTACAGAATGTATGTTTTAATATATGTATATACTTCATATGTTCATGTATTTTACTATATATTGAAATCCCTTTGATTGTTCCTGTAATTGATCTATGCATCCAATGCTCATAGAATTTGAAATGACTCGACAAAATTATGTAATAATTATATATTTTGAATTTCAAACGATTAAAACGCATTTGAAACTTTTTCCCTGTTGACCGTAATGTAACGAATAATTTTGATTGTCCCTGTAATTGATCTCTGCGTCCGAGTTTCATAAAATTTGAAATGACTCGACAGAATTATGTAATAATTATATATTTTAAATTTCAAACGTTTTAGTTGGGTAGTTTTTGAGTTGTTATATGCGGACGGTCGACAACTATAGGTGCTACGTATTTACATTTATGAACGCACATAATAAATAATTTTTTTTTATATCTTTCGGTTGCGCATGTACTCTAAAATTTGCCAATATATTGAAAAATTCGCATTACTACAGTTTTTTTTCTTTTTTTAAGAATTAACTTTTTGACGAATTAATAGCTAAATTTCTTATCTATTATAATAACAAAACATTATGCTAAAATATTATTTAAATCCATCAACATCTTCTGATCGTGCATGTGCTTGCTCTTAACAGCTATCACACTTGAATATTGACAAGCTATGTAAGATGAAGGATTAGCGTAAATATGTGATTCTTGCCAATCTTTAGAGAAAATGCGCGACCAGAAAATATTGATCGATTTAAATATTTAAGCATTCTGTTTATTATTATAACACATAACAATTTCAGAAATTCATTCGAAAAAAGTTAATTGTAAAAGAAATTGCAACAATGTGAATTTTTCAACATTTCGGCAAACTTTACAGCGCATGCGCGACCGGATTTTAAATACCAATTTTATTTCTTGTTTTACCCAAATTTTAGTCTCCGAATTCGCAACTTTTCCGCGGTATTGCGAATTTAAAATCAGTTTTTGCATTTTTCGGTCCACCCTACTACTCACACCCAGTACTTAAAATCTAAGGAGTTCCTTAAAATCACTTTTCGCTCAAAATTGTTCTATGTCAAACTTATATTCGTCATTTGCTATAATTTATAGCCTATATATTTGGTTGGAAAAATAAAATGTATTCCATAGCTTCTTAGAAGATCTGAACAAAAAGGTTTGCGAATAAACAGCATACCATTCCATGTGCAAATCATCAACCGATGTCTAGTTTTCAATAAATAACTTCAGTGAACGTGAAAAGAGTTTTATGTAAATTTTCCCCATGCAGAGGGATAGTTGCATTTCATAGATACTCCATTCACGATCTTCAATATTTTTAATGGTTTTGCAATTTCAGTAACGACTTAAAATTATAAGATGGTATATAATAAACTTTGTACTAAATAACCGACAAATGAAACATTTCGAGTAAAAAAAAAAAAAAAAAAAATGGAAATCTAGTAAGTATAAAATATAAAACGAATTTCTTGATTTGAAAATAAACAAATAAATAAAATAATCTTTTCCCTTTTTATATCCTCGGAAATCCCAATTGCTTATTTCATAGTAACGTTCCAATTACCAACGCGGTAATATAGCTCAAAAACCACTCCAGTTTTGTATAAGATATGTATATTAACGGAATATAATAAAAATTAGTGTTTGACAACTACATTTTTTTTACAATCTATAACGATTTGCTATTTATTATCTAAAACATTATAAAACAGTAGTTCAATAGTGTTTTGATAATCTTGTTTGCTGAAATATACGTTTGGTGTTCCCAACTAGTAATTTTTGTCTAATTGTTTTCAATAATTTTAGGATAAACTAGACATATTACATATTTAGTAATGAAATAGGAAATACACTGCATCATGTTACAACACAGTCATACTAATTTGTAAAAATGTCATACATTTTTATTTTGTTCATGTTGAGTAAAAAAAATACGAGTGCGGGAATTTGAACCTCTGAAAGAAACTATTAATGAGATCCAAGTGATTTACCTCGACCAACGCATTTCATTCAGAAATTATTTCGCTATTAGCATTTGATCTGCAGTAAAAAGAGCTAAACAGAATAATCCACAAATATAGAAATCCCAATAAACTATGGAAATTAGATACATTTTATTATTTCAATATAATTATACTGATTGGCAAAGATACTACACAATTTGAAGATTTTCACATTCAATAAAATATTTTATGTCTGAGATTGAATACAGAACTTATGGCGTGAATTAGACTTAAATTGTATGATATCATTGAGAATAAATATGACCGCGTTAAAATAACAAAGAGTAGCTACGTTTACACATTTAATAGTGTTCCTTGGCCTTGGCTTATTCTATGAGTAACATCTGTGTAGGCAGATGAGATGCTACTGACAAAAAATTGTCTGAGTGAAATGCATCGAAATTAATTCTTAGAAATAACTCAATTATGAGTGTTTTGGTAATTTCAGCCAAAGTTTCTAGTTTTAATTCTCGACCTGGACATTTTTCATGCAATCGGAAAATTTTCAAATTGCATGATATCAGTACCAATAAGTATAATTGCGTTAAAAAGAATAAATGCATCTAAATTAACACCGTTTAATGAATTTAGTTTACATACAATTTTTTCTGTTATGTGGCAGACGATATCTTACTGCTAAAATGCTATCTGCCTCAAACACATGCGCCGTTTGTTTTTTCAGGTAATGGAACTGAAAAAGCATTGGTACACTTTTAAAAATCTTGTCCTACTTTGAACCAAATTTCGGTGCTCAGTCGCTGTCACTATAGGTTGTTGAATCCTTTATCCAACATTTGGAGTTGCTATTGAAACATAGTTCCAATAGTTGGAGCAAACTTTAAATAGGAAGCTCCAAATGTTCTACGAGATTTCACAATTTTATGGTGGCAGCTATTAAGCACCAACTTTTAAAACTAGGACCAAAATTTTTAATAGTGTAGGATCATCATAACTCTCTAGGTTCGATTTCAGGTTTCGACATGTTTAATCAGTTTTAAAAATTTCAAATTGTATGAAAATTTTATCAATCAGTATGATTGTGTTAGAAATAAAATTAACTTCGGTGCCCATCTTTTAACGTATTTAGTTTACATACGAGTTGTTGCTTTGAGCCGGCTACATTGCAGATTTAGATAGTACTGCAAAAAATTGTTGAGTAAGTTGTTTCAGCTGGCTGTCCTTTTAAATAGCTCAATTGGAGCAGCATCGCAATTTAGCAGTGCAGCATCGCAAATAAAATGTTATTTGTTAAATTTGAAGGTTGGGCTTTTTTTATTCAGTTGCAACTTTTTAATTATTTGATATAATTACTAATCAGTATAATTGTCTTAAAAATCATAAAATGTATCTCGGTTTCTATCACATAATGGATTTATTTTACAGCTTAGTCTGTTAAGCTGTTTAATTTGCAAGTCAGATTCTACCAGGAAAAGGTTGTCTGAGCGAATTATCTCGAACATTTGTCATTCTAGACAGCTTAATTAGAGTAGAATTGCCAATTTACCTAAATTTTCTGTGTTCGATTTTCATATAGCGTATTTTTCAATCAACTGGAATTATGCGAAGTTCTTTTTTATCTAATACTAAAACATATTACAAAACATTAAAAGTCATTTTTATCTGTTAATCCCGAGCTTAATTATAAGTACCCACTAGAGGCGAAATGTCTGAAACAAATTCTATTTCAATTATTTTAAAGAATCATTTTACCATCAGAAAATAATTAAACAAACAATTTTTTTTCAGATATTAAAATAATTTCTCTATAAAACTGGTATTAAAATTGTTTTTAAAACTTTTATTAAAATTTTTATTCAAAATTTTCTGAATTTTTTTTTGTTAATTTTGTCACGTAAAATTATTTTATCGTAAAATATCTACATTTTAAGAATAATTAAAAAACAGATTTTCCGTTTAAATAAAGTCTTTGGAGATTTATATCGAACAAAATAACTCATAAATATGTTTTTTAAATAGAAGTTACGGATTTAAAAGACGAAATTTAATTTAGTTCTGCAATAACGATTCTCATTAAAAACTTTTATTCTCATTTGATACGAAATTTCTTTTATTGAGGATTTTTAATTTAATTCAAAGATAAATAGATAAAAATATCAGAAAATGATATTATAATAAACTAACTGCAGAAAATATTTTCTTTTTAATGCACGAAAATAAAAATGTATGATTACCGTTGCATTTTTATTTCAGATTCTGTATTTATTCATTATTGAATTATAATCAATAAGTGGTTGAACTACTTCCCTTTGGAAGAATTTATAATATTCTTGTCAATTCCATTTTGTCCTTTTTATGAAAATTTTCAAAGCATTTTCTCTATTTGTAACAATATACAAAGTATCTTAAGTAAAGTAAAGTTTTATTCACAATACATGCTTTAACAAATCATAAACCTATTGTCAGAGTTATTTGTGAAATATACTATTTTCATGCATGCATTCAATTTTTGTTTAAAGATTCACAAAATTATTCATCATTATTTATTATTATGGTAGGAAAGCTTAAGCGTTTTTTTATAATGAATTTCTTGTTTCAAGAAACATATTTAAAAATGTATTTGTAATATGACACACATATTTAGAAGATGCGATTTAATACAGTTTATAACATATACTTTGTTTTCGCGTCACTAAAGTAATTTACTGAATACGGCAAATATGTATATATAATTTTTTATTGCGTTGCAAAATAATTTTTGCATGAATCAATTCATTCGATATTTAGATGTTGGAAGCAATAAATGCCATTGTGATTATCCTTCTTAGTCCTGAGACAAATTTATGGGCCATGGGCCACTAAAACAGTTTAATGTTATTTTTAGTGTTTCTCGTCATCAAGACTGGCGAAGTTATGAATGTAGGGAAAAATAAAATAAAAATAATCGCCTGTGAAAACTCTGCATTAGGAAATTATTGTTGTATAGTACGAAGGCAAGTAACAATTAAAAATGAGCGTGATGACCTGTGAAAAGGGATAATGCATTCCATTACACTGCACTAAAATGTAAATAATACAGTGTTAAAAAATGCCTCCAGAAAGTTATAGTTTCCATTTTCCAATAGATGTTTTTTAAAAAGTAACTACAGATTTTTATGTACGAGATGTAAAAAACGGTAATCTTGACCTTTCCAGAGTTTTGTTTACAATAACAAAATTTACAAGTAGCAATAAGACTTTTTTCAAGTGTGTGTACTATAATTTTAAAAACAGAGTTTTACAATCCCTTATATTGAGGGAGTTCACATCCAATTTAAGAAATATCAGATTAATTTTTTAATAATCCAGAAATCAAACATTTAGGCAGCCTATACTTTGAACATTAATTTAGAAGGAAATGCTGCAAATTTTGTTAAACCACGCATAAACAGAAATATACATCATCTATTTTTTTTGGCGAAATTATGTATTTTTGAAGTACACATTTGCCAAACATATGCTGTATTTTTTAAGTATACCTATTCGCGTGCAATAACTGGTTTTGATTAATAGTAAATTAGCACATATATTATAAACACTGAATTATTTGTTAGCACATTTAGTAACCGTTTTTTATCACATTTTTTTTTGTCATTTTTAGAAAACTTCTGCAAAGGTTTGGTTGTTAATTTTTGTGTACAATTCAATTTGCATTTTCGGTGCTTTCCCTGTTCATTTAATTATTGATCGAATTCATTATGCGTTTTATTTTTATTTTTTTAATTAATTATTTACAAATCCTCTATAAATAAGAAGATGAATATTGATTGATTAAAACAGTTTTAATTTTACACATTTCAAATTCTCAGAGTTAAAACTGCGCCAGTCATCAAAGTGCATCCACAAGTGAAATTCAAAATGCGGTAAAATCATCATCCATCATATGTCTAATAAGCATGATTAATTGGACAAAAGAGTTACATGATTCTGGTTATGAATATTTCACTCGGCAATAAATTATTTTCGAAGCCCTTAAGTAACGTGAAACATTATTTTCTACCTTTAATTGATTACTTTACGCAATGTTTTTAAAGCAACTTAATAAAATCAAAACATAATTACCAAAAAATAAATTGAAAATCTAATTTTCAATATTTCAATATTTCAATCACAATTATATATATATGTGTGTAATTACTATATATGTATATATGCATATATATATATATATATATATATATATATATATAGACAGTAAAACCTCTAAATAACGGACACCTCGGGAGCGTGGTAATTGTCCGCTATTGGGAATACCTCAGAGATTAAAAAGCTGCCAAGAATTGTTTAATATTTTATTTATTGACTTTTATATGTACTAAAGCCTCCATTATATGATTAATCAGAAATTAATTTTTTTTCAAGCCTTAAAACTGAAATAAAACTGTGCATACCTTCATCCACTGTTTATTACATTCTTACAAAAAAAAAAAAAAAAAAAAAAAAAAAAAAACCTGTTATAAAATTTTGCGTTTTTTTGCGATTAAATATAATTTGTTTTTCCGTGTGAAGTTTTAACTCTGTCAATAATTTTAATCCTTATCTATTTTTTTCCACATAAAAATTGTTTAACACTCCCGATATATCTCATTAATTCACTTATTTCGCTTTCATTTGTGTGGGAAATGTGTGTTTCATTTGCTTTTAATATAAATCCTACTTTTACGGAACATTGCCATACGCTTTCCGGTTTTATATTTTTCACAGCTAAAAAAAAAATCCAAATTATAAAATAGGCAGTTCTCAAGTGTATTCATAGAATGTAACTTTAAAACGATGCGGTGTAATAAAAGCGTTCTGTATTAGGCTTTAAAAATATGTATTACACTTTGATCAACTGAATGGCATACTGGAGTTATGCTTGCCAGAGGGGGAATGCAATTTTAACATTGTCAGATTTCAAATGCTTTGCATAAGAACGTACAGTTCCACCCCTCCCCCTACATTTATCTGTGGTCACAAAAATTGTGACACATTGCACTTATAAATTGAGAGGCTTTTTACTTTTTTCAGTTTTTTTTCTCGTTAAAAAATAATTTTTCATCCTTTATCGCCAAAATTACTGTCCGCTATTCGGAATGTCCGTTATTTATATGTTAAACATACAAAAAGTTAGATGTTGTGAGAGGGGATTAGAAATCTGTCCGCTAAATAGAGGTGTCCGTTATTCGGGGGTGTCCGTTATGGAGGTTTTACTGTATATATATATAAATATATATATATATATATATATGATTCATTGTGAATTTTCAATTTACCAAAATCACTTATTCAAACTTACAGAGGGCTACATAATATTCTAGATATGGAAAAAAATATATGTTAATAAAAATTTAGAATTGTTACCATTAATTTTTTTTTTTTTTTTTGCGATTATAGTATGCTAGATATGGAAAAAAATATATGTTAATAAAAAATTAGAATTATTACCACTAATTTTTTTTGCGATTAGTGAGTAATAAATCATTCTGTTTGAGTGTAAATAATGTGACATACACTTTATACTACATTCAACTGAAATTTTTTTTGCATTTTTTTTTAAACTGTTTTTATCCAAGAAAAAAATATTTTTTTAAAATAAGTTGGAAATCCATACGTATAAAGTAAGACATATAAAAGAAATAAAAAAGATACAATACTCGATTTATGGCAGTATTTTATTTTACCGAAAATCTTTTGTGATTGATATAAACCTACAGATTGCTCTTATAACATAATAAATTCGTTGATTTTTTACTGAATGTACAATATATATATGCATTATTTATTGGTATATTCCAATTATTCGCAGAGATATTATAGGCTGACGGCTGGAATGGACATTGATTAAATTTTATAAGGGCAAAAAGAAGTACTCCCCGCCCCCCAAGCAAAAAACAATCGAACTTGATTGAATGTTTATTTTTATATATATAAAAATATAATCATATTCTGAATTTTCAAATTCTCGTTCCGAAAACTTTTACAATTCTCACTTCTTTAATTTTTTAATATTAAAAAATGTAGTCGGAATACATAACTATAAAACACATTTTCCATCACTTTTCTAAGAGCATTCGCTTTATCTAACTGCAATGTTTCTGTTATTAAACAAATTGCTTTATTCTGAAATGCTATTGTTACAAAACTGACTTATTTGTAATTTTCATATTGTAACAATCCAAAATGAGCAACGTAAAAATTTTATAAATAACCTGAAATACTTAATAGTAAAATAACCTCAAATATTCAAAATTATATTTAAAGTGTTCATTGTTTAATGTATCAATATTTTTACATTTTGTTTTAACTAAATGAAAAATGCAGTCGGGCTCTTCAAATCAGTTGCAAGCGAGTCTGCTTAAAAAAAAGCGTGTAAAGAAAGACAGATAGTTTATGTAATTTAAATAATTATAAATTGTTAAAAAGCATCTAAGATGCACTTCTAAGAAAAGATGTTGATAAACTATTCCATTTATTCAATGAAATATCCTGGAAATAATGGAATAGTTAATCTACGTTTAGTAAAATAAACTTATTGTAGTCAACATCAAAGCTAATTTTGAAATGCATGTCTGACGATTGTATTTTTTTATAATATTTAAATGTTTTATCTAGGATGATATTTTTATTGATACATGGTAGCTGCGAATTCTGATTATACTTCTCCTTTTAAGTTACCTTCGAGGGAAAAATATTTTTTCTTTTTATTCTTGTTATAATTTACTTTGAATTTATGGGTTAAAAAATGACATTTCTTAAATCTTCATTTTTATAAATACATGTTTTGTAAATGTCATAGCATCGTTAATACACTATTCCTTAAAAAAATGTTTTTTTTTTTTTTTTTTTTTTTTTTTTTTTTTTTTTTTTTTTTTTTAAATACAGAAGGGAGGGATTATAGAGACGATCTTTACATATTACACAAATACACATTTCGAATCTTACGATGGAATCCGCGAACACAGCAACAAATTGTAGAAAAAATTCAAATATTTTTTAATTACAAAAACGAAAAAAAAAACTTAATGAAAAATAAATTTTATCGTTTAGAACATAATCTATCGACCTTTATCTTGCATAAATCTATCCATTCATAAATTCATTTTACAAGCAATAGAAATTCATGACTTATTTTGTTTCAAAAAGGATAGTCAAAGATTCGACAGCACAAAATCTTATGTTATCGAGCTCAAGAAAAAAACCTTTATTTTATGGAAGAGTACTCATAGGGGAATCTACTGTCTGGCTCCTATAAGAAAGACTCTAGAACCGGTCTCAGGTCCGTTGTTGTTGCCAATTGGTCAGTCGACTTTATTTTAGGGAAGTCTGGCATTTCCTTTTCTCTCTTTCAACCGATCATTCCGCGAATAAGCAGTCTTTTTGTCCTATGGATGAAGCTCCCTCCCTACAAGTTTTGGAACTTTCGAAAGCAGGAAACGTACTCAGTGTTTTCCTTATCTCGGTCAGACTGTAATGATCCATGTCTGCCGGAAGCGAAGTGGTTCATAAGCCATAAATGAATACCACTAGTGGTTAACTCGTATGCTTAGCATTGTGTTTTCCTGCACCCAGTTTTCCATGTTATCACACTTTTGATTTTAGAACACAATGCTAAACCTGCGGATCAACCATCAGTAGTATTAATTTATGATTTATGCATCACTTTATTTCCGGCAGACATGGATCATTAGATTCCCCTATGACTACTCTTCCATAAAAAAGGGTGTTTTTTTGTGTTCGATAATATAAGATTTTGTGCTGTCGGTTCATGGAGTATGGCGACTATCATAAGAATATTTGATTAACATAAGAAAATAATATCCTACCAGTATAAAAGTAGTATTTATAAGCTATTTAAAAATCGTCAGATAATCTAAGAATTGCTCAGCAAGATTTTTTTTTTTTTTTTTTTTTTTTTTGTAAATACTTTAACTATTATTTATCAATATTCATAAAAGGAAACGAGATATTACGCTTTGTTATGTAAGTCTTTATTATGAAAGAAAAATTAAAAAAAAAAACAATCATTTAAATATGTAATCCTTTTATTGTTTAAATTTCCTTTATTCAGAAAAAAATACAAAGCATGAACTAATTGTTTTTCTATTTAATCGTGACAGATTAAAACGAGATATATTTTTCAAATAAATTCTTTTGGTTATCCAAATGATTCTAAATCTTGCACTTTCTAACGGAATTAATTCAATGGGTGTTTTTGTTTTCTTCTAAAATAAGAGAAATCAAGTTACACGAAAATAGAAAATTAGTCATGCGATGTGCGCATTAATCCTCTAGAAAGTTGAAAAGGGAAAATTTAAAAAAATTAAACTTGCAAAAAAACTTCAAAATTTTTAATAAAATATCTTTTTGAAATAAAGAGAAAAAAGTTAAAGTGAATTAATGTAGCTACTTAATTAATTTCTTTAAAATATCTTAATTACTTTTCGTGATCAAGAGAGCAATTTGCATTTAAAATAGAAATTTGAATAGAATACGTATATATTTTTTTGGTTCTCATTATATATTAAACTGGTATTTTAATATAATAAGGAAATTACAAAATTATTTATATTTTAAGATATTGTATATTCGGTCGTCTAACGCACTCATTTCAAACAAGGAAACTAAATAAAATTAATAGTTGTGCGTTAAACTCCTGTTAAAATAATAAAAAAATATTAAGAAGTGAAATAAGATACTTATAATAGTTTAGAATTTGACAATAATGAGGAAAAATTATATTTAAGAAAATTCAATTTCCGTTTTTAACGATCCTAAATGCTTTGTGGGATTTGGACAGACAAATGGAAGTTATTTTGTATTTCCAGTGCAAATTTCTTTTATATTATCTTTTTGTGCGCATTTTTGCTATACTTCTTAATACTGCTTTATTACATTGGACATTATTTTTTAAATATATTGTGCTTTCGGTTCAAATTCGGTGATACAAAATTTGATATTCATCAGAAAGAAATATATTAAAATAATTCAATCTCCAATTTTAACGATCCTAACAGCGTTGCGTGGATTTTGAGAGACAAGTGGAAGTTATTTGTGTTTTCAGAGCAAATTTTCATATGTACTAAAGCCTCCATTATATGATTAATCAGAAATTAATTTTTTTTCAAGCCTTAAAACTGAAATAAAACTGTGCATACCTTCATCCACTGTTTATTACATTCTTACAAAAAAAAAAAAAAAAAAAAAAAAAAAAAAAAACCTGTTATAAAATTTTGCGTTTTCTTGCGATTAAATATAATTTGTTTTTCCGTGTGAAGTTTTAACTCTGTCAGTAATTTTAATCCTTATCTATTTTTTTCCACATAAAAATTGTTTAACACTCCCGATATATCTCATTAATTCACTTATTTCGCTTTCATTTGTGTGGGAAATGTGTGTTTCATTTGCTTTTAATATAAATCCTACTTTTATGGAACATTGCCATACGCTTTCCGGTTTTATATTTTTCACAGCTAAAAAAAAATCCAAATTATAAAATAGGCAGTTCTCAAGTGTATTCATAGAATGTAACTTTAAAACGATGCGGTGTAATAAAAGCGTTCTGTATTAGGCTTTAAAAATATGTATTACACTTTGATCAACTGAATGGCATACTGGAGTTATGCTTGCCAGAGGGGGAATGCAATTTTAACATTGTCAGATTTCAAATGCTTTGGATAAGAACGTACAGTTCCACCCCTCCCCCTACATTTATCTGTGGTCACAAAAATTGTGACACATTGCACTTATAAATTGAGAGGCTTTTTACTTTTTTCAGTTTTTTTTCTCGTTAAAAAATAATTTTTCATCCTTTATCGCCAAAATTACTGTCCGCTATTCGGAATGTCCGTTATTTATATGTTAAACATACAAAAAGTTAGATGTTGTGAGAGGGGATTAGAAATCTGTCCGCTAAATAGAGGTGTCCGTTATGGAGGTTTTACTGTATATATATATATATATATATATATATATATATATATATGATTCATTGTGAATTTTCAATTTACCAAAATCACTTATTCAAACTTACAGAGGGCTACATAATATTCTAGATATGGAAAAAAATATATGTTAATAAAAATTTAGAATTGTTACCATTAAACTTTTTTTTTTGCGATTATAGTATGCTAGATATGGAAATAAAATATATGTTAATAAAAAATTAGAATTATTACCATTAATTTTTTTTGCGATTAGTGAGTAATAAATCATTCTGTATGAGTGTAAATAATGTGACACACACTTTATACTACATTCAACTGAAATTTTTTTTGCATTTTTTTTTAAACTGTTTTTATCCAAGAAAAAAATATTTTTTTAAAATAAGTTGGAAATCCATACGTATAAAGTAAGACATATAAAAGAAATAAAAAAGATACAATACTCGATTTATGGCAGTATTTTATTTTACCGAAAATCTTTTGTGATTGATATAAACCTACAGATTGCTCTTATAACATAATAAATTCGTTGATTTTTTACTGAATGCACAATAAATATATGCATTATTTATTGGTATCTTCCAATTATTCGCAGAGATATTATAGGCTGACGGCTGGAATGGACATTGATTAAATTTTATAAGGGCAAAAAGAAGTACTCCCCGCCCCCCAAGCAAAAAACAATCGAACTTGATTGAATGTTTATTTTTATATATATAAAAATATAATCATATTCTGAATTTTCAAATTCTCGTTCCGAAAACTTTTACAATTCTCACTTCTTTAATTTTTTAATATTAAAAAATGTAGTCGGAATACATAACTATAAAACACATTTTCCATCACTTTTCTAAGAGCATTCGCTTTATCTAACTGCAATGTTTCTGTTATTAAACAAATTGCTTTATTCTGAAATGCTATTGTTACAAAACTGACTTATTTGTAATTTTCATATTGTAACAATCCAAAATGAGCAACGTAAAAATTTTATAAATAACCTGAAATACTTAATAGTAAAATAACCTCAAATATTCAAAATTATATTTAAAGTGTTCATTGTTTAATGTATCAATATTTTTACATTTTGTTTTAAATAAATGAAAAATGCAGTCGGGCTCTTCAAATCAGTTGCAAGCGAATCTGCTTAAAAAAAAAAGCGTGTACAGAAAGACAGATAGTTTATGTAATTTAAATAATTATAAATTGTTAAAAAGCATCTAAGATGCACTTCTAAGAAAAGATGTTGATAAACTATTCCATTTATTCAATGAAATATCCTGGAAATAATGGAATAGTTAGTCTACGTTTAGTAAAATAAACTTATTGTAGTCAACATCAAAGCTAATTTTGAAATGCATGTCTGACGATTGTATTTTTTTATAATATTTAAATGTTTTATCTAGGATGATATTTTTATTGATACATGGTAGCTGCGAATTCTGATTATACTTCTCCTTTTAAGTTACCTTCGAGGGAAAAATATTTTTTCTTTTTATTCTTGTTATAATTTACTTTGAATTTATGGGTTAAAAAATGACATTTCTTAAATCTTCATTTTTATAAATACATGTTTTGTAAATGTCATAGCATCGTTGATACACTATTCCTTAAAAAAATGTTTTTTTTTTTTTTTTTTTTTTTTTTTTTTTTTTTTTTTTTTTTAAATACAGAAGGGAGGGATTATAGAGACGATCTTTACATATTACACAAATACACATTTCGAATCTTACGATGGAATCCGCGAACACAGCAACAAATTGTAGAAAAAATTCAAATATTTTTTAATTACAAAAACGAAAAAAAAAAACTTAATGAAAAATAAATTTTATCGTTTAGAACATAATCTATCGACCTTTATCTTGCATAAATCTATCCATTCATAAATTCATTTTACAAGCAATAGAAATTCATGACTTATTTTGTTTCAAAAAGGATAGTCAAAGATTCGACAGCACAAAATCTTATGTTATCGAGCTCAAGAAAAAAACCTTTATTTTATGGAAGAGTACTCATAGGGGAATCTACTGTCTGGCTCCTATAAGAAAGACTCTAGAACCGGTCTCAGGTCCGTTGTTGTTGCCAATTGGTCAGTCGACTTTATTTTAGGGAAGTCTGGCATTTCCTTTTCTCCCTTTCAACCGATCATTCCGCGAATAAGCAGTCTTTTTGTCCTATGGATGAAGCTCCCTCCCTACAAGTTTTGGAACTTTCGAAAGCAGGAAACGTACTCAGTGTTTTCCTTATCTCGGTCAGACTGTAATGATCCATGTCTGCCGGAAGCGAAGTGGTTCATAAGCCATAAATGAATACCACTAGTGGTTAACTCGTATGCTTAGCATTGTGTTTTCCTGCACCCAGTTTTCCATGTTATCACACTTTTGATTTTAGAACACAATGCTAAACCTGCGGATCAACCATCAGTAGTATTAATTTATGATTTATGCATCACTTTATTTCCGGCAGACATGGATCATTAGATTCCCCTATGACTACTCTTCCATAAAAAAGGGTGTTTTTTTGTGCTCGATAATATAAGATTTTGTGCTGTCGGTTCATGGAGTATGGCGACTATCATAAGAATATTTGATTAACATAAGAAAATAATATCCTACCAGTATAAAAGTAGTATTTATAAGCTATTTAAAAATCGTCAGATAATCTAAGAGTTGCTCAGCAAGATTTTTTTTTTTTTTTTTTTTTGTAAATACTTTAACTATTATTTATCAATATTCATAAAAGGAAACGAGATATTACGCTTTGTTATGTAAGTCTTTATTATGAAAGAAAAATTAAAAAAAAACAATCATTTAAATATGTAATCCTTTTATTGTTTAAATTTCCTTTATTCAGAAAAAAATACAAAGCATGAACTAATTGTTTTTCTATTTAATCGTGACAGATTAAAACGAGATATATTTTTCAAATAAATTCTTTTGGTTATCCAAATGATTCTAAATCTTGCACTTTCTAACGGAATTAATTCAATGGGTGTTTTTGTTTTTTTCGAAAATAAGAGAAATCAAGTTACACGTTTTTTTGGTTCTCATTATATATTAAACTGGTATTTTAATATAATAAGGAAATTACAAAATTATTTATATTTTAAGATATTGTATATTCGGTCGTCTAACGCACTCATTTCAAACAAGGAAACTAAATAAAATTAATAGTTGTGCGTTAAACTCCTGTTAAAATAATAAAAAATATTAAGAAGTGTAATAAGATACTTATAATAGTTTAGAATTTGACAATTATGAGGAAAAATTATATTTAAGAAAATTCAATTTCCGTTTTTAACGATCCGAAATGCTTTGTGGGATTTGGACAGACAAATGGAAGTTATTTTGTATTTCCAGTGCAAATTTCTTTTATATTATCTTTTTTTGCGCATTTTTGCTATACTTCTTAATACTGCTTTATTACATTGGACATTATTTTTTAAATATATTGTGCTTTCGGTTCAAATTCGGTGATACAAAATTTGATATTCATCAGAAAGAAATATATTAAAATAATTCAATTTCCAATTTTAACGATCCTAACAGCGTTGCGTGGATTTTGAGAGACAAGTGGAAGTTATTTGTGTTTTCAGAGCAAATTTCTTTCATATTTTCTTTTTGTGTGTGCTATTTGTTTTCTATATTCTTTATTACATTGGACATTATCTTAAAAATATCTTGTGTTTTCGGTTCGAATTTGGTCATATTTTCTATATTTTTTTATTCACGGTTTAGTTTCTAATAAAAAAAAATAAAAATCCTTGTAGGCTTGGCCTACCAGTGCTGGCCAATTTCGACTTTCAATATTAATATCACCAACAAAACATTAATCAGTATCAAGATAATTTAATTTCTAATAAAAATTAAAAATCCCTGTGGGCTTGGCCTACCGGTGCAGGCTGATTATCAAATTAATTACTAAAATTGCCAACAAAATCTAAATCAAGATTATGGATACATCAAGCTTAACAATTTTATCTAAATGCTTTTGGAAAGTTTTTAATTTTCTTTTTCTGTAAAATTATTTTATTTTAAAGAATCATGTTAATACGATATTTTTTTCACCCGTATTTTTTCTTATTTGTTCTTGATATAAGTGTTGGCCTTATCAAAAGCTTTGCATATTTTTCTTAATATTCATCGTCGAATTTGGCATTAAATCTATTTTAAAACGATATCCAATAGATTCTATGAGTGCAAATTATCGAATAAAAGCGACAGAGTACAATGAAAAATATCATGGTAACGTAATCAAGATTTTATACCGCATAGATAAGTATCCAGTTTAAAAACGTGAAACGTTCAAATACATTGGATACAACTACATCAGAAATTTATATAAAAAAAATTAATATTGTTTTGAGAATACATCTATATTTAGAAATGTTAGTGCAGTCATTCTAAATATTTTTAGCTAAATTATGTTTATGTATTCTCTTATAAAGATGATTCCACATACTAATTATTCATTTTTACTTTTATTCATTTTTTTAATTTGCATATGCAAATTTAAAATATTACAATTATTTTAGAGACATTCTTTTTCTAAACATACATACATATATATATATATATATATATGTGTGTGTGTGTGTGTTTATTCATACCTAACAGATATTTTTCTCTGAAACTGCATGAAATATAATAATATTGCTGCTATAAGTATTTATAGTTTAATATTTGCAAGGAAAAATATTCTACCATCGATTGTAAACACATGGCTACTATTTCGTGCTAAGTGCGAAAATGTGAGAAATCCATTTACTCCTTTTTTAAGAACATCTAAACCTTTCAAATATTTTCATGTCTGTCAGGATTTCAGACAGATTTTATTTCATCTAGGCATGTTGTTTAGACATGCATGAAAGTTCTTTTTTTTGCGTGTGCGTTACCTGTCAACGAAAATGATATCGGTCATATTCATTAAAATATTCGATTTGTCATTCTGGAAAGCATAGACCCTTAAGTGAACAAAAGATCAATCATGCAGAACGATTTTTATTACACAGCCTTCAAATTTGAAAATACTTCAGAAAATATATTAAAACCCTCGAAAACGAAATCTGTGCCTAACGAAAAATTTTCTTGTATTCATAAACATAAATTCCAAACTTTATGCATGCTTTATTATCACTTTTTCAGATAAGTATTGTTCAGTCATATTTAATCAGATGAACGTAATTCGAAACTTTTTGCACGCTTTATATCATGTTTTTAGATGAGTATTGTTCAACCATATTTAATCAGATGAATTCTGCACTTTAAAAGGGGGAAGATTGAAATTTATCTAAAAACGCATGGTTGTGCGTTATACAGAATTTAAACTTACATTTATCACATTTAACGCATCATTAAACTTAGCTCGTAAACATTTCCAAATATGTCTGGAATATACACAGTTGAGTACCTTTCTATATCATTCTTTCTCACCAGGAAATGATGTGCATGTTATAAATCATTGCCTAATAATGCTCATATACGTTATTGTTAATATCACTTTTTCAGTTTAGTATTGTTCTGCCACATTCAATTGGATAAATTCTAAAATTTAAAAGGAAGAAGACTGGATTTACCTAAAAACGCATGGTTGCGCGTTATATAAAATTTAAAGTTACATAATCACATTTAAGGCATCATTAAACTTAGCTAGTAAACATATCCAAATATGCCTGGAATATACACAGTACCTTTATATATCATTCCTCCTTACAAAGATTTGTGCATGTTACAAATCATTGCATATTAATGATCAAATGTCTTATTGTTAAATTTTCTTTATAAACATGATCCAAATGTGTCTGAACCAAATCTTTCATTAAATTACTTATTTTAAAGATATTGTATTGTAAAAATAGCTTTTCTTTTTCGTAAAACACTCTAGATTCAGAAGATAATTGAACTATATACCAAATTTAATACTTAGAAAATATCAACTTTTTATAATATGCGAATGAAGGTGCTTCACAACTGTTAAATTCATTGTACACTTCTCAGCTGTTTCTTGTGGTATTGTAAAATGCTTTAGATCGATTTACGTTGAAAATTCTTCAGCAGCAATGGAAACAAAAAATAAAAATTAGTCACCTGTACATAAAATTCATGGTCAGGTCGAAAAGAATACCACACAGTTCAAATACTCAGATGGTAACTAATTTCATAGGGATTCCTTTCTTACAGATATCTTTAATTTATTTAAAAATAACTGTTAACATTTATGAATTATTTTATTGGTTTAATGCATTTTGTTATTAAGCTCAAGCTTAAGTCACGCGTTAAGGCGGATAAAATTTCAATTAGCTGTTACTCTTTATGCTGTTTATACGCTAGTAAAAATCCAATGTCGGAAGTTTTAAAGTTATGACGGGAATTCATATAAATATAGAAATCCCGAAACAATCTATTTACCCAAAAAATTTATTTTTTATCTTCTGAACACAAAGTGTACGTCAGATATTATAATCATGATTTATAAGTGTATATGAGAATGAAGATAATAACATATGTTACACACCATTGTGGCCAAAACTGTACATATAGTAATAAATATATACCGACAAACTAAATGTTTAATCCTATTCAAAACTATTTTGAAAACATTTTGCAGCAAAATCTATCGATAAAAACACCAAACAAGAAAAAAGTACATAAGACATAAATATTGCAGTGATTCAATTAAGTATGAGCATCATAGACGCAACTTCCTTTGTTTTAAAACGGGATGTAAAGAGTTCGAATCCAGCCAGTTTGATAAAAAATTATTTTTACATACTTTCTAGACACATGTTTCAGTAACCGTAAAGTCGACTAGAATCAGTCCAGAATTTTTTTTCAAGTAATTGAAATTTAAGAGTTTCCCAATAAAGATACTAGTTTCAGTTTTTAAAATATTGTTTTTTGAGATAATCTTTTGAAACTCTCCACTGTCCTTCAGTATGTCTATGTAGGATGATTATTCACAGTGGTGTCCCTTGAATCGTTAGTTCCAATATGATATGGTTAATATCATATAGTTCCAATAACACAAATGTTTTAAATGAGGTAAAAAAATATATTTTAAAAGTCGTTTGATCAATAAAATATTTTCTCAAAAGTTACAAATTAAAAAAAAATCTATGGTCCCCTGATCTTACAAGTGATGGTTTGTAAAAATGTCCTGTTACACTAATAAATAAGTCAAACAAAGTTCCATTCATGTAACACTAAAATTCAGAGAATTCTGAAGCTTTGAATTGCACGACTTATACCAGTTTTCTTCATAGGAAACAAATAAGTTGGCCAGAATTCGCAGGATCGTACACAAAATGCTAAATGTAATAAAAGGCTTTATTTCATGTCCAATTTCTTAGTCTAACAGAAGGTATCACTTACAGCATGTTAGCTTTAATTTGTATTAATGAAGTTTTTGATTATATTATTAAAATCATTTTAATTTTTATATCATTTTGTAATGGATTTCGACTGTTGTTTCCTATCCTTTCTTTTTAAAAAAATCTGTAATTTTTTTAAACTTACATTTTTAGTAAAAGTAATATACTTTCCTTCAACTTACCAAAGAGAGAATTTATTTCTAATTTATATAGAAATGTAAATTTTACTCTTAAGCATTATTATTTTTTATAATTGAAATTTTAAATGTCAATTGAAATTCCCTCTTCTTTGTAGAAACAGAGTTGCTTTACATTTAATCAGCTATTACTCAGTTAATTTTAATTGTTAATTTTTTTTGTCTTACTTTTTAGTGAACTTGTATAATTTTGCTAAATATAATTTATAGAAGATCACACCAAAATTTTAGATTTGTTATTTTTTAAATATAATTTTATTGACCAAAATCGACTTTTATTTTTATTTATTTATTTTCTTTATCTGATTAAAAACATATTTGTAATTTGAATTAAATGTCTTTTTCAAATGGTTCAGGAATTAGCCATTGAACATCCTCGAGAGTGAACACCCTGTATAATATGCGAATATACAGTGTATGTGTGTGCAAAAATATGAGGGACTTATCTCATAGTATAAATTAATTTTAATTATAATTTCCGCTGAAGAACATTAATACCTAATCTTCTATTAATTATCCAAACCAATAATAAATTATTAAATTGTAGTATATTAATATATTATGAAAATTAAATTTTTTTCCACTTTATTATTATCTAAATAGGTTTTTACAGATTAAAAATATATTTTATCCTCAACCCAATTTAAATAAATAAAATTACGTTCAGGGTATTGAAAATTTCGAAATTCATTGATTATTTATTTATAAGCACATAAAAATTTTAAAGCTATTTCTGTCTGTCCGGATTTTCAATAGATTCTATTTCGTCCGGCCACGCTGTCTAGACATTCTTCGTCTAGACATGTCTAAAAGTTCTGAGGCATTTTTTGTGTTTCCGGACAACGGAAAAGATTTCGGGTAATATTCATTAAAATATTCGATTAGTGCTTCACAGAAACACGCACATCTCTTAAATGAAGTACTTTTTCCCATTACTTATGAATATATATATATATATATATATATATATATATATATATAACTTAATAAATGTACAAAAAAATCTTGATTAAACGGCAGGTATTTAACTTAAGAAAATACTTAAGAATAATACATTAAAGATCTGGAAATGGTACTTTAAATAAGCAACACTTACACTATACGGAGGAATATATATACATGGTGACAATCCTCTATGTGTATAACGGTTGATTCGTAAAACGTATGTTTAAGCATTTAGTTCCAATTGCAAAAATGTTTTAAATGAAATAAAGAAGTATTTTAACCCTTTATACTCTTATGGTTCGTTATAGTACCATCGAAATAACTTGTTGTAAAATTCATTTGCTGTACATATTAGTAGAAATGTAGTTTAGAATCAGTTGTAGTTATATTAAATTTTTTTGTTCAGAAATTATTATAGTTTGCGCAAATCACAAATATTTTTAAAAGGATGATTTCATTTGCCTTTACATATTTTCAGCTTTCTTGATTTTGAATGATTTGTGGTGGGGGAGGGGGATTTCAGTTCGGAAATATTTATATGTTTTTAGTGTAAGAGCATTATAATTGTACATTTTCCAATTCTAAAAAAAACTAAAAAAAATGATTTTAAATAAAATATTTCAGTAGTGTTATAATCATTGCACAGAATTCCTGTAAATTCAAATTGAATTAATAATTTTAATTGGCAAAATCCTTCTATTTTTTTTAAAATTATTGTCTAAATCTTCTGATGTAGCTTAAAAATATTACAAAAAATGCTTTAGAAGATAAAAGTTTCATGATTTCATCATTTGTGACTCACACACATTGTATATAAATGTATATGTATGTATGTATAACGTTATTATGTTTTAGTTTTAATGTTTTTCTCCATTTTATTTTGGTATTAAATGTGTTGATAGCCTCAAATTCGTCATTTTTCTTTTTCATGTATAATACGAAAATGAAACCACATATTTTATTTGTAGTTCCAAAGTATTTGTGGGTCTGAAGATTCTACTTTTGTTCTACAAATTTCGATTATATTCATTTAAGTAATATATATATATATATATATATATATATATATATGTATACTTAAATGTTTCCTTTTATATTCCTTTTTTCATAGTTTATTGATATTTATAATTAGTGACAATTAAGGATTATATATATATATATATATATATATATATATATATATATATATATATATATATATATATATATATATATATATATATATATATATAAATATATATATTCATTTTTTGAAACGCATGTCTCAGGAAAAACAAAGAAAGGAAGAAAGACACGATGTAGAAAATATATTTCGCACCAAAGCTAGTCGAAACACAAAAGGGTAGGTATATTATATGCATTTATGTACTTTTCCAAAGATATCTTTCTATTGAATTAAATTTTGTTGAAGGCCTAAATTTTGACTTCATAAGCTTTGTTATGCTGAAATACTTCGTAATTCATGTGAGTGTAAAGTTAATTTCCACAGCTTTGAACATAAGACGAGGATATTCTTAACGGACGAACAACCAATGAACCCTTGAAATTTAACAGTTAATAATCAGTTTAAAATCCCTTGCATGACGTATCTGGAATAAGAAGATTTCGTTATAAATTTTCGAAGTTGCAGTTAATTAAATGAAACATGCGTAAAGTTACATAATCATTGAAATATATTTTCAGATTTACTTGATTACTTGATTAGAAAGCATTAATGTAACATACGTTTTAAAAAACAGGACAGTACAATACATATAGAAACACGCAATGTAAAATACATATCCTTTCTTTTGAACAAAAGATATTTGTTCTTAAATAAAATGATAAGTTTTTTTTATTTCTAATACTTAGTTTGTTAAAATTAACGAATAGCAAAATAATTAATTAAATAAAGTCATTTTCCCCAAATATTAACAAGAATTTTAGGTTACACAGTGTTTCTAAAAAAATGAAGACACTCTCTCAGACATATATGTGGTGTGAGTATGAAATTATGAAATTAAGTATCTCTGTTAGATTTATAGACATCGAGATGATTTTTTTCTTGTTTAATTTAGGAATGGATAGGAAAATATTCCTAATTAGAAATTTTACCTTATGCGGGCCCTGCAAAAATTTTATTTTGATATTTTCTCAATTTTACCATCCGTGGAGTTGCAAATCATCTCATATAAATCTTTGCAATTGGAGGTATGTGCCTAGAGGCAATATTTAAGGAGTAACCCATTGTTTCGATAGTTACAACTCACCCTGAATATATATATACATATCATATTTTAAAGCACATGTTTCAATAAAAAAAAATCCAACGTAGAAGATATGTTGCACCAAAGCTAGTCGGAAATGAAAGGAGTAGGTATATTATATGCATTTATGTAATTTTCCAAAGATACCTTCATTTTAAATTAAATTTTGTTGAAGGCCTAAATTTCTACTTTATAATCTTTGTTATGCTAAAGCACATTCTAATTCATGTGACAGTAAAGTTAATTTCCAGAACTTTGAATGAAAGACGAATATATTCTTAACGGATGAACAACCGATGAGTTCTTGAATTTTAACAGTTTAAAATTACTTGCATGACGTATCTGGAATAAGCAGATTTCGTTGTAAATTCTCGGAGTTGCAGTTTATTAAATGTAACATGCGTAAAGTTATAAATCATCAAAATTTATTTTAGGATTTACTTGATAACTATCAAAGCATTAATACAACATATTTTTTAGAAAATGCGGCAGTACAATAGATATGATGAAACGAATTGTAAAATCCATATGTTTTGTTTCGAACAAAAGAGATTTGTTCTGAAATTTTTAATTAAAAAAATTCTAAGAAGTATAAACAAAGACTAATTAATAAAATGTCAATATATTTTTTATTTCTAATAATTAATTTGTTAAAAGTAACGAATAGCAAAATAATTAAAGAAAAAAAATTTTCCCAAACATCAACAAGTATTTTAAGTTACATTCACTCTAAAAAAACGCTCTTACTTTAATGGAAAATCTACTGGCAGCGGTGCTGCTGGTATATTTCTTTCAATTGACGGATATCCGTTTATTTTTTCTGCGTTGCAAGAGGTAAAATATCCGTCAATTCAAGAAAGTTTGGAAAACGTAAAAGCGGCAAACGCCGGGATCGAACCAGCCACCCCAGTGGCAGTGGGGCAAACGAGCTAGCACGGAGATATGTTTGTACAGCAAGAAAATGCTTTGAAGTAAATGGGTTTTTTGGGGAAGATTTCGTCTTTCATAAGATTGTGGCATAGGTTTTTATACATTAGTATGAATATAGCATAAAAATGTGAATTTTAAATATATTTACGAAGATTGCTAGAAGTAAAATATAGATGCTCTATTTTTATTCGATAAGATTTTTTTGTGTAATATAATTTTTTTGCATTTAAATTTTTTCATTAAAATATCTTATAAATGTGTGTATTTAAATTATATTTTAAATGCGAATATTTATTTATAAAAAAATATTTTTTAGTTTAACTTTATTCAACTTATCCAATTTTAAATAATAAATTGTGAGTATTTTTAAACGAAAAGAGAAAGTAATTGTTATTCATTTTTAAATTTGTAAATACTTTTGTCTTTTAAAACTAAGTTAGACAAATTAATCTATAGAATTTTTTGTTTTTCATTTTAAAAATAAATTCGAATTTATTATTAATACACCCAATCCGCATGCGTGATAGGGATAAACCGAATCTAATCCTCTTTTTTAGACATTTGGAATGAATTCACTAATAAATATATTTTCTAGGAGTACGGAAATTATTTATGAAAAAATAAGGATAATTTAGTGCACATTGACAAACTTTTTCTGACTGTGTTGTGTCTCAGAAAAATATAAAGCCTTAAAAAACAACGAGGGACTTCACACAAGAAAACAATTGCAAAAGAAACAATGTTGCAAAATTAAAAATATTTCAATTTCTATACAATTTGAAATAAATGTGATAAAAATATTTTGTATTACAAGCATTTTTAAAGGAATAAAATTTAAAACTTGAATGTGAATTTCAAGTTTAACCACTATTTTGGGATGGAATGTTGTGACAAAATAAATTTTATATGTTTGCGGCATATCTTAGGAAAAGAGAAGTCATATATTACGGGGAAAATATTTTACATGAAAGCTATTTCGCACAGGAAAATGAAAATATACAGGATAGGTATTCACGTAATTTACGAGAGATATCGTTCTATTAAATTATGTTTTGTTGAACGTCAATATTTGGACTTTATAACTTTGCTGAAATGCATGCTTTGAAATGAATACTTTCTAAAGAGAATTTCAAAAACTATGCGCGAAAGTCGATGAGTTTCTTAATGCATGAGTAACTAATGACTTTTTAAAATTTTTCAATTAATATAAATTCCAGGTATATTAATACTGAAATAAACAGTTTTGTTCTGAATTTTCGAAGTTTTGTTAGACGTGAAAATGTGATTCAAGCTGCATAACATTAGAATGTTTCTTAGTCTCGGTTCTACATGCATAATAATGGGCAGCAATGTAGAGAAATGAAAAGTTTCGAAATTTACATTATCAAATACTGATAATAACAATAATAATAATAATAATAAAACAGAATTTTAGAATTATACGCATTCAAAAATATTAACTAAGCTTTGTTTCGCTCAATATGAAAATTCAAACCATACTAGTCGTGTATTTTCATCAAAAATTAAACTTATCCTATTTTAATACTTTCCAACGCAGTTGTAAAGTATTTATGAATTCGGTCTATCTATCCGTGTTCTAACTTTCGTAAATATTATCCGATTGCCATGAAAAGAAAATATATTATTAGGTCATTTTTGTGGCATTTTCGGTATTGAAAAGAAAGTTTGTAGCATTTTCGGTTCATCTGCAGGGCCAATTAACAGAATTTCATTAAATTGGTTTCTTTACAGGGCCAATTGAGAAAAATCATTTGCCATGCCTTTTATGGATTTTAGATTATTTAAAACATATTGATATTGTTATACGTCTCGGAGGTGTATTACATGGTTTTTACTTTAGAATATGGTGTGCATTATCGTTTATTAAGAGTATACAAAAGTATTTGGCTATGGAGAAAATTGTGAAGAATGAAACATTTGAAGCCTACGAACAATAAATGCTAGAAGTACATTTTCAGTTGTGGTAAATGTATTTATTTTTTAAAATATTGCTTGATGTGTATAATACAATATATGATATACAGGGTTGCACAAAATTTCTCAAAAACATTCGGTTATTGGCTATACCTGCTGCTTTTAAATTTTTAAACCGACTATGCGTTGAATATAATTAAATTTAAGCATACTACGTAGCATGATAATATATATCTGTAGATAAGATACAGGGATGTGTAAAATATCCTATATTTAAAAGATTATATATTGCAATAGCTATAAAAGCTAAAGTATTGTTAAAATATTCTGAACGGATTGGAAAATGTCTCATAATCTATCCTGCACGCATTATTTTTTCTTTCCATTTTTTTCCTGTAACTGATCTTGAGTATAGTTAATCGAGTTATCAGGGAAAATTTCCGCTTAATAATCTCATGAAGAATTTCGAAAGTTATACTAGTAGTATAAAAAAAAATTATTGGCAGTACAATTTCGCAATCTTTTTTTCGTTTTTTTTCCTCTTATGAAATGCTCTGTGAAGTGTCAGAAATTATCGAATGTAGATTTAAGAATATCACCGTTTGATTAATGGTGCTAGAAATCTAGTTAGTTTGACGTTTTTGTTAATGCTTTGGAACAGTTTTAATTTTATATTTTTTAACACATTAAAAAGATTTTCCTATATTGACATCACAATATCCTTATTTTATGTTTATTTCGATTTGCATTGTAGTAATAAAAAAATCTCACAATTTTTTATATCAAGAAAGTTAATCATTATTTGCCAAATATATTCTCAAAGCCATGCTTTCTTATTAATTGGAGAAATCTCTTTCATAGTGGGGAGGAGGGGGGTGAGTCCTTACTGTATACCAATACATTTTGTTTTGTTTTGTTTTGTTTTTCATTGTGTATACTTTCATTTCTTTTAATCTAAATAATTATCCCCTTTTTACAAATCCAAATGTAATCTTTGCATAAAAGATTGGTTCTTTCACCTTTTTAAATCTTTCTATATGTATAATATGTAAATATGTACACACACACACACACACACACACATATATATATATATATATATATATATATATAAATTGGAGTGTCTGTCTGTGTTTTGAAAAAAAAAAAAAAAAAATCCATATTTTTGTACATTTTTTTTTTTACTTAAAATGAAACTTAGATATAATGGAACATTGTCGTATAATTAAAAATAAGCATTCAATAAAATTGCCTATTTGTCTCAGTCTGTTATACACAGGATAGGCTCATAAACGGTATTATAGCAAATGCTAAGTTTATCAAGGGAATATGCAGGCCATTTCTTTCTGCTATCTAAAGTTTTCCACATAGCGATATCTAAAGTAATTTTTGAGAAAATCATAAAGAATTTAGAACTAGAATAACCAATCAATCAAACATTCTTTTAATGTTCAAAAATTCGAGAACTAATTGATCATTTTTATGAATGACGGTTTCGGCGATTAAAAAGGGCAAACTGGGATTCATAAATGTTAATAATTATTTTATCATTATATGGGCTATGTATTTTAATTAAAAAAAAACTGGATTGGTAAGGTATAATAAACCAATATTCCAAATGAGAATTGAATGCAGAGGCATAAATCATTAATATGTAAAGAAAGCGTCACCTAGAATAGCATTAAATATATTCCTGATACAAAATCTGTTGACAATAATACAGATAATCTAAGATGAAACCATGTAATATAATCACACCAGTTTACTGTGGACCTGATTACACATGGATCTTTAAAATGATAATAATTTTAAGTCAAGTCGATTTGTAGTGGACAATATATTTAATTGAAAACTGAATTAGTAAGCATAATTAGCCAATGCTTGGTTATCGTATTCACACATTTTGATGACACCAATGATAAGCAAGAAAATGATTATGTTGTAAGATGTTCATTTTGTAAAAAATAAGTAATAAAATAAATTAAAATAATAAATAAATAGATAAATGATAAATAAAGAGCTGACATAAACAATATATCTGTTTTAGAAGTTAGCACGCTTTTTAAAATAGAGCAGTTGAACAAGTTTATGGAAGATTTATAAATGATTACAACTTTATATCAATTCGATTTCTCATTTACATCTTAAAAAATAATAACTATAAATATAAATATAATAAATATGAAAAACTAATATTTAATTTTAATCATCAAATTAACATCAGTTATTCATATGGATATCGGCGATGTCACAATAATGTTTAGCTAAAACTTAAAATTAAAAGAAAAAAAAAACTTGAAATTTTAGAGAGGTTGTTTTCTAAAATATTTGTAAAGATGACAGATAAATTATGCCACTGCAGTGGAAAAAGAGGAAAAAAAGTGAAAAATTCAGGTTATTTGTATGTCTTTTCTTACAAGTTTCATATTTAAACTGAAAAATAATAACATTATTTGAGTGGATTGTAAGACACTATAACCGATTACTATCTATGCAGATAAACAAATAGCGTTGGTTTTGTTTTCTATATGAATTGATGAAAATTATTTACTTTAATTACTTATATATATATATTCAATGAATTATATAACTCAATGTATATTCTATAAAAGCCTATGTCTTTTTTAATTATTATTAAAGGTTTCTTAAAAGTGTTTTAAATGAAGCATTATCTAAGGAACAAATTTCAAGTATACTATGATTGTTTTTTGAAAGATTATGCGTAATATAAATTTTGCTCAAAGTTCTAATTTTATTTTCCCTTTTTTATCAATTTCCATGAATCCTACATGAACAACGAGCTTTTCCAAGCATAATAATTTGTCCTACATTTATAAATTATCAACTTATTTGTAATTTCAGATACAGTAAAACAACTTAAATTTTCTGTATTCCTTGTTTAACAATTTCCATGAATTCAACATAAACTATGAGCTTTTTCATGGATAATAATTTGTCTTACCTTTTTTTAATTTGGTACTCTCTGAAGACCGAGAGGCTCCTCTCTCGAAAGTGGCAGATGGGAGGTTCTGGGTTCGAATTCAATCGCGGTCATTTGCCTAATCGTTCGGAATTTTACGTGGTTTTCTTAGAACTTTGGATTTCATCGCATAAATACGCATCAGGTTCTCTTTGAAAGAAAGCTCTGTCCCTCCCTCCTTGCTTAGGACCCATATCTCTCGTGCTGATAATTGGCTGTCATAAACTCAACCAAAAAACCCTTTTTTTAATTTGAAACTAATTTATAATTTCAAATAAAGTAAAACAACTTATATTTTCTGCGTAAATTCCAATAAAATATTTTTGCAGTTAAATGTTTACTAATAAAATATGCAGCATTATATTTGAAAAACTATAGTTTGAACCTCTTTTGAATTTAGCTTATTTATTTTTAGAAATGTTTATGCGCAACTGTTCCATCCGAGTATACCTCTAACTTTAATTTTTACTTCCTTTTTTCTTTTTCCAACTCCCTGAATAAAATATAATACGTAATATCACCGCGCCCTTTAGCGCCATCAATCAAGGAAATCTTGGCTTAGGAGAAAGTTCCGTTAATTTCTCTTCTGCGACACCCTTGAGAGGGGTATTATTATTTGAAAAGAGGTTTTATGGGAAGATGACTCATACGTCAGAGGTCCGTTATGCTATTACAGGGGCGGCGATTAGCGCAGAACAATCTAGGTTAAAGGGCTGAGACGTTGAGGCGTTAGAGATATTATCATTTGAGACTCATCACAATTTTGTTAAAAGATTACAAGAAGAAGATAGGTATTATCTTGGAGCACATTAAAAAGAGGTTATCGGTATAATCAAGATGCTTATTTCGTGACATATAATAAAGTAATTAAGTCAAATTAGTTTTTCCTTTTTGAAAGGTTTTTAAAATGTAATCTAGATAATTTCCCATTAATTATGTAAGATTGTATTTATCGTTCTTTCATATATTTTTTTTTAATTTGGCAAAGTTTTACAAATGAAAAAATGAATAAAAAATGATTAAAGTAATATATATATAAACATAGATAGTTAAATTAAATTTATCTAAGAGCTGTATGTTTTTTAGACAGTAATTTGAAAAAAAATGACATAT
This sequence comes from Maratus speculifer, assembly GCA_964019185.1. NCBI lineage: Eukaryota > Metazoa > Arthropoda > Arachnida > Araneae > Salticidae > Maratus > Maratus speculifer. Next base: position 289,271,574 of record OZ025289.1, read on the forward strand.
ATATCTTTTAATCATAACGCACACATACACGTGTATGTACATACAGGGTGTCCACTCTTAAAAGTGTTCAATGGCCAAATGGTCTAATTCCTAAAGCATTAGTCATAAACATTCAGTTCCGGTTATAAAAATACTTTATGTGAGATAAATAAGTTTTTTAAAGTGATTTGCACCTACAAAAACATTTCTTTAAAAAAAATTAAGAAATTAAAATTTTTATACCTGTCGCCCATACTATAAGTTTAATATACTAAAAATAACCTAATATTTTAATAAGTTAGACCCAAAAAAAAGTTTTATTCATCTAAAATAGAAAATGAGTGAATAAGATCTCTTTTAAGTTGAAGTTTTTTTTTTTTAATTACGAAATTGGATTTTGTCACAAACTAACTAGAATTATAAATAATCACAGATATAAAAAATAATTAAAAGTGAAATTAACATTACATTGCAAATTTAAAATGAATTTTCATTCTGACACATTCCAGCAGAATATACAATTTGTACTGGAAATATAGGTGAAAAAATAACAGAAATGATGAACAGAACTGGTGAAACAGAACTAAAATGATTAAAAGCAACCGTCTCAATTCTCTATAACATAAAACATGTGTTAAAATGCTATTATTTAAACCAATCTGAAGCTTAATTATTAAAAAAGGACACTATCCTAATAATTGTACAATAAGGCTTCTTTCAGTGAAGTGAATATATAGGAAAAATCATTTCTAATATTTTAAGTATTTTACGTACGATACCTCGAAGAAATGAGCCATCTCATCCGTATTTGCATGCTAAAAATGTTGTAATGCACACAATACAAAACATCATTACTCGGTCTGTTTTAGCGTTAGATAAATGGTATTTCTTTCAGTCTTACTTGTTAATAGAGCAAAAAAAGTTTACTAAATATCTCTCATAGTATCAAGAGATCGTACATACTCGTACATAAATCTTTTGAATATTAAACTGTAAAAAAGTCCTGGTCAAAAATATGGCCAAATATCTATAATCAAATCAGATGTATAATTTTAAAGACTTTTTGATCTGTTTTTTATATTAAAATTTATTGGTAATTGATAGTTAAATTTTTTCTTCTAAAATCGGAGTAAAACGTATTACAATCTTCAGAAAATGAATTTATTTAAGTTATAGCAATTCGAAAATTTCTGTTAGAAAATCTTGCATTGAAAAAAAAGATAGTGCACGAAATCTATTACTTGTGAGAAAATAAAATTCAGTGTTTATACTACATTATTTCTATTGCTTTTAAGTATTTCAGTGGTAACTAGCCTTTTGATGTTCATTATAAGACATCTTATGCTATAACACGAGTAATTCTTGCGCGTTTATGTATGTGTATGCAAATTTTATCTTAAAACGACTCAAATGATTTTGACAAAATTTTGCACTCAATCGTTTTCGATCACGAAAAGATCACTAGGATGCACAGTAAAAAATAAAGACCCAAATTTGGTTGAAAGATTTCTGGGTATAGGTAATTTTCCTGAAATGGTACAGTAAGGATTCCAAAATGGTAGAGTATTGTTCCCAAAGTAGAAAACCCAAAATGGTTCAAAGCAGAGCAGATCTTTATTAAAATTAAATTAATCAAAATTTTTGAGGTATAATGTATATACTATCTAAGTTATTTTAATTGTTTTAATGTCATTAAAAATCAAACTTATTTAAAACGATTTTGTGCTACAAACTGAACCTTCCAAATTGGAACAATTCTGTACCCAGAAATCTTTCAACTCAATTTGGGTCTTCTTTTTTACTGTGTGGGTCACATAATTGAGAAAATTCGATTAATGGGTCATTTTGGGTCATAATAGGTCTGGATCAAACTTTTTATATCTAAAAAATGGCTTTATCAATATTCATTAAATTTTGAATCTAGCTGTTTTTGGACACGAAACAATTATTGGGCTAGGTGAAATGCTTGAGAAATTTCGATTTATTGGTCTTGTTTGGCTTATTGTGAGTGAAACTAATTCAATCTAGGAAACGGCTCTAACGGTTTTCACCAAATTTTGTGTTTTATACTGTTTGGGTTCAAGAAGACCATTGGGCTAACTCCCTTGTTCTAGAAATTTGATTAATAAGTCGTTTAGGGTCATTATGAGTCAGGATCCATCTAATTATAGCTAAAATTTGCCTCAATAGATTCTGACTAAATTTTGTGTCCAATAGTTTTTGAACATGAGAAAACGATTGGACTACGTCATATGTTCGAGAACATTCGTTTTATGGGTCATATTTGGATTACTGTGGATCAAGCAAATTCTATCAAGAAAACGACTCAAACGATTTTGACTAAATTTCTATTTTATTCTTTTAGGACTCGAGAAGATCAGTGGGCTTATTCGCATATTTGAGAAAGTTTTATTTATGGGACATTGTGGGTCAAGCTATTTCTATCTAGAAAACAACACTGCCGATTTTAACCAAATTTTCTGTTTATAGTTTTGGGACTCGGGAAGATCATTGTGCTAGATCACATGTTAAAGAAAATTCTATTTATGGGCCCTTTTTGAGTAATTGTGGGTCAAGCTTATTTTATCGAGAAAACGGCTTTAACAATTTTGATCAATTTTTGGTTAATAATAGCTTTCGGGCTCGAGATGAGCATTGGATTAAGTCATATGTTCAAGAAAATTCGATTAGTGTATCATTTATGGCGATTCAAAATAATTTCAACTAAGAAACTACTTGTATGATTTTCATTGAATTTGGTATCTTACCATTTTAAGTTACGGAAGGACCATTTTTCTGGGTCACATGTTCGAGAAAATTTGATTAGTGTGTAATATTTGATCTGTAAAAGTCATGGTTATACTAAAATCTTTTTAAAAATGTTTAAAACTATTGTAACTTTTTATCCTATCATTTTGCATTACGAGAAGACTATTGGGCTAAATTCGAGATTTTTTTTTTTTTTTTTTTTTTTTGTCATTTGTAGGTGAAGCTGATATTACCTGAAAACGACTCTATCAGTAAAGACTATTTATTTTTATCCTACTGATTTGGGTTGCGAGAAAATCATTGTAGTAATTACATGTTCAAAAAAAATAAATTACTGAATTTTTGGGAATAATTTTGTATCAGTGCATTTCAATGAAAATAAAGGTTGAAACATGTATCGAATTATTGAATTGTTGATAGTAAATGAAGGCGCAAAGTTAGCAATAGGCGGTAAGTTGGTGATATTTGGCGAAGTATTGGCCACAGTTAGCCGAATAGGCGACTTTGAAAATTACTGATGCCAAAACACATTATTGGTTCAGAATTAACAAATTTCGCCAGACATGACTGCATTTGGCAAAGAAAATATGTTTTCTGAGGATGAAAAAAATTCTAGAAATTTTGAATAGGGCACAGTATGCCTTCCAATGAATATCAAACTAAATATGTAATTTTCATTAATGCATTTTCGTGATAAATATGTAAGTAATGTAAAATTTAGTAACATTTACATACACAAAAATTTCATATTCATTGTTTCTGTAAATAATATTATAAAATAAATGCTATAGAGAAATAACAAAGCAAGAATGTTACAGTGACAATAATACATACAGTTGGACATGTAGCTAATTGTCACCGAGCTATACCTGGTAGAAAGATATGTGCGAAATATTAACGTTTTCATTTTGAAATTATACGCAACAAGGGTTCATATTTCTGAAATATTTAATTTTTTTTTAAAATATTTAACCTGTACATTTTATAAGGAGTAAAGCTATTCTCGTACTATTTAAAAATATTTAAATATTAGTATTAATATAAGTAGAAACTTTGAACAGTGATTTATATTCAAATATAACTTTAAACTAGATTTATGCCGCATTAATATTGAGAAAATCAGATGCACTCTTCACAAACACACAATTTATTCTTGGGGGAAATATTACCAAGAGTTAATTTCTGTTTGTCTGGCAAAAATCCAAAACTCAAGTATTAAGTAATTATACATTAAGAGTACATTATTTTAATAACATCTTTATGTCCTTCCGAAAATAATAGAAACCTAGATAAACATTTGATGTTAAACAACTTGAACATGAATAGCTATGGAAATGGATTCATTTTGAAAACCTAGACTAAAAGCTATTTTAGAGAAAACCTTTACAATTTTTCAAATAGTTGATTTCTTAATAGTAACTTAATTTGAAATTATAGTATAACATTATTTATTAACAACATATCTATTTCTTTAATTTCCTCCTTCCCGAAGCTAAAATAAAACTACAAATAATAATTTATTTGTGTTAAACAAATAAAAAGACATCAAAGATGACAGAAAAAAAATCAAAAATTAACTCTTTACGAAAAAAAAAAAAAAAAAAAAAAATCCGGATGATTTTATGAAGATTGTCACCAGAATTAAGACACCAGTACAATACATTGTTTTTTAACAGAAAAATTCCCGTAAATTCCAGAAAATATTTCATTTTCCCCCTAAAAATTGGAAAATTTCCTGAAGTTTACGGAATTTTTTCGCCATAAAATAGTGAATTGTACTGCCGTGCCGATTTCTAGTACAATATTTATAAAGTAATCCGTTTATTTACAATGACAAGTAATTTAGATTCACAAAAACGGATTTAAGATTACAAATTACCTTTAAAACTTCAGTTTAATTATCAATAACCTAAATCCATACAATTACAAATTTAATGCCTTTAAATAAATGAATGAAATTCAAAGCTTGAATACATTGACAAATACAAATGAATACAAATGATTTGAGTTAAATAAATATGAATTTTTTTCAATTTCTTGCCCATACTCTCTCAAAAGTAAATTACAAATTTAGGTGAAAATAAAATTTATTTTATGCGGAAATCAGCATAGATGTTGTCATTTATTAGTTTCTTTTAAAGAAAACACATCGGAAATTGCACGTCAAGCGTAATAAATGAGGTGCGTTCGCACTATAACGAAGTTTTAAAACTATTCAGATCTTGGTGTAATGATTACACAGTATAGTAGCCGAAGTATTTTGTGTTTCCCTGAAAAATATTATCTGTTTTCTATTATACAGAAAGTAGCTTGTAGCAAACTTCAGTCACGTATACCAATTTCATTAAATGTTATATAATTTAGTATGATTAAAACGTACCCCATGTTTCCCCCTATACCATTATGTAATGAAACACTTTTGTGCAGACATGTAACTGAATAACAAATATTCTTTGCACCACAGATTGCGCAGAATGTTTTTTGTAGTTCATACTTCATACATGAAATATAAATAGTAGGAGTCCGATAATAAGTTTTCCATGGGTACTGTGAACAGACATGTTGACAAACAAAAAATATAATGAAAAAGTAAAGATAAGACGTAACTTTATTTTTCTGCATAAGTTCCAAGTGAGTTTAGATATTTTTCATAACCCCTTATAAGCTTCAAAAAGCACTCCAAGAAAAAAAAAACAGGTCTCTGCATCATTCTGCATCCAGTAGACATAGAGAGAAAGTGAATTTTGAATTTGTGGTAAAAGGAAAAAGATAGAGCGGTCGTCTGCTATGAATGGATACGTGGAGTGTCGTGAGCAGAAATCCACAACCGCCACCTAGAGTTTTATGGGCCAATGTGATGTTGAAACAAGTGGTTCGGAGATGGTGCTGCCAATTCAGTAAGAGGCGTCAGCAAATGTTGGACAAACCGAGACCTGTTCGAACGTGTACTACCAGTACAACAAAAGCAATTCTTGACTACATCTTTGGAAACAATACAGTTTCCAAATAAACCGTTGGAGGCTTCTTTCGATTGCAGATCTCTGTTTATTTCCTGTAGTGCTTTTTAAAGCTTTTTTAAAAGGTAAAACAAATGTCTCAACTCACTTGGAACTTATGTGGAAAAATAAAGTTAAATCTTATATTTAATGTTTTATTGAACTTTTTATCTTTCATACACACGCCTGTCCGCAGTTGCCAGGTGAAACTTATTTTCGGATTCCATCTCGTAAGAGTTTAACATCATTAAAATGCATTAGAAATTATTTTCTCCTATTGGCCTGATGCAACGCCCAACGCCTATTGGCCTAATGCAACGGAATACACTTAATTGCCACTATAAGTAAACTAATTTTCGTTTTCACAAAATATGAAATAACTCGATAAAATTTAATATTATAATAAAAATTATATATTTAAAATTTCAAACGATTCGCTTGTTTTTATTTTGCTCTGTTATATACCGACGGACAGACAGACGGACTGAACGAAAACTATAGGTTCTACGTATTTATATAATTACGAACGCAACCAAAAAAATATTGAGCTATTAAGAAATGAAGTAAAATTTAAACCAATTTAAAAAATCAAACATTTTAGCTTTTATGATGAAAAGTTTATATGTGGACCCAGGTACACTGTTAAAAATTTGAAATGTTTGCTGCATCGTCACTCCACCGCTTTTATAGAATATCTCTTTTTCGACCAATGAGAATGCGCCATAATACAATGAAGTAATCGCATTCTATAAAAGACGTGGCGTGACGATGCAGCAAAAGTTTCAAATTTTTAAGAGTGTAGTGAAGCGGTTAAGAAAATAATACAAGAGTGGATAAATATGTAATGTTTTTCAATGTCAACACCAACAATATCAATAATGAGTTTCAATTAGTTACAGTAATTTAATCTGAAACTACATCATGAAATTATTTATGAACAATATTTTTATGTTCTTAAAACAATAACATAAAAATTTATAAAAAATTAGTGTTAGACAACAATAACATGAATAACTATGAAAATGAATTTGTTTCGCATACATAGAATAAAAGCATTATTAGAGAAAACTTTTAATTTTGTTCAAATAGTTATAATAACGATATTGTCAAATAGATAATATAATCAATCAGTTATAATCAAATAGTATAATCAAATAGTTATAACCTAAAAATTTATTAAAAATTTTGTGTTAAACAACAAGAACATAAATATTTATGAAAAATATTTCATTCCGCAAACATAGAACAAAAGCAATATTAGTGAAAACTTTAAATTTTTTTTCAAATAGTTATAATAACTTAATCTAAAAATATATTGTAGTATTATTTAGAAATAAACATTTATGTCCTTCCAAAAAAGAAACGTAGATAAACATATTTTGTAAAACATAAAGAACACGGATAACGAATTTTCAATTAGTTAGAGCAACTTAATCATCAGTCCTCCAAAAAAATATACAAAAATTTATAAACATTTGATGATAAACAACAAGACTATGAATAGTTATGAAAATAGCTTATTTCTAATATAAATAATAAGCACAATTTGGTTGAAAAAATATGATTTTCAATTAGTTATGACAATTTAATCTGTAACATTACCATAAGAACTCGTTGTAATTAACATATTTTTCAGAAGACAAAAACATCATTACCTCAACATAAGAGAAAAAATTTTGTTTTTAACTGAGACAAAAGAAAACCATTACTCAATTGTATAATAGTGTAATACTAAAACGTTATTTATTAGAAATTTGGGGGGAAAAGTTAAAAACAGTAATATCTGTTCTTCATGTCTGGGCACATTTTTGAATGAAGTTTCTTTGAACGTCATTTTTAACACATTCTAGTATTCATATAAGAAACCATGAAAACTTTAAAAAATAACGAAACTTAAAATTTCCGAACTTTGTCAAAATGGTCGAGAAGAATGATAGTCCAATTATTGCATTTTCAATCTTATTTAGAAGTTTCTTATAAATGGGTCTCATAATTTCTTATACATTGGAGTTTTTTTTTAATCTCTAATTTCAACTTATAATAAATATACCGGGTGTCCCAAAAAATGACTGATGGATTTTAAAATTCAATTACTTGCAAACGGTGACAGCTATTTAAAAATTTTTGCAGGAGGGTTATGTATAATGTCAGGAGTTTTCTTACCGTATTTTTTTTATTTTAGTTCGAATTTCAAACAATGTGTGGCGCTGACGGCGATTGAAGGCTAGGTCGACGCCTCACTCAGGATTGATCACCTGGCCTTCAATCGCCGTCAGCGCCACCTATTGTTTGAAATTCGAACTAAAATAAAAAATTACGGTAAAAAAACTCCTGACATTATACATAACCCTCCGGTAATTTTTTTTAAAAATAGCTGTTACCGTTTGCAAGTTATTGAATTTTAAAATCCATCAGTCATTTTTGGGACACCCGGTACTTTAATAACTATTTTTCACAGAAAATTTTATTTAGTTTTTTTCAGCTATTTGAACTGTATTGTAAACAAACTCCGTTAAATTTACAGCAAAAGCTGCTGGCAGCAATGATGCGAGCAGTTTTTGCTGTAAAAACTGCAGTAAAAGTATATGAAATTTTTTTATTACATCCAATTTTACAACAATTTTTACGGCATTAGGGTAACATAAAACGATTTATGAAGGAGATAAAATTTCCTAACAAATAACTGAAGAAAAAAGTAATTTTAAATTAAAAAATATTAAATGAAAAATTAAACTATCGAATATTATTATTATCCGTGTTGTGTTTTAAAATTAACATTCAGAAAATTGTACGTTACATTCGCGAACTTTAATTACATTCGCGAACATTAATTTCTACAAAAACAGAATGTGATGTAACCTGATTGAAGATTATGAAATGATATTATAATTATACTCACTCAAAGACTAGATTAAGATGATTCGTGTTTTAAAACTGAGAAAAATATTCATTTACCTGAAAAGAAAAAGCAATTTATAATTATAAAGTTTAGAGCATTTTATTGAACCTGTATAAAAAGAACTAGATACATTTAACATTTTCTCTTAGACTTGCGTAGCTACCAACCTGTATTCTTTTTAGTTCATATAAAATTATTTTAAATCAGAAATGTTTTTTCTTTTATAGTAGTGAAAAATTCTCTAAGATACAGACCACATTTTATAATGTAAAATTTATTATTAAAAATACAAAAAAGATCTGGAAATATATCGTTTACCATCAGCTTGATCAAAAAAGTAGTATACACAGTTATTCCTTTAGTATGAACGGGATTATTTATTGCATTTTTTTATATATGTAGGATAAAGCTTTTAATTAGAAGAATAATGCACATAAATAATAGAGTTGATGCAAGAAAATGCAATCTAAAATCTTGAATGTATTTTTAAGTACAATAATTAGGTTTTGCATTGCTGCAGTTGCTAAAGTTGCTGAAGTTGAAAATCTGTTCGAAGTATTCAGTTTGCTAAAGAAATAAGAAAATAAAATTGTGACCCCTAAACCAAACTTAAAATCGATGTATAGAGAGTAACAAAATGACAAAATAGTTAAAGACATTTAAAGGAGGAGTAAGGATTTCACTGAGATATGCTTTTATGATGCATCTGAAAAAAATTAAGCATGAATAATAGATCGAATTTCTTAGCTTATAGCACGACCTATAACAGACACTGGTTGGATGCTTTGCTTCTGTATTATGGCTATGCACCCCTCAAGAGAAGTGTAATACAAAATTTCTACAGTTTATTTATCCTTTTACCTTTCTTAATTTTGGTAATCCACTCACTATATCACTTCAAATATTTAATGACAGTATAAATACTGGTTTTATTGGCTTATTGTGGTAATATAAGAGTTTCTTTGGTTTTTTTTGTAAAAGTATATATATATATATATATATATATATATATATATACATATATATATATATATATATATATATATATACAGGGTGTTTCTAAATTTATGGTACAAACTTTAATGGGTGATAGTATACATAAAGACAAAAAATATTAAATGGGAAACTAAGGGTCCCAAACGTCTTTCGAAGAAGATAGGCGCCATTAAAGTTTAGGGTTGAAAAATTCAAATGATTATAAAAAACAGAAAAATTGGTCGATTCGTTTGCGGTTTTCACTAAAACTATTCTCTATGTCAGTATTGCCTTGAAAATAAATTATAAAGATAAATTTCAAAAAATGCCGATAGAGGGCGCTTCAGACTTTGGAGTAACGAACAACTATTTTTTACCGTTATTTTTTGCATTTCATTAAATTTTTTAGAAGCTTAGACATAAACGTAAATTTTGAGCTCAAAATCTAAATCGTTGGGGGTGGTTAAACAGCGCAAACTGAACTGTGGGGGGAGGTTCAAATTCCAAATGGTTATTAAAAACGGAAAATTTGGTCAATTGATTTGCAATTTTCACTAAAATTATTCTTTATACCAGTAATATCTTGAAAATAAATTATAAAGATAAAATTCAAAAACTGCCGATAGAGGGCGCTTTAGACTTTGGAGTAACGTACAACTATTTTTTACCGTTATTTTTTGCATCTCATAAATTTTTTTAGAAGCTTAGACATAAACTTAAATTTTGAGATTAAAATCTGAATCGTTGGGAGTGGTTAAGTAGCGCAAACTGAACTGTGTTCAATGGGGGTGGGGAAGTTCAAATTTCAAATGATTATAAAAAAACGGAAAAATTGGTCGTTTCGTTTGCCGTTATGTCAATATTTCCTTGAAAATAAATTTTAAAGATTAATTTCAAAAAATACCGTTAGAGGGCGCCTTAAACTTTAGAATAACCAACAACTATTTTTAACCGTTATTTTTTGTATCTAATTAAATGCTTGTAAATGTTCAAAGTTAAATTTGGAGCTCAAAATCTGCATCGTTGTGAGTAATTAAATAGCGGAAATTTGAAATGTGTTCGAGGGGTGGGGAGGGTAACATTTCAACTCCTGAACACATTTCAGTTTGCGCTTCTTAACCTCTCCCATCGATTTAGAATTTGAGCTCAAAATTGAAATCTAAGCATTTGCAAGCATTTAATTAGATACCAAAAATAACGGTTAAAAATAGTTGTTGATTTCTCTAAATTTTAAGGCGCCCTCTAACGGTATTTTTTGAAATTAATCTTTAACATTTATTTTGAAGGAAATATTGACATAAAGAATAGTTTTAGCGAAAACGGCAAACGAATCGACCAATTTTTTCGTTTTTTAAAAACATTTGAAATTTGAACCTTCCCACCCCCATTGAACACTGTTCAGTTTGCGCTACTTAACCACTCCCAACGATTCATATTTTCATCTCAAAACTTAAGTTTATGTCTAAGCTTCTAAAAAAATTATGAGATGCAAAAAATAACGGTAAAAAAGTAGTTGTACGTTACTCCAAAGTCTAAAGCGCCCTCTATCGGCATTTTTTGAATTTTATCTTTATAATTTATTTTCACAATAATACTGACATAAAGAATACTTTTGGTGAAAATTACAAATCAATTGACCATTTTTTCCGTTTTTTATAATCATTTGAAATTTGAACCTCTCCTTACAGTTCAGTTTGCGCTACTTAACCACTCTCAGAGATTTAGATTTTGAGCTCAAAATTCAAGTTTATGTCTAAGCTTCTAAAAAAATTAATGAGACGCAAAAAATAACAGTAAAAAATAGTTGTTCGTTACTCCAAAGTCTAAAGCGCCCTCTATCGACAATTTTTTAAATTTATCTTTATGATTTATTTTCAAGACAATACTGACATAAAGAATAATTTTAGTGAAAACCGCAAAACAATCGACCAATTTTTCTGTTTTTTATAATCATTTGAATTTTTGGACCTATCTCCTTCGGAAGTCGTTTTGGGACCCTTAGTGTCCTATTTAATATTGTTTGTCTTGATGTGTACTATCACCCCTTAAAGTTTGTACCATGAATTTAGAAACTCCCTGTATAGGTAGAGATTACGAATTGTTTGTGTTGTACGAGTGTTTCGAATTGAGATCTAATTTCATGTTATTAAACTTATTAAATGATTAAGAAAATCGATATTTTAGACGATCAAATTTCTTTGTTAACAATTTAGAAAATCTTTATTCAATCAGATTTACCGATATATGCATTCCTGTTCTTACATAAAATATTCAATATTTCTTAAATAATGTCGAAACCGGTTAAAATGCATTTCAACCGACTGCAGAAAACCGCGTATTAAACGGGTTTCCGTATTCAAAGTGATTTGTATAATGTTCTTGAAAGAAACTGATTTAACGTCTAATAGTCTAGGTTAACTTTAGAATATTTGCTAATATGTTTACGGTGACCTCGTATAATTTCTTCCTTTTAATTTTATAATTATACTCCATATTAACGTAAATTTTGTAATAACTCGACACACACAGTCAGACACGATTATGTTACACTATGAAACTCGTGGTTCATGTAACTCAGTAGAAAGGTATAACACAAGAAAAAACAAAAATCCGAAGAAAGTAACGAAAAAATGGAATTCAGATGGATAAAACATTTCCGGTACTCATAAAACTTGCAGAAAAACACAGAAAACAGCTAGAATGTGTAATTATTATCGTTATAGTAGAATTTAGCATAGTGTATGAAGGGATAAAACAAAAATTATCAAGATACATTGCGAGAAAAAAAGAAATAAAAATACGAAAAAATTAAAAAACAAAATAAAATTTGCATATCATTCTGTGTTTTAGCAGAAACATCCAAAAGGAAAAGTCAGAGTATAAAAGAATGTGGAATCAAAAACGGGCTCCAGAGTTAGTGATTTAACCAGATTTATTTTAGCTTGAACCAATATTTGGAGCTCCTGTTGAATCATAGTTCCAATAGTTGGAACGAGGTTGAAATAGGACGCTCCAATAGTTGGTACGAGATTTATGGTGGCAGCTAAAGGGCACCAAAATTTAATTCAAAGTAGAGAAAATTTTTTTAACAGCGTAGTAATACTGAAAGTGAAAATCTGTCATTCAATAACCTAATGTTATTATTCGTAAGGAGTGGTTGATATCTGAATAAAAAATCTTACTAAATTGGCAATACTGGAGATGAGAGAAGAAATACGTATTTAACTATGAATTCAAATATTAAAGAGAATTTTTTTCTCACGAAACACAATCTTTAATGTTCATTAAGCGGGACGTGTAATAGCTGCTCCCATACTATACACTATATTATTTAATTAGTCTCATAAATGATGTTGGAATTGGACAAATCTACAAATTTATCAGGATCGCCTACTAACATCGTAATCGGGTCCGACTGTTTTACCATTAAAATAAAGCTATTAGTTTTTTATTTAGCTTTGCTTTCTTAATTCCGATATAAATTGAATGTAAAAAAATCAGTTTCTGAATATCTTCGCTAAAACTTTTAAAACATAGAAAACATTTCATACATTTCAGTTTTGTTTTCATTTTAACCCTTTCATGCAAACATATGTTATTTTTCACACAGTATTCAAAACTGTTATGAAAAATAAAATTACATAAGATGTATTTAAGTATTATTTGCTGCTAAAGTAAAGCTGCTATTGTTTATTTTAAATTAAATTTATTTTTTATTTCTGTTATTTTTAAAATGTCGTGAATGTAAAACTTTTCATGTTTGTATAATTTACAAATAAAATAAAATAAAATAAAATAAAATAAAAAATAAACATTGCATAAACATTTTGGATTTTTTAAGTATATTAATATATACCAATTAATATATATCAATACATACATATAGATTTACTGCATCCACAATATCACAATATTTCATATCTTTTATCAAGAATGCAATTCTAAATATCAATATATAATAATTTCAAATTCAATTGAAATAATTCTTTTGTCGGTTAGCCTGTCTGCATGTCCGTCTGTCCGTGCTGAAATTCTATAAATATACTCGGTATGACATGTAATTATTATACATATAGTTCACTATATTATTTTTATTATTGAAAATGAAATATTTATAGATCATTTATAGTTTAATATAAAAGATTTCCGTTACCGTATGCTCTTTGGAGAAAATTTGGTTCCGGAATATATAAAATAAATTTATTATACATTTAGTTTCAGGAGAAAATTGATTTCTTTCATAATATTCTCTTAATATAAAAAGCGTTTCATATATCTATGCTGGCGCATGATTTTTATTTTGCCTTACTTATCGTAAAAGAAAATACAAAAAGTTATATAATTTTCTTTTGCAAAAATATGTAAAATAAATTTATTATACATTTGATTTCATTAGAAAATTAATTTCCTTCACAATATTCTGGTAATATAAGAAAACGTTTCATAATCTATGCCTGGCGCATGATTTTTTTGTCTTACTTATCGTATAAGAGCGTACAAAAAATTATAACGAAAAAAATAGACCTCTAAAACTTGTCTGAAAATTTCTTATTAGAAGAATAAATCAATCAGTCAAAAAGGAAAACTAATCATTTTCGACACGAAAAGTTCTAAGTTTAATCTTCGAACGTTTTATATGCGTTCTTATTTTCCTGAATAAAATATAAATCGCTTGCTCTGCCTCGCCCTGTTCAGAAGATCGATCTTTCAAGAAGTTTTGTCGGGGAAGTTGCGTTTATCTTCGCAGAAGGTTTCAAAAGAAGATAAGAGTTATTATTACCTGAAATTATGCTTTAACTAAGGATAATATTAATGTTTAATGCAAATTGAATTTAGGAAATATATAGACATGACATGAACGCAATCACTTAAACCGATTTTTGAGCTTTTTTTTCCTTTGAGTTATCATGAAATAATTTTGTCAGATATTAAAGTGGATATTGAATTGATTAAAATAATTTATATAGATAGAAAATATATCTAGAGTTATTAAAGATATGTAATAGGTTTTGTTGGAGAATATTAATCTGTAACACGAACTTCTTGGGATATTAGTTACTTAGGTTTGAATGTCATTTATAAGTATGATGTATTGCTTTAAGGCTTTTTAATAATATTAATTAACTTTTAATAATATTATTAACATAAGATAACATTAATGTTTAATGTATATATAATTTGAGAAATATATAGACACGACATAAAACGAATATTGAGCTTTATTTTTCCTTTGGGTTATCGCGAAATAAATGTCCGATGTTTAAAAGGATATTGATGTTTGATTAAAATAATTTATATATATATATATGTATATATAATATGTCTAGTATTATTAAACATATGTAATAGGTTTTGCTGAAAATATTAATCTGTCACAAGAATTTCTGTTGCTAGTCATTACTTATGTTTTGAATGTCCTTTCATAAGTATGAAGTATTTCTTTAAGGTTTTTGAAAAAGATATAGGTTCAGGTGGGATAATTATGATACATATGATCCCCTCAATACTAGAGGAAAGCTGTGTATGGTAATTTTATTTTACGCTTAGATATTAACTTCAAAAAGTATTTTTCATTTTAGACGTTCTTTATCACTATTCTGAAGCAATTTTTCTTTTAACTTTATCGTAAAAGAGCGAAAGAAAAATTATAAAGACCAAAAAAAGAAACTTCTAAAAAATGTCTAAAAATTTCTTATTAGAAAAATAAATCAATCAGTCAAAAAGGAAAAATAATCATTTTCGACACGAAAAGCTCTAAGTTTAATCTTCGAACGTTTTCTCTGCGTTCTTATTTTCCTGAATAAAATATAAATCTCTTGCTTTACCTCGCCCTGTTCAGAAGATCGATCTTTCAAGAAGTTTTGTCGGGGAAGTTGCGTTTATCTTCGCACAAGGTTTCAAAAGAAGAGAAAGAGTTATTATTACCTGAAATTATGCTTTAACTAAGGATAATATTAATGTTTAATGCAAATTGAGTTTGGAAAATATATAGACATGACATTAACGCAACGACATAAAACGACTTTTGAGTTTTTTTTTTCCCTTTGAGTTATCGCAAAGTAAATGTCAGATATTAATGTGGATATTGATGTTTAATTAAAATAATTTATATCGACAGAAAATAAGTCTAGAGTTATTAACCCTTGATAAGCACGCTGGGTACAAAGTACCCACCCCAAAAATTTATTTCGTTATAATTCTCTGTATGTATTTAACAAAGGGCTATCTCATCCTTCGATATTTTGTTGAGACCTTGAATAAGCGTGTTCAGTTGCTGTTAGTGAGATTCAGATTTTACAATGCAGTGAGCGCGGATCGTTGTGGGTACTTTTAACCCAGTTTGCCAGTTAAGTGTAGTCAGTCAAATGTTCAAGAGTTTTTTCTCGGATCATATGAGTGTTTTTTTTTTTATTTACAGTATGTATGAAACATATATAAAGCGCCCCTTCTTTAAACGAATTTCTATTTTATACACAAATGTCGAATCGAACCATACTCGAACGGGCCTTCGCTGTCTTCGGCACCTTGTAGCAAAGGCTCAAAAAATTTATCACTTTTTTAATACTTTTCCCGACTATCATCACCCACCCCTCAACGGGAAAAAGTTTATCCCGGTACAGCGATTTCTACACCAACAAACGAACAGACGTATACAAACATTAATAGTATTGATTACTATAATATAACAATTTTAAAAATTATATTAGTTTTAAAATAAACTTATTTTCCTAAAATTTTATTTAAAAGTTCTAAAAACATGCTATGAAAATCATTTAAATGATTTTAATTGGAAATAAAAATAAAAATTAAAGATGAAATTTTTACTATGCATGCGTACAATTGGTTTTTTATTCAAATACCTCTCTTCTTCCACATTTCTTTAAAAGAAGACGATGTGGTTGGCTAAAATTCTAACCTCATATCCGTTTTCAATCAATAGAGAATATCTAGAGTGTCATGTGATCTACTGGATTTCTAATAATCACTGATAAGAACTTGAATAACGTACTACTGACATAACACTTCTGGTTCAAATTCCATGTAAATACAGTATTTACGTGATGGGAAACCATTTTATTTAGAGGCAATGTTCTGAAATAGAATGGTATAGAATAGGAAAACTTTGTTCCGAGGTTCAATAATACTCCTCATTTGTGTTAGAATAGTAATTTTGTTTCAAGTACAATCGATATCTGCTTAATAATAAATGTCGCATTACTAAATTAGTTAGTTATCCGCAAATATTATCTTTTCCGTCGGCATAGTTTTATGAAACATTCGCTAGAATAGCTTATTTATAACCTGCATTTAATATTCCTTTCAGTTTTATTTATGTTGCAGAAAATTAGTAAAGATAATTAATGAATTTTTATGTTGTTTGTCTACTGGGATTTTATATATTTTTTTTCGTTTTTTTTTTTTAAATAATAATTTAAAAAGAATGTAATTTCTAAAGCATTCTACTTTTCTGAAGATTATATTTCAGAAATAAAAAATGCTATGAAGATGAAAAACATTTAGATTTTTTTTTTTGTTATTAAACTCATTCAAAAATAACAATAAAAATAAAATTAAAACGAAAATTTTATTATAAATGCATCAAATTAGTAAAAATGTTTTATTTATTTTTATATTGTTTGACTATTTGGATCTTATTATTTTTTTGTTAAAAAATTATTTTAAAATAATACTTAAAAGAGAATAAGATTTCTTAAGCATTCTACTTTTCTGAAGATTATAATTCACATATAAAAAAGGCTGTGAAGAGTAAAATCTTTGAAAGAATTTCTTATAAAACTGAATTGAAAAAAAATTCAATAAAAATAAAAAAAAATATATTATAAATGCATAAAATTGTCTTCTACTTTATTCAATTTCCCCCTCTTTCTTCATATTTCCTTAAAATCAGCTGATCGGCTAAATATCTAATCTCATATCCGTTTTCAATCGATGGAGAATATCTAGAGTATTATGTGATCTATTGCATTTCTAATAATCACTGAGAAGAACTCCAATAACGTACTGCTGACATAGCACTCCTGTCTCAAATTCCATGTAAATACAGCATTTACGTGATGGGAAAAGTATTTTATTTAGAGGCAATGTTCCGAAATAGAATGGTATAGAATATGAAATCTTTGTTCTAAGATCCTCATTTCATACTTCTCATTTCAAATGAGGTGACACTTCTCATTTGTCTTACGATAATAATTTTGTTTCGAGTACAATCGTTATCCGCTTAATAATAAATGTCAGATTACTAAATCAGCTAGTTACCCACAAATATTATCTTTTGTGTCAACATAGTTTCAAGAAACATTTGCCCAGAATGGCTTTTTTTTATAACCTGCAATTAACATTCC
The DNA here is from genome assembly GCA_964019185.1 of Maratus speculifer. Lineage (NCBI taxonomy): Eukaryota > Metazoa > Arthropoda > Arachnida > Araneae > Salticidae > Maratus > Maratus speculifer. Next base: position 289,289,555 of record OZ025289.1, read on the forward strand.
TCTTAGTCTTATGTTGCATAAAATTAGTAAAGATGTTTTATGTATTTTAAATTTGTTTGGCTATTTGCACGTGTATTTAATTTGTAAATTATATCTATATGTATATATTTTTTCATTAAAGTTTTTTTTCTAATTCTATAAACGTTAACAATAATTGAATGAAAAATAACTTTGAAAAACTCTCCACACAATCTGTTTTTTGCAATATACGATTGTATTCAGAGAAATTTAATTTTTATAAAAACAGACGACAAATCATCATCAGGTGTTGAATCGAGTCTATGAATGAACAAAGTGGGAAATGTATGTGAAACAGACAAATGAGGTATTTTCTTACTATTTTTATAAATAATGAGATTCTTGTATAACAACTTTTGCACTCTTATGCAAAAATGCATTAATAAAAATATTATTACAATTATATAGCACAATTCAGCAATATGGAATTAATACGATTCTGTTTTAAATATGACGTAATTCCCATGGAATCCTAAGTTTCATTTAATTTTTATAAAACTCAAGATGACTCGACAAAAATCTGAAACGATTATATACCTTAAATTTCATTGCTATGTGCTTAAAATATATTATTTAAAAAAAAACTTTTCGACGCGGAAAACTATTATTATAACTAATATTATTATACTAATATTAAAACTATTATTATTATTCTATAATACTTTTTTTTCAAGTGTGCCAGAAATATTTAAAAGTAGCAAGAGCTTTTATATATGCGATTTCGTGTGCCAAAAATGTTTTTTCTAAACATGTTTTATAAGAAAATTTACACTTAAGAATAAATATTATAAAATAAATCTAAATTAGAGAAAATGTTTCTTAATTCTATCCATAAATTTAAGTTGCTCCATGCCGCATAAATTTGCTTTATAATATTTTTGCATGTATTAGAAAAAAGTGCTGAGGGTATCAAAATAGATTTCATTCCATTTTGTCAGCTAAAATGAATAAAATTACAATGTGTCGTTATATGTGCTTAAATTGCCTTAATTCAAGTCCACATCTCTCCTTCACATTTCCGTACATGAAGACGAAGGACCGAATTCAATGTCATATCCTCTTACATTCAACAAACAGTCTAGAAAATTATGTAATTTATAGAATTTCTAATCAAAGATAATACACCATTGAAGTAATTGTTGTCTTGGAACTCCTGAATCGAATTTCATAAAATTGAATAGTAAGTGATTGGAAAGTGTATTGTTTAGAAATAAATATTCGAAAATGAACACTATATATTATTAAATTTTTATTATTCTTAATTTAAGATAATTAGTTTGATACAATCAGTATAATTTTAATTAATAATAAATTGCATTAATAAATGAAGTGAATTTCCAAAATTAATAGATTCTTACTTTAACATTCTTTCTAGCGTGTTCAATTAGATATTTAATTCATTTGTTTTCATTTCACATTTCTGTTGAGTTTTATATATAAATATATTAAACATACATAAGAAAATATTGGTTTTACATTACCTTGCACTACAACGAAGGCTGGTAATTTCAACACAATTTCTGCTTTCAATCATTAGTAAAGATCTTAAATGTTATGTGATCTGCAAAATTTCTATAATTACTCGTAACAATTTGTAGTTAAAATTTTTCAAAAATAGAGCCATACGTAATGACAATGATATCTCATTTAGATGTAATGGTATTATGAAGTAGAATAAATGCAGAATTGTCATGAAATAATGGTGTAAGCTTTATTACTCTTCATTTGTGTTGCAATAAACTTCTCATTTATGATATCCATTTAATAATATATATTGAATTAATAAATGAACGAGTTTTCCAAATATGTTATCACATCCATCAATAACAGTATTTTTCGTATGTCAAATTAAAATATTTTATTCGTTTTCCTTTTTTCACATTCCTGTTGGTTTTATTAAAATGGTATTAATAGATAAGAAAAAACATGTTTGAAGTTTCCTTAAATTATGATAACATTTAAACATTCTAACAATAACTCCTTTCAGTCAATGGAAAATGCTTTAAATGTTGTGCAGCCTGCAGGAGTTCTATAATTGCTTATGGAAACTTCAACAATTTTTCGCTGAAATATTACATAAATAGAGTTATAAGGGATGAGAAAGGTATTTAGTTTTAAATATAATAATCTGGAATATATTATATACAAAATAATGAAAAATAATGATGACAAATATTATTACTCCTCAATTTTATTACAGTAAGTCTTGTAATTATAACATAATCCACGCTCATTTAATAAGGAATATCGCATTATTAAACGAAAGACCTGACCAAATACATTTTAATTCTGTTCATATTATTTTTTTATATCTTGATGAAAATTACTTTATTTACTTGTCTTTGTTTCACATTTTTGTTTTATTTATTAAAATAATAAAAATTGATAAGAAAATTGGTATTTCAGATTTCTTAAATGGTTGGTTGACATTTAAAAATAATCAATCAGTGAAAAAAGAAATACATACACACAATTGTATAGGTTCAATGTAACACCTGTAGATGTTATGTGATATAAAGTGTTTTTCTAATCACTTGTAAGAACTTGAATAATTTCTTGCTCAAACTATATACAGATGAAGTCATTCGGTATAAAAAAGGATTTTTTTAGATGTGATATTCTGGCTAAACTAGGTATAAGATGTTTTGAAATAATTATCAGAAATTTGTCACACTCTTGTTACGATAACGTTTGCCATTCTAATGCAATCAATATTCGTTTAAAAATGAATATAACATTAATAAATGAACGAGAAGTCCAAATATATTTTGACTTCCAACAATATTATTTTTTGTTTGGTAAATAAAAATATTTTATTCGTTTGTATTTGTTTTACATTCTTGTTAGCTTTTTTTAATAGTGTAAATAGATACGAAAGTATGTATTTCACATTCGCTAAAACTAAAGCAGTTAATTAAAATTTTAACAATAACTTTAATAAAAAGTGTATCTTATAGACTATATCACGAAAGGTGACCAGTTGCTTGCGTATTTTGACGTTTTGTTAAATATTGAGAAAAACACACAAAGAAACTCCAGGTGTTTAAACAAAATAGTACAGGTCATATATTTCCGCGAAGATTTTTTTCCCAAACCCCCATAGGGGATCGTAAACAAATTTTAAAAAAACGAATATTTTTATAAAACCCCGTCAAAACTAATGTAGAAAAAGTGTTCAAACCATAGATTATGATTAAGTGGTTTATTATAATAAACTGTGCTAATTCTTTTGAGAACAGCATGTACACTTACACAGAAATTAAGGTTTCCATAAAAACAGTCCCAAATTTTGTCAAGTTTTTTTTTTCATAGTTTTAAACACTACAAAATGTACTTTTCAGAAAATATAACAAACAATGTTATACACAATATTCTGTAATAACAATTAAGAAAATAATAAAAATTATATAAAAAAATGAGCGAGTTTACGAAACATACCTTTTCTGCTCATGCAAATACGCAATCAAAATATAATATGCATAATGTGTTAGCTAAATGGATAGAGCAAAATTTGTTAAAGTATTGAAAAAATAGCTTCAAAATTCTGAAAATTACTGTTGATGGAATAAACTCTAAATCCATTGCTCCCAAAATGAAGCTAAAAGATGACAGGCTGTATCAACTAATCCATTCATTAATATTAATATAGCATGCATTGCACGGACTACTATTTTTGGATACATCCCACATATTTATGCTCAATTCAAAATAAAGGTACTTCATCCTTGCGTGTAACGCCATGCAGATCACAGGAGCAGATTTCTACTGTACTGATCTACAGATTTTCTAAAAATCACCGACATGTCCAATAATGTAATGTTGATTTGGAATTTTTATTTAAACTAAATGCAATCTGAGGCAAAGTACTTTATTTAGCATTATGGATTGATGACATATTGATTATTGATGATATATTGGGTTTTATACCCAATATTGTGAACCGATCTGATAAACACAAAAAATCTAGTCAAACCATTCAAAATAAAGACACTTGTTATTGTTTATTGCGCGGAACCCGCGGACGCTGATTGTTACTGACGTATGTCAGTAAATAAAGCCACTATTTTTTATTACTGTTTTTTACCTGATCATTGAATAATGTGATTTATAGGATTTCTGAAAATCACTGCCAAGTTATTTAATAATGTAATGTTGCGTTTAAATTTTCTTGCTCAAATTCCATGCAAATAGAGTCATGCATGTTGTGAAAATTATTTAATTTAGAGACAATATTCCGAGAAGTAATCGTGCTGAATATGAAAATTTTATTTATTGTTCCAAATTGCTTCTTATTTGTGTTGGAATAATATTTGTTATTCTAGTACAATCAGTAGCTTATTAATAAATATGGTATTACTTAAACAATGAGTTGTCGAAAATATTGGCTATTTCTCGATACTGTTTCACTTAATTTAGTTTATTCATCGGTCTTTGTTTAACTTACCTCATAGCTATATTAAAGTAGTAGAAATGAATTAATAATATATATTTATCTTATGTTCGTTATTTTCTGTGTATATTTATTTATTGATCAATGGATCTTTTTATATATCTTATTTTGTTTCTCTGATGATTCGTTAATGTACAATGTAACCATAATTTTGCGAGAGATTATTTTGTCTCTGTATTTTATAACGATTAAACCGATATCAAAATATTCTTGTGAAAACCGTTTGGCTAGAGCGATTTGGTAGCTTGGATCACAATCATTTCATGGAAAATAAATATTCATATGCATTTCTATGGCATTATTAGAAATATGACAAAATGACTGTACAGCATATTGTATATAAGAATTTTTCAGAAAATCAAATATTTCTAAATATATTCTCAAAACATCATGCCAATTTATTAGGACTCTTTTTCATATAATATGGAAGCAAAAGTTTATAAAGGAACAAAAGACTTTTTATCAAAGGTGCAAGGATGTCAATGATCAATGATAATCAGATATAAAGTCGTACCATCTAGAGTTGTCGACGTATGGAGTTTTTATGCTAGATTTCCTTTCAATGCTTATTTAAAAAATGATTTCACAACAAAGAATTTTTCATGTGTAGAATTGAACCAAACCTTTTGTGTCTGTTTTTAGCTATAGTCAGTCCTTCTTGAATTTGAAAAAATTACGCCGGAAAGGGTCGCTATACAAGAGCGCATGAAGTAAGTTTTAGTATCTATAATGCTTTATGAAACCATCCCAGAGACCAAGTGATAATTCCTTGATACAGAAACGATTCATTGTCGTTCCGTCACCTAGAAAATAGGAGATTTTCTTGAGGTATTCTCATAACTCGAATATTTATATTCCTAGCTAAGGAATTCAGAAAATGACTACTTCTTAATTTTTGGTGAAGTGAAGGTACGAATGCCCAACATTTTTAAGGGAGCCATTGCCCCTGTACTGTTATATTGCACTAGTCACCATGGCTTAGTTTTAAACAAAAGTTGCCGAGAATTAGTCACCAAGTCCAAATATTTTTTTCACCAAGTAGCAACTGACGACCGTGAATATGCTCCTACAAGGTGAAGGCGAATTTTTTTCCTCTCAGTTTTTGTACACTTTCACGTTTTTATGCACACATCAATTAAAATACATCAATAAAAAACTGAAAATACCTTAAATTACTTTAAAAAAACAAAAAAAATTATTTTTTAAGAAAATATTTATTTTCAGTAAATAAAAAATAATCTAAAAAAATAATTGTGTATTGACATGAGTGTTCTTAATTCAGCATAAAAAATGTTATCGTTTTTAAACATCTTATTTAAACATGTTATGTAGTATGTATGACTTATAATAGTAGACATTAATAAAATAGATCGAGATCGATGTAATTTTTGTGCAATCATTATATTTTCAGCATAAATAGTGTGGGATGTTTTTTCTCAGTACCTGTGCATATTCATCTTATTATGCTCTTAAAACCTAAATTATTCCTATAAAAATGAATAAAAACACATTATATTGATTTTTAAAAGAATCGACAAATAATTTTCATCTTTTCAAGGAACTATTTTTTCGCAGTAAATTAAAAATAGCCTTAAAAACATCAAATACGAAAGCTATTCTACTTCCATTTTAATCTTCTCTTGAAAACACAATAAGAAATATTTTTCATTCCTTTTCTTGAATACCTCTCCATGTTGAACTTAATCACCAATATCGATTGTCATTATTATTTAATATCCAGTCTTGATCAAAAGGAGATTTTTGCCTTCATGTTATTACGTTGCCATCCGAGAGACGATTAAAATTAGGTGTGGAGGGAGGATGTAAAATAATCTAGGTCATGGAAATTAAGAGCTAGCTAATGTCTGGTGTGATGGTAGAGGGAGAATGTGATAACAGGGTTGTAGATAACTAATTATAATTGGTCGAGCGGTTTTCTTATAATTTACTCTCTCGAAGACTTAAGTTCTTCTTAAGGAATATGGCGTGCAAATGAACAGTAAAAGAATTAAATAACTTTTTTTTTAATTCTTTAGAAACAAAGGGAAATTCTTCGTTAAGTCAAATCATTACATGTTTAATGATCGAAATCAACTGTTCTTTCAGATGACTTTTGAATTTTATGTCTCGTGATTATTTTTACAGAATAAATTATTTTCTGAAGGTTGGAAACCGTAAAGTATTATTTTTTTTATTATTTCATCTCCATTTATGGGAATTTGTATCGATGTAAGTAAATGAGAATAAAAATGACGAAGTTTTGAATAGATAAAAACTTCATTATCGGGACACTGATTGATTTTCACCTTTTAATTTTTTTATGAAATTATTGATCATCGATAAATCGGATATCTTATGCTTTGCTATAAATATGACTACATATGTATGTAGATTGCATAGTATTAAAAGACTAGATTGAATGGTGTAAGTGAAAATTAAATTATTATCCTTTTTTACAATAATGGTTATAATAAAAGATTAATTATGATAAAAGTCTTGAAAATGACTCATTATTTTTTCCTAAAGAATAATCAACTAGCCTGTTAAATTAAAAAAATCTTTCGTTGGTTAATAGTAAATAAAATATCTTTTGTTATGATTTATTATATTTAACTTCAAAGTCACATGAATTGAATTTCTGTAAACAGGATCGGAAGTGGTGACAGGGGTTTCGTTTTATGCGGCAAGTGATAATAAAGAAAGTATGTAAAAATAGGGCTCTACATAACTAATTGTAATTGATCTAGCGGTTTTCTTCCACTTTAACTGAAGGACTTCCACTTTAACTTTACTCTAAAGGAATATTGCGTGCAAATAAACAATAAAAGAATAAAATAGATTCTTTTTTATTCATCCGGAACAAAGATAAATTCTTGGTTAAGTCAAATCATTACATTTTTAATGAACGAAATCAACTGCTGTTCCTGATGACTTTCGAATTTTATGTCTCATGATTATTTTTGCAGAATAAATAAGTTTCTTCCTATTGGAACCCGTAAAGTATTATCTTTTGTTATTTCATCTTCATTTATGTGACTTCGTAGCTATGTAAGTAAATGAGAAGAAATATCACAAAGTTTTGAATAGATAGAGACTTTATTATCTGATACTGATTGATTTTCATCTTTTCATTTTATTATGAAATTATTGGTCCTAGATAAATCGATAAGGATATTTTACACATACACACACACATATATGTAAAATGCATGGTATTAAAAGGCAAAATTTAATGGCGTAAGGAAAAATTTATTTATTTACTTATTTTATTATTATTATTTTTTTTTACAATAATGGTTATAATAAAGAGTTAATTATATGAAAAATATTGAAAATGGCGTATTAAAAATTTCCTAAATCCTATTTAACTAACCTGTTTGATTAAAAAAAAATCTTCCGTTTTAAATGGTAAAAAAGAATTTTGTTATGCATAAATCTCAGCATTTGGGGAGATTTATTGATTTAATGATTTATTAGCTTTTAACTTCAAAGCCACATGAATTGTATTTCGGTAAAAAGGATCCGAAGTGGTGATAGGTGTTTCATTTTATGCGGTAAGTGATGATAAAGAAAGTATGTGACAATAGGGCTGTACATAACTAATTGTAATTGGTCTAGCGGTTTTCTTGCACTTTACTGAAGTTCCTCTAAAGAAATATGGCGTGCAAATGAACAATAATTGGAATGACGAATAAAATATATATTTTTTTATTCATCCGAAACAAAGATAGATTCTTGGTTAAGTCAAATCATTACATGCTTAATGAACGAAAACAACTGCTTTTCCTCATGACTTTCGAATTTTATGTCTCATGAATATTTTTACAGAATAAATTATTTTCTGAAGGTTGGAAACCATAAAGTATTATCCTTCTATTTTTTTCATCTCCACTTATGTGAATTCGCATTTATGTATGTAAATGAGACGATATATCACAAAGTTTTTAATAGATAGAGATTTTATTATCGTGAGACTGATTGATTTTCACCTTTTCATTTTCTTATGAAATTACACTGATAAACAAATTTTAGTGAGTTTTCTATTTCTCTATATACATTGGGTGTTTCTTATAGATTACAAGCTGCTGAAAAAATATGTTTGTAAAAATTTTCTATCACCCTCCAATTTTGAGAAATTCTATTTATATGTTTTGGAGTATGTAGGCATCATATAGGCATTATAATTATATTATATTATTCTATTACATGTGTTTGATTCACACAAACGTTCTTTTTTTATTATTACAACGATAGAAGATAGCAAGAGACTGAAAACAGACGTCACCCTAATGAATTTTATGTTAGCGACCTTGAACAGACAGCCCTAGCCACCCCTACAGTATTTGGTTTTAACACAAATCCGTCACAGTTGAAACTTATCTTTCGGGGGGAATGTACGGCTATTTCTTTGTTCTGTAAGACTTTTGACTTAATTTTGACTATAATTTTCTTATTTTCCTTTAAAATATGTGAAAAATGTCTAGAGGATGCGTTAATGAACCTGATTCTTTTTGCTATGTGTGCGGGGAGCTAACTTTAAAAAGCATCGATGCGCTTTCACGCTGCTAATAAAGACTGCCTATCACATGTACTTAGAATGTAAAGTAGGTGAACAAAATAAGAAAAAGACACATCATTTTTGTTGTACACGATGTGCTACAAACTTCCGGGTGTGGATGAAAGGTACAAGAATGAGTATGCTCAATGTTATACACATGATATGGCGCGAGCCGAAGACTCATAGAACTGACTGCTACTTTTGTATTACAAAAATTAAAGGATTCCCTGCAAGAAGTAAACATAAAATTAACTACCCGAACTTTGATTCAACAATACAACCAGCATTGTATATTGATGATTTACTAAAATCTAAGTCTTCAGAGAATTTTACATAAGACGATCCAGCAGTAGAAATGGAAATTAATGAAACTGAAACTTTCTCTAAATCTGATATAAATTATTCTCCTGGCATAAATGAAGAACCACACCTAATTACTCAAGGAGAATTAAATGATCTTGTGAGAGACTTAAATTTATGAAAGAAAAAAATCAAAATTACTTGGATCAAGATTGCAAGGTTGGAATCTTCTGAAAAACAATACAAAGATATATATAATTTTTAGTATATTTCTGCAATGAAAACCCAGTATCAAGAAAGGTGGATCACTAATATACTCGGAAATTACTGTTGGAACCTTATTAGGGAAGCTAGTGATTGTGCCTATAGGAGAACATCCACAGATAAGACATTTACCGATACTTAATCTATAAAATTTCTTATTAATATTATTTCTTTTTACAAAAATTCTTCTACATTTTTCTTAAAATTTATAAGCAATGCATATTTTCAGTTTTATAAACATTAATTTCAAGCTTCAGAAGTGTTTATTTAAAAGTTTGCCATTACTAAAATACCAAATGATAAATTTCGTAAGGTATATGTGTTGAATAAAAACTACAAACTTCAGATTTTCAAGAATTTCGACCGTTAAAGTTTTTTAAAAATGCTAGAAATAATTTACCATGATTCATTGTAATATTATCCGGATAACATACGATTGACGAAACTCCAATTCACGTTAAATTATAAATCAAGTACGATTCTGTTTTGAATTTTCCGAAAAATTTAGGCAATCATTTCTAAACTTAGAAAATACCGTTCTAAATCTGAAAATTCCAAAGTAATAGTAAATTTTGAGAAATATCAAAAGGAAAAAAAATTGTCAATTGTGCGAAGAAAAAGCATCAATTTCGCACATATAACTCGGGAAAAACACGATATAAACTATAAATTGATATGAACATGATCATGATATTAAACTATAAATCAAGGACGATTCAGTTTTGAGTTTTCTGAAAAATTTAGGCAATCATTTCTAAACTAAGTAATCTAACTATAGTAATCGTAAATTTTGACAAATATTCTCAATAAAAAAAAATCACATTTGTTAATTGTGCGAAGAAAAATCGCCAGTTTCGCCATATATCTCAGAAAACATGATATAAACTGTAAATTGATAGAAACATGATAATATAATGATGATCATGATAACATGATCATTAAATTTGATATAAACATGATAAAAACTATAATTCAAGGACGATTCTGTTTTAAAAAATTCAGGCAATCATTTCTAAACTTAAAAAAATCAGTCATAGATCTGAAAATTCATAAATTTTCACAAATAGTCTAAAAAAAAAAATCAATTTTGTTAATTGTGCGAAGAAAAACCACCATTTTCACTATATATCTCTGGAAAAATATTGTATAAACTGTAAATTGATATAAACATGATAAAAAAAATAAATCAAGGACAATTCTATTTTTAATTTTCCGAAAAATTTAGGCAATCATTTCTAAATTAAGTAATCTAACTAAAGTAATCGTAAAATTTGACAAATGGTCTATAAGAAAAGAAACAATAATCAATTTTTTTGAATAATCACCATTTTCGCCATATATCTTTGCAAAACATGATATAAGCTATAAATTGATATAAACATGATAATATGATCATGATCATAAACTATGATATAAACATAGTAAAAAATATAAATCAAGGAGAATTTGTTTTGAGTTTTCTGAAAAGTTCAGGAAATCATTTTTAAACATAAAAAGAAAAATCCATCATAAATCTGAAAATTCGTAAAATTTGACAAATGGTCCTGGAAGGAAAAAAAATCAATTTTGTCAATTGTGCGAAGAAAAAGCACCAATTTCGCTATATATCCCAGGAATAATATCTCGCAAGTTGACGGCAATAATATGAAAGCACCAAAGAAAAAAAAAGTATTTTTTTCAGCTATAAAAGAAATTTTTTTAAATTAATTTTTTTTAATTCAATAAATGATAAAATTCCTGCATTTTATATCCAGGCAAATTACATTCACAGATGCACTCATAGAATTTCTCTCTTCTGACGCTTTTTCATTTTGAAATAGTAAGTTATTTGTTATTTATCATTATTTATTTTATTTTGCTGTGTCCATTTCGATCTCTATTTTTTTTGCACAGAACTATCTATTATTTTGCTATTTTTCATAGCGAGTCCTAAGCTTATTTAGTTATGGATCTAGCGTATCTTCGCAAAATGTTACATCTTTTCCCCCTGCAATAAATGAATGATGCAGAATTTGAGTTGAGAACGTCTGCAGACTATTTTTCAACCGTTAAAGTTTTTAAAAAATGCTAGAAATCATTTACCATGTTCCATTATAATATTATCAGGATCACATACGATGAACGAAGATCCGATTCACTTTAAATTATAAATCTAAAACGATTCTTTTTTTGAATTTTCCGAAAAATTTTGGCAATCATTTCTAAATTTAGAAAAAACCGTCATAAATCTGAAAATTCCGAAGTACTAGTAAATTTTGACAAATATCAAAAAGGAAAAAAAAAACAATTTTGACAATTGTGAGAAGAAAAATCACCAATTTCGCACATATATCGCGGGAAAAACATGATACAAACTATAAATTGATATGAACATGATCATGATATAAACATGATAAAAACTATAAATCAAGGCCAATTCTGTTTTGAATTCTCCGAAAAATTTAGGCAATCATTTCTAAAATAAGTAATCTAACTAATGTAATCGTAAATTTTGAGAAATAGCCTAATAAATAAATAAATAAATAAAATAAAAAATAGCATATGTTAACTGTGCGAAGAAAAATCACCAGTTTCACCATATATCTCAGAAAACATGGTATAAACTATAAATTGATATAAACATGATAATATAATTATGATAACATGATCATTAAATATGATATAAACATCATAAAAACTATAAATCAAGGACGATTCTGATTTGAATTTTTTGAAAAATTCAGACATCATTTCTAAATTAAAAAAAAAATCCGTCATAGATCTGAAAATTCATAAATTTTGACAAATGGTCTCAAAAATAAATAAATAAATAAATAAATAAATAAAAATAAATAAATAAATTAATTTTGTTAATTGTGCGAAGAAAAATCACCAATTTCACTATACCTCGGGAAAAACATGATACATACTATAAATTGATATAAACATGATAAAAACTGTAAATCAAGGACGATTCTGTTCTGAATTTTCTGAAAAATTTAGGCAATCATTTCTAAACTAAGTAATCAAACGAAAGTAATCGTAAAATTTGACAAATGGTCTATAAAAAAAGAAAAATATCAATTTTATTAATTGTACAAAGAAAAATAACCAATTTTGCCATATATCTCGGGAAAAAGCATAATATAAACTATAAATTGATATCTTAAATTTTGACAAATGGTCTAAAAAAAAATTCTCAATTGTGCGAAGAAAAATCTCCAATTTTGCCATATATCTTGGGTTTTTTGTCAAAGGGTAGTGAAAAACATTCGAATTTTGTCAAAGGATCGCCAAAAAATGTACATTTCAACAAAAGATCACAAAAAACAACAATGAATTTCATTAAAAGTTTACCAGAAAATTATTTTTTATAAAAAGATCATGGGAAAATGCAAAATTTGTCCAGGTATCACGGAAAAAACGCAGATTTCGTCAAAAGTTTGCCAAAAAATGGAAAATTTCTTTGAAAGATTTTGATAAAACGGCAAATTACATCGAAAGATCGCGAGAAAACAACAAATTTCCAAGACCTCGAGAAAATGACGCATTTCATCAAAAAACCTTGAGAAAACGACAAATTTTGTCCAGGTACCACAAAAATTGTAAATTTCATCAAAAGATCGAAAAAAAAAACACAAATTTTCTACGCACCATAAAAAACGCAAATTTTGGTAAATAATCACAAAAATAGCAAATTTCGTCAAAAAATTGAAAAAATAAATAGCAAAAATAATATAGGAGGTTATTTCATCAAATAACCTCTCCCCCCCCCCCAAAAAAAAAGCCGAAATTTTGTAAATAGATGACAAAAAAACAACAAATTTTGTCAAAAGATCCCAAAAATAACAAATTTCTTCAGAAGATTGCTAAAAAAACTAAAATTTGTTGAAAGACCGCAAAAAATGTCAATTTTGTTCATGTATTCCTAACAAAACACAAATTTCGTCAAAGTATTGCAAAAAATTAAAATTATGTCAAAAAGTCTCAAAAAACGGCAAGTTTCATGAACATTTTTTTTAAAAAACAGCAAATTTCACAAAAAAAGTTGTGTAAAAATTAGCAAAATTTGTAAACAGACCGTGAAAAAAACTGCAAAAGATTGTGAGAAAACAAAAAACTTTCTCAACCGCAATTTTTAACAAACGATTGTGGGAAAAAAATGTGCTTGAATGGATTTTCTCCCTGTTTCGGCTATGAAGGACGGTGTTAAAAATTCTGAGGTTAAAAGTAGTTCAATTTTAAAAGTACTTTCTTTTTATGTCAACCACAAATACTTGTAACATAATGTAAGGGATTGAAAAGAGGACAATTAGTCTTTACGTTCTGCAGACTGTTTTTAAATTTTTACTTGTGTTGCAGACTGCAGAAAAAATTCTGCTGCAAGACATGATATGGATAAATTATAAATTACATGGCAAATAATTTTAAAAAATAGCAAATTTCGTCAAAAAATTGAAAAAATAAATAGTAAATTTCATCAAATGAACTGCCCCCCCCCCACACACACACATAAAAAACGAAATTTAGTCAAATGATTCTAAAAAATAAATTTCTTCAAAAGATTGCTAAAAACAAACTATAAAATTTTTTGAATGACCGCAGAAAAAAAAATGCCGATTTTGTTTAGGTATCCCTAACAAAACACAAATTTTGTTAAAGTATTGCAAAAAAGTAAAATTTTCTCAAAATGTCTCTAAAAACGGCAAGTTTCATGAAAATTTTTTGAAAAAAGAGCAAATTTCAACAAAAAAATTGTTTAATAAAATAGCAACATTTGTAAACAGATCGTGAAAAAAAACTGCAAAAGATTGTGAGAAAACAAAAAATTTTCTCAATCGCAATTTTTAACAAACGATTGTGGAAAAAGAAGTTCTTGAATAGATTTTCTCCCTGTTTTGGCAATGAAGGATGGTGTTAAAAATTCTGAGGTTAAAAGTAGTTTAATATTAAAAATACTTTCTTTTTATGTCAATCACAAATACTTGTAGCATAATGTAAGGGATTGAAAAGAGGACATTAATCTTTACGTTCTGCAGACTGTTTATAAATTTTTACTTGTGTTGCAAACTACAGAAAAAATTCTGCTGCAAGACATGATATGGATAAATTATAAATTACAGTCATTATTCATTACTAATTTCATATAAAATGCATTCATATACACTATGACGACAAAATTACCATTGTAATTCATTCTTTGCTATTGATATTTGTGCATATATTTAAATGACAACATTATGACGAATGTTGTTATTACTGCTTTGTATTTTGTTATTAACGGTAATATTAACTCAATTCAAAGGTTTAAATAGATCGAAGCGTTTTAAAAGATTCAATGTTTTCTACAATATGGTAATAACAATATGCTGTGCAGTGCTAACTTAAAAGTACCAAGTTTAAGGGATTTTGTTAAACATTTCCAACGCTACTTTTTATTTTCTAAAAGACTAGATTTTATAATTAAAAAAACACTAATATTCAAGCATTCCTATTGGAAAAAGAAAAGTTGAAATGCTGAAAAAGGCGGTTTCCCCCATCAGATGTCAAGAAATCTAAAATTTGAAAAAAAATTAAAAGTATCAGTAGAAGGAAAATTCTGTAACATTCATTCATTGCATGGGTAAAAGATGTAACATTTATGCTAAATCTATATCTAAATAAAGGACGCAGCAAAATAAAATAAATAATGATAAATAACAAATAACTTACAATTTCAAAATGGAAAAGCGAGTGAAATTCTATAAGAGCATGGGAGTATTTATCTGTATTTAGACACCCGATGTCACTTGCAGAAACTGAACTCTCATTGGAGCACAGCGCCCGCACATGCGCTCTGACGATGATACTTGGAGTAAAAGTTGATACTCCCTGCGATGGTGTGATTGTGTTTCTCTCTCTCTGCGGTGAATCGTTCTCGTCAATGAATCACCAGGTACTCACCGGAAGGCTTGCTCGCGCATGCGTAGAGACCAGTTTTAAGTATGCTGAATCTATTTCGCTATCGTTTTAATATATAAGATAATAGTTAGGAACTTACTTGCGGAATAACATGTAAATATCAATAAATTTAATTGACAAAATTAAGTACAAATGAAAACGCATGTTCTCGAAAGTTTTCGGCCCTCTTCACAAGTTTTTTTTTAAAAAATGTATTATAATAGAAAACCACAGCGATCAACAACATTTATAATTAGTATTTTATAGTATTATTATTTTATCACCTTTAAAAATAAGTTCTACGGCTCATTCTACATTCATAAAATGAACGGTTAAAGATCGTCTATGGTAAATTTTTTCCATATTTCTTGCAATTTTTTTAGAATTTTTTGCTGAGTTGGATATTTATAGTGCGGCAGACGTTTTCCAACTTCTTTTCAAAGATTTTTTATTGGATTCATGTTGGGCTTTTGGGCTGGCCGTTTCAAGAACGTTTTTTTTTTTTTTTTTTTTTTTTTTTTTTTGTACGTTAAACCATTGCTTGCCAAGTTTTGCATACATTCATTATGTCGTTATGATGTTAAAACAAGTAGTTGCGACAATAATTTTCCTCTAATAAGGCAGAAAATAATGTTTCAAGGTATCCTTATACATTGCATCATTCATCTGGCCGTGGATTTTAAATAACAGACCGACAATTTTTGAAGAAAATACTCCCCACATTATAACGTCTCCTGCGCCATGCATCATTGTAGGAATAACATATGTTGAATCACATTTTTTATTGTTAGGTCATCGGACGTAGTGTCTGCCATCACTCTCAAAAAAGTTTCAAATTCTATTGATGAAAAATAGTAATTTTGTCCAGTTTTCACTATACCAGACTTTGTGTTTTTTGGAAAACGACAATCGGTACGTTTATATTCTTTTACCTACAAAAAATGTTTGAACACCGACACTTACATAAATTTCTGTATCACGTCAGCATCTTGACACGGTAGACCGACTTATTTCAACAATATTTCCTTTTTGTAAATAGCCGTATATTGCAACGGAATTTTTATGCGAGTCACAAATTGCTTTTTTTCTGATAATTCTGTCAACGAGAATAGTACTTTTTTGAAGTCTTCTGGACCTAACAAAGTCCTGAAGACCTCGGCCATCTTTACATAATTTTTAAATATCGTTTACAGTCGATTTTACCGATCGATAACTTTTCCGCAATACCTCAAGAAGATTAGCCCTTTAGGGACAAATTAATCACTCATTTACGAACAATCTTTGTTGAACTTTTCAATTTTGAATTTAAACTATGATATTCACGTTTATTCATTTACAAACATGACCAAAAAACATTTTACCGATAGAAAAAAAACTAAGGAATGGTGAGTGGCCGGAAACATTTGCACACGCGAACTTCGAATTCTACCCCTTTGCATGACGCGTCCATAGTTCCAATCAAACTGATCACGTGATCAGAGGTCCTTCATATATTTCTAACTTTTGAAGCAATTGTGCTTCTTCTGCTTTACTGAAACCTTCTGGTAAACAAATCAAAGATACTAACGGGCCGGAAACTTTTGACCGCCACTGTATATTGCATGATATTAAAAGACTAGATGTAATGGCGTTAGAAAAAAAAATTTACAATAATGGTTATAATGGAAGGTTAATTATATTAAAAATGTTGAAAATGGCTTATTAAATATTTCCTAAATGATATTCAACTAACCTGTGTGATTTTCTTTTTAATCTTTCGTTTTAAATAGTAAAAAATTTCTTTTGTTATGCATAAATCTCAGCATTTGTGAAAACTAATTATAATGAATTAATGATTTATTATCTTTAACTTCAAAGTCACATGAATGGAATTTCGGTAAACAGGATCCGAATTGGTGACAGGGGTTTCGTTTAACGCGGCAAGTGATGATAAAGAAAGAATATGAGAACAGGGTTGTACATAACTAATTGTAAGTGTTCATGCAAATTTCTTGCATTTTAACTGAAGTTCCTATAATGCGTCTTATATGGAGTAAAATGAACAATAATATAATAAATTATATTCTTTTTTATTCATTTGAAACCAAGATAAATTCTTGGTTAAGTCATCATTACATGCATAATGATCGTAATCAACTGCTCTTTGTGATGACTTTCGAATTTTATGTCTCATGATTATTTTTGCATAATAAATGAGTTTCTTATGATTGGAAACCGTAAAGTATTATCTTTTGTTATTTCATCTTTATTTATGTGAATTCGTAGCTATGCAAGTAAATGAGAAGAAATATCGCAAATTTTTGAATAGATAGGGACTTTATTATTGTGACACTGATTGATTTTCATTTTATTATGAAATTATTGATCCTAGATAAATCGATAAGGATATCTTATGTTTTGCTATGAATATATTTTTTTGCATTATAAAAAAAGGCTAGACTTTTATAGTATAAGAGAAACTAAAACTAAATTACTGTTTTACAATAAGTTACTATAAATGGTTTTTTATGTAAATGGATTAATAAGTATTTTTTTAGTTGTATTTGACCAACCTGTTTAACTACAAAATATTTTAAAACAGTGCAATTTAAAAACGTCAATTCGTTAGTTATTGGTTTAAACACTTGTTTTCTTTTTGTAAAAGACTTAGTATTTCGGGAGTTTTTGATAATGATTTAATTTTCCAATTTTCTTAACTTCAATGTCTCAAGGATTAAATTTCGTTAGACAGGTTCCTGATCTGTCGAATAATGAAAATTAATCTAAGTTCTAGAGTGGCATTTTTTTTTTGTTTTTTTTTTATGTGCCAATTATTTTAAATTGTGGAGCCTACTTTACAACGCGTTTGCTATAAAAAGCATTTAAAATTATATTATGGTATCAGTCCAAGTATCAGTTTTTTTAATAACAAAGAGGCTAAATACAGCTAACAATCCTAAAGACAAAATATATTATGCAAACCAGTATATTTTACACGAACTTTTGCTGTTGCCGTTACATAAAAATTTCCAGAAAACTCTTAGTAATTTTACAGATTCGTTTTTTTTTTACAATGTACCCTTTATTACTCAAAACCTTCTTTTTAAACAATTTTAAGTGCGACCCTCTAACAAAGCACCCAAAACTTATTAAATTAATTTCTCTACTTCCTATAAGAAGAAAAGAAAAAGTTACGTTAATCTAGACTTTGTAATATTCAAATGAACACGTGTAAGCTGCTGAAGTGCGAAAGTGAAACACTGTAATTTTGTATATAAGCTGAGTGAAACATGCGAAAAGTGACAACGCATATTAAATTACACGATCCAAACACTGTTATCTAAACTTTTTTCCACAACATTACCCCATACAAATCTCCTTTAACGTTTAAATCCCATTTACTAAGGACTTAATTGCTATGCGTTTAAATATCCTGTCTCTTGGTCGAAAGGCCGGGAGATGGGTAATAGCTGTCAAAAACTACTTTCACGTAAAACTTTGTTTTAATTATTACAACAGATAACATCATATTTATGGTTGATTTCTTTCTTGTTGAAACATTAATAAAGTATATTGCAGATTTTGTTCCTATATTTTTTAAGGGATTAGATTATTCATGAATATGAATGTAAGGTCAAGAAATATGTGTATACAAAAGAGATCATGTAAGTAAATTTTTTTTTATCTCTTCATAAATTTACAATTTTTATATCTCAAGAGCATTAGGGTACTTAAATCTGCATGTCTTTGTGAAATGCTATTTCCGAAACATTTAAGGATCGTCTTATTTTTTCAATTGTAGAATTTAAAAGAAGTTGCTTAACACTTTTAGGTAACCTATTTTTTAAATGCTACAACATTTGAATGACAGTTGCATTTTTCGAAATATCCTATTCCGAATTAATTTTGAACAAAACCATTAGAAGAAAAATAGTATAAATCAATCATTTTACTGTCTAATTTACTTTTGCTTTACTCTAATTTACTTTTATTAATTTCATTAATATAATGATATTTTTAATGACATTACATCTGTAACCCTACTGTAAAATAAATACATATTATTATTTAATAATTATATATTATATATAAATTGATGAATGAAAGTTTAACAAATACTTAAGTGTCTGAAACATCAGTAATGTTGTTGTTTTGCGTAGTATTCAATTCATACTCATATGATAATAGGCTAAGGAAGTGTTTTTAGAGATGTTTAAAAAGTATTATATTACAATAAGATTTAAAAGATGTAACTTTATCATTCTTTTTGCGCTTTATTAAACATGATTCTTCCAAGAAAGTAATCTATATTTTAATTTTAAAGCGTGAAATGTATGTTTAATATTCAAGAATCGAAAACGGTGCAAAAGGAATTAAGTATATATTTATTATTATTATTATTACTAAGTACCTAAACAGTATTGGTATCACATAGTAAATGCACAGGCACATACTAACACTACAACGTGTAAACAATAACAAAAGTATTTGTTAAAACAAAATAATACTCAATTAAAAGACATGCACCTTTAATAGTACAGCAAACCCAAAAGTGTTAAAGAAAATATATTAATTTTTAAATCGATCCATTCTAAGTAATTTTTTTTAGAATGGAATCTTTATTTAATCTTCCATTTCTAAAACATGCATTTAATTTAAAAACTGAATTTGTAACCAAATTAAATATAAGTGATTACGAAATTGTAAAACTCGAACTTGATTACAAAACCTTTTTTTTGCTTATATGCCAATTTTTCTATACTTATAACAACAATAATAATAATAAACATAACAATGTTTTCTTCCTACAACTTATAACTCAAGTCTTGTATTTTTTTTTTTTTGTGTGTGCGGCTTTAATATTATAAATATACACAAACAGGAAAATTAGCATTAATAAAATTAAATTAAAAAAACGGCTTTTGCAACTTAAGTATATTTTTTAGTACATTTTTAACGGATGCCGCAAGTAAATAGCAAATAAGTGTCTATTAAAAGGAGCGGAGTATTATACTTTGTGTCCATACCTAAAGAAAGAAAGACAATGTTGAAAAATCACAAATCTATATTATAAAGGCCAAACGTATCTGTGCGTAACGCATACGTCATTTTGCGAATGGCAACACTTCCAATGCAATTTCGATTTTTCAATTTTTGTCACGGCAAATTTTATACTTTTAAACATCGCACATTTTAAATTTTTACGCCGTCGTATAGAGAAAAAAATATACTTTTAAATTCAATTTGTTTCAGAGCTGTATCTCAATTTATTTTTGAGATATTAATTTTTTTATAGTTTTTATTACCAATTTTGTAGTTGTGGCAACAGAATCACTCCATTTTCTCTTAAAATTGAAAAACAAAAATAGAAATTACAAAATGCGCATATTATGCCGATAATATATCGTCTGTGATCGTGTCAATTTGGAATTTTTTCTTTTCATTCGCATTTGTACCAAGAATAAATTTGTAACTTCATCATAATAACTGATCTTTATAATAATTAACTGATTACATATGCAATTAAAGTTTAATTTTAATAATTTGGACAACTGCGTTTTATAGAAATAGTATTTTGTAATTTTAGCTTAAAATAACATTTGTTTGAGAGTTAGTCTGACCAATATGAGATGCATTTTTTACTGTAACTAACTTCGTAGATTTATTATAAATCAATGAAACAGTTCCTTTTTAAACATTTACTTTCGTTGAATTTCGACGGGTTCCTCCTCGTATAAGTAAATGCAAAACGTATACAATAATTTCGGGACCTACAAAGCCTCATCATCCTCTTTAATAAAAAGCTACAAATTGCTGACGACGGGCTTTTTAGCTAAATTGCGAATGAAGTATGGTAAACAGTAGTGTATTCAAAACATCTTTACAAACACATCGGGCCTTAAATGTTTGTTCTTCCAAGAGTTTACTAAAGTCGAATTAGATTACATTAAATCCGCTGTCATATAGCAAGCTTATACTTTTGAAGTCGCGATTACATAATTACTAAACTAAGAAAATGCAATCTCACGAAAGTTAACACTGTCGACTATGATAATTTAATAATACTTCCATATTTACTGAAAATAAGCCATCAAATTTCTAAAATCTTGTTAAATTTAGTATTAAGGTAGTTTATACTCCTTTCAATGAAATTCAATTTTCAAACCTCAGACATCGAAAGGGCATTCTTATAGAATGGAATATTTACAAGATATCTTGCCAAAGCAAAAAAATGTGCATCGGTCAAACGAAGCGACACCTTAAAAAACGCTTGGGAGAACATAAAACTTTTGTTAGAAATTACGTCTTTATTGCTGATCTGACAATCATAATTTTAAATTTTCCAAAGTCTGAATGACGCAGAAATGCTCATCAATTTATGATCTTGATTTTTTTTGGAGGCTTATCACATATGGAAAATTTCAAACAGATTAGAACAATTTGTCCAGCACATCCAAATTTTCAAAACTATGGTTCCAGTTTTATTAATTCATTCTCTTCACTTCACTCCCTTTTTCTCCTCTTTTTTTAACTCTCTCACGGCAACTGTTAGATTCTGGATGGTCACATTCTGTACGTGTGATATTAGCCTTATAGTTGTTTGTCAGATGTTTTTCGCATTTCACAGTCGATAGTCGGTCCCTGAGATACGCCCCTCTGTACTTCTGCCCTCCCCCCTTTTAATCCTCGATTTTAACGTAATTTTATCTTTGAGATTCAGATGTTTTCATCAACAATGTCTTTTTTAATCAAATAAGTGTATAATGTAAAAAATCTATAAATATTTACTATTATGTAGCATATTTTAAAGGTTTAAGAAGCTTGAAAAATTTTGCAACATTTGTAAATAAACATTAGAAAACTCCAGTAATACCAGTCCAGAATCCAGAAAATACCAGTTCAACATTTTTTCATACAAATTCGATTTTTTTATACTGATGAAAATTTTTCAAAAATTATAGCAGCAATTGTTTTTGGTAATTTCTATCGGATATTTTTAGGATTACTTTAATCTGAATTTACACAGAATTAAAATTAAAACAATAGTTTTATTTTATCGTATTTTTATCGTATTAAATTTACTTATTTTTTAAAAAATATATATATTAATAAATTCTATATTTATGTAACTTTTAATTAAAGTCTCTTGGGCTTTTGGAGCAGCTTCAATACTAGAAAGACATTAATTCTAATGTAACCGCTTTTGAAATAAAACGCTATCATGACATTTATGTCTTTTATCTTAATGGGCTTTTCCCAAGATTGCTTTCAGAATTCGTTCATAAAATATCTCTCGATGAATTAGGTGCAGGTATTTTGTGTTATTTCAAGTGCAATAAATTATTATATCCATTTAGTGCACAATTCAGCATCAAAGTGTCAGAAACTTCATAAAAGTCTCTTCGGTATAGTTGTCTTGGGAAATAGCATTTCAGCTAGAAACCATTTTACATTGATTTACAGAAGATAAAGTATCAGGAGTGAAATAAGTTGAAAGCTTCGTTTTGTTTATATATAATCTTCGTCATGTCGAAATACGAATTGATTTGTTTATTTATAATAAAAAAAATTGTTGCTGCGTTTTTTCAATTATTTCAGATGATTAGATTTTCATGAATTTGTGTTAACATGTTCTTGATATTTTTATGCTGTATCATTAGGTACTGACATGTTTATAAATAAACAAAATATACCTATTTTCACTATTAAACGGCGGTATAAAGTACACTAATTGTACACTAATTAGAGATACTAAAAATGTGTCTAGATGAGTAAATTTCTGAAACAAACTGGGAATGCATTTTATCCATTTTTTTTCGTTTGTCCGGTTATAGAATATACATAATTTTTAATTCACATTTTTTCTGAATATTCTCAAACATTCATATGGACATTCACATAAATGTATAACAATTTCAAATACAAAATGTGTTTCGCCCATTTTTTATCAACCGAGTTTGAAGTGAATTCTTGCCTATAAACTATATACACTACTCAAAATAAATATGGGAGCACATGAATTTAACAAATTTACGCAAATATTTACACCGATATGTAACATAAAATAAATTATCCATAATTTAAAGCCTAACAGGAAATAGAAAAAGAAAATTTAATAAGCAAATCAAAGTTCATGTCGTCAAATACCTGATAAAGAACACAAGGGCAGAAATCGGGATGTGGCAGAACGTTTGTTTCACCGTCTTAACTGTGGAATTCAATTGCTCAGTTTATTTATTTATTTATTTTTTGAGAAAGGGTGACTTAAAATCATTTTAACAACGTGATTAACCAAAATTCATGGCATGGCGTATTATAGTCAGGTTTGAATCTGGTCAACTGCAACGACGTGTCTGGACGCTGTTAGAATCACCAGAAGTTTCGTTGTAAGACTGTAGAATCGATTGAAAGAAACAGGCAATTGTAGACGAGGGTAACGTTGTCCATGCGGAACTACAGAAACTGATTACCGGTATATACTGTTAGCAGCTTATCGAAACAGAGCAGACAATGCTACTCAGCTGCAAAGACAGTTGCTCATGACAACAGGACGAAGGGTATCCAACCAAATATTATGTAATAGACTTCATCTGGTAAGTATCTACGCACGTAGGTGAATAGTCTGAATTTTCATTGAATTCAAGCCACCGTGCGGCCCGAAGAAAATGGGCTGCTGAACATCAAGATTAGGAACAACATGATTGGAGCAAAGTGCTGTTTTCAGATAAGTACCGATTAAATCTGGAGTGTAACACCCGTTTTTATTTTTTTTTCCTTTTTGAATGGAGGGAATGGAGCACTCGAATACTCATCTCTCCCCACTTCCGTTTGTGAAATGTCACAATACAGATGAGATGGTTTGATGATATGGAGTGGAATTAGCATAGGTGGACGTTCGGGCTTGGATATCATTCGGTATGGTACTTTTACGTCCCATAGGTATGCAGAGAACATACTGAGACCTAATGTCATACCTTATGCTGTTGTCACTGGTAATTCCTTTGTTTTTCAGCATGATAATGTCAGATTACATACAACACGTCTTATGGAGAAAATTCTTCAAGCTGAAACAATACAGCGTAGGAAATGGCCAGCGTGCTCTGCTCAATTGAATCCGATCGAACATGATTGAGGCATACTTGAATGACGCATTGCTGTGAGGTCAAGGCTTTCTTTCACTGACCGAGACTTGGAGATCGCAATTGTTGAGGAGGTTACATTTTCCCCTAGACTCTTATCGATAACATCATCGCATTCATGGAAAACAGGTGTACAGCTGTTTTTAGCTGTTTGATGAGATTACATACCATATTAAAAATCTTTCATTATTTCTAAATACTTTTTTTTATCATTTACATGCAATCAAATTAATGCCCTAAATAACCTTTTAATGGTTTTTCCATCTTTTCAAAGAATTAAAGCTTAATTACATTTTTTTTGCATCTTTTTCCTCTATTACAAGAAGAAGTTCTAAAAAAGACTTTTTTAACCGCAATTTTCATATTTTTTTATGTCGTCAAAATGGTTATCTAGCCAGATATGATAATTAAGTTTTACCAAGGAAATAATAAAGCACTGCCAAGATGTTGTTTACTTTCCTTTTAGAACTTCGCCTAATATAGGTAAAGTTTTTTAGAACTGATTCTCTTTTAAACTGAATCCCTGACGTAAGTTCTGATTCGGACCACTGTTCCTACTTGGCATCAATATCATGAATGGGAACATTGACGTCTAAAAAAATAATGGGGAGACTAACAAACGTCTATCATAACTACTATCTAATCTTAATCTCTATTTAAATCTTAAATATAATCTATCAAAATCTTAACGTCTATCTTAGAAACAAACGCCTATCTTAAGAAAAGAAAACTGAAAATGGTTTAGAATAAGAGACGAAGACCATAAACATTAAACAATCCATGAATACATTACGCAATCCATACATATGTTAAAAATTTTAGAAAAATGTTAAACTATAGATGAAAATGTTAAACAATCGTGAAGATCTCCATTCTTACAACTATAATGTACAAAACTTGTGAAAGCATACTTTACTTAGTTTTATAAAATGTAGAATACCGCTTTATAAAAGAGGGTTTGGGGATTACTGCAGTTAACAGAAATGAGCAGAGCAATCTGTTCATTGTTCCTTTTATGTGTAAAATTAATGTCATCCATTTTTGGGACAAATTCTTCTAATCAAAAGCAATTTTTATTTAAGACAATTTTTTCCTTAAATAAGAATAATCCTGTGAGTACTTAATTTTAAAGTGCTATTAGAAAGAGTAGATTAATATCTTGATTTTTTTAACGGTTATTATGAAAGAATTTTTTTTTTCACAATTTACTGATGGTGCTCATCATCTTCTGTAAAAGTTAAAACATTGGACCATTGGAAATTTGGGTTTGATTTCCAACCATAAGTATTTATATCAGTTTATAATCAAATTTACAGCTGTTTTTATAACCGTTACATAAAAGATTTATGTGCATTTCTTATTCGTTCTGATATTATAATAAAATATTTATTTTTGTCATGCTTTCTTAGTAACTGTTTTCAGTTATTTTAGATTAAATATTACCACAGAAATAGAAGGGCTTTTTTTTATTGTGATTTCTGATTTTTTCTTGTTACTTCCATTTTTTATCCAACAATTAAATAATAATAATTATAAAATGGAGTTAAGAATAAAGACGAAGAGACATATAGTTTATTGCCTAGAAACTGCGAGTGAAATAACTGAGGAGGTTTTCACAACATAATGGCTGTAACTTTTTATCAGATAAATATTCTGATTTTTGGCAATAAAAACTTCTTACAACTATAGTCAATTTGAATGGAAAATTTCATCTAATTTAAGCGCCTTCTTGATGAGAAATTTCTGGCACAAATATGATTTTTTTATAATATTTTCAGGGACATGGACAGTTGATTTTTTTGGTTATCACAATGTGGTGGAACTATTTACCTCAGAAATAAACTTCTACCATTAAAAATGAATATTACTTTTTACCGTTTTTTTATTGAAATTTTTCCTAAATAAGGCCTTTAAATAAAGCGAAATATTCTACTTAAGTTTACCAGTGAAAGATTTCTGAGGTGGCCATGAAATTCTACGAAAGAGATTACAGTTGAAGCTTCTCTACTTTATTTGTAGTGACCAGGACAAATACCTGCGTGGTCTGTACATTCTTCTTGCCACTAGGTTCTGAAAGAAATTCAATCAATCCACCTATGCACTGTTGGTTTTCTATATATCTCTGAATGGCCTGGACATATCCACAGTTTTTTCTTTTTTGTCTTTTTTGTCTTCTCTCGTTTAAATTTACGGGTTTTTTTCCTATTTTTTGAAGGTGTTTGTGTTCATTTTCCACAGCGTCATCTTCAAATTGCCCTTGGTGTAGTCATCTAAATGAAATATTAAAATTTTCTGCTGCTCTTCTAAAAAGATAACTGCATAGATGATTGTGAATACGCTTAGAACTGTGTAAAATTGGTGTAAGATTAAATTGTTGAAGTCAAAACTGTACCTCGTGAAACCGAAATTGGGTTTACTTCATAGTGAGTGTTTGGATAGCTTGGCATAGTTTATCAGTCTTTCCTTAAGTATGACTTTTCTTTTTATAGCAATTCTGTTTATTCTCATTTTCATATAATAAATGCAGTTGAATTTCTAAGGAATAATTTCTATTGAACTACTAAACCAAGCTGTAAGTATTTAAAACCCATTTTATATAAATAAGTGATAAGTAAAATAATTAGCAGATAGGCTGGATAGAAGTTCTTGCACACACTTTGGCCCTGCATTCACATGCGCTATTGTCACTAAAAAACTTGACATATCAGTAAGGCCTTCTATTGATAAACAAAGCCAAATC
Source organism: Maratus speculifer (assembly GCA_964019185.1). Lineage (NCBI taxonomy): Eukaryota > Metazoa > Arthropoda > Arachnida > Araneae > Salticidae > Maratus > Maratus speculifer. The sequence continues at coordinate 289,316,923 of OZ025289.1, forward strand.
GATTTTACAAGCAGCCCGATAACAACATAATCGAAGAAAACGTAAAAAGATACGTTACCTTTCTAAAATTTATTTTGATCCTGTTTTCAAAAACATAAATATTATAACGAGACGGTCTTAATTAGTTTTTTCTTCTACATTTTTAACAATCTAACAAAAATCTGCTGATTTGTTTTATCATAAGCTTTCCATGTCATTACATCTTTTATGTCTGTTACGACTGTTAGTTAAACGCAAGACAGGAATTTTGTAATCCTTCTGCGTAATCTAGTACACCACACACTCTTGCACCATTCTACCCTACTTCCATATTTTCTATTTTCTCAGATGAGTTTTGTTACATGAAAAACACTTTTAAGATAATTTATTACTCACTTTGTACTTTAACATAAATTAAAGCTTCATTTTAGTGTGACCATGCAAAATTTATTTTGTGTAATTAAATTAGTAAATATGGAAAAACGAAAACTAATGATTTAAACATGAAAAAAAATCTCTGTAATATTTATAAAAATATTTAAATTTTATGGAGTTTTATAAATGGTGCATATTGTTATAGTAATCGTGCGTAATTCGATTTAAGTTTAATTTCGATTGCAACACTGTAATTATGTGTTTTAACCCTTTGAGCTCTGATGATTGAATCACTCTCAGAAATAAAACTCTCATTTTTGACGTTTCAGAAATCCTTGAGCTTTATTTCGTCGTTTTTGACGATCATTTCGTATCAAAATCACAGGACTTTTAACGAAATGTGAACTCTCAAATATTTGACGAAAGTGCATTCTTAATCATGGCCAGACTTGATGAATTTTAAGGAAACTGTCGCGGAAGCTGTTTATAGAAGGACCGGATATTGTACCTCCCCAAATCTTGCGATTTTAGCAAGGATATATTTCTTGTTTAAAACAGTACTTTTTAGCGTTTTTCAGAAAATAATGAAATGTAAGCAATTACTCTTGCTACATTAGTTTTTTTTTGGGGGGGGGGGTGCTTATTACTATTTTTATTTATTTATTTGTAAGTATTATTTCGTTTTGATTTCATTCGAAAAAAAAATTACTTCATTCTACAAAACCGTTCAAAAAGTAAATTTGATCAATAAAATTTCAAAATTCTAAGATCTATTTTACATCCAATATCTACTTTTTTCACTCAAATTAAAAATATAGACATATTTTTTCTCTCTCCCCTCTATAAACAGTATATTGTTAAAATCTTATCCACCTACTTAAAGTCTCGCTTAAAGTAGTAAAATCTCTCCCAATAAGCACTTCATAATTCGTTATTTCTGAGCAACAAACTAACCATCCCAAATTTTAATCATTCCTTAAGCAAATAAATTTCCCCTAGATGTTATTTAATTTAGACATATTATAATTATTCATTAACCATTAGAAAATCAAAATAATAAATTCGTCTTATTATTTAAAACTTGCAAGATTTATAACAGAATCGATAAAAGTACTATCACAATTATAAAAATTTAAACACACACTATAATCCACTATATGCCTTTGTAATAATGCTTGTCTGAGTAATCTGTGGCGTGAACGTAGGGCGTCGGACTGCCACACTGTACGTTATGAGTTCGAACCCCACGTGTGACAATGCTTTTTTGCTTCTGTCATTGAATACAGGAGCTTCTAAAAAATTCCATAGATGGCAGCACTAGTCTCTTTTTGACGAAATTTTTTGACGATTTGGTATCGTCAAATGAGCGAGGGAAGTGATCTCATCAATTTGACGAAATATTTGTTCGGAGCATTTCCCAGGAAACGGTTTCGTCAAAAACGAGGAGAATTTCATGAAATCTGAGTATTCATTTCCGAGTGTGATTTTTTACCACTAAATTTTAACTCCAAAATGTCACAATTGCACCGGAATATTCGACCAAAACTACTTCAAAAAGATATAATGAATTTTTTTGTGCAAAACGTAAACCGGTTTTTTTTCTTTGCAATATACTGATGCCAATGTGACATTTAAAATTTTTAAGACATTTATTTATCCACCAAACCGCAAAGGGTTAATCATAGCATAGCCAGAAAGATAATTCAGATTATATTTAATGCATTACGTAATAAATTTATCTACAAGTTCTTAAACCGAACTAACTGAATAAATTCAATCGGTTTCAATTGTGTTTCAAGCCATCCGTAACTGTAGACAAATCTTATTTTTTGAATGTGTGAACTGCCTCTCTGTTTTGACCGTACGTCGTACGAGCGATGTGTTTTTGCCAATCATTATTTGTCCATATCATGTATGGGCATCCATACTCAAATCATAATTTATTTTTCTCACCAGTAAAATTTTATTGTAAATTTTGTGTTACTTAACCCAAGCATTTCTCCCCCCCCCCCCCCCTGATTCAGTTAGACAAAAATTTCTGTTTAGAAAAAACGGTGATAAAAGTTTAAAAAATCTGTTCAAGACATGAAAAAAGACATTATTTGAAGGTTTTTTTTTCAATAATATTAATCAGTTAAGTGAATAACAGATGTTATGTTAAATAAAATACTCAATATATTTTCTGTATGTTTTTGCTTTGCGAGAGTCCAGAATTCCTTTAGTGCAGAAACCTCACAAGGACTTAGACAAATTACCTAAGAAATCCCGAAACTTGAAAATCTACATTTATGGATTTTTGAAGTAAATGATTCGATTAAAAAAATGTAATTTACCTTTTACTAAATTTATATGCATATATATATCTTATCTAATATAAGCTTTTGAACATGTATCACTCATCTCATAAATTCATAGTAAAATATAACGTCTGGATTTGTAATGATTTCAAATTTTAAATGCACTCGATAGAACTGAATGTTTCATAATACTTTATTCGAAGCAAAACTAAAATAAACCTAAAATAAATTTTCTTGAACAAGCTCCACCTATCCATTTTTCGAAAACAGCGTAAGAAGAAAAAAACAAATTCTTGGAAAAATCTCAAACATGTCACCACCCAAGAACTTCGAACTTTTATCATGGAGATTAAATTCTCTTCCTTCTATCACCGTGAATAAAATATGAAAATCTGCTCTTTACACGCCCTCTTTCGTCTAGTTAATCAATCTGGGAGTGAAAGCCAACGTAGGATTTATAAATTAATCTTAAGTAACGCATAATCTACGTTAATAGTTTTTGCTTAATATTTCATGAGCTTAGATTTTTCGATTAATCTGAACGTTCTACTTTATTAAAGAATAATTTCAGAAGATAAGGAATTCAGATGAATGATATTTATTACTATTAATAAATACTCAGGGCTAATAATCTAGTGTAATTAAATTGTAAGATGGTGTAGTATAATGTATGCTGAACATGTGTACAGTGATAGCAGATTTGTATTGTTTTAATTGCATGTGGGGGTTTTAGTTAAAGGTGACTATTTTTATTTTCCATTCGCACCAGTATTCTTTAAAAATATATACAACATTTCCTAATATATTTTTCTTGCAAATGTTTTCAATGTGTATGTAAAAGATACCTGTTTAGAAAAAGTGACGCAAGATAGTATTAAAAATATTCGACAGTACTTATAGTAATATTGCATTTGCAATACGCCCGCAAATAAAAACTAGCCGTTGGAGGCCACCGTAATACTTACCCATCATTTATATGCATATGAAAATAAAATATGTGAAAACTATTTATACAATGTATTTCAATTCCAAAACTAAATTTAAACGTTGTTAATACACATAGTAATACTCTATTAATGAATTGCTGATGCACCAAATTCAACAAATTATATAAAACGCCAAACTACTCAAGAAGTACCAAACTACGTAAAAGAAACATCCTTATAACTCCAAAAATAATAATCATATTAACTAACAGTTTGCTGCGTCGAATTAAGAGTCTCATTTTCAATTAAAATATACCTCTGAATTGAAATTTGAATGAAATACAGGATCATGAAAAATCGAAGAATGTGGAAAACAGGATTACAAATATCTCGACAACTAATAATCCGATCGACTTCGTTCTTTCTGCAAAATTTGTGTTTGTTTTATTGCCTTTTCCGTGCATTCCTTAAAATAAAAAAAAAAAATTGAAAATTTTTATATACCTTTCATCAGAACGAATTTTTCGAGAATCCGGAAAAAATAGTTCCGGATAATCGAGGTTGCTGATATTCAATAGGCTTCGTCCCATTCTTACATACTAAGTACATACATTTAAGTAATACATACATTAAATTTCAAGTCTCTATCTAATCTTGATCGTGAGATAGAGCGTTTATAGACAGACAAACAGACAGACAGGCGGACGGCAATTTTTTTTTTCTAAAAATATGTTTTTCGAAATCTCTAGTGTCTGAAACGTGTAAATCCGTCAAAAATTTTTTTCGATTTTCAAAACGATTGCAAGACTTATCCTATACTACGTATGATGGGTAAATAATAGATATGGTCTACGAAACTATCCTGTTTCCGTGGGCGATGGATTATAAAAATGTTTAAGGTTCTACTGATTAAATTAAATTCTGAAAGATATAAATTTATTTTGAAAAATAGAAACTGTATTTGTAAATGTATTTACATAAAAATCGATATTGTATTGAAATCAGGAGATTTTAGAGAAAAAAAGAAAACTACACTGTAAAAAAATCCATTAAATGTACGGCAAAAACTGCAGTAAAATTAGATGTAATTTTTTTTTAATTTACGGCAAAAACTGCTGTCAACATTGTTGCGCCCTACATTTAACGGATTTTTTTTTTTTTTTTTTTTTTTTTTTTTTTTAACACTGTAAGAAGACAACATCACAAAATAAAAAATATTAAAAAAAAAAGACCACGAATAAATTTTTAAAAACCGACAATCAGTAGGTTCGACTTCAGAAATAACGCACTGATTTAATCCATAAAAAGAAAAAAAATAACTAATGACGCGGAACGATGGCTGTGACCATATACTCATAAAATGTCACTGCTTAGAAATATTCACTACATTTATTAGTAGTTTCCCTGAAAGAGTTGGCGGTATTTATGACGGTGTATTATTTTCACGAAGGATATGGACCCTAGGGAGAGTGCCCTACACGGGGGGTCTTTCTAAGAGAACCTAACCCGTATTTATGTAAGATTTACCAGGTACGAATCAAACTACAACACACTGAAAGGAGGGCAATGGGCATGATTGGGTTCAAACATAGCACTGCACGTTTACCAGCTTCGAGAGAAGCACTTCTCAGCCACTGTTGGGGTTTTCCTTGAAGGCGAAAAGCAGCTTTCTGTTAATGATAATCTGATACTATAGGAAAAATAATAAATACCATTTTTCCGTAACGGATAAAATACACACAAATTCACTACACATAATATCAAAGATATAACGGATAAATTATTATAATCTTACAAATGTCGTTAAGAATTTGTAATGTAGTAACACTTGAAAATAGATCGGACCGCCCTTGTTGTAATGTTGCTACAGTAAAATTTCAACAATGTGAAAACCACATATTTTTTAAAGCTCTTATTTTTCCATTAATATTTATTTTTTGATAACTAAAAAACATTTTTTCAACATTATAGCATTGTATCTAGCATTTAAAAAGTCTAAAAATGCCTATTTCTAAGCAATAGTAATAATTTTTATTGCTTCTAAACCAATTTTATTCTAAATATAAGATTGAATGAAAAAATGATTTCTTTTTTTATTTGTTCATTTCAAATCTATTTTAAACACAAAATATATTTTCCATACAACATATACTTAAATTATGTAAAAATTATATTTTATAACTAACAATAATGTTGTTTATTACTTTAATTTCTCATATGATGTTCGTTTTGTAATTTTCTGAGAGATATTTAATTATTTAATATACTTAAATTATCACAGAAATATTCTCTGTAGAAATAATCTTTTTCTTCTTGCTTGTATGCCCTATATGAGGTTCATGCTGCAAATTTTAAGAAATGTAAGATTTAAAAATATTATTGCCCTTTATTTTGTCAGTTTTAAACTTATTTTAAGCACCAAATATATTTTTCAGACACTTAAATTAATACAAAATTATACTTTGTAACCATGTTTTGTTGCTGTAATCCCTTTTTATGATGTTCGTGTTTTAGTTTTTTAAAAATGAATAAATTTAAAATAATCTTTATTTGTCCATTTTAAATATATTTTATGTACAAAATATGTCCTTCATACGCATAAATTATCATGAAAATATATTTTATGAATTTCGTAATGTAATTTTGTAAAAAATGCAAAGATGTAAAAAACAAACAAAAAGTAAATAAAATTTATTCTTTATTTATAGCTTATTTCAAAATATTTTAAGGACAAAATGCGATTTTCATGCATTTAAAGTATAACAAAGATTCATTTAATAGCTAAAAATGTTATCTTTTAATAACGTCTAAACTTCAAATTAAGTTCGTATTGTGATTTTTAAAAATATATAAAATTTAAAAAATGAATATTTTATTCTTGATAATACATTTTAAATCTATGTTAACTACAAAAAATGTTTTTCTTACTCCTGAATTATCTAATAAATCTATTTTATAACAAACAATGACGTTTTTATTTCTTTTAAATATCATATGAATCTTTTTTTTTATAATAAACTGTAAGGTTTCTTAAGCCATTCGACTCTGCATCTACTGCACAAATTTTATTTGGTTGGTACCACTTATTTTCTGTTTCATGATATCAAAATTGTTTTAATTATATAAGATACTCTTTTTGCTTTAATATTGCTGCTAAAAACAAAATTAAATATGGAAGGTGATAGCCAGTAAAATGAACGTATGAGTATAAAGAAGTAATAATTCATCTCAAATCTGTTTTAAGTACAAAATATGTTTTACATTAACCTTAAGTATTACAAAAATCTATTTTGTAACTAAAAAAATATATATATATTTACTGCTTGTAAACATTAACCAAAGTTTGTTTTATATATTTGCGATATCTGTAAAAGTTGTAAAAGTAAAAGGCTTTCTTTGTTCTTTTTATTCCATGTTTAAACGATTTTATTTTACGACACTATTTTACGAGAACTATTTGGAACACTCTAAATTCTATCTTTACACAGAATGTTTTAATGAGGAATAATTATGGCTGATATATTACCTTCCAATTAACATACAATCAAACAAGGAGAATCCTATAAAGTATTATAATAAATATTTTCTTTTTAAAAATTACATAAATTTGTTTTTCCAAAGATACAATTTTTTTTTTCTTAATTATTGCTAACTCCTTTTTAAAATAAGATGAAGTAATTTAAAAGCGCGTGTTTAAATGATATTCGAAAACGAAGTTTTCTACAAATAGAAGTCAGAAAGAAACGTGCCAAACACAGTACATGTATGATATTCTGTGTCCAATAACATTTTTATCATGATTTGTATATCTCATACAGTGCCAATATAGTAGTTTTGAAATAAATATAAGAATTGAAAAAGTTTTTTTGACTACTAATTTATTTTTAATCTATTTTATGTACAAAATACGTTTTTCATAACTTTACAATTTATAAAAAAAATTCACGCATGAGAAGGATTAATCAAACCTTCTGCAAAATATTGAATTCTACTAGCATTTAATGATTCTTTCGAAATGATTTAATTTCAACAGTCAATTTTAAAAGGTTACAATTTTACGATTTCATCATCGATTTCGTCATCAACTTGTGCTTCAAAATACGATTATATGTATACCATTATCTTTTTAATTAAATATTTATTCCTTTTCTTTGAAGATTTTATTTTAAATGGTAATGACAATGATAATGAAGTAATTTGTTTTTAATACAAGAAGATTATCAGAAAATATGTACTAATTACTGCGGTTCTTCCTCAAACGAGAAAAAAAATACACGTACATTAAGAATTCAATAACATTTGTGAATTAAGCAGCAAAATGTTTGATAATGGTTACTTGAAAATTATTTCTTTCGACATTAGTTTTTCTTTATATATATATATATATATATATATATATAGTTCACTAGCCTTATTTAAAGTAGAGATTAGGACTAAATAGATTTATTCTGAGTTTCATTATCAAGCCAACCGGTTAGGGACTAATTCCAACAATTTTAGTTACAAAATGCGTTTTTCATACACAAAATTCTTTCATGAGAAAGATTAATCGAACCTTCTACAAAACATTGAATCTTACCAACATTTTATTTTATATTATCATTATATTCTTACGTAGCTTGCAATTTAAACTTTTTTTAACTGGGTGAAGTATCATTGTTATTCGGAAGTAACATTTCTTCCATTTCTAAATGATTTAATTTCAACAGTCAGTTTTAAATGGTTACTTTTTTCCGATTTTGTAATTTTAAAGGAAGTTGTGCTTCAGAATGCGGTTATATATGTACCAGTATTTCTGAAACTAAGCATTTATTCCATTTCTGAGAAAAAAAAAAAAATTCTGCAAATGGGTAATGACAAGGATAATGCAGTAATTTGTTTTTAATACAATAAGATTATCTGAAAAAACGTGCACTAATTACTGAGGTTCTTCTTCAAGCGAAAATAATGTTATATACATGTACATTTAACAATTCATTAGCATTAATGTTAATAAGAAGTTTGATAATTGTTACTTGAAAATTTCTTCTTTGACATTAATTTTTCCTTTCTTTATATATATATATATATATATATATATATATATATATATTACTTGCATTATTTAATGTAGCGATTAGGAAAGCATAAATTTATTTTGTGTTTTATTATCAAACCAAATAATATGAGATTGTTTTTTCATGCTATAAATAAATCATGTATGATAAGAATTAATTGAGCCTTGCACAAGATTCCTTCCACCAGCATTTAATATTATGTCATCAATGTATTTTTGACAGCTTCTAGTTTGTACTTTTTTTAACTGAGAGAAATATTATTGTTTTTCCGAAATAATACTATTAATATTTCCAAATAACTTAGTTTCAACAGTCTATGTTAAAAACTAACAATCTTCCAGTTTCACCATCATGAAGGAAATTGTACTTTAAAACGCAATTATATGTATGCCATTCTCTTAAATTAAATATTTACTTATTTTCTAAGAAGTTTTTATTATAAAATTGGTAATGACAATGACAATATAATAATTGTTTTAATACTAGAAAATTATTAGAAAAATGTGTGCTAATTACTGAGGTTTTTCTTCAATCAAAAAAGAACATTATGTACATGTACATTTAAGAATTCATTAACACTCTTAAATTAAATAGTAAAATGTTTGATGATCATTATTTGAAAATTGTTTCTTTTGATATTACTTTTTTCTTTCTTTGTATATATTTTTTTCACTTGCTTTATTTAATGTAGCGATTAGCATAACGGGAATTCTGCTTCAAAACGCGATTTTATGTATATCATTATCTTTTAAATTAAACATTTATTTTTTATTTTTTGAAGATTGTATCTTAAGAGGTAATGACAATGATAATGCAATAATTTTTCTTTAAATACAAGAAGATTATCTGAAAATGTGTGATATTTACTGAAGTTTTTTTCAAGCGAAAATGAACATAATGTACACGTACATCTAAGAATTTAATAACATTCGTGAATTAAATAGACAAATGTTTGATAATGGTTACTTGTAAATTACATCTTTTGACTTGACTTGTTTTTTCTTTATATATATATTTATATTTCCATTGCTTTACTTGATATAGAGATAAGGAAAAAATAGATTTATTCTGAGATTTACTATCAAAAGCCAACAGATACGGGATTAATTCCAACAATTTTAGCTAGAAAATACGTTTTTCATACCTTAAAAAAATCATGCATGAGAACGAACCATCTACAGAACATTAAATTCTACCAGCATTTAATTTTAGATTATCAGTGCATTCTTATACGGCTTAAAATATGTACATTTTTTTATTGGGTGAAATATTACTGTTTTTCCGAAGTAACACTATTGCCATTTCCAAGCATTTCCAGAATTCCATAACAATTTAATGATTTTTTAAATGATTTAGCTTCAACAGTCGATTTTAAAAGGTTTAAATTTTACGATTTCGTCATCATAAAAGAAACTAAGCTTCAAAACTCGATTATATGTGTACCATTTTACCTTAAATTATACATCTATTCCTTTTCTGAGTAGATTTCATCTTAAAATGTGTGATGATAATGATAATGCAGTAATTTGTTTTTAACACCAGAAGATTATCAGAAAAATATGTGCTAATCACCGAGGTTCTTCTTTATGCAAAAAATAACACTATGTACACGTATATTTAAGAACTCATTAATATTAGTGAAATACATAGTAAAATCTCAATAATCATTAGTAGAAAATTGTTTTTTTTTTAAATTACTTTTTTCTTTCTTTATATTTTTTTCGCCTACATTATTTAACGTAGATAGTAGGACAAGATAAATTTGCTTTGAGTTTTATTATAAAGCCAACAGAAAATGGACTAATTCTAATAGTTGCGTCATAATTAAATGAAATAAATCATATACACATTATTCGTTATAGGCTGATTTTAAAAAGTTTTTAAGTATCGTATTTTTTTAGTAATTTCATGTGAATTTAGACAGTATTCAACATACCTTCATAAATTTAAAAAAGGATAGAATTTTGCTTGTATATTCTAGTCTGCAAATAATTAAGAAGTTCTGGTAGTTAATATGTTGTTTTATCAGCTTATACTGTAATGCACGAAATACGGTTTTAATTGTCACATTAGTCATTATCCAATATTTAGAATACTCTGTTGTAATCAAAATACAAATATCGATATATATTTAGTAAACAAAAAAAGTTATATTTCACAAAAATGGATATTCGTATCGAAAATAATTTCTATTTATATTCATTTGTATATATTGTGAAAAGTTGTTTGTTTGAAATGCTATTTTTATTGAAATTCTAAGCTTACTATAATTGAGTTCAAGGGACTGAATTTGTATTTCACTGTATCAAGTTATTCACTATGTAGAATGTGCGCGATAATAATGTAGTACTCTTGTAATATACACCGCATCAGGTAATGTGCAGAAATTATGAAAATCCAAATGTGATTATAAAATGTTTATTGAACCCAAAAAGGTTTTCATCTCGGAAGTTTTTAATACATTTAAATGCATTAAATTACTCTGAAAACTGACTGGATGGTTATAACATCTTCTATCTTTTTTAAATCAATTTAAATTAAGATTTTACAAGGAACAAAATACACCTACATATAATATAACTTACAACTATCTAAACCGAAATAAGAATTTGATGATACATAAACCAATATATACTTAGACGCAGCAAATTCTGTAAAAAATAAAAATAGTCTTTTAAATATGCATTTATAAATATTTAGATGTATGCTAAACCTTTTATTTCGAAAAGTATTTCAAGATTATGTATTCCAGTTCCTAAAACACTTAGGATTTATAACTTTTCTCTTTTTCAATTCCCATTGATGACATAACAGACTAACATTGAAATTATTCAGATCACTAAATATTAATTATCATAAAAATCACACTGCAAAGGAAAAAATAATAACAATGAACAAAACTTTTTGATTTATGTATGTTCAATAAATACGGAAACACTACATCAGCCTTTTATTTTATTAATACTTTCTAAACTTGGGGCATTTACGTGAGAAGAAATATTAGATCGTCTTCATTTCAAGTCTAGACATGTTTGACTAGACGACAAATTCATAGATTTGTGTTTCGTCTAGTTGAAAACTAATATACATAATTCAGAAAAGCATAAATTATTTCCATTTCCACACATAATTATGTAAATAAATCAAAATGTGAGGTTATTTTCCTTAATTGTAAAATTGCAATATACATTAAAGATTGAATAAGAAATAATTTTAGTGATTTTCTATAAAATAATGTGCTTTTATTTAATTAAGAAAAAACTGTGTTTACAAACTTCTATTATCCCAACAAATGGATTCCTGAGAAAATAATCGTATTGGAAACCCCACAATTCCTAATTCATATTCAATAAAAAGGGAATTATAACTTATGAATTTTTAATTATTGTGAATTAATAATTTAAGCGTCATTGTTCGAGTATGAGCCGTTACAAATAACGCTATGTAGATGCTCTTATCTTTTCAAATATTGAGCATATTAATTTATTATTATAGCCTAATATTTATAATTTATTTTATTAAGTTATTTGATAACGGCCTCTGCGTGTTATACACAAATAACCGGAATTTTTTAAAAACTATATCTTTATAAATATGAGCTACATTCTGATACGCAGCACATTCACTCGATTTTTTTAATCAGCCTACAATGTTTAAAATCTCCAGTTTAACTGCATAGTCACTCCACGTGTTTTTGTAGAACATCGCTATTCTGACCAATAAGAATGTTCCATATTATAGTCAAGTAACCATTTTGTATAAAGGCAGCGGGTGACCATGCAGCTAAAGCTACAGATTTTTAACAGTCTATGTTATCTTTTATTAGAACTACAGCTTGTTTGGTGTTTTTTATTTTACAGGGTGACCCGCAAATATTGCTTTATAAAAATTAATTTCGGTCTTTATATTATAGCTTTTTTTATTAAAATTGCACTCAAAAATTTGAATTAAATCAGTTTTTCCATCCCTAAAATATAAAAAAAATTCGTTAAGTATTTATCTAGGTATTTATCAATATATACTTATACTTATGATAAAGTGATACATTTATTATTTGTTTTTTAATATTTAACAATGCGGTAATTTAAAAAAGATAAGCTTTTATATACCTCATGCAAAATCAAAATTTACATGATTTGAAAATTTAGTAAATGCAGCTAGATTCCAATGTATCGGTTCTTTAAGCTCCAGCTCAATTCTACTATATCAGATTATTCTGTACGTCTAATATATAAATTAAATAAAAGAAAATAGACGAGACTTCAGTTCGTTTTATTGAGGTCTTTATTTATTTATTCTTTACTCTTTGTTACCATCATTATACAGAGGAATAGATACACAGAGAGTAATGATTTATGTAAACATCATACATGTTGTGCAAAGATTATTTTAAATGGTTCAAATATCTCATATTAATCATTTAACCCTTTGTAGCATACATTTTTATTTCATTTGGAATCAATGTTTTTAAATTATTCACTAGAAAATTAGAAGGAAAATTTATTTATGTTTCTATTCGGTATAATGTCATAATGTCACTCCTGAATTACATATAATTAATTGCTCATAAAGTGATATTTTTTAATAATTTACTTAGTTTAAAGAGTTTACACTGTACATAATCAGCTATTCAAAATATAGTAATTTTTGTAAACTTTTATTAGTTTGTAGAAGTACTAATTACTGCATTATAAGAATAGAGAAAAATGCTAGTCGAGCACATTCTAAGCTGTATGAACAAAAAAATGTTAAAACTTCCTTATGCTTATACAACAGAACAAAACCAGACTTTATGACCTACGTTGCATATTAATAAAACAAATAAATAAATAAATAAATAAATAAATAAAAATAAGTTATAGATAATAGTCAACCAAAAGACCAACAGAAAGTGCCAAATTGCAACAAAATATTACGCAATTCGTGCGTAACGCTATGCATTTAACGATGAGTAATTCCGGAAGGTGGTGTTGCCATACTGATACTTTTAAAAACTTAAATTTTTTGTTTAGCACTATTTTTTAGATGGAAAAATCCCTCTAGTTTTTGCCTTAATTAATATGTCATAAAATAAGGCGAATTTTACCATTTAAATCAGAAATACCAATTAAGAAATGTTGATATAAAAAAATGTAACTCACGAAGAGAACTTATAAAACTTGCTGATACACCATAAAAATGCACATTTGTGAAACTTATTTTTTATCTATTTCCAAAAATAATAAAAGACATCCAGACATATTGACACGAATTGACGAAAATAACCGAAATGCATTACGAAGAAGTTATCAGAAAATAAAACTAGTAAGTGACAGAATCATCAGTTTCAGATAATGAGCTGTAAAGGTTGAAATCTTTATTTGTTTTTATTGTCAATTGTGTCATTTATGCATTAAAATCTCTGTGAATTCTCTGTGGTTTCTTGAAATAATAATTTAACAGGTGGTAGACGACAATAGATTATTTTCCATCTTATGATTGACTGTTTTTGTCACTTATCATCTTTATCGTCTGAGTTTTTCAATTATAATTTACTTTAAAACGAACTACTACTAACCCTTAAAATATTCATTTAATTTTCCTTTTCAATTATTGAGGTATGAAAAACTTACACAGATTCAGAATTATATACGTGTAAAATATTTATCTTTTCTTTATCCTATTCATAGCGCTCTAATACATTAAAATTTAAAAAATCCATATCGTTGAATATTTTCTCGATCTAAAAATCACGATGCAAGAGAAAACAATATTAATAATCAATAAGTAAACATTTTTCATTTATATATGTACTAAAAAATGTATAAACAGTAAAAAAAATCTTATTCTGATCTTTCATTCTCATTTTTTTGTCTGAGATTTTCCAAAAGTTAGGTCATTACGTGAAATGAAATATTCGATTGTCTTGATTTCAAGTCTAGACATATTCGTCTAGACAAAAATTTTCAGACAGAAAACTGTAGCCTGGGTGAAAACTAAATTACATATTCCAGAAAAGCATAAACTTATTTCCAATACCACACATGCGTACGCATGTTGTATTAGGTAATTACTTTCTTAATTCCAGTATTAGAATATGTGCCGTAGATTGAATCAGAATTAATAGGAGTGATTTTCTATATAAAAATGTGTTTTTATTTTACTAAAAAGTATACAAACTTCTTCGAGCAGAATAAATCAATAGTGAAAAATAATCTTGTTCGAAATGCTAGTAGAATAATAAAGTGCATTGGATAATGTACAAAAAACATAAAAAAGATTATATATCTTAAACAGAAAAATGTGCGTGAAAAAAGAGCAAGATAGAATAATTTTCGAACTGCTTACACAGTAAATAATGAAGCTTTAAAAACTTGATTGCGTCAAAATTTGTTCATCATATTTAAATTGGTTTTCCAGCTATTAATAACATTTTAAAAAATACGCATTTATAAGTATGCCAACAACTATTTTCCATTTCCCAGTTACAAAGGATAATGAGGATCATTAATTTTTATATTTTGTAAATTGTTTTATTTCTAAAATGTTGTAATTAAAATTGTTATCATTTTTAAGAATTTTACCATCATTACTTGTAATTCAACATTTCGAAATATTTTATTATTCAAATTTTGTTCAAATTTTATTAAAATTTTATTATTTAAGTTTTGTTCTTTCTACACATATAGAGAATGTGTCTGACACATTATACTATTAATTATCAGGATATCAAAACAATTTTTTCGCATAATACATCATGAAAACTTTCTGGATCCTGAATAATTTATATTTAGAATTTTTAAAATTTTTTTTAAAGATTTATAGCAGTCTAATACGTTACAGTAGAAATAATTCATATCACTGAATATTTTATCGATCTAAATATCACGACGCAAGAGAAAACAATGTTAATAATCAACAAACAAAACTTTTTGATTTATATATACTCAATAAATCTATAATCAGTACATGAGACTCTTATTCTGTTCTTTCATTCTCATTTTTATTCTCAGATTTTCCAAAAGCTAGATCACTACGTGAAAAGAAGTATTTGATTGTCTTGATTTCAAGTCTAGACATGTTCGTCTAGACATAAATTTTCAGACAGAATTGCATAGCCTGGCTGAAAACTAACTTACACATTCCAGAGAAGCATAACCTTATTTCTAATACCACGTATGCCTATGCGTCTTATATTGGGTAACTGCTTTTCTTAATTGCTATATTAGAATGTATGCTATAGCTTGAATTAGAAATAATAGGAGTGATTTTCAGTATAATAATCTGTTTTTATTTAACTAAGGAAGAATACAAACTTCATGAATCAGAATAAACCGATTAGGAAAAATAATTTTGTTCGAAATGTTACTTGATTAATAAAGAGTATTGAGTAATGCATAAAAAGCATGAAAAGATTATATATCCGAAATAGAAAAATGTACGTTAAAAAAAAGCACGATAAAAGAATTCGCGAACTACTTACAAAGTAAATAATAAAGCTTTAGAAATTTGATTACGTCAATCTTTTTACACCATATTTTAAGCTGGTTTTTCAGATATTAATTCCATTTTTTTAAATACGCTTTTATTAGTATGACAAGTACTATTTTCCATTTCCTAGTTATAAAGGATAATGAGGATCATTAATTTTTAAAATTTGTAAATTGTTTTATTTCTTAAATGTTGTAATTAAAATTGTTATCATTTTTATGGTTATTACGATCATTACTTGTAAGTCAACGTTCCGAATAATTTTATTATTCGAATTTAAAAGTTTAGAAGTTTTGTTCTTCAACACATATTCAGAATGTGTCTGACACGTTAGAGTATTAATTATCAGGATATCAAAATACGTTTTCCGCATAATAGTTCATGAAAACTTTCTGTATCCTGAATAATTCATATTTAGAATTTTTAAATTTTTATTCCAATTTATAACAGTCTAATATGTTACGGCACAAATAATTCATATCACTGATTATTTTATCGATCTAAAACTCACGACGCAAGAGAAAACAATATTAATAATCAACAAACAAACGTTGTTGATTTATATATACTCAATAACTCTATAAACAATACGTGAGATTTTTATTCTGTTCTTTTATTTTCATTTTTTAGCCTGAGATTTTCCAAAAGTTAGGTCACTACGTGAAAAGAAATATTTGATTTTCTTGATTTCAAGTCTAGACATGTTCGTCTAGACATAAATTTTCAGACAGAATTGTTTAGTTTGGTTGAAAACTAAATTACATATTCAAGAGAAGCATAACATTATTTCCAATACCACGTATGTCTATGCATCTTACATTGGGTAATTGCTTTTCTTAATTGCTATATTAGAATGTATGCAATATCGTGAATTATAAATAATAGGAGTTATTTTCTGTGTAATAATCTTTTTTTTTTTAATTAAGAAGAATACAAATTTCCTGAATCAGAATAAACCGATTCAGAAAAATAGTCTTGTTCGAAATGTTACTAGAATAACAAAGAGTATTGAGTTATGCACAGAAAGCATGAAAAGATTGTATATCGGAAACAGAAAATGTACGTTCAAAAAAAGCAAAATAAAAGAATTCTCGAACAACTTACAAAGTAAATAATAAAGATATGGAAATTTGATTACGTCAATCTTTTCACATCATATTTTAAGCTGGTTTTCCAGATATTAATTCCATTTTAACAAACACGCTTTTGTAAGTATTGAAACTACCATTTCATTTCTAACCATTTCACAGTTGTAAAAGATAATGAGGATCACTAATTTTTAAATTTTGTAAATTGTTTTATTTTTTAAATGTTTTTGTTGTAATTAAAATTGTTATCATTTTTAAGGTTATTACGATCATTGCTTGTAAGTCAACATTTCCAAATATTTAATTATTCAAGTTTAGAAGTTTAAAAGTTTTGTTCCTTCTACATATATTAAGAATGTGTCTAACACATTAGAGTACCAATTATCAAGATATCAAAATACTTCTTGAACACTTTCTAGATCCTGAATAATTTATATTTAGAATGTTTAAATTTTTTATTCTTATTTATAGAGGTCTTATACGTTGCAATTTATATTATTCATACCTCAGAATCGCTTTTTTCGAACCAATTATCACGGCTGAAGAGAAAATAATATTAATAATTAATAAACAAACCATTTTGATTCAGACATATTCAATAAATCCATAAACACTATATGATATTCTTATTCTGTCTTTTCATTCTTATTTTTTTCTCGGATATTTTCCAAAAGTTAGATCATTATGTGAAATTCGATTGTCTAGATTTCGAGTCTAGACATATTCGTCTAGACAAAAAAATTCAAACAGAATTCTGTAGCCTGGATACTGTGAAAACTAAATTATATATTCCAGAGAAGCATAAACTTATTTCCAATACCACGCATACGCACGTTATATTGGGTAATTGCTTTTCTTGCACGTTATATTGGGTAATTGCTTCTGTTTTTTAACTTACTTATAGTGAATCACTCATATCAGTTCAAAAATTGCAATATTAGAATTTGTGCTATATATTGAATTAGAATTAATATGAGTGATTTTCTGTATAATAATGTGTTTTTATTTAACTAAGAAGAATACAAATTTTTTGAACCAAAATAAGTCGATTCCGGGAAAATAATCTCGTTCGAGATGTTACTAGAATAATAAAGAGCATTGAATAATCCACGGAAAGCATAAAAAGAATACACATACGAAGTAAAAAAATGTAAGTTCAAAAATGCAAGATAAAAGAATTTTCGAACTACTTACAAAGCAAGTAATAAAACTTTAAAAAGCTGATTATGCCAAACTTTTTGCATCTAATTTTAAGCTGGTTTCCAAATATTAATTTCACTTAAACAGATATACTTTTAAAAATACGGTAACTGCTATTTCCCATTTCCCAGTTATAACGGATAATAAGTTTCATGAATGATTAGGATTTTGTAAAATAGTTTAAATGTTTTTGTTGTAATTAAAATTGCTATTATTTTTTAAGCTATTACAATCCTTATTTGTAAGTCAGCATTTCTAAATGTTTTATTATTCATGTTCAGAAGTTTTGTTCCTTCTACACTTGTTGGGAATGAGTCTTACGCATCAGAGTATTAATTACCAGATAATAAATACTTTTTCCACATAATACTTCACGAAAAGTTTTTAGATCCTGAATAATTTACATCTAGAATGTTTAAATTTTCTATTCCTAATATAGCGGTCTAACACTACAATTTAATTGATTCATGTCAGTGATTATTATTTTAATCTAAAATTAACAGCAAAAGAGGCAACAATATTATTAATCAAGAAATAGACATTTTTGATTTATCATACTCAAATACTACATCATACTCAATTCGGATATTTAATAAATCCATATATACTTCATTACGTTTTTATTCTGCGAAGATTTTCCAAGAGATGGATAATTACGTGAAAAGAAATATTAGGTTATCTTGATTTCAAGTCTAGACATGTTCGTCCAGACTAAACTTTTGAGACTGAGTTTTGTAGCCTGCATCAAAACTAAATTACATATTCCAGAGAAGCATAAACTCATTTCTTAATTGCAAAATTAAAATATGTGGTACAGATTGAATTAGTTTTTTTTTTTCGGCCAATTGGCGCTTGGGATATAGGCCCTAATGGGTGGGATGCCCTCTGTGGGGGTCTTTCAAAGGGAACCTAACCCGTATTTACGCAAGGTTCGAAGAAAACCATGGAAAACTCCGAACGGTTAGAGCGACAGTCCCAATTGGGTTTGAACCCAGCACCTACCGACTACCAGTTTCGAGGTCAGAACCTCGCGGCCACTGGTGGGGCAGATTGAATTAGAAATAATAGGAGAGTTTTTCGGTATAATAATGAGTTTTATTTGACTGATAGAAATCGTGTTTACAAACATCTAAAACCAGAATAAATTGATTCCGAAAATAATAATTTTCATCGAAATGTTTTTGCTGTAATGAAAATTATTATTGTAATTTTATTATTATCACGAATGTGACACAGTAAGTCAACATTTCCAAATATTTTGTTATTTATGCTTACAACTTTTTTCCTCTACGCGTATTGAGAATCGTCAATACAATTACGTGTATTAATGATCAGGATTTCAAAAAAAGTTTTCTCATATTACTTCATGGAAAATCTTTCGAGATTCTGAATAATATGATATAAAATGTTTCAATTTTCTTATTTCTATTCATAGCGATCTAATACATTGGAACCACGCTCAGCAACAAGAGGATTCTATCAAAAATTTTCATACTGATTAAATAATTTTTTAATAATTTCATGTAATACATATGTTCTACCCTTAGCCATATCAATATTTCTTTTATTTTACAAATAATAATGCGATTAATTTACTTTTTAAATAGTGATGTGTAGTTACTATGGTGTGAAATATAACCAAACGATAGAGGGTTAATTTTTCAAATGTAAAAAATTTCAGAACATATATATGTATGTGTATAGTATTTTTGAAGAAAAAATGCCAATTTAATTTTATATGTATGTATGAGTAAATAAATAAAAAAAAAGTCATAAGTACTTATTTACATATCCGTTTCTTCACTCTCGACCTCAATAATATTTTATAAAAATATTCGGACTCCATTAAAAGTTACTTTCTGATCCTTGCATTAATGTTTCCCTCTTCTGAATGTTGTTTCAAAATAAAATTAACAGCGGAAGAGAAAACAATATTATTTGTCTAAAAAATAAATATTTTTGTTTATCATACTCAAATACTATGTTTCGGATGTTCATTAAATCGAGATACGCTAAATAAGATTTTTATTCTACTATGAATTCCCCAAAGCTGAATCATTACGTGAAAAGAAATATGCGATTGTTTTGATTTCAAGTCTAGACATGTTCATCTAGACGAAAACATTCAGACAGAATTGTGTAGCCTGATTGAAAACTTAATTACATATTTCAAAAAAGCATAAACATACTTCCAATACGACATATGCATATTTATATTACAATAGTAATTGATTTTCTTAATTGCAAAATTAGAATATGCAGTAGAGATTGCATTAGAAATAATAGGAGTGGGTTTTTGTATTCTTATATGTTTTTATTTAACTAAGATGAATCATGATTACAATCTTTGAGAACCAGAATAACCAGATTTCGAAAAAATATTCTTGTTCGAAAAGCTCTCAGAATAATAAAGAGTATTGAATAATATGCAGAAATCATAAAAAGATTATCAATTCGAGATTTTAAAAAAGTACGTGCAAAAAGAGAGAGATAAAAGAAATATCGAAATATAGTCGACGCCGGTTATAACAGAGTTTCAGAGGACAGAAAATATGGTACGTTATAACCGAAGTGCGTTATAAGTAATAACCAGTAGAATGCATGACATGAAAGAAGAAGGTACATAATAGAACAAGCAATAATAAAGATTTTAAATAGAAATTTTAGGAGTTTTTCAAATTGGAATAGAAATAAAGGAAACACATTTTATTGTATACATGTTTATTTAAAAAACAAATCTGTAATTTTTCGCTGTTTTTTTCTTCATTAGATCATACATTAAAAATTTCAGTATTTATAATGTAACTTCTCAGAGTGTGTGATTAGTCAGTATGGAACTCAAAGAACAATAGTAAAGTTTATATAGCACTCAATACTTCAGACACAATTACGTTGAAATATCACTCTCCTGTAAGTATTATTTGTTAATTTTTTTTAAAAATAAAAAACTCACAACCACAGTAGACTACGTCAATTTAGAAAAAATATCATGATTTTTACCATATTTGAGGTAAAATATATTTTATTCAACCAAAAAGGGAATTTATTCAAAAACATTGAAAGGCATTATTTTTATATAATTTTTTTATATAATTCTTTTATATAAAAATTCTTTTATAGAATCGTCATAATAAGAGTCAATATGAGAAAATCGTTAAAAAAAATATTATTACTCAGAGCGACTTTTTTATTTCACATAAATTCAGTGATTTAAGTAAAAAAATTCTACTACATATATGTTAAATTTACATTTTTTTTGCAACATTTATTATTTTTTAGTTCTAATAATTGAATGGTTTATAGACATACTTCTGTTGCATATCTGTTAAACTTGTGTTTTGTTCCAATTATTTTATTTATTAAAAAACATTGTTTTTCCCATTCGACTGTGGAAAGAAGGAAATTACATGATGTTTAGAAGTAAAAAGAAAAAAAAATGTTGTAAAAATTAAATTATTTGGTCATGTGTTGCCGCCTTCAATGCGACTTCAGCGGTCATGATTTTTACCAATAATATTGCAATCATCAATAAAACCGAAAACCGTTCTACATCAGATTTATATTATGTCAAGATTTTCCAAAATATTGCCATTATGAAAAATGTACATAAGTTGTCTTTTGATTCCAAGTCTAGACTTATCTATTTAGACGAAAACTTTTAGGCAGTATTATTTAGCCTGGATTTAAACTTAATTACATCTTCGAGAAGGGTATAAACTTATTTCCACATATCCACAGATAAATATGTCCGAATGGATAATTGCTTTCTATAATTACAAAACTGGAATATGTGGTATGAACTGGATTAGAAATAAAAGCTCTGCTTATTTGTATGATAATGTACTTATATTTACCACAATATTAACAAACTTCTAGGATCAAAATATATCGATTAATACAATAGCAATCTCTTTAAAAAGCTTTCGAAAATAATAATAGAATATTGAATGATACACAAAAAAACATGGAGAGGTTAAGTATACAGAATACAAGTAACACTGATAAAAAGGAGAAAGATAAAATTATTCAACTTTTTTGAGGACAAAACTAGGAAGTTTGATAAAGTTGATTCTACCAACTTTTTTTAATTTTATATTTTTATCTAACTAAGAAAACCGTGTTTAAGATTGTCTAGATTCAGATTATGTCGATTGCCAAGTAGAAAAATAAATAAATAATAAAAAACAAAAATAATAACTTCATTAAAAATTTTACATTAATAATAAAAAGTATTGGATGCTAAAAATTATTAATTGATTTTTCTTCATATTCAATAATCCGAATAAAAGTTGGGATGAATATGTGTGTCGAATTTAAAAAAACATCGATGAAAAAGACCAAGGAAAAAGTATTTTTTAACTTTTTAAGGACTAAATGATGAAGCTTGATAAAGTTGATTATATCAAACTTCGTATATATTACTAATTCTATTTGTATTTATATTTAACCAAGAAAACCATGTTTACAAACTTCTAGAATCAAAATAAGTCGATTACCAAAAAAATATTATTGTTGGAAATTTTATGAGAAAAATAAAGAATGTTGAATAATACATAGGAAAACATGAGGGAGAATATGTATACAGAATATAAATAACATGGATAAAATAGAGGAATGAAAAACTACTATTCAACATTTTAAGGATTAAAGAGAAGCTTGATAAAATAGCTCGATATATTTAAACATATGTCGGATTACTAATATGTCTTTCATATTAAAATACATATTTTATTTTTTGTGATATAGCTCAATATTTTTTATTTGAAGATTAACAGTTATAATAAAGTTTTTGAATTTTTTATATTTTAAAAGAAGGCATTTACGGGGTGAGTCTTTTTTTTGTAAAGGAAGTGCCAGTTCTAGCAATAATTACCGTTGAACACAGGTCACTTTACACTCTAAGAAGAAAAGCGTAAAATTGAAACGTGTCAAGCATGAGCAAGTCACGACTCCTGATTTATCTTACACCTGCTTACGTAGCATACTTCCTAAGCAAAATGTCCTGATTCATAGATTCTGTATTCGAATACTTATGTATGTTCGTAATGGTTAGAATTATACTTCAAGCAATAAACACCGGTTAAAGAGGATACGCTAGCCCTTCCTTCGCCAACATGAACATTCTAGCGACAT
This sequence comes from Maratus speculifer, assembly GCA_964019185.1. Classification (NCBI taxonomy): domain Eukaryota; kingdom Metazoa; phylum Arthropoda; class Arachnida; order Araneae; family Salticidae; genus Maratus; species Maratus speculifer. Next base: position 289,340,448 of record OZ025289.1, read on the forward strand.
GTGTTGAGCATTTGCTATGAGTTTTTCTGATTATTAAATCAAAATGTACAACCTTTCATATATTATTCATTTATTTTCCCAATATTGCTGCAAGTTTATGTTGAAATTATAACTTTAATCTTTTCCATCCTATTTCTACTTCCTCATAGGCACATAATCTGCTTTCACCTATTTTTTCTATTTTATATTCCATGATAATTAGTGCATCTCTGGATGGATTATATCAACCTCTTAAAAAATAATAATCAAATTCACCCTGCATTTGTCAAACGTTTTTAATTTTGTGTCTTAAATATATTGAGACGGCTCCAGGACGGCTCAAGACATCTCCAAGAAGATTTGCAAGAAAACACCACCATCCCCAGGCATCCCTGACGATTAGAAAAATCTTTACCAGGAGGTCGCCAGGAACAGAAAATGTTCGGTTTACAGCAACCTGGGAAGCTCCTGAGGATGTCCTCAAGAAGTTCTCGGGAAAATTTTAAAAAGTGATATTGAAGGTCTCTGAGAAACTTGACTGCCACTTAATATACTCTAAAATTTTTGAAGCTATGATTTAAAATAATTCAAATAATTGAATTATTTTTTTAGGTATAAAAATGTTTTAAAACCATTACTCAGACCCACTCACGTGTAACAATCATTACAATTATGAAACAAGTACACGGAATAACATAAAAATCTACTTTTCGTAATAAATTCCTTACCTTCATTCCGTCTAATCAGATTTGTACCAAGGTACATACGAACACGAGACTCATACTTTATAGATTATGTTACAGGTCTGTTGAAGAGGAAATATTTCTAAGATATTCATATATTTTACCTCGCTTTGAAAACTAAAAACTTGAAAATACCCATAAATTAAGAGTTTGTATAAACTGGAATTATCTAATTCCTAATGTAAATCTTAATGCACAACCTTTTCTATATATTCAATAAAAATTTTACTTTCATAAATAGAAAAAAAGCTTATCAATAATTATTTAAGATAGCATAACTGCCTTTGAATTTTAAAATTCTTATTAATATAAGAATTTATATTTTAATTTTTTAATTTATATTTTAAATTATAAAATTAAATTATTTTATAATTATTTTAAATTTTATAATTTAGATTTTAAATTTCTGACATTAATTTATATTTTTAAAACGATATAATATTCTTTTAGCTTTTAATATTAAAAATCCATCCAAATCATTCTGTACTACTTTTTCGTACAAAAAATGACGCCAAATGTTTCTGAGGATATTTTGCAATTTAATTTAATTTTAGTTAATATAAATAATAATGTTTGAGATTAAAAATGCAGAATACGAACACATGGGTTCAAAATATGAAATATTTTTATGACTGCTAAGCAATAAAATTCAAAATAAGGAAATGGTTCAAAGCAAATACTTTCTTTTAGTGTAGGCAGGCCATTTCATAAAAAACAACTTTACAAGCTTTTAAATGTGACAGCTGTATTATTTAAGAAACCCCACAAGTGGCCGAGAGTTTTGTTCTCGAAGCTGATAGATGAGAAGTGCTGGGTTCGAATCCTATCGTGCCCGTCTCCCTAATCGTTCGGCGTTTTCCATGGTTTTCGTATAACCTTGGGTAACCTTAAATAAATACTAGTTAGGATATCTTAGAAAGACCCCCCCCCTCCACGGAGGGCACTCCTCCTTAGGCCTATATTCAAAGTGCAGATAATCGGCGCCATAATAACAGCAATTTTTTTTTCAAAATGCTTTATTTAGTTAATTTTCTTATGTATTTACATTGAATTTCCGTAATACACATTTCTATACTTTTTTATAAACCTTTTAATAGAAATCTATAGATAAAAAAAAATTCTGTTCATATGTTTTTATTTTATATATTTTATATATTTTATCTTTCTTAGTCTACACAGAACGTTTCATAACAATAAGACAGTTTCGTTCATTTTCAATTCTTTATCGAGTAAAAGAGAGCCATTTATCAACTTTTTGGGGGCTTTCTTAAAAAAGATGTGTTCTCCAAAGTTTCTTTACAGAACATTAAATCCACTTTTGCATTTTCCTTTGTACAAAAATTTCATTTCAGTTTTTTGTGTTATAACAATTTCCGATAAATTTAGACCATAATGTCTATTTTTCTTTTGTATTTTTTTTTCAGAAAATTGCATTAAATCTTTTATGAAAAGTGATACTTAAAAAAATGACTTAGCCATAAAGTTGATTTTCTTTATCGCGCTGTGCAATTGTTTAATCAGAATTTGTTTAAAAATTGCACATTTAACCCCTTTTCCACGATCAACTGTTTATGGCCTGCTTAATATTTTGATACCGATTTTACAAAATAATTTTTTTTCTAATTTAATAGGGAAAATGTTCCGATTAAATAAGGAAAACTTTACAATAAAAAATAATTGGTGGGGATAATAAAGGAAAACGCGAATGGTACAAATTTTGATACAATTCCACTGTTCTGCTACGAAATAGCGACATGTGCATCTATAGAAGCCAAACTGCGCCCATCGGCATTTGTGCGCGACCCGAGAATATAATCACTAATGCAAGGAAAAAAGTATTTACATTCATCAACGTTGTTCTATTGTATTCTTATGGGTAGATAATTATATGTAACCGGCCATATTTTAACAAAAATGTGTGTTAAAACCATTTTCTTAGTCAAAAGTAATTTTTTCATGTAGTACTATTTGTCCAACAGTTATATACATATTTCTTAATGTTCAACAACAATCAAACATCATTCAAAATTACATATGCTCTATATAGTGCTACACTTTTTTTTCATTGATCAAAATATGAATTTCATAAAGAATTATTTTTGAAACTCTGTATTGTTATATTATTATGTTTCATATCTATTGTATAACTAATAAATATTTTTTAGTGTTGAATTTTTATCGCAGAAAAAGATGGCAAAGAAAATATTTTCAAACAGAAAACTCCGCAACATATTTCAATTCTATAGAACAAATTTTACAAAGTTTATTTTTCGGAAAGAGTGGTCTTAAATTTTTTGCTGATATTTCTCCCATGAAAAATCTTGTGATAATATTAATTTCGTTATATTTTATTGCTAGACTATAATGCTATTTTAATTACCGTTCTTTAAAATTTTTTATTTAGTAAATGTATTGCGGCTCGCCTAAAGTGGATTTTTTTTTTTTTTTTTTTTTGTGGCCCGCCTAAAGACTGAAAGTTATGTTTGAGGACCACATGAAAAAAAAAAAAAGGTTGCGCATGGTTAATATAGAGGGTAATATTATGTTCGCACTAAGATAATAGAGTCGCTTAACTTTTAGCAACTTAAATTTTTTGAAGTGGGAAATCCGGAATTAGACTTTTTCTGTTCATAATGCAAAAATATTTAACAGACTAATCTTAAGTTAAATTTGTATTTACAACTTCTAATTATATATTTTTACTATTGTTTTTATTCTTTGTGACGTGTTAATTGAACAAACAACTCAAAAGATCATTTGAAAATGCTGAATAATTATTTGTAGAACTCAATTCTAATTTTAATAACATCTTCAAATAAGAAAAGGAGTTCAGCAGGTAGATTTACACTCAATTCGTTGTTAAGAGAGTACCCAAGTTAAGGGAGTTTCATGAACTTTTTCAAATCAAAATCTTGATTCAAGGAACGTCCACTTCAAAAAATTTCAAATTAAGTAACTCAACTTTCTTAGTGCCAACATAATATTAATGGGCAAGTTTGATGTTCTGACAGCTGAAAACGCATATATAGTTTTAATAGCCCACACAAGCAAGTTATAATTTTTAACTGCATGAGCAAACCGAAAAAAATAATGCGATGATTTATGATAATTAGACTAAAAATGCAAGTTTCATCATTTTATGCAACACGGACTCATATGCAGAAAACTAATAATATTTCTTTGCCAATGGACTAAACATATGGTACAACTGTTATGCGAATGTCGGCTTTATGGAGTACCTAAATGTCCCAACAACTTACATATAAAAAATGCTAGCTTGTCTAAATATTTATTATATTTCATGGAATAAAAGAGTTATGTAATCATATCCTTACAAATATATATAACGTTGATGCGACGTTACATGTTCGGCGTACGAAATCGGGATGCAGAAATGTAAAAATAACACAGGTTTCAGAAAAAAACATTCTTTCTCCTATTTGTACGTAGGTTTTTCTCTGGAGTAACGGTGAATATGTAGGAATATCAAATGAAAAATTGAATAACATAAAAAAACTTATTTACAAATTATGTAAGTAAAAACTCTATGTTACATTTTATTAATTTTATGATTTTTTTAAATTACCAAAAAATTTAATGTTTATAATCGCTCTTCTTATTTCCTTTTCTTACATTTCAATATCTTTCATGTGCACCATATTCAAATGAGACTGTCTATTTCGGGAAGAAACTACGTGCATGAGGGGAAAATCTTTAGAAAGTCTATAAATTCATTCTCATTTTAAGTCATCAATCATGGATATTTATTTTCAATGCAGTAACAACTATAATCTGTTATCGTGTAGATTGCTACTTATACACTACATGGCCAAAGATGACAGTCCATTTGCGATTTCAGACATTTTGTTAAATATCTAGTAGTAAAAGTCATAAATTTCCGTAAAGGTTTTTTCCCGAATCTCCATAGGGGACCGTCAACAAATTAAAAAGAATGAATATCTTTTGGATAACCCTGTCAAAAGTAATATAGCAAAAACACTCAAACTGTAGATTATGATTAAGTGGCTTTTTGTAATAAACTGTGTTCATTTTTACGTCGATGGCATGTATACTCGTAGAGCAATTAAAGTTTTTATAAAAACAGTCCCAAAATTTTCCAAGATTTTTGCTTATAATTTGCAGAGTTCTTAATATGAAATATTATTCTTTTCTGAAAATTCGACAAATAACATTGCACACAATACCTTGTTATAAGAATTAAAAAATAATAAAAATAGTATGGAAAATGAGCACGTTTACTAAATAATTTTTTACTGCGTATGTGTCAGCGATATCAAAATTTAATTTGCATATTATGTTAGCTAAATGTGTAGGGTAACTTTTGTGAAAGTCTCAAAATCATAGATTCAAAATTCTGAAAATATTCGTAAATAGAATAAACACAAAATCTATTGTTCACAAAATGAAGCAAAAAAAAAAAAAAAAAAAAAAAAAAAAAAAAAGAGGGGTTTTACCCAAATGTAGTACGTCCCATACTTTGTATTTTATATTGACACTAATCAATGAATATATGGATACAACCCCTCTTGTTTGTTCTTTATTTTTGGGCGGTAATCTTTGGCCATGTAGAGTAGCTTTCAAAGATTAAGCTCAAAATCTAGGAAATAAAAATTCCTCTGATTTAATGCCTAAACTTATGATCTAACTATCAAAAATAACGTTTGACATAGGTATAAACTATATTTTTAAGACTTTGCAGTAAAAATAACACGAAAATACTCAAGAAATACCATTTATTTAAAAGGAACAATTCATTAAGCGAATAAAAATGACACGAAAAATTACCTGCCCTAAAATAGTGCATATTTCATCATACACAGTGCAAATAAAGAAATTTAGAAATAGTTCCGAAATGTGAATTAATCACTGCACTGAACAAGCGAAAACATATTTAGATACTTTGAAACCTCTGTAACTGAAGCTTTCAAAAATTGGGCATTCCTTTTTAGGGAACACTTTTAAAATTAAAAATACTAATATCGAATATCCGTGTATAATCTTTTACCTATGACTAGTGAAAACATTTAAATAGCGGTAAAATTCTGCGATCTGGAAGAGTCCACAGTTCAGAGGTTTTACAAACATAAGTATTTTAATCGGATAGCCTATAAAATACTTTATCGTTATAAAATGATAAATATATATATTTTAATATAAAATAAAGTCGATAACTCACATTATAAATGGAGCGCGATAAACCGGGGATTAATTTTTCAGATGTAGGTGTATTATTTTTCATTTTAGAAAAATCCACTTTTTAAAATGTATCTTCCAAAATATTATTTTTCGAACTGGAACATATAAATACGTTTCAAATATAATTCCTAATTTAAACTATAATCAGTTTCTGAAAAATATCGTGTATCTGTCGTGTAAAACATGAAAAGCATATTACATGTTGAGTAACAAAGTTTAGAATTAAGTACATCTGAAATTGCAATTGATATGAATCATTGAAATAAATTTTATGTCTCAATAATCTGTTTTTAATTATCTTATTCTCATGCATACGGAAATTAGAGATTTCTAAAAATATTTATTTAATAAAAAGTATATTTACCAGAAATTCTATATTAGATGATAACGTTCCATTAGTTGAAAATATTTTCGATTGAATAATGCTATTTACTTTCAACACTTAAAAAAACTCCTACTACTTCATAACGTTTTAATTTTTTATGTATTTTTTATTTTATTGCGTCCGTTTTAAAAAAGAAATCCAGTAACATAAAAAAGATATTTTTCATTTATTAATCCTTTAACTTGAGAGAAAACATTGCTAAATGTAAAGAACATAGTTACCATGGATTTTAACAAGTAATGAAAAAACATGAATATAAGAATTTATATTGATTCTTGCATTTGAACCAGCAATTGTCTATTTCGCATATTCAATTATTTATTCTGATGTATAACTTAAACAAGACAAAATGTGATTTAAATATTTAAACGAGATTTACTTATTCGGTTCACTTATCGATCGATAAATTGCAATTTGTATACTTACATTAAAAAAATAATACGGCAAAGATTCATACAAATTCAAAATGAAAAATCTTTAAAATGGGAATGAAAGATTATCCACTCAAATTCTCATTTTGTTGAAAAAAAAAATTATTAAAATATACAAGAATCCAAATTAGAAAATCGATTTCCTAACTGCAGTTTTATACAAATTTATGATAAAAAGGGGATTTTCATAAAACATTTCTGAGGGGAAGAATATCGTGAGTCTCGGAGAAGTAATTGCTAATGATGGAGATATAGGCCAGTCAAATTGTCAGAAAAAAAAGCCGATAGATGCAAAAATTCTGCTAGAAGATTTTATGTTTTTAAAATCTTTATGGAGTTGCTAATAACAAGAATTAATGGTTTTCCAACAAAATATCTCGAGGCTAAACTTTGTGGTGCCAAAAAACCACAAAAGTTTCGGACTTTTTTCAGTTTTTTGCCTATAACTCAAAAATTATAAAAATTTTGCGTACCATACTCAGTTACAAAAAGAAAGAGCATTAAATTCTCTGCAACTTTCATATTGAAATTTTTTTCTAAAGCCATTACTAAGTGCGCTACAGCTTTCTGAAAGTGACTCTTTTTTTCTAACTTTGTGGAAAAATTGCAAAAACGAAATTCTGGCACAATTTTTTTATTATTTTATCCTCTTTAATGTAACTTATTTAAATTACAGGTATTTGCATGATAAGAATCATGATGAATTACAATGATAACATAGGAAAAAAATTAAGAACATTGTAACTTTTTTTTCTATTTTGAGTTTTAGTAAAGAACATTAATATTAGGTATTTAACTGAATGTAAGTAATAAATGTTTTCAGTATTTTGCTTGTAACTCGAAAATTATAAATTTTATGCGTAACTTACTTAATTACAAAAAGAAAGAGGATTAAATTCTCTATAAATTTTGTTATAAAAACGTTTTTCTAAATCCATTACTAATCGCGCTATGGTTTTTTTGAAATGTCACTTTTTTTTTTAACTTTACAGAAAGTGGCCTACTTTTCGCCTCCCATCCCAAAAAAACTTTTTTTCATCACTAACAATGAAAATTAGATAGACCTATTGATTGATGAAAAATGAAAGTTTTAAGAAAGGCAGGTAGAAAATGAACAAATTCTAGAAACCCTATAAGAAAACAACTAAAAAGGAAGGGAGGGCCAGGGATAAAAAAAAAAAACGGGAATGCAGATGGAAGATTGTGGTCAGTGGCGTTTTTGAGCCGCTTTCGTTCAGATGCAAGTGTTTTTTTAAGACATATTCTTCATATTCTTCTAATATGCTGCTATTAAGTTTATTGCATCTCTTCTCGTGCAATCATGAGTGAGCAAAATGAGTGAGCTCTACACAAAATTGTGTTTCATTTCCAAACGGCTTCAAATAGTGATACTTGCGTTGTAAGCCAGAAAGGACTTGCCAAGCTCTTTGAACATAGCATTTAGTGTCAAAGTAATATTCATAAAAAGTAATATTCATCAATTTTTTGATAAGTAGCAAGAAAATTAGAATACAGGATGATTGCCAAAAAACATATGCGAATGAGAGAATGATGGCAGCGTATGTTCGTTGGGGTGAAGATTCTACACAGACTATAGTTTATCCCTCAGATCAAACATTTCTTTCAAACTTCAAGATAATTGCTTCTTATGTGACGAAGCTAATCACAGTGACTTCAACGAAAATCTATTAAAAAAAGCTCTACGCAAAGAGAAATTTGATTCACAAAGTAATGAAATTAGAAGCAAAAATTACATTTTGGAAAGCTGCTAAAAAACGTGGAGATGAAGGGTCCCAGAAAGTAATTGAGCGTATTCAGCACGAACCTGACTTGCAGATGCATGGTATTATAGTTTTTGTTGCGTAAAACTAGATCAATCTGTAACAAGTGGAGAGAAAATAGGGTGTCCACCCGCGATCATCCGTTGACGAAGCCAATGACAGAAACAAGAGCCGCTTTATTTCATTGCTTACAACAAATTAAAAATTTCAAAACAAGAATTTCAAAATAACAGAATTCAAGTTGAATAGGCAAAAGAAGAAGCTGATGTCATGATAGTTACCTCAGTCATTTCAAGATCCAAATCTTTTGAAAGCGTCGTAATTGTCAGAGAAGACATTGACCTTCTCATGATTATGATGAGCTTAGGCTATCAGAACAAAAATCTGTTTTTCTAAAATCCAGGAAGAGGTAACATCGAAACCAAGTAGTTTTCAACCATGTCGTTCAAATACAATTAGAACAAAGTTCTTTTCACTCATGCAATCTGCGGATGCGATATAACATCTGCTCTTCTTGGGCAAAGAAAGTTAAAGTTTTGTAACACTTTGTAAAAACATTGTCAGCTTGGTGAAATAGCCTGTGTATTCAATAAAATAGGTTTTACCCGTCAAGAAATCATCAAGGTTGGAAAAAATTCCATATTGCACTATACAATGGATGCATAGCTACCACACAGTATTTAAACACCTTAAGGTTCCAGTTAATTGCTAAATCTGCCACAAAAAAGCAAAGTTCATTTTGCAAGACTACCACCAACACAAGAGACTGCGCAGCATCATTTTCTCCGATGTTATCATCAGGTACAAGTTAGGCTAGGAAACAACATCCCTTCTGAAGGATGTGGGTGGGCTTGAGCTCAGAGGTTATCTTTCAGCCAGTTCAAATGTGGCAAGACCCGGCACTTGAATCCTTGCTCCATGTTGTGTCATGTAGCTGTAGAAAAGGGTGCAGCAGAACATGTTCTTTTCATAAATTAAGACTCAAATGCTCGGCAATATGCAAAAGAAAAAAAAATGTAATTGGATTAACTACGAAAATGTCGACGGCATTATTTATCAAGAAGGACGGGATGTAAAGATGTCACTGTAAGTATTTTTTACTTACATTCAGTTAAATACCTAATATTAATGTTCTCCACTAAAGCTTTAAAAACAAAAACGTTATAATGTTCTTAATTTTTTTTTACAATGTTACCGTTGTAATTCATCATGATTGTTATCATGCAAATACCTGTAATTTAAATAAGTTGCATTAAAGAGGATAAAATAATAAAAAATTGTGTCAAATTTTCGTTTTTGCAATTTTTTCACAAAGTTAGAATAAAAGAATCACTTTCAGAAAGCTGTAGCGCGCTTAATAATGGCTTTGGAAAAACAGTTTTGGTATGAAATTAGTAGCGAATTTAATGCTCTTTCTTTTTGTAACTGGATATGGTACGCAAAAATTTTATCATTTTTTAGTTTTAGGCAAAAAACTGAAAAGGGTCTGAAAATTTTGCGGTTTTTTGGCTTCACAAAATTAGCCTCGAGATATTTTGTTGGAAAACCATTAATTCTTGTTACTAGCATCCCCATAAACAGTTTAAAAGCATAAAATTTTCTAGCAGAATTTTTGCATCTATTTATGACAATTTGACTGGCCTAATAGGAAGCAAATAAAAATTAAAAAAATTTTCTCATATGAAATATAATTTTAGATTATAACTACTACAAATCACATGTCATATGGTACTTTTAAAAAATGTAGGGATTATTCTCTTTTTTATGAGCTTCATCATATTCCAATTTGTAAGGACAATAAATGAAGTTGTGTAACAGTTGTGTAAACTTTTATGTTTCTACTTGTAACAAAGTGATTCTCTGTTTTTGAAGCTCTGTTTTTGTTGAAGCAGCAGCACCATCAATCACCTCATTAAAATCACGGATAAAATTCTATGATTAATCAAATCTCGATTCGCATATTAAAATTCGATCGGTTGGACAAGTCAAGTCTTGTTAGAAAAGAAATGAAAACATGTTTTTTAAGAGTGTATGCATAAGTTTACCATTATGTTTTCTTGCTCCCAGTCCTCCACGTTTTCATATCTTTGAATGGAGGAAAACATAATTGTAAACCTACGAGCCAAACACTAAAATCAGGTTTTCTCTATTTTCTACCAAGATATGACTCGGCACACGGATAGCGTTTTAATATGCAAATTAACATTTAACTAATTCTGAAATCATGAGGTGATTGTTTGAATGAAGTGATTGTTTGTGCTGTAGCCTCCTGTGCTATAAGATATTATTCTCTTCAATTCTTAATGACCCAGTACTATTGTAGCATTAAAGTTACTTGTTATAAAATTCATTTAATATAGCGATTAGTAGTAATAAAGTTTAGGATGAGTTACAGATAGTTCACTTTATCCTACTCTAATAGCATTATCGATTGTTCGAACATAAATATCTCTTAAAGGGCGATTTCTTTTGCTTTTATGTACTTTCAGCTTTCTTGGCATTGAATTATTAGACTGTGGAGGGGGAGGAAAGGGCAATTCGAAAGTATTCTTATATATCTATTCTACGAACGTTACATTTGCACATTTCCTAACTTTAAAAAATACTAAAAAAGTTTTAAATAAATGTCTTGAGTGTGGTATAATATTGCATAAATAATAATAGTAAATATTGCATATAATCTCTATAAATTAAAATTTAAATAATTAATTTTAATTGGCACATTCTTATAAAACTTATTAAATGATTGTGTCGGTCTTCTAATATAGTTTTGAAATGAAGCCTTAGAAATGAAATTTTTAAGACTTCAGAATTTGGGATACACTGTAAAAAAAATCTGTGAAGGTACTAAACATTCTCTAGGAAACTGGGATTCCAAGAACTTTTCATGTAACGATAACAGGAAAAAATCATGTAATCGATTCTGAAACTTGAATTTTTGCTGTACCGTTACAAGAAAAGTTCTTGGAATCCCAGTTTCCTAGAAAAGGTTTAGTAACCTTTGCAGATTTTATTTTTACAGTGTATGAGAGTTATACAGGAAAAGTATATAAGTAACAAAATAAAATGTTATATCACGTTTACAGCATTTTGACATCATTAAAAGATTTAAAATTTCTAATAGGCTATATGTTTATTTGAAATATTTATCGATCTCATTAAAAACATAATTATTATTCTTAAAACTAAAAAAATGTTTTAAAACTTTTTTTAAGGCAGCGTTCCTGATTGTCTGATTAGTTCGAATAATCGAATTATCATCAATATTTCTCAAGAAGTTGCAGCAGAATCTTTGACCTAACCATTAAACAAAAATCCACAATGACAGAAATTAAATTGTAAAACAAATTCATCTAAATTGAATAATAAACAAGAAAGATAAAATTTTGCATCATGACTAATTATGATACATATTCCAGTACATTCAGGATAATGTAACAAATGTAATGTAAGTTGAAGTAGGATGTCTAACTAAATCATTTGAAAACCCAGTTTTAACAATTCCCATATAGAATCGGAAAAAACATCCGAATTCTTTGAGTAGCGTTAATTTCTGCATAATATATAGATTTCTATTTATTAACTAGATTCATATAAATGTTCAGTTCAGTTAATAAATATATACCTCAGTTGAAAATTGTCCTGCAGCAACTTCCGCTAATAAGGAGAATGTATATAAAAAGGGAGTCACGATTGTAATAAGGAGTATGGTACATGAATTATTTTGTTCATCCTTGTATACCAGATATAGAGTTTTCATTCAACGACTAATATACAAAATATTTGTTCAATTTGAAAACGCATAGCGAAATTACCAACGCATTTCCAACAACTATTGGTCAAAGACAGTATTGTAACAGAACTTTTTTTGTATGTACATGTAAATATGCGACAAATGCTGTGAATGCTCTATTTCATATTATTCATCTTGTAGTGAAATTTAGTAATTTCTATCAATTTCAGTAGTTTTGAAATTGCGTAATGTCATTTAAAAACTCTGCAAATGATTTTTCTGCATTGACCGTAATTTAACAAATATTTCTTATTATCCTTATAAATCATTATTAATGCTATGCACTCCACATAAAGTACCGAACATGTCATGGTGAAAATCTGTAACCTATATCAACTACATAAAAATCGGGTGTATTTACGTGGGTTCAAACGACAGACATACGGATGCAAAAACCTACATCATAAACACTTTCTAACTTTCATGGAAAGCGCTAAAAATGTGCATTATGTAAAATTACAAAAATAAATGAATGATGTTCAATTAATTACAAATATCAAGTGATGGATATTTACTAGATTTAAACTCATCGTATGAAAAAAATGAATACTCTAGCAGTTCGTAGGAAATAAAGGAAACTCTCATTGCAAATCATATGAAACTTGTATATACTTACATGAAAATGCAATTTTTAAAATATTGCAATAACATTAAACGCATAGCACTAAATACAATCCCATGGATTCAAACGTTATTTTCGAATGAACGATAACATCATACCACGAAAGAAAACTTGTGCAATGGACATTCTCAATTAAAGCACAATCGTTGTGGACGTCAAAGGTCTGCACCGACAGAAATTTTCAGGCCCGGGCAAGCCCCAATTCCAAGGAATGCAATTCGGACCAGCTCGGTATAAAATTTAAAACTTTAGCTCTAGGCCTGACGACGTGTACAAAACAAACATTGACATTGCGCGATATAAAAGTTAAAATTTCATTCCGAATTCCGCCAGGCCTTATATAGAACCTAAAAGTTTGACCCCGACCGGCCCGCTTGGTAAAACATAGAAACTGCTTTGCTGCTTCGTAATGGACGACATAGGAAAATTTTTTTGGATCGAACTTTTACCTTCGTATTTTTACTGCCAGCCAATCTTAATAATTTATTTAGTATATCATCGTTTAGAAGAGCTTCGGCAATAAGATTAAAAGAGTTTTAATTAGATTTGCGAGAGTAAAAAAGGACAAATTAAGCTTATTTGTGCACAAGTGTTAGAAATAAGACAAAAGGATCATCACAAAATTTCTACGATCTATTTAACCCTAGACTACTTTCATAAATAAAGTAAGCAGTCACTCTTCTACATACAGAATGTCAAAAACAGCTCAATATGTTGATATTTTTTTCTGTTAAAATTCACTCGTTATGTATATAAAAGAGTAAACAGTTATAGGATGACTTTTATGTATCTATGAAATATACTTAAGATTATGTCACAAAAGTAACACTACATTCTGTAAAAATTGCTAAGTTATTTATAATTTAAAAACTTATATGATATTATAGATAACATTCTCCTCTTTCATCTTTATTCGTTGATGTTACTTCAAAATATCATCAAACGAACTTGTTATAAAAATTATTTATTACAATGATTAGAAATACAGTTTCGAATGAGTTATAGATACTTTACTTTATCTTGTTTCAAAAACATAATTAATTGCAGTAAAAAAAAAAAAAAAAAAAAAATATTTTTAAAAGGATGATTTCTTTAGCGTTTGTTTCTTTTTCAACTTTCTTGACGCTGAAGGATTGCGGTGGATGAGGGGGGGGTTACGTATGGAAATATTTTCATAGTTTTACTGAAAGTACATGATATCTCTACATTTTTAACTGTACGTTCTGATACATTTACAAATATTTATATATTGCATATACACTGTAAAAAAATCTGTTAAGGTACTAAATATTTTCTAGGAAACTGGTATTCCAAGAACTTTTCATGTAACGATAACAAGAAAAATGCATGTAACCGATTCTGAAACTTGAATTTTTGTTGTTACCATTACAGGAAAAGTTCTAGGAATCCCAGTTTATAGAAAAAGTTTAGTACATTTACAGATTTTTTTACAGTGTATAACAAAAGATTTTGACTAAAAGATTTGTGTAGAGTAATAAATATTACACAAAATCTCAATAAATTTTAATTTATTAATTTACATTGGCAAATTCCATCTAAAATTTACAAAAAGGATTATGTAAATCTTTTAACATAGTATTCAAAGTCATGAAAAATGATTTAGAATATAAAATTTTCATAAATTTATAATTTGAGTTATAAAGAGTGGAGCGATATTAAAAATTGAAATATTTATAGACAAAAACTTCATTTTGTAAATTTGAAATTTCACATGAGAATTTTAATATTAAAAAAACATTGTGAATAAATAATACAAGTTTAAGATTTCGATCTTTTAGTAAAGCATTACTTGATAAGATTCGCATAATAGAGATGTGAAGCTTTAGTTGCTGACAGGTATATTTCTAGCAAATAATCAATAAGTTCATATGAAATACTTCCTAATGATTATCAATAACCTTCGAAGCATAAAGTTTAATAAAGTTTGGGAAATTTTGAGTTGCATTCAAATTCTGCATCGGGGGAAGAACATATTCAGCATTAATATTTGAAAATTGATCGAAAACCATAAGATCTTGAAACGATTGTTCACTTCAAGCTAAATCCTTTAATAAGAATTATTGTGTAAGAATTAAAGTAAAATATTTGAACTGACATCGTGTGTGTTAATGTTAAACTGCAAAAAATATTAAAAACAATATCCAGTAAGAGAAACTTACAAGACGAAAAATATACTTAGGGTATGGCTACTTGTATGTAAAAAAATGGAATTTACAGATTTATTTTTTCTTTTTTATCCTAATATTTATTTTATGCAGTAGAATATTGTTATTGTCTTTAGAAAAAGTATCTCATACAATATATATATATATATATGTATATACATATATATATTGGAAATACACATGATTTCGGGGTTCTTTGTTTGAATTTTTGTTGTGGAAAGAGTTCATATTAAGTAGATTTTATAAAAAAAATATACCTATTAATCGTTATCGAGATCTAATTTTCGATAAATTCCTTCATAGCTTTTCATTATATGACACAAGAAACCCAATACTACCCGCAATATATATATACACTATATTGCCATTGATTATGGGACACTTGCGATTTTAGACATTTTACTAAATATCTAGTAAAATACATGAGGAATCATCTCGAAACTCTTAGTGTATAAATATAATAGTATACGTCATACATCTCCGTGAAGATTTTTTACCGAAACTCCATAGGGGACCGTCAACAAATTAAAAAAGAATGAATATCTTTTGAATAACCCTGTCAAAACTAATGTATCAAAAGCGCTCAAACTCTAGATTATGATTGAATGCCTTATTGTAATACACTGTGTTCATTTTTATGCAAACAGCATGCATACTCGCAGAGTAATTAAGGTTTTTATAAAAATGGCCCCAAATTTTTCTAAGTTTTTCCCTTATAATTTTCAGAGTTCTTAATATAAAATAATATTTTTTTCAGAAAATATGACAAACAACGTTGCACACAGTACACTGTAATCAGAATTAAAAAATAATAAAAATTGTATGAAAAATGAGTAGGTTTACTAAATAATTTTTTACTGCGCATGCGTCAAAGGTATCAAAATTTCATTTGCATATTATGTTAGCTAAATGTATAGAGCAACTTTTGCTAAAGTCACAAAATCATAACTTGAAAATTCTGAAAATAATCATCAATTGAATAAGTTGAAAATCCGTTATTCTCAAAATGAAGCAAAAACAAGAGGGGTTGTATCCATATATTCATTGATTAGTGTCAATATAGAATACACAATACGGGATGTTAAGACGACTTTTGATAAAATCCCTCATTTTTTTAACCGACTTCAAAAAGGAGAGGAGGTTATCAATTCGACGCGTATGTATTTTTTTTTTTTATGTATGTACACCGATTACTCCGAAACTATGCAGCCGATTAATTTGGTTTTGGTGTTAAATTAAAGAGCTTACTCTCGGATTGGTACCACATCCATTTCATACAAATTGGTTCAGTAGTTTTTTAGTAATTAAGCAAAAACTATTAAAATTAGTGTTTTTTCGGTAATTAAAACTGTTGAATTAGTTCCTACGATAGAGCGAAGTCAGGATGGCCGAGCGGTTTAAAGCGCCTGATTTAAGCTCTGGTTCTCGAAAGTGACAATGGGTTCGAACCCCGCTCCTGACATACGTGTGTACAATAATTTTCCGTATTATAATTTTTACATATATATTTTACAAATTAAATACTAATTATGCTATTAAGAATATTTTGTATTTAACCGTTAGCACAGCGTATCAGAGATCTTTTATCAACTCAATACTTTATCAGTGAAAGAGTGCTAAAATAATTGACTTACAAAAAATAACATGACATTGAATAAGTTTCCGAAGCTATTCCGTATTATAGTTTTTACGTATATATTTTACAAATTAAATACTTATTATGCTATTAAGAATATTTTTAACCGACTTCAAGAAGGAGAGGAGGTTATCAATTCATCCCGTATATATATTTTTAATGTATGTTCACCGATTACGCCGAAACTATCCAACTGATTAATTTGGTTTTGGTGTTAAATTAAAGAACTTACTCTCGGATTGGTACCACTTCCATTTCATAGAAATTGGTTCAGTAATTTTTTAGTAAACGGGCAAAAACTATTAAAATTAGTGATTTTTCGCTAATTAAAACTGTTGAATGAGTTTCCACCATGGAGTGAAGTCAGGATGGCCGAGCGGTCTAAGGCGCCTGATTTAAATTCTGGTTCTCGAAAAAAAGCGTGTGTTCGAACCCCACTTCCGACATACATGTATACAACAACCTATTCCGTATTATAATTTTTACACATATATTTTGCAAATTAAATACTAATTATGCTATTAAGAATATTTTGTATTTAAACGTTAGCACAGAGTATCAGAGATAATTTACCAACTCAATACTTTATCAGTGAGAGAGTGCTAAAATAATAGACTTGCGAAAAGTAATATGACGTTGAATAAGTTCACCGAATAGATAGCCGAGCGGTCTAAGGCGCCTGATTTAAGTTTTGTTTCTCGAAAGAGAGCGGGGGGTTCGAACCCCACTCCTGACTTGCATGTATACAATAACCTTTCTCCGCATTATAATTTTTACACATATATTTTACAAATTAAATACTAATTATATTATTAAGAATATTTTGTATTTAACCGTTAGCACAGAGAATTAGAGATCTTTTATCTCCTCAATACTTTATCAGTGAAAGAGTGCTAAATTAATAGTCTTGCGAAAAATAACATGACCTTGAATAAGTTTCCTGACTTGATTGCAATCAGGATAGCCGAGCGGTCTAATGCGCTTGATTTGTTGTTGTTGTTGTTGTATGTATGTCGGCCAATTATCTACACTATGGGATATAGGCCCTAAGGGGTGGGATGCCCTCCGTGGGGGTCTTTCTAAGGGAACCTAACCCGTATTTACGCAACGTTCGAAGAAAACCACGGAAAACTCCGAACGGTTAGGCCGATGGTCGCGATTGGGTTCGAACCCAGCACCTACCGTCTACCAGTTTGAGGTCAGAACCTCTCGGCCACTGGTGGGGCCCGCGCTTGATTTAAGCTCTGGTTCTCGAAAGAGAACGTGGGTTCGAACCCCACTCCTGACATATATATATACAAAAGCCTTTTTCGTATTATTCTTTTTACAGATATATTTTACAAATTAAATACTAATTATGCTATTAAGAATATTTTGTTTTTAACCGTTAGCACAGAGTATCAGAGATCTTTTACCAACTCAGTACTTTATCAGTGAAAATGTGCTAAAATAATAGACTTGCGAAAAGTAATATGGCGTTGTTCACCGTTTAGATTGCAGTCAGGATAGCCGAGCGGTCTAAGGCGCCCGATTTAAGCTTTGGTTCTCGAAAGGGATCGTGGGTTCGAACCCCATTCCTAACATCCATGTATAACATACATTATTTTTTCCGTATTATAATTTCTTTAACTGACTTAAAAAAGGAGAGAAGGTTATCATCAATTCGACCGCGTATGTACTTTTTTTTTATATATATGTTCACCGATTACACCGCAACTATCCAACCGATTAAACTAAGTATTACGGTATAAATAACTAAAAAGTAAGAAATAAAATAAACTTTTTCAAAAAAAAAAATATAACCGACTTCAATCAACGCTCTAAAAAGAGTTAAATAATTCTTTAAAATACCCTAATGATGAATTGTTATCTAATAATCACACATCAGATATCATGTACCGACAAAAAAATGGTTATAAGTTTAATACATAGAACTTAATATCCAGCAAATATGGTTTTTCGACAGAATATTTTTTACAAGAGATTAATTTACATATTTTTGATTTAATTTATGAATAGATACATATAAAAAGTAATGAATTACTTTTTGAAGTTGGTGCCAAACTATTGTAAGTATAGTAAGAATTGTGGTTATATTATGCCTAATACCATAAATAAAATGGTAAAAATCATTATTGATTGTGATTGTTTGGCACCAACTTCAAAAAGTAATTCATTACTTTTTATATGTATGTATTCATAAATTAAATCAAAAATATGTAAATTAATCTCTTGTAAAAAATATTCTGTCGAAAAACCATATTTGCTGGATATTAAGTTCTATGTATTAAACTTATAACCATTTTTTTGTCGGTACATGATATCTGATGTGTGATTATTAGATAACAATTCATCATTAGGGTATTTTAAAGAATTATTTAACTCTTTTTAGAGCGTTGATTGAAGTCGGTTATATTTTTTTTTTGAAAAAGTTTATTTTATTTTGCTTCATTTTGGAAACAACGGATTTTGTCCGTTTTCTATAGACGATTACTTTCAGAATTTCCAAGCTATAATTTTGAGACTTTTACAAAAGTTTCTCTATACATTTAGCTAACATAATATGCAAATGAAATTTCGATATCTTTGACGCATGCGCAGTAAAAAATATTTAGTAAACCTACTCATTTTTCATACAATTTTTATTATTTTTTAATTCTGATTACAGGGTACTGTGTGCAATGTTGTTTGTCATATTTTCTGAAAAAAATATTATTTTATATTAAGAACTCTGAAAATTATAAGGGAAAAACTTAGAAAAATTTGGGGCCATTTTTATAAAAACCTTAATTACTCTGCGAGTATGCATGCTGTTTGCTTAAAAATGAACACAGTGTATTACAATAAGGCATTCAATCATAATCTAGAGTTTGAGAGCTTTTGCTACATTAGTTTTGACAGGGTTATTCAAAAGATATTCATTCTTTTTTAATTTGTTGACGGTCCCCTATGGAGTTTCGGTAAAAAATCTTCACGGAGATGTATGACGTATACTATTATATTTATACACTAAGAGTTTCGAGATGATTCCTCATTTTTTAGATTTTCTAGATATTTAGTAAAATGTCTAAAATCGCAAGTGTCCCATAATCAATGGCAATATAGTGTATATATATATATATATATACGTATATATATATGTATATATATATGCATACATTTGTATGTGTGCGTTTGAATGCCTGTATAAAATAAATTTTGCCCGCATGATAAAAGTTGTAATTGTACACGAGTCATTTTTAAACTCACCAGAAAAATTGAAATGATTCATATCTCAGTGGATATTGAAAATAGGCAAAAACTGCTAAAGTGGGTGGGACTGGAAAGACAGAAAAGTTTTCAAAGTTTAAGACGGACAACCAAAACCATGTTTTAATTTAGTTTCACGGTGTTGCCACAGTGTAAAAACATTAGTGACAGGTTTTGTAGAATGCACTTTGTACTTAACTTTGAAATCTAACTGTGTTTGTAGGTTGAGCCGTCAGAAATTTTTTTAAACCGAAATCTCCGTTAATGTTTTTATTGCTGCAGTACATGCTGAGTACTCGGTTTTAAGGTATATCGATTTTGGACTTTAATATTTCTATTTGCAAATATTTACTTTGTTTAATGGTAGAAATTCTGTGTTTAAATAAAGTGAATATCATTATATCCAAAAAATGGTATTAAATTTTAACATAAAAACTAAACAAATGCTGTTAAAACCCTAAAATAACCAAGAGGTTAAAATCCAAGTTTTACAGCATATTTCGACTGCAACAAATATTAATGCATTACGAAGCAAAACTAAATCAAACTTTCATTAAAAATTTATTAAATACGCTTTTAAAATTATAAGTTATTTATAATGGTTTTTAAATAATTTTTCAGATATCACTTATCTGATAAATCTATTCAACATAGATAATTATTGATAGCAGGAGATAAAATTTAACTACTGTCACATAATGTATATTTATAAGATGAAGCCACAATGATGACACTGTAAGTACCTTGAACTCAGATTAAAATCAATGACAAGATACAATTTAAGGCTTTACATGGTTACATGCACGGAAACATTTTATCAAACAATACAGCTCGTTGTGTTAACAAAAGTTAAATTGAGTGAGATTATCGATTTCTTGTTACAAGAATTTTTAATATAGCTCTTGAATTGGGTTAGAAGATGGTCCGATATCAACAAAACTCTGCTATTTAAAGAAGGACTTTTTCCCCTTGAACATTGGGGAATTGTATATTTTGTTGTTGCCATTTTGAGGTAGAAATAATTAAAAAGATTTTCTTTTAGATTTATGCGAAATCCTCTTCAGAAAGTAAGGAATAAAGAAAGTTTGGGAATAAGATTTGTTTATCGATTAAATATGCGTGGATGCTGGAGTGCTGTGACTTTAATGAGATTTTGGTAAAGATTATTTTCACGAACTATCTTACAAGAATAAGACGAAAATAAAATTTTATTCGAAGGCTTGACAAACTATTTAACCTGAAGCAATGTATTTTAATTTTATTTTATTTATTAAAAAATAATGAAAAAAAATCTCTAAAGACTGGATCACATAAACTATTTTTAATAGGATAGTCTATAGCGTTTAGCAAAAACTTTAATTGACTGAAATGATATAGTTTTTTTTAAAGGTTTGATAAAACTTTCAAATCTAGATAGAAGATTATAAAATATCAGCAAATCTGCTCTCTTAAAAGAAGGAATTTTTAAGCAACTCTTCAAACCGCTAGTATTATATATTTGGATACAAACATTTTAACGTAGGAATAATTTGAAATATTTTTAAATATTTTCTAAAAAAGATGAAGAAATGAGCATTTTAAAAAGTAATATAGACAAAATATATTAGTAAAAATATTTCAAAGATAATGAAAAATAATTATCTAAAGACGTGATAATATAAACAATTTTTTAAAAATATATAATCCATAGCGTTTAACAAAAGCTTTAATGTATTGAAATGATATCTTTCTGTAAAAAGATGTTTGATAAAACTTTTAAATAGATGTTGGAAGTTATTAATTTTTATCTGCGCTCTTAAAAGAAGGAATTATAATTCAGATTCTTTAAATTTCAAAGATTATATATTTAACGACAAACATTTTGATGCAGAAATAATTTTAAATATTGTTAAATATTTTCTAAAAAGATGATCAAATAAGCATTTTAATAAGTTATATAGGCAAAATATATGAGTAACAATACTTCAAAAATAATGAATAAGAAATTTTCTAAAGACGTGATCACATAATTAATTTTTTAAATAATATAATGCATAGCGTTTAAGAAAAATTTTAATTGACTGAAATGATATATTTCTTTAAAAAAAATGTTTGATAAAACTTTTAAATAGATGTTGGCGATTATAAAATATCAGCAAATCTTCTCTCTTAAAAAAAGAAGTTATAATTCTTTAAATCTAAAGGATTATATATTTCACTACAAACATTTCAATCTAGAAATGATTTAAGATACTTCTTAATATTTCTAAAAAGAAGATAAAATAAACATTTAAAAAATAATATTATAGTGACATTTTAGTTAACTGAAATGATGTACACAATTTCTTAATGTTTGATAAAACCTTGAATCTGCCTTGTCATTCATTTTATTCGGTCCCTTTGATCACGTTTACAGGTTTATTTTCAGGTATTTAATCATATATTGGATATTTTGTATGAAAAGACATACTTGATTGGTTTTACACATAATTTCTATGGATTCTTTGATAATGGATGCGTAATACACTCGGATCCCAATTTAATGAATGCATTAGGACCGTAAACGTTATTTGTTAAATCGGGGTTATTCGTAATTTCAGGGTCCAAATTGAAAAAAAAATCTACAAATACTTTATAGAAAAGCTCTAACAAGCCACTACACAAAAATATCCATTATGAGAAATTATACGCTATTTAATCAGTAGCTACAATCGCAGAAAACAGTTCGCAATAATTAGTAATTTTGTGTCTTCTCTCTGTGTGTAATAGAAGTTAGTGTATACTGGTGTGCAAAATTTAAGGACGAGTCCCAAAATGCCGATTTTCAAGCGATAATTTTCACTCGAATATTAAAAAGGAAGCAATATAATTCGAATAATTACCATTCCTGCATAATAGTTATTCCATATAACATCTCATTCAACTCACATATTGTCAAAAGGGTCACAGCCACTATGGCGAAACAAAAAGTAGGAAATTCCATACGTCTCATTTATGAGTCTCAAATGACTACTCTATGTGACTCAACTGACAGGTCACTGCGACTGCGGTTTTCTGTTGAGTCACCAGGTGATTTTACAATGTCGTTTTATCGAGACTCTGATGTGACTGTTATTTGGAGACTCAATTTCAAAGTCATTGGGAGTGTTGCATTATGATAAATCACCAAATAATGTCACATTAAAGTCACATGGTGACTTTCTGTCACAAGACTTTTTGAAATGGTTGTGAATGTTTTCAGTTTCTAGGTCGTGAAAAACATGAGAAAAATAACAGTTTTAATGGGAACCCCATTATTGATATCTGCATCAGAATCACTATTTGTTCGTTCAGTTGCTCAAGAAGACAGTCCGTCATCACATGCAACATCACAGCTAAAGTCTATCTCAGTACCGATGTCTTCCCATATAATTTCTTCTGAAGGGGAGATATCTTCTTTGGTTTCACCACTTTCCTCTTGTGTGTCTGGAAATATCTTTTTCTGAAAGCATTTTTCAATCGTATTTTTAGAAACTTGGTCCCAATATTCTCTCACAAAATATATAGTTCTCAAAACATTGACTTTGCATTTTTTCCTAACATTTTCATCCAAACAACTTTCTGTATGTAATTTTCCAATATTTTTCTGACGCAAACTAACAAAATATATATATATATTTGCTGTTGAAAAAATTCGTGGTTTTTTATTCGTTAAATAGGGATTTTTATCTTCATTTTAGTCAGGGAAAAAGAAAATTCCTTCAATCACGATATTCGTGAAATTGGGGTCCGACGGTACTTCGATGTCCGATACATAATTTTTTCTTGAATAAAATCAATTCTGTCTGATTAACATTTAAGCCTGACAGAGCTCTGGATTAACGACAATATTTGTTTAGATATTTAAATTTTATTTGTTTTCACATATTTTTCTTGATTTTTAAACATTGGCATCTGTGTATTTTTTTAATGTTTTATTTTAAGTATGATTATATGAAATTTTTTATTTCAATTTTTTTATGGAAAATCATCACATACTTTATTATTATAGGTATTCTTGACAAAAGTTGTACAGAATATAATAACACATTTTAGATCTGTTACATTTTTCTCATAGACAAATAGGCTTCGTTCCTTTCGAAGAACCTCTGAAATTCTGAATTCTAGAACCTCAGACAATTAGGCTACAATGACATCGTTCGAAACCTATCTACAAGGTGGTACAGAACTATATCTCGAAAATGCAAAGGCAAGTAGAGAAGGCATAAGAATATTTTGTATAAGAATTTGGAAGCAGAGATGCAGGGTTGAGGCAGTAGAGGGTGCTGTTAAGTTCGGTGGATGAAAGCGCTTTGCTTGCTTGAACTGTCATTCTCTCATGGATTTCGGGCAACATTCATCGTTACAAATGCACAGTTTGCCAACATTCATTTTAAGCTTAGAAATTAACAAAGGAAATGGATCAAACCTAAAGCAAGTCCAATAGCTTATGAGGTACGTAGAAGGACTGTACTCTATTGTGCGTAATACTGCTTCCTCCATTGCAGTAATTCTGCGATATTTTATAAGTACCCTCATCACGCTTGGAAGATTAAAACGATCGACTCGTGAACAACCCCAATGAAGACATGTTGATAAGTCAAATGTTCGGGGATCTGGCAGAGTCCTTCCCGGAAAGCCCCACCAGTCGCCGAGAGGTTCTGACCTCTTAACTGGTAGACGGCAGGTGCTGGGTTCGAACCCAATCGCGGCCGTCGGCCCAATCGTTCTAAGTTTTACGAGTTTTTCATTGAACCTTAGATACGGATTATGTTCCTTTAGAAAGACTCCCCACGGAGCGCATCACACCCCTTTAAGGCCTATATCCCACGTGCAGATAATCGGCCGACATAAAATAAACCAAACTAAACCTCCCCGGAAATTGATTAATGTGAATCGTTTTAGAAGCCGATTCATTTCCTTGCTCAATCCCACAAATGAGATGTCCCACAAGGTCCGAATTGGTGTAATAATCCATACTTTCGAAATCCGAATGGAAAATGACGATTCAAACCAGTGAATAGCATTCATCCACCGCATTCAATAGCACCCTCTACTGTCTCAATACTTCATTTCCGCACCACATTTACATACGAAATCTGTTTATTTAAGTCCCTCCTACACGCTCTTTACATTTTAGATACATAAATCTGAACCACCCTATACATAAATACAATATAGCGAGTGTCCCAAAATATTGGCTTTGGCTTTTTGTCCTTAAATATCCATCATTTTCATATATTACAAATTACAAAATTATAAAAAAAAAGAGAGTATGAAATTTTTATTCGATTAGATTGCAAGATATATGTAAATTCATATTTTACGGCCCCTTGGAAAAAAAAAACTAATGGTTGAATGTTCCTCATACATACCGTGTACAAAATTAAGAAATTTTGGTTAAAACGTCGCAGATATATGAAAATATGAAAATACATAATGCTGACTTAAATCCCTTTTCGATGTCTAGACATGATTTCACAAAGAGGAAAAAAATCCTGTCCGATAATCAACTTTAAGATATCTGATATAAACTACGAAATAACCAATGAATTCATAAATGAGTAATAATTGTGATATTTATTGTCACAAAGATAACTAAACTGTGTATATATAATAATTTTACGCAAAGATCACAAAGCTTGTTTTAAATGTTTTTCAACCCAATCAAATACGTCCAGTCTTTAAATGTGCATTAATTGGGCACTATTTAAGCTTTATTTCGTAATTCATCATGTAGCCCTTTTAAATTATTTTTCAAGGATAAAGGTTTTGCAAATTTGTAAATAAAAATAAAGATAAGAACCATAATTTATTTGCTAATGATGCATTTCTGCGTTGTGTCCATCTGCATTCTACATGTAGATGGACATTTTAATTTGTGATTTACTCTTTGAAAATTTTGTGTAAAGTTATCTCCATTTTTTATGTTCAGGTATTCATATTTTGTGCGTGACTTTATTAGAGCATAGAGCACATTTTTTACTTTAAAAGTTTTTGGTACTGGGAACGTACGAAAATTTAAATTTTGTATTTCTTCGTATTTAATACTCTAAAAATTGTTATCGATTTCATAAAACTCTGTATCGCTTTTATACGATTCCGTAATTTATATTTTATACTTATTATTGATCAGCATTTTCATTAGAAAAGTTAAAGTCAACACTTTCCAGACGCCTTGTATACATATATATTAAAAATAGGAACTTTATATTTCGTACAAAAACGTTTTGCGGTTATATATATTGTCATTGATATTTTTATGTAGATAAAATTAAATAAATCTTCTTTTTGAACTGTGCAACATTTTTTATAGCAGATAAATAATGAAAACGTTTTAAGATAAGACTCGTATATTAATTTAATATTCATGGGTTTTAGAAGGTTGTAAAGTTTAACGAGGTTTTTGAATACACAATTTTCTGAAAATGTTACAAAAATACGACGGAAATAAAAATTTATTTAAAAGGAAGACAAAGGTAGGCAGTATCTATCTTTAAGACGTGTATTTTAATAAAAAGATTTTTAAATCCCAAAATATGCCAGAAGTAATATTCTAGAGAAATCGCACTGGCTTTTATCAAATAATATAATTTGCTGTATTCAACAAAACTTAAATTGGTTATCGATCTCTTGTTTCGTAAATGTCTAATAAAATCCTGTATCTATGGAGAAGATACTCTAAAAAACGCAAAATTGTTCTCCCCAAAAAGAAATTTCAATTTTCACTCTTTAAACTAAAATGATTATACATTTAACTATTGCTATTTTGAAGCATAAATAATTAAATATATTTCCCTTAATATAACACAAATAATTAAATATTCTTTTCAGAAAAACATTCTTCCCTATATTCTCTATATTTTCCGGATGCTTTGTATACAGGGTGTATCTAAACTCTTTGGCAAAACTTTAAGAGGTGAGAGTGCACATCAAGAAAAACAATATTAAATAGGAAACCAAGCGTCCCAACATTTTCCGAGAGAGATAGCCGTCATTAAAATTTAGGGTCCAAAATTTCAAATAATCATAAAAATCGGAAAAATTGGTCGATTAATTTGCGGTTTTCATTAAAACTATTCTTTATGTCAGTGTTGTCTTGAAAATAAGTTATAAAGATAAATTTCAAAAAATGCCGATAGAGGGCGCTTTAGACTTTGGAGTAACTTTTCACCGTTATTTTCTGCATCTCGTTAATTTTTTTAGAAGCTTAGACATAATCTTAAATTTTGAGCTGAAAATCTGAATCGTTGGGGGTGGTTAAGCAGCGCAAACTGAACTGTGTTCAAGGGGGCGGGGAGGTTAAAATTTCAAATGATTATAAAGAACGAAAAAATTAGTCTATATGTTTGCGGTTTTCTCTAAAACTATTGTTTATGTCAGTATTTCCTTGAAAATAAATGTTAAAGATAAATTTCGAAAAATTCCGTTTGAAGGCGCTTTAAACTTTAGTCTAACTAACAACTATTTTTAACCGTTATTTTTTTATCTAACTAAATGCTTGCAAAAGCTTAGACTTAAATTTTGAGCTTAAATTCTGAATTGTTGGGAGTAATTAAGTAGCGCAAAATTGAACTGTGTTCGAGAGGGGGAAAGTTAAATTTCAACTCCTGAACGAAGTTCTGTTTGCGCTTCTTAACCACTCCCAAAGATTCAAATTTTGTGCTCAAAATTTTAGCTTATGTCTAACCTTCTAAAAAACTTTAATGAGATGCAAAAAATAACGGTAAATAATAGTTGTTCGTTTCTCCATTATCGAAAGCGCCCTTTATCGGCATTTTTTAAAAAATATCTTTATAATTTATTTTTAAGACAATCCTGACATAAAGAATAGTTTTAGCGAAAACCGCAAGCGAATCGACCAATTTTTCCGTTTCTTTTTATTATAATTTGAAATTTGAACCTCCCCGCCCCCTTGAACACAGTTCAGTTTGCGCGACTTAACCACTCCCAATGATTCAGATTTTCAGCTCAAAATTTAAGTTTATGTCTAAGCTTCTAAAAAATTTAACGAGATGCAAAAAATAACGGTAAAAAGTAGTTATTCTTTACTCCAAAGTTTAAAGCACCCTCTATCGGCATTTTTTTTAAATTTATCTTAAAAATTTATTTTTAATATAATACTCACAAAAAGATAGTTTTAGTGAAAACCACAAAGTAATCAACCAATTTTTCCGTTTTTTATAACCATTTGAAAATTTAGACCCTAAAATTTAATGGCGCCTACCTCCTTCGAAACACGTTTGGGACCCTTAGTTTCCTATTTAATATTGTTGATCTTGATATGTACTATCACCACTTAAAGTTTTTCCCAAGATTTTAGATACACCCTGTATATATAGATATATAAAGAAGAACTTTAATTTTCAAATAGGAAAATTTGGCGGGAATATATATTATCTTTGCCAAATTTACGTAGGAAGAATTAAATATATTTTCTTTTAGAATTATGGAGCATTTCTTTTATAAAAGATAAGTAATGAAAAAGTTTTAAAATAAGACCCTTCTATCGATTTAATATGCATGAATTTTGGAACCTGTGAAGTTTATAATATTTTTAAATGCACTACTTTCTGCAAATGTTACAAAAGACGAAGAAAATAGAATTTTACCCAAAAGTAAGGGAAAAGTAGACTGGTACACAATGTATCCCAAGGCGCGTATTTTAATTAAAAGATTTTTCAATCCCAAAATATGCCTTCTAAAGAAGTTACACTGGCTTTTATCAAATAATATAACTTGCTGTATTCAACAAAACTTAAATTGGTTATCGATTTTTTGTTTCGTAAAAGTCTAATAAAATCTTGAATCTGTGTAGAAGATGCTGGTGAGAACAACAAAACTGTTTGTTCAAAAAAAAGAAATTTTAATTTTCACTATTTAAATTAGTGGGATTAAATATTTTACAAATTTTATTTTGAAGTACAAATAATTAAAAATATTTTCCTTTAGTTTTATTCAATATTCTTTTCAGAAAAACAACCTATTTCATTCCTCAGAAAATTTCCCTAAATTTTCCAGATTCCTTGTATATATATATATTTATTTATTATATGCATTTTAATATATATATATATATACAGGGTGCTCATAAATACCGAAACAATAGGCTATCTCCTTAAATATTGTTCCCATAACCATACTTCCAATTTCAAAGTTTCATAAAAAAAGGTGAATTTTTTGATAAGATAAGTTGCAACTCCATGGAGGATCTATTTTAAAAATTACGAAAATTAAATTTTTATACGGCCCTCAGAGGATAAAACTTCCAATTAGAAAATTTTCCCTTATCCATTCGTGAACTGAACAAAAAAAAATCATCTTGATATCTTCAAAACTCAGAGAGTTATGACAATTTTAATAAATCGAAAGATTTCAAGGGATCAGATACAAATTGAAATGCTTGTAATTAAAGAATCAATGTTGCTGTTATGTGTCCAGGAAACATTTATTTTATTTATTTATCTATAGAGTTAGAATTTTGAATGTTTTATGATGGTTCACTATAGAGGTCAGCACGGGCCGAAATTTCCAGGCCCGAACCTGGCCCGAAAGTGAAAATTTTGGCCCGGCCCGGAAAAAAGTTAAAAATTCGGCCCGAACCCGGCCCGAATGCCGTTATTTGAAATTGCCCCGTGCAGACCTCTAGTTCACCATATAATTTGTAAGCTTTATCACATAATAAGACTTTTTAATAATTAAAAAAAAATTAAAGTAAATTAAAATTGTTATAACTCAAAATATTATTAGTCGCGTTGAATTTTTTCTTTTGATTAAATGAAAATGTTTAATTTTCAATTTGGATTCAGCATTTTAAATAATATGTATATTTTTTTAAATAAAAACATTTATAAAATAAACTTTTTCAAAAAAAAATATAACCGACTTCAATCAACGCTCTAAAAAGAGTTAAATAATTCTTTAAAATACCCTAATGATGAATTGTTATCTAATAATCACACATCAGATATCATGTACCGACAAAAAAATGGTTATAAGTTTAATACATAGAACTTAATATCCAGCAAATATGGTTTTTCGACAGAATATTTTTTACAAGAGATTAATTTACATATTTTTGATTTAATTTATGAATACATACATATAAAAAGTAATGAATTACTTTTTGAAGTTGGTGCCAAACAATCACAATCAATAATGATTTTTACCATTTTATTTATGGTATTAGGCATAATATAACCACAATTCTTACTATACTTACAATAGTTTGGCACCAACTTCAAAAAGTAATTCATTACTTTTTATATGTATCTATTCATAAATTAAATCAAAAATATGTAAATTAATCTCTTGTAAAAAATATTCTGTCGAAAAACCATATTTGCTGGATATTAAGTTCTATGTATTAAACTTATAACCATTTTTTTGTCGGTACATGATATCTGATGTGTGATTATTAGATAACAATTCATCATTAGGGTATTTTAAAGAATTATTTAACTCTTTTTAGAGCGTTGATTGAAGTCGGTTATATTTTTTTTTTTGAAAAAGTTTATTTTATTTCTTACTTTTTAGTTATTTATACCGTAATACTTAGTTTAATCGGTTGGATAGTTGCGGTGTAATCGGTGAACATATATATAAAAAAAAAGTACATACGCGGTCGAATTGATGATAACCTTCTCTCCTTTTTTAAGTCAGTTAAAGAAATTATAATACGGAAAAAATAATGTATGTTATACATGGATGTTAGGAATGGGGTTCGAACCCACGATCCCTTTCGAGATCCAAAGCTTAAATCGGGCGCCTTAGACCGCTCGGCTATCCTGACTGCAATCTAAACGGTGAACAACGCCATATTACTTTTCGCAAGTCTATTATTTTAGCACATTTTCACTGATAAAGTACTGAGTTGGTAAAAGATCTCTGATACTCTGTGCTAACGGTTAAAAACAAAATATTCTTAATAGCATAATTAGTATTTAATTTGTAAAATATATCTGTAAAAAGAATAATACGAAAAAGGCTTTTGTATATATATATGTCAGGAGTGGGGTTCGAACCCACGTTCTCTTTCGAGAACCAGAGCTTAAATCAAGCGCGGGCCCCACCAGTGGCCGAGAGGTTCTGACCTCAAACTGGTAGACGGTAGGTGCTGGGTTCGAACCCAATCGCGACCATCGGCCTAACCGTTCGGAGTTTTCCGTGGTTTTCTTCGAACGTTGCGTAAATACGGGTTAGGTTCCCTTAGAAAGACTTCCACGGAGGGCATCCCACCCCTTAGGGCCTATATCCCATAGTGTAGATAATTGGCCGACATACATACAACAACAACAACAAATCAAGCGCATTAGACCGCTCGGCTATCCTGATTGCAATCAGGTCAGGAAACTTATTCAAGGTCGTGTTATTTTTCGCAAGACTATTAATTTAGCACTCTTTCACTGATAAAGTATTGAGGAGATGAAAGATCTCTAATTCTCTGTGCTAACGGTTAAATACAAAATATTCTTAATAATATAATTAGTATTTAATTTGTAAAATATATGTGTAAAAATTATAATGCGGAGAAAGGTTATTGTATACATGCAAGTCAGAAGTGGGGTTCGAACCCCCGTTCTCTTTCGAGAAACAAAACTTAAATCAGGCGCCTTAGACCGCTCGGCTATCTATTCGGTGAACTTATTCAACGTCATATTACTTTTCGCAAGTCTATTATTTTAGCACTCTCTCACTGATAAAGTATTGAGTTGGTAAATTATCTCTGATACTCTGTGCTAACGTTTAAATACAAAATATTCTTAATAGCATAATTAGTATTTAATTTGCAAAATATATGTGTAAAAATTATAATACGGAATAGGTTGTTGTATACATGTATGTCGGAAGTGGGGTTCGAACACACGCTTTTTTTCGAGAACCAGAACTTAAATCAGGCGCCTTAGACCGCTCGGCCATCCTGACTTCACTCCATGGTGGAAACTCATTCAACAGTTTTAATTAGCGAAAAATCACTAATTTTAATAGTTTTTGCCCGTTTACTAAAAAATTACTGAACCAATTTCTATGAAATGGAAGTGGTACCAATCCGAGAGTAAGTTCTTTAATTTAACACCAAAACCAAATTAATCAGTTGGATAGTTTCGGCGTAATCGGTGAACATACATTAAAAATATATATACGGGATGAATTGATAACCTCCTCTCCTTCTTGAAGTCGGTTAAAAATATTCTTAATAGCATAATAAGTATTTAATTTGTAAAATATATACGTAAAAACTATAATACGGAATAGCTTCGGAAACTTATTCAATGTCATGTTATTTTTTGTAAGTCAATTATTTTAGCACTCTTTCACTGATAAAGTATTGAGTTGATAAAAGATCTCTGATACGCTGTGCTAACGGTTAAATACAAAATATTCTTAATAGCATAATTAGTATTTAATTTGTAAAATATATATGTAAAAATTATAAAACGGAAAATTATTGTACACACGTATGTCAGGAGCGGGGTTCGAACCCATTGTCACTTTCGAGAACCAGAGCTTAAATCAGGCGCTTTAAACCGCTCGGCCATCCTGACTTCGCTCTATCGTAGGAACTAATTCAACAGTTTTAATTACCGAAAAAACACTAATTTTAATAGTTTTTGCTTAATTACTAAAAAACTACTGAACCAATTTGTATGAAATGGATGTGGTACCAATCCGAGAGTAAGCTCTTTAATTTAACACCAAAACCAAATTAATCGGCTGCATAGTTTCGGAGTAATCGGTGTACATACATAAAAAAAAAAAAATACATACGCGTCGAATTGATAACCTCCTCTCCTTTTTGAAGTCGGTTAAAAATAGCAATATAAAAAAAGATGCATTTTTTTGTAAACAAATCATACTTTTAAAAGTAAATTTTCTGAGCTAAAAACATCTTTTGGCACATTGGGCATTTTTTTTTTTTTTTTTTTTTTTTGAAATGTTAAAAATCTATTGAAATCGCGGGACTGTTAGCGTAACCGACAGTTATTGACTTATGTGAGTTTAAAAATGAGAAATAATGAAATAAAAACATTTGATGCAGAAAAGTGCATTTAGTTTTAAACAAAGATGGGCTCCTTACGTTTAAAAACTTTTTTATTTTTCTAAGTGATTAACTCCATCCTGTATAGTTTCGATTTCAGATTTTGTTTAAGTTTTGACATTCTCACCCTCTTTAATTACTGTTCAAATGCGTCAGTTGATTTAAACCTCATTTTTTATCACGTCGATTTCAATTTTTTTCTTTGTATACGGACTCACAGACAGACATTTTGTAAAGACATGTTTTTCAGTGTCTCTGAGTCCTAAAACGTGTGAATCCGTCGAAAACCGGAATTCAAAATTTTCATAAATCCAATACTTGCAATACCATCATAAATTTTGAAGCTGAATAGAAAAAAGTAGATTTTTAAAAATATTTCTATGTAATTTATTAAAATATATTTCCAATGATTCCGTTAATAGAGATGTCATTATTGCTATTACTATTTTCACTAAACTTATTGCCTGCGGCAATAAGTTTATATCACACTATTAATGAGGATTAATTAATATAACTTAATTTAATAACACTTTTATTAAGTGTTTAATAAGACGGTACGCCCAATAAGTCGTACAAGTTACGAGGTTGGCGCCAAGGTCGAGATATTGCAGACATCTAGCATATTTCAAGGAAGTTTAAAGCAAAAACCTATACGCTTTTATTTTGTATCTAAAAGTTAAAGTATTTTCTTCGATCGGCATTAAACAATGCGTAAATTTAAGGTCGATCCCTAAATTGTATTTCAAATGAACTGATTTTGCTGCGTTCAGAGGTATGCTTTAAGTGATGTAAGTCACAAATTTTTAAAAATTTTAATATCTTTCGGGGATTTGTAGATATCGAGATGATTTTTTTTGTTTAATTCAGGAATGGATAAGAAAAATTTTTCTAATTGGAAGTTTTATCCTCTGGGAGCTGTATAAGAATTTAATTTTCATAATTTTTAAAATAGACCCCCCCTGGAGTTGCAACTTAGCTTTTTAAAATTTTCACCTTTTTTTAGGAATTTTTGCAATTGGAAGTATGGGTCTAGGGGCAATATTTAAGGAGATAGCCTATTGTTTCGATATTTATGATTCACCCTGTATATGTATAGTATATATGCATTTCAATATATATATATGTTACAAGCCAAACCCGATTTTAGGCCAAACTAGATTGTCCTAGGCCAAACTAGGCTATCCTAACACCCATCGGATAAACTAGTTTTTCCTAGGCCAAACTAGTTTATCCTAACGCCCATCGGATAAACTAGTTTTTCCTAGACCAAACTAGTCTATCCGAACGCACATCGGATAAATTAGTTTTTCCTAGGCCAAACTAGTCTATCCGAACGCCCATCGGATAAACTAGATTTTCCTAGGCCAAACTAGTTTGGCCGAACGGTCACTAGGATAAACTAGTTTAGTCTGTTTTTCATTGGTTTGAACTAGTTTATCCTAGGCCGATCTAGATTGTCCTAGGCCAATTCAATTTGGCGTGATTTTATTGAATCTAACCAGACCGCCACGGCGCCAACTTTCTAGTTTTGATCTAATTTATCTTAGGCCGATGCAATTTGACGCGATTTTAGCTCACAGACTATCAAAGCCTGAGAGCTCATGTGCTCGCAGATTCTGTGTGTGTATCTAACCACCTACGTATGTATGTACGTATGTACGGATGTATGTACGTATGTATGTAATGCGATAATTCTTGATAGAAATATCCAATTTGCTTCAAATTTTTGACACAGATTTATCCTGATAACGAACTTCTCTGATTACTTTCAGGAGCTCATCGGATAAGAATAAGGGGAGGGGAACAAAAGGCTAATCCGCACCCTCCCCTCCTAAATTTAGTAACTCAGTTTTTCATGCAAAAGTATCAGATTTTATTAAAACTTTAGGTATAAGATTATTTTGATAAGGCACTTCCATGATTAGCTATGGGTAATTATTGTTTACGCATAAAGAAAGGAGGAATGCGGGTAACCTCCTTAATTTATGTAAATAGGTTTTTCACGGAGAATTTACGGATTTGTTTCAAATTTTGGATGTAGGTTCTTTCTTATAAGGCGTTTACCTGGTTAATTTGGGGGGTTCTGAGGTTAAATATAAAGGGAGAACCGATTATTTTTTCAATCGGATAAAAACTTTTGGTTTTATGAAAATAATTTTAATTCGTAACAGATATTGGTTTTCGCACACATCACTTCACGCGAAGTTGTTCATATTAAAAAACTAAATATCCGACCCCTTTTAAAAATTAAAAAAGCTTAAATAAAGCATGACACTTGAAATTTAGGATGGGGGGTGTAGAGTAGGGGAACGCTAGAGGACGCTAGACGTTTTTTAACGTTTTAGCTGCGATTGAAATATTGTTGTTGCAAATAGGTAAAAATGCAGTTTAGGAGCGCCATCTGTTGAACGATTTACATGAAAAAGTAATCGGGTGAATCGGTTTACATGAAAAAGTATCAATTTATATCAGGGACTATCTAAATATAAATTCTTAATAAATTCCGTTCATTAGTTCTAGAAAAACAACTATTGTGAAAATTCGGAAGAATGCAGCTTAGCATAGCATAGCCATGTCGAGTGATTTACTTCAAAATAAAAACAACACCAACTGATATCATGGATGAACTGAATCTGAAGTTTGATAGAAATTTGAGTATTAGTTATTAAGGTAAAGCTGATGTGTAAATCATAAAAAATAAAAAACAGTAGCCAATACCTGACGAGTGATTTACGCGAAAAACTAATAAGCATCAATTTAGATCAGAGACAACCGAATATAAATTTTTATTAAATTTCGTGCATCCGTTCTTCAGCTGTGTTCCCACTGCCTGCGGCAGCGTATAGCAGGTGGACTGCTGAATGCCCTCTTACTTTTCGAACGAAACTGAAATCGTAGCAAGCGTGCTGAGCATGCACCGCCGAATGTAACCCTTGAAGCGAAACTTGAAGCGATCGTATCCCCACTTCCCACGGCAGTCCGATAGCGGGCGAAGCCAGCAAGTTTTAACTAAACCTCGTTACATTAATTCCTCATTCCAACAACAGGGAGCGCACTCTATTATTACCAAAACTGTATCTGAATGAAACTCCGTTAAACACACTGTTAAAAAAATTCTGAAATTCACGAACATTTTTTTCCTGAATTTCACAGAAAAGCTCCCTTTTAACAACTAAAGGGTATTTTCCGTTACAAATCACGGCCCCACCAGTGGCCGAGAGGTTGGGACCTCTCAACTGGTAGATGGCAGGTGCTGGGTTCGAACCCAATCGCGGCTGTCGGCCTAACCGTTCGGAGTTTTCGTGGTTTTCTTCGAACCTTGCGTAAATACGGGTTAGGTTCCCTTAGAAAGACCCCCACGAAGGGCACTCCCCCTTGGTCCTATATCCCTAGCGCAGATAATCGGACGTCAAAAATCAACCAACCAACCGTTACAAATCACAAAGTTCCATCATATTTCCTGAAAAAAACGAAACGGATGGAAATAAAAACAAAAAACGGAGACACTCCGTTGTGTGGGTAGCAAGACTTTACTCCATGGCCGAGTGGTCAAGGCACCACACCGCTAATCGCCTGCGAGCGCAGATTGTGGGTTCGAGTCCCATTGGCGCCATGGAATAATGAAAAAATTCCTTTTAAATTACATTTTTCTGTTTATTTTTCTCTTTTTTTCTTATTAAAAATCGTTTAATTTATTAGCCGAAAAATAAATAAATAAATAGTGTACGACAATTTCAAAAAAAAAAAAGTCTATATATATATATTGTAAAAAAATTGTTAATAAAAAAATTTTTATTAAAAAAAACAGTGGTTTCAAACAGGGATTTTTTTAATTTAAACTATTTAAAAAATTAAAAATGATTTTAAAAAATAATAAGTATTATGCATCAGTCTAAAATAATCCGTTTACAAACATTCTAAGGAATATATTTGAAAGGAAATCTTTAAAAAGCACAACAGATTTTCCCACTAACTCATAAAAGACATACTTTGTACAGTTTAGCATCAGCAACTTTGGCTCAGTTCGTAAGAATTTGTTCCGCAATCTGAAGGTGCCGAGTTCGGTCCTGAGGGCGGCTTGAACTAAATTATCCAATATAACAATTAAGTAAAATAACATAGCAGCTTAAAATCCCTCGGTGATTTCGAATTCTTTGACGATTAATCGGTAAATCATTTTTAAAAATGATATTAAATTATTACTATTATAAATCAAACTTTGTAACGGAAAGTTACTGATTCTTACACCGGAGTTTTCCCTTCTTGTATTTCCCACAACGGAAAATCTACTAACGGAACGGTAAAAGTTCGGCTACATTGCTGCCGGTAGTTTCACCTGGAATTCACAGATTTATTTTTAACAGTGCAACCTATTAGTAGATGTGTTACTCAAGGTCGCTGTGCTTTAAAACCTAGAGTTTCCGTTATATATCCTGATTTTGTTCGCAACGACATCCTCTTTCACTCCGGAATGTAACTTTTTTTTATAAATTTATATCTTATTCCATAAACTATCACAAAGTTTCAAAAAAATCCAGCAAGAATTTAACATTTTTAGAAAAGTTACTATTAGAAAATAGTACGTACGTCCGTACATACATACGTACATGGTTAAATACACACACACAGAATCTTCGAGCACATTCTCTCTCAGGCTTCGATAGTCTGTGAGCTAAAATCGCGTCAAATTGCATCGACCCAAGATAAATCAGATCAAAACTAGAAAGTTGGCGCCTTGGCGGTCTTTCGATTCAATAAAATCACGCCAAATTGAATTGGCCCAGGGCAATCTAGATCGGCCTAGGATAAACTAGTTTATCCTAATGACCGTTCGGCCAAACTAGTTTGGTCTAGGAAAATCTAGTTTATCCGATGGACGTTCGGATAGACTAGTTTGGCCTAGGAAAAACTAGTTTATCTGATGGGCATTCGGATAGACTAGTTTGGCCTAGGAAAAGCTAGTTTATCCGATGGGCGTTAGGATAGACTAGTTTGGCCTAGGAAAAACTAGTTTATCCGATGGGCGTTAGGATAGACTAGTTTGGCCTAGGCCTATCTAGTTTGGTCTAAAATCGGGTTTGGCCTGTAACATATATATATATATATATATATATATATATGTG
The DNA here is from genome assembly GCA_964019185.1 of Maratus speculifer. Classification (NCBI taxonomy): domain Eukaryota; kingdom Metazoa; phylum Arthropoda; class Arachnida; order Araneae; family Salticidae; genus Maratus; species Maratus speculifer. The sequence continues at coordinate 289,378,629 of OZ025289.1, forward strand.
GGAATATTGAGTGATTAGCTTATGATTTAAGCAAAACAAATATTCTTGATAAGATAAAAAGGTTTACTAGACATAAAATATATACGTAGCATTCAAAAATAACAGTAGAACTGAATAATATTTAAAATAAATAAGCTTCTCTGAGCTTTGGATTAAAAATCCATCCAACTCGCCATCGCTGAAATCTATAGAACACCTCGTTCTTTTTTATGCATCATCACGTGAGTCTCAATTGGGATATCACGTTCATTAAATCATTGAGTATATTATCTTTAATTGCTTAATACTTCATCCTTTATACCCACATTTTCGGTCATCCTGACGTTCCTGGCGACCTCGCCAGCTGCCTATTAAAATTTAGACACAAATTTATAGAAATAAAACAGGTAAATATAAAACAACAACATCTATCGTTACAAGTAAACATAAAACAAAAACATCTAACATTATGCAGATGCATTACCCCACGGCTTGACGTATTTTGCAATAGTGGATATCTTGTCCACCATGGTCTCCAATCCTCTTTGCATCATAATGATCATGTGATTTTTCTATAATGTTTTTATTAGGTCCATGGAATTTTCTCCTTTTCATTCCTGTTCCATACTGCATTTCTTGGATTAACTCGGTATCATTTAATTCATATCTGTTAGGTACTTTTCTCATCATGTTAAATTGCTTTCTATAACTACCATTACTCCAAAAATATAGATTTCTACGCGGACCATTAAAATTTGTTTTTATGCTTCTTTTGCCTTTAAATTTAAAAGTATCCTTTTCACACGGTTCAGCCCTTTCTTTTTCAAAAATTTCATATTTTCTTTCTGTTTGCTGTACCTCTAAATGTTTCTGTTTGCTGTTTCTCCAATTTTCATATGTGTGACGTTTTCCATCAAAATTATTTCTCGAATAATATTTCTTTTCTTCATCTCTATCATTGTAATCACGCTTCTTGTAATTTCTGATAAATTTCTGTTTATTTGCATTAACTCCTTCAACATTCCTTTCTTCCCTCGTATTTTTCCGTTTATAATATTTTTTAATTTTCCTCGTTTCATTTTTATTTTCATTGGCGCGTGCACATAAATTGCGTTTTTCTTTTAGGTCATTCATTCGTCCTGTTTGTGATGTCTCGTTTCTTTCATTCAATCTTTTCTTACTAATTAAATTTTCTTCTTTCTCATTTATTTCTTTTCTAATTTTCAAATTTCTCACGTGATTCAAATCAATTTCATTTTCTTCTATGACTCTCGCGAAATTAATCAAGTGATTACCTCCTGCATTATTATCATTTGCAAGTATAACATTTTCATCACGTGAATTATCTAACGTAGACGTTTTCATTTCATTATTATTTTTGGCAGCATGATTCAATTTTATATCAGAATTCTTCTGAACTTTAGTGTAACCTACTTGAATACTATTGCGTTTGCCAACGATCTTAATTCCGTTCTCGTCTATCGCCAAATTTAATTTGCTAATGACATCATATCCCAGTAAAATATCATATTCAAGAGATTCTAGTACGTACAAATTTGTTCTGATTAGAAAACCATCAATATTAAATTCATATGGGAAGTATCCTTTTGGATAAACAACTATTTTATTTATGCCGGACAAAAAGATATTATTTGAAAATAATCTTGGCGAGCCTATTTTCGTATAATATTCGTAACTCACCAAACTGATATCACTTCCAGTGTCGAAGAAGATCTGTGTCTTTTCACCGTTAATATCAATATTTTTCATGTAATCTGATTTGGCACTGTTAGTTTGCTTGATTACTGCGGAATTCATCTCTTTGTAGTTGGATAATCGCGGATTTTGGCTGTCATTTTTTATTTGTTTATTATTCCCATTATTACACTGCGATATTACGTGGCTAAGACGATTACTTTTGAAACACATAATTTGTGCCCTGTTCTTTTCATTTAAATAAGAAAATTCATTTACATTATCTGTATTATCTGCGAATTGTTGTTTTCTTAAAGTATCATAACGTTGAGATGGTAACCACGGTTTTGAATTGTTATTTTCGCGCATTTTTGACTTCCTATCTTCAAAGTGGTGTGAATTTCTATTCATGGTTTTAATATTACGCCTTGCTGTTTCGTAATCATCTAGTTTACAAACTAACGTATCAACACTTTTAATTTTGGGAAGATCATCGATGAAATGTTCCTTCATTTCTATCGGTAATCTTCTTTTGATTTGATCTACCAGTATTAATTCTTTTAAATCTTCAAAATTCGACACATCAAGACCGGTAATCCATTCTTCTAAATAATTCCTTAACTCAAATGCTAGATCGCGCCAAGTGGCTGAATTTTCTTTCTTATGCGACATTAATTTTTGCCTAAACTCTTCTGGCGTCAATTTGAATCTTTTGAGCAGCAAGTTTTTTACATAATCGTAGTTATTTGTTAATGTTTCTGGTTCTCTAGTTATAACATTAGCAATTTCTAGCGGCATTAAACTTAATAAGTGCATGACCCAATTCTCTTTTGTTATATTCATCCTAGAAATCTGTCTCTCGAATAGAGCTAAGTAGATACTAATATCACCCTTCCCATCAAAGTGTGACATTAATTTAGACAAATCTAGTTGCTTACCTGTACCAGTTACAGCCGAACCGTCACTTGTATTTATCATATTTCCTTGAAGTTCAATTTTTCGTAATTCGTACTCCATTTCCATCTTCTTTTCCTCTAATCTTCTTTCTGATTCTAACCGTAACCGTCTTTCTTCTTTTTCTGCCTCTAGTCGTCTTTCTTCTTTTTCTGCTTCTAATCTTCTTTCTTCTTTTTCTGCTTCTAGTCTTTCTTTTTCTATTCTCTCCGCGGCAATGACTTCAAGTCGAACTTTTACAAAATTTTCTTCATAATCCTTCGATTCAGTCACCAACTTTATCAAATCAATGATTCTTGGACTCTGAGGCACAATTATACCTAGATCATCACACAACGTTAACAAGTCCGCCTTTCTAGCTTTATTCAGAACAGACATTATAATTTTTGTTTACACTTCAACAAAACAATATAGTGCACTATCTTGCAGGCTTGATCACGGATAATTTCTAATCATTACACATATAACAAACAGTTCCTTTTTTACATAATACGTATTAGTTTAAAAACAAAACATTTTTCTTAGACTTAGACCTTCTTAGTGTAAAATAGCTTTCATCGTGAAATTCAAATTCAAATATAAATCAGCGAAATCATTCAAATCCAAGTCATTCAAATCCTTCAATCCCGGCAACGAACCCCCAAAACTTGTGGGAATATTGAGTGATTAGCTTATGATTTAAGCAAAACAAATATTCTTGATAAGATAAAAAGGTTTACTAGACATAAAATATATACGTAGCATTCAAAAATAACAGTAGAACTGAATAATATTTAAAATAAATAAGCTTCTCTGAGCTTTGGATTAAAAATCCATCCAACTCGCCATCGCTGAAATCTATAGAACACCTCGTTCTTTTTTATGCATCATCACGTGAGTCTCAATTGGGATATCACGTTCATTAAATCATTGAGTATATTATCTTTAATTGCTTAATACTTCATCCTTTATACCCACATATATATATATATATATATATATATATATATATATATATATATATATATATATAAACGTATATATTACAACGCAGAACTTTAATTTTCACATAGAAAAATTTTGTGGTAATATGTGTATATATGTATATATATTGCCATTGCCATTTTTACGTAGAAAAATATAATTTTTCTTTAAAATTATCCATTATTTTTTACAAAGATAAGTAATGAAAAAGTTTTGAAATAAGATCGTTCTACTGATTTGATATGCATGGATTTTGGAAGGCTGTAAAGTTTAATAATGTTTTTGAATGCCCTATTTTCTGAAAATATTACAAAAATGCAAAATAAAATAGAATTTTATTCAAAAGTAAGAGAAAAGTAGCCAGGTACAGCATCCATACTCAAGTATTTTAATTAAAAGATTTTTTAAACCTAAAATATGCCAGAAATAATTTTCTAAAAAAGTCATACAGATTTTTATCAAGTTGTATAAATTGCTGTATTCATCAAAACCTAAACTGATTATCGACCTCTTGTTTCGTGAACATCTAATAAAATTCTGTATCTCTGCAGATGTACTGGAGATAACAACAAAACTATTCTTTAAAAAATAAATTTTAATTTTCAGGCTTTAAATTAGTGAGATTAAATCTTTGACTACTGTTATTTCGAAGCACAGATAATTAAAAGTATTTTCCTTAAATTTTATTCAATATTCTTTCCAGCAGGTAAATAATAAAAGAAGTTTGATTCTGGTGATTTGTTTACTGCTTTTATATTCATGAATTTGGTATTTACAGAAGTTTCATATCAATTTGGAAGACAGTATTTTCGTTACATTTATTAAAAATAATAATGAATAAATATTTTATTCCTAGTTAATAAGAGAGCAAGTAGAAACACAATTCAGACACATATATAATTTTTAATGAATTTTTAAATTCTCAAAATATGTTAGAAATAATTCTGTTAATCACAAAAACATATTGACAGTAAATCTGATGTAAAATATAGCTCATAGGCAGGGCTGTCCAACGCGGCGCCCGCGGGCGCCATGGCTCTCTTTGCAGGTTTTCTTGGCGCCCTTTTGAAGGTTTCCTATTTTTAAGTAAAATTCCTTTGTAAAAAAATACTTTTTTTTTAAATACTTGATATTTTTTGAGAGATGTTTTTAAAATCTCTACAAGTGATTATTGTCTCAAATGATTAAGTCTCAATTATAACTTACGCGACGTATTAAAAGAAAGGCAACAGTACATGATTTAGTTTTTAAAGAAACAAATCATGTGCTGTTGCGTTTCTTTACTAATTTCTTATTATTCCTTTTATGGAAATTATACCATTAAAAATTAATAAATGTCAGCAATAATTTTTTTAATATGTTAAGAAGCAAAATATAGAAAAAGAATAAGCGATCCTTCCCCTCCTTCATGCATGAAATTTGAGCATGTTTGTTATCGTTATTGACATTGTTTCATTCGTCATTTTATAAGACAAGATAAAGGCTGTCTTTTTCTCGCCCTGACCATTGTAACTTTATGTAATTTTGATGATTTTATTAAATAGATAAAGTTGCATGAAAGGATTTCCATCAATGAAAATTATTTCGGGGTCTCTCTTTGGAACCACCCATGACTTTAACTCTTTACTTTTTATAATGACAAATTAACACCTAAAAAACAACAACAACAACAACAATTAGTTATTGCAGAGCATTTGCGTCCCTCGAAAACCTGACAATATATCTGATTACCATTTTATTTTAATAATAGGTGATATTTCATCTTCTAGCTCCTTCAAATTCAAAAATATTTGAGGTAATCCCCTGCAGAAAAATACATTATTCAAAATTTACTACCATTTACTGTCTAATTACTTTTCTCTAACCATGTTATTTTAGATCTATAGACACATTATGTCTCTACCGCGTTATGTATTTGCCTATATGTATTGCAACTGATGTTGAAAGATGATTTTCTTGTATGTTTTGAGACGTATTAATAATGGCGCCCTTAACCGGCTGCCAAAAGCTAAGATGCGCCCCTGAATAGTAAAAAGTTGGACAGGCCTGCTCATAGGTGTAAAGCAAAAATCACTGGAGATCTATAATATCTGACTCACTATCATTCATTTTAGGTAAATTTAGTAAGAAAACAACTGATTACAATATTCTCTATACTCCCTATATTCACCTGATGCATTGTATACATATTAAAAAGAAGAATTTTAATTTTCACACAAAAAGGTTTTGTGGTTATACATATTGTCATTTTTCTTTTTACATAGACGTAATTAAATAAATTTTCTTTTGGAATTATGCAGCACTTTTTACAGCAGGTAAGTAATGAAAAGTTTTAAGATTAGATCCGTCTATTGATTTAATATGCATGATTTTGTAAGGCTGTAAAGTTTAATAGGATTTTTGAATACACTATTTGCTGCAAATGTTAGAAAAAATATGAATAAAGTAAATTTTCATTCAAAAGTAAGAGAAGAGGCAAGTACAACATCTATCCTCAAGGCATGTATCTTAATTAAAAGATTTTTCAATCCCAAAATATGACAGAAATAATTTTCTAAAGAAGTCACACAGGCTTTTATCAAATAATGTAAATTACTGTATTCACCAAAACTTAAATTGATTATCGATCTCTTGTTTCGTGAACGTCTAATAAAATCCTGTATTTGTGCAGTAAATTCTGGTGAAAACCACAAAACTGTTCTCTTTAAAAAGAAGTTTTAATTTTCACACTTTAATTTGGTGAGATTGAATATTTTACCAATGTTATTTTGAAACAGAAATAATTAAAAATATTTTCCTTTGGTTTTATTCAATGTTCTTTTCAGCAGGTAAGTAATAAAGGAAGTTTTGAGGTTTTATGATTTGTTTACTAATTTATACTAATGAATTTGGAGTTCACAGAAGTTTCGTATTAATTTGGAAAACAGTATTTTCGTTAAGTCTGTTTAAAATCGATAAAGTATAAATATTTTATTCATAGTTAATATGAAAGGAAGGAGGAACACAATTCAAACTCAAACTCTTATATAATTTTTAGTGAATTTTTAAAATCTATGTGAATTTTTAAAATCTATGTGAATTTTTAAATATGCTAGAAATAATTCAAATATTCACAGAGAAGTAATGACAGTATATCTATAGCTCATCGGTGTAAATTAAAGCTCACTGGTGGTCTATAATATATAACTCGCATCATTCATTTTAATGAAATTTCGTATGAAAAACAATCTATTACATTCCTCTCTATGTGAATATCATATTTTTTTTTTTTTATTTAAAATTTTAAAAATGTTATCCATTCTAAGAAAAGGGAAAAATAATATATATGTCAGATTCTTATTATACTTGAAAATGGGTTCAAGGGGAACAATAGTAGTGTTTAAGAAGGAAAATATCATAATTCATTGTTTCATTCACAACATATCGAATGCATTTTAATTTATTATATATATATATATTTTTTAATGTTATCTACAACTATTGTACGTGTTATCTACAACTATTAACTATCTACAACTGTTATTTTGAAAAAATTTCGATATGACCACCTTTTAGAGGGAAAAAACAAAAACAAAAACAAAAAAAAAATCATAAATAAATAAATAAATAAAAATAAAAATATGGGGGTTCTAGAGGAAAATTTTACATTAACGCTAATCAGCCATTAAGACGATGAAAAGAATTATTAGCGTGAAACAAACCTCAGAAATACCTCAGAGATTATAGGGTTAAATTATTAAAAGTGCGTGTGTTTTAAAAACGATTCTCTTAAATTAAAATGAAGCGTGTCGTGTATTTAATGAAACAATCACCATACGGTAAAATTTGTGATATAAATCTTCTTATTATTACCTATAACGTCTGTAATGATAAATTTTTTACAGGATGAACTATATATATGAATAATATTTCTAAAAATATTCCGAATGGATGAAAAAAATAGGTATTAAAGAAATAAAATATAGTTTTAACGTGATTCTGATAAAACAAACTTTTGCAGCAAAAAGTAATTACCAACTTTTCAAAAGCAGAGCAGTAATATTGTTAAACTGGGTTTATCTCTAATCTTCCTTTATCTTTTGTTGGTGAAATTAGTAGTTAATTTCTACATCTACCTGCAGCTATTCTCGAAACGGCAGAGAATATTTCTATTTCTTTACTAAATTAGTAACAATTTTTTGACAAAATTCTGGATTAATGTGCTTAGTATACCTCTATACCGAAGATAATAAAACGATGGAAATTTATAATCAGTGAAATTCCGGGTTAGTTGTGGGATGCGTTGGTATAAAACTTATTTAGCAAAAATTAAACAAAGTGATATAGTTACTGAAATTAACATTTTTTTTTCTTTAAGAAACGTTTAACTCTTAATCACTCAAACTGTGGACTCCAAAAATTCATTATTTAAAACATTTTTTGTAAATTATTGAAACTACATTAGAAGATCATTTAATATGTTTTTGAAGGATTTTGCTAATTTAAATTAATTAATTAAATTTGAATTTATAAAATATTTTGTGCAATATCTTTAACGCCATTCAAATCTTTTATTTTTAATATTTGTTTTAGTATTTTATATAGTTAGGAAATGTTTACATATAACTGTTACATATAATTACTTATGACCGTTACTATAGAAATATAATTCCAAACTGAGACTTTTCCTTTAAAATTTTTAACAATCTTTTAACGACAAGAAAGCTGAAAAGGCGCAAATGAAAAAGAAATCTCCCTTTGAAAAATATTTTTTTTTCTTTGTTCAATCAGTAATGCTTTTGGAATAAGATGAATTCAAACATCCATAAATCATTCTAAAATGCGTCACAATTAAACCTTGTAGTAGACGAATTTTGTAATAAGTTATTTCAATGGCCTTATTAAAGTGTGCAAAGACCTAAAGGATTAATAAAACTTTAGAGGTTAAAGTTAAAAGGTTAGTCAATAAAAGAAACGGGTCTGAAATCGAGAAAAAAAAACATTCTCGGAAAGTGAAATATGATTTATTTTGAAAATTTAATCAGTGAATTACCACTTAGCTAAGCATAGAACCAACAGAGTGAAAATGTTAAATCCGGAGATCGAACCTTTAATCCTGTTGTAGCACTCCAAGCTTTAAGCTACGGGGACAATGGCCAGCTTGTTATCTCTTACTCACATCTATTGGGAAAGCTATAACTACAGTACAAGACGGAGAAGTCTACATGGGCACACAAACCTACAGCGTAACACGAGACACAAATGAATGCAGCATCGGTAAATACACATCAGTTAATGTACAATTGTAATTAGTTCTTCAATTAATTTTCAACAGTGGAATGATCCGATATGCATTCACCGATGCTGGGTTCATTTGTGTCACTTGTTACGCCGCAGGTTTTTGCGCTCATGTAGATATTTTCAATTTGTACTACAGTTGCAATTTTACCAACATATGTGAGTGTGAGATATCCTGCTGGACATCGTCCTCGTAGCTTAAATGATAGAGAATTTGGAGCGCTATTCCAAGGGTTCTGTGTTCGATTCCGGTTTGGGCATTTTTCATTTGGTGGTTCTACGCTTAGCTAGCAATGTGATAAATCACGTATTAAATTTTCAATTATTTCAAAAATAATTTCACTATTGAAAATAAATTTAAAATTAATGAATTAATTGTATATTTATCGGTATAATTTATATTCTTCAAACTTATGGGTTTATACAGTTTTCCAATAGCCCTTTTGAATCAGAAATGATTACAATTATTTTTCTTTGGATGTATGCAACACATTTCGAAGCAAGTAAATACTTATAACTGAGACTCGTTTATTGATGTATGCAAGGATTTTGGAGTGCTGAGAAGTATAATAAGATTTCGAAAGACACAGTTATATTTAAAACTGTTACAAAAATACGTGGAAAATATATTTTATTCATTAATCCAGGTCATCTAACTTCAGGACATGTATTTTAATCAAAAAAGCCTTTTTTTAATTTCAAAATAAGAAACTTTTGAGCAAAGAAATCACTGCATAAATCAAAGCTGTATTTTCTAGCTACCTTTTTAACACTAATAAACCTTAGTTATTTTATTTTTATTATTATTACAGTGATAATTAAACAGCTGGATTTTATATTAACAGAAGAAACAAGTTCTTGATTGACCTGAAATAATTTATTGATTGGATTTTCTATTCTTTCAGTTACTTTGATATTCATCATTAAGAAAATATAAATGTCAAAATCTTTTATGCATTATATTTTTAATTATTCACAAGCAAATAATTAAAATTATTAATAAAGTGTCTAAGACAGTGTAAAATACTTAAGGGGTCACAGTACCTTTGAATCCATCTCTTCAATTGAATGATTCTGTAATATATGTGCTGGCACAATACTTAATACTAAAAATTAAATAAAATTTTAAATAACATGTAGAACAGTGTTAATTTATTAATATTTAATTACTAGAATACCGATCTCGTAAACTTCAAATATTTGCTTCTAAAGCTGTTGTGTGAACTGTAACAGCAGATATATTAAAAAACACTTATCGGGAATTAGAAAACTGCTTAGACATTCTGAGAACTGGCAAGGGGGCAAACGTTGAATTTTCCTGAGGTACGTCGTCTTACAAAAAATCTATAACATTAGTTGCCATGCTTCCAAACGAATACGTGTCTAATTACAATAGCTTGAACAAAATAAATATTTATAATCAATGTATGATTTTTGTTCCACTCTTTATGAATTGGATAGATAAAATTAAACGTAGAATCAGAGAGTTTACTCATTAAAGTTATCCGCATGAAAAATTTTGAATTGTCGCGAATTAATCTGCTGGATTATAGATTTTCTAAGTAAAGGCTACCAACGCTTCAGTGGTAATAGTCCATGGTTCGTACAATTTTGTAGCATGCTATTTTTTATAATCTTGTTAATTTATACTAACTGCAAGTATGAGAAATTAAGTCAATTGAATAAATTCTGCTTAAAAAATATAACATGTTATAATTTCTATGGTACATGAGGTCATTTCTATTTTCGAAACTGGAAATGGAAAATCTTAACAAAAGTAAATATTTTGTAAAAATTGTAAACTAAAAAATAGAAGTTAGAATTGTAAATTATCTATTCAAAGTCTAATTAATTAAAATAGAGATTGAGCGATAAAGTATTTTGCAAAATTTGGAAATAGAAATTTAGGCTTATTATATTATTTTAAATAAATTTAGTTTTAAATGCGTAGCCGTTTGATATCTTATAAAATATGAATATATACCAAGCCTTTTATGCAAAAAAAAAAAAAAAAAAAAAAGAGTAGAAATTTGTTTTTTATAAATTGCAACATTGTCATAAATATAAAACACTGCATTTATATTTCTTTATTTTCAATTGTGTTTTACTTTCAGTCATAAGTACATGTCATAGTTAGTCATGTTAATTTTAGCAAACAGTAACACATATTTATTGCTAAAGGAACTAACCTTACTCTGAAAAATAGATCAATTGTTTAAATAAAAGGAAAATGAAATGACATTATTAAATATGTGCAAAATATTTTTCTATTTATTGGCTCATATATCTTGATGTGACAATGATGTATCTATAAAAATTCACCGATTCATTTGTTATTAAGGATAGTTAGAGTTTGGGCAACCAACGGGACGTTGTAATTTTATAAGGAAATGTATGCCTAATGTAGTAGAAAGAGTTGTTGAATAAAATTTAAATCGGTGTTAAACATATGTTTAATTTGAATTAAAATTCCATTTTTGAATTCCATCTTTTCATTTTAAATTTACTTTGCAATTCTCGCTTTAGCACATCCGGGAAATTCTGCGCAATGATACACGGTTTCATAAAAGCTTGAAAAACAAAATGAAACATTGTTTTTAATAAAAGCTTTCAAATAAAATATATGATTACAACCACTATTTTTTTTCTGAGTAGTTAATGTAAGGAAAATAATTCACTCGGATATATATTTGAAAACTCGATGGATATTTTATTCTTGTAACATGGAGCACAAATAGAATGGAAAATATTTTACTCGCTTTAGAAAAAAATGACAAATTTCTCTTGCTTTGAAAATTTCCATTTTATAACTTTAAAGCTTTAAAAGACAAATTTATATTTGATTGAAAAGTTTCTAAAGATATTTCATTTTCTAAAAACAAATTTTTTTGATGCTATAGTAGTACTATAACAATACTGAAAAAAGTTCCACACTTCCCTTTAAATGAAAATTGTAAACATTTCAGCAGAGGTGATACAATTTCAAATAGAAAGTGTTTCGTTTATTGATTTTTTAGAATGTTTGTACTAGCTGGACATCTGAAGAGAAAATAACACAGTTTCTGTTTGGCGACTAAAAATAAATGTTTACTTTCCGATTTTCTTTATAGGAAAGAAAATTTAGACTTCAGTTCTTTTACTCAAGCAATGAATGTGGATGCTTCGTCTTTGTTAAATGCCAGTTTACATATGCATGATATAAGACAAAAAATATTTTACTATAATTTACAAGGAGAATTTCCGCTGAAAACATTAATGTGTAATACTTATATTAATTAGTCACACGCAAGGATTAATCATATAGAAGGTTCCGTACAATAAACTTTTGAATTAGTAACTGGGTATTTTATTGCGCAAATATATAATTAAAAGTAGTTATCTCGGATTTAAAAGTACATAGAGCTTAGTATGCGTCTTCCGTTGCTTTATGTATGTCCAAACCGTCCTAATTTTTTAGGGTTAATATCTCGGCTAATTACCGACATTTCATTCGAAAATCATTATCAATAATATTTTTATACTTATGCAATGATAAATACTGCAACGATTATATATTCTAGCACTTCTTAACGTCTTTTCTGAGCGCTAGGAAATGAATATTTATGTGTAATTGAAAAATGCTATTTTTATAAACACTATGTGACCTAGAGTAATCATTATAGTTTCCTGTAATATTTAAATCAACTTCTACTAATCTATATTTTAAAATAACTTTAATTTCATTAAATTTGGATTAGAGTGGTCGGAGACATATTTTTGCATTACATTTTCAACGTTATCTCAGAAATAATAATACCAAAAATACCGAATTTAATGAACCTAAAGATTCGGTATAACAAAATCATTAAAAAAATTTTTATACACTTATATTAATATGTAAAAATATTACAAACAAACAAAGTAAATCGAACCATTTTGCGGCTACTGCCAATACATCCCTGGTTCGAATCCTGGCCCGGACTTTTTTCACCCAATAATGAAAAATGGAATAAATTACTTCTGTTATATGCGGCCAGTCAGACGAGCAGAACGACAACTATAAGTGCTAAGTATTTACATAATTCCGAACGCACGTAAAAATATCATTTATAATTGGAAGAGATAATTATATATTTTCATTCGTGGTTATAGTATATTTTATCTGATCAATAAATATTTATCCTTCTTTACATATTTATGTTAATAGAAGTTTTGATCTAATTCGCATTTTTTATAAAGTTTATTTATTTTCACTTCGTTGTATAAATTATTAGCTGTATGTAAAGCATTATTTTCTATCTATATGTATAGCTTTATTGGCTATCCAGTTCATGGCTTTAATCTTTATTTTCAAATGTTGTAGTAAAGCATTTCCATCACATGATGACTCTTTTTTTCGCCGCCTTGTTTTGGCGATATTCTGAAACAAATATTTAACAGCATAGGACTATTTTATATTTCCCGTCACCTTCGTGTACTTTAACAAATTTTGATATCTTCCAGCGTAATACTAAAGAAAATGAGCTGCTCTTTTTATTCACACTGAAGTAGAAATTTTATCCATATTCAGATTTAATGTGAAAATATTAATATAGTATTTAGAAAAATTCAATAGAAAAAAAAGGAAAATAAACAAACAAAGAAAGAAATTAAACTGAAATTCGAATTCACTGAAACAATGCTCTGTTTGGAGAATACTTTCGATTTACTGTATAGTATAAATATTTAATCGCTAATATTTATTCTAAAGAAAATTCCTCTTTGGATTTATTCGTGAATAAAGTATGAATGCTTCGCAAATAAAACGAATTTTTAAATATTTTTCTCTGCAAAGTTTTCAAGAATTCATTGTAATACTATACCACAATTGTAATTTTTGTAGGTAGTCCCCATGCATTATCATAAAATAGTTGTACTATCGAATAAATAAGGAAAAATCACACTGTAATTTCCGTTGAAATGTAATAAATAAAAACGTAAGTCTTTCTTTAGAATGATTAATTATTTATATTAAATATACAAGTTAAAAATTTACATTTCTTAAAACATTTTGAAAAAATTTTCTATAATCTCCTTTAAACAACATCAAATATAGGATACTAATCACTAAACTCTATAGAAGCTTCCAAATACACCGGTGATCAAAAATTAAGGACAATGCAGATAAATTAAAATCTGAAAGGATAGCACAGAAGGCAACACAACGGATTTTTCAATTAGTTTTGATCATTTGTCCCATTTTTTCACATCTTGAAGATCTTATGCTAATGGTATGATTTCGATCGATTCGTGTGCGATGATATATTAAAAAAACATTTCATCCTTAATTTGTGCACACAAATGTATTTCAAATAAATCTCGAACATTGTATTAATATCTAATACATCAAAAAAACAGATTTCTTTAACATTTTTGACTATTTTTCAATAAGGAGATGCTATAATATATTTGTTAACACTGAGAGCTTTAACTTTTAAACAAACAGAAAAATAGTTACTAATAAAATAAAAGGATATAGGATTTGATATTACAATTCTGACTTTTAAAATACTTCAAAAAATAAACTAAATGCTAAATACACATAGATCAGAAATATCTATTTTAAGAGATAAATTATTCACGTTTTAATATTTATAACACACATGTATGATATTTCATTTGTTTGTTGTATTTGTTTAAATTATTTTCATAATGGGATTCATGAGCTATTCGCATACTATGGAATATTTTATATATTATGAAGAATATATCAGTTAATCCAGAAAATAATTTCCATTTTTCCTCTTCGAAGTGAAATAGCTGCGTTTGTTTTTCTGCCGAGTCTTTCGCAAACGATCAAAGCCATTTTCAGATCACTGACTTTTGCGGTATATATTTGCGGTGTACATTACATCTTAAGCAAAATTTCAATGGCTCGAAAATTAAAAGTAAGACTGAAAGAGCATTTTTCTGACATACAATATAACAAGCCAAGTACAGCCTTATCTAGACTGCAACAAAAAGAAAATATTTTGATAAATTTCGACAAATCTAAATTAATTTTTTCAACATCGAATCATTACTCTTCTGTTATCCGTGAATCCATTGAAATTTTGCTTAAGAAGGATACTGTTTGAAACGACGCCATTTCTTATAATATTCCTGCACTCTAGTAGAATATCCTTGGTGTTTCGATGAACTCCTCGTGATTTTGTTTGTACACGCGGAATGTTTTTGTTTTTGTTTTGTTTTTACGTTTTCTATTTTTAATCATTTATCTTCTTATATATTCCTCTTAAAATGGATGCGAGGGCATCCGAAAGATCTAAGATAATAAATAAATAAATAATATCTGTTTTCGCAACACCTTTTAAGTATTTATTTGTGTATTTTAAGTATAAAACAATGTTTAAAACAATCGAGAATTCGTGCACATGCGAGGTATTACCGATCATCCGATTTCTCAAGGAACACCAAAGTTTGTGAAATTCACAGACAAATTGTGCAGTTAACGGACCCAGTATGATAAGCGATTCCATGGTCAGAAGGTGGGTGCGACATGTGGAATAAAGGACGTAAAATGTTCACGATAACGAAAGAAGAGGGCGCCCATATCTGACTGATGAAGATTTAATTGCGACAATTATTGCCAATATTATGGAAAAGATACGTTTCACTATGGTGTCACTCTCCCTTCAATTTCCTCAGATTTCCTGCCCACTTTTGCACGTGACTCAAGTAAAAAATCCCCGTTTACTTGTGTCCGAAAATCTGAAATTCCGGAAATTGCACGTTCGGTAAGTACGTCACAATTTGACATAATAACAGAGATTGAAACATCAGGGTTGTATTCTAAATTCCGTGTCACGGTAGAAAGAAGAAGGTGATACCTTTTTATCCGGATCATCACTGGTGATGTGAACCTAGCGCAGTGCATCCAACTTTTGAAAAATATTGGGTTGACTCCAAAATGTTAGGTAGGCTCAAAGATATTTTGGTAAAATGGTATAACAAGTTTGTTTTTCTGTGAAAGGTGGATAGATGTTGAAAGAGGAGAGTTTTAAGTCAAGCTATCATGTTTTAAGATAGTTACAATTTTTTAAAATCCTATTCTCATGAGTTTTTTCTTATAAATGTAGTAATATTTTTTGTAATATGATTATATTAGGAACATGAATGCAAATTGAAATAGCAGAATTTTGAAACATTCATATTTCAGTCATTTTGGATTTATGGGTGTCAGTCGGAGAATTAAAACACGCGGAAAGAAAAAATGAATAAATAATGAAAAAATGAATGGTAAAATAATAATGAGAAGAATAAATAATAAAATGATAATGAAATAGATAACGAAATAGAGCAATGGAAATTGGGTACATTTAAATTCAAAGTTATTGGATGGACTCAGGCCCCACCGGCCCATATAAGTTGGCGCCACTGCCCTAGTGTGTCACAATCCCAAAATCTAATCAGTAATCGATGGCATTTGTACCATCAAAACAGATCAAAGTCATGCCACTAATCAAATGTCATATATTGATGTGTACAGTCTTTTGAAATTGGCACGACATTTTTATGTTGGGTTTCATAGAATACTGGCAAACAACCAACGCGCCACGCTATTGCGAAACGCTTAAAAAATCTGGAACGAGCAATACAGAATAAACGTTGTGGCATACTTCGGGATGTAATTTTTATAATCATGACAATGCAGGACCACATACTGCACGCAACAAACAACAATGCTGGAATTGCGATGGGACGTTTTTGGTAAGTCTCTCATCAGCCCGCATCTCACTCCAAGTAAATTTCATCATTTAACCGCCTAAAGTCCTTTTTTGCTGGCAAAAAATTCATGAACAGTGACGAGATACGATCAGTTTTCGCTACAAATGCAGGGGGATTTGTTCTTTTATAAGGACATGCAAATAATCATGACCCAATATGATATATGATTAAACATTGAAGGTGCCTATGTGGAAAACCATACTGATCATTATGATTTATTATTTACTAAATGAGTATTCCAAATGTGTAATTCCAAAGGTATATGTATATATAATATATGTATATATAATGTGTTTGTGTGTGTTTTGCTAAGCAAAATTTGCTTTCTGGATTATCTGTTATTATTCAAGTATCAACCAATGCATTGCATTCACTCTTACAAATGCGTTCAAGACTTTTTTTAATAACAGTAACTGTGAATGAAACACACTACTGGCATTATTACTGTTGTAAATTTCGTTCGTTTTTTTTTTATGTCATTAAAGAGATTTTTGTCATTAATTACATAAATCTATTTAAAAATATGCGTGACTGCATAGCTTTCAAAATTTTAATAGAGATAGAAAATGCATATTATCATTTCAAAATGTTCTTTCTACAGACTACCACTAAATTATCTGTTCAAGAACGTATTTCTGTGATGTTATTTATATGAAAAGCTATCATAATTTAAAACGAAACACATTTCCATCAGAAATATTCAACTAATACACATAATTGTTACATAGCCACATTATTTTGGGAGAGCTGATAAAAATTATCATAACACCTAAAATTTTAAATTATGGCCATGCTTTTTAGATAATTAAAAAGATTTTTGCCAAGTTTGAAATAGTGGCCAACCATCATTAAGATTATAGATTTGAATTTATTTCTTAATATAATAAGGCTTTTAATTTGTTTGGAAATTTGTTTCTTAAATTATTAAATTTATGCATAAATATATTTTTAAAGGCTTCTGTGTTAATTTCAGAAATAGGTATTAATGAAAAAATCTTACCCGACGTAAGGAATAACTGGAAAACGTTTCATTCAAAACCACGTACCTATAAGAGAAAAAAAATAAGTTATATATATATATGCATATAAGATGATTTTTTATGTAATAATTTATTATATTTTTCAAGAATTTCTATTTGAAAAATATTTTTTTTTCGATAGGAACATGGGTACAATAAAACTCTTACTTTAATAGCTATCATTTTTAAAAAAAACATTCTAAACGGTAAAGTACATTTTATTCTTGAAATAAAATAATGATTTAAGATTTAAAATTCAGTTTGCATGCCACTGTCAGCTACATACTAATAAATGGATAATTTTAGCATCCAACTGGTAAATAAATTTTCAGAAATGTAATTTTTGAAAATTTCAGTAAAATTGAAGCAACTATTTTAATGTCCTTATATCTATAACACATGCAATATTGAAGTAAATACATTATAAATTATTATAATTCGTTATGTTAATTTATTAGTGAAACGACAAATATTATTATTAACTAATTACTTGCCATAATTATTTATAATAAAAACAAATTTATTTATCAGTAATGATTGAAATTGTATAAACTCTGGTATCTGATGATAACATGATAATGCCGATTGAATTTAATGTTTCCTATTATTTATTAAAATTTCTATTAAAATTACTTGAGTGGTTTTTCATTAATTTTTTGTATATAAAATTTACCTATGTAAATATTCAAATTTATTAAACAAATTGTCATTTAACGTAATGTAATTTAATCAAAAATGTAAAGCTTTATTTATTCTTCTAATTTAAAAAAATGCAATATTTTGTAAAATACAACTAAAAATCATTAACTAAGATTTAAAATGCAAACTTCCATGCGTTTCATGCATTGTTGATATCAAATTACTTACAGTACGAATTATACAGGTATTTTTTGGAAAAGTTTTAAACAATTTCAAACTAATTAGGCTTTTATTTTAAAATTTTGAAGAATACAATAGAATAAATTTATTAAATATGTTTTGAAAAACATTTCTAAATTATTTATATAATTATTTTAAACAGAAACAATTTATATTCATACTGATTATTTCTAATATTTTTTACATAAAAAACGGTAGTAGAATTTCAATGCAAATTGCGATTAGTTACTAAATGATGGATAAAATTAGTTTTTCCAAGATATTTCTCGTGTTCGTATACCCGAAAATGTAAAAGCACATTTACAAATTCAATTACATGGATAAAATGAACTCACTTTTCTTTTTTCAACTCTAATCTATTTGATTAAAGTAAAGAGTACTTGACATTATGTTTGAATCATAGTAGCGGAACATAAAAAACAATGTTGTACTTACTATTTTGAGATTTATAATTTATTGTTTGAACAAGAAATCGATAATTCCTTTCAATTTAACTCCCGATAAACAGTGTAATGTAGTTCTTGATAAATGATGGTTGGTAACTGATTTCCGATGTTTATTCTATATGTGTTTTTGAAGTTAAATACAAAATCAATTCGAATTTTTGCTGTTTTTGGTCGATCAGTGGTTTTTGTGTTTCCCACTAGATTAACTGGTTTGTGAGCAACTTAAGATAATTCTCTTCTGTTTACATTCAAAGTCATTATTTTAAGCGAGTGAAGCAGAAAAGTTTTACGTTTCACATTTGTTATGTCACTAATTTTAACCTTATTTACTCAAGCCATGATTAATAGTTATTAGCTGTCTTTTTAATACTTAAAATATTTTTGTAGATATTCAGTAATCTGTGACTGTTGTTAATAATAGAAAAAAAATGAAAAAAAAAATAAATAAAAACCCTGTCATAATAAAAAAAAAAGCGTATGTATGCGTGCGATGACTAGGAAAATCCGTTGCAGGTAGACCTACGAAAATTTGTTAGAGGATAGCTTAGGGTAGAACTAATGTACCTGAGATTCACCTTTTAGGTAGATTTCGTATGAAATACTACCTATTGCAATCACACCAGTTTATCTATCTATCTATCTATCTATATATGTATATATCTCACTTTTTTATGGACACGATAACTTCTATAATTATTCACCAATCTTCACCAAACTGGTACATAAAATCAAAGGGGATAAAATCTCGGCTAAGTTCGTTAATGGGCAAAATCGGACCAAGGGGGTCGGAATAGGGGGCGTTTTTGTGAAAACCGAAAAAAACGCCATAACTTCTTAATTAAAGATATCGAATCGGTTTAAAGTTTATATTACTTATTAAATATGGGCCAAAAGTTTATGCATGACAGATTTTTGATAAATTTAGAAGTGGGCTCAAGGGGCGAAAAAAACAGGGGTTTTGAGAGAAAAAAATTCATAACTTCGTCAATTTTTAAGATATCAAGTCCCAATAAATGTTTTGTAAATGTTCTTAAAATTATCTAAAACTTTTGTATTTACAAGTTTTTGATAGGACCAACTTATACCGATGAAAAAAATTAAAAACGAAAAGAAAAAGGGCGGTTGAAAAACAGAAAAATCCATAACTACGTCAATTTTTAAGATATCAAATCTGATTAAATTTATTTTACATCTTCTCAAAAATATCTACAACTTTTATATTGACAAGTTTTTCATAGGACCAATTCGTATAGCAAAAAGAAATTAAACAAAAATAGGACTTGGAGAAAAAACCTCAAATCCAAACTGCTTATATTCTGACTCATTTTTAAATTCATTTTTGATTTTTAAACGCATCCAAATGGTAGATCCTCTTATTTAGAAACTGTATAAAGTGACGCATTGGTCAATTTTCTGATAAAGACATTTCAAAAAAGGCTACCAAAAAGTTTATTTTGAACAGAATTTTCCGAAATCATCGTGACTGAAAATTTAAGGAAGTGTTCAGATAAGAAATTGCGTTTTTTTCTGACTCGTTTTTACATCCATTTTTGATCTCAAACGCATCCAATTTACAGATCCTCTTATTTAGGAACTATATAATGTGACGCATTGATCGTTTTTTTGATAAAGACAGAATATATTTCAAAAAAGGCTACCAAAAAGGGTATTCTGAACAGAATTTCCCGAAGTCTTCGGGATTTGAAAATTTAAGGAAGTTTTTACATAGCAAATTGCGTTTTTTATGACTCGTTTTAAAATCCATTTTCGCTCTCAAACACATCCAATTTATAGATCCTCTTATTTAGGAACTATATACTGTGACGTATTGGCCAGTTTTTTGATAAAGATAGAATATATTTTTAAAAATGCTGTCAACATGAGTATTTCGCACAAACTTTTCGGAAGCAATCATGATTAAAGAATTAAGGATGCATTCAAACAACAAATCAGTTATTTTATGACTCATTTTTAAATTCAATTTTTTTCTCAAATGCATTCAACTGACAGTTTTTTGTTATTTAGGGACTGTATAATGTACTGTTTTGGTAGATATTTTAATAAATTCAGAATTTATTTCAAAATATGTTGTCAAAGTGGGCATTTGAGCTGAATTTTTCTTAAGATGATTCTCATAAAACCAGTTTTTGCAGAAAAATGAAATTAAAAATTTTTCATAAACGGCCAAATGAAGTTATTAAACTGGGTTTATCTCTAATCATATATATATATATATATATATATATATATATATATTTGTTGTTGTTGAAATGAACACTCTTCGAAATCTACCTCCGCTTATAGGCCCAGCCGACAGAGATTTTTTATTTTATGTTTTTATATATTCTTATTGGAAGAATTTTCTTCAGAAAAAAGAATAATCATCCAAAATGCACCTTTTTCAAGAAGCAAACACAGACTCTGTTCCATAAATTTCCAACATTAAATTTCTAAAAAAACTGTAACAATTGTTTGTTGTGTGCACATGTGTTCACGCTTTGAAAGCTTATTCTAAGTATTGAAAAAAAACTGCAAATTTGATTTAGTTTTTTCTTATACGCTTTAAAAAATAAACTAATGTTAACCCTTTGAAAAAATCTTTTTTTCAGATTCATGCTTTTGATTTATTTTCTTTTGAAGTTTACATTCAATATAATAAAAGAAAGAAAAAAGACACACATCTAATTACTTTCAATGTGTAACATTTGATTCAGCTAAAAAGTACGAGAAAAAATTTCTATTTTAAACTAATTCTTTTTGTGAGCTTTTTTTTCTGTTTTTGTGAAAAGATAAGAAATCTGCGTCAGTTCCGTAAATAACAACAAGAAAAAAAAATCTGTGTTTTTCATTCTTTCGAATGGTGGCATTTGTTTAAAATAATAATAATAATAATAATAATAATAATAATAATAATAACCGTTGTGAATCGGAAAACTACGATTCATTTAATATTCAGACTGAAAATGGGGAGGGGTTCGGAAATCAATGTAGGAAAACTTTTATTTCAACTAGAATGACTACAAAAAATGTCTACGCATTTTTAAAAAACAAAATCACTGTAGCTTTTGCTGAAAAGTTAAAAAATTTTGAAGAAGTTTTCTTTAAACGAAAATTGAAATTATCTATCTGGTTTAGAACGTTATAGAAGAATAGTGCGATACCTGTTTCTATCATAAAATTATATTGATTATGATTATTTAAAATTTGACAATTCATTTGCACCATTTTAAAAAAGAATAAGCTACAATAATTGCTGTTAATTTTTTGTAGTGTTTCAGGAGTCGTTGATTATATGACCTCTCTTACACACAAAAGTATGCACAAATAAATAAAAATTATGAATATGTTTCATCCATAATGAGAAGGTTAAAAAAAATCTGATATCATTAAGACAAAATACTTTTATAATTTATGTAAAAGATGTGGTTTAGACGTGAAAAGAAAGAAGAATAAAACTTCATAAATGTCAATTAAATTATGAAAGCAGAAGTAGTTGTGTTCGTCAAATTAAACACATTTAAATCAGTTAATAATTTGACACACATTTACATCCTATCGTAAATTTATGTTTTTTTAAATTGTATGTATTATGAATTAAGAGAAAATTATATTATTGTATAAATAATACTTTAAAACATTTTACAAATACTGTAAAATGTAAAATAAAGTTTTAAATTAAAGTGAATATACATGGTTAAAGCATTCAAAAAACATAAAGACTAAACCAGTTTTAATAATAAAAGTCGCCGAAAATGTCTACGGAACTAAACTTGCATCCATGTTTCTTAAAATGCTTACTGCGTTTCACTTAAAATATTTTCTGAAGTATAAACAGCAATATTTCGTCTGAAAACAGATTTCTCAACAAATAAACCATTTCCTATACAATTTTACTTTAAACTGAAAATATTTCGAATGAAAACGAATGTTATTTTTTAAAAAATCTACTGAAGACAAAACAAACTTTGAAAATTATGTACTTTCAGGAAATGCTTATTTTTATTATTCTTACAAAAAAAAAAAAAAAAAAAAAAAAAAGCCATCTGCAGAGCGACGTCAAAAGGGTTGTAACGTTAATATTTGTGAAACAGAATCAATGAATTTAAACAATAAAAAGTTGGTTTTAAGATATGCTTTGTACTAAATTTTCATAAAAAAGTGTATATTATAAAAAAGAAGCAGGTTAATGCTTCACCCTAACGTCGTTATGACCGTGGCAAAAGCAGACAATTAAATTTAACTTTCGTTACAATTCTAACTTCTAACAAAATCTAACTTCAATTCGTTACTTCTAACAATTTTATTAACTTTTACTCAGATTTTTAAAACTTTCTAAGTGTCGTACAGATTTAATTTTTACAGTGTCGCACAGAGAAAAAATGCACAATCCAACGCAATTTACTTGAAAGCTTTGCTGCAATTTGTTTTAAATCTGTATCGCAGTATACTCATTTTTTATTGTTTTTAAAATAAATGAATTTGTATCAAAACCACATCTCTCAATTGTAGACAGACGATTATAAAATATAAATCTGTTTGCATTTAAATTCTCTTAAATAAAAATGATCAACATTTGTTTCCGGCTTATATGTAATAACGAAATTAAATCTTTGTCAGTCTAAAAATAAAATAGTAAAATAAAAAAAATAAAAAATTAACTGGCACGTGGCCAAAACAAAAGTATCTAATTAATTTTCTGTGCTTTATTTGAATACATAAGTGCGCTATTCTTCGCATAAAAATTATCTTGGTTTCGAATTCGCAAGGTTCGTTTTGTCCTAGTAAAAAAAAAAAAAAAAAAAAAAATGCTTTGAAAATTTTGCAGTATATCGAAAGCACTTCGAAAGATTTTGCTAAAAACTTATGCCAATTCTAATTCAACAAGAAGAATTCGAAATAGTTACTCTGTTAATAAATCTGTCAATTCACGTTAAAATTACTGGCAGCAAAGTTCACAGACATTTACCGTTTCGTTAATAGATCTTCCGTTTTGGAAAATAAAACAAAGGAAAACTCCGTTTGAAGAAGCGGTAACTTTCCGCTACAAGATTTGATTTTTAATAATAATAAATTAATTTAAATTTTAAGATTAATGAACCGAACAATCACCAAAGAATTCAAGCTTCCCGAGTGATTTTTAGCTGCTGTTATTTTTAATTTAGTTTAATTTATTATTTTTATTTTTTGTTTTGGAATATTTTTTTTTAAACCGTCCGAGACCTTTTGAAAGTCATGACTGATTTAGCCAAAGCTGATAATTCCAGTCTGTAAAAAGTCTTTTATGAGTTAGTGGAAAAATTTGTTGCGTTTTTCAAAGATTTTCTTTCACTATATATTCGTTAGAATATTCGTAAGCGGTTTATTTTGTTTTATTTTAAACCGATCCATAATACTTATTATTTTTAAAAATCAATTTTATTTTTTTTTAATTAGTTTAAATTAAGAAAAATCACTGTTTAAAACCACTATTATTATTATTATTATTATTTTGAACGAATGTATGAAAAAAAATATTTACTTTTTTTACAAAAATAATGTTATAGAGAATTTTTGTCGAGCTAGTGGCGTGGTCACACCTCGTGGTCACTCTGCCACACCGCGGGTTCCCTGTTCGAATCCGGGTACGACCATGGATGGTGTGTTGTCACTTTGAAGTGTAAAAAATATGTGTAATGTATATCTGTAATTATAAAAGTGTTCTGTATTCTCTCTGTTTCTGTGTATAATGGATCAATCGAGGCGACCTCCATAGCAGCTATGGGCCTGAAAGCACTATCAATTCAGAGTTCAAAGTAGACAATTTTTTGAAATTGTCTCACACAATTTATTTATCCTTTTTTTTGGGGGGGGGGGGGCTAATTAAAAGATTTCTTAAAGAAAAATAAACAGAAAAATGTAATTAAAAGGGATTTTTTATGTTTTCATAATTCCATAGCACTGCTGGGATACGAACCCACAATCTACGCTCTCAGTCATTTGGTTGCCTGATGCCTTGACCATTCGGCCACGGAGACCCCCAGATAATACAGTGTCTCCTTTTTCCACAATGCTGATAAATGAATAGAACCAATCAAGTATTCCCGTTGTTTTTTCCCCCAAAAAGAAACAGTTACCTAATATGCGGATCTACAATCGCAAACAACTTAAACAAGTCATCATCTTACCCGACAAGTATTAACATAATATAGAGATAATTTCTGACTTGAACTTACTACATGTTTTACTCGATAATCAGCTATTATAGGTGTAGATTAGTATTAATTCGTTTCAACGTTTTGCATTCTGCCACAGCTGCCAACATTTCACGCTTTTTTTTAACCACAAAACTTTCATAGTAATTTTTAATTTCTTAAATCTCCATAATCCGTCGATAAAATAAAGCAAAATTTTCTATTAAATTTTTGTGGTACAAAAAAAGTGGAAGAGTTGGCAGCTAAAATTTTGGTGTTGGGTTTTCCAACTCGAGTGTTTTCCGACCCGAATGTTTTCCTACCCAACTTTTTGTCGGGTTTCGTTGATAGACACGTCAGAGTAGAGCGCTGTCGCATCAGATGGATCAAGTATAATAAACTGCTTATTTTGAAGTATATATTCAATTCAAGAAGAGGTAAACTTGGATGCACGATGCAAAGGCATCAGTTTCCCGTGAGGTAAGTATTTCTAACAAAATTACAAAAATCTCAAGACCAGACCTTCGACTTTGTAGATGTCAACTTAAGACTACCTCTTTTTATGCGTGCTCTGTCTTGCTTTATCCAGGAATATCAGGTAAAAACCCATAAAAGTACTTTTAAGTGCAGGAAAGCCTGATCATATTCATAATGGTACAAGAAAAGACTATTGAATACATCAAAAGCCAATTAATGTATTATTTAAAAGAGTGCAAAAATATGTGACAAAAAGGTTTGCTATAAAATACGAAAAAAAGAATACAGAATTATCAATAAATAACAAGTTCATAAAATGAATTGTTATTATTATTATAATTTCAGGACAAATAACGTTTTCATGTTAAAATAAATGCACTTAAATAATGAATATATAACATGTTTTTTTAAATTTAATATCAATCTAGAGAAAAAAATCACCAAGCGGTGCTCGGTCTACCATGTACTCATTGTAATGTAGTGTGGAACGAGCTTATGTCATTTCAACTAATATTGTAATTGTAATTAAATGTATATATATATATATATATATATATATATATATATTAATTTAATGCAAAAAAAGTTTTTATTTAAAAGTTTAAAAATATTTAAGTCTACTTAAAATATGCATGGTAATGCTTCAAATGAACATAAAATTTACTTTATTTTAAATACTTAAATAAAGTTTTAAATATTTAAAATATATAAATGTATATACAAATAAAAATTTTTTAAATACTTTAAATGTATATATATATATATATATATACATATAATTAACAAATTTGTAAATTTTTTAAAACATATTTAACTTTATTGATATCTTGAACGTTTAATCAAAGAACTTAAGTAATAAAATTCATATAGGTACCAGTTTTTTTCACTGAAATGTTGGAGGACATTTTTTCCAATGTTCTCAACATAAATGTCTTGATTGACTCCAATAAATATTATCAATAAATTTTCAGTTTCAAAACATATTTTTTGTAAATGATTTTCATCTGAAATTTTACTTTTTCACAAATTATTACCAACTAGATTTTCTAGAATAAGATAAGAAAGAAGAAAAAGAAAAGGAATAAAGAAAAAATGAGAGGGATAGTAATAAAAGGAATTTCCTTACAAATGAAAGTGAACAAAAGATATCCATGTAGACTAAAGTTACATGTTGTTAAATTCGTTCAATAAAATTGGAAGACATTAAGAAGAAAAATTTTCTTGAATCCTAAATTAATGTTACTCTTTTCCTTTCCATCACTTTTGATAACCTACAGAACTTAAAAAGAACTTAACAATCTTGATTGGTTTTTGATTACCCAGATCTAAATTTCTTTTAGACTATAACGTTTAAAAGTGTTTTGACTTATATGAAATACTTTGATATCCTGTATTTTCATAAACCTCAGTCAGAATGACACATAAATTTTTAATCTCAATGCTTACCTTTTTAAAGGGTTTGGTTTAAATTTTCATTTCCTGGAAAATTATCATCAGATACATCTTTTCGGAAAGAAATGTAATAATTCTGAGAACATACTCTTTAAATTAACTGATAACTTTACTTTAGTACCAAAGAAAATGAGCCGCTGAAAATCATGTCGACTTAAGTAACATTCATTCAAAAACGTTCTATGAAAATTGGAATACATTACGATGTAAAATTTTTCTCGAATCCCTAAATGACGTTTCACTTTTACACCGTTGCTTTTTACAACCTACAGAAATTTCAAGAAATCTTAATAAATTTGATTGGTTTTTGATTACCCGGATCTCTTTTAAATTTGCCTATCATGGTATTATTTTGAAAAGTACTTCTCCGAGTAAAACGACATAAAATTGGAAAAAAAAATTTTTAGTTTCCATTACTTAAAAATAAAGTAAAGTTCCTTATTCTTCAGTCCAGAAATGCATCATTGAAGAATAACGTAATCTTTTATAGATTACATGAATCAGTGAAGGTCTTACTAGAAAAATAGAGTTCAATAATCTAAAAATATAGCAATTCTACAAAAATGCTTCATTTTAGGCTATAATGTTATAGATAAATTATTTAATATCTGTTTGATCATTTAAACGGAATTACAATCTTTAAAAATTATACAATAATACACACTTTATTACATAATTTCTTGACATGATTACATTTCTTGAATCCAAAAAAAAATATGTTACACTTTTACTTTTACCACTTTATTTCACAATAGTATGTATGTATGTATGTAGGCCAATTATCTGCACTATGGGATATAGGCCCTAAGGGGTGGGATGCCCTCCGTGGGGGTCTTTCTAAGGGAACCTAACCCGTATTTACGCAAGGTTCGAAGAAAACCACGGAAAACTCCGAACGGTTAGGCCGACGGTCGCGATCGGGTTCGAACCCAGCACCTACCGTCTACCAGTTTGAGGTCAGAACCTCTCGGCCACTGGTGGGGCTTATTTCACAATAGAGTATTTATTATATAGGGAACTTAAAAATAACTTAAAAATCTTGATTGGTTTTGATTATCCTCATCTAAATTTCTATTAATCTAAGTTTTAAAATGCTTTGATTCCAGTTCTTATGAGAAATGTTTAACATTAATTATTTCCACTGACCGCATTCAGAATAACGATGCTGCTTTTTACAACCGATAGAAAATTCAAAAAATTCTAATAAATTTCATTGGTTTTTGATTACCCAGATCTTGATATTTTGTTGGAAATATATTTCTCACAGCAAAATGACTTAGAAGAGGAAAATAAAAAATGTCTTTTCAGATAGTTTTAAAAAAGATTCAAGAACGTAAAATAAAGGTGTATAAAGCTCCTTTTTGTCCGTCAAGAAATAGTTCTTTAAAGAATAGCATAATCTGTTGCCGATTATATCAATTAAAGAATGTTTTATTAGTAAAGTAAAGTACAAAAATCTAAAAATATATTGGTTCTACAAAAATGCTTTATTTCAAAATAAAATATTATAGATACAATGTTTAAAATCTGTTTGAGCATTCAAAAAAAAATAATAATAAATAAAAAAATACAACCTTTAAAAATTATTTAATCGAAAAAACTATAATACATAATTTCTTGACATGATTACACATCTTGAATCCTTAAATTATCTGACTATTTTACTTTTCACCACTTTTTATTATCTACAAAACTTTAAAAAAAAAAAAAAATCTTTGATATTTTTTGTTATCTGGATACAAATATCTCTTAAGCTTTAATACTTAAATGTATTTTAACTCCAATTCTTACAAAACATACTTTGTTACCCCATATTTTGATTGACACCAGGCAGAATGAGATATAAATTTTCAGTATCAGTCCTTATATTTTTTAAAGAGTTCGATTTAAATTTCTACTTCCTACAAAAAATATCTTCTGGTACTTCTTTTAAGAGAAAATACTTTGAGAATACACTCTTTAACAGAAATTAACAACTTGACTTTATTACCAGAAAAAATGAGCCAATGAAAATCATCTAGAATAAGCTACATTCATTCAAAGACGTTCAATGAAAAATTGAAGACATTACGATTTAAATTTTCTCGAATCCCTAAATTTAGTTTCTCTTTTACTACACTGCCGTTTATAACTTACAGATATTTAGAGAGAGCCTAATAAATTTGATAGGTTTTTGATTACCCGGATCTCTTTAAATTTGCCTACCATGGTATTCTTTTGGAAATATATTTCTCATAGTAAAATGACATAGCAGTGGAAAATAAAATTTTTCGTTTCCATTAGTTTAAAGAAAAGATTTTTGAATGTGAGAACATAAAATAAAACCAGAGAAAGTTCCTTTTTATCGTCAAAAAATAGATCTTTAAAGAATAACTTAATCTTTTAGAGAATAGATGAATCACAGAAAGTTTTACTTGTAAAATAATGTACAATAATAAAAAAAAACATTCCTGTTCTACAAAAAATGTTTTGTTTCAATCTACAATATTGTAGATGTATTATTTAAAATCTGTTTTCTTTCAAACAAACTAAGCCTTTAAAAATCATATAATAATCCACACTATTACATAATAATACAACAGATATTTTAGTGAAGATAAAATAAAAGCAATGTAGACTAAAATTATGTACATTTAAAGTCATTCAATAAAATTGGGAGACATTAAGAAGAAATATTCTCTTGAATCGTAAAATTATGTTTCATATTTCCATTTCACAACTTTTTTTAACATGCAGAACTTAAAAAGAGCTTAACAATCTTAATTGGTTTTTGATTACCTTGATCCAAATTTTTCTTAATCTTTAATGTTTAAAAGGGTTTTGATTCCAATTTTTATAAGAAATGCTTCGATACCCGGTATGGTGATTGACTCCAGACAGAATTATATATAATTTTTTTTTCTCAGCGCTTATCTTTTTAAAGGATTGGTTTATATTTACACTTCCTAGGAAAAATATCTTCTAATACTACTTTTAGGAGAAAAATATAACAAATTTGAGAATGCACTCCTTAACTGAACTAACAACTTGACTTTATTACCAAAAAAAAAATAATCCGATGAAAATCATGTAGAATTAAGGTACATTCATTCAAAGATGTTCAATGAAAATTGGAAGACATTATAATGAGAAATTTTCTCGAATCCTTAAATTACGTTTCCTTTTTAATCCGCTGCTTTTTATAACCTACATAAATAACAAGAGAGCCTAATATATTTGATTGTTTTTGGATATCCTGATCTCTTTTAAATTTGTCTACCATGTTATTCTGTTGGAAACGTATTTCTCAGAGCAAAATGACATAGAAGTGGAAAATATTTTTTTTCTTTTCCATTAGTTTTTAAAAATATTTTTGAATGCGGCAGCGTAAAATAAAAGGTATAAAAAGTTCTTTTCTTCCTTCAGGAACTAGATCTCTAAAGAATAACGTAATCTTTTACAGATTGCATTAATCACAGAAGGTTTTACTAAGAAAATAAAGTACCTGTAATCTAAAAATATATCGGTTCTATAAAAATACTATATTTCAAACTACAATATTATAGATAAATTACTTAAATTCTGTTTCAGCAATCATACAGAATTACGGTCTTAAAAATTATAAAATAATAAACACTGTATTACATTATAATGTACCAGATATCTTATAGAACATAAAATTAATTCCCTGTAGACTAAAGTTGCGTACATTTAAGGTCATTCAATAAAATTGGAGAGACATTTAGAAGGAAAATTCCCCTGAATCATAAAATTATGTTACACGTTTCCTTTTCACCACTTTTTATAATGTACAGAACTTAAAAAGAATTTAACAACCTTGATTGGATTTTGATTACCCGGATCTAAATCTCTCTTAGTTTTTAATGTTTAAAAGTGTTTTGATTCCAATTCATATAAGCAATACTTTGTTACCTCGTATTTTGATTGACAAAAGTCAGAATGACATATAAATTTTGAATCTTAATGCTTATCTTTTTAATGCTTTGGGTTTAAATTTTCACTTCCTTGAAAATTATCTTTTGGTACTTCTTTTAAAAGAAAAATGTTATAAATTTTAGAATGTACTTTTTAACTGAAGTAATAACTTGACTTTATTACCAAAAAAATGAGTCGATGAAAATCATGCAGAATTAATTTACATTCATTTAAAGACGTTCAATCAAAATTGGAAGACATTATCATGTGGAATTTTCTCGAATCCTTAAATTACGTTTCCCTTTTACTCTTCTGCTTTTTATAACCTAAAGAAATCTCAAAAGAGCCTAATAATTTTGATTTGTTTTTGATTACCCGGATCTCTTTTAAATTTTCCTATCATGGTATTCTGTTGGAAATATATTTGTAACAGTAAAATGACATGGAAGTGGGAAATGAAATTTTTCGTTTCCATTAGTTTTTAAAAAGATTCTTCAATGCGAAAACATAAAAGAAAGGCATATAGATTTCCTTTTTTCCTACAAGAAATAGATCTGTAAAGAGTAACGTAATCTTTTACCGTTTACGTGAATCTCAAAAGCTTTTACTAGTACAATAATATAGAAATATATTGGTTCTGCAATAGTGCTTTATTCTAAACTAGAATATTATAGACATATTATTTAAAATCTGTTTCAGCATTCAAACATAATTACAATCTTTAAAACTTATATACTAATACACACTGCATCACATAATTTCTTGACATGATTATATTTCTAGAATCGCAAAATTATGTTTCTCTTTTAATTTTCCCAATTTTTTATTGTCTACAGAACTTAAAAAGAACTTAGTAATCTTCATTTCTTTTTGATTACCTAGACGCAAATTTCTCTTACTAGGGAACGATCCCAGGTGTAAGTTGTTGATTTAGACGAGTGTGGTATCACGAGAAAAAAATCTCGTCATGTAGGTTAAAAAGTGCAATGGAACTACCCGTCTGAATCAACCGTTTTTAAGATGTATTCACTTGATGTGCGAATGAATAAACAAATAAACGGACTGGCTGTTACATAAATTGTTCGCAAAATAAGCCAGCCTAAGAAAAACATTCTATTTTACACACTATATACACCTGTAGTTTATCTTTTAAGTCACTCCACACATTTGTCGAAAATTTTGCATAAAGCAAGGTGCTGGAAATAACAAAAACTGATGGAAAAACTTTTCGAAAGCAGCCATACTCGAAAACTTCGTAGAATCGGATATTGCCTGTCTAAAAGAGGGGAAATAAGTGGCAATATGTTGGTGTAAAGGATGCTCGGCACAAGGTATTGGCAGGAGGAATAAAAGCAATGCAGATAACTTTTTAACTTGCAAGCAATTTTTGATGCCCGCCGGTCAACTTATTTATTTATTCATTCACATTTCAAGTACTGATATCTCGAAAACGGACTGCATTCCCTAGTTCATCTTAAACTTTAAAAGCGTTTTGATTCCAATAATTTGATACCCAATATTTTGTTTACTTCCGTTAGAATGACTTAAATTTTTGAATCTCAATGCTTAACTTTTTAAAGGGTTTAGTTTAAATTTTAATTAACTAGAAAATTCTTTTCTGACACTTCTTTTAGGAAAGAAATGTAATAAATTTCTGAAGGTACTCATTAACTGAACAAACAACTCGATTTTATTACCAAAGAAATGAGCCGATGAAAATCATGTCGACATAAGTTACATTTATTAAAAAACGTTCAATGAAAATTGGAAGACATTACGATAAAAAATTTTGACGAAACCCTAAATTAGGTTTCACTTTTACTCCGCTACCTTTAATATTCTACAGAAATTTCAAGAGATTCTTATAAATTTGATTGTTTTTTGATTGCCCGGATCTCTTTTAAATTTGCCTACCATGATATTCTATTGGAAATGTATTTCTCAAAGTAAAATGACATGGAATTAAAAAAATAAAAAATTTCACTTCTATTAGTTTAAAAAAAATCTTGAAAGCG
Organism: Maratus speculifer; assembly: GCA_964019185.1. NCBI lineage: Eukaryota > Metazoa > Arthropoda > Arachnida > Araneae > Salticidae > Maratus > Maratus speculifer. Next base: position 289,411,616 of record OZ025289.1, read on the forward strand.
AGAACGGAAAATAAAGGCATATAAAGTTCTTTTTTTTTCGTCCAGAAATAGATCTGTAAAGAACAGCGTAATCTTTTACAGATTACATGAATCACAGACGGTTACACTAGCAAAAAAGAAAAATACTATAATCTAAAAACATGTTGGTTCTACAAAGATGCTTCATTTCAAACTTGAATATTATAAATGTATTATTTAAAATCCGTTTCATCTATCGAATAGAAATACAATTTTTTAAAAATTATATAATATTACATATTTTATTACATAATATCTTGACATGATTGCATTTCTTGAATACTAAAATTGTGTTATTCTTTGATTTCACCACTTTTTATAACCAAAGAACTTATACAGTTCTTAACAATCTTGATCGGTTTTTGATTACTCGGATCAAAATATCTCTTAGTCTTTAATGTTTTAATGTGTTTTGATATCAATTCTTATAGAAGAAATACTTTGACACCTGTTACTTTGATTGACTCTAGTCACAATGACATATAAGTGTTCCATCTCATTGCTCACTTTTTTCAAGCTTTTGGTTTAAATTTTCACTTCCTAGAAAATTATCTTCTGGTACTCTTTTTAAAGATAGAAGTGCAATAAACTTCAGAACGTACTCATTAACAGAACTAATAACTTGACTTTATTACCAAAGAAAATGAGCCGATGAAAATCATGTCGACTTAATTTACATTCATTCAAAAACGTTCAATAAAAATTTCTAGACATTACGATGTAAAATTTTCTCGAATCCCTAAACTACGTTTCCCCTTTACTCCGCTGATTTTATAACTTACAGAAATTTCAAGAGAGCCTAATAAAATTGATTGGTTTATGATTACTCGGATCTAAATTTCTCTTATTCCTTAATGCTGAAAAATATTTTGATTCCAATTCGTGTAAGAAATTCTTTGATACCTTATATTTTCATTGACCCCAGTCAGAATGACTTATAAGTTTTCATTCTCAATGCTCACCTTTTTTAAACTTTTGCTTTAAATTTTCACTTCCTCGAAAATTATCTTCTGGTACTTCTTTAAGAAGAGAAATGTAATAAATTTGATAACATACTCTTTAGCTGAAACTAACAACCTGACCTTATAACCGAAGAAAATGGACCGATGAAAATCTTGCAGGCTTTACGTTACATTCATTCAAAAATGTTCAATGAAAATTGAAAGACATTACCATGTAAAATTTTGTCGAAACCCTAAATGACGTTTCACATTTACTCCGCTACTTTTTATAAACTACAGAAATTTCAAGAGATTTTAATAAATTTGATTGTTTTTCCATTACTCGGATCGCTTTTAAATTTGCCTACCATGGTATTCTGTTGGAAATAAAATTCTCAGATTAAAATGACATGGAAGTGGAAAATAAAATTTTTGTTTCCATTAGTTTCAAAAAAGGTTTTTGAGTTCGAGAAATAAAGATGTATAAAGTTCCTTTTCTTTCGTAAAGAAGTAGATCTGTAAATAATAACGTAATTTTTTACAGATTACATGTATCACAGAAGGTTTTAGTAGTATAATAACGTACAATATTCTAAAAATATAAAGATTCTACAAAACTGCTTTATTTCAAACTAGAATATTATTTATATATATTATTTAAAATTTGTTTCAGCATTCAAACATAATTACAAACTTTAAAAATTGTACAATAATGCACCCTCTATTACTTAATAATTTACCAGCTATTTTAAAGAACATAAAATAAAAGTAAGTAAAATTCCTTTTTGTTTATTCTTTTCTTTTTTTGAGGAGAAATAAATTTGTAAAGAGCAACCTAACATTTTTCAGATTACGGGGATTTTAAAAGGTTTGACTAGTAACATAAATGAAAAATAAAATACAATAATTTAAAAATTACTGTATTGTACTGTACTGTTTTAAAATTTATTATAATGGTTCTCCAAGAAATGCTTTATTTTAAACCAGGATTTGATAGATACGTTATTTATATTTTCCAATTCGATCATATTTATACTATTTAAAAAATATCGTAAAGTAGATTAACCAAGTTCCCCTTTTTGCACACAGAGAATTCTAATAATTTTAAAGGGGAAAGAATTGAAAAGAATTTAAAAATCGAGAGTTGGTGGAATATATTTGGAACTTTTGAAAGTTCGCAGGATTTATGTAATTTGCTTAATAAAATCAGAATAAATATTTTTTTATTATAAAATACATTTCCACAGAAGCTAAACATTTTCTTTTAGTAAATATAATAAATTATTGAAACAAATTTAAAATAATATTAATTTACAAAAGAAAGAAATATGAAAAATATTATGAAACTTTATACAAATATACATTAACTATTAAAAGATAAAAATTAAGAGAAACATTAATTTCATAATGTACGCTGTCCTGGTGCAATGATAGGTAAAGCGATTAGATGAAAATAAATTGCAAAAGATGTATTAATTTAAAAGGTATGTATGTAAAAACTAAAGAAATTTTCTTTAAAAAAAAAAACAGAATGATTGAATGCGTCTTGAAATTTAAAGGACAAGGCTTGTAAATGCCACTTTTTCAAAAGAAGAAACATTTATATATGTTACGGAGCTCTTATATTTGGAAACATGATTTCTTTCGGTATTTTCTGACGCATAATAATACGCGGTCGTATAAAAGATTTTTTATAAGTGTTACATTGCATTGGGATTGTATTATGTGACGTTATCATGCTTATTTCTAGGTAAATGAACAAAAGCGTAAGCATATTTCTTTGTAATAGGACATCAAGCATAAAAATTAAAATTAATATAAATAAAAACACTTGACGTTTGTGTTTTGTTTTTAAAGTATGGTGTGCTACTGAAAACAATAGTATCTAAGTTGAATGAAAAAGTCAAATCAAATTTGTCGTGTCAAGTACTTGGAAGTTCATTTGTTTATAAAACCTGAATTCAACAAGCTACAGTAATGAAAAAAGTCATTTCTCTTCCTCAATGATTCTCATATCCCCAGTTCTAAAAATAATAAAAGGTAATATAGTAAAAGTAGTAATAAAGATGTTCGCAACAAAAATGTTTCCTTATTATTTTGTACATTCGTATTATGGTTGCACTTTAAGTCATATATAAAGATCTTTTAAACGAAATTCGAAAGATATATTAAAAAATCCCTATATTTTAGATCCCTATAAGTATCAGACCAGATAGAGTGATCGTTAAGGTTATTTGGGTGAAATAGTTATCCAGTAATCGTTCGAGTTGGCTCAGCTGGAAAAGCATTGGCAGTTTCAGCCAATACATCCCTGGTTTGAATCCTGGCCCGGACTTTTCTCACCCACTTGGAAAATTTACATCTGCACTGTTAAAACTAATGGTGACACATTGCACCTATTAGGGGTGAAAGGTTTGTCTCACTGGTGACACCCCCAAAGGAGCCAGAATGACACCATTAAATAGGGTGAAAAGATAGCACCCTTAATCCAGAGTGTCCAATAATAAAAAAATTAAAATATATACAAACCGACTTTTGGCTGTCGAAGGATTCGAACTCACACCGTCTGATTACAAGTTCAGCGTCTAACCGCTCGGCTATCGAGCTCACCTTCATTCACTCATAGCCATAGATTTTACCTGTCGTCACAGAAAACAGAAAGACACACGTCACAGCGCATGCGCATGGTTCCAGTCACCCGATGAGGTGCCACATTGCTGCCAATACGGAGTGTATGGCACCTTATATAGCTCCAATCACCCAGTAAGAGACCTGTCGGCACTGCAACCACATATCCAAGCCCCTATGGCACCCTAGGGTTCCAAATGCTCCGGGTTCCAATGGACCCTAGGGCCTTTTCACCTCCGGGTCCCAAATGGCACCGGTTTGTCACCTTCACTTTTAACAGTGTGATATCGTCCCCATATTCCTTTACTTTATACAATTAGTTACTAAATGAAAATTATCATTGCTCGATCTTCAAAATGCTTCAAAGATGAGTTAAAGTATATCGAAGAAAAGAATCAATATTGCTAAAAGCATTTTTAAAACTGTGTAATATTGTGTATAAAAGTGTTTATAAAATAATATAATGGTATTGCGTTCACAAGAAAATTAATACTCAATAACAAATCTATAATTATATTGTTTACATACTCTGTTTTTTGTTCATTAAAAAGCAAAAGAAATTTTTAACTTTCATCGAATTATGTTTCAGAGTATCTTAAGATATGTATAAATAGCATGATATCTAATCGTCAGAAGTAAAAGGAAATTTATGTTTGAGAGAGTTTGAGAAAAGTGACCATGGTCATTCTATTGGTAACCAAAAATTGTTTATTTCTGAGAATTTTTGAAAATCTCATTTTTAATTAATAATTGAAATTACAAAAATAATGTATATTATTTCATCATAATTATAAAACACAATTTTTATAAATGTGCTTGTGCATATGGTAAAGGTTTGAATATATCGAACTGTTGGGTTTCCAAACTTTATACATGCATAATTTCTGAAATAGCTTACTTTAAATTTTCAGATATTTGAAAATATGAAGTTAAAATTAGGTGTTACCATTGTAAAAGTTTTATTTCTATACATTATCTATGTATGTGCGACTATCTAAGCAATATTAGAGAATAGCATTAATTAGAAAGTATTATATCTAATACATTGGAACTTTCATGCAATATAAATTCCGAAAGAGTTAGTAACTGGGAATTACTTCATTTTTCCAGCAATATGCATTCTGGTATTGAGATTCGAAATGTTTTTTTAATATAAATGAACGAACTTTTCCTCCTAATATTTTAAAATTTTTTGAATGCGAAACTTCTAAAGAAATGATAGGAAAAGTAGTAAAAATCCATTTAAGAGTAATTTTAGTATGTGTTAGAAAATATTTACTATCGCTGCATTTCTTTTTTTTTCATTATAGTAGATTTTCCGCACAAATTTGAAAAACAGATGACAGATATGTCATAAGTTCAATTAAAAAAAAATGGTGTTTTTTTTTAAGTTTTAAAAATATTTTTATTCATTGTATGCATATCAGTATTAAATTGCATTGAAACTTTAAACATACAAAATAAGATAATTTTTGAAAGGCACTTATACATATACTTTATTTTTTTAACGCAACCATATTGTTTCCAAGTAAATCCTACCAGTTGTAATTTTCTCCTTCGAATGAAAAGGTGTCTAGGTTGATATGCTAATTCAAGGCCTTGCTGTAAGATGACAACGTTCTACAAATAAAACTTTCCTGAGCAAAATCACCAATTAAGCTATCCAGGGCAAATCTGTATTTTGTAAAGCATTTGGCTGGACGTTTGCAGAGAAAAACAAAGCGTGGGTTAGAAACAAAACGATGTTTAAAAGTGTATAATCTTGCTCTGTCTCCTTTGTTGCTTTGCTTCAGATATTTTGGACGAATAATATGTCCAATCATATTAGTATGAAATTGCATTTTATGCATAACAGTATAATATAGAATTAAAACAATAAATATGCAAAACAGGATAACTTTCTTAAGGCGCATTCATATATATTTAATATGTTAACGCAACCGTTTGATAAATAGAGAAGTAATACGAGTTTAAATTTTTTTGCACAGAGTGAAAGAGAAAATGAAGATTCGAATCCAGGCTCTAGATTTAAGCTGTAAACGCTCCATAAACTAAGCTATCCTCTACAAGTCTCCAGTTAAGCTATCCTGGAAAAATCTGGAGTTTATAGAGCATTTACAGACAAAACTTTTGAACAAGCTTGTAGAACATTTTCAGGTGAAGCCAAACTTCTGGATCTGAAGTATGGCATGGACACGTCTTTATTAAATTGTTGAAAATGTACATTTAGTTATTTACAAATCTGTATCATAGAGTTAAAACAATAAAATGAAATTTATAAAATATTAAACATAATTAACAGTAATCGTTTTTTGGACTTCTTTATTTTCTGAGGTTTATTTGGCTGAGCTATGTTATACATACTTGATATCGTGTCAAAGTGGTTATCTGAGTGAATTAATATCACCGGATTCATTCGGGATACACTAGTTTGTAGAACATTGTCAATTTATTCTCAGATCCTGGGTTCAAATGCTATCCTGTATACTTTATCACTCAGTTAAAAAAATTCCTATGTAACATTGTTATAAAGGATTTTTTAAATCCAGACAAATTCAAGTGAAAAAAAAAAAAAAAATCAAAATTTCATATAGTACATTTATATATATTATTATATTTATGGTTTTAATTTTCTTAAACTACTCGAGTATTTTTACATTGCAGAAAATAACTTATTCAAAAAACTTTTATTTTTCCAATATTTCGTATTTCTTCTAGAGTATAATGATGACATGAACAACATATTTAACATAATCAATTTTTGAATAAGTTAATGATGGATATATATGCGAAGAAAAATGTTGATTTTAAACTTTAATTCTAATCAAAACCTCTTGCTTTTTGTGTTTTTTCTCAACTACTTCAAGTTATTGCTGAGATGAAAATTTTCAAGACACTTTGGAGACGTCCCGAGGGAAGAATCGATGACTGTTCTTTTCTTACTCTAAATAATCGATATTAATCGTGTTGTTCTGGTAAAGAAAATCTATACATCTTGGTGGTTTCCTTTAAATGATAAATCATAAAGTGGAATATGAAGCTGGTTTCCAATCGAATAAATCTATTGAGCTTGTTCCTTTCAAGCTTTAATGAATGTTTAATGTATTTTTTCTTGTTCTTGTCTATATAAAATGCCATGCTTCATCTAACAGACAATATATTGGAAAAAACAAATTAAATATGTGAATAAGATTTCAAAATAAAATATAGTCAAAGTCTAATTTCATAATTTTTCTTATGTGTTCATTGGGGATAATAAGTGTCGGATTACTTGTTTTTTGATATAAATATTTAAATTAAATTTTTGTTACACAAAAATGTGCAGATTGTCATCTTTGATTTAAACAATACATAATAACCTATCAAAAAACATGGCTTAAAAATATTTTTGTCACCTTTTAACAAATGTTCTTATAAAAAAGAATTTATACTATTCATAGTTATTATTATTATTATTATTATTATTATTATTATTAAAAAGGATTTTTATAAAGTTTCATCTTTGATTTTTAAAAAATACATATCCTATCGGAAAATATGGCTCTAACGTTGAGTGTTTTTGTGTTTTAATAAATACTTTTATAAGAATTTCATCTACAATTTCCATTTCTTTATGAAAATGAAAAGGCAATAAAAACAAATTTCGAACTAGTAATATTGAATCTAAAATCATTCAGAATAAAAATTTAATATTAATCATTAAAATGACTTATTCACAGTAGTTAGCCAATAAAATAAATATTATTATTCCTCGAAATACACTCCTAATAAATTTTGAATAACTATATTGAATTCCCTTATTTAAAAAAAAAAATCTGCTGGATAAATGAAGCTGTTGAAACATTGGGATATAATTTATTCTAGTATTATTTTATATAATAATAGTGAGGTAAACATATTTATTTTTTCTTTCATTTCACATGGCTGTACACAATGGGTTTCTGAATCGTGTAGACATTTTGAAAGAAAATAATAGCTTATATTATTTTAGCAATTAAAAAATATTCTTGAAAAAGTATTCGTGTTTTTTTAACTTATTTTTTTTAATAAGATAGTGAGGGAATTAAAGAAGTTTTAAGATTATTTTTAGCGTTGTTAACTGATAACTTTAAAAAGATTTCGATTAGTAGTTATTTTATTTATACTTTTTGAAGAAAACAGTAACAAATCACATTTAATACATTTAAGGTTTATTTTTATACTTATTAGCTTTAAAAATTAGAAATAAAATTAACACAAACCAAAAATTTAGAAGGTATCATTTGACGCAAGTAGAAATAGTATTAAATGAGGCATTTTTAACTGAAAGTAGCTAGGTTTATTTTATACACACACACATACGCACACACACACACACATATATATATTTATTTAATTATGTATTTCAATATGTATAAAAATAATGCGATATTATTGCAAATGTGGGGGCAAAATAAGCTTTGAAAAAATGCAACATATTATATTCGAATAATGCATGCAGAATACCTTAAATTTTAAGATATGATGTATATATTTGAAAAAAGAAATGTGTAAAGTCATTCTAAAAGTCAACGCAAAATACCATATCACAGTCCAAAGTCTTTAATGCCTTTATTCTTCAACAGATGGAAAGCCGATATAAGCTCCACCCTTTTTAAAATTATAAACTTACTAACCACCTTTGGCAACTAGTTTAGTCGTCTTGAAAAGCATTTCTAACTATTGTAACATGTTATTTTTATTTATAATTTATCTGGTTATTCCTTCGACAAATCGGATGATTCTGAGAGAGAGATTACGAATTTGTTACGATCATTACGTATCTTGTTTGTCGTTATACATTTAATCTTTCTTTTAAAAAAATTCGTAATTCATTTAGACATTTATGTTTCATTCCATTTTTTATGTTTACGTTTTATCCGAGAAGATAGATTGCAAAAAATGCTTATCAATTCCCAATCCTGTTTGACGTTTCCAATCATGTTCAAAAAAGTTTTGCAGCATCTTTTAATGCATAAAATTGTTTAAAATGATAAATAACCCAAATAAATTGAAAAATTAATAAATAAAATGTAATAAATGAAATACAATAAATAAATAGAAAGAATTGCAAACTATAATAAAAATAAACTGTAAACTAAAAAAAAATAAAGAAACTATTTTACATATATTTTACGTTTTATATTATTACATAAGTGTTATAAATTAAATTAGTGATAGGTTTATATTTTAAATGAAATGATGGTGATGGAATTTATAAGATAGGCACATACGATTTGGAGTTTTATCACCTGTGCCCGACTAACATAAAATTAGTAAAATTGCTATTTGGCATATAAAAACCTGAAACTATTGATGATAGTCACCTGACTTAGGCTTTCATTGTAGAGATAATTTAATTTTGATTTTGAATTGAACTCCCTATAATTAAATTTTAAAAGGTTTATTCATATTTAAGAAGAATTTATTTCATCCAATTTGACGGCATTAGGCCTAAGATGACAAAATTTAATTTTTAATAAACATATCATAGCAAACTAAACCAAGACAAAATATTACACATAAGATATGAAAAGATCAGATAAAAGAAGATAATACTGCAATGTTAAACATCAATCTAAACAAATGTATATAATGTTAGTGAAAATTTCCAGCACAAAAGTGTTTTATTTCTTTGGAAATTCATTACTTTATTTTATTCCTAGAATGCAAAACAATTTTTTCTGGCAATCACAGTACTCAGTACTAACAAAATGTATAAGAAATACACAGAGAAGCCTTTTTTCGCTTCAAATGACCATGTTTTGGTCCAATCTGAAAATGGCATTTTTTTCCCATTGAGAATCCCGCTACGTTAACCATCTGTTACATTTAAAGTGTACGAATCACTTATTTTACAAAATCACGCAACTGGAAATTGAAACCTATAAGGTGCGATCGGAAATCTAACTGAATCAAATCATTGTTGCAAGTGTTGAAATGGCTTACTACACTTATGAAAGAATAGAATGATGCGATGTTTTAACTGTATTGCTATAAGATTTCAAGTAATGGTTTTACAGTATTTTTGTAACAAAAATGAAACAGAAATTTGCATCATTTGGTGTGAAGAATAAATATATATTTAGAGCTAGGGTATATTTGGTTGATTTCTTTATTGTGTTTATTACTGTCTTTTGGTGAGTAGGAAGGGACACAATTATCTATTGTTATTATTAGTATTATTATTAAGTAAATAAGTTTATTAAGTAATATAAGTTTGATATTTCATGTTTTTTTTAAATCCAATATTCTCAATATTTTAAAAAGATTAAATTACATGTTCGTGATTTTGATATAAAATTTTTTTGATTCATAATTACATTTCTTATTTTTTCTGATTTCAAATTTTCAAAATTTTAAATTTCAAGTAATTTTTTTTTCAACATTATTGTAACAAAAAGGCAAAAAAAAGTTTCCATTTTTTGGTATGAAGAATAAAATCGATGAATACTTATCAGTTATATTAGATCAGATGTTTTAATTGTATTTTTTGATTTATTTATTACTTTTTTCAGATGTGTGTGTTTGGGGGGGGGGGATAGACAATCAAAGTTATTTGTAAAAAATACTTTATTTTTAGAGGGTGGTTAATTATCATGTTGCGTTGGGTGGTTAATTATCATATCATCAATATTTTGCGATTTTTTTTAATTTGTTTGTAAACAATTATAAGTATGCGTCTGATAAAAAAGATGAAAATAAGTTAAGTTAGATGAGTTAAATTAGTTTCAGATATTCTTATAAGATAAAGAGTATATAAAACAATCCTATAAATTTATAACTAAAAAAAAATGTTTTTCATGATTTTTAAAGCACTAAGTGTAATTATTTAAGATGAATTATGAGAGAAATATATTTATAAAAAACAATTATTCATCAAGAACTTTACTAGAAACTCATATCTTTCACAAATTTGCATTAACACACAAATCACAAATTTGCAAGTTTTACATTAATGCTAATTCAGTTAAGCGTTTAACATCTACGGCCCTGGGCCGAGATGGAAGCAAACAAATAAATACAAATAAATGCCTCCATCTAAGCTGAATCCCTCATAAAATAAATATTCTTTTCATCTGAGTTTTCAAAATGCCTAAAAATGTCAAAAAGACAGTGTGACCTCGAAAGTGATGAATTTTTATAAGTATTTTTTCCCTAAGAAATTTGGAGGGTATGTAAATTATTTTCTTGCTTAAAGCTCTAAAATTTGTTATTGCGTTAATTTAAGTTAATGGTTATTAAGCTGACGTATTAAGGGGTTTTTTATTTTAGATTTATATTTTTGAAGCTAAATTACTAAGCACCTAAAAGGTCAATTTCAGAATAGATATTTTCTCTGACATATACAATGTCGTTTTGTTTCAAAAAACAATGAATAAGTATTTTTACTATTATTTTAGCTTTGAAGCTGGAAAGGTTAATGGGGTGATAATTGCATTGAGTGCATGGGAATTAGATCTTACTGGTTAGATCTGCATGGTATTAGATTGAGTGCATGAAAACTTTACGGGCCGAAAATTCCAGATATAAAAATTCTGTCTGACTCGGTCTGTCAAAAAATAATATGAAATAAAATAAAATAAAATAATACATTTGCTCAGCACGGTATAAAAGGTGATAATTTGATTCGTTCACGGCCCACCTTGGCCTATAGAAAAAAATATATTGGCCCAGCCCATTCAGGTATAATAGATAAAAATTCAGCACGAGATCGTTCCGAAGTAAAAAGTTAAAATGTCGGTCTAAGCTCTGTCCGGCCGGAGGGAATTTCTACAATCCAGTGAACTTAAGGTCTATACAGGGCTACCAAATGATCCGCGAACTGAACATCAATATTTTTAAACGGAAAAATTCATAATAAGTTTCTATATAATTTGTGTAAAAATTTACCTCCAAAAGTGGTTTCCCGGCAACTTGCAAGAAAAATATAAAAAGAAAATTTTTCTAAGAAAATTCTGATGTTCAGTTCGAGGACCATTTGGGAGCCCTGTGTATATGATTAAAATTGTGTCTCGTACCAAGAGTTTCGGCGTAGAATATTTATGTTAACTTTTTTTCGTGTTTATAATCTTTATTTTAGTAGAAATGTCGCAGACTGCGATATGCATTTTTATTATTTTAATGATTCATTATTTGTTTTATGTATATATTTCAACAATCATTAATATTATTTATCCATAATCTAGGTTTCGAGACATAATTTTAAAAATGCTACACACTAAAATTTTCTAAAGCGGAATGGCATAGCGAACAAAAATATTACTTCATAGACAAATTACCTTCTTAGTATGTGTAAATGTTTTATGTATTCTTTTCTTATGTCTTAGTATATTTTTGCGTGGATAAACGCATTTTTCAGTTTTAGACATCATTCTTTCACAGGTAAGTCAATTTTTACATGCTTTATTTTATTTTTATTTAGTTATATTCCCATAAGCCAAAAATATACTAATATTTAAAAAAATTACAAATTTTAATGCTAAACTGTAGAATAATGAGGATTTAAAAATGTATGTTTCTTACGCAAAAGTTTTGAACGAGCCCATATTTTACTGATCCTGGAAGAGTCAAGATCACGCTAAGAATATGATTTCATATGAATTGAGTAAAAACTAGGACTAAAAATTTTAATTTTAATTTGATTGAAGACCAGGAAGAATGAAATCACCCTCGGCTCTGTATACAGAAAAATATTACCAATATAATAATGTAACTAATATAGAAATATTTGTATAAAAAATACTAATAAATGTTTAAAAATATGATGTGGATAACCATAAAAAATATAATTTTTTATGGTTATACGTATCGCAATTCAAATATACGTTGAGGTGAATTTTTTTAGCAAAGATTTAAAGAATATGAAGCAATATCTCATTTAAAAAATATCAAATTTAAAAATTGAATATATTTTACATTACCGTATGCTGTTCTTTACCAAACAGATCTTCATTATTAAAGATTCAGAAGTGTGAGATCATGCAGAAGATTAAAAATAAACATTAATTCAAGCGAAGTTTCTGAAAACAGCATTTTATAGAAACATTCTAAGAGCATTTACATTTCTCTATAAAAATAATGCTATTTGCGACTCATATTGTTTGACCAATACAGCATCACTTGTAATTAAATAGTAAATTTATTTGATGCGAAAATATTATTTTATCTAATTGAATTTTATCTCGAAAGGAAAATATTTTTGTTTTTTAGTTTTAATTAGATTTAAAAAAATGATATTCTAAATGAATATAATGGCATTTGCAGTGGCTAATTTAAATAGAAATTTCAAGCTTTTCAATATTCTAATGATGGGAATCGATTTCGTATCACTAATGATGTAAATTAATTATTTTATGCCAAAATGTTATTTTTTACTAACTGTAAAAGCTGAAGGAGGTTTTTTTTTATTTCTTTTTCTATTTAGATGGGAGAAACGAGAGTTTAAATGATCGAAATTAGTTTTTTCATTCCAAAATATTATTTTTACTAATTGTAATTTCGAAAATAAGATCTTTTATTTTATTGTTGTTACATTAAAACAACGCAAAGTTTAAATTATATTTAACGACATTTGGAGAGAAAATTTAGCTAGAAATTTCGGATTCTTTAGAATTTCCATTGCAGTATAATAAATGTTCGAAATTAGTTTTTTTTTTCTGGTCAAAATGTTGCATTTTACTAATTGTAATTTCGAAAGCAGAATCCTTTACAAAAATATTTTTTTGTGTTTTGAAATGAAACTTTAAATCAAAACAACGAAATTTGTAGCCATAATTTATGCAGATTTTTTTTTAATCTTCAGTGTCCCAATAATGAACCATAATAAGTAATCTAAATTATTTATTTATTTATTTAAAGTATTGTAATTTTGATAAATGGATCTTTTGCTTTATTGTTGCTAGATTGAAGAAATGGAAAATTTATTCTTTTATACACTGACGGTACTTTAAAATGCCATTGAAGAAAATGTTACATGAAACTATTTTATTATATCTATTAATGGAAGTTTTTTATTCTTTCAAAACAAAACAGTCTTCCTGATCAAATTTTGTTAGAACAGAGAAATAGTCAAAGATAAATATTTTCAAAAAGTGGTAGTTTTATTTTTCATTTTTATAGGTATTTCTTTTCTTTCTTTAAATAAAATTATATGAAACATATTCAACTGCAAAACCGTTTCCATTAATAAAAAGGATATATTTATAGATAGAATTATATTATACTAAAAACTAGATGCTTAATAGTTTGTTTTTGAAGATTTATTACACTTTTCAAAATGATTTTTATAAATTATTTAATGATTAACTTTGAATTTGCTGTTATTTTTCGTTTATATTTTTCTTATTACAATAGGTTTATATATGTATGTTCCACGTGTTACGTATGTTATATGTTTTCATATGCATATTATAATATGTTAATGCATATGTTTGTGCAATCTGCTAAAATAAATCTGCAATTTTAGGTAATCATTTTTTCTAAAACATGATTAATATATTTCATAGTATTTGAGTACTTACTGTAAATGTATTTTTATAATACAAAAGACTTTTTTTCAAAAAAGAAAAAAAAAATCCTGGTTTTATGCAAAACCCTATAAAATGTATAAACCAAAAACTTATAAAAAGTTGTATATGTGATTATTCAATTTAAATCTGTAATAATAAGATTGTAGTCTAATGTAATCTCTTAAGCTACTTATATTGTATTTCAACGATTAACATTATGAGCGTTGATTGCACATTGTTTTACTTTTTTCCTTCTTTTTTTTTTTTTTTTTTTTTTTTTTTTTTTTTTGGCGATGCAGTTAGTATAATAAGGCTTAAGTAGAAAACTACTTAAATTTATATTAATGTTTACTATTACATAGAATAAATAGTATATATATATATATATATATATATATATATTAATTTGTCATGGAGATACTTTGCATAGCCCTTGCATGGATTAAGTATCATACATATAGGGAAATATATCGCTTAGAAGATTAACAATTTTTTCTCATATACTAAAACATTTGATGACCTTAGAAGTCATTGAATTTCGAAAGAGCGAAATTTTGAGCTTTGAAATTTTAGTTATGAATATTGTAACTACATTTATAAAGTTGATAAATTATTTGCGTTGCTTTAAATGAACTTTTTACATTATACGCAGATTGTTTTCTCATAACATAGTTTAAGTTTTAGATATATATTTCCATGTATGTTACATTCCGAATTATATTTCATGTAATTTATACAATTTAAGGATAATACATGACTTTATATCGAATATTTTGTAATGTATTAATAATTTAAATGAATATCTCATGTTTTCTTCATTCTGAATTAAAAATACGCTCACCAAATATATATATATATATATATATCATTATTTTTTAACATTGATCTTTACCAAATTAATTTATTTGATGATTTTGTTAATTTACTTATCAGAAAATCTTAATAACGGTTTAATTGTTTAATAAATTTATTTGTACAATAACTGGTAAGAAGAAATATTTCATCCTCATACGAGATGAAATTTTCTAAATGGACTAAAAATGTCTCGGCCAAAATTTGAACTAGGAATTTTTTTGACTGAAGTTGACAATGCTCTGCTAACTACATTATCCGGGACAAGTCTGAGGGATCTAATACTCCCAACTAATCTTAATAATCATAGTATTGGATTTGCCAATTACAATACCTGGAATAAAATTAATCTGTTGTGTGTTTATTATTAAACAAAATTATTTTTACATGCGTAACTGCTATCATTTTAACTAAAATGCCTCTCACCTAAAATACTGCTCTAGCATGACATACTTTTAAAAATTCTTAGATAAAAGTTTATTGTACATCGACACATTTTATTGATAAACAACGCAACTTTCTGAGCATAGCGTAAACTAATAACATTTTAAAATCTGTATCATTTTGTAAAGAATTGAGTTCTAATTTTCATCTAATTTTATTTAATTCTGTTTTTTCCTTATATATTAATTACAAATTGTATATTTATAATTGATATATCAGAATTATTAATAATTTTAAATTTACATTGCAATGTGAATATTACTCTCAATCATTTTTTAAAAATATGTATGACGAAATTACCTTTCTACTAAATTTGTGAATGACCCCTAATTTTCAGCATAAAATATGCTTCAGTTTTACTAAACAGCTACGCGCTCAATTTTAATCGTAGAATAATGGCTTTTGCTTTCTTTATTTACTTGTTTGTGAATCAGGAAAATTTTACTAAATTTAACTTATAGGAACGGAGGAACATATAAAAATTTAAATTTCGTAATTTTTTAGAAATGGTTTTATTGACTCAAATCGCTTTTTAAATACTTTTTTACTTCATTTAAAACATTTTTGTAACTGGAACAATATGTCTAGGACTAACGGTTTAGGAACTATCCATTGGTTTACATTTGAGAGGTATCCTTTGGATATCCTGTATAATCTAAAGTACAACATGTATATTATCATACTGATTTTTAAAAAATAAGTTGATTTTTAGAATTCTTTCCAGTTAATCTGAGTACCTTTAAATATATCGCAAGTGTATATATTGATAATAATATTAATAATAATAGTCATTTAAGATGTAAGAGTAACGCAATAATGATATTTCTAAAAAGTTTTGCATCGTTTATTTCCGTTTATTTATAACAATTTTAATAAAAGTACAACTCCATATAGACTAATAGCAAATCATTAAAGGGCTTCAGCTTTACATGTTAAAATGGAGATAGCACATACTAATCAATGGGATTTATGTATATGATTTTTATATTCGAAGACCAAGGACTTCAAGTCATATGTAATATTTAACAACTTCAAACTGGTACTGGATTCTTTTATGTAGCACTCTAAAGAGATGCTTCTGTTTAAGTGTCATTAAAACGAAAAATGCAGCATTAAATCTGAAACACTTATTCAGATCTTGTTATGATACATAGCTCATCCAAAATAAGCACGAGCAGACAAATAGAAAAAAGATTGTTTAAAGAGGGAAACAAGCAATCTGAACTGAGTAATGCATGCTTCAATTAAAGCTATAAGTTTTGATTCGAGCTATTACAGTATACTTAAAATGCACTTAAGTCAGTAATGTTCCGTTGGCAATGAAATTTGAATGTTTTCTTTTTCTAACGATTTTAGTGAAGAACTAATGTTAATTTCTGCAAATAGTTTTCATTGAATTTAATTATTCTCATTAAATTATGTAGTTGATTAGATTTTTTTCTATTCTGTAGAGTGAGATATACACCCGATTTGATTAAAAAACAGACTGATAATCATAGATCAGAGAAATTAAAAATGGTCATAATGAACAAATGGAAATTTGTTCAAATTCGACATGATATTCATTGGTGGGATAGCAGAGTTCCTTTTTATCCAAACATGGCGAAAGTTTCAATTCGAGCAGTAATATTACAGCGTACTTAAAATGCACTTAAATCAGTAACGTTTCGTAAGCAATGGAATGTCAATATATCTTTTTCCTAACCATTTTAGAGAAAAATTAGTGTTAATTTTCGTCATATAGTTTTAATTAAGCTTCCTTATTATCTTTAAATTATATAGTCGAGTAGATTTTTTGCCTGCCGAGAGAGATATACACCCGATTCGATATTAAAATAGACTTATAATCATAGATCACAAAATTTTAAATTGGTCATAATGAACAGAGGTTTTTTTTTAAATTCGACTTATGATATTCATTGCTGGAGTAGTATAGTTGATTTTTATCCAAAAACGGCGGAAAATGCCCCAAACAAGTTTTAAATCTCACTCTTGTGTTGGATATGGTTTCTAACTGCAACCTTAGTCTCGAAAGAATCGCTTTAAGATAGCTCGGATTAATTAAACTAGCTCTACAGTTCACAATCATAGCCAACAAATAAAAATTAACTATGTCATTTACATACTGTCCGGGTATACTGTAAAAAAATCAAAAGGACTACAAAGAATTCTTTAGGAAACTGTGATATCCAGAACTTTTAACATCACTGCAACAAAATGAATTCATGTAACCTATAACCATTTGCTTTATAAGACAAAAAAATCTGTAAGGTTACTAAAAAGTTTTAAGAGATTGGGATACCTAGAAATTTTTATGGAACTGCCTTAAAAATTCCTGTAATCATCCCGGGTTACCGATAAAATTGTAAAAAGCTTACATGTTTCTGTAGCTTTACAAATCCAGTTTTTAAATTTACATCCTTTTTATGTATAGTATACAAACAAGATTTTAGTAAATCTGCAGATATCTAAAGCTTATTAAAAAAAAAAAAAAAAAACAAGATTTTGCAGCTGTGCAATTTTGTTAAGTGTAGATCAAAAGGTAGAGCAATAGCGCATCAGCCAAATCATCTAGGTGTTTCTCCTCTCTGGAAAATCACCATTCTTTTAGAATAAACTTCAACAGTCCTAACACAAATTTCAATATTAAAAAAAAAAAACTCATTTTATGGAAAGTGTTATAAAACTGTAATATAAATAAAACAACTTCCTTGTAATGCAAGTTGCATTGCTAAACATTATGAATCTGGGATCAGTCAGAAAGAAAACCAACCAGCAAGTTAAGTGTAATTTCAAGGGAAACAAACAATCAAAGAAATCTTTATCTATCCTAAATATTTGATACAGAATGTAAAATATGTTCTGTGATAATTATTAAATGTAGTCTCAACATTCTTGTGAATTATATGGTGAATAAACTCAAAAACTACATAATATCACCGTTAATACATTAACAATGAATTTTTAAAATTTAAATCCGGTGTAATTACTTATAATTGCAGTTACGTACATCTGTTGCAGTTACGTAATATTACTTTTGTGTTTTACCACATCGTTTAATGAATTTTTTTAGTGCAAATAGTGTTGAAGAACATTTAAAATTTAAGTAGTAATTTAAAATAAAGTAGTTTATTATGCTTTAAGTATATTGTACGATTTATTGTCTATAAAGATTCAAATGTGTAATATTATATGTTTCGGTACGCCTTTTAATCGATTACAGACGCGACATGTACATCCCAAAAGATAAGGATAAGGGTATATCGCGATTTGAAATAAATGTCTGAAAGTTAAGTAGTGTGCACATGTTAACCCAAAAATGAGATAGTACAATAGTCGTAATAAAGTTCCTAAGTTGTAATTCTTGTCACAAGTAAAAATTTCCAAGTTGTTAATTGCTATTCATATAAAACAACTGATTTGGTTTGATGTGGTTTATATTTTATTATTAATTTGAATAAACGCGGCTTCAGCAATGATATCACAGGTTCGAATCCCGGTACTAACTTTTTCCCCACTTGGAAAATTTACAACTGTTATATTTAAATGAATGCATTCTTAATTAAATTGTTAATATGTTATTGAAATTAAATTCATATGCTTCATTCATGTATTCATTTATGAATTAAGAGACTGTGTTAAAAAATAATCTAGTGTAATACAGTCACAGAAAGAATAAAAAAATATATTTATTTTTAATTTACTAACTTTACATTTTTCATTTGTTAAATAAATTGCTCCTCTATAGTAAAATCATTTTCTTATTTATTAAAAAAGCCTTTCTTTTTCTTCCTATTAAAATTTTACTTCCCATTTAAATAGTTTTTGTTGTTTGCCCGAGAGTTATAAAAAATAATATCTTTACATAAAATAGGTACTTCTTTTGAAACTTTATAATATAAAATTGATGACTCCTCTTGATAGTTTATGCTAAGTTCAATTAATATACATAATAAATAAAATATTTGGAAAAACTTTACACTTAACAAAAATGTTAGTAATGAGAATACAGAATATGCATATATTCTTAGGTATCTACCTCATAAAGTATTTTTTACAAAAATATTTAACAGAATCAAGTATGTAACATTTTTTTTCAATGTGTATGCATTTCTCCATAGATAATGTTTCACTGTAAAATGAACTACGATTGGTTTTTATGAACTTATTTATTTCTTATACAAGTACTATAAAATCATGTTTAGAAACTAATTATGTAGTTTACGCTTATTGAACATATACAATTTCGTAGTAAGTTGTTCTATTTGTATCATTTTTTTCACAGAAATTTGCTTCGTAGTTTTTTTACGAATTTCAGAGTTGCCTATGAATTTTTTGCCAGAACTCTATTGTAACATTTATGACTAAAATACCCTGATCACGGATAGAAAACATTCTTGAATTATACATACATTGTATTGAATATCTATTACTGATTATTTTCTGAATACTTTTCATTAAAAATGCAAATAAAACGCTAAAAATCTGTTCTTCAGAACAGCATAGATTTTCCATTGATTTGTGGTTTTTTAATAATTGAATTCATTTTCTTTGTTGAAAAAATATTTGATATATTTATAATAAGCACACAGATAAGAGTCACTAAACACTACCGGCGTCTGTATCTTCGTCTTCTCTCTTTGCATCTCTATATGTAATTCTGTAAAGTGTATGTAAATTCCTTGGATGGATGTAAATATAAACTAAACATCTTTATGAAAATTCAATCCAAACCTAAGTTAAACAAGATGATAACATGATCGAAGATAGCACAAAGGATTTCGGATTATATTTCTTTCAAAACAACTTATCCGTTGATTAATAAATTGTTAATTTAATTTAAATATAATTCTTAAAACTATTCTTAATTTCTAAAATTCTTAATTTCTTAATTTCTAAGCTGTATATCAATTTATTTTTAAGATATTAATTTTTTTTGTAGCTTGTAATACTAATTTTGTAATCGTGGTAAAAGAAGTACTCCATCTCTTTTAAAAGTAAAGGGTAAAAAATGAAATAATTTTTATGTCTATTGAAACTTGCGTGGCAATAGTTAGAAGAGGAAAAACAACAACAAAATGAACTGATAAAATTTAAAAAATAATATTTAAATTAAAATAATAGTCTTTTTCAAAATCTTATGATTTGTTCTGTGACAAGTGATATTCTGATATAAGTGCACAAAATTTTAACTCTCTGATATATAAAGTTTTTGTATACGGACTCTGTGACAGACAGACAGAGGACAGAGACGAATATGGTTTCGTCCGATGAACGAAACCCTAAAAATGTTTTAGAATGCTGATTCAGTAATAAATGGCAATAGTTTTTTAAAAATAGAAAGAAAACTGAATTCCAAGAAATATTGTGAATGTCGGGCGAATGAAATCCTAATAAAATAAACCCCTAAATTGGCAAAAAAAGTCTTTTAAGTAATTTATCTTAATATGAAAATTTCAACTTCCTGCAACGGGACTCGAACTAAAGACCGTCTGTTTGATAACTATGTGCTTTACCTCCAAGCCGTGATGTCTACATGCAAAACTTTGAAATTAAAGTTAACTTTTAAAATAGAAATTTCAAAAAAGGACAGGTGATATTGAAAAAATATTTATTTAAATTAATAGACTTAGTCAAAATTTCATGACTTTTCGTGTCACACGAGATATTCATCTGTAAGTACACAATATTTGGAGTCGCTAACTTATACAGTTTTTGTGTATGGACACTATGAAGGACAGACAGAGAGTGGACAGGGTTTCGTCCGATGAACGAAACCTGAAAAATTTAGAAAAAAGGTTTAAAAATATATAACCTTTTTAATATAACATCCTTTTTTAATATAAAATTTTAACAAAAAACGTTTATTTACTTTCCCCAAATTCATTCATTTATATTGAAAGTTAGTTCATTTATTTATTTTTTTATACTGTTGGAAAATTGCAAAGAAATGTCCAGTGGTTTGGTCATTTTTATAGAAAATGATTACATAGCCATATTTTTATTCTATTCTGATCATATTATTGCTAACACTGTGTTCCAGAATGGAATTAAATAACGATTACATACCTATTTTTTATAATAACAGTCAAATGAGTGAACTTTTTGCTGAAATTTTGTAACAATATAAAAACTTTAACATTTCCTCCCACATTTCATGGGACATTTTCTGAAACAAAGATTTCCTTTTGCTGCCCGCAACGTTGAGAAACATTTCCGGGTAGTTTTTGTAAGCATTAATAAGTTTTTTTATAACTTCATACGATCTTAAATATCTTTTTGTTCTGGGAGGAAGGGAGGTATCATTATAAAGCCAGTACTATTAACAACGTAATCGAATTTATACAGCAACATGTATGACTAATAGAATTTTAATTTCATTCTTACTGTTGTTAAGTTAGGATGTTTGTATGTTAAACATGTTTATGAACAGAAAAACAGTTTATTTGAAAATTTAAAGTATAAGAAAATTCTATATTTCTTGTTGAGAAAAAAAAACGAGACACTAAAAAAAACACAGAAAGCGTTTCCTTCTGATAATGCTTCTTTATATTTGGAAATGTTATTGGTTTCTGAATTTTCTGTAGATAATAAAATTTACTACATACTTAAGGGTGCAAAATTACTCAAAAAATAATGCATTTCATTTTCGTAAATCTTATTGCCTTATTTATTTATTTTTTTACACAGTCCATTGCCTCAAGGATCACTGTCCATTTTTAGATAATTACAGAATTTATTTTTTATATAAATTAAATTATGTAGTCACTAATTGTAAAAAAAAGCATCTATATTTAATTTATTTTAAAACCCCTTTACTATTTCATTTTATTGTTTTTTATATATATATAATTTTATAAATTTGATATTTTGTCGACAATAAAATATTTTATGACTAATATTTTCTTTTCAACTCTTTTTTTTCCTAGAAAAAATAAATATAGAAAACTGTATAATATAAATAACACAAAAGATGAAACTTACAAGCTTTTTTTGATTATTATTATTTCCTCTTACTGTTGAAAAAAATTTCACTAAATATAACACTTAATTGTTTTCAAACATTTTTATTTTCGACAAAGAGATAAAAAGATAAATTTTTATTTCGATATTTTTGCTAGGAAAAGCATTTTATAGCAGTAAACCGAAATTGTATAATAAAAAATGGTAACACAAATAAAAAAGAAGAGAAGTACAAATAAAAAATAAATTACCCACAACAAGTTTCAATAAACATAAAAGTAAATAAAAAAATAGAGAATGCATCTTTTCTTAAATTTCTACTTCACAATGCATTTTTTTAAGGATTAAATTTCTGAAAGTGCATATTTTTAGTATGCGCACCTTTTTGCAAAAACATTTTATATAAGATAAGATTTCATAGTAAACAACACCACTGATGGTTTTATATGAACATGATTTTTATTTATCATACATTTTTTTTAATTTTTTATGTTTATTTTAATCACATTTATAGGGCATGTAATTCATTTTGTATCGTATTATTCATATAAAAAAACTAATGTCACTAGGAGTGTGAAAGCTACCTCTTTCAAAAAAGTATTTGTACCATATAAGGAAACGTAAGTTGCAGTTTACAATAAACTTTTTTATATCGGAATTATTTTTTTAATGTTATTTAATGTAATGAACGCTTTAAAAAAATAACATTAAACATGCTTACTCTTTTCGATGTTTATATTTTTTATTCTAATCAGTTGGGGATATGGGGTTGAAATTAATTCTGAAGTAAATATTTTCAGCAATGTAATAAAATTTATACACCAAAATGCATGAGTAACAAAATTTTTTTAATTTTAATTTTATTCTTAACGTTTTGAAGTCAGCATCTTTGTCTGTTAAAGAAATCTACGAAAATAAAACTGGTTTATTTGAGAATTTAAAATATCCGAAAATTCAATTTTTCATTTTAATATGGATTGTGAAAAGAATCATATACGTTAAAAAACTTAATCGGGAAAAGTTTCTTTCCAAAAATGCTTCTTTAACTTCGAAAATTTAATGGTTTCTCAATTTTCTGTACTTAATAAATTTCTTTATAGATTTATGGATACATAATTAATTAAGAGGCATTCTATTCCATTTCACAAATCATGTTTTTATTTATAGAATTTACTTTTTTTATATTATCCATTGCATTGACTTTTATTCAATTTGAATATTTATTTGTTTATAAATTATAATATGTCGTTTATTCATTATAAAACAAGATCATTTACATTTAATATATTTTAACATATTTTTCTACTTCGTTTTATAAAATACTCTTTTTTTTAAATTTTATAACCTAGGTATTTTTTCGACAATTAAAAATTAATTATTATTTAAGTCTTTTTCTCTAAAATAAACAAATGTATAAAAGTATATTATATAAATAATACATAAGATTAAGATTAAAAACTTCTTTTAAATATTTTATTTCCTTGTACTGTTAATAAAAAGTTCCACTAAATATAACACGTAATTGTTTTCAAAGTTTTTTAATTTCTACAAAGAAATAACAAAAACGAAATTTTATTTTAATATTTTCACTGGAAAAGAAATTTATACAGTAAACAGAAATTGTTAGGAAGTTTAAATAAAAAATAAACAAGGTGTATCCCATCAAATTCAACGAATAAAAAAGTTTAAAAGAACATATTGACTAAATGTTTAACAATAATTACAAAAATATATCCAATAATTAATATTGTTTTGACAATCCCAAATCTTAAATGAAATATTTTTTTCAAACTAGAGTTTAATTTTAACTTTTTAAATTAATAAAAAAAATTAAACATAATTTCTATGCGTTGTCATCAGTAATAAGCAATAAAGATAATGAAGTTTTAGTTTAAGTCTTTTTTCTAAAATAAAGAAATGTATAAAACTGTATTATATAAAAAGCAAAGAAAATAAAGGATTTTTTTTTTTCGATTTCCTTGTACTGTGAAAAAAAAATGTACTAAATATAAACCGTAATTGTTTTCAAATTTTTTTATTGTCTATAAAGAAATGAAAAAAAGAATTTTTCTTGATATTTTTACTAGAAAATAATTTTATATCAATAAACGTATACGGTTAATAAGAATAAATAAAAAATAAATTATCATCAAAAAGCTTTAATGAACATAAATGTAAAACAAAATATTAGAGAATGTTTTTTTTCTTAAATTTCTACTTCACAATGCATTTTTTCGTGATTAAGTATCTAAAAGTGTATATTTTTAGTATAGACAACTTTTTTTAAAAGAATATTTTAATTGGTATAAGATTTCATGGTAAACAACTCCAGTAATAGATTTTTGTGAACACAATTTTTTATTTAAAAAAAATATTGTTTATTAAAAAAATTTTTCTTTTATGAATATTTTGACTAAGTTTACTTAGTATTTTATTCTAATTCGTATCATAATTTTCATATAAAAAGGACTAACGTAAGCGACAGAATCGTTTAAAATTTAATAAGGTACCCTGGGGTAATAACGCCACGTTAAGGTTCTACCAATTTTCACGGCTCAGTTTTAGATTGTATTTTTCAAACAAATATATGATTTGATACAGCAACTCATTGACTATCTACATAAAAAAATAATTTAACAGATACGTATTCATAAAATGTAATGGCATGATTTTTTGACTAATGCTATTTGGCGTTATTACCCACCTATTTGGGTAATAACGCCATGCAAACAAAACTATGAAATAAGATGGAATAATTGCATGTAGATTGCCCAATTCTAAAAATACAAACTCTACAAACTTAGAAATTGACAAATTGCATTCTAAGCTATTGAAAATGTTAAATTTTTTGTGAAAGTGTAAGAAAAATAAAGGTATGGTGTGGGGGGGATGATGAGGCAAAAGAATATCAGACCATGAGCTTCTTTTTGCTTAAAAAGGACCGTTTAAATAGAATTACTAGAAACATTGCACAGTTTTAACTGTGTTTATTTTAATCAGTATTTAGGATGTAGCTCGACCACTGTAGGCAATCAATCGGGGTATTAATGCCAAGGATTGGCGTTATTACCCCGTTATAGTTATTGCGCTGTACATTTTAATTTACAAATTATCTCGAGAAGATATCCAAAATCTGCAACAACATTTTGAAAGTCCATGAAATGTACTACAAATTTATGTAATTAACAAAGTTTTTATGGATAAAAAAAATAGTCTTCATATCACAAAACGTATCTCGCAAATTTTAGATCAAGCGTTAATTTTAGTTGCTTGTAAAAACAATAAGACCTAAAAATGAAACAAATTAACTTGAAGCTGTTTTTTGCGATTTATATGACTCAAAACCCTTCTGCGCAGAGCACATGGGTGTCATTTACCTGATTATTTCATAATTATGCAAAATATAAGCACTTGGCGTTATTACCCCGCCTGGCGTTATTACCCCATGGTACCTTATTACCCTTAATGTTGTGAAGTTAGAATTTTTATCTATTAAACACGTTTTTGAACATAGAAATTGCTTATTAAAAACTCAATTATTAGCAAGTTCAATATTTCATGCTATTAACAGTTGAGAAAAAATCAATTCATTAGAAATCTTAGCGGGAAATGTTTCTTTCTTAAAATGCTTCTTTAAAGTTTGAAAAAGAAAAATTTATATATTGTTTTTCGAAGTTTCTGCTGATGGTGAAACTAGTTATAGAATTAGTGGAAACTCAAAAAACTTCATATTTCATTTTTGTAAAGATTTTTGCTATATATATATATATATGAATTTTACACTTTTCATTGATTTGATTTCTAGATAATGAGAATATTTATTTGTTTAAAAACTAGAATATATCGTCGTTTGCTGTAAATTAACAATATTTACAATTAACATGTCATAACATTTCTTTACTATTTCAGTTTAAAATTTATTTTCTCTTATAACTTTGGTTTTTTATATATATAATAAAAGCTTTTATGACTAACTTTTTTTTCCAAGTCTTTTATTTTTTTCTATATATAAAAAAATTAGTAAACAATATTATATATATCACACGGAAAATGAAAATTAAAAGCTTTTTTTTTTTTTTTTTTTTTTTTATTCTTTTGTACTCCGAAAAATATTCTACTAAATATAACACGTAATTGTTTTCATATTTCTTTTTATTTTCCACAAAGAAATAAATAAAGAAGTTTTTATCTTGATATTTTTCCTAGGAAAAAGAATTTTATATGAGTAAACGGAAATTGTTAATAAGTGCAAATAAAAAAAATATATTATTAGCAAAAAGTTTTAATGAACATAAAATTAGCAATTTAAAAAATGCAAAAAGGATTTTCTCTTAAATTTGTATTCCAGAATGTATTTTTTTAATTATTCAAGTAAGTATCCATTTTTTTTTATTTTTAGTATGTGAAGCTTTTTGCAAAGAACATTATAATTAAGAGAAGATTTCATAGTAAAATTCACACCAATAATGGATTTTTATGAACATGCTTTTTTATATACTATGAAGTATTTTTTTTTTTTTGGAAAACAATTATCTCTTTTATGTATATTTTCACCATATTTACATGGTAGGTAATTCAATCCGTATCCTATTTTTCGTATGAATAGGACTATTAATGTTTAAGACTATGAAAGCGACCATTTTCAATAAAACACTTATATCAAATAAGGCCACGTTGAAGTTTTAGTTTACATTTCTAATATCACACTTAACATTTTAATGTTATTGGATGTCATATCTACTCATATTTGTATAATTTTAAACATGTATATGTATGTCAACTTTTAGTTGTTGCTAATAGATTTCAAAAAAAGAAAACATTATAATGGTCTTCCTAGGAGGTTTATATGCTTTAAATAAAGGCACATCATTGTAAATGCACACTTAATGTAAAACACACAAATCGGGTTAATTTGTTGAGTAAATAAATAAATAAATAGACTGTTATTAATAGATAATTTACAGGTAAAAAAGAAAATAGGAAAAATAAATTGTCCTTGTAATATCCTATTCTGCAGCAGTTGCATCCATGTTGACAAACGCGTTAAACATGTAACTTTTTTTTTTTTTTTTTTTTTTTTTGAATTTCTTAACAATGCATTCAGTATTGACATCATCGAATATATTTATGAAACATACGATTATCTATACTTCAGACGAATCAGTAATATCACGAAATATATGCTGTATGGTTTACATGAGACGGAAGTTGGTCAATTTACAATACTTTACGGGGTTCAAATTGAATTCTAATAGTTCAGCTAATCAGATAGACTACATTTATATTTGACTACGATAATGTATTTTAAGCATAAATAAAGGCAAGTTAAAATAAGTGGTATAGTCGCAAACAAAAGAGATGGTATACGCTCTAACAAGAGGGTTTACGCTCAATGCAGAGAGTACACTATAGAATGTTTATAATATAGTTTTCTTTACAAACAGGGTGATAAACAATGTTCCTTAAAAAAATCCAGTAGGTGCACGGGGTGTACTCCCGTATACTCTACAATTTATTCGTGTTAAAATTTATAAATATTCGAATAAAAGTTTCTTTGGAATTTTGATAAGCAAATTTGCTATTAAGAACTACAAGGTAGAATCCGTCGAGCTTCGACGAAAAAACATGTTTAAGAAGTAATTGTTTCATTAAATTATAATAAACCTACAAAATTACTTACAATAAAAAATGCACCTTATATTGGTCAGTTTAATTCTTAAAAAAAATGAAAATTTAACCTACAGTTAATAAAATACTACTTTTATAAAACTCAGTTGTAAGAATTGCTAAAATTAAACTTTAATCATGCATGTAAATAGTAAAAAACATAAAAAAAAATTCTATTATTATAAAGTTATTAAAGAATTCATCACCA
This sequence comes from Maratus speculifer, assembly GCA_964019185.1. NCBI lineage: Eukaryota > Metazoa > Arthropoda > Arachnida > Araneae > Salticidae > Maratus > Maratus speculifer. The sequence goes on from OZ025289.1 coordinate 289,439,866, forward strand.
TCGAACTCAGTCATCGAATGTTTCCCCCGTGAAATCTAAACCCGATATCATTTTCACCTTATCACAATTTATATATATATATATATATATATATGTAACTTTCATATCTGTATTTATCTTTTCGAAAAAATAGGCATTTTAATTTAATCATTTTATTTCAAAAATTTAAGTCTCGCTTGTTATTAGAAAAACAGATACTAAACTATTTATATTCTTTTAAGTACAAATGAAAATATGTAAATAATTCTGGAAAAGTTTGTTAATTAATTTTTTTTATTTTTAATGAAAAAATGACAACATAAAAATACAGTAATCTGCTTTTTTCCTTGGATTTTAATAGAAATGTAGTACTTCTGTTGCCCCAATGAAATAAACATTATTAAAAATTACAAAAAGTTAATACTTCAAAAACAAATTAAGTTACAGCTTTGAAACAAATTGTATATGAAAGTATATTTTTTCCCTATACGACGGTGTAAATATTGAAAATGTATAGAAGTTTTAAAAAATGCAGTAACAAAAATTGCAAAAGCGAAATTCCATTTCAAATTTCGAAGTGTTGCCATTCGCAAAATGACGTATGTGTTACGCACAGATATGTTTGGCCTTTATAATATAGATATGATTTTTTATACTTTAATAGGATCAGTAATCTCTTTGAAACAGTTACTGTAATAAAAAATAAATAAGCCGAACATTTATTATTTATTAGTACTTTATGGGGCACCAATATATAATTTAAGCATTTCCGCTTTACATTAACAACGTCTTATTCATTAGACTATTTTTTTTTTCAATTAACTCCATGTATACCTTCTAAGACATACCCTGTCATAGGATAACTCAATAAAACATTTTCGTTTAACGTTTTTCAGGCAACTATCTTGTCTTAAACTGAAAGAAAATTAAATATGTTTTCTATCCTACATTTTAAAACCATATCGTCGTAAACAATAAGTTCACTCTTGTATGTTTAAATTCACTTACGCAAATAAAAAAGCTTAACTAAAAGTTTCCAAAAAAAATATTCTGTTTTGAGAAAATTGATTAATTTACTATGAAAAAGACTCGAAAACGAAAACCAGTGGCAGCAAAAGAAACGTCATTGTTATAAATATTTTTTTGAATCTTGAAACTATATTGATTTATGAGGTTTCTAAAAATAAAAAATACCTTTTAGTATCATGACTAATTTTAAGGTTACTAAAATTTATCTTGGGAACTGTGATGCTGATGGAAAAAAAAAAAATCATGCAAGTATAAAGTATTAGTGTAGAAAAATATGTAAGGTTACTGAGAAGATTTTGGGAAAACTGGGATGCCTAGAACTTTTTATGTAACTGAAAAACAACAACAGCAACAACAACAACAAAAAAAAAAAATCCTGCAACTGCTTGAGTTACCGATAAAATTTCAATAAGCAAATACTGTAGCTTTGCAAAGTCATTTTTGTAAATTCTTATCATTTTCCGGTTCAATATACAAATAAAATTTTCGTAAACATACATATTTCTAAAAATTAAAAAAAATAGTTTTGCATATTTATCCTTTTTTTTTTTTACAGTGTAGATTTTTGTTTATTTTTGTCACATTATATTTTCGCAGATTAAGATACATTAGTCTACATTAATGCCAGTCTTTTTTGTGGAACGTAGATAAACTCAAATAAAAGAATATTTATTTCAAACTACAACCAAGCAAAGCAATACAACTTTAGGGAGGGATAGGTTACTTTTAAATAAAGATTAAACATAGCCTTCTTTTGAAAATAAAACTTACTGCAAAAGAAAAAACAGTTCTAGAATTTTTATTGACGTGAACAAACTATTAATTGATTTTACAATCTAATTTTTTTTACCTGTTTCAAAACCAATCAATAGAATTTCAAAAAAGAAAGAAAATTTTCACAATTTATCTGCAATCAAAACTTTTCGCTGAACTTGATGTCATCGAAGAACGTAAAAATAGCAGCAATAGGCAATCGAAAATGAATCAAGATTGTCTTTTAGAATTTTTCGTTAGTTTTATTTTTTAGCTTATTGAAACAGATGCTTAAAAGAAAATATAATCGAGCAATGTAAAATTTCTTTTACAAACATATTTTCATAGCAAAATTAAACAAGTAACGAATTTTTTTATTTTTAATTTTAAAATTATTAGTATTACTATTATTATTATTATTTTGTAGAACTTAGAGAAATTAAAATAAAAGAATTGTATCTCAAACTACAACCGAACAAAGCAATACGATTTTAGGGGTGAATAGGTTACTTTTAAGAAAATATTAAACATTACCTTATTTTGAAAATAAAATTTAAATGCAGTAGAAAATACAGCTGTAGAGTGTTTATTGACGTGAACAAACAATTAATTGATCTTACAATCTAATTTTTTTTTTTACCTGTTTTAAAACCAATCAATAGAATTTGGAAAAAAAAGAAGATTTTCACAATTTATCTGCAATCAAAAATTTTCGCTGTATTTGATGCCATCGAAGAATGTAAAAATAACAGCAATAGGTAATTAATAATGAATCAAGATTGTCTTTTAGAATTTTTATTTATTTTTTTATTTTTTTATCTGATTGAACCAGAAGTTTAAAAAACAAAATATAAGCAAGCAACGTAGAAACTCTTTTAAATGAGAATTTCCATAGTAATATGAAACAAGAAACGAGTATTTTATTACTATTTTTTTATTGTTATTAATTCAAAAAAAAAAAAAAAAAAGAATTTTTATCTGAAGCTACAATCAGACAAAGCAATACTATTTTAGAGATGGATAGGCTACTTTTAAATAAAGGTTAAACGTAGCCTTCTTTTAAAAATAAAACTTACTGCAGAAAAAAATCTACAATTTTTATTGACGTGAACAAACTATTATATGATTTTACAATCCAATTTTTTTTTGGCCTGTTTTAAAACCAATCAATATAATTTAAAAAAAGAAAGAACATTTTCGCAATTTATCTGCAATCAAAACATTTTGCTGTACTTGATGTCATCGAATAACGTAAAAAAAGCAGCAATAGGCAATCGAAAATGAATCAAGATTGTCTTTTAGAACTTCTCGTTAGTTTTATCTTTTAGCTGATTGCACCAGATGCTTAAAAAAGAAAATATAATCAAGCAACGTACAATTTCTTTTAACAGAGAATTTCCATAGTAATGTGAGACGAGTAACTTATTTTCCTTTTTGTTATTTTAAGAATAAATATACACAAAATTAGAAAATTTATATATATATATATATGTATATATATATATATTAGCCATACATATCATCATTTTAACTTTCATTTTTAATGTGTTTGTTATTGTTAAGCAAAGCCTTTTTCACTGGCATTCATTTGTTTTCATTTTATTTAATCTTAGGCAACATTAAAAAAAAACCCATAAATACCATAAAACCAAAATAATATTTTGTTTTCTTTACTCATTTGGATGAATTCCTCTGAATGCAATCGTAATAACCTTATATTAGAAGGGGAAAGCACATTACGGGAAACTTTATTGTGATAATACTTTGTTCTTGTACAGCTTAATTTGTAAAGGAAATTATTGAATACTGTAAGCATTTAATAAAATATATAACTAACTATATTTCTAGAATTCTGTTATTAGTTTGTACGAAATAGGTTAAAACTAAAAGAAAGAGCTTCTACATTTATAAATAAAGATTTGAATTTTTCATTATCTTTTGAATGAAACAGTAAAAATATTTCTTGATAATGAAAATCCTGTTTATTTTTAATTCAAATTTTAATTTTTTCTGAAATAACGTTAAAATAAAAATCCTTTTCATTAGTATTTTTTTAAATGTGAAATAGAAGTACTTTGTATTAGGCATTTACAATTTATTTAAATATGTATGATAATTATTATCGGGAAAATAAGAATGGTCATAGAAAATTGCAGTAAATATGCGTCTTCAAATATAAAAGAAGGAAATGCCTAACATTATTAACATGCGACCATTTTTCTGTATATAGTAAGATTAAAATACATAGAAAATAAATCAAATTCAAATAGTATAATCTATAAGATTACTCTGCTGAACTGCATTTTTAATTTTTACAATTGAACCTTATAAAGTTTCTTTTTTTTCATTGTTGTTAATATTAACGAAATTTCAATGAAATAATCAGAAGAAATGCAATACTTCTCTTTAATTCAAACATAAAGAATGCAATAAGAATTTCCAAAAGCTCACTGTTTTATTTAAAAGGCTTCTAAAAAATTAAAAGACATGTTACAAATTAAAAATATATGCATTTTATTTCAAACTTCTTAATACTTCGCTCTGTACAAATACCACCATCAGAGAATTTTTAATATCTAAAGATATAAAAACATTCTCTGATGTTATTTATTTAGTTGTTTTGATATTATTTAGTTACAGAAATAATCACTTTGTTTTTTAATGTGAGAACCAACAATTCTTAGAGTTAAAAGTAACAGTAACATTCTTCTACGCAAATTTAATCTGAAACACGGCTACTTCGACTATTGAGATGTGCATATAGAATGAAATTGACGTATGAGAAAAGAGTGATGCAATAAAATAAATGGAATTGCAGTTAATATATATTTTATTTACTTAAGTTGAATTCAAGGGAATGCTACTTTTACATTTTTCTCTTCGACTCTCAAATTTTAAAAAGAAGTGGCATATTTTATAAATAAATAGAAATTAGATGTAAAAATATTTTCTGATAATGGGCTTGGGAAATAAAGGTAGAAAGTATTCAGAAGTTTAAAATAAAATGTAGATATTTTTAACAGTTAACATAACTTTTATTATTTTAATCGCCTTTTAAATAAAATACTGCGGGTTTAAAACTTATATTGTATATTTTAGGACAATTATTAAAAGATATTTTTATCAGAAGGACCACAAAATGTTTATTGAATATAAGCTACAACTTACTAAACAGAACTTTAAATCCTGTAAATGTATTCATAAAGCGTAAAATGCGTTTCTGTTGTAGCAAGTTCGATCAAAAAATTTTTTGAACATGCATTAGTAGCTAAGAAAAACAGATTATCTATTGATTTGTCTTTGAATCTTTCATTCGGATATGATTATTTTATAATATTCATAGAGCAATTGAAAATCGTTTTTTAATACCATTAACAGAAATGTAAGTCACTGTTGTATATAAACTTTTTATAGAATCAGTTTACGATTGTGTTAAATTTCGTTATTTACTGATAAATTTATTCAAAGATTTCTTTATATCATACTCTATTATTATCGATACTGCCTTACAACAATATTTTTACAAATGCGCGCGACTATTTTTGAAAAATTATTATCCTCACTTTATCTGTTAACATTGTTTTAAGTAATTGTCACATTATTTAAAAAAATAAAACAATATCCAATGATTTTCTAGTTTCATTTCCAGTGTATTGGAAATTAGCTGCATGTAATCTTTCGTAGTTGTCTGTTGCAAAAATGGTATTTTTCAAGATAAATGTATTTTGAATGTTTTGAAGCATGTACAGTATCATTATTATTCATCTTTTGTATATCAATGATGCTGCTATTAATATGCTTTAGAAACTGTAGAAAACGATTACATTTACATAAAACTTACTTTTAAACTTTTATTTTAAATCACAAAATACAGACCAGAAAGTTTTAATGATAACACTATACTGAGAAGCAGTATAGTTTTCTCATTAAATGTTTTCTGTTGACTTTCACATCGCCACAAACTTTACAGATTTAAAAAAAAGAACAAATGCGTAATTTTCCTTTCGTTATAAATATAAAGGTTATTTTGAAAGAAATCAATTTTCATTTTAACATAAACAGTATACATAATCATTTCTTTTGTATTTTTTTTACTTACGTTTTGCCTATATTACACAATATCATAATGATGTTTCGAAACAAAGCCCAAAACCATCACTTCTGTTGATGAGAAAGATTATTATCGTAAAGAAAAATTGATAATAGTTTTTGTTTAACAAACTGTCATTTTCATCCTTTAAAATTGTTTTTGGAACATTCAAAAAGTATCGTAAAACAAAAGAATTGTGTACATTAAGTAAAATAAAAAAGAGATAAAATGATAATAGGAAGAAAAAAAACTACATAAACTTTTAATATTGTTCAAATTTTAACCAGGAAATGCTTAATACTTTCTATCTCAGTAAATTTTATCCCACTCGCTGTAGTTTGATTAATATTGACTTTAGAAGATAAATTGATTTTATGCATGTGTAAGATAACAAGAATGCCAAATGTTGTTGAAGTATTTCCTTAAAAAGAGCAATATGGATATATAATTAAATAATGGATTGATTTTATGCATTACAACGTCATTCTTGGGATAATAAATGATTGATGACATGATTTTTTCTTTCTAGAAAATCATTTACTGGAACCTAATGTTTCATACACTAAAATTGTTGTATATATTTGATTCAAGAATATTAAAAAATATATCAAAGATATTAACATTGCAATAGAAGCTGGAAATCCAATTAATGTATTAAGTTTTCAAAACTTGTGAAATGTTGTAAATTACTGAAAAAATGTTTAATTTAATTTATGCATTAAAAACTTATATATTCATTTAAATAAAGTGTTTATTTAATAAAGTTGAATAATATTGGGAACACTGAAACTAAAAAACTGTGCGATTTAGTTTTAAGCTGGATATCATCCGGCAGCTCAATCGCAGAGCTTTGGATAAGGTCCAATATTGAATTATCACCTTCATACTCGTCGCTAAGTTGATGAATCTGTTGACCTCACTCACTGATCTCTTTACTCATTGAATCTCCTTTTTCACAGATGTTGCCCAATTGGCTTATTTAAAAATTTAACTATGTTAATAACATTAGGAAAAACTGACACCCAAAACTGTGTGATTTAGGCTAGGTATCATCTTTAAGCTCAATCGCAGAGCTTTGGCTAAGATCAAAGATTCAATTACCACCTTCGTTGCTCTGTTGATAAACCTGCTTATTTCACTCACTGGTCACTTCACTTACTGATTTTTCACTCACTAAATTCTTTCACTCACTGATGATTAAAAAAATTATACACAATTTTCATAGATAGTTTTTCTTATCCATAATCTTTGGAAAACTCTGACTCATCAAATTCGACTATAGAAATGCCTTCAAAAATCCAATGAGGCATTTCTGTTTACTTAGAAAACGACATACTGGTGGTCATTAAAATTAAATAGCAAATGTCGTAGAAGATGCTATAGAAATAATAGATGCACTCCAGATATGTTTTTCACTCACACCATCATTTTAAATAAAAAAAAATGAAAAAAGAAATGACAGAAAAGCGAAGTATGAATGGAATACTGTTATTCTGGGGATATATACTTACAATTTATTACCAGTTATTTCTAAAAACCATCTATCTCACACACGAGTCTACATTTGTTTGGTACACTAGTTACGGCCTATTTTTAACTTATTCAAATGTAATAGAGCCACTTTCCTTCACCACTTTTAACTATCCCGTTTTTCGACTCTGAGCTAGCAGACATAGGTCAACGTCTCCGCATTATTTATCAAATTGTCCTCTAAACTCTACACTCCTCAAAATAAAGCCATTGAATCAGATTGCATATTGGTTTCTATAGATACTAAAAAGAAATAATCTACTAGATAAAACGTAAGTGGCGTGAAAATAGGACTACAGTTACATTGAATTTTAAGATAATTTAATTACACAATCTTATAATTGCAGTTCATGTGTTATATACCATTTAAATATTTTTGATATTGATACTCATAAACTGATGCCAGTGTGCTGTAAGGTACTGGATGGCTTTAGAGTACAAACGCCTGTGTGCTGTTCCGATGATCCAGTTTTTAACGATATCTTGCACTTCAAATCACTTATGAACCATTCACCTTTCAACGACTTTTTCAAGACGCCGATAATGTGTGAGCCCTGTGGGGAGATATCGGGCACGATGGAAAATGATTGATTTTTTACCCCGAAAATTTACCTGCACGTCCAGAGCATTAATGGCCACATGTGGCCTAGCATTGTCCTGAAGTATCATGTTTTATTTCTTAAGCATGATTCAGACCATTTTTATGGCCTATATAAGCCTCTGAAATTAAGTAATTCTTTGCGTTAATCTGAAAGAATCCATTATTTATCCAATCGAAAAAAACATCTTTTCAAGAATGAATAAAATGAGGCAAAGTCATTCACTACATATGCGCTACATGAGAAAAATGTAGTGTCGTCCAACAGCAGACATATTAATCCACAGCGGATTGAAAACAACAGCTCTATAAAAATATCCTTTCCATTGGAACGTCCCTCATAATTTTCTGCATTAAAATAATAGAAAATAGATAAAATAACTTTTACACTGTGCCATCATTGCTAATAGATATTTTAAGTGATTTTCAATATGTCTATAAAAAAAAGTATTACTGGATTAATAACACATGCAATATATTATTATAGTTTCTGTATATGAGTAGAAGTCAAGTTTTAAAATTTATATAAATAGCTGTAACTAATAAATAAATAAATATAGGTAGATAGATACTCATTTGTATTCATTTTTTCGTCATTGCTTGTGCTATTTTATTAATACTGATAAATTTTAATAGGATTTAGATCAGTATATTTCTAAATAACTTAAAATATATTTCTTACTTCTCTCTATAGAAATATTGTAATGAATTTTTTAAATAACTTGATTAATTCCAATAATCGTACATCCATCCGTTATAAAGTACCCTGGGGTAATAACGCCAGGCGGGGTAATAACGCCTAGTGCTTATATTTTGCATAATTATGAAATAATCAGGTAAATAACACCCATGTGCTCTGCGCAGAAGGGTTTTGAGTCATATAAATCGCAAAAAACAGCTTCAAGTTAATTTGTTTCATTTTTAGGTCTTATTGTTTTTACAAGCAACTAAAATTAACGCTTGATCTAAAATTTGCGAGATAAGGTTTTTGATCTGAAGACTATATTTTTTATCCAGAAATACTTTGTTTATTACATAAGTTTGTAGTGTATTTCATGTACTTTCAAATTGTTGTAAAAAAAAAAAGATTTTGGATATCTTCTCGAGATAATTTGTGGTTTAGGATTTACTGCGCAATAAGTATCCCGGGGTAATAACGCCAGGGATTGGCGTTATTGACCCGGTTGATTCCCAACAGTGGCCGAACTATATCCGAAGAGGGTTTATATATTAATATGGGACAGCATTATCATCATTGTTGAAATGGTAAGATTAAGGGTGGGGTGCCCAATACTTAAAATTAATCTCTCTATTTTTTATTATATTATTATTATTTTTTTTTTTTTTACTAATGTAAAAAATAATTTTTAACTCTTGTAAATAAAACTATATCAAAATGTTTTCGAGATTCAAATTCGAACATCTTCAAAATCCGGTTTCTATTAAATTTCCACTGGATTGTTGAATTGAGTTCGAAATTTTAACTGTCCACTTTCTCAGCGTTCGGTTTTTCAAAACTTTATAAATTCAACCTTTAACTGATGTGACAGAAATTGTAACGTATGAATGTGATGCGGTTTGTGAGACCACAAAATTGAAAGATGAATAAAAGGCGGGTATAACTCATAGGATTGTGTTTTTGTACTAAACTTTTTATACAAGAGTATTTTACTTAATATTCACCTATTTAGTCTCTGGTGATAGTACTAAAATTCCAAATGAAACAAAATTTTGGTAGTGTTTGCAGTTAAACTGAAAATTACACGTTAAACTAAAAAATTAAAAGAAAAATAGTGGTCTACGAGACCGGTAACATTAGTTAAAGGTTAAAATGTGATCCATGATTAAAAATCATAGAATACTGTTCCTGCGCTAAATTTTTTGTACAGAATTAATTCTAATTAAATTTAATCTATTCAAATATTTTTAACAATATTACGAGAACTCCATACGAAAGAGAATTTCAGTTGTAACTATAGTTAAACTGGAAAATACAAGTTAAACGCTATTTTTTTTTGGGGGGGGGAGAGGGTACAGTGTTCAGTCAGATTGCTAACAGCAGTTAAAGTTTAATTTTGTTGCTAATATAGAGATAATGACATATAACCATATGAATTATCTATAAGATTGAATAAGAGATCTCTTTGAATAAGATATATTTTTTAATCAAAAATTTTATTCAATTTATTAAAAAATTATTAAAGCATGCTCTTTAAAACGTCGACAATTTAACTGTAGGTTTGGAGAATCCGCATTAGTGTGGAGTTATGGGTTAAAAACTATTTACTAGATTACTATAATAGTATTAACCCTTAACTGCTGTGACAAAAATTGTCGCATAACTTACTGTGAGCGGCCTGTCAGACCGCTTAATGAAACGATGAATAAAATGTTAAATTAACTTTTAGAATATTATTTTTGTATTGAACCTTATATACAGGACTATTATAAATAAAATTCAGCTATTCAAAAGTCTCTAGAGATAGTAATAGGACTCCAAATGAAACAAAAATTTCCCGGTATCTATAGTTAAACTAAAAATTGCAAGTTAAACTCTTAAACTTGAGAAACTCAGCGGTATGTGAGACGCTAACAGCAGTTAAGGTTTAATAAAAATATTTATTACATATAACTCTAGTTATTATAAAACTTCACATGATTAAAATATTACATTATGAATGGTTAAAACCATGCAATGTTTCTTATAATCATATTTAAGCGAACATTTTAAGCAAAGAGAGACACAGGGTGTTATATTCTGTTGAAGCTCCCCCTCACACCTTTTTCTTTCACTTTCACAAAAAAATCAATATTTTCTATCGCACAGAATGCATACATGGCAATATAAATACTGATTCAAATAATCCGTGCAATGTTTCTATTAATTCTATTTAAATGGTCATTTTTAAGCAAACCGTAGCTTAGAATCTGATGAAACCTGCCTACTCCCCTTGCCACCACCACAGCTTTCTTTTTCTTTCAGAGTCACAAAAAAATTGTACATTTTCAATAGCTTAGATTGCAATTTGTCAATTTCTGAAGCTGTAGAGTTTTTATTTTTAGAATTGGGCAATCTACATGCCATTATTCCATCTTATTTTATAGTTTTGTTTGCATGGCGTTATTACCCATATAGGTGGGTATTAACGCCAAATAGCATTGGTCAAGAAACAACGCCATTACATTTTATGAATACATATCTGTTAAATTGTTTTATTTTATATAGATAGTCAATGAGTTGCTGTATCAGATCCTATATTTTTTTTTGAAAAATTTGTTTGAAAAATACAGTCTAAAACTAAGCCGTGCAAATTGGTAGAACCTTAACGTGGCGTTATTACCCCAGGGTACCTTATTTACCGTTATTTGATATTTTTAGTTTTCTATCATTTTTTATGAATTCTTAGAAATTCTGAAAGGAAATAACTTGCTCTATACACGGTGGCTACTATGACTATTTCCGAATTACCTCAGAAATAGTTTAATTCTGCTGTTGGAAAAAAAGGACTTTCATTTGACTTTTAATCTAATGATTTTCTGAATGTCATTTTAAAAAGAAATTCTTTGGTTCTAATACAGAAATGGTAAAAAAAAATGTAAAGCCATCGGGTATTAGATTTCGCATTTCAAATTAAAATTAAAATTTTCTTAAAGTCAATTTATAAATGAATGTAGTAAGAAAAAATAAGTTATATCTTCTTTAACGTACTTCAAACTCAGACTCAACGACTCAAAAGTTATTAAGTCACTCTCTCTCTTAAAAATCTGCTTTAAGTGCATTAATAGAATTAGATTATAATTTAGAACAGTTTTTTTTTTCGCTGAATTTGAAAACAGGAGAAGCCAGTTTTAAAGATGAAATATTTTCCATACTTTCGTTTATTGATAAAATTTTTATAATACGAAAGCTGTCATTTTGAAATAAGATTAACAGTTCAAGTAATAATTAATTAACTCTGGAAAAATTGCGTATGAGAGAAAGTGTTTTTTTCTTTATGTAGTTTATTATCAAATATATTATTGATCGTATGATATAGTAACGGTTTAAATTTGATCGTTAGTGTTTTAAAGTAATTCATTATTTCGAAAAAAAATCAGACTTTTATAATTCTTCGTATTTTTTCTGAAATTCTAATAATTTATATTCAAAAGAAATATGCATATCCACTTTTGAAGGAACATTATTTAATTTATTGATCATAGATCAATGGGTAAATTAACCATCGTTTAATTATTTCAGTTTTCTTGAATATTTTACTTACTTGTTTTTACATTTTTTACATTTTTAAATTTTTATTTCAGTGTATTAAATGATTTTCTTAGAGTGATTTGGAATTGCGCCAGAACAAAGTAAATTTTGTTATTCGAGGAATACGCTTCTCATTTAATGTTAAATTTAATAATTTCTTTATTGTTATGTTCCGAAGAAATTCCTTGGTGCAAATGCAAAAATTATAAAAATGTTATAAAAAATAAATAAAAGAAAGAAAAAAGAAAACGAAAATACTATTAGACATTTCATTTCAAATTTTTCTATATTAATTAACTCAATTCATAAATTAACAGAATAAAGAGAAAAAGGTTAAATCTTCTTTAAGATATTTTGAGCTTAGATTCAGCAATCAAAATTTGTTAATTCCCTCTATTAAAAATCTGTATTGAGTAAATAATTAGAATTTTATAATAGTGAAGAATAATTTTTTCCACTAAATTTTAAGGCTAGACTAGTGAATCTTTAAAGATGAAAAATTTTCTATAGATTCATTTATTGATAAATTTTTGTTATAAGAGAGCTGCCATTTTTAAAAAAAATTAAAAGTTCTCTTAATAACTAATTAAGTTTTGTAAATTTGTTTTCGAGGAAAAAAATCTTTAAACTGTTTGTTTACAAACAACTTTTTAATATTATGGTATAGCTTTAAAGTGCATTAAAGCCTAATTAATATTTTAAAGTAATTCAGTATTGCAAAAAATTCTCAACCACCAATATTTTACGTACTTAGATTTTTCGAAAGCCTAGCACAGCATGTACAAGGTAATAAGCACTATTTGAAAATATATATACACTACTGGCCATTGAAATTGCTACACCACGAAGAAATGCAGGTAACAAAATGATATTTATTGGACAAATATGTTATAATAGAAAGAACAAGTGATTAAATTTTCAAGAAATTTGGGTTCATAGATCATAAGAAATCAGTACCCAACACAACCATTTTTTGGCAGTGATAACAGCACTTACACTCCTGGGCATTTAGTCAAACAGAGATTGGATCGCATGTACATGTACAGATGCCCATGCAGCTTCAATACGATGCCACAGTTCATCAATCGTAGTGACTCGTGTGGTTACGAGCCCGCTCGGCAGCCATTGGCCAGATGTTTTCTATTGGTGAGAGATCTGGGAAACATGCTAACCAGGGCAACAGCCGGACATTTCCCGTATCAAGAAAGGTCCGTACAGTTCCGGAAACATACGTTCAGGCACTATCCTGCTGAAACGCAGGATTTTGCTCGTCTCGAATAAAGGGTAGAGCCACGGATCGTAAAATATCAGAAATGTAACATGCACTGTTCAAAGTGCCTTCAATGTGAACAAGAGAGGACCGAGACGTGTATTCAATGGCACCCCATACCATCACGCCAGGTGATGGGCCCCTATGACGATGGCAAATATCCACGCTACCAAAGTGCGTTCACTACGATGCCGCCAAACAGAGATGCGACCATTATGATGTTGTAAACAGAACCTGGATTCATTTGAAAAATGACGCCTCGCCATTCGTGCACCCAGGTTCGTCGTTGATCACACCATTGAAGGTGCCCCTGTCTATGACTTAGCGTCAAGGGACGTCGCAGTCATGTGGTCTCCGAGGTGAGAGTCCATGATGCTGAAACCTCGTCGAACTGTTCGTGCATACACTTTTGTCTTGCAAATGACCTCATTTCTTGACTCAGGGCTCGTGACGTGGTTGCACAATCCATTACGGCCATACGGATAACATGCCTGTCTTCTCGGCTGCTAGAGATAGGTGACCGTTGAGATCCCGTACGGCGTTCAGTATTACCATTCTGAATTCATCGATTCAATATTCTGCGAACAGTCATTGGATCTCGACCAACCCGAGCAGCATTACTGCGATGCAATAAACCACAATCCCGGTATACTACAATTCGACCTTTATCAAGTTCAGATATATGCTGGTACGCATTTCTCCTTCTTACACGAGGCATCACAACAATTTATTACCAGGCAACAACGCTCAAATGCAATTTCTGTGAGAGAAATTGACTCAAAAATTTCCTCATTTAAACACATTGTAGGTGTCGTTACTGGCACCTGCTTTGTCAGAATGCTCTGAAAAGCTAATCATTTGCATATCACAGTACCTTTTTCCTGTCGTTTAAATTTCATGTCTTTAGCATGTCGCCTTCATGGTGTAGAAAATTTAATGGCCAGTAGGGTATGTATGATGACGAATTTAAGAAATTCCCATTTTTCTTTAATTGTGACAGTTTTTAAGAAAGCATTATTAATATATGTATTTTTTAAATACTATATTTATTTTGAAACTTTATTTAATGACATACGAAAAATATTTTTATCTAAAAATATAGGTTAAACGATATTTAATTTACTTGATTTCTTCCGGTAAAGCAAAAACGAACAATTCGAAAATTATAAAAACTTTGTCTTGTAAAAAAAAGCTTTGTCTTAAATAACATGAAGAATGCATACAAGTATTAATTTAATAATTTTTTAATTAATAATTAGCTGTAAAGTTTTCCTCGAAATTATTGAATTGTAAATGCGCAAAATTTTTCATATTGCTTAAACAGCAATATTAGCAAAAACATCAATAACAGTAGAATAAACAAAGACAGTGAGCTATGTCGAAGTCGGGAACTGAACTCTATTTTTAAAAAAATGCGCCAAAGCTTTAATATTAACTTACGAGGATGATAGCCTACTTCCCATCTTTTAACTTTAAAAGTGGGTAAGGCAAACGTAGCACAAGTTGAAAAAGTCTTCAAAAGTATACAACCTTACATGAGACCTGCGCAAACATAATAATAATAATAATAATAATAATAATAATAATAATAATAATAATAATAATAATAAATAAAGTAGCTATATTTCTTTAAATCTTTTATCTGTTTCTACAAAAAAGGTTTTAATATCATAAATACAAATAAAGGCTGAAAATTTTCATTATTTGTTTAAAATGAATTTTTTTAAACAAATATATCTTTCAATATTAATTAAAATTAAAATTTATTTGAAAAAAGTTAAAATAAAAATATATTTTATTTAAATCTTATTTTAAAATATATGTGATACAGAAGTTGTATTTTGTATAAGATGTTTACAATTCATTTAAATATATACTAATAACTTTCGCGAAAATTCATCTACTTACAAAACGAAACAGCATTTATTTCGTATACTATACGAAACAGCATAGAAAATCGCAATAAATGTGCATTTTCAAGCATGAAAGAAGGAAATACCAAACATTATTAAGTTACACTCATTATTCTGTGTAAAAAAAATCCTAAAAATAAAACCTCAAAATAAATCATAAAATAAAAATGAAATAATCTAGAAAAATAATTTGCTGAACTGCATTTTTAACTTTTGCTATTGATTCATATGAAAATTCTATTTTTCCATTATTGTAAAAATTGACAAAATTTATTTTTCACTTTCAATAATGTATTGTTATTATCGAAAAACACCTTTGTTAGGAGAAACACAAAGTATTTTGATGAATATAAGCAACAATTTACAAATCATAACTTTTTATCTTAGTAAATGTATTTGTAAAGTTTTGTAAAACATGTTTCTATCGTAGCATTTCTATCAAAAACTTTTAAAAAATACGCATTACTATCTGTGAAAAGAGATTATTTGCTTTCTCTTTCAATCCACCATTCAGATATGATTATTTTAAAATAAAGCATCACAAAATGGTTTTTAATACTAGTAACAGAAAAATATTTCGATTTGAAGTTGTATGTAAGCTATTTATGGGATCACTTTCCGATTGTAACATAATTCTTTACATGTGAATAAATTTATTTAAAGTATTGTTTATCTGAAAAAAAGTTAAAATAAAAATATCTTTTATTTAAATTTATTTTAAAATAAATGTCATGCAAAAGTTGTATTTTCTAGTAGGTGTTGGCAATTCATTTAAATGTATACTAATAAATTTCGAGAAAAATTATCTACTTACAAAATATACTATACGAACAAGCATAGAAAATCACAATGAATGTGCATTTTCAAACATATAAGAAAGAAATACCAAACATTTTTAAGATGCAATCATTATTATGTGTAAAAAAACATAAAATAATAATGAAATATTCTAAAAAATTAATTTGCAGAACTGCATTTTTAATTTTTATTATTGACTCATATGGAGTTTCTAAATTTCCATTATGGTAAAAATTTACAAAATTTATTTTTCACTTTCAGTAAGGTATTTTTATTATCAAAAACACCTTTGTTACGAGAAACAATAACTATTTTGTTGAACATAAGCTACAACTTACGAAACATAACTTTTAATCCTTGTAAATGTATTCGTAAAGTTTTGTAAAACTTGTTTCTATCGTAACATTTCTGTCAAAAACTTTTTTAGAAACAAGCATGACTACCCGTGAAAAGAGATTATCTTTTGCTTTGTTTTGCAATCCACTATTCAGATATGATTATTTTAAAATATTCATAGAGTATCACAATATGGTTTTTTAATACTATTAACCGAAAAATATTTCACTTTAATGTTACATGTGATGTTTTTATAAAATCAGTTTCCGTTTGTAACATAATTCTTTATTTCAGAATAAATTTATACAAAGTATTGTTTATCATTTAATCTATTATTATCACCACTGCCTTGCAATAATATCTTTGTTGAACGCATACTGCTTGTTTTGAAAAATGACTATTTTTTTTTATATTTCTTAATATTGTTCTAATAGTCCAAGAGCCGACCGCACAAAACCCTAAGTCATCGCGCTCAAGAAAAATTCCTTTATTTTATGGAAGAGTAATAGTAATAGGGGAATCTAATTATCCATGTCTGCCGGAAGCGAAGTGGTGCATAAGCCAAAAATTGATACCACTATTGGTTCACTCGTATGTTTAGCATTGTGTTTACAATTAAAAATATGAAAACATGTAAAATTGGTGTGTACATGTGTGTAAAACATGTAAAAAAACATAATGCTAAGTCTACTAGTCAACCACTAGTGGTATTACTTTTTGGCTTATGCACCACTTCGCTTGCGGCAGACATGGATGATTAGATTCCCCTATTACTACTCTTCCATAAAATAAAGGAATTTTCTTGTGCTCGATGATGTAGGGTTTTGTGCGGCCGGCTCTTAGATTCTAAGTAATTGTTGTTTTGTTTTAAAAAGTAAAGTAATACAGAATTCGTTTTCAATTCTGTTTTAAGTATTTTTGTAATAAGCTTTTAACATTTTTATTAGTTGTTTCTGAAGAATTTCTTTTTTTTTTTTTTTTCCAAAATGAATTTATTAATAATTTCGAGCAAATACAATATCATTATCACTGCTCGTTTATATTAATCATGTTGCTACCAATATATGTTTAATTTTAAAAAAATTACATATTATTTTCATTTTTTTAGATTTTTTATTTTACATTAATCACTAATTACAGCACCGAATGATTTAATAAAAATACAAATGCTTCGCAAGATAAGAATTTTGCTGTTGTCTTTCACATCGTTTTAATAACGAGGGCAATGTATAATTTTAAAGGTTGGGTTTCAAGAACTCAAATTTGAGTTCATAACATAACATAAACATCATACGTAGTCCTTTCTTATGCAATGCATTCTTTTAAAAATACACTATCCTTTTAATCCTTTGAGGGGCGATGAGATATATTTTTACCCACCTAATTTAAACAAGATTCACACCATAAAATTGTAACAAGATTTTATATTTTTTAATTTCGGGGGTAAGTCTTGCAAAATTGCCTTTTTTTTAATTTTAAAATAAAAATTTTAGGTTATTTTGGTGAGAATGTCATATTTCAGACAGATTGTTCCTTGCCCTTCAAGGGGATACCACACAATTCATTATGACATGGCTGCCAACTACTACGCCTATTTAAAGTCAAATAAACATATCAGAAACAGAAATTTTAATAGATAATTAACAATATGGAGTGTAATACATAGCATTGAATAGATTTGGCATACATTTTGCTAAAACTTTTTTGTGTTTCTTGTGGTTCCAAACATGTTTATGTGATTTAAATAGGCATAGAATTTGGCAGCACAGTAATGATATTTCGAAACAAACCCGAAAACCGTCACTTCAATTGATGAGAAACTTTATTATGGGAAAGAAAAATGGATAGTATTTTTTATTCAGCTAACAGAAGCTAACCAATTTTGACCGTTAAATTTGTTTTTGAAACACCGTGAAGACATGAAAGTACTATGAAACATTAATTAACACATTCGCTGCCGCTCACGCGAAAGCACGTGATATGGTGCTAACGTTAACGAGCCATTCACGCGCCAGCACGTGAAGTGGGGTGATGTCCAATAGCCAGTCACGCACTGGCGTGGAAAAATCTTTTACTGATTCTTTGTTATAAAAAGAAAATCATCTTCTGGGAAAAATCCACTTCTACAGTGCGGCATTGACTGTCATCACATCTTCACGTAAGGGGCAGCGAACGTGTTAAAATAAAATAGTGATAAAATGATAATAGCAAGGAAAAAAAACATAAACTTTTAATATTGTTCAAATTTTAAGTAGGAAGTGCTTAATATTTTCCTCTTCAGCAAATTTATCCCGCTTGTTGCAGTTTGATTAATATTGACTTTGGAAGATAAATTGATTTTATGCATGTAATATAATAAGAACGTCAAATGTTGTTGAAGAACTTTCTTAAAAATAGCAATACGAACATATAATAAAATAATCAATTGATTTTCTGCAGCATAACGTCATTCTTGGGATAATAAATGATGGATGACATGATGTTTTTTCCTGCCATAAAGACATTTACTATAACTTGTTGTTTAGTATACTAAAACTGCTGTATATATTATATAAAAATAGTTTTAAAATATTAGCAATGCAATGGATTCGACAGAATCTGGAAATCTATTTAATATAGATGGTTTAAAAAGTTTGAAATATTTTGAAATACTGAAAAATAGTTATATTTTATTTATGCAATGAAAACTAAAATGTTCATTGAAAAAAAACAGTGTGTATAACTATAGGAAATGGTGATAATAAAAATTATAAAACTGTTTATACACTGTATATCATCTGGAGGCTCAATTGCAAATCACTGGCTCATATAACCAAGGTCCCAGGTTCAGATCCAGAAATTGCCACACTTCATTCTCTGGTAAAATTTATTCAAGTTCTCTGTCACCTAATTAAAGGTACAAACAGACTAAACAAAATTAGGATGCTTCACCTAAACATTACTGAAGCTAAACATTTGCCTTCATTTATATTTCTCAAAATATTTCTCTCAAAATAAATCTCTCAAAAATTTATTTTTCTCTTTATTCAAACTTCATTTGCTTTCATATAATTTTTTTTTACGCTTACATGCAAGAGATATACCCTCGGATATATAAACTCATACAGATGAATCGATTACATAAAAAGAAACAACCTTTTGCAAGGATCCTACGCACAGATGAATTCGGGATATTTTAGTTGTTTTACCACTAGGAAATTCGTTATTTTATTATTCGTTATAAATTTAGCAGAACCATGTCTTCACTATATCTATGTGGACTTCTATCAACTTCTACGCATTATGTATTATAACTATGTTTTTTTTTAACCTTGGCATGTGTAGTTTATGTAGTAAATCACTGTATCACGCGGATCCAGCCAGGTGGATAAAATGAGGTGTACGCTGAATACTAGTGATCTGATTATTTTAAATTTTTACTAGATTTTAGACAGTTTCTAACTTTGTTCTTAGTTTTTCATACAAGCTCATTTTTTTAAAGTTAATTGTTAGTTTCAATTTTGTCGCTCGTTTGCCATGAGTTCAATTCCCGTTACTGGTACCATCTCACTGTTTGTCAGGGATGTGGGGCTCTGGTCCCAGGCTGCTCGAGAAACCATTCGAACTGCCGCTGCTAGACATTTGGTGATCTTGTTCCACTTGGGTTTAAATAAATTATCCTCTAAACTCTAAATTCCCCAAAATGAAGTCATTGGATCAGAGTTTATCATATTGGTTTTCATACATATGGGGAAAAAATCTAATTGATTATTCACAAGATCCGTAAAAATGAAAAGAAGGCTATGGTTATTTTTAATGCAGAATTTAGTAATTAAAATCCATTTGTAATATTCCAAAAGAATGTAATAGCAATTAATATTCATGCATTAGTCCCAGCACTTAGTAAGACAGCGAATGTTTTCAGTGTAGCAACTCGGAGGTTGCCGATGATTCAAAGTTTTTCTCGATATCTTACACTTAGAAACCATTTCGATCCTTCGGCGACTTTTTAAACCACTTAAAGAAATCACTAGCAAAAATGTTGGGGCAGTATGGAGAATGTTTCAAGGCCTTCATAGAATTTTTGCATGCAAGTCAAATTTCTGAACATTCACATGAGACCTAGCATTATCCTACAATAAATCTAGTCCTTTAGTAAGCATACCTTTAAAATTTTATAGCCTGTTTAATCCTCATACATTGAATAATGGCTCACCTAATTTAGAGGAATACATCATTCTACCGATAAAACAATACAACTTTTCAAGGATGATTAAAGTATGGCATGTCTGTTCAGTACACCAGTGGTATAGTCGTAAAAATAACAGATGGTATATTTTCTAAGCAGGTGATATACGCTGAAAGAAAAGGGTATACCCGTAGTGTATATGTACTATAACTTTTTGTTAAAACAGAGGGTACACAGTGTTCCTTAGAAATATCGAGAAGGTATACGGCGCATACCCACGTATACCTTCCACTAAATCCCTGCAGTACACTACGCATATTTAATTGAGGAAAATAGAGCACTGTGGATAGATATACTAATCTACTGTTATTAGAAACCCTGTCTCTATAAGAAAAGTCAGCTTTCCATTAGAACGTTCCTTTTAATTTCTTGAACCAAATTAATAGAAAATAGACAACATAACTTTCAAAACGTTCCTTCACTTGTAATATATAATTTAAATGATGTTTCAATATGTGCAGAAACAGAAATTTAGCATTCCTGGGTTATTACCATTTGTAATACATTTTTAAAGGTTCTTCATATGTTTAGATATCAAGTTTTAAAATTTATGTAAATAATTGTTACTAAAACCGAATAAATGAATATCGCTATACATATGAAGTTATAAAGTACATAATTTGCAACACATTTATTCGACCATATCTGGTTTGTAACTCACAGTTGTACACATTTGTATTATTTGTACTTTTATTGTTTATCGTTAGGCTTTTGTGGACTTTTTTAATGCTTTAATTCTTATTAGGATTTCATTTAATGTCTTTATAAGTAGTTTAAAGCACATTTATTACGTTTATGCATAAAAACATTGTAAAAAAAGTTTTTTTTAAGTGTATTAATTCCATTAATCGTACATAACTCGGTTATATTTAATATCATCATTTGATTCTTTTAATTTTCTGGCTCATTTTTTTTAAACAGAATAATTTCTGAAAAGAAAAAACTTGCGTGATATACTGTGGCTACTATAACTATCTTGGAATTAACTCAAAAAAAGTTAAATTCTGCTATTCGGAGGAAAAAACTTCCATTTGACTTTTAATCTAATGATTTCCTGAATGTCATTTTAAAGAGAAATTCCTTGGTTTTAATATAAAAATGATGAAAAAAAGAAGGGAAAGCCATTGGGTATTGGATTTCGCATTTCAAATTAAATTTTCCTTTACTCAATTCATAAGTCAATAAAATGAGAAAAAAGAGTTATATCTTATTTAAAGTACTTTTCTAAATTTGGCTTCAACGAGTCAAAAGTTATTAAGTCACTCTTTTAAAAATCTCCTTTAAGTACATTATTAGAATTAGGTAATAATTTAGAATATTTTTTTCCGCTGAATTTGAAGACTGCAGAAGCCATCTTTAAAGATAAAATATCTTTTATACTTTCGTTTATTGATAAAATTTTTACTATACGAAAGCTGTCATTTTGAATTAAGATTAGCAGTTCGAGTAACAATGAATTAAATCTGGAAAAATTGTGTCTGGGAGAATTTTTTTTTCTTTATGAAGTTTATTTTCAAACAACTTATTGATTGCATGATTTAGTAACTGTTTAATTTGCTCGTTAGTGTTTTAAACTAATCCAATTATTCAAAAAATGTTTAAACATCTATTGTTTTGTTTCGTAAAATTATAATAATTTCTTTTTAACATAAATATGCAGATACACATTTAAAAGAAGTTTATTTAATTTATTGCTTATAAATCATACAGATAAAGTTTAATATCGTCGTTTTATTATTTCATTTTTTTTTTTTGTATTATTATTTTTTTTATTTCACAATTTTTGAAAAAGTTATTTTCTTAATAACTATTGCTTCAATTAAAAATTTATTTGCACTGAAAAAAAAGTAAATTTTGCTACTCGAGAAAAAGCTTTTTATTGAAAATTAAATTAAATGATTTCCTTATAGTTACATTAAAATGAAAATCCTGGATATTGGTCCAAAAATTGTTTTAAAAAGATAAATTCATTGGATATCAGATATCTTTTTTCAAATAAAAAATTTTATTCGATTCTATTCATAATTTGATAGAATGAGAGGAAAAATGGTTGTACCTTCTATGAGATATTTTGAATTAAACTTGTTGAGTCTTTAGCAGAAAAATATGCATTAAGTAAATTAGAGGAATTAGATAGGGACGAAAAAAAATTTTCTACTAAATTTTAAGGCTAGCTATAAAAGTAAAAAGTCTTTTATATTTTCGATTTTAAACAAATTTAGGTTAAAACAAGAAAGTTTCCATTTAAAAAATTAACAAACCAAAAACTAATTAAATAAATTTAGTAAAATCATTGTTGAGAAAAGTGAAGATATTCAATAGAATCTTGGACTTACGCTGTAAAAATTGATTGATTACAAGCAAATTTGATACTCATAAACGTACAATATGAATAAAAACAATATTAATCACACATAAAACATATAGCACCCAACAGCTTTTAATCAATTAAAATCTCCTTTCAAATAGTTTATTTTCAAGACTTTTACTGATTTTTCTCTATGATAAATGTTTAATGTGCTTATTAATGTTTTAAAGTAATTCGATATTACCAAAATATATCAAATATCAATATTCTTGAATGCCTTTTATTTCGACAGCCAAATAACGTAAAGTTCAAAAAAACTTCTTAAAACATCACAAAATTTAAAAATGCACGAGAGCTTCCAAAAAAACTTTGTATAACATCATCACATTCAAAAACTGTGTGCTGCTAATTTGAAAGACGAAGCAAAACTAAAGGGTCATTTTTTCAAATTTTAAATTAATTCAGTTTTGTTGCTACTTTCAGAGTCGAATTACGCAATTATTGCACCTGATGAATTAAGACAAAGTTCTTTTGAAGGACTCGTGCATTTCAAAATTTTAATGTAGTTTAAAAAATTATTTTTTGATTTTAGCATTGAGCACCAAGATTTTTCATTATTAATTTTAGCGTAGCACTTTGTTTAACACATCATATAAAGCTAATAAGATCTATTTAAAAAGTAATATGACCAATTACATAAAACTACAATATTATTATATTATGTCATTTTTACAGAAAAAAAACTTTTTAAGACTAAAATTATAAAATACTTTTTTTATACATTTTTTAAAAAACAAACTTTAATTATTCACAAAAAAATACATATGTGAAATAATAGGTTTAACTTTATTTTACGTACTTAAATGTTTTTGGTATAAAAAACAAAACAAATAAAACAAATATAACCGAAAGTTTTGAGTCGTAAAAGATTAACTTTGGCTTAAATAGCATGAAAAAAAAATTTGAATAAAATAAAAAAACAATATAATAAAACATATGCTGAAATATTAATACAAATAAAATTAAAATAAAGGAAAATTTTTCCAGTTTCAAAAGAGTAATAGCTTACAAAACTGAAAATTTGAAATAAAAATTTCTTATATCTATTTAGTGGTTGGTTTATTTACCTAGTAGAGATTTGCCTATCGAGAAGTATATGTTCAAGTATATTCTTTTCATTTTGTGCAAATTACATTTGTGAACAAAATTGAAGCTTATCCTTTCTTAACGAATAGAATTTAGTTTGGATTTTAATAACAAGATAAATGCTATACTCTAAAATGAACAGTCTTTGAAATCATTTGTTAGAAACTTTACAAAAAAGTAATTTTGTTTGTAATAACTCTTAAGAAATATGCAGATTTTTTAAAGTATTGGAACAGAAATTATACTTGAACATTTAAATTTATGCCTGATTAAGATATTTTCTTTCCATACAGATATGGCCTGAAACATCAAGCGAAGAATGAAATATAAATCTTAAAAGCGGATTTTTAAATTAAAAGAATAGTTTACAGTTACTAGAACTTACATATATGAACGGTTGTGCTAATGGTTATTTTATATAATTCAAATTTTTCTCTAAATCGTATTTCAGAATTATTTCTAAAACTAACAACAACATCAATAAAAATAAAATATATTACGTTCCATCGAAATTTAACATTGGCTTAATGAACTTGAATAATGTGGTTTCAATTTAGGAAGCATAAAAATTCAAGGGAAAAGTTTACCTTAATATTTGTCCAAAAAAATTTTTTTTAATTTTATCATTAAATAAAAGCCTGTTTCATCCTGGATATTTTGACACATCACTTTTATCCATACGGTTGTTATATCTTGAAATGTTGCATTTTGTTAATGTATTTAGAATAATTACCTGTACAAATCTAAATTTTGAATAGATTTTTCTCAGCGTTCATATTTTCTTCACACTCATGCTTTAAAATTAGTTAGGTTTATTTATTTATTTATTGGTATTTGAGATAGAGATTTCATAAAGCTGATACGTTTTAATAGGATGTAATTCAGTATATTTTAAAATAGTTCAAAGCACACATTTTACTTGTAAGCGTAGAAATATTGTAATGCATTTTCTTTTAAGTTTAATAATTTTATTAATCTTACATTGATTGGTTACATTTAATACCATCATTTGATTCTTATAGTTTCTTTGGTACTTTTTTATGAAACTTTAGATTTTCTGAAAAGAAATAACTTGCTCTATACACTGTGGCTACTATAACTATCTTGCAATTACCTCAGAAAATGTTAAAATCTGCTATTCAGGAAAAAACCCTTTCTTTTAATCTAATGATTTCCTGAATGTCATTTTAAAAAGAAAATCCTCTGTTTTAATATATATATATATATAAAAAAAAAAAAAAAAAAAAAAAAAAAAAAAAAAGGAAAGCCTTTAGGTATTGGATTTTGCATCTCAAATTAATTTTTTTTATTTAACTCAATTCATAAGTGAATAGAATGACAAAAAATAAAGTTATAAATCTTCTTTAAAGTACTTTTTATTTAGATTCCACGACTCAAAAGTTATTAAGTCACTCTCTTAATCCTCTTTCAGTACATTAATAGAATTAGGTAATAATTTAGAATATATTTTTTTCCACTGAATTTCAAGACTGCAGAAATTAGCTTTAAAGATGAAATATCTTCTATACTTTCGTTTACAGATAAAATTTTTACTACACGAAAGCTGTCATTTTGAATTAAGATTAACAGTTCGAGTAACAATTAATTAACTCTGGAAAAATTGCGTCTGGAAGAAAAGATTTTTTTTTCTTTGTACAGTTTATTTTCAAGTATCTTATTGATTTTATGATATAGTAATTGTTTGATTTGCTCGTTAATGTTTTAAACTAATTTATTAATTCGAAAAAATGTTTAAACATATATAGTTTTGCATGCTTTAGTTTCGTAAAATTCTAATAATCTATTTTTAACAGGAACTTGCAGATGGACATTTAAAAGAGCTTTGTTTAGTTAATTGATTATAAATACAAGTAAAGTTTAATATCGTCGTTTGATTATTTCATTTTTCTTGTATTATTATTTTTCTAATTTCGCAATTTAAAAAAAAAAATGATTTTTTAAATAACTATTGCTTCAATTAAAAATTTTGATTTACATTGGAATAAAAAGTAAATTTTGCTATTCGGAGAAAAAGGTTTTCAATTAAAGTTAAATTTAATAATTTCTTTAATGTTACCTTGAAATGAAAATACTTAATATTGGTGCAAAAATCTAAAAAAAGAGAATTTCATCGGATAATAAATATCTTATTTCAAATCAAAATTTTTATTTAATTCAATTCATAAATTAATAGAATGCGATGAAAAAGGTTGAATCATCTTCAAGATATTTTGAATCAAAAGTTGCTAAATCTTTTCTTAAAAATCTGCATTAAATAAATTAATGGAATTAGATAATAACGAAGAATAAATTTTTCCCACTAAATTTTACGACTAGCGTTAAAAATGAAAAATTTTTTATAGTTTCGATTTTTGATAATTTTTTTACAAGAAAGTTTCCATTTTCAAAATTAACAATTCAAATAATAATTAAATAAGTTTTGAAAAATCACTGTCGAGAATAATTAAGATTTCCAATAAAAGCTTGGACTTAGGTTGTAAAAATTTATTGATTAATAGCAAATTTGATGCTCATCAGCATACAACATCAATAAAAACAATATTAAGCATACATAAAACATATAGCACCCAACAGCTTTTAATCAGTGAAGATTATCTTTCAAATAGTTTATTTTCAAGACTTTTATTGATTTTATGCTGTAGTAAATGTTTAATGTGCTTTTTAATGGTGTTCTTAAATGAAAAATGACAACCTTGTAACATAATTTGTGATTTATTTTTGCTTGGAAATGCATGAAAATAGCAGGTGTTTTTGTGAAGAAACTATCCAATCGCATTCAATTTTCCTTTTCTTTTTTTTTTTTTTTAAACACAATGTGTTTTTCAAAAAAAGTAGTGTCAAAGTGTGCATTTTAAACCTATTTTCTGGCGAGAGAGAAGAAAAAACAGTCTTCTATGGGAGAAAAACTTTGTCATGTGATCAAAAATGCTTATAACTCAATAGGTAATTTATTTATCACAAAATGGAAAACTCAGATTCCTAGTTGCTTTTATTGTCAGGCTTTGCAATTTTATATATTTCCGTTAGAAAAGGAATTTATAAATGTGTCAAACAAAAAACATACAGATTTAAATACGTGAAGATTTTAATGTAATAAAGTTATTGATTAAAAGCAAATACAGTACTCATCAGCGTACAATAATATTAATCACAGTTAAAACATACAGATTTTAATTAGTGAAGATTTTCTTTCAAATAGTTTATTTTAAAGTGTTTTATTGCTTTTATGTTATAGTAAATGTTCAATGAACTCACTGATATTTTAAATTCAGTATTATCAAAAGATATCAAATATCAATATTTTTGCAAGCCTTTATTTTTTTTCGAAAGACAAATACCTTAAAGTTAAAGTAAACATCTTAAAATATCACAAAATTTACAAATGTACAAGGGCTTTCAAAAAAACTTAGTCTTTTTCCATCAGGTTCAAAACTTGCGTGCTGCTACTTTGAATATAGGAGAAAAACTAGAATTTTAAGTTTATAATTCTAAACTAATTCAGTTTTTGTTCTGCTTTCAGAGTATAATTACACAATTTTTGCACTTGATGAAAGAAGACCAGACTCTTTTGAAAGGATTTGCTAATTTCTATGTTTTAACACAGTTAAAAAAATATTTTTGACTTTATCATACAGCACCAGGATTTTTCATCATTAATTCTAGCGTAATACTTTGCTTAGCACAGCATATAAAGCTAATAAGGTTTATTTAAAAAAGATATGTAATGACAAGTTACACAAAAATTCATTTTTTTATTGTGTCATTTTTAAACAAAGCAACATTTTTTTAAGGTTAAAGTTTTAAAATACAAATATTTTATATTTATTTAAAAAAATGTCTTTATTCACAAAAATATTACATATGTAAAAAGATAGATTCAACATTGATTTATGTACTTGAGTGTTTTTGGTATAAGAAAAAAATATAACAGAAAGATTTGAGTTGTAAAAGATTAACTTCGGCTTAAATAACATAAAAAATCAATTTCATTAAAACAAAAAATTTAATAATATAATAAAAAATATGCAGAAATATTAACAAAAAAGAAATTAAAATAAAAAGGGAAAAATCCAGTTTCAAAAAATAAAAGTTTACATGAATGAAAATTTTAAGTAAAAATCACTTATATTTATTTATTGATATGTTTATTTATCGAGTAGAGATTTGATTATCGAAAGGTATATGTTCAAATATATTCCTTTTATATTGTGCAAATTACATTCGTGAATAAAATTGATATTTATCCTTTCGTACTCCAAGGAATTTAGTCTAGGCTTAAATAACATGAAAAATTCTACTCTAATAAGAACAGTCTTAAAAGTTGTTTGTTAGAAACTTCACAAAAAAAAGAATTTTGTCTGTAATATCTCTTAGTAAATGTGCAGGATTTTTAATGCATTGCAACAGAAATTGTATTTGAATACTTAACATTTCCGTCTGGTTAAGATATTTCTTTTCCATACAGAAATGTTTTGAAACGAAAAGCAAAGAATGAAATTAAAAGCTTAAAAGCGTACTTTTAAATTACAGGAAAAGTTTGCTTTTAATAGAATTTACTTATATTATAGATGTGTTAACCGTTATTTTATTTATTTAGAATATTTCTGTAAATCATGTTTCAGAATTATCTCTAAAAACAGAAACAAAAACAAAAATAAAAATAAAATAAAAGGAAATAAAATAAAACAAAATAAATAAATAAATAGTAATAATGATAATAATAATAATAATAATAATTTTACGGTATACAGAAATTTAAGCATTGACTTAATAACTTTTAATAATTTGGCTTTAATTTGGGAAGCACAATCAGTCAAGGGGACAGTTTGCCTTAAAATTGGTCAAACATTTGATTTTTATTTTTAACATTAAATGGAAACGTGCTTTATTCTGAACATTTTGACACATCACTTTTATCCAAAAGGTTAATATATCGCGAACTATTGCAAGTTATGTTAATCAATTTAGCATAATTCATTTTTTTTTTTTTTACATTCTTTATATAAGTTACATTTATGATAAAAGAAAAAAATCATTGCTGAATTCTTGTCATATACAGATTAATTTTAATTTAAAATAATACATGAATGAGATAAATTTAATCCCCTAAAAATTATTTGTTTGATATGTAGAAGATCATGATTTTGTTTGGAATGTTTGCTAGTAAATATGCGAGATGTTTAGTACATTAATATAGGAATCGATATTGAATAACTGACATTTTCGATCTCTTACAATATCTTATTTTTACGCAAAATGGTACGCAGCATGCATAAATCAAAAGCTACGTAAATATAAGTATGAAATAGACAGTTAGAATTTTATTTTTAATTAGAAAAAATAATAGTGAAAAATTAAATCGGTTCAGCATTAATTTTTATGAATAAAACATTCGTTATACATCCTTCTATATTGCATATAAATTAGTCTGAGTTTAAAGTACATATAAATTTCGATTTTCATATGAACAATGTGACCTTTTTACCTAACATATCACCTAAATATTATTTAAGATAACTATTACCCTCATTTATTCCTCTCAAAATTATTCAATTTTCAGTTGCTTTCATTTAAAATGTTTTGCGCATATATGCTGGAGATATATTTCAGATGCAGAAATTAATACATATGATTTGATGACATAAAAAGAAACAGTCTTTTGCAGGGTTTCTACGCACAGAAGAATTCCGGATATTTTAGGTGAAACCAAAAAATTCGTAAGTACTAGTTTCCATATATGAAGATAGTTTTTTTCCATGTAATGAAGAAAATCCTACTTTACGAAAATTCTTATTATTGATTAAAAGCTAATTTGATACTCACCAACTTACAATATAAATGAAAACAATATTGGTCAGACACAAAAGATGCAGACATCCAACAGCTTTTAATCTGTGAAGATTTTATTGCAAATAGATTATTTTCAGGACTTTTATTGATTCTATGCTACAGTAAATGTTTAATGTGCTTATTGAATTTTAAAATAAATCAGTATTAACAAAAGCTATCAAACATCAATATTCTTCCATGTCTTTTTTCCAAAAGACAAACACCTTAAATTTAAAAAGAACTTATTAAAATATCACAAAATTTAGAAATGCACAAAGGCTTTCAAAAGAACTTTGTCTTCTTTCATCAGGCTCAAAAAGTGTGTGCTACTACTTTAAAAGTAGGAGCAAGTTTTTAAGTCGTAAGTTTCTAATTCTAAACTAATTCAATTTTACATCTGCTATTAGAGTATTATAACGCAATTTTATATGAAGGAAGACTAGGCTATTGGATAGTACGCTTACATTTCTAATTTTAAGATAGTTAAAAATTCTTTTTCACTTTATCATACAGCATCACGATTTTTCATCATTTATTCTAGCGTAATACTTTGTTTAGCACAGTATATAATGCTAATAAGTGTTATTTAAAAAATATATAAATAGTAAAACAAAAACAAATAAAACAAAAATATTCGAAATTTTAGTGTTGCAAAAAATTTACTTCGGCTTAAATAACATGAATAAAACAATTTGAATAATAAATATTTTATAACAATATGATAAATAAATATGTTGAAATATAAGTAAACAGCAAATTAAAAAAAGAATTTTTTTCCTGTTTCTAGGAAATAAAAGTTTACAAAACTGAAAAATTAAAAAAAATCGCTTATATTTATTTAGGAACAAACTTTATTTATTCATCTAACAAAGATTTGCTTATGGAAAAGTATATGTTTAAGTACATTCTCTTTATTTTACGTAAATCACATTTATGAATAATGTCGAACTTTATCGTTTTGTATCGCATAGAATATAGTTTCGGCTTAAACAGCATAGATAATACTACTCTAATATGAACAGTCTTTAAAGTTATTTGTTAGAAACTTCACAGGAAGAGAATTTGTTTGTAATACCTCATAGTAAATGCACACGTTTTTTAATGCATTGCAAAAGAAATTGTATTTGAACATTTAACATTTCAGACTGTTTAAGACATTTCCTTTCCATACAGAAAAGGTTTGAAATGTCAAATGAAGAGTAAAATATAAAGCTTAAAAGCAAACTTTTGAACTAGAAAAAAAATTTACAGTTAGCAGAATTTGTTTATCTAAACGATTGTGGTATATATTAATTTATTTAATTGGAATCTTTAGGTAAATTATGTTTCAGAATTATCTCTAAAAACAAAATAAAAAATCAATCATTTTAAGAAAATTTAAGCATTAGATTTTTAGTAGAAAGCATTGAATTCATTAAAATTTTCGAAGTCCAGTTTCCGACAGACATATACGTTTTAGGGGTCAAAGAACCCGAAAGGTGTGTTTTTACAAAATGATTGTCTGTGAGTCTGTGGATCTATCAGTCTGTCTGTATCTGACAAAAATTTTGTGTGCTCTCTATCTCAAGAGCTAAGGCCTAGAACTTCACAAAACTTTAAATTTTGTTAGACCTTGATCTACACTAGATCTGATTAGTTTTTGGTGTACATCGCCCAGCATATAATTTTCACAACAATCACACCTCGAGAACTAATGCATGGATTTTTATAACACTTCAGATTTAGTTAGAACTTGATGTAAATTGGCGCTGCTATGGTGCCTTATTCGTGATTATCGTAAAAGCTCTACCTCAAGAATTAAAGCACGGAATTTAATAAATCTTTAAAGTCTGTTTGACCTTGGTATAAACTTAGCATAAACTCTGATTAGTTTTTGGTATATGTCAATCAACAGGTGGAGTTGCTATGCTGAATAATTTACAAGAATTTAATAAATTTTTAAAGTCTGTTAGACCTTGGTATAAACTTAGCATAAACTCTGATTAGTTTTTGGTATATGTCAATCAACAGGTGGAGTTGCTATGCTTCATAATTTACAAGAATTTAATAAATCTTTAAAATCTGTTAGGCCTTGGTATAAACTTAGCATAAACTCTGATTAGTTTTTGGTGTATGTCAATCAACAGGTGGAGTTGCTATGCTGCATAATTTACAAGTTCAAAAACACCCATATCTCAAGAACTAATACATGGATATTCATAAAACTTAGGATTAATTAGTATTTGATATAACATGGTGCTGATTACGTTTTCCTGTAAATCGCTCGAGAGGGTTTGCTGAAATAGTGCATTATTTGTGATTATTTGTGATTAGCTCTATCCCAAGCACTAATGTACGAATTTTTCTAAAAATTCAGATTTAGTTAGCCCCTGATATAGGTTAATATATATATATATATATATATATATATATATTGTGCGTGTGTGTAAATCGCCTTAAATATGGCGTTGCTAAGCTTAAGTTTTCAGATATATGTATCTCAAGAACTAATGCATGGATTTTCAGCAAGCTTCAGATTCAGTTAGTACCTAATAAAAAATTGATCCTGATTAATTTTCTGTCTTTATCATCAAACTTGTGGCGCTATTATGCAGATTTTTTTATGATTTTGCAATAACGCTATCTCAAAAACTAACGCATGGATTTTCATCAAATTTCAGATTCAGTTATGAATTAACATAAGTTGTACCTGACTAGATATTGGTGTAGACCACCTAACCGATGACATTGCTATGCTGTATTTTTTAGGAAACATTAACTTGTATAAGATAGAAGAAAACTTTGGCATTGTAACATCTGATGAGTTTAATTGATGTTTCAATGTTTCCAGAAGCAGAAATTGACATTCCTGGACTAATACCATATGTAATATATTTTTAAAGTTTTTTTATATATTTATATGTGAAGTTTTAAAATTTATATAAATAATTTTAAGTAAAAAAATAAAGAATTATCGGTATATATATGAAGTTATAAAATACATAAGTTACACCACATCTGTTAGACCGGACTTTGTTTGTGACTCAAAGTTGTACTCATTTGTATTAATTTGTTTTTTTATTGCTTTTCGTTACATATTTATGGTTTTTATTAATCCTGATAAATCTTAAAAGGATTTAATTCAGTGTATTTATAAATAGTTTAAAGCACATTTCTTACTTGTATGCATAGAAATATTGTAATTTATTTTTGAAAGATGTTTATCAATTTCATTAATTGTACACCGATTGGTTATATTTAATACCATCATTTGATTCTTTTAGTCTTCTGGAACTTTTTTTATATAAAACTTCAGAATTTCTAAAAAGAAATAACTTACTTGATATACAGTGGCTGCCTATCTTGAAATTACCTTAGAAAAAGTTAAACTCTGCTATTCGGGGGGAAAAAGCCTTTCATTTGACTTTTAATCTAATGATTTTCTGAATGTTATCTTAAAAAGAAATTCCTTGGTTTTAATAAAGAAATGATTTTTTTTTAAAAAAAAGCCATCGGGTATTGGATTTCGCATTTCAAATTAAAAATTTTCTTGAAATCAATTCATAAATGAATAGAATGGGGAAAAATAAAGTTGTATCTTTTTAAAGTACTTTCAACTTAGATTCAACGAGTCAAAAGATATTAAGTCACTCTTTTAAAAATCTCCTTTACGTACATTAATAGAATTAGGTAATAATTTAAAATAACTTTTTCCGCTAAATTTGAAGACTGCAGAAGTTATTTTTAAAGATGAAATATCTTCTGTACTTTCGTTAATGATTAAGTTTTTATTATACGAAAGTTGTCATTTTGAATTAAGATTAACAATTCAAGTAATAATTAATTAACTCCGGAACAATTGTCTGGGAGAAAAGAATTTTTTTCTTTTAAACAGCTCATTTTCAAACATGTTATTGATTGCATCATATAGCAACGTTTTAATTTACTCGTTAGTGTTTTAAAACAAATCATTAATTCGAAAAATGTTCAAACATCTATATTTTGCGTCTTTTGAAAAAAACGAATTTTACTAATATTTACTATCGTCGTTTAATTAATTTCAGTTTTCTTTCTAGTATTATGTATTGAGTACTGCAATTTTTGGAAAAAGGTGCCTTCCTTGATACGCTATTGTTGCAATTAAAATTGTTAGTAGGATTTAATTCAGTGTATTTATAAATAGTTTAAAGCACATTTCTTACTTGTATGCATAGAAATATTGTAACTTATCTTTTAAAGATGTTTATTAATTCCATTAATCATACACCGATTTGTTATATTTAATGCCATCATTTGATTCTTTTAGTCTACTGGAACTATTTTTTATGAAAGTGCAGAATTTCTAAAAAGAAATAACTTGCTCGATATACTGTGGCTGACCTGGAAGTAGCTCAGAAAAAGTTAAATTCTGCTATTCAGAGAAAAACGGCCTTTCATTTGACTTTTAATCTACTGATTTCCTAAATGTCATCTTAAAAAGAAATTCCTTGGTTTTAATACAGAAATGATTTAAAAAAAGAAAGCCATCGGGTATTGGATTTTGCATTTGAAATTAAAATCTTTCTTTAACTCAATCTATAAGTGAATATAATAGGAAAAAATAAAATTGTGTCTTCTTTAAAGTACTTTTAACTTAGATTCAATGAGTCAAAAGTTATTAAGTCACTCTCTTAAAAATCTCCTTTACATACATTATGGAATTTGGTAATAATTTAAAATAATTTATTTCCACTGAATTTGAAGACTGCAGAAGTTAGTTTTAAAAATGAAATATCTTCTATACCTTCGTTATTGATAAAATTTTTATTATACGAAAGCTGTCATTTTGAATTAAGATTATCAGTTCAAGTAATAATTAATTAACTCTGGAAAAAGTGCGTCTATAGGAGAAAAGTTTTTTTCCCCTTTAAACAGCTCATTTTCAAACATGTTATTGATTGCATCATATAGCAACGTTTTAATTTAATCGTTAGTGTTTTAAAATAAATCATTAATTCGAAAAATGTTCAAACATCTATATTTTGCAACTTTTGTTTCGTAAAATTCTAATAATTTACTTTAAAAATAAATATGCAGATTCACATTTAAAGGAAAATTATTTATTGATCATAAATCCAATGGTAACATTTATTATCGTCGTTTGATTAATTTCAGTTTTCTTTTTAGTATTGATTATTTAATATTAATTTTTTTGTAAAAAAGTGGTTTTTTTAATGTGCTATTTTTACAATTAAAAATTTTGATTTATACTAGAAAAAAATAACCAGTTTTGCTATTGGATAAAAAAGCTTTTCATTGGAAGTTAAATTTAATAATTTTCTTAATGTTACCTTGAAAAGAAAATCCTTTATATTGGTGAAATTTTTTTAAAAAAGATAAATTCATAGGATATTAGCTATCTTATTTCAAATTAAAATTTCTATATAATTCAATTCATGTATTAATAGAATGTGATAAAAAGGTAATATCTTCTTCAAGATATTTTGAATCAAATGTTATTAAATCTCTATCTTAAAAATCTGCACTAAGTAAATTAATTGAATTTGATAATGTCGAAAAATAATTTTTTCCCTCAAAAGTTTAAGGATATGTATAAAGATGAAAAATTTTCTATAGTTTCTTTTTTTGAAAAATTTTGGTTACAAGAGAGTTGCCATTTTCGAAATTAACAGACCTAAGTACAATTAAATAAGTTTTGTAAAATCTTTGTCGAGAAAAGTGAAGATTTTTTTCATTTTTTTTTATTTTCATGACTTCTATTGATTTTATGTTATAGCAAATATTTAATGTGCATATTAATTTTTTTAAGTAATTCCGTGTTGCCAAATGATATCAAATATCAATATTCTTGCATGGCTTTTTTTGTCGAAAACCAAATAATTTAAAGTAAAAAAAAACTTCTTAAAACATCGTAAAATTTAGAAGTGCACGAGAATTTTACAAAAACTTCGTTTTTCTTCAATGGGTTAGAAAGTAAGTGCTGCTATTTTGAAAGCAGGAGCAAAACTAAAAGTTAAAATTTCTAACTCTAAAATTCCCACAGTTTTAGTTCTGATTTCAGAATAGAATTAAGCAGTTATTGCACCTGTTAAAGGAAGAAAAAAAATCTTTTTGACTTTAAAACTGGTAAAAAAATTTTTTTGACTTTATCATGAAGCACCAGGTTTTCTTCTTTCATTGTAGCATAATTCTTTGTTTAGCACAATACATACAAGCTAATAAGGCCTTTTTAGAAAGATAAATGATGACAAATTTCTGAAAACAACATTTTTTTTTTTTTTAAATTGTGTCATTTTTAAATAAAGCAACACTTTTTAAGATTAAACGTTAAAATAGAAATTTTTTATATTTATTTTAAAACACTTTTTATTTATCCACACAAAAAAAATGTGTGTAAAGAAATAGGTTAACTTTTATTTTACATACTAGAATATTTTTCGTATATCAAAAACAAATTAAACAAAAGTAACCAAAATTTTTTGTGGTAAAAAATTAACATCGGCTTAATTAACATGAATGAAGTAATTAGAATAACGAATATTTTAAAACAATATATTAAATAAATATGCTGAAATATGAACAAAAAGCAAATTAAAGAAAAGGAAAAATTTCCCAGTTTCTAGAAAATAAAATTTTACAAAATTGAAACTTTTAAATAAAAATATATTATACTTATTTAGCGGTAAACTTTATTTATTTATCTAATAGAGATTTGTCTATAAAAAAAAATATATGTTCAAGTATATTCTCTTCATTATGTGCAAATAACATTCATTAATAAAATCGAACTTTATGCTTTTATACTGTATGGAATTTAGATTTGGCTTAAATAACATGAAAAATTCTACTCTAATAGGAACAGAATTTAAAATTGTTTGTTAGAAACTTCGTAGAAAGAGAATTTTAGTTGTAATAGCTCTTAGTAAATGAGCAGGTTTTTTAATGCATTGCAACAGAAATTGTATTTGAATATTTAATATTTCCATTCGGTTAAGATATTTCCTTCCCATGCAGA
The DNA here is from genome assembly GCA_964019185.1 of Maratus speculifer. NCBI lineage: Eukaryota > Metazoa > Arthropoda > Arachnida > Araneae > Salticidae > Maratus > Maratus speculifer. Next base: position 289,476,937 of record OZ025289.1, read on the forward strand.
AATGGTTTGAAACATCAAGCGATGAATGAAATATAAAGCTTGAAAGTGGATTTATAATTTATAAGAAAATTTTGAAGTTTGCAGAATTTGCTTATATAAAGGTTGTGCTAAAGATTATTTTGTTTAATTAGAATCTTTCTCTAAATCATGTTTTAGATATATATCTAAAAACAACAAAATAATAATCATTTTATGTTGCACGTAAATTTAAGCAGTGGTTAATGGTTTTTATTTGTATGACTTTATTTTGTGAAGCATAAATAGTCAAAAGGACAAGCCTGTTTAAAACTGAATATTTATGCATATCACTTTTACTCATACGGTTATTAAATCACGAGATATTGCAAATTTGTTTATATATTCCACGTAATTACAATTACAAATCTAAATTTTCAATAGATTTTTCTCCATGTTTATATTTTCTTTCCTTTCGTGTCTTAAAAATCCTAAGGCCTTTTTTGTAATTAAGATAGGGATGTCAAAATTTTTGTATATATTTTGTATACTTTCTCTTTTATATATTTTATAAATCTGTGAAAGGAATTAGCCTCCATTTCTTTTATTATTTTGCAATAAATAAAAGTAGGGGAAACTGGGGCACATTGATACACCCCCTGTACAGCACACAGGGTCATTCAGGAAGTTTCACAACAGCTCCAAAAGGTGATACTAGTGCACTCAAATAAATACAGAAAGTCTTGGAATGATTCAGTAGTTTGATGAAATGTGACGGGTGATTAATTGTTTTTGTTGGTCAAATGTAAATTTCAGTTGTTCAATTGAAATGATATTATACAACTATTCCAGTATTTTCAACCGAAAAGAATACTCTCCCTGGCAAGTAAAGCTATTCTTTATCAGTTCCTCATTCTTTATTGTTAGATAAATCATGAAGGTTTGATTTGATACTCATTTTGTTCAAAATGGCTGTATGGGGCACATTGATACAGTCTTTGTCGGGGCACATTGATACAGCCTAAATCATTTTCTAATTCATTTTTTCATTACCTTTTATTTTTTTTTTTTACCATACACTCCTTAATCCAACCATTTTGTGCCAAAAATTTCTAAAATTAGTTTTTATTGAAGTGATATAGCTCTAATTTCTTTACATAAGAACATTTTATAGTATTTTTGCAAACAGAAGACTTACGAACTTACCCAACTTCTAGTGCTAGTAAAATTAACAAAAGAAAAGGACGGCAGCCTGGAAAATCTCAAATTTATATCGATTCTCCAGAGAAAAAAGTATTTTCGACTTGAGAAATGTTAAGTAAGAGAAACAAGCTTCAGAACAGCACAGGATAATTATATTATAAACAGAATTTTTAATATAATTATCCTTTATATTTTCTATTTATAAACCGATTTGTAAATAGAAAAACTGGTAATTTTTTCACCTTTCTTAAGAAAGAAGATAATGCTAGGGTTGAAGTGCCAGATATGACAAAGTTACCACAGCCAACAATCAGAAAAAGAACAGCCAGAACATCAGGTCATTATACATTTCATTTTGATTGCTTCAATATTGCTTACAAATAAATTGTGGGTGATTTGAATTTCTATAAATAAATATAAAATGATTTGCTAAATATTTTTCTATGAAAAATACGCATTGGTGTTATTTTGTCTCCATTTTCCCAGACGTACCAAAATGTTCCATGAGGTGTATCAATCTACCCCGGGGATGGGGCACATTGATACAAATAACTTTTTTTTTTAATTTTTGTAAATTTACATGCAAAAATAATGTATAAAACAACGATAGTACATTTTTATAACACACTGTACAAGTTTTGATGACACCACATGGAAAAATAACTTGAAATTTCTACTTTCTGGACACCAAAAAAATTCTCAGAAAAAAACTGTATCAATGTGCCCCAGTTCCCCCTATATGATATTGTGTTAGATTACATCTTTTTAAAATACATATGTCAGTAACAAAAGACTAAATGTGATATTAAATTATAATGAAAATCTCGCGCAGTATTATGTATTACGCATTTGAAAATAATTTTAAAAATTGGCAAAAATATAATTTTTTTAAAAAGTAGTGAGGATTTAAAAAAATTCAAATCTTTGTTAAGTTTAATGAATGTTGTGATTAAATATGAAGTTATTTTTTTTTTATTTTTTTTTAGTTGAACTTAGACATGCAGTAAAATCACTCTCTCAACTATATATTTTTTAAATAAACAAAAATAAATAAAAAATAATTTTACAATTACAAATTATTTGTCAGAAACTTTTGTTTAAAATATCCATTAGGAAATTAAATGGATACACTGTTACAGAAATTTATTCTGGACATTTAAAATTAAGAAAGTCTCTTTTTCATTTGAAGAAAAAATCATTAATCAAAATTTATGGCAATAAGGAGGATGAAATATGACGTTTAGAGTAAGATTTAGAAAATGTAAAATAAAAACTAAAAATTAAATAATTGTTTATCAAACATTTCGTGTTAAAGATTATTTTATGTACGATATTCTTTTTCCGAAACAAGCTTATGTAATAGAGATTAATGATTTAGTGACTGTAGTAGCAAATATTACGTACTTTTAAGATTTACATATTCTTAAAGAAAAATAAGATTTTAATATCAATTTGATTTCAATTCACAGGATAATTCTTTTAAAGTATGCAAGTCATTGTAAAAAATCTATAGGATACCTATAAGAATTTTCCAGGAAACTGGGATGTCTGGAATGGTAATTATCCCTGGTTACAGGTAATATTTTAGTAAAGATACATATTTCTGAAACTTTTAAACAAAATTGTTTTGTAGATTTACAATCTACAATTTGCAATCTATCTATTAATAAACAAAATGTTTTTCATAAATTAGTGAACTCTAAAAGGGTTCATTTTTAACATGTAATATTTCTATTACGTTCATATATTTCCTTTTAAAACAAAAATGGAAATAATTATAAAACGCAAAGAACGAAATGCGAATCCTAAAATTGATTCTGAATTATTTCTGTAAATCATATTTATGAATCAGCAAAAGCGTTATTGATTTTTTGGTGCCTTATGAGAGGCATTAATTGTTAAAAATTAAATATTAGAATTAAAATTTTGTTTGTAATAACAATTTATTAAAAAATAGGATTTTCAGTATATTACAAAAGAATTAATTTTGAAAGTTTCATATTTTTGTTAGTTTAATAAATTTTACATTTTATCCAGAAAAGAAAATCGATTACCAAAAGTTACAGAGAGAAAATATTGAAGTTGGAACTTAGAATAGGATTTGTAATTGAAAAGGAAAGGTAGAAATGAAAATTATTCTTTTAAGAAAGTATTAAGAGCATTTTCAAACCCTAAAGTCTTTCTGTAAATCTTAATCATATTTATGTAGTTTATGAATACAACGGAACTTGTTAATTCATTTGCATTACACAAAATTTATTTTAGTATAAAAAATATGAAAAATGCTCTTTCAATTTTAAAAAGAATCTACGTATTTAAAAGCACCAGACTGCTAATTTTAGTCATCAGCTCTGAGCTTTCTACTGGATCGAGTATATATATATATTTATATCTGTATATTTTTTATGAAAGCTTTTCATATGTAGATGTGCCCATTCTGTCTATTTTTATTCATTCCTATTTTAATAATTTAATTTTAATTTAAAAAGGTTTCTCATGAAATTTTTTCAACACAGTGGCAATCGAATTATTTCCATTTTTGCAGAAAAAAGAAAAATAATAAAGAAAAAATATTCAGACAGGTTGCCTGCATAAAAAGCAGTCAGTATAGAATCATAAATGGATATGTATTAGTTTTCTTCAAAAATATTGGGGAATTTGCCTAAAATATTTTGTTTTGATACATAAAAATATCATTCCTTTTTGCTTTATCCTGAATAAGCTTATCGTACGTGAAAACATAATGTATTACTTAAGCACATTTCTGCAAAACCAAAATAACTATACTATAAATAGACATTAATTTAATTAGAATTCAAGAAACAATATTAAAAAGAAACAAATAATGTGTTTATAATAAAAAGAAGGTTTTAAAATCTAGTACTGAAGCAATTTAGACAATGAATTTAGATTTTATGCTATAGTTTGTTTCATATATTATACATTACTTACATTTAGTAAAAGATGCCAAAATGATAATGCATGTTATATAAACCATAAGATTAGTACATTTTCTTTTTAAATGTACAAATATTTTATAAGATTTGGTTAATAAATTTTCACTATACTTATACCAAAACATTAAGCCATTTTTGCATTAAATTGAATGAGCACATCATGCATGAATAAGTAAAATTTTACTGCAACGGGTTCTACTAATACGAATATAATGATCATTCACATATTCTCTAATGTATCTATAAACCTAATAATATACTAATATACTAAATTATTCAAAATGCAGAGTTCAAAAATGCAGCTCTCATTGTTATGAATTGTATGAGTTTCATCGTACGCAAAGTTGATATATCTTCTTCTAATATTATGGAAGATAGTAATATATTCTTAGAAACGTTGTGAAAAGTAAAAATAAGAGTTTCCTCTGCCAGATCTTAAAGCTCTCTGTGATGTACCAGAATACTTGCTGCAACATCCAATTTCTTATAGTCTATAAATATTTTATACTTTCCTAAATGACATTTAAATAAAATATAAATGTGATTGTCTATAAAGGATCCAAAAATAACGATTCCTTTTCTGTCATTATTGAAGCTTAAATTGATGTAAAATAAATAAAAAGTAGAAAATAGCTCAATATTACCGTATATTTCAGTGTAAATAAATAAAAAAGAATAGATACACTATGTAAATATTGCAAATGCGCGCTGAATAAAAATTATCATATAAAAAGAAACAGACTGTTACTACACACAGCGGACACTGCTATTTTTCAGCAATTTTTTATATTTTTTTAATGTGGTTCGGATGGCAAAAACAATGCATTTTATTATTACAATAAAAGTACATTTCCATGAATATAAATTTATCTGCATACTTAAATAATTTTTAAGCAACTAAAATTTAAACTATGGTGCATTAAGTGCAGTTTATATTAATAAAATAATACAGGGGACATAATGCATACTATTGGGAGAAACTATATTAAACTAAACACAAAAGTATAATAATGCATATTATATTAACCATAAAATTAGTAAACGGGCATTTTTCTTTTTACAAAATCTCCGGAAATACTAAATTTAAAAAAGGTTGAAACAGCTCCATATTATAGAATGTTTAATAGATACACTCTATAAATATTGCAAATGCACGTTGAATAACATGTAATAATCATATAAAAAGAAATACTTTTAATAGTTTAATACTTATTTTTACAATTTTAAAATTTATATTACACAAGAGTGTGCACAGATTTTTAGATAAGTCTAACGCATTTAATATCCTATTTTTAATGATAAGTATGGTGTAAAATGATGAAATCTAACGCATCTTCATGCACTTCCAAAGAATCTGAATACTTATTTCCATGCATAAATTTATTACATGTATAAAAAAATGTGCAAAAAATTTTTAAACTCTAACTGCAACAAAAAAAATACTGTCTTTTAAACAAGAATGTGACGAAAATATGAAAAGGAGAGATAAATTATCTACAGTTATAAGTTGCATGTGTAATTGCGGTGAGTATATTGACAAAAATTGCAATATATCGCGATATAACTTCCACGTGAATTTGCGAGTGATAGTAAAATATTCTTAGGAACACTGCGGAAAATAAAAGTAAGAGTTAGTTTACTCCGCCAGACCTTTTTACTCACTGTGATGTACCTGAACATTTTCTGCAACGTCAAATTTTTTAGAGGCCATAAACCTTTTATGTATTCCTAAATGACATTAAAATAAAATATAAATGCGATTTTCTATAAGGAACCACAAAGTAACGATTCTTTTTCTCTCATTCAAATTTAATTGATGTAGGGAAAATAAAAATTAGAAAATAGTGCTACATTAGCGGATATATTTGTGTAATATATATATATATATTATACAATATTTCTATTGCAAATAGCGCTACTATTCCAATAAAAGTACATTTTCAAGAGAAAAAATTTAACTGCATATTTAATTAACTCTTAAAGCAAATAAAATTTTAAAATATTATGCATTTAGTTTATATCTATAAAATGATACTAAGAAGATAATGAATACTATTTAAACAAACTACATTAAATTTAATATACCAATATAATATGAATACTATATAAACTATAACATTGGTAAATACGCTCTTTTCTTTTTACAAAATCTATAAACATACTATAATATTCGGAAATTTTTATCATACATATTTAAAATATTCATCCATTTTCGCATTAAACTGAACTAGAACATCATGCATGAATAAAGAAAATCTTACTGCATCGCATTCTACTAATACAACTATAACGATCATCCACATATTACCTAATGTATCTAGAATCTATGAAATATTATAAAATATTCAAGCAGTAAAGTTTACAAATGCAACTCTCATATTTATAAATTTTATGAGTTTTATTGTACATAGAAATTATATTTTTTGCCGCTAATATTATAAGTGATTGTAAAATATTCTTAAAAGCGCTGTGGAAAATAGAAATACGAGGCAGTTTCCTCCGCCAGACCTTAATGTTCTCTTTGATGTACCAGAACATTTGCTCCAACATCAAATTTCTTAGAGGCTATAAAACTTTTATGTATTCCTAAACGACATTTAAATAAAATATCAATGTGATTTTCTTTAAGGGATCAGAAGGTAACGATTTCTTTTCTGTCATTATTGAAATTTAAATTGATGCAAGGTAAATAAAATTTAGGTAATAGCTCGATATTCCCGGATAGCTCTATAAATAAAACAAAACAAAACAAGAGTAGATACACTATATAAATATTGCAAAATTTCCCTAATAATCTATTATTAATCATATAAAAAAATACTCTGTTGCTATATTAAGCGGACAGTTTTTCTTTTCAGCAATTTTGTTTGTTTTGAAATATCTGAAATGTGCAGTATTATGCATTATATCTATTTTACATTTCTAAAATGATACTAGAAACTTAATGCATACTATTCGGACAAACTACATTAAACTAAAGATATTCGTATAACAATACATATTACATAAACCGTAAGATCAGTAAATACGTATTTCTCTTTTTACAAAATATACGAACATGGTATAAGTTTTGGCTATTAAGTTTTAACTATAAATATACCAAAACATTCCATTATAAACCCATTTGTGTGTTACATTGAGTAAGCACATCATGCATGAATAAACAAAATCTTACTGCATCTATTCTACTAATAGAAAAATAATGATTATACGAATATTCTCTAATGTATCTAGAATCCATGAAATATTTTGCATTATTCAAGTTGCAGAGTCTACAAATGTCCCTACAGTCTACTCATACTTATGAATTTTATGAGTTTTATCGTACGCAGAGTTTAGCTATTTTCCACTTACATAATGAGTGATAGAAAATATTCTTTGAAACGCTGTTAAAAAAAAATAAATAAGAGTTAGTTTCCTCCACCAGACCTTAATGCTCTCTGTGATGTACCAGAACAATTGCTCCAACATCAAAATTCTTAGATGCTATAAAACTTTTATGTATTCCTAAATGACTTTTAAATAAAATATCAATGTTTTTTTCTATAAGAGATCAGAAGGTAACGATTTCTTTTCTGTCATTATTGAAATTTAAATTGATGTAAGGTAAATAAAAAAAATAGAAAACAGCCCTATATTAGCGGATATTTCATGGTACAAAACATTGAAGAAAACAAAATAAATAATGTATACATTATATAAAAATATTATACGAGCGCTGTACAACTATTAATAATCATATAAAAAGAAATACTCTGTTACTGCATTACGCGGAATTTTCCTTTCTAGCGTTTTTGTTATTTTAAAAAATGTGATTCAAATTTGAAAACAGTGCTTTGCATAATAACATTGCATAAAAATAAATTTTCAAGAGAAAAAACAACAGGATAATTAATTAATTTTTTTAAGCAACAAATATTTGACATATTATGCATGATATACAGTTCATATCAATTAAGTGGAACTAGAAAGATAATGCATACTATTCGGACAAACTAAATAAAATTGGAGGTACCAGTATAATAATGACAATTATATAAACCACAATACAGGTAAATATGCATTTATTTTTTACAAAATCTTCGAACATACTATAAGTTTTGGATAATAAATTTCGACTATACATATACCAAAATATTCATCATTTGTGCGTTAAATTGAATAAGCACATCATGCATGAATAAGTATGAATGCATGCATGAATAAGTAAGTATATACCGGTTGTCCCAAAAATGACTGATGGATTTTAAAATTCAATAACTTGCAAACGGTGACAGCTATTTAAAAAAAAATTTGCAGGAGGGTTATGTATAATGTCAGGAGTTTTTTTTTTACCGTAAATGTTGATTTTAGTTCGAATTTCAAACAATAGGTGGCGCTGACGGAGATTGAAGACCAGGTCGACGCTTCACTCAGCACTGATCACCTGGCCTTCAATCGCCGTCAGCGATTGTTATATTATTGTTTGAAATTCGAAGTAAAATCAACAATTACGGTAAAAAAAAAAAAAAAAAAAAAAAAAAAAAAAAAAAAAAAAAAAAAAAAACTCCTGATTTTACACATGACTATCCTGCAAAAAATTTTCAAATAGCTGTCACCGTTTGCAAGTTACTGAATTTTAAAATTCATCAGTCATTTTTGGGACATCCGGTATATGCATGCATGAATAACATATACCAAAACTTTCATCGATTTTTGCTTTAAATTAAATGAGCACATGAGCCCTGAATAAGTAGAATTTTACTGCATCGCCTTTTACTAATACGAACATAATGGTCATAATGGTCACATATTCTCTAATGTATTTGGAATCCAAGAAATATCTTAAATTATTCAAGTTGCAAAGTTTACAAATGTAGCTCTCATAGTTATGAATTCTATGATTTTCAACGTACGCAGAATTTATATATTTTCTACTAATATTACGAGAGATAGTAAAATATTCTTAGAAACGCTGTGGAAAATAGAAATAAGTTCCCTCCGTCAGACCTTAACGTTCTCTGTGATGTACCAGAACATTTGCTGCAACATCAAATTTCTTAGAGGCTATAAGCCTTTTATGTATTCCTAATTGACTTTTAAATATAATATCAATGTGATTTTCTATAAAGGATGAGATGTAAAACTTCTTTTTCTGTTATTATTGAAGTTTAAATTGATGTAAAGTAAACAAAAAGTAGAAAAACGCTCTATATTACCGAATATTTAATGTAAATAAAAGAAAACAAAAATAAAGAATATATACATTATATAAATATTGTAATTGCTGAATTACTATTAATAATCATATAAAAGAAATATTCTGTTTCTGTATTACGCGGAATTTTTCATTTGAACAATTTTGTAATTTTTAAAAATTTTATTCAAATTGTGAAAACAGTGCAGTGCATTATTCCAAGAAACATACATTTTCAAGAGAAAAAGAACTGAATATTTAATTATTTTTTTAATCAACTAATATTTGAAATATTATGCATTATATGTAGTTATATATCAATTAAATGGCACTAAGAAAATAATGCATACTATTCTGACAAACTACATAAAACTGAGTATATGTAATTATTGAAATTTAAATTGATGTAAGGTAAATACAATTTAGAAAATAGTTCTATATTACAAGACTATAAATAAAACAAAACAAAACAACACACTATATAAATATTGCAAAATTCGCTAAATATCTATTATTAATTATCTAAAAAGAAATAATCTGTTGTTATATTAAGCGGACAGTTTACTTTTTTCTTTATTTTAAAAGAAATTATTCAATTTTATTTTATTTTATTTTATTTTATTCTAAGCAATTTTCTTTATTTTAAAAAATATTGTTCAAATGGTGAAATAATGCATTTTATTATTTGAATTAAATTACATTTTCTAAAAAAAATATAACTTCATATTTAATTAATATTTTTAAGCATCTAAAATTTGAAGTATTATGTATATATACACTATATTGCCATTGATTATGGGACACTTGCGATTTTAGACATTTTACTAAATATCTAGAAAAATACATGAGGAATCATCTCGAAACTCTTAGTGTATAAATATAATAGTATAGGTCATACATCTCCGAGAATATTTTTTCCCGAAACTCCAAAGGGGGCCGTCAACAAATTAAAAAAGAATGAATATTTTTTGAATAAACATGTCAAAACTAATGTAGCAAAAGAGCTCAAACTCTAGATTGTAATTGAATGCCTTATTGTAATAAGCCTTGTTCATTTTTATGCAAATAGCATGCATACTCGCAGAGTAATTAAGGTTTTTATAAAAATGATCCCAAATTTTTCCAAGTTTTTTCCTTATAATTTTCAGAGTTCTTAATATAAAATATTATTTTTTTTTTCAGAAAATATGACAAACAACATTGCACACAGTACCCTGTAATCAGAATTAAAAAATAATGAAAATTGTATAAAAAATGAGTTGGTTTACTAAATAATTTTTTACTGAGCATGCGTCAATGATATCAAAATTTCATTTGCATATTATGTTAGCTAAATGTATAGAGCAACTTTTGTGAAAGTCACAAAATCATAACTTGAAAATTCTGACAATAATCGTCAATTGAATAAGTCGAAAATCCGTCTCAAAATGAAGCAAAAACAAGAGGGGTTGTATCCATATATTCATTGATTAGTGTCAATATAGAATACACATTATGGGATGTACTACTGCATTTGAATAAAATCCCTCATTTTTTTGCTTCATTTTGGAAACAACGGATTTTGTCCTTTTTCTATAGACGATTACTTTCAGAATTTTCAAGCTATGATTTTGAGACTTTTACAAAAGTTGCTCTATACATTTAGCTAACATAATATGCAAATGAAATTTTGATATCTTTGACGCATGCGCAGTAAAAAATTATATAGTAAACCTACTCATTTTTCATACAATTTTTATTATTTTTAAATTTTGATTACAGAGTACTGTGTGCAATGTTGTTTGTCATATTTTCTGAAAAAAATATTATTTTATATTAAGAACTCTAAAAATTATAATGGAAAAACTTGGAAAAATTTGGGACAATTTTTATAAAAACCTTAATTACTCTGCGAGTGTGCATGCTATTTGCATAAAAATGAACACAGTGTATTACAATAAGGCATGCAATCATAATCTAGAGTTTGAGCGCTTTTGCTACATTAGTTTTGACAGGGTTATTCAAAAGATATTCATTTTTTTTAATTTGTTGACGGTCCCCTATAGCGTTTCGGTAAAAAATCTTCACGGAGATGTATGACGTATACTATTATATTTATACACTAAGAGTTTCGAGATGATTCCTCATGTATTTTTCTAGATATTTAGTAAAATGTCTAAAATCGCAAGTGTCCCATAATCAATGGCAATATAGTGTGTATTTCATTAATAAAATGATATTAGAAACTTAATGCATACTATTCGGACAAACTACATTAAATTGAACATACTTGTATAACAATACATATATATGTATAAACCATGAGATCAGTAAACACGCTTTCTCTTTTTACAAAATTTCCGAATATACTATAAGGTTTGGTTATTAAATTTTGACTATAAATATACCAAAATATTCATCCATTTGTGCGTTAAATTGAATAAGCACATCATGCATAAACAAATAAAATCTTACTGCATCACATTCTACTAATACAAATATAATGATCATACACATATTCTCTAATGTATTTAGAATCCATAAAATATCTTAAATTATTCAAGTTGCAGACTTTACAAATGCAGCTCTCATAGTTATGAAGTTTGTGAGTTTCATCGTTTATATATTTTCCGCTTATATTACGAGTGATAGTAAAATATTCTTAGAAACGTTGTTGATAATAAAAATAACAGTTCGTTTTCTCCGCTAGACCTTAATGCTGTCTGTGATGTACCAGAACACTTGCTCCAACATCAAATTTCTTTTAGAAAATAAACTTTTTATGTATTCCTAAATGACTTTAAATAAAATATCAATGTGATTTTCTATAAGGGATCAGCAGGTAAAATTCTTTTTCTGTCATTATTGAACTTTAAATTGATGAAAGGTAAATAAAATGTATAAAATAGCCCTGTGTTAGCGGATATTTCATTGTAAAAAAAAGAAAACAAAATAAAAATATATATATACATTATATAAATATTGCAATTGGCGCTAAATAGCTACTAATAATCATATAAAAAGAAATACTTGGAATTTTTCTTTTCAGCAATTTAGTTTACTTAAAAAATGTGATTCATATTTTGAAAACAGTGCATCGTATTATTCCAATAAAAATAAATTTTTAAGAAAAAGAAACTGCATATTTAATTCATTTTTTTAAGGAACTAATATTTCAAATATTATGCATGATATACAGTTTATATCAATAAAATGGTACTAGGATGATAATACATAATATTTGTAGAAACTACACAAAACTAAAGATACCAGTATAATAATGAATATTATAAAAACCATAAGACAAATAACTATCCATTTCTTTTTTACAAAATCTTCGAACATACTATCAGTTTTGGCTAATAAATTTTGACTATACATATACCGAAATATTCATCCATTTGTGCGTTAAATTGAATAAGCACATCATGCATGAATAAATAAAATCTTACTGCATCTATTCTAGTAATACGAATATAATGATCATACAGATATTCTCTAATGTATCTAGAATCCATGGAATATCTTAAATTATTCAAGTTGCAGAGTTGACAAATACAGCTCTCATTCTTATGAATTTTGTGAGTTTTCAACGCACGCAGATTTTATCTATTTTCAGCTTATACTATAAATGATAGTAAAATATTCTTAGAATCGATGTGGAAAACAGAAATAACATTTAGTTTCCTCCGCCAGACCTTAATGCTCTCTTTGATGTACCAGTACATTTGCTGCAACATCAAATTTCTTAGAGGCTATATACCTTTTATGTAATCCTAAATGACATTTAAATAAAATATAAATCTGATTTTCAATAAGGGATCAGAAGGTTACGATTCCTTTTCTGTCATAATTGAAATTTAAATTGATGTAACGTAAATAAAATTTAGAAAATAGCTCTATATTACCGTATATTTCATTTAAATAAAAGAAAACAAAATAAAGAATATTTACGTTATATAAATATTGTAAATGAGCGCTCAATAACTATTAATAATCATATAAAAAGAAGTACTCTGTTACTGTATTACGCGGAATTTTCCTTTTCAGCAATTTTGTTAATTTAAAAAAATGTGATTAAAATTGTGAAAACAGTGCATTGCATTATTCCAATAAAAGTAAATTTTCAATAAAAAAATACAATATTTCATTAATTTTTAAAACAACTGAAATTTAAAATACTATGCATTACATATTGTTTATATAAACAAAATGACACTCGGAACATAATGCATACTATTCAGACAAACTACATTAAACTTAAGATACCAGTATAATAATGAATACTATATAAGTCATAAGATTAACAAATACGCACTTTTCTTTTTACAAAGTCTCTCAGTATACTATAAGATTCGGTTAATAAATTTTGACTATTCGTATACCAAAACATTCATGCATTTTTGCATTAAACTGAATGAACATCATGCAAGAAGAAGTAAAATCTTACTGCATCACATTCCATTAATACGAATATAATTATCATACTCATATTCTCTAATGTATCTAAAATCCATGAAATATCTTAAATTATTCAAGTTGCAGATTTTACAAATGCAGCTCTTTTACTTTTGAATTTTATGAGCTTCATAGTACGCGGAGTTTATATAATTTCAGCTTATATTACGAGTGATAGTAAAATATTTTTATAAACGCTGTTGATTATAAAAATAAGAGTTAGTTTGCTCCGCCAGACCTTTTTGCTCACTGCGATGTACCAGAACATTTGCTACAACATCAAATTTCTTGGAGGCTATAAACCTTTTATATATTTCTAAATGACATTTAAATAAAATATCAATGCGATTTTCTATAAGGGATCAGAAGATAACGATTTCTTTTCTGTCATAATTGAAGTTCAAATTGATGTAAGACAAGTAGAATTTAGAAAGTTGCTTCATATTACAGGATATTTCTGTGTAAATAAAAGAAAACAAAAGAAAAGTATTGCTACACTCTATAAAAACTGCAGATTTTCACTGAATAATTATTATTAATCATAAAAAAGAAGATACGCCTTTCTATAGTAAGCGGACATTTTTTTCAGAAATTTTTTTTTTTTTTTTTTTTTTTTTTTTTAAATATGGATCAAATGTTGAAAACTATTCATTTTATTATTGAATTGCAAGTGCGTTTTCAAGAAGGAAAAACTTCATATTTCATTAATTTTTAAGCCCTTTAAGTAAAAAATATTATGCATTATGTGCAATTTATATTAAAAGATGATACTAGGAACATAACGCATAATATTCAGACAAACAGCATTAGACAAAATATAACAGTATAATAATGAAATTCATATAAACTGTAAGATAAGTAAATACGCATTTTTCTTTTTACAAAATTCCCGAACATATTATGTAAGATATGGCTAATAACTTTTGACTACACATATATCAAAACGGTCATAGATTTTTGCTTTAAATTGAATGAGCACATGAGGCATGAATAAGTAGAATCATACTGCAGCAAATTCTACTAATACGAATATAATGATCTTACATATATTCTCTAATGCATATAGAATCCATGAAATATCTTAAGTTATTCAAGTTGAAGACTTTACAAATGCAGCTCTCATAGTTACAAATTTTATGAATTTCGATGTACGCGAAGTTTATATATTTTTCGCTAATATTAAGAGTGATAGTAAAATATTCTTAGAAACGCTGTTGATAATAAAAATAAGAGTTAGTTTACTCCGCTAGATCGTATTGCTGTCTGTAATGTACCTGAACATTTGCTTCAACATCAACTTTCTTAAAAGCTATAAACTTTTCATGTATTCCTAAATGACATTTAAATAAAATATCAATGTGATTTTCCATAAGGGATCAGAAGGTAACGATTTCTTTTCAGCCATTATTGAAGTTCAACATGATATAATGTAAGTAAAATGTAGAAAATAGCTCCAAATTACCAGATTTGTCTGTGTAAATAAAAGAAAACAAAACAAAGAAAATTGAACTATATAAATATTGCAAATTTTCGCTGAATAAGTATTATTTATCATATAAAAAGAAATACTCCTTTCTATATTATGCGGAATTATTTTTATTTTTCAGCAATTTTGTTTATTTTTAAAAATGTGGTTCAAATGGTGAAAACTATTCATTATATTATTGAAATGCAAGTGCTTTTTCAAAAAAGAAAAACTAATTAATTAATTTTTAAACACATTAACTTAAAAACATTATACATTATATTTAGTTTATATTAAAAGATGATAATAAGAACATAATGCATACTATTCGGAGTAACTTATTAAACAAAAGATACCAGTATAATAATGTATATTATACAAACTGTAAGGTAACTAAATACGCATTTTTCTTTTTACAAAATCTGCGAACATATTATGTAGCATTTGGTTAATAAATTTTGATACACATGTACTAAAAGGTTCATAGATTTTTGATTTAAATTGAATGAACACATGTGGCATGAATAAGTAGAATCATACTGCATCGTATTCTACTAATACGAATATGATGATCATACATAAATTCTGTAACGTATTTATAATCCATGAAGTATCTTAAATTATTCAAGTTGCAGACTTTACAAATGCAGCTCTCATAGTTATGCATTTTATGATTTTCGACGTACGTGGAGTTTATATATTTCTCGATAATATTACGACTGATAGTAAAATATTTTTAGAAACGCTGTGGAAAATAAAAAAAAAGTAAACTTTTCTTAATGCTCTCTTCTATGTATCAGAACATTTGCTCCAATATCAAATTTCTTAGATGTTATAAACTTTTTATGTATACGTAAGTGACATTTAAATAAAATATAAATGCTCTTTTCTATAAGGGATCAATGGGTAACGATTCCTTTTCTATCATTATTGAAGTCTAAATTGCTGTACGATAAATAAAAAGTAAAGAATAGCTCCATATTACCTGATATTTCTGTGCAAAGGAAACAAAACTAAACAAAGAATAAGTACTCGATACAAATAATGCAAATGCGCGTTGATTGACAATTAATATTACCGTATTTACTCATGTATACCGTGCGTGTATAACTCCCACCCCAACTTTGCAAGAAAAAATGGCGTTTTTTTTTTTAATCTCGTATATAACGAGCACCATGCATTTGATATGCAAATTAGTGAATGACTAAACGAATTTTAGTAAAGAAATTCGATGAAAACAATATATCAGTGAGTGACGGCACTGAGAATTGCTAATTAGCGTTTGTATAATGTCAATGTATAAAAAAGTGCAAGGAATGAAATAAAGATGCAGTAATACTTCAATTAAGTAAGATTTTCCGAGAAATTATCTCTTCTTTGAATACATTTCTTGATTCATATGCATACCGTGTAAATACATCCAGCAGTAAAAAAATATTCCGTGTATAACGCGCACTTAGGAGTTTTTTCTATTTTTTTTTGAAAAAAAAACCCGTGTTATACAAGAGTAAATACGGTAATATAAAATGAAATTCTCTGTCCCTCTATCAAAGCGATAGTTTACCTTTAAAAAATTTTGTTTATTTTATACAATTTTGATACAAATAGTGGTTAAATTAGAAGTAGAAAATAGTTCCATATTACCGGATGTTTCTGTGTAAAGAAAACATAAATTAACAAAAAATAAATACTTTATATAAATAATGCCGACGCGTGCTGATTAACAATTAATAATAACATTAAAAGAAATACTCTGTCACTCTATGAAAGAGACAGCTTATCTTTACAACTATTTCGTTTATTTTAAAGAAATATGATGCAAATAGTCATTAAATTAAAAATAGAAAATAGTTCCATATTACCGGATGTTTCTGTGTAAAGAAAACAAAACTAAACAAAAAATAAATACTTTACATAAATAAGGCCAATGCGTGCTGATTAACAATTAATAAAAATATAAAAATGAAATACTCTGTCACTCCATTAAAAAGACAGTTTTCCTTTACAACAATTTTGTTTATTTTAAACAGACATGATGCAGATAGTGGGTAAATTAAAAGTAGAAAATAGCACCATGTTACCGGATATTTCTGTATAAAGAATGCCAATGCGTGCTGATTAACAATTAATATTAATATAACATGAAAAACTCTTTCGTTCTATCAAAGAGACAGTTTACTTTTACAACAATTTTTTTAAAACAAATTTGATGCAAATAGTGTAAAGTAGTGCAAATAGTGCAAATAGTGTAGAAAAATAGCTCCATATTACCGTATATTTCTGCGCAAAGAATGCCAATGCGTGCTGATTAACAATTAATATTAATATAAAATGATATACTCTGTCACTCGATCAAAGAGACAGTTTACCTTTACAGCAATTTTATTTATTTTATACAAATTTGATGCAAATGGTGGTTAAATCAGAAAATAGCTCCATATTACCGAATATTTCTGTGCAAAGGAAACAAAAATAAACAAACAAAAAGTACTTTGTATAAATAATGCTAATGCATGCTGATTATCAATTAATAATAAAATTAAATGAAATACTCTATCACTCAATCAAAGAGACACTTTACCTTTGGAACAATTTTGTTTATTTTGAACAAATATAATGCAAATAGTAGTTAAATTAAAAGTTGAAAATAGCTCTATATTACAGGATATTTCTGTGCACAGAAAACAAAACTAGACAAAGAATAAGTACTCGATACAAATAATGCCAATAAGTGCTGATTAACAATTAATATTAATATAAAATGAAATTCTCTGTCACTCTATCAAAGAGACAGTCTACCTTTACAACAATTTTGTTTATTTTAAATAAATAAGATTCAAATAGTGGTTAAATTAAAAGTAGAAAATAGCTCCATTAACGGATATTTTGGATATTTCTGTGTAAAGAATGCCAATGCGTGCAAATTAACAATTAATATTAATATAAAATGAAAAATTCTGTCACTCTATCAAAGAGACATTTTGCCATTACAACAATTTTGTTTATTTTAAACAAACATGATTCGAATAGTGGTTAAATTAAAAGTAGAAAATAGCTCCATATTACCTTATATTTCTGTGTAAAGAGAGCAACACTAAACAAAGAATAAATACTTTACATAAATAATGCAAATGCGTGCTGATTCGCAATTAATAATAATATTAAAAGAAATACTCTGTCACTCTATGAAAAAGACAGCTTATCTGTACAACTATTTCGTTTATTTTAAAGAAATATGATGCAAATAGTCATTAAATTAAAAGTAGAAAATAGTTCCATATTACCGGATGTTTCTGTGCAAAGAAAACAAAACTAAACTAAGAATAGATACACTATATAAATAATGACAATGCGTGCTGAATGTAAATTAACAATAATATTAAATAAAATAATCTGTCACTCCATTAAAAAGACTATTACTTTATTTTAAACAAAAATGATTCAAATATTGAACTTACTACATTTTATTATTTTACTAAATGTACATTCTGAAAAAAATATAGTTGCATGCTTAAAAAAAAATGTATTAAAATTTCATGATACTTGGAATTTTTAAAATCCTATACTCTTTTAAAAATGTATATTTTTACCAATTTCTTTTTAAAGATTTTCAAATGTGCATTACACGAGAATGCGCATGATATGTCTAATATTACATTTATTATAATTTTTATTGATGTGTATAGTGTAAAACGATGAAATCTAAAACACCTTTATTTATTTTCTATTTTTAATCAAGTCGGAAATTGCACGTCAAGCGTAGAAAACGTGGTGTGTTCGTAATATACAGATCTTTTGAAAATATTGGTGCATTAGTATACAGTATAGTCGCCGAAATCTTTTGTTTGTCCCTGTAAATACTACCTGCATTCAACTACACGGGAAGTAACTTGTAGTAAACCTCAGCAACGTATATCAATTTCTTAAAATGTGAAATAGTTTAATATTCTTAAAACGCACCCCAAAAAATGTTTCCTCTTGTAACATTATGCAATGGAATACTTTTGTGACAATAAAAATTAATAACGAATATTCTTTCGCCACAGATTGTACATAATATATATTTCAGTACATACTTTATAGATTCATATATATCTTAAATTATTCAAGTTGCAGAGTTTACAAATGCAGTTCTTGATGTTTTGCATTTTACGATTATGTCTGTACACAAAAGTTTATATATTTTCCGCTAGCGTTATCAGTGATAGTAAAATATTTTTAAAAATGCTGTGCAAAAATAAAAATAAAAGTTTCCGCCGTGAAAGATAAATAAAAAGTAGAAAAAGTCTCTATATTACCAGTTATTTCTGTGTAAAGAAAACTAAAACAAAGAAAGAACAGGTACACAATATAAAATTTGTCAAAGCATGGTGGATAACAATTAATAATAATATTAAATAAAATACTCTTTCACAATATTAGTCGTTTATAGACTGTTTGAAATGGTTTTGTTCATTTAAAACAAATATGATTCAAATAGTAAAATCACTGCATTTTATTATTTCACTAAAAGTACATATTGAAAAAAACTAACTCTACACCCAATTAAAAAAAATTTAAATATTCACAAAAAATTGCACTTTTTAAATCTCTACACCTAATAAAAGCCCAATTTATCTCAAGAGGACACATTAAAAAAGATTTGATTAATAAATGTTGACTGTATATATAACAAAGCATTCATCCATTTTTGCATTAAATTGAATAAGCTTATCATGCATGAATAAGTAAAATATTATTACTTCGCATTCTACTTATACGAATATAATGATTATACACATATTCAGTTATGTATCTAGAATCCATGAAATATCTTGAATTATTCAATTTGCAGTGTTTACAAATGCAGCTTTGATGTTATGAATTTTATGAGCATCTCCGTATAGAAAAGTCTATATATTTTCCGTTAGTGTTACCAGTAATAGTAAAATTTTCTTAGAAATACCATGGAAAAAAAAAGAGTTTCCTCCGCAAGTCTTAATGGTCTCTGTGATGTATCAGAATATTTGCTCCAACATCAAATTTCTTAGAAGCTATAAAATTTTTAGCTATTCCTAAATGACATTTAAAAAATTTATAAACGCGATTTTCTATAAGGAATCAGAAGGTAACGATTTCTTTTCTCTCATTATTGAAGTTTAAAATGACGTAAGTTAAATAAAATGCATAAAACAGATCCATATTACCTAGTATTTCTGCGTAAATAAAAATAAACTAGATGTACTATCTAAAAATATCGTGAAAATGGGCGAAATAACACATAATAAAAATAATTTTTAAAAATTGTGAATTTATGAAAAAATAAAATATGACCTTAGAGATATGATTTGATATTAAAGTTTTTTATATTTGGATGTGAAGCAGTTTTTTACGGTGCTTTTTACATTTTATACATTATTTTATTTTATAAATACTATACATTGAACTAAAGGTAGGTGTATAACGTATATTACATAAATCGTAAGATTAGTACACACAAATTTTCTTTCTTTCAAATTCTCGAAATATACTATAATATTTCTTTAATAAATATTGACCGTATACATATATAAAAATATTCATCCATTTTTGAATTAAATTGAATAAGTACATCAAGCATAAATAAGTAAAATAATACTGCTTAGCATTTCACTAACACGACTATAATGATCGTACACATATTTAGTTATGCATTCAGAATCCATGAAATATCTTAAATTATTCATGTTGCAGAGTTTACAAACGCAGATCTTAATATTATGAGTTTTATGAATATCTCCGTACACAAAAGTTTATGTATTTTCCACTAGTATTACCAGTGATGGTAAAATATTCTTAGAAATGCCATAAAAAATAAAAGTAAGAGTTTCCTCCATCAAACATTAACATTCTCTGTAATGTATCAGAAAATTTGCTCCAACATCAAAGTTCTTAGAGGCTATAAACATTTTGCTCATTCCAAAATGACATTTAAATAAAATATAAATGCGATTTTCTATAAGGGAGCAGAAGGTAGTGATTTCTTTTCTGTCATTATTGAAGTTTAAATTGTAGTAAGATATATAAAAAGTAGAAAATAGCTCCATATTACAAGTTACATCTGTGTAAAGAAAACAAGGTACACAGTATAAAATTTGTGAAGCATGGTAGATAACAATTAATAATAATTTTAAATAAAAACTCTTTCAAATTATTAGTGGTTTATATATTATTTACAACAGTGTTGTTCATTTAAAACAAATATGATTCAAATGGTTAAATCACTGTGTTTTATTATTTCACTAAAAGTACATTTAAAAAAAAATAACTCTACACCCAATTAAATTTTTTTAAATATTCACAAAAAATTTAATTTTTAAAATTTCTACACTTAAAAAAAGTTATATGTTTGTCCAATTTATCTAAAGAGGACACATTTCAAAAGATTTGATTAATAAATGTTGACTATATGTATATCAAAGTATTCATCCATTTTTGCATTAAATTGAATAATCTCATCATGCTTGAATAAGTAAAATCTTACTGCTTCGCCTTCTACCAATACGACTATAATGATTGTACACATATTCAGTTATGTATCCAGAATCCATGAAATATCTTAAATTATTCAATTTGCAGTGTTTACAAATGCAGCTTTTGATGTTATGAATTTTATGAGCATCTCCGTATACAAAAGTATATATATTTTCCGCTAGTGTTACCAGTGATAATAAATTTTTTTAGAAATGCCATGGAAAAAAAAAAGAGTTTCCTCCGCAAGTCTTAAGGGTTTCTGATATGTATCAGAATATTTGCTCCAGCATCAAATTTCTTAGAAGCTATATAATTTTTATCTATTCCTAAATGACATTGAAAATATATGAATGCGATTTTCTATAAGGAATCAGAAAGAAATGATTCCTTTTCTCTCATTTTTAAAGTTTCAAATGACCTAAGTTAGATAAAATGCATAAAAGAGCTCCATATTACGGAGTATTTAAGCGTAAATAAAAATAAACTAGATGTAGAATCTAAAAATACCGTGAAAAGAATGAATTAACAAATAATAAAAATAATTTTAAAAGAAATAGTTAAATTATCAAAAATTAAAATATGACATTAGAGATATAATATGATACTAAAGTTTTTTTTCAATTTAGATTTAAAGATGCTTTTTATATTTTATACATAATTTTATTTTATAAATTTTATATATTGAACTTCTGATACGAATATAATAATGAATTTTACATAAATCGTAAGATTAATTGTCATAAATTTTCTTTCTTTCAAATTCAAGAAATATACTATAAGTTTTTGTTAATAAATGTTGACTATGTATATATCAAATATTTATCCATTTTTGCATTATATTGAAAAAGCACACCATGCATGAATAAGTAAAATCTTACTGTTTCGCATTCTACTAATACGACAGTAATGATCATACACATATCCAGTTATATATCTAGAACCCATGAAATATCTTACATTATTCACGTTGCAGAGTTTAAAAACGCAGCTCGTGATGTTATGAATTTTACGAGTATCTGCGTACACAAAAGTATATATTTTCTGCTAGTATTACCAGTGATAGTAAAATATTCTTACAAATGCCGTAAAAAATAAAAATAAGAGTTTCTTCCGCCAAACCTTAACGTTCTCTGTGATGTTTCAGAACATTTGTTCCATCATCAAATTTCTTAGAAGCTATAAACCTTTTATGTGTTCCTAAATGACATTTAAATAAAATATAAATGCGATTTTCTATAGGCGATCAGAAGGCAACGATTCTGTATCTTTCATTATTTAAGTTTAAATTGATATGAGGTAATAAAAAGCAGAAAATAGCTCTATATTACCGGATATTTCTGTCATTATTGACTACTGAATTGATATAAGGTAAAAATAATACATGAAAAAGTTCCATATTACCAGATATTTCTGCATAACTCGAACTAAAATCGATGCATTGTCTAAAAATACCGTAAAAACAGGTGAAATAACAAATAAAAATTAAAATAAAAGAAATAATTTGTTCGTATAGTTAAATTAACAAAAAAAAAGATATTAGAGACTTAGAGATATCTTACACATCATGGTATTTTATAAATATGTAATATTTATATTGAACTAAGTATACGAGTATAATATAGCATATTATATGAATTGTGATTTTAGTACACACATATTTTCTTTCATTCAAAATCTTCAAACATACTATAACAGCTAGCTAATAAAAGTTCGCTATACATATGAAAATATTCATCCATTTTTGCATTAAATTAAATAAGCGCATCATGCATGAATAAGTAAAATCTTACTGTTTCGCATTCTACTAATACGACTATAATGATCATACACATATTCAATTATGTATCCAAAATACATGAATTATCATAAATTATTCAAGTTGTAGAGTTCACAAAGCAGCTCTTCATGTTACGCATTTTATGAGTATCTCCTTACACAAAAATTTTTATATTTTCCACTAATATTATCATTGGTAGTAAAATATTCTCAGGAACGCCGTGGAAAGTAAAAATAAGAGTTTCCTCCGCCAAACTTGGAAAAATAAAATAAAGTTTCCTCCACGAAACCTTAATGTTATGAGTGATGTATCAGAACTTAGAACATTTGTTCCAACATCAAATTTCTTGAAGGCTATAAACCTTTTATGTATTCCTAAATGGAATCATCCCAAAACTCTTAGTGTATAAATATAATAGTATAAGTCATACATTTCCGTGAAGACTTTTTCCCGAAACTCCATAGGGGACCGCCAACAAATTAAAAAAGAATGAATATCTTTTGAATAACCCTGTCAAAACTAATGCAGCAAAAGCGCTCAAATTTTATACTATAATTAAGGACCTTATTGTAATAATCAATTTTCACTTTTATGCAAATAGTACGCATACTCGGAGAGAAATTAAGGTTTTTATAAAAATGGTCCCAAATTTTTCCAAGTTTTTTCCTTATAATTTTCAGAGTTCTTAATATAAAATAATATTTTTTCTGAAAATATGACAAACAACATTGCACGCAATACCCTGTAATCAGAATTAAAAATAATAAAAATTGTATGAAAAATGAGTAGGTTTACTAAATAATTTTTCACTGCGCTTGCGTCAACGATATCAAAATTTTATTTGCATATTATGTTAGCTAAATGCATAGAGCAACTTTTGCGAAAGTCGCAAAATCATAACTTGAAAATTCTGAAAATAATCGTCAATTGAATAAGTTGAAAATCCGTTATTCCCAAAATGAAGCAAAAACAACAGGGATTATATCTATATATTCATTGATTAGTGTCAATACAGAATACACAATATGGGACGTACTACTACATTTGGATAAAATCCCTCATTTTTTGCTTCACTTTGGAAACAACGGATTTTGTCCTTTTTCGATAGACGATTACTTTCAGAATTTTCAAGATATGACTTTGAAACATTCACAAAAGTTGCTCTATAAATTTAGCTAACATAATATGAAAATCAAATTTTGATATTGTTGATGCATGCGCAGTAAAAAATTACTTAGTAAACCTACTCATTTGTCATACAATTTTTATTATTTTTTAATTATAATTACAGGGTATTGTGTGCAATGTTTTTTATCATATTTTCAGAAAAAAAATATTATTTTATATTAAGAACTCTGAAAATTATAAGCTAAAAACTTGGAAAATTTGGGACCATTTTTATAAAAACCTTAATTTCTCTGCGAGTATGCATGCTATTTTCATAAAAATGAACACAGTTTATTACAATAAGGCACTTAATCATAATCTAGATTTTGAGCGCTTTTGCTACATTAGTTTTGACAGTGTTTTTCAAAAGATATTCATTCTTTTTAATATGTTGACGGTCTCCTATGGAGTTTCGGGAAACAATCTTCACGGAAATGTATGACTTTTCCTTGATGTTTCTGTGATGTTTCAGAACATTTGTTCCATCATCAAATTTCTTAGAAGCTATAAACCTTTTATGTGTTCCTAAATGACATTTAAATAAAATATAAATGCGATTTTAATGCGATAATAAAACTAATGTATAAATACTATTATATTTATACATTAAGAGTTTCGGGATAATTCCTCATGTACTTTTCTAGATATTTAACAAAATGTCTAAAATCGCAAGTGGACGTTCGTCAATGGCCAGATAGTGTATTATACATTTTATGAGTATCTCCGTACACAAAAGTTTGTATATTTTCCGCTAATATTACCAGTGATAGCAAAATATTCTCAGAAACGCCGTGGAAAGTAAAAATAAGAGTTTCCTCGGCAAAACCTTAACGTTCTCTGTGATATATCAAAATATTTGCTCCAACATCAAATTTCACAGTATAATATGTTACATTTAAATAAAATATAAATGCGATTTTCTGTAAAGGATCAGAAGGTAATGATTCCATTTCTGTCATTATTGAAGTTTAAATTGATATAAGGTAATAAAAAGTAGAAAATAGCTCCTTAATACCGGATTTTTCTATCATTATTGACTACTAAATTGAAAGTAAAGTAAATAAAATGTATAAAAAAGCTTCATATTACCAGGTATTTTTGCATAAATAAAAATAAAATTGATGCATTTTCTAAAAATAACGTAAAAACGGGTGAAATAACAAATAAAATTTAAAATTAAAAGAAATAAATTGTTAATATAGTTAAATTAACAACAAAAAAAAAAAATAATATGATATTAGAGATATTATTATACACTAGAGTTTTTTATATATAAAATTGAAGCAGTTTTTTTATGCTTTTTACATTTTATACATTTTATTTATTTTATAAATTAATCTTTATTTACATTGAACTAAAGGTACGAGTATAATAACGCATATTACATAAATCGTAAGATTAGTACACATGATTTTTTTCTTTCAAATACTCGAAAAATACTATAATATTTGGTTAATAAATTTTGGCTAAATACATATATCAAAATAATTATCCATTTTTGCATTAAATTGAATAAACACAGCGTGCATGAATAAGTAAAATCGTACTGCTTCGCATTTAACTTTATAAAGAACTTTTACATAAAACACAACAACAAGTTTGACAAGTGATTGACAACACAGAAATCATTGGAGAATTGGAAATATTTCTTGGAGTCAAAGTAGGCTGAAATTAACTTGATTCCTAAAAATTACATTTATGGTTTCATCATTGTATTAACCATAGTAAGCTAAAAATCCAAAATAAAAGCCATCTCACACAATTAATCGAGATAAAACAGAAATATTACCAGGTAAAAATAATTAAGTAAAATTACAGCGAATTAAATTAAAATTTATTACTATTACTAATAATGGTATCTCACATACATTGAGTACATAATATATGTAAATAAATGCATTGATATGTGGTTGATAGTTTGATATAATTCGGAATTTTAAAAAAGAATTCAAATGTGATCCTTGCGATTTTCTTTTAAAACAGTTAAACAGTTCTCAACGTTAAACATTTAGAAGTCGATGAATGCAGCATAGATTTGCTATTGAAAATTACTTATGCGTTGATGTTCCCTGTTCTACGTTTAATCCCTCTTATTATCCCCCTCTTAAACAGGAGAAAAACCTATGAGACATCATATTCACGTGTAACGCTGTGGGTAAGCAGCTTCCTCTTATATGTAAATCCTCTCATTTCAGCTTCATTAAAAATCTCTTTTCCCACTCAGTTATTAGCACTGCACTTCAGTCCCCTAAAACTCTTATGTATTTAATTGGACATTTGCATAAACCTTTCTGTAATGTATTTGGTATTATCTCTCTTGGCTTGCTAACACGCGCTTGCTTAATGTTAAAAAAAGAAAAGAAAGAGAGAGAGAGAGAAAAAAAAAGAAAATTTGCAAAACTAATTCTATCTGAAAAGAATTCAGCAAATGTAAAATTACTGTACTATAGTAATTCAGTACCAATGCTACATATGACTCATACTTTTTTAAAAAGCTCTTCTCAATCTTTTTTTTTTTTTTTTTTTTTTTTTTTTTTTGTCTGCAATCGGGAAGTTTGGGAGCTTGTATTAGGCACTAATTAAATTAAAGGCTTCTTTTTGAAATATGGGAAAACATGACTTTAAATAAAAAATATATACATGTAAAAATATATTCTGTATCAACCCCGGTGAAATTTCCCCAAAAATCTTTATTGATTGCAAAATCAGAGAAAAAAGATAAAAAGAAAAGAAAGAAAAAAATAAAACGAAATATTTCATCCCATCGGTTAAAATGCGTCTTTTTTTCTTTTTTTCTTTTTTAAAGAATTCAAAATTTTCGCTTTAAAAGAATTTTTATCATTAACTAATAAAGAAAAAATGTAGTGGCAAAGGGTGTTTCTAACAAACACCTTAAATAAACAGCATACCATCTGTATATACTTTACACTTAATTTATTTTTTCACCGGTATATGAGCAATATCACATCTCTAGCACCTTTCATAATTTTGTAGAATTTAACTGCATATAGTTGCCTGATATTTAATTGCAAAAATATTTTAAAGATTAAAATGTAGCACAAAATTTTAAAATGAAAAATTGAAGAGATTTTATGAAAACATTATTTTACCTTATATGTAATTGAGATATTAACTATTCTTGCATGTGTATCATTCACTTAAATCTTCCTTTATTCACTTTTAAATAATACTTTAGTAAGACAGTCTAGTCCAAGTTATTCCTAATTTAATTATTTTACTAGAAAACTGTACCTCATAATACATACCTTTATTATAAAAATATACCTCCGGTTAGACACCCGATTTAATCGAAAGAGATGCTCCATCCAGTAGCTGTGGAAATGGGAAGAAATATGGTTAACAATTTATAAATTAACGCATTATTTAATGCCTGTATCAACAATATAAACCAAATATTTCAAGAAGATTCTTTAATAAATGCATTGTATTTAATCTGCTATTTATTAGATCAGATTTTATCTACTGTTTATTAGATTAGATTTCATCTGTTATTTATATAAAGAAAAAATAAAAATAGCACTTTTTAATGAATATAATTTTTATTTAAAGAAATAAATTACTGTAACTTTGCCTACAACGATTTTTTGTATTGTAGTTTATAATTACTTGAGTAGAAGTATATTACAAGCTCCATAACATGTTCAATAGCTGAAATGCAGTGATTGGGATAACTAACCCGGAAACTCTCCCTGTCACGTTCTATTTAAAATCCTATGACTATTCAATTGTAAAATAGTACTCTTCTAAAAATTAATTTGTAGTAAAATCCACGATCGAATTTACAATATGAATAATATATTGTGTCTAGTTTGTTTTTGAATTCAGATAAATAAACAGAAAAACGAGTGTAAGTAGATTACAAATAGAAAAACTATTCTAATTTAGAAAATCATACAACAATTTTTATTTTCAACCTTTATCACTTTACTTTATTAACAGCAACTCTTTAAAAAATCATAATTTATTTTTGTTAATTTTAGTATAGGTTTTTTTTCATTAATATTATTATTATTCAGTATTCAGCACGCGTTACAATATTTTTATATAATACATTTATTGTATATTTACATTTTTTTACGATAAAATATCTGGTAATACGGAGCTATTCTCCTTTTTATTTATCTTAAGTCATTTTAAACTTCAATAATAGCAGAAAAGGAATCATTACCTTCTGATCGTTTATAGAAATTAGTATTTATAATTTATTTTAATATCATTTAGGATTATATAAAAGGTTTATAACCTCTAAGAAATTTGATGTTGGAGCAAATGTTCTGATACATCAGCGAGAAAATAAAGGTTTGGCGGAGGAAACTCTTATTTTTACTTTCCACGGCGCTCCTGAAAATATTTTACTATCACTGGTAATATTAGCGGAAAATATATAAACTTTTGTGTATGGAGATACTCATAAAATGCGTAACATCAAGAGCTGTTTTTTAAGCTCTGGAACTAGAATAATTTAAGATATTTTATGGATTCTAGATACATAACTGAATATGTGTGTGATCATTATAGTCCTGTTAGTAGAATGTAAAGCAGTAAGATTTTACTTATTAATGTTATTCAAATTAATGAAAAAATGGATGAATATTTTGATATATATATATAGAGAGAGAAAATTTGTTAATAGAATATTATAGTATAATTCGAAATTTTCAAGAAAAGAAACTTTATGTATACAAATTTTACGATTTATATAAGATGCATCATTAAACTGGTATATTTAGTTTTTTGTTAATTTAAATATGCTAACAAATCATTTATTTTAACTAGACGGTTGCCCGCCCTCAGTAGCCCGAAGACTATCTGAATGCCAGTTCTACAACCCCACACATTCACGTTTCTGTGCCATGTCTCGTCAGTTTCCGGCAGATATGTTTGATCGGTGTTCTGGGGTTTCGTTTGCATATCTTTTTTTATTGTTAATGAAGAGGTCTTCCATTTGTTCTTCCATCTGTTCTTCTTTCTGTTCTTCCATCTGTTCTTCCATTTGTTCTTCCATTTGTTCTTCCATTTGTTCTTCAATTATATTCGACGATTCACTGTTTGAGAGCCTATCTGTCCTTTTATTTATAGAAGTTCAAAATGAAAAAAGATTTTCTTAGCAGACGATTTTTTGTGATAAATACATTATCTGTTTTATATTTCTTCTGCTTTATTCCTTTTATTTATAGAGTTCAAAATGAAAAAAGATTTTCTTAGCAGACGATTTTTTGTGATAAATACATTATCTGTTTTATATTTCTTCTGCGTTTACCTAAGCTGTGTAAAATCTCTATAAATAAAAGGTATAGAGGATGAGAGCCTATCTGTGCCTCAATTATCCTCAGAATTCCTTTTATATATATAGATTACTACTTTTATTTGTTATTTCACATGTTTTTACGGTATTTTTAGACAGTGCATTCATTTTATTTTTATTTGCTCAGAAATACCCGGTAATATGGAGCTGTTTTATACATTTTATTTACCTAACGTCGTTTTAATAATCAATAATGACAAAAAAGGAATAATTACCTTCTGATCCCATATAGAAAATCGCATTTAAATTTTATTTAAATGTCATTTAGGAATACATAAAAGGTTTATAGCCTCCAAGAAATTTGATGTTAGGACAAATGTTCGGATACATCACAGAGAACATTAAGGTTTCGTAGAGTAAACTTTATTTTATTTTTCCACGGCGTTTTTCAGAATATTTTATTACCAATAGTAATATTAGTGGAAATTTATATTATACAAATTTTTGAGTACGGAGATACTCATAAAATGCATTACATGAAGAGCTGCTTTGTAAATTCTACAACTTGAATAATTTATGATATTTCATGGATTTTAGATACATAACAAAATATGTGTATGATTATTATCGTCGTATTAGTAGAATACGGAGCAGTAAGATTTTACTTATTCATGCATGATGTGGTTATTCAGTTTAATGCAAAAATGGATGAATATTTTGATATATAAATAGAGAACATTTATTACCTTGATGTTATTGTATGTTTGAAGATTTTAAATGGAAGAAAATACGTGTGTATTAAAATCACAATTCATATAATATGCATTATTATATTCGTATATACAGTTCAATATAAATATTAAATAATTGTACAATACGATGTTGTGTAAGTTGAAACCAAAAATTTAATTTGTCTAATTTAATAGTAAAATATCGAATCTGCATCGCTTATATTGCGCTTTTATATAATTAAAGGCTACTTAGAATCTTATAGAATTGTGCCGAAATCGGGAATATTTTTATTTAAAGATGAATTTAGAAATATGATTGCTGATTACTTAATAAATTTTAGATACTGGCTTTAAATATGAAAAAGCCGAATTCAACAAAAGAAAGAAGGATTATAAGATTTTTTTATATATAATTCTAAATATTTTAAATATTAAAAAAACACAATAAATTATGAAAATTTTAAATAACAGTTTTGGTACATTATATTTTTATAAGAATGTTTGAACCTTATAAAAAGCAATGTTTTAAACATCAGTACGTTGGAATTGGATTAATTTCTAAGGGAGGAAATTGAATTTGGGAAAAATATAATACATAATCAGTAATCATACACAATTTAACTCTCACTGAAATGTTTTCTTAAATGCTAAAAATATAATCCTATTATAATGATTTTTTTAAAGCTCCTATTGCCGCTTTTGATATTTATAAATACACGCATTCGCATTATATATTATAGACTCTTGACAAGACTTTGGTTTAAATAAACTAAGTGGTTTAGCATATATCTGTATTGTTAAAATAATAATTTTCGTAAATCTGCAGAGTTTGTGTGCTTTCCTACTAAGATTTGAATATATATGTCTCAAATAGCATAACGGGATTGTATTACAATCAATGATAGCTTATCTTAAATCATGTCTGTAAATGCATTTAATATTTTGAATATCATAACGCAAGTAGGTACATGACTAATTAATTAGTTCTGTAGAGTATGTCCAGCCCTTTCTAGGTTTAAGCCCGTTATCAGATACTGAAATGTATTTTGTACGTATTTTCTGACGAGAACTTTCTATGATACTACGGGTAGTATATTCAGATGTATATTCTTTAACAATATTTCAGTTAAAAACCAAATAAATATGATTTGTTAAACATCCCAAGCACAATACTGTATTAAAATAAGTTCGATGGCAAGTGTTAAATTTTACTTCAATAAATATAAGCATGTGATTGATTATTCATTTCTGGTGTAATTTTTTAAATGTGCTCAGAAATTTGCCAGGTGATTATTAAGTATCGTGATTTTTTTTAATATTTCTTGTTTTTTAAATTTAAAAACCGCAATTAATGGTAAAATCTTTATTGAAGCAAACTTTTCAAATTTTGTCTTTTCTTAAAAATGTTTGAAATTTGAAAAAAAAAAGTATGATTAAATGTTCGGTGTGCTAGAATTGGAATCTTTTCTGGTGGTAAGCATGAAAATTTGTAAAATATAAAAGATGATGAATATAACATATTTATTTCTTTAACATTAAAATTGAATTTCGCGATCAACGTGAATAACCGAGGTGCTTCCTTAAAGCGATGAAATTAAATTAAAACAACAAAATTTCACGCACTGAATAAAGAATAAAATACTCAAAAATGCGTAAATCGATGTTCTCATATCGAATTGTGTATCTTTGGATGAAAAGTGAATCTGTTACTTCTCAATTTTGAAACATTACTTGTTATAAAACCTAAACTAAACGATAAAAGTATACTTTATAATGCTTTATTACATTCATGATTACATGAGAAATGTTCAATAAGAAAGCAATCCAACATATCCTGGAAATCAAAGGAATAACATACATTTTTATTTCTTGAATAAAACTATATTGTGTCTCTGTCACATTGCGTAAGAGTACATTGTAATAGACTAATGTCTATCCTTGTTTGGTCTGTTCGATTGCTGGACTAAGTGGTTTGTTAATGAAAAAAATTTAAAAATGGGATTTTCAAGATTATTTTAGAGCTTTGAAAGTAAGTGTTCTCCGTTAGACTTTCAATATTTCTTTCTGATACTTAAAACTGCATGGATTTGTTTTTTAATTAAGTAACGCTAATCCATTTAAAATAATCTAACGATTTTAGCCTATTTCACATGCTTTTTGAATAATAATTTTAGTTCATATAAAGAGTTTTTATGCCTTCTTGTTGAACTTTCTACCTCTGTTTATCGAATAATATAACTGAATTGTTTTAGTCGCTCAGGAAAGTAGCATATATTGAGTTAAGATAGTAAAGGTATATACTATTTTGGATATAATAACATGTGTGTGCGTGAATAAAATTTAGATCTGTAAAGTATGCTAAGCACCTTATATTCAAGACCCCTATCAAATAGAACTATGATTTTTATTCGTAATCCAGAGGAATAATCTAACTTTTTTGGTATATATCATACGTTGTTAGAATACTTATTTTACTCCATTTAAGCAGTTTGTATGCCTTCTTGTTGAACTTTCTCTCTCTAAGAATCGAACAAGTAAGTTCATTTAATATTTTGGATATAACGTATGTGTGTGCGTGAATAACAAATTATATCCGTAATGTATGTTCAGTGCACTCATCATTCAAGACCACTATCAAATAGAGCCATGAATTTTGTATATAATCCAGAGAAGATCTTTAAACGGTGCAGGTGTATTTATGAATTTAACTTATGTATGAACTTTATCTATGAATGAACTTATGTATGAATTTATCGCTGATACTTTTTCAATCAAAACAAAAGAGACATTATTTCATAAATACCATAAGCACAATATTGAATTTTAAAAAGCTTAAAAGTTAAAGTTACTTCAACGAAACAATCTTACAACAGGAATATATTTAAATATTTTTAAACTAACATTTTTTAAGCACATAATCTAAGCAAAATGTAAAGACTTTACATTTACTCAATACAGAGCTAAAGGTTACTCGACTTTGTTCTAAAATGCTTACTCAGATAATGCTAGTTATGTCAGTATAAATACACGAAGTTTGACTAAAATAGCTTCTAGTCAAACTTTTGTTTATCTACAGTGACATTTCTTATATTTTCATAAAATATCAACAAAATAAATATTGTTCTAAAAGAGTTTTTATTAATGATTTTTTTTTACTTTGTCTAAAATTTCAGAAAATTGTTTTTAAATAGTATTAGTATAAGTTATGTGTCACTACAAAAAAGTAAATATTTAAACTATAGAAATATATTAAAAGACCATCAAATAGAGAACATGGTATAATTAAATGCTATTGTTATAGCTAAATTAGAAAAATTCTAAAAAATAATAGATTCTAAATAATATATCTTATAGAAAAATAAATCTCTTTAAGATAGTTTTCATCAAATATTCGCTTTGGAATTACACATTGATAAATGAACAATTTAATATATTTTGAAACATTGGAGCCTATATATTTTAGTACATTTTTAAACTTTAAAACTCCAACTTTTATAAAAATATAATGTATTATGATACTGATGGTTGGAAACGATAGTTTGAAAAAATTATGTCCTAGATTTACTTTTAAAAATTGGTAAAAGAAATCCTTCTCTGTTCAAAATATATTTTTAAATAGTTTCTTTTTAAAATCTTCCTGTTACGAAAATGAATAAAAAAAAATATGCTTCGTATATAAATACAGGATGATATATGGCAGAGATCACATCTATTTTTATCTCATCTGTCTTCAAAGTCATAAAACTTATGAGTTTGGAGTGTTCGCGAGACGAACTAAGCCTCTCTTTGACAGAATGTTGGCTAAAACTATTTGAACTTTGTTTAAATCGTTCGTCTAGATTTATATTAGACTTGCATTTTTTTTTATTCCTCTAAATGTTTAATGACAGTTCTTTTTTGAAAACTTTATTAGAATACTAGCACAAAACTGTACAATGATAAAAGAATGAAAAAAAAAAAAAACTTATAAAGAGGCGGATTGTTTTTAGCTGTCAAATAACAGATATTATTTTAAAATCGATTTTAATTTGTAATAAGAATTCGATCTGGTGCTTATGAAAGTAACTCTCTAATCTCCGTTCAGAATCCCCTGACCAGTCCTGCAAACCTCATTTACTCAGTTTTAAAAAGCAAATAAATAAATAAATAAAATAAAATAAAAATAGCTTCAAAATCCTGAATCCTGATAGTAATTTAAAAACAAATGATAATAAGAAGTCAAAAGTGCCAATAGTTAAACTCCTTTTTATCTCATCCATCTTAACGATTCAAAATTCGCTACCTCAGTACCAAAATTAAATGACAACCTATGCTCATCGTGAGGATTCGAAGGGTATTCTAAGGGTTTGAAATTTCATGCATTAGTTCTTAAAATAGGACTACTGTGGCTATCGAAAAATTGCAACATAAAAGCGGCACCTGTTAGGCGATTTATACGAAAAACATAAAAAGCAATAATATTTATCAAGCTATACCTGAATCTGAAGTTTGATGGAAATTTTTGAACTAGTTCTTGCGGTGGAGCTATTGCAGGAAACGAAAAAAATCAGCATAGCAGCACCACCAGTTGGAATACCAAAATGTAAGAAGATGAACTAGTTCATATAACAGATTTACTGAATCTGAAGTTCGATGAAAATCCGTGCATTAATTCTATTGCGGAAATTCTAAAAAATACAGCATAGCAGCGTCTTCTGTTGATCGATTTGCACCAAAAACTAATCAGCATCAATCTATATAATGACTACTTGAATATGAATTTTTATTAAATTCCGTGCATTTGTTATTGAGATTGAGCTATAACGAAAATCATGAAAAATGCAGTATAGAAACGCCACCTGTTGAGCGATATATACCAAAAACTAATGAGCATATATTTATATTAGGAACTACTAGATAAAAACTTTATCAAATTCCGCGTATTTGTTCTTGAGATAAAGCACCCACAAAATTTATGTCACATACAAACATGACAGACAGACTGACAGATAGACATTGTGTCGAAACATATTTTTTGGAATCTCTGATGCCTAAATGGTACAAATCCATCGAGAACTGAAATTTGAAAGTTTTTATAAATCCGATGCATTCTTCTTTACAAGATAGAAGAAAGTAAAAAGAACCGGTGCAACTTCATTGGTCAAATTTGTCACTGGGAAAGCAGTTAATGTGGCACAACGGATAGATAAAAATTATAAAATTGTAGAGATAATAGAATAATACATAATACAGGTAATAAAATGTGTAAAAGTAACATTGCTTTCACAAGAAATGATCATGATTATTTGATATTTTGCGAAGTCTTCTATCATTTATTATGTTATTTAATTTAAGCATATACGGTTATTTTCGGTATCGTTGGCACTATACATTACCCCACAATTATATCACTTTCCACAGTAAGAAATTCTCACGGATAAACTAAAGAAAACTAATCCAGAGTAAAAATATTAAAATTTTATGCAGAGGAATTATTATTTCGAATAAATATAAAGATTCGAAACTCCTTAGGGAATCCCATTTGGCGTGGGAGCCTGAGCAGAAAATCTCTTACGTCGACATTTGCGCAGATCCTAATTATAAAGAGCTTTTTATTTTGTAATATATCATTTTTCTGCTGCTTTTTTATCATTTTTCATCTTTTTTTTAAATATGGGGAAATATTTTTGTATTGACAATTTTGTCATTGAATTTATGTTTTTCTATCTAGTCGCAATAAAATGTTGAAATTTCTGACTTTGTTTATGGCATATTTCATACACTTACACCTACATATTCTGTAATGTTAATGGTTTGTAATTGATGACGCGAGTTTCAAAACTCTTGATGTAAAATGAATTCGGGTTTTCTCCATCATTTTATTCTATTGGAAATTCTGCAGTGAAAAGCAATTCAATCTACAAAATAAGCCTAGTTTTACAAAGTGTTTCTGTATTTGTAATATTTTCGTTAGCAATAGATTCAGATAGAGGTTTTTAGAGATATTTTAATAATTGATTTTATGGATAAGGTGAGATTTGAGAGTAATGTATCATGGATTTTAACATGTTTTTTTGCTTAAAATTTAAAGAATTTTCAAACCAAATTTAATGGTACTTCCTGGAAATTTGACAATACAAAGCAAAAAGAAATAGAACTATGAGAAAATTAATATATTTAATATTTGATGAAAAAGGGGAATTTTTAAATTCTTATACTCGAACAACACCAAAGACTTTTTTCAAAATTTGATAGTTAAACAGTATGAAAAGACTTAATACATATTTTCAAATTTCAGACATATGTTGGCAATGCAGTGGATTTAATTTCATGAAACGATCTTAAGGTGTAATATTACATTTTCTTGCATTACAAGAAAAATGTGAAACGGAGAAATCTCCGGGATATCCATTAAAACTGTTCAAATGGCAAATGGTCCGTTATAAAACACAGCGAGGAATGGAGAAAAAAAAATATAAGATGAATAACAAAAAATCCATTAATCCAGTGTAAAAAAAGAAAATTTTCCGTCGAATATATCCAGAACTTATTTAGAACACAAGAAAAGACTAACCAGTGGTGACTAAAAGCCTCAGTAACATCGCTTGTTTTGGATAACATGCAAGTTTGTATATGAAGAAATAATATTTTTTTTCATTAACCAAAAAATCAGTGTGGATAGTCTAGATTTCTTGATCAATTACTGGCTTAATCCCTGCAAACAGCTTTAAATATTTTTGAAAATACGTTAATGCTCCACACTAGAAAAAGACCCGGATGATAATGCTAAGTCTATGGGGGCGTTCTTTTCAAATATCTCGCTCAAATTTTTATATTTTTGAATGTTTTTTTGCATAAGATAGCTGAGGACAATCCACAACCGGCCTAGTTATTACTTTTTCAGTTTTGGTTTCAGTTTTTTTTATTACTTTAACTTTCAAAACCGATTTAATACGGTTCTGAAATTGAAACTATCATAATCTAGAAAATATGTAAGCAAAATCGAAAAAGTAAAAACTAGGTCGGTTGTAGATCGTCTTCAGCTATCCTATGCAAAAAGATCATGTAAAAATATTAAAATTTGAGCAAGAAATTTGAAAAGAATGCCCCCATAGACTTAGCATTATCATCCGGGTCTTTTCCTGTGCCCAGTCTTGCACCTTAAGTTAGAGACTCGTTCACAGTTTGAGCTGCGTTCGGTTTTGCTGATAAAGTCGACTTTGTGTTTCTCTCCGACATTAATGATCATATTAATCTACCAAGATCTACTTGATGATACTTGTTGCCTTTTGATAAACAAACTTTTAGACCTTTTTGACTGTTCTACCAGTATCCATACTCTTGGGAATTGTTCCTGAATAATAGTGTGCAAGTGATGCCATAGCTATCTAATTCATTATATTTTAAACAATACTGAAACGCATAAACTCTATCGGTCAAAGCAGTTTATTTACATGGAAAAACACTAAGGTACAATTTCAAAACTATAAAAGCTGCCATTATCTCCCACTGACATGAAATAAACTTGTGAAAATGAAAAAAATACATTTTTCTCTCAAATGGATGTTTCAATTCTATTTTGCTATAAAACAAAAATATTCTAACTTTCTCGAGTCCTACGTCTCTTTTGTTGCATTTATTTATTTTTATGTTTAAAAAACTAGATGTTGATACCCTTTTAAAGAACAAAGTATTCTTAAAAACTTAATTATAAGCCGAGTACCCTTTTCGTGTGCCACAGCATGTAGCGCTGTCATAATTCAGTTTAAAAACGATGACTAGGGCTTCAGTTTGCTCTTTTTCATTTAGAAATATAAATCGAGTTCTACGCACTCTTATGGTACTTAACTTAAGATCAGGTGAAATACATGTACATAAAGTTTTTTAATGAAAGGAATGACGTAAAAGATATCTTCGCAGAAACATTACTGTTATAAATTTGTACCATTAATTTTTCTTTTTATTTGTCACAAAACCCTTTATGATATGTTCTGAGAAAATACGAAATTGAAATATTGGCAATAATAGTTTTTAAGTTAAAAATATTTTTTTTTAAGATTCTGAGTTTTAAATATGTTTAAACACTTATAGATGTAAAGGAAAATAATTAGAAATTCACGACACACATTTAAAGTCCTAAAATGATAATATTATAGCAATATTTGAAATAAAGTTTTTGCATAAATTCTGAAAATATTTAATTCTGGCTCAATGCAAAAATCAATATTGGACTATTTCCCTTTTTTGGAATGCTATTAAAACACGATGTAAAAACCTATTATATTCAACAATAAAAATATTTTTTAAACAGCAATTAGACAGCAATTAGCATTTTGACTGGAAAAAATAAAAATATTTGCAAATTTTGCAAAAATAATACATGAAAGGAGTAAAATTTAAGGAATAAAAAAATAATAGTCTTATGAGATAATTAAATTTTTATAAAGGGAGTCAATTTGAATGGTAATAGTGTCTATCTATATACTAAACAAACAAAATAAAATGTAACATATATGAGCAATAAACATGCGTATGAATTAAAATATGTATATGCATTTAAAATTTACATCAGCTTTAATTTTTATTCGGTGAAAAATGACGAAAATATCTATTTTTATTTATTTATTTATTTATTTTTTGCTTAAATTACACTTTATTATCCTTAGTACATTCGGATGAAATTTCGTAAGATCCAAGTGTTATAAATACAGTACACTGTAAAAAAAATGTAAATTTACGGTACTTTACCGTGAATTATCTAGAAAATTTATGGAATATGTCACTTTTTTCATATAAATGGTCAACTTTCGTAATGTTTTGTGTTTTATGGACAAAAACCATTAATGTATTGGCAAAATCCGTTGATATAGGAATAAAGTCCATTTTATTATGGACATTGTCTGGAATCTCTGCTGCAGTAAAATCTCTGCTGTAGCTTTTTACAGTGAATAAAGCTATTTTATTACATCGCTGTGCCTTTAAATGCAACAATCCACTTCACTTAAAAGTGATTTTTCGAGTTTGCAATAATATACAGTCCTCTATCTCTCTCTTTCTCTCTCTCTCATTTTTTTTTTTTTTTTTTTTTTTTAATAATATTGCGTATCGAATTTACAATAATATATATATATATATATATATATATATTGGACATAAAAATGCAAAATAAATTCAATTTCGAATGTAATTTTGCACGGATTTCCACATTTTATTTGTTTTTATCCTAATTAATTTGTGATAAATCTGACACTTAAAATTTTACTTGAAACTTTTAAGAACATTTTTAAAAAAATAGCACAAAATGTTCAAAATTGTAAAGGAAGACACATTTTAAATGTTACACACTTAATTTTACAGTAATTATTTTTAAAAATAATAATAATAATTTTTTCGAATTTTTCTGGGAAAATCAATTTTTTGGTAGAATCATTTTCATTTGTTGAGTTCTTTATTACTATGACAAGAATGCACTTTAAAATGCTTAAAAAGTTTAAAAGGCACGGAGTTCCCTTAAAACACCTATAATAGTGTATTGGCTAACATAATAATGCCTGAAAATTCTCTAGAGAAGTTTGGCCATTTTATCTCATAAAATGTACTATAAAGGATTTTGTATCTCTTATCATTTCATCTTATCCCTATGACACTATTAGCACAGCGTTTCAAATTACCGAATTCCTGACAGTGTTAATTTAGAAACAATTATTTACACTTCAGATAACCTGATGTTATAATGGAATAGTAGCATTAAGTAACACACTGTTTCTAGCCGCATGAAAGTATTCATAATAATAGCAAAGTTGTTAGCTCGTATGCATGGTCTGAATTGACATATCTTACAATGTGTAAATATTCTGATCTTTGTTTCTAAACCGTTATATATTCTTGTCAGTTTCAAGCTCTGGTATAAACTTTCGATATGCATAATAAAGTAGATGCATGATATATGCATTGTGCAAACGGATATTGCTAAAATATGCCTCTATTCATTATCTATCATCAAATAAGCGTATGTAGATTGATTTGCTTTTAAAACACAAATTGTAATGAATGAATTTTCAAATATTCTTAATATACATTTGTAAAAGTGATAATTTCGAAAACCTTCAGTTTTCATTTAATACAAAATGAGTACTTTTTTTAAAAAAACACTAGAGCGTTCAGACCCAATAGATACGCTCGCCAATTCCAGTTCAAACGAACAAAATTCTAAAAGCATGTTAATTTTATCAAATTACAACGATTTAAATTAAAAGATTTTCTTGTAAACGGGTTTCTATTCATTTTTCTTTTATTGGAGATTTTTAGGACCAAATCAGCCGCTATTAAGAGATAGATTTTTTTTGTCTTTGATTAAAAAAAATATTGTTGGAAATTTAAATATAAGCTAATGTAAAATGAGTTAAGTAAATTCATTATGAGTTACAGAATTCGGAGTCTTTGTCTCTTGGTATTTTTTAAAAACGCTCTAAGAAAGTTCTTTTTAAATACATGTGAAATGTATTACTTTAAATCTAACATAATTCTCACCAAAGTTTCTTTCTCTTTTGAAAATTTGTGTGCAAATACTTTTGTTATTAAAAACAAAATATTACTCGCGTTAACTTAGAATTCACAACAATAGTTGATAAAAATATCTGAAAATATAAAATAAATGCGCGCGAAAATATATTTACAAAGTAATAAAATAATATTATAAAGTATAAAATCCAAAGATAAGTAAATTGTGAATAAATTTCAATTCTATTGTCAGTCAAATTTATAAAAGACATGTGACTTTAAAATTACAAAGTAAAATAGTGAAGTAAAGAATTTTAATTTTATTAACAATAGATTTTTTTTATACTTCAAACAGTTTATGTTATAAATTTATAAAACATTATATTTCCCTTTCATAAAAACACATATCATCAGTTTTGTACCTTATAAAAATATGACATAAAGCCATAACCATAAATCAGATAAACATACATATTGACTGCATTTAACATTTTCAGATATTTCAAACATATTTGCTGATCTTAATGTAACATAATACCATATCGTTGTTCGTAGCACGCATTTTCAGTTTTCGTACAATTTAGTTTTACAGAACTTTGCAGATCAAAATATGTGTGTGTAATAAATAAAAATTCGGATTAATTGTCATAAAGATAAGATTAATACATATTTTAAAGCTATTTTTGTTCACAAAAATTATATTTGTTCCATATTAACAATGTTTCTATGCTTTAAGGGTGTATTCGAAAAAACACTTTTCTACCTTCAACAGCTCGGAATTTTGCGATACAATTTCAGGCACATTTTTAAAAGTAGAAATATGAAACTTGCTGAGGGGATTCTTGGAGGGACGTATGAGGTGTCATGTGATGTCTTTTTATGCTCAATTCATTAGAATTTGAGTTATAAACAATTACCTTATTAGTATGACCCTTTTTTTCGTTCCCTGATCTCCCGCGTGGGAAAAATCGGTTGAAATGCCGATTTTGATTTCTTTTTTTACAATATTTTCTGCATTTATAAAAGAAACGACCATCACGGCACTTTGTGTACTTTACAAATAAGATATTTTGAAAGTTTGGTGTATTTGAGAGCAATAATGAATTCAAAAATAAATTGGAAAATAAGCAGTTTGAATCGAAATAACACTTAAAAACGAATTCTGTCTT
Source organism: Maratus speculifer (assembly GCA_964019185.1). Lineage (NCBI taxonomy): Eukaryota > Metazoa > Arthropoda > Arachnida > Araneae > Salticidae > Maratus > Maratus speculifer. Next base: position 289,519,211 of record OZ025289.1, read on the forward strand.
AAATTTTCATGTGTAAAGTAGTGCTAAAAAGAATGTTCGTTTTGTTAACAGTAAACATTTTTGTTATACTTCAATCAGTGTATTGATAAATTTGTCATATATCCATCATATGTCCTTTTCATAAAAGAAATATCAGCAGTTTTGTATCTTATAAAAGTATGACATAAAGCCATAACCATAAATCAGATAAACATTCATATTGACTAAGTTTCACATTTTCAGATATTTCAAACATATTTGCTGATTCTAATGCAACATAACACAACATCATTGTTCGTAGCACGCATTTTCAGTTTTCGTCCAATTTAGTTTGCCAGAAGTTTTCAGACCTAAGTATATGCGTAAAATAAATAAAAATTCGGATTAATTGTTATAAAGTATAAATTAATAATACTTTAAATCTATTTTTGCTCACAAATGTTATATTTGCTAAATATTCTCAATGCTCCTATGCTTTAAAACCAAAATATACCTTAAAATTTCAATCGTAAAATAGTAAAGGAAATAATTTTAATTTTATTCACAATAGACCTGTTTATTATGCTTCAAATAGTTTATTTTAAAAAATTATAAAACATCATATTTCCCTATCATAAAAGACATATCAGTAGTTTTGTATCTTATAAAAGTGTGACATAAATCCATAACTATAAATCAGATAAGCATACATATTGACTGCATCTCACATTTTCATATATTTCAAACATATTTGCTGATTCTAATGTAACGTAACACCACATCTTTGTTCGAAGCACGCATTTTAAGTTTTCGTACAATTTAGTTTGCCAGAATTTTGCGGATCAAAGTATTTGTGTGTAATAAATAAAATTTAGGGCTAATTATCATAAAGATAAGGTTAATACGTGCGCATTCCCACTGTTTCTATGCTTTGTTTACATACATTGTTTAATATTCTCCATTATTTCGGAAATACTGTTATTCCTTTAAAAGTTAGGTATAAAATGGCATGTCTATCGACAAATATTGGTTCTATAAGGGAAAGTAGAATAATATGTGTAAAATCCAAGAAGAAATACATTGCAAATATATTGAATTCTTTGTCAATCAAATCCATCGAGGAATTCTGCCTATAATCTTTAAGCGTAAAATAGTGAAGGAAAGAATTTTAATTTTGTTAACAATAGAAATTTTTATTATACTTCAAACAGTTTATTTTAAAATTTTGTAAAACATCATATTTCCCTTTCATAGAAAGACATATCAGCAGTTTTGGATCTTATAAAAGTATGACATAAAGCCATAACTATAAATCAGATAAAAGTATACATTGACTGCATTTCAGATTTTCAAATATTTCAAACATATTTGCTGATTCTAATGTAACATAACACTACATCATTGTTTGTAGCACGCATTTTCAATTTTCGTACAATTTAGTTTATCAGAACTTAGCAGATCAAAATATTTGTGTGTAACAAACAACATTTACGGTTAATCATCAAAAAGATAAGTTTAATACGTACATATTCACAGTGTTTCTATGCTTTATTCACATACATTCATTTTTATTCATTATTATTTCTGAAATAGTGATTCCCTTTGGAAGTTATGCATCAAATGGCATCTGTATCGACAAAGATTTGTTCTATATGGAAAAGTAAAATATTATAATATGTGAAATCCAAGAATAAAAAAATTACGAATAAATTAAATTGTATTGTCTATTTAAATTCATAGAAGAATTCTGCTTTTAATTTTTAAGGTAAAATAGTGAAGGAAATAGTAGTAATTTTGCTAACAATAGACATTTTTATTGCGATACAAAGAAGATTTGTCGGGGAGCCTGGGACATATGCCCCAGAACCCCGGCACCAGAACAGTTAGTTCAAGTGAATCGGTTTGGTACCTTTGCTAGTAATGAGAATAAAATCCAGGAGAATTTTTATTATACTTCAAACATTTTATTTTTAAAATTTATAAAACATCGTAATTTCCTTATCGTAAAAAGACATATCAGCATTTTTGTATCTTATAAAAGTATGACATAAAGTCATAAACATAAATCAGATAAACATACATATTGACTGCATTTCACATTTTCAGATATTTCAAATATATTTGCTTATTCTAATGCAATATAACACAACATCATTGTTCGCAGCACGCATTTTCACTTTTCGTACAATTTCGTTTGCCAGAACTTTGCACATCAAAGTATTTATATAATAAATATAATTTCGGGTTAGTTACCATAAAGATAAGTTTAATACAAGCATATTCACAGACTAAGCAATCATATTCATTTATTATGCTTCAGAATAAAACTTGGAAGAGATTGTTGCGAAAATGATATGAAATTGGTATCGAATTAAAGAATTCAAAATATGCTATTTGGTTTTCATAAAATTCCCTTTAGAACGTAGCTATGTGTAGCTATCAAATAGCATCTCATTTGATAAAAATTAGATCTATAACGAAAAATAAAATATTATAATGTATAAAATCCAAGAACAAACAAATTGCGAAAAGAATTGAATTCCATTGTTACTCAAATTTATAACAGACTTCTTCTTTTAATTTTCAAGCGGAAAATAGTAAAGGGAAGAATTTTGATTTTGTTAATAATAGACTTTTTTATTATACTTCAAACAGTTTATTTTATAAATTCATAAAACATCATATTTCCTTTTCATAAAAAGACGTATCGGCAGTTTTGAATCTTATAATAGTATGGTATAAAGCCATAACCATAAATCAGATAAACGTACATATTGACTGCATTTTACATTTTCAGATATTTCAAACATAATTGCTTATTCTAATGTAACGTAACACCACATCATTGTTCGTAGCACGCATTTTCAGTTTTCGTACAATTTAATTCGCCAGAACTTTGCGGATCAAACTATTTGTGTGTGATGAATAAAATTTCGGGTTAATTATCATGCAGATTAGATAAACAGTTATTTTAAAGGTATTATTGTTCAGAAAACTTATATTTGTTACATATTCACAATTTTTTTATACTTTATACTATTTTCATAATTGTTTTAAAATAAAACTCGGAAAACATTTCCGTAAAAGTCATATCTAATTGGTATTTAGAAAGATACATTAGGATATTTTTATTAAAGAATTCAGAATATATTATTTAATTTTCATAAAATATAAATTAAAATTGATAAGATTTGTAAATTATTTTTTTTATAGTTGGTATTGAATTTTCAATCTGTGAAATCATTGATTGTGGTACAATTTGATACGGCAATAATGAAAAATTTCAATGAAAATAAACCTAGTATGATGAAGTGTACTTATTTAATAAAACCATTTAAATGTATGTAAAAAAATAAATTCAATAATATTTCAGTATTATTAGTTTGTTGTAAAATGATTAGAAATTAATTACTATTATTTGAAAACGAAACAAATTTCATGATAAAACGTTATATAAGAAATGAACAAATATTTTTAAAACGTGTATTAAAGCCAAACTGTATAAAAAAATGCAATGAACTATAAAATTGTAAGCTCATTACCATTATTTGAAATCCAAGTAATTTTCATAGAATAAAAATTCCGATCAAAAATAAACAAATATTTGTAAAACTTGTATTAGAGCTTACATGTATAATAAAATGTAATAAAATATAGAATTGTGAACTAAGTACTATTATTTGAAAACGAAACAATTTTCGTGATAAAATTTTATATCAGAAATAAACAAATATTTAAAAAAGCATATATTAAAGCAAAAATGTATCATAAAATGTTTAAAATGTAACATTTAATTAACTATTATTACTTGGAAACAACACTATTTTCGTAAAATAAAACTTTCCCATAGAAATATACAGATACTGGAAAAACGTGTATTAAAATTAAAATGTAAAGTAAAATGTAACAAACATAAACTCTTTTAATTTGTTACCACAAGACAACCGATTACAAATCCATTCTTTGATATGATGATAAACAAAGATATGCACAATACAGTCTTTTAATAGTGCATCTATCGATTTTCCGTAAATAACTACACAAAGATATTCTATAAACATTTCTATTATTTTCTTTGACTTTTGATGAAATAAGTGAATTCCGACAAAGTTATGTACACGAAACAAAATACTTTATGTTGGAAAAATTTTTGCGACCTTAAATAAAATGTCAGGAAGTTAGTGCGTTTATGCTGTTTTTACAAGTGACTTTATAATATTAATTTAAATGAGAAACATGTGAAATAACTTGTAATGGAATACCTTGTTGAAATAACTATGTGGTTGTAATATATTAAAAATTGAAATTAAAAAAAAAACGAATATTTTTTACAATAGTATTTTATAAACTTATTGCTAAAATATAAACAATTCTCCAGATACGACTTTCACTGATAAAGAAATACGACTTTTTTATTTTAAGCATAATATTATTATAAATAATAGTAACAGAAAATATGGTATAAAATTACTTCAATCTAAATCTTTTTTTAATATGAATTATTCATCAAACGAACTATGCATCTTAAGCATAGCTAAACAAATTATTAAGAGTTTTATAGTACAAGACATTATTAAAATTAGTGCATTTACAATAGTATTTCATGAACTTGCTGGTAAAATATAAATATTTGTCTAGATACGACTTCACTAACAAAAAAAATATGACTTTTTATTTTCAGCATAATATTATTAAAAATAATAGTGACAGAAAATAGGGTATAAAATTTGTGCGATATAAATCTTTTTAATATGAATTAATTACTCATCAAACAAATAATTCACTTTAAACATATCTAAACAAAATATACCCGTTTTTATTACACAAGACATAAAGAAAAGACAATCATTAAAATTAGCTAAAATAAAGAAAGACATTCTATGTGATATGAAGCAACACAACATTAACCTTCAAAATAGGGATGTAATATGATAAATAAAATTGATGTTTACCCCTGGATAAGCAGTTTCGGGTACATTTATAACTACAATAATGTCCTTCTGATTGCTCTTTATCTATGGACAGCAATCTATTTTTTATGGCGAACAATTTTGGATAACATGACCGCATCATAAGGCTGTCAAATCATACAGCGTGTGATCTGGGTCGTTTTCCTGCACTTTTTTCTCTGTAATTTAGTAGTATTTTAGAAAACTATTTCATTCTTTTTATTGCTGTTGTTTATCGATATAGAAATTTTACTAACAATAGCTTCGTATTGATTTTATACATATTTATTTACAAAAAATAAAGCGTGTGATCTGGATTGCTTTTCTGCATCTTTTCCTCTGTAATTTAGTAGTATTTTAGAAAACTATTTGTTTCACTTTTTTTCTTTTTGTTGTTGTTTATTGGTGTAGAAATTTTAAAAATAGTTTCTTATTGATTTTGTACATATTTATTTATATAAAATACAGAATGTGATCAGAAACGTTTTTCTGCAAATTTTTTTCTTTGTAATTTAGTAATATTTTAAAAAATTATTTAATTCTTTTTTGCTTTTGTTTTTATGGTTGTTTATTGATGTAAAAATTTTTAAAAACGTTTCGTATTGCTTCTCTTTCGTATTGCATCTGGATTGTTTTGTACTTTTTTCTCTGTAATTTAGCAGTATTTTAAAAACTATTTAATTCTTTTTACTAAATTTATCGATGTCGACTAATTTTCCTTTTTGATGTTGTTTATTAATGTAGGATTTTTAAAAATAGTTTCGTATTGATTTTATACATATTTATTTATATAAAATACAGCGTATAATCTGAATCGTTTTTCTACACTTTCTTCTCCATAATTTTGTAATATTTTAGAAAATTATTTATTTATATTTATTTTTGTTGTTGTTTATTGATATAAAAATTTTACTAAAATAGCTCCGTATTGAATTTATACACATTTATTTATACAAAATAAAGCGTGTGATCTGGGTCTTTTTTTTCACCCTTTCCTCTGTAATTTAGTAGTATTTTAGAAAAACTTTTTTATTCTCTTTTTTTGTTGTTGTTGTTCTTTATTGATGTAGAAAATTAAAAAAAGGGTTCCTGACTGATTTTATGAATAAACGGTGTTTCGCTACCAGACCGATAAACTTTGAGGGATGACAGTAGACACGAAGACAAACATTACTAAATAGGAAACCATGGGGTGCAAACGTCTTCTGTAGGGGCTAGGGCCATTAAAATTTAAGGTCCAAAATTTAAACGATGATAAAAAACGAAAAAAAAGGTCGATTCGTTTGCAGTTTTCGCTAAAATCATTCTCATATCACGATTTTTTTAGAAAAAAATTTTAAAGGTTACGTTCAAAAATTGTCGATAGAAGGCTTTTTAGACTTTAGAGTAACAAACAACTACTTTTTACCGTTATTTTGTGCATGGGCTTGAAATTATTCTAAAGTTTAGACTTTAACTTAAATTTTAAGCCCAAAATCGGAAACATTGGGATCGAGTAACTAGCGAAAATTGAACTTTAAACAGAGGGGGAGATTTTAAACGCTCATAAATATTGGACAAATAGATTTCGTTGCGGTTTGCGTGAAAGTCATTCCCTTGGTAATTATTTTATTCAAAATGACGTACAGCTTTGGTGTCCTCATTTTTGATAGAGGGCGCTTCCGACGCATCTCTGACATTTCAATGACATTACTCCTGGGTGTTTTACTATTAGACCACCATACTTCCAGGAAGTGTTAGGGATATAAAGACGACTCGGAATCACATAGGAATGTAACGTTAGAAATGCCTATTTTTGCAAGTTACGGTTAAAGGAAGCAGAGAAAAAAGTAACAGAAACAGCACAGAAAGAGCGACACGTTAATGTAACAGAAAACAGTTTATTTAAAGGTTACTAGAAAAGGTGTTCGAAATTACGTCCAGAAGTAGTCCGGCAAGTTTGACAGTGTCGGTAGTTGACGTTGCGGTTTCCTTGCAGTAGATGGCACTAAACGGTAATGCGCTTGAGCAGCGATCTGTTTGAAGTGATTATTCGCGAACCGGTTCCAAAAGTAGCAAAATGAAGTATCGGAACGATGAACAGCACGATAGGGCTCCTCCACATTTTACCAATGACGTTTGCCGACACTTCAAAGTAACATTGGACTGTGATGGATAGGTTGTGGTGGCCCAGTTCATTGGCCTGCCAGATGGCCGGACCTATCATGTATGGACTTCTTCTCCTGGGGTCAAATAAAAAATTGGGTGTATAAGACTCCTGTACCATCAGTTGAAGCAGCTGGTATTTCTGTAGCAGCCAGAAAACTATCAGAGATGCCAGGAATCTTTCAAAGCATGAAGAATTGCACGCGATGCCACTGTCAAGCATACCGGACTGCTTCTGGTCGTAATTTCGAACACCTTTTGTAGTAAAACATTTAAATAAACTGTTTTCTGTTACATTAACGTGTTGCTCTTGCTCTGCTACTTCTCTTTTCTTTTCTCTGCTTCCTTTGACTGTAACTCGCAAAAAAGGCATTTCCAACGTTACATTCCTATGTGATTCCGAGACGTCTTTGTTACCCTGACACTTCCTGGAAGTATGTTGATATGGTAGTAAAACAGCTAGGAGTAATGCCATTGAAATATCAGAGAAGTGTCGGAAGCGTCCTCTATCAAAAAATGAGGACACCAAAGCTGTACTTCATTTTGTATAAAATAATTGTCAAGGGAATGGCTTACACGCAAACTGCAAGAAAAACGATTTGTTTGTCCAATATTTATAAGCGTTTAAAATCTCCCCCTCTGTTCACAGTTCAATTTTCGCTAGTTATCCGATCCCAATGTATCCGAATTTGGGCTTGAAATTTAAGTTAAAGTCTAAACTTCAGAATAATTTCAACACAATGCACAAAATAACGGTAAAAAGTATTTGTTCGTTACTCTATAGTCTAAAGTGCCCTTTATCGACAATTTTCAAACTTAACCTTTAAAATTAAAAAAAAAATCGTTATATAAAGACTGATTTTAGAGAAAACCGCAAACAAATCGACCCTTTTTTCTAACTTTTATCAGCGTTTGAATTATTTGACCTTAAACTTTAATGGCCCCTAGCTCATACAGAAGACGTTTGCGCCCCATGGTTTCCTATTTTAAAAAGTTTGTTTTCATGTCTACTATCATCCCGCAAAATTTGTCGGTCTGGTAGCGAAACACTCTGTATTTATTTATATAAAATACAGCGTGTGGTCTGAAACGTTTTTCTATACCTTTTTCCCTTTGTAATTTAGAACTATTTTAGAAAATTATTTAATTCTTTTTTATTTTTGTTTTTATTGTTGTTTGTTGATGTAGAAGTTTTCAAAAATAGTTTCGTATTGCTTTTATACATGTTTATAAATATATAACACATTTATCTTCTTTTATGTTTGATAAAAAACAATCAACGTGTTTTCCGCATTTTAATGCAAATGTTATCGAATACTCTACGTGGTCTAAAAAAGAGTGTTTCTTAAATAACATGATTCCTAAACAGCTGATTTTAAAAACTGTGGATTAAACATTATCCATCACAATAGATGAACTCAAAGCAAAAGTGTTACCCAGATTTAAAAAAAAATTTCATTAAAATTTATCACAATTATATACACAATATTTTAGACATAATTCTTCGTAGGCAAAGACATTCTATGTGATATGAAGCACAACAACGTTAACCTTCAAAATATGTATTTAATATGATAAAAGTATTGTTGTTTACCCCTGAATGAGCAGTTTCGGGTACATTTATAACCGTAATAATGCCCTTCTGATTGCTCTTCATCCATGGAGAGCAATCTATTTTTTATGGCGAGCAATTTGGATAACATGACCGCACCATAAGGCTGTCAAATCATACAGCGCGTGATCTGGGTCGTTTCTCTGCAGTTTTTCCTCTGTAATTTAGTAGTATTTTAGAAAACTATTTAATTCTTTTTGTTGTAGTTCATTGGTGCAGGAATTTTAAAAATAACTTTATATTGTTTTTTATTTACGTAAAATATAAGCATGATATTATCTATACTTATTTACTTTTATTTATAAATTTATATAAAAAATAAATATATTATTTATATAAATATTTATATAAAATATATTTATTTATATAAAATACAGCGTGTGATCTGTTGATTTTCTACACTTTTTTCTCCATAATTTAATGGTATTTTAGAAAACTATTTATTTATATTTTTTATTTTTTGTTGTTTTTTATTGATATAGTAATTTTAAAAATAGCTTTGTATTGTTTTTTATTTACATAAAATATAAGTATGTATAAGTATGATATTATTTATACTTATTTACTTTTATTTATAAATTTATGTAAATAATAAATATATTATTCATATAAATACAGTAAAACCTTCATAACGGACAGTTCCGAATAGCGGACACCTCTATTTAACAGACAGTTTTCCAATCCCCACCCCCAAAACCTTAATTTTTATACGTTTAACCTCTGAATAACGGACATTCCGAATAGCGGACACTAATTTTGATGATGAAGGCTGAGAATTTTATTTTTTATGTGAAAAAAAGTAAAAAATCTCTAAATTTATCGGGACAATTTGTCTTAATTTTTCTGACCACCGATAAATCTAGGGTTAGGCTGGGGTAAATCCCTTTCCTGTGCCCTGTATTGAATTCAAGGGGTGAGTTGAAAGAAAATCTCCTTTCCAGAGCATTGGTATGCCTCCTCCCTCATAGAAAATTTGGGATTTTATACTGTTAAGAAGCGGCAAAATGTGGTGAGCCGTTATACAATTTTTTTGTAAGAAAAAAAGTAAATATGATTCAAAAGTATTAAAACTATTACCTTGACTAGAACTTGACACTGAAAAGCAAATTACATGTAATTGCAAGCAAAAGCAAAAGGTGTGCACAATTTCATTTCAATTTTATTGCTTAAAAAAATTTAATTTCTTATTAATTATGTAGTAGACGGTGGTATATTTTTACGGTCATATATTTAGGATATATATGAGTCAAATAAGGAAACATACGGATTTCTTATCAATTTTTGAATCGCCGAAATTTTCCCAATAGCGGACACCTCCGAATAGCGGACAGTTTCAACGCTCCCGAGCTGTCCGTTATTTAGAGGTTTTACTGTATTTATATAAAATATATTTATTTATATAAAATACAGCGTGCCATCTGTTGATTTTCTGCACTTTTTTCTCCATAATTTAGTGGTATATTAGGAAACTATTTATTTATTTTTTATTTTTTGTTGTTTTTTATTGATGTACAAATTTTAAAAATAGTTTTGTATTGATTTTATACATATTTATTTATACAAAATAAAGCGTGTGATCTGGATCGTTTTTCTGCACCTTTTTCCTTTATAATTTAGTAATATTTTACAAAATTACTTGATTCTTTTTTGTTTTTGTTTTTATTGTTGTTTCTTGATGTAGACGTTTTAAAAAAAACGTTTCATACTGCTTTAATACAATTTTTTTTGTAAAATACATATTTTCATGTATCTTTAATGGAAAAACAATGAATGTGTTTTCCGTATTTTACTGTAAATTTTATCGAATATTGCACATTAGGGTGGAGCGAAAAAAATTATTTTTTAAAAATCAAAAACGGGTAGGTGCCAAAAGTTGCCTTTATACTAGTACATCAAATGCGTGAAATTTTACCGAGGAAAAAAAATGGCTTGAGTCTGCGCTTTTGCTCCAAAAATCGAAATTTTCGGTAAAATTTGTCATTTTTTGACATTTTTTCAAAAAAAATTAAAAAATTCCTACAGGGCTGGTTATTATTTAAAAGTGTTACTTAGAACTTTTTATTTATCTGCTTAACATATTTAAACTATAAAACAATAACTGTAGTCTGTATAATTGGAGCGAATCTGACAACTTTTGTTAAAAACCAGCTTTACCTCTCTACTGGAACATACAACGAAATGTTGTTTTGAATGCATTTCTTGCCTACCTGCTTTCAAAACTATGCTGTATATAGCTTGTAGATGTGGCTGCATTTCATATCCCACTTGTCTCAGTCACCCAACAGTCTAGGCCCGGTGTTTTATTTATGTATTGAATTGTTATTTTTTTTCACGATGAAGGGCATAATTTTTCTATGTATCAAAGTAGTTTACCTCTTCTTTGTTTTCACTGCCATTGGATGCTACTGGTGTGACCTGCTGCAAGCATATTTTTATACCTTATATAACAGAAGATAAAACTGAGTAACGTATTAGGTATGTTGTTAACTGAACCTATTCAGCAGTGTATTATCTTCATTAAATTTTCGAACAATTAATACATTATGATCCGTTCTGGGAGTTCTGTCACCACAACATTTTTTCAATCAATTACATTATATGTATAATGATATGCCTAAAAATTGATTGTATGAATTCAATTTCTAGCATGTCATCATTTACTGTACCTATTATATTGAATATATTTTGAGAAGCTAGCAGTTAAATATTATGACGATCGTCACAGAAGATTGCAAACAAAATTTGCGTGTAAAACAACAATATTTCGAAAGAAGTTTTAGTATTTGTTTTATATCGTTTCCTGTGTTGTTTCGTAGTCGAATAATTTCTAATAAGTTTTTAGACCTATTCTTTAGGTGTGTAATATATTTGGTATAAAATATTCCGTGGTATAAACTTTGATTATATATTTTGTGAATAAATCTATTATAGAGTCTGACTGTCAATCTGTGCTTATATAAAGCGGAAAAATTTATTCGCTTTATGAGCTGTTTTTTTTGTGCGAGATGTTATCTAAATTCTTATTCCCCATTTCTTCTGAGAAATAACTTTCCGTATGAATTAGCTTTGCAATCTATGACAGGAATTTCTAGTCTGTTCTGAGTTCTTTTACTAAATTTGAGATTTTTTTTTCAGTATTACTATATATTTTATAAAAAATTGCAATAAGAAGTGAATAGTACATAGACAAAGATTTTCTTATTGATGCAGTGAATCCAAGTAGATTATAACGTTTTACATCGACTTCTCTAATAATTGACACAGAGGAAATTCACTGGAGTTGAAGTAGCATATGATCCATTATTATACACCATTCTAAGCTTACACAATGCAAAATGGTTCACAGCGACAAATAGAATTCTCCTAAATTTAAATGAGTACTTATAGTCGATTAGAGTCTGTACATTCTCTCAAAAAGTACTATGCATTATAAATTTATGCCCAGGACAGTTCACCATCAAATATTGTTCACTTAATCTAAAAGTTAATGGGAAATTACCTAGTTACGAAAATAGTTAGAAAATGGCATAAAACTAATGCAAAAAGAAAAGTTATTTACAACAACGGTTGCTCTGCACGTGCAGGACAAATTCCCATTGCAATTCTCTCTGACGATCACCAGAAATCTCCTTAAACAGCTCGCTTATCAACATATAAAAAATGCAAAATCAGAATAAATGATGGCATACTTATGGTTGAAATACCTGAAATTATCTTTGAAGCAGGTCATTACGTAAAAAAATATAATTGACTGATAAAATGTTGTGGTAACAGAACTTCCAATCACTTTCATCAACTTGATGTAAGTTTGATAAAGATAATAGATGGCCGAATTATTTTAATTAATATTTAATATAAGATAATAGTTGGCCCTTTAATAATGTTCCCGTACATTACTCTGCTTGTCATTTGTTTTGTATAAGTTGTAAAAATATGCATTAAGATAGTCACAGCAGCATGTGGATACAAAGAACAGATAAAATAGGTGAATGCATCGGAAACATGCCAAATTTTGATAAAGAAAATCACAAATCAATATATAAATAAAACACTGTACTAAGATGATCGAATAGTTGGGACGGGTGGTATATGAAATATAGCCACCTCCACGACGTATGTCCAAGGTAGTTTTGAAAAGAAGAGCTGTATTAAAAACAACAATTCATTGTATGTCAAAGTAGAGTGGCAATGACGTTTTCTTACCAAAAGTTGTCTGTTTTGCTCCAGCTATACGCAATAAAGATATTCTTTTATAGTTTAAATATGTTAAGCAGATACATATAAGGGTTTAAGTAGAACTTTTAAATAAAAACCAGCTCTGTAGGAATTTTTTTATTTTTTTGAAAAAATGTCAAAAAATGAAAAATTTTACCCAAAATTTCGATTTTTGGAGCTAAAGTGCACACTCAAGCCATTTTTTTCAGCAGTAAAATTTCACACAGTTGATGTACTAGTATAAAAGCAACTTTTGGCACCTACCCGTTTTTGATTTTTAAAAAATATTTTTTTTCGATCCACCCTATTGCACATGGTCTAAAGAATGAGTGTTTATTTTTTAATATTTCATAAAGAGTTGATTTTAAATACTATGGATTAAACATTATGTATCACAATAGATGAATTGTATGCAAAGTGTTACCCAGATAAAATATTTCCTCTATTAAAATTTATCACAATTATATATATATAATATTTTAGACATAATTCTTCGAAGGCAAAACAATTCTATGTGATATGAAGCACCACAACATTAACCTTCAAAATATGGATTTGATATGATAAAAAAAAATGTTGTTTACCCCTGGATGAGCAGTTTCGGGTACATTTATAACCGCAATAATGTCTTTCTGATTGCTCTTTATCCATGAAGAGCAATCTATTTTTATGGCGAGCAATTTTGGATAACATGACCGCATGTCAAATCATACAGTGTGTGATCTGGGTCGTTTTACTGCACTTTTTCGTCTGTAATTTAGTAGTATTTTAGGAAACTGTTTAATTCTCTTTTTTCTGTTTATTGATGTAGAATATTTAAAAATAGATTTGTATTGCTTTTATGCATATTTATTTACATAATGTATGTCTATTTTCATGTAAGTTTGAAGTAAAAACATTAAATATGTTTTTTGCACTTTAATGCAAATGTTATCTAATACAGTAGCTGGGTTAACTAAAGAATGTTTTTCTACATGTAATGATTTCTAAACAGATGATTTAAAAAAACTATTTATTTTTTTTCCTTTTATTGTTGTTCATTGGTGTAGAAATTTAAAAAAAAAAAGTGTCGTATTGCTTTTATACGTATTTATTTATATAAAATACGGCGTGTGATCCGGATCGTTTTCTGCTTATTTTTCTCCATATTTTAGTAGTATTTTAGAAAACTACTCATTTATTTTTTTGTTGTTGTTGTTGTTTATTGATGTAGAAAATTTAAAAATAGCTTCGTATTGATTTTATGTATATTTATTATTATTATTATTATTATTACAAAATAAAGCGTGTGATCTGGATAATTTTTCTGCACCTTTTCCTGTGTAATTTAATATTATTTTAGAAAACTCCATTCTTTTTTTATTATTTATTGATGTAGAAATTTTAAAATTAATTTTGTATTGCTTTTATACATTTTTAGTTATATGAAATACACCGTGTGATCTGGATCTTTTTTCTGCACTTCCCCCCCCCTGTTATTTAGTAGCATTTTAGAAAACTATTTGATTCTTTTTGCTGTTATTTATTGATGTAAAAATAAAAAAATTGTTTTGAATTGCTTCTATATGTATTTATTTATATAAAATACCTTCATTTTCATGTAAGTTTAATGAATAAAAAATAAGTATGTTTTTTTTTTTTTTTTTGTATTTTAATGCAAATGTTATCTAATACAGTAGATGCGCCAAATAAAAAGTATTTCTTACATATAAATTAATTTTTAACGGACTTCAAAGAGGAGGTTATGAATTCGACCTGTATTACATCCTCTGAACTCATAACTTCTTTAACCCTTTCGGGACCGATTTTTTTTCAGTTTTTAGAAAAAATTCCTTTTATTTTAATAACCTTAATCCTAGCTATCCATATAGATTAATTAGTGTTTACGAATATTTCATCGTCTGAAAGGTAACGAATGTTGTTGTTTTGCGTATAATTCAATTCATATTCATATGACAAAAGTCTAAGGAAGAAATTTTAGAGATATTTAGAAAATATTGTATTACAGTACGATTTAACTTATATTACAACTTTTTAATACTTTTTGAGCGTTATAAGAAACGATTCTTTCCAGAAAGCTTTTATTTTAAATTTAAAGAGGGAAATATTTGTTTAAAATAAAAGAATTTCAAACGGCGCAAAGAGAAGTAAGCAAATAATAATAAATATTATTATTACTATATGCCTAAACATAAATAAAGTCATATAGTAATTGTAGTGTAGTCATATAGACATATACTAACATTATTACATGCAAATTGTAGCAAAAGTATATTTTTAGATAAAATATTTCTCCATTAAAAGACATGTACTATTAATAGTACACCAGACCCGAAAGTCCAGTACACCAGAATAGTACACCAGAACCGATTTTGATCATTCTTTTTTTGTTTGAAAGTATAAGAGACCCATATGGTACCATTTTAATTTCATTAAATTCTAATGATTAGAAGTTTTTTGAGATCAAAACTTTATAAATTCAATCTCTTTTTGAAGCAATCATCCAATTAAAAGCGTTCATTTTTCAGGCAATTACTCTTACACAGATACGAGATCTTTTTCGGTTTAGCATTCTTTAAAGCATATTTTATTAGAAATTCTTCTTTAAATTTGAAATCTCTAAAGGTAAAAGGACACTTTTCGGAATCTTGGGTGGCTATTGTTTGACTTCATTCGTGATTACAGTACAATTTGGTAAATTAAAAAAAAATCTGTCCTTTTTTTTTCGACAGTACATGGGAAATAAGGATTAAACACAAACTTAATTTAACATGCTCACCTTGTTTTGCAGTGGATTTATTTCACAAAATGTTTTAATATTAATTAATTAATTTATTTATTTTTGTTTTTAACCCGTGAGAACTTGCTACATCAGATTTTCTCTCAACATCGTATCTTTTTTTAAGACTCTTATTTAAATCCCTTTTCCTTTTAATTTAAATTTCAAAATGTTATTTCAATTACTTTACCTGTTTTTGTGAATAAAAGTACTAAGGCAAAAAAAGGTGATATTAAACGAATGTAAAGTAAAAGAAAAGCAATTGAGCAATGTGAGAGAAATTCTCGTTAGTGAGTTCTCTGGAGTAATAAGTAAACGAGAACCAAAAATCATGCATCAAGCATGTACGACTTTTCGGCATTATTGATATAGCGGAATATTTTGATCATTCCTGTAAACGAATTGCAAATTCTACATATTCCATACTCCAGAAAAAGCACGTTGTAGTCTATCATAGCGATAGATAAGAATCTCATTAACTTTGAAATATCGTACCTTCAATAAAATGCAACTCAAATTATTTTTAGTACTATATATCATAATGCAATGGAATTGTTTTGTGAGTGCTTCTAAATGCTACGCACTTCATTTCCATTCGTTATATTCAATGTTAAATCTCAACAACATGCATCATTTCAATAACATAAAAATTTAATGACAGTCCGACTATATTTACGAGAGTTAGAAAACGAGGTGGCAGACAGAGAGAGCGCAGACAGGCATACGACAGACATAAACACGAATTCATAAACACTTTTCAACTACATTCAAAAGTGCTGAAAAATTGAAAAGAGAAAGTTTTTCGAATTATGTCTAATAAATAGTTATAAATAAAGGCATACATTCTAACCGCTTTTCATATGTTCGTAAAGGAATATTAAATCCAAATCTCAATATACGTTTCGCGAATGAAATATAAACAGTTTAACCAATATAAAAAGTGTGTAGATTTTTTTCGGCTGAAACCCTCAACAAATAAATAGCACAGTTTACGAATATCTAGCAACAGTATTACAAATAATATATGTAATACATAAAGCAAATATAAATATTAAAATTGGCAGAGTACAAAAAGTAAAAAAGGGAAATTTATCTAATATCAAGCGTAACTACAATAACATTCAAAATATGGATTTAATATGATAAAACATTTGTTGTTTATTTTAGGAGACCAATATCGGGTACATTTGTAACCGTAATAATGTCCTTCTGATTGTTGTTTACTCATCTGAAGCAATCTATTTTTTATGGCCAGCAATTTTGGATAACATGACCGCATCATAACAATGTCAAATAATGGAACATGTAATCTAGATAGATTTTATTTGTTTTTGTTTGTAAGTTAGTAGCAATTGGGAAGATTATTCTATTCATTTTTTCTCCTCTTAAAATAGGTTATGAGAAGCCTTTTATTTTTTATACACTATGCATGTATTAACATTGTTTCATTTAAATCAAGTAATAAAAAATATCCTATTTTTTAAATCATTTGTACCTGAATTTTTGCTATCTCATATTTGTCGATAAAATCATTTCAAAATGTGGGAAAATAAACTGGAAAAAGATTAAAAAAAAATTCGAAATTTTTACTTTCTTCTAATTTTACAAGAAGAACGTATTGGATTTGTGAAAATTTTCAAAGAAATCCAGTTTTCGATGGATTTATACACATTAGAGAACCCGAAAAACATGCTTTTTCAAAATGTTTGTCCGTCAGTCTGTCTCTCCGTATGTGACAAAGATATTGTAGTCACTCTCAAGAACTAATGCATGGAATTTTTTAAAACTTAAGAATCCGTTAAACCTTGATATAAATTAGATCTGTTTAGTTTTTAGTGTATATTGCTCAAAAGGCGGCGCTGCTATTCTGCATTATTCACAATTTAATTTTTTTAAATAAAATATTAGATTTAGGTACATATAAATTAGATTTAGTTAGATTTTTTTCTTTTTTGATATAACATGGTGCTGATTATATTTTGTTGAAAATCGCTCAACAATTGACGCTGCCATGGTGATTATCGCAATAGCTCTATATCAAGAACTAATACACAAAATTTTCTAAAACTTCAGATCCAGGTAGTCCCAGAGGTAGATAGTGTTGTTTAGTTCAGATAACGCTGCTATGCTGGATTTTTCACGATTTCGTAAAAATCTCACGAACTAATACATGGAATTTCATAAAACATCAGATTCAGTTACTACTTAGTAAAAGATTTTGCAAAATAGAATCTGAAGGAAATCTCTCTAGAAATTCCCAATGGAAACACAGATACACAATTCAATAAATCAGGGTAAATAAAATATACTCAAAAACAAAAATCAATCATTCAGGGTGCATACTACATTCTCAACGCATGCTTTCCGCCAAATGAAAGAAATTTTCCAAATATTATGATATTTGATGACTTCTTAGCAGTATTTGACGCAAAAATACAGCAACAATTCAGCGTAAACTTTTTGGCAATAATACAGCGAGAGTCAATGGTTACATCGAGTTAAAGTTAATTTTAATAGAGTTCGGTCTTCCACGCTGTTTCAGCAATAGATAAGCAAAATTATTTAACACAAAAATAATAAAAGCAGTTTAAATTCGCTTATATATAGATGTATATTGCAGAGCTATATTTCAGTTGTCACTCGGATTCTTGTCTCTTCAAACTTTAGAAAAAAATATAAAACCTATTTAATAAGAACAAAATCGAGCATTAATTCAACGAATGATAAAATTGGTAAGAGAAATCAATAACATTATAGTATATTTCGTAGAAAACACAGTGCATTAGTGTATAAAAATAACGTAAAAATGCATACACAAGCAATAAGTCAAAAAAAAATTATTAGACCTTTTTCCTTTTCTTGTACATTATATTTTATGTAAAATTGAAAGTGAAATAAATAAAAATTAAATAAATATCTCGGGAGTAATATCTACTTTCAGCAAGAATATGTTATTAAATTGTAAAAAATAAATGAAAATTCAACAAAACTATCTGTCACTGTCTTTTGAAACACTGCTGGATTTAAATTAAACATATGATAAAAATCAAATGAATTTTAATAAAAAAAAGCACCATAATGCATTTTATAAGAAAAAATATATATATTTCATAACAAAGGGAATGATAATAATATAAAATCACTTGTGTAGAGAGTTAGTCAGAAAAATATTAGCTCTTTTTTCTTTTTAGATACAATGAGCTTTATAAGAAACTCAAGTAAACTTATTCATAAATTAAATAAATATCTCAGTGTACTATCACACTCTGAGCTAGAACTCATTTTTATATTGAAAAAAAAAAATAAAAAACATATCAAAACTATATGTCATTTTCTTTGGAAGCAAGATCGATAAGAAATTGAGCATATGAAAATCAAATACGTTTAAATATAAAAAAAATGTAATTGAATTATGAAATAATGCGTAATACTTATGCAGTATGTTAGATATGACGTTCTTCATTCCAATCCTCCTTTCTTTTGTCATTCAAAATGCCTGACATGTTCAGAGATAAAGCTGGACAGCCAGTACAAGTATCAGTACATACCATTCATTTCAAGGAATCAATAAAGATTAAAGAAAAGGCTGATGTTCTTCCGTTTAATAGAATATAAAAGAATTTGCAACAGCGCTAGTACAGCGTGAAAACTGTTTTTAGATGCTTTAAAAGAATAAGATAAATTACTTGCTACATTAATTTTTTTCTTAAGAGATAAAAATGAGAAAGACTTTGATTTCAACAAAAATGTGTAACTTAATTTAATACTTTCGTGAATTTGGTTACTATAAATGAGAAAAAAAATCGTTTATAATTTAAAGAATTTGAAGAGTTGTACTTTTTTTAACATGTGAATAAAAGGAACTAAATAATAAAAAAATTGGATTTCATTGAAAGAACAATGCATAGTTTTTTCTAAGAAATGAAAATAAACTTATTCATAAATGAAATATATATATCTCGAAGTAATATCCCGCTTTGAGCTAAAGCACATTTTTGTATTCGAAAAAAATAAAAACACAGCAAAATTATATGTCATTTTCTTTGGAGCAAGATCGAAAAGAAATTAAGCATATGAAAATCAAATACGTTTAGATATAAAAAAAAATGTAATTGAATTATGAAATAATGCGTAATACTTATGCAGTATGTTAGATATGACGTTCTTCATTCAAATTCTCTTTTCTCTTGTCATTCAAATTGCCTGACATGTTCAGAGATAAAGCTGGACAGCCAGTACAAGCATCAGTGCATTCCATTCATTTAAAGGAATCAATAAAGATTAAACAAAAGGCTGATGTTCTTCCATTTAACAGCGCTAATACAGCGTGAAATCTGTTTATAGATGTGTTAAAATAATAAGATAAATTACTTTCTACATTAAGTTTTTTCTTAAAGGATAAAAATGAGAAAGACTTTGATTTCAACAAAAACTTGTAACTTAATTTAATACTTTCGTGAATTTGGTTACTATGAATGAGAAAAAAATTCGTTTATGATTTAAAAAATTTGAAGAGCTATACTTTTTTTAAAACATGTGAATAAAAGGAACTAAATAATAAAAAAAATTGGATTTCATTGAAAGAACAATGTATAGTTTTTTGTATGAAATGAAAATAAACTTATTCATAAATGAAACATATATCTCGAAGTAATATCCCACTTTGAACTAAAGCAAATTTTTGTATTCGAAAAAAAAAATAAATAAATAAAAACACAGCAAAAATATATGTTCTTTCTTTGAAAGCAAGATTGAGCAGAAATTGGACGTATGATAAAAATCAAATAAGTTAAAAAAAAAATGTTATTGAATTATGAAATAATGCGTAATACTTATGCAGTATGTTAGATATGATGTTCTTCATTCAAATTCTCCTTTTCTTGTCATTCAAAATGCCTGAAATGTTCGAGGATAAAGCTGGACAGCTAGTACAAGAATCAGTACATTCCATTCGTTCCAAGGAATCAATAAAGATTAAAGGAAAGGCTGATGTTCTTTCCTTTAATAGAATCTAAAAGAATTTGCAACAGCATTAATACAGAATGAAATCTGTTTTTAGATGTGTTAAAAGAATAAGTTAAATTGCTAACTATACAAACTTTTTTTAAAGGGATAAAAATGAGAGAGGTTTTGATTTCAACAAGAACTTGCAATTTTATTTAACACTTTTGTGAATTTGTTGCTTTGAATAAGGGCAAAAATATTTTTCTGTTTTAAAAAATTTGAAGAAAAGGAAAGTCTAATGTTCTTCCATTTAATAGAATGTAAAATATTTTGCAACAGCGCTAATAATGCGTGAAAAATATTTTTAGATGTTTCAAAAGAATAAGTTACATTTCTTGCCACAAAATACAATTGCAATATATTTTATGTAAAGCGAAAGTAAAATTATTCAAAATTAAATAAATATCTCGGTGTAATATCACACCAATCCAACACATCTTTATATATATATATATATATATATATATATATATATATATATATATATATATATATATATATATATATATATATATATATATATATATATATAAACAACAAAACTATATGTCGATTTATTTGGAAGCAACATGGAGAAGAAATTGAACGTATGATAAAAATCAAATACGCTCAAATATAATTAAAAAAAAGTGTAATTAAACTATGAAATAATGCATAATACTTATGCAGCATGTTAGATATGATGTTCTTCATTCAAATTTCCCTTTCTCTTGTCATTCAAATTGCCTGACATGTTCGGAAATAAAGTTCGATAGTCAGTACAAGAATCAGTACATTCCATTCGTTCCAAGGAATCAATAAAGATTAAACGAAAGGCTGATGTTCTTCTATTTAATAGAATATAAAAGAATTTGCAACAGCGCTAATACAGTATGAAAACTGTTTTAAAATGTTTTAAAAGAATAAATTGAATTACTTGCTATATTAACTGTTATTTATTTTCTTTAACGGATAAAAAGGAGAAAGAATTTGATTTCAACAAAAACTTGTAACTTTATTTAACACTTTCGTGAATTTATTTTCTTTGAATCAGAAAAAAAAATTCTGGGTTAAAGAATTTGAAGGATTGTAATTTTTTTTAAACATGTGAACAAAAGGAACTAATTAATAAAAAATGGCATTTTTATTGAAAGAACAATATAGAATTTTTCGTAAGAAATGAAAGTAAACTTATTAATAAATAAGATAAGTATCTGGAAGTAATATCCTACTTTAAGCTGGAACACATTTTTGGATTGGAAAAAATAAAAATACAACAAAACTATGCGTCATTTTCGTTGGAAGATAGATTGAGCAGAAATTGAACGTATGATAAAAATCAAATACGTTTAAACAAAAAGAAAAAAAATTGTAATTGAATTAGGAAATAATGCGTAATACTTATATAGTATGTTAGATGTGAGTTTCTTCATTCAAATTCCCTTTTCTCTTGTCATTCAAAATGCCTGACATGTTCGGAGATAAACTGGACAGTCAGTACAAGCACCAGTACATTCCATTCGTTCCAAGGAATCAATAAAGATTAGATAAAAAGCTTATATTCTTCCATTTAATAGAATTTAAAAGAACTTGCAATAGTGCTAATGCAGCGTGAAAGCTGTTTTTAGATGTTTTAAAAGAAAATGTTAAATGACTTGCTACATTAACTATTATTATTATTATTATTTTAAGGATAAAAATGAGAAACACTTAGATTTTAACAAAAAACATTTTAATTTATTTATCACTATCGCGAATTTGGTTGCTTTGAAAGAGAAAAATTCCATTTGTGCGTTTAAAGAATTTGATGAATTGTACTCTTTTTAAAAATATGAATAAAAGGATATAAATAATAAAAAATGGGATTTCATTCAACAACAATATTTAGCTTTTGTAAGACATGAAAGTAAACATTTTTAAAAATTAAATATGTATCTCGAAATAATATCACACTCTGAGCTAGAACATATTTTTATAATGGAAAAAAATAAAAACACATCAAAACTATATGTCATTTTCTTTGAAAGCAAAACTGAGCAGAAATTCAACGTATGGTAAAAATTAAATATCTTTAAAAAATTAATAAAATGTAATTGAATTATGAAATAATGCGTAATACATATGCAGTATGTTAGATATGACGTTTTTTATTCAAATTCTTATTTGCCTTGTCATTTAAAACGCTGACATATTCGGAAATAAAACTGGACATCCAGTACAAGCATCAGTGCATTAGAATTTATTCCAAGGAATCAAAAAAGACTAAATAAAAGGCTGGTGTTCTTCCATTTAATAGAATTTAAAGGATTTGCAACAGCTTTAATGCAGTGTGAAAACTGTTTTTAAATGTTTTAAAAGAATAAGTTAAATTACTTGCTACATTAACTATTATTTTTTTTAAAGTTAAAAAGGAGAAAGAATTTGTTTTCAACAAAAACTTGTAACTTTATTTAACACTTTCGTGAGTTTATTTGCTTTGAATGAGAAAAAAAAATCTATTTCTGGGTTAAAGAATTTGATAAATTGTACTTTTTTTTAAACTTGTGAATAAAAGGAACTAAATAACAAAAAGTAGCGCTTTTATTGAAAGAACAATGTAGAATTTTTTGTAAGAAATGAAAGTAAACTTATTCATAATCAAATCTATATCTCGAAGTAATATCTTACTTTACGCTGGAACACATTTTTGGATTGGAAAAAAAATAAAAACACAACAAAAGTATATGTCATTTTCTTTGGAAGCAAGATTGAGCAGAAACTGAATGTATGATAAAAATCGAATACGTTTAAATAAAAAGAAAAAAATTGTAATTGAATTACGAAATAATGTGTAAAAATTATGCAGTATGTTAGATATGACGTTCTTCATTCAAATTCCCTTTTCTCTTGTCATTCAAAATGCCTGACATGTTCGAAGATAAAGCTGGACAGTTAGTACAAGAATCAGTACATTCCATTCATTCCAAGGAATCAATAAAGATTAAAGGAAAGGCTGATGTTCTTCCATTTGATAGAATATAAAGGAATTTGCAACAGCGTTAATACAGCGTGAAAACTGTTTTTAGATGCTTTAAAAGAAAAAGTTAAATGACTTGCTGCATTAACTATTATTATTATTATTATTATTATTATTATTATTATTATTATTATTATTTTAGGATAAAAAGAAAAAAGACTTTGATTTCAACAAAAACTTGTAACTTTATTTAACACTTTCGTGAATTTAGTTTCTTTGAATGAGAAAAAAATATTTTTGTGTTTTAAAGAATTGAATAATTGTACTTTCTTTAAACATGTAAATAAATATATCTAAATTTAAAAAATGGGATTTAACTGAAAGAATAATATACAATGTTTTGTAAGATTTTAGATTTTAAAAATATTTTTAATTTTTTTATGCTAATGTAGTGAATCGTATAATGAACCGTTACATACTTAATTGATTAATCGAATAAATGCATATTTAAAACACAGCTTATTTAATCTGACTTTCATTAATATAATTTTAATTTATTATACTCAATAATAGAAAGAAAATTTTATAACACTTGAGCATAATCTTCTAATAAACTATTGGATACATTATTGTTGCTGTGAACAGAAATGTAAATTATATCATTGCTGTAAAATATTACTTATTAGTAGTACACTAATTAATTTGGCATATAATCAAAACTTATCAAATGTATCTTTATAATTCGTGCGAATGTTAAGTGGGAATACGTAGCAATTAATCTGGCATTTCGTGTGAAGAAATATTATTTTCCAATGTGCCAGACCTAAATTTTTTAAAGTCTTATCCCTTACAAGACAGAAATCACTGACAAAAGAGACAAAAGTAGGAATTCCATAGTAGTTAATCTCGCATACTATTAATAATAATTTAAGTAGTAGGAGTTCTACTGTCATTAATTAGTTTTATGAATAAAAATTATTAAAGGCGTAATTGCTTGTGTGAATTCTAATTAGGATTATTGCAGCAATTAATCTTGTCTATTAATAACAGTAATTAAATATGATGCATAGCAAAGGTATGATTAATAAGTTAAAACAGAAGAAAATTTCTCATTAATTCCAAAAAAGTACAAACAATTGGGTTGTTCGAAAAGTCCTGACTGTTTGGGAAAATTATTTCGTTCCGAAAAATTCTATTATCTAATTATGTTTCCGATATCTAATGTTATTAATTAATGGGCAGAATTTTCCGGTAAGAATTCATTTTCGCAAACGGACACGACTTTCCGAACGACCCATCTCAACAAAAACAGAGAGATTCCTTTCCGAGACCATTCTCATATAAGTTTAAGATGTTAAAAATATAATATTAACAGTCTTTTTCTAAAAAAATAAACAAAGAAAAAGCACAAAAAGAAAGTTTAAGTATAGTTGAAAAGATTATGTATCATTAATCCCAGTCTTCGTTATCAGTTAATAGTGTGTATTTAGGACATTTACGATTAGCGGTTTCAGAGTAATTTTACGACTTTTTTATAGGGAATATCATAAACAATTTTATGTAATATATAATTACAAATAGAAAAATGGAAAATGGAAAATGTGTTCTGAATTGTCTAGTCTCTGAGAAACTTTATATCCAATGCAAGTTTGGTTTGCCTAGGCGTCGTATGGGGAGCCAATATTTTTCTGGCGTTGTTCTGGCAGTTTAAAAAATCAAATGAATATCGTATGAACTCAAGTATAAGTCGACCCCTAATTCATGAAAAATATGCTCCATACGAGCATTTTCGCGAAACTCTCTTCACATTTTTTATATCATATTTTTTTTTTCAATTAGATTATACGAAAATAATGTGTTTTTTTAAATATTAGTATTCAGTTCTGTTATTTCTCTCAAAATTTGGGGTCAGCTTATACGAGTATATATACAGTACTCAGTGTATTTATTTGCAACAAAATTTTCGATTATAAAATTAGAAAAAAACACATAATTGATTTATTGGGAGATTTTCTTAATAGCTAGTAATCGCTGCATAATGATTTATTTCTTTAATCAGAGTACTTTTAAAACACAGATTTTTTTCCCCTGGCTATTGAAAAAAAAATCTATTCGGCAATTAAAAAACTAAATTATATATATTTCTAAACCTATCTCCTTTAATCAATACTTTCGATTATAAGATTAGAAAAAAAATATAAAAATTACAAAAAAATACAAATATTTTATCCGAATGGAAGAAATTTATACAGATCATGATTTTATTTTAGTGGGGAAAAAAGTAAACATCATAGAGATAAAGTTATTCCTCTGTGACAGACCTGCATTTTCTAAAATCGTATCCCATAAACAAAAGAAGGCGCTGATACATACAGACTGAAATAGAAATGATCAAAATATTACAATGCGGCTGTAAAAAAGCCTGAGGCACTGTATCCAGAAAAGATAAAGAAAAACTGAGGCGCGATTCTGCTTTTGTTTTTTCCTTTGATGTAGACATGCCAAAAATAAGGCTTTTTTTCGTTAGAATTTTGTTTTACTTCTTTAAAAGGAAAGAAATATCTTCCAAAAACTTTTTAGTCGCGAGACTGTAGGGACATTTCTTTTAGAATTTTTGCCTTTCAAAATAAAAGTGATTATAGGTTTCAGAAATAGGTCGAAATTTGAAATAGCTTCGGTGGGTGATTTTAGATATGTACTCTTTATTTAAATGGTAGTAAAATGTAAATATTTCATGCTATAAACATTCTCTAGGTATCTATTCATTTGAAAATAAAAGTTTGAATCACCATATTGCTGTGTATAAATACAATCTTTTTTAAATCTTTTTTTTTTATGAAACTGCGTAAACAATTCTAATTCTTTTACATACACCGTCTAAAACCGTAATACAGATTTTAAAACAAGTTGGAAATTGCACGTCAGACGTAGCAAATACGGTTCGTACTATAACAAAGTTTTAAAAATATGCATTACTTCGGATACAATACAGAATCCGAAATATTTTGTGCGTCCCTGTAAATACTAAATGATTTCTATTGTACGAGAATTGACTTGTTGTAGACCTTAGCAACGTACATCAATTTCTTAAAATGTGAATTAGTGTAATATAATTAAAACGCACACCAAACAATATTTACGCTATGCCATTATGAAATGAGATTACTTTTGTGTGACCCTATATATTAATAAAAAATATTTTTTGCAACACAGAATGCATATTTTAGTATATGTTTCATAGATGCATATTGTATTATGTTTGTATATTATGAATTGCATATATGTTTGAAAGAGTGTTTGGAAGAAGCATGATAAATATTAAACTTTTCTGTTTCTTAATTAATGAAATAGATTCTTAGTACTTGCCGTCTCTCTTAGAATTTAAAAGGTTTTATTAACCTCTTCGCTCCCTGGGTCCACATATGTGGACCTCCGTTTTGTCCAATTTTATTAATGATATACAAACATAATTACAATTTTGACATCTTAATGATATGTTTCGAAGTCTAAGATTCGAACTAATGCAAATAACATAAAAATCTTGCTCCGAAGTTAAATGGAATAAGAAATAATTCAGTAATAATTAATAATACTGGATTAATACTCAGTAGCGAAGAGGATAAAGTATATTTTGCAATTTTGTTGATCTTTAAAATTATCTCTGACGAATTTTAAAATATTTTTCAGAAAAAAAATCTTGATTTTTTTCCCTGAAAAACTTATATTTCATACTTTGCTTGTATGATATGAACGTTTTTGGTTAGAATGTAATGAAGAGATTAGGACTTAAAAATTTTGATTTTGATAAAAACTATTCAACAATATCTACGAGTCTTTCTGATATCCGATATCATGCCAAGTTCTGTTAGACTTGGGTAAATGCAGCAATTATGAAATTTCCTTGATTTTTGAAAAAAGAATGAGTATTTTAAAAGCTTAGTCAGTTGAAACCAATAAAAATGTGTAATTACACATTTTTATATATGCGCTCACATATGTGCGCTAATTAGCTACATATAATCAACACTTTTTATTATATTATAATCAACATCACACCACCAAATGACGCTTTACCTTCTGCCTTTGTATATTTAGTTACTAAATATATATGCATATATATAATAATCAGTAATTTATAAATTTATGATCTGTAAAACACAATATTAGTCTATTTAAAATAAATTTAAAAATTAAATGTTATAATGCTGTTATCTAATAAATTTTGTTGCTCCAGGTGATGCAAATTATGATAATAGCTAAGTTATGTAGATATATTCATATTACATTTACTGTCATGTACCATATATGGTGAAAATCGCTATCACAAAAGCTGTTTAAGAAATCACTTGTATATTGGTTTTTCTGATGAATATAAGTATTTTATCAAATTTTATGATTTAAACGCTTAATAATATCTGCTTTTTAAACAGTCACTAAGCGAAACAGACACTAAATGCTATTTATGCATTTTTTTCTCTTTGCAAAACAAAGTTCTTAAAAATTATTTATTACTAAAGTAAAAGAACTTTAGTTTATAAAACTTACATTAAAGTAGATTTTTATGAATCATTTTTTCATACTGTTTAAATCTTGAAATTAAAAGAAGTAATTAAACACGGCCAAATGTAAAGCTAATTTTAAAAAAAGCACGCGGAAGCATGAAGTTTATGATGGATGTATATTACATAACAAAGATATCTTAGTTTATGAGAATCTTACATTTTAAATCTCTATAATACGGAATTTGTTATTAAAGCAGTTTTTGTTTCTAATTTGAGGTTCCGTTTTTGATTATGAAAGATATCTTAGTTTATGAGAATCTTACATTTTAAATCTCTATAATACGGAATTCGTTATTAAAGCAGATTTTGTTACTACTTTGAGTTTCCGTTTTTGATTGTGAACATAAGAAACATAGTTACGTAGAATTTTTTAAAGAAGCTTTTTTTCCCCCTAAAGTTGCGTTTAAATAAATGAAGTAAATTTGATATGTTTGTCGTCATTCTTGGAATTTAAAAAGTTTTATTAAAGTATGTTTTGCAATTTTGTTGAGTTTTAAAATTATCTCTGATGAAATCTTTAAACAATTTTTAAAATATTTTTCTAAAAAAAAAAAAAAAAAATCTTTATTTTTTCTTTTGAAAAATTGTTAAGATTATCTTTTATACTTTACTTGTATGATATGAATACTTTTGTTAGAGTGGTTAGTTGGTCGCGTTTATGACGTCCGGGGGATATGGGATCTAAAGGAAAGGCCTCCTTGTGGGCCTTCCTAAGGGAACCGTACTTTGTTCATGCATAGAAATCCAAAATTCAAAGAAAACAACGCCCTCAGGGGAGTGCTCTTCGTGAGAGTCTTTCTAAGGGAACCTAACAAGTATTTACTCAATGCTCGAAGAAAAACAAGAAATCTCCGAACGATTAGGCCAACGGGCGTGATTGGGTTCGAACCCACTACTTCCCGTCTACCAGTTTTTAAAGCAGAGCCTCTGGGGCATTGGTGGGGATTATGGTAGAGTGTAATGAAGAGATTCACAGAAAATTTTACTTTTTGAAAAAATGTATTCAAAGCGTACGAAACTTTATGATTTCCAATGTTATAACAAATTCTGCTAGATAGAGGTGAATGTGGCATTTTTAAATTTTTGTTGATTTTTTGAAAAAAGAAAGAATACTTTCAATATTTAGTTAGTCAAAATCAATTTAAATCTACAATTTATGCCACTAACCAGCCATTTTTCGCATAGTTATATAAATTATACAAAATACAAGAATTTGCCGAAAAAAAATTTAAATAAATAAATATGAAAATAAATCTTTTAACAAATCAATTGTACATTAGATTTTTTTGAAGAATGTGTGTCGTGTATAAAATTTTATAATTTAAAGTTTCAATCATTCATTCTTTTCAAACATACATTATCTGAATTTTAGAGTATTATTTATGTACCATAATCTTATTTTATAAAAAACAGTTCTTAAAAATTATTCATTTTTAAAGTAAAAGAACCTCAGTTTTTAAAACCTATATTAAAGTACATTTTCTATTAAACTTATTCTTATACGGTTTCTATCTCATAGTTGAAAGAAGTAATTAAACACGACCGAATATAAAGCTAATTTTGAAAACAACACGCTAGTTTATGAAGTTTATGATGAATGTATATTATGTAATAAAGATACCTTAGTTTATGAGGTTATTACATTTTAAATCTCTATGATACGGAATTTGTTATTAAAGCAGTTTTTGTTTCTACTTCGAAGTT
The DNA here is from genome assembly GCA_964019185.1 of Maratus speculifer. Classification (NCBI taxonomy): domain Eukaryota; kingdom Metazoa; phylum Arthropoda; class Arachnida; order Araneae; family Salticidae; genus Maratus; species Maratus speculifer. The sequence continues at coordinate 289,549,074 of OZ025289.1, forward strand.
TCGTTTTTGATTAAGAAAATTTGTGTACATAACAGGCATAGTTACGTAACATTTTTAAAAGAAGCTTCGTAAATTTTAAGTTTTTTTTCCTTATTAAACATGCGTTTAAATAAATGAAGGAATTTTTTTTTATTTTTGCCGTCACTCTTGGAATTTAAAAGGTTTTATTAAAGTATGTTTCGCAATTTGGTTGAGCTTTAAAATTATCTCAAGTGAAATCTTTAAAGAATTTCTAAAATAGTTTTCAGTAAATATATATATACATTTTTTTTCTGAAAAATTGTTAAGATTAAGATTTATACTTTACTTGTGTGATATGAATGTTTTTGCTAGAGTGGTTAGTTCCATGTGTTTATGACGGCCAGTCATCAGCATAAAGGATATGATCTAAAGGAAAAAAAACCCTTGTGGATCTTTCTAAGGAGATCTAAACCGGATTCAGGCATAGAAATCTAAAATTAAAAGAATACAACGGAAAACTCCGAATGATTAGGCCGACGGGCGTGATTGGGTTCGAACCCAGTACTCCCCGACAGCCAGTTTTGAAGGCGATCCTCTCGGTCATTGGTGGGGGTTTTGGTAGAGTGTAATAAAAAGATGTAGATTTTAAAATGTTAAAAATTTTCTAAAATGTATTCAAAACGTGTACGAAACTCTTTGATTTTCAATGTTATAACAAATTCTGATAAACATAGGTAAATGCGGTATTTATGGAATTTTCTTGATATTTTGAAGAAAGAATGAATACTTTCAAAATTTAGTTAGTTGAAATTAATTAAAATCTGCAATTTATGTCATTAATCAGCCACTTTTCACGTAGTTTTATAAGTTATACAAAATACGACAATTTGCCGAAAAAAATTATAAATAAAAAAAATAAATAAATATAAAAATATGCCGTCTAACAAATTAATTGTACGTTAGCTTTCTTTGAGAGATGTATGTATTTTATGAAGTTTTATAATTTAAAAATAATCATGCATTTTTTTCAAACATACATTAGGCGAATTTTAAAGTGTTATTTATGTGCCATAATCTTATTTTATCTTTTTTATTTTTAAAGTAAAAGAATCTTAGTTTATAAACCTTATATTAAAGTACATTTCTATGAAACTTATTTTTATACGGCTTCAATCTCGAAGCTGAAAGGGGTAATTAAACACGGCCAAATATAAAACTAATTTTGAAAAAAAGCACGCTAGTATATAAAATTTATGATGGATGTATAACATAATAAAAATAGCTTAGTTTATGAAGTTATTACATTTTAATCTCTATAATACGGAATTTGTTATCAAAGCATTTTTTTTTTGTTTCTGCTTTGCGATTTCATTTTTGATTAAGAAATTTTGTAAACATAACATACATAGTTACGTAGCATTTTTAGAAGAAGCATCATAAATGTAAGCTTTTTTTTCCTCCTAAAGTTGCGTTTAAATAAATGAAGTAGGTTGTTGATATCTGCCGTAGCTCTTAAAATTTAAAAGGTTTTATTAAAGTATGTTTCGCAATTTTGTTGAGCTTTAAAATTATTTCTGGCGAAATATTTAAAGAATTTCTAAAATATTTTTCTGGAAAAAAAATCTTTACTTTTTTTCTGAAAAATTGTTAAGATTGGGTTTTATACTTTACTTGTATGATGTGAATGTTTTTGCTAGAGTGGTTAGTTCGTTGTGTTTAGGACGTTCAATTATCAGTAAGAAAGATATAAGACCTAAAGGGAGGAGAGTCCTCCGTCGGGATCTTTCTAAGGAAAACTGACCTGTATTCATTCATGCATAGAAGTCCAAAATTAAAAGAATACAACGGAAAACTCCGAAGGATTAGTTCGGCGGGCGTGATTGGCTTCGAACCCAGTTCTTCCTGTCAACCAGTTTTGAAAGCGAGCCTCTCGGCCATTGGCCCTGTGTGGGGCTTTTCATAGAGTGTAATGAAGAGATGCAGATTTTAAAATTTTAACATTTTCTAAAATGTATTCAAAAAGTATACAAAACGTTTTGATTTTCAATGTTGTAACAAATTCTGCTAGACAACACATTCTGCTATACAACAAATTCTGCTAGACATAGATAAATGCGGCATTTATGAAATTTTCTTGATATTTTGAAGAAAGAATGAATACTTTCAATATTTAGTTAGTCGAAATCAATTAAAATCTGCAATTTATGTTCATTAATCACAGCCACTTTTCATGTAGTTATATACGTTATACGAAATACGACAATTTGCAGAAAAAAAATGTATAAAAAAGTAAAAATAAAAATAAACCGTTTCACAAATCAATTGTACTTTACTTTTTTGAGGATTGTGTGTATTTTAAAAAATGTTATAATTTAAAGTTAGAATTCTTTTCCAACATACATTAGGCAAGTTTTAAAGTGTTATTTATGTACCGCAATCTTATTTTGTAAAAAAAAAAAAAAAAAAAAAAAAAAAAAAGTTCTTAAAATTATTATTATTATTATTATTATTTTTTTTTTTAAGAATCTTAGTTTATAAAAGTTATATTAGGAAACCTATTTTTATACGGTTTCAATCTCGAAGCTCAAAGGAATAATTAAATATGGTAAAATATAAAACCAATTTTGAAAAAAGTACGCGAGTACATGAAGTTTATGATGGATGTATATTACATAATAAAGATACTTTAGTTTATGAGGTTATTACATTTTAAATCTCTATAAAACGGAATTTGTTATTAAAGCATTTTTTGTTTCTACTTCGTGGTTTCGTTTTTGATTACGAAATTTTGTTTACATAACAGACATAGTTACTTAACTGTTCTAGAAGAAGCATCATATATGCTTAACTTTTTTTTTTCTCCTAAAGTTGTGTTTAAATAAATGAAGTAGATTGCTCATGTTTGCGTCTCTCTGAGAATTTAAAAGGTTTCATTAAAGTAAGTTTCGCAATTTTTTTGAGCTTTAAAATTATTTCTGGCGAAATCTTTAAAGAATTCCTAAAATATTTTTCTGAAAAAAAAAGTTTTTTTTTTTTTCTAGAAAAATATTTTAGAATTAATTAACAAATTTTGCCAGAGATAATTTTACAAAGTAAAAACTATGATTATATTTTATAATATACTTGTATAATATGAATGTTTTTGTTAGGCTATAATTAAGCGATACGGTTTTAAAATTTATGCTTTTTGAAAAACTACATCCAAAATTGTGTACAAAGTTTTCTGATTTCCAATGTAATAACAAATTCTTCTTGACTAGCATAAATTCGACAATTATAGAATTTTCTTAATTTTGAAAAAAGAATGAATACTTTAAATGCTTAGTTATTCGAAATCATTTAAAACCAATAATTTATTCCACTCAAATCAGCCATTTTTCAAATAGTTATACAAGTTATACAAAATGCGAAATTTTGCAGGGGGAATTTTAAAAGATTTTTATGACAAGAAACAATTAAAAGAAAAAACAAAATAAATAAAATGGTCACCTATGGCAGAAGGCACAAAAAATGCTGTACCCTACGGAATGATATAAACAGCGGCATTAAAAAAGAAAATTAGTAAGCTACAATGAAGTATTTCATACATATCTGCAAAAAACAGTTCATACAAATACTAATTAAAAAAATAATGGCAATGAAATGCATTTATTGTCACCATAGTATACAAAATATAACAAAAACGGCGTGAATAAATGATGCCACTTTTCAGGCGCTATTTTGATGCCATTAAAATTCAAAATTAAATTATATAATACTTAGCAGGGATATGCAAAAAATGAAATTTTCCAAACACAGTGAAAATTAACCATGTCTGGAATAAAAATCGGGACCTGTACTTCACGTACCAATAAACAGCCATAATCTTAATCACTAAAGAAAAAAATGCTGTAAAAAATGTATTGGTATTCGTATCTGTATATTTTTCTGGATTTTCTTTTTCCGTGAATGCCAGAATTTGTAAAAATTCACAGCGAGAAGAGATAAATAATTCAGAAATGCAAATAAATAACTTTAAACTGTTGAAGTAAAATTATATTGTGATTATAAATCTATAAGGCAATAGATATAAGACTATTCTACGTGGCTATCTTAAAACTTTCTTCTATCTAATACATGTTAATATTTCTTGAAAAAATGCAGTATTGCAATACCCAGGATTAGATAATTTGAATTAAAATATTGTCAGCAGCAACTTACGTCATTTTCTAACTGAATCTGAAGTTTGATGATTCTGCATAACAGCGCCACTTGTTCGGTGATGAACAACAAAAACTAATCAGAATTGATTTTTATCATATATTAACTGAAACTAAAGTTTGATTAAATACCATTCATTAATTCTTGAGATATAGCTATTGTGAAATAGTGAAAAATGCAGCATAGCAGCATAAATAAAAGCATATAAATGCATAGCAGCGACACTTGCAGGGCAATTTACAACAAAACTAAACGACGTTAGTTAATATCAGAGACTGACTGAATCTAAAGTTTGCTGAAAACACGTGCATTAGTTCTTGAGATAGAGACATGGCGATAATAAAAAAAATGCCACATAGCAGTGCCACTTACTCAGCAACTTGCACCAAAATGCAATGAGCAACAAATTTTATCAAAGACTAGCCGAACATAAAGTTTTATGAAAACCTGTGCATTAGTTCTTAAAATAAAGCTATTGGGAAAATTGTAAATAATGCTGCATAGCAGCGCCACCTCTTGAGCGATATACTCCAACAGCTAATAAATTCTAGTTTATACCAAGGTCTCAGAAAATACAAAGTTTTGTAAAATTCCGTGCATTAGTTCTTGAGATAGAATGCTTACAAACTTTTTTTCACAGACAGAGTGAGATTGACAGACTCACAGGCCGACATTTTGTAAAAACAATCAATTGGTATTCAGGATCTCCTAAAACGTCTAAATGCATCGAAAACTAGAATTTAAAAATTTTCACTAATCCAATATTTTCTTTCTTTAAATATAGAAGAAAGTAAAAATAAAATCCTAGAATAATATGAGATTATAATGAATCAATAAATACTATGGGAAATAACGTCAAACTTTCCATAATTTGTAATAAAAAACCGTAAGGTGGAATTTTCTTCTTTTCTGTTGAAAATATAAATATTTATTTTTTACATTTTTCTATTCTTTATAGTTTTTAGATAATCTAAGTACATTTGACCGTATCCACAATTTTTTCGTACTCATTAAATACTTTATCGAAACGCGTTCTTAGGCTTACACTATTTTGGAAACTATAAATACATTTTATATAAAATATTTTTTATCATAGCCGGTTCGATTAAATCACAAAAACGATGACAGATATCTTAAGCATTTTTTAAATTAAAAGTGACACTATTCTTTGGAGCTTGGACAAATTCCAAATATTTTTAAAAAATAAATATTTTTAGAATGAGACTAATATGTGACTAAAAGGATATTAATCAGACCTTATCTTCAACTCGCTACTGTATCGTTGATTCACAAAGTTTTGATCTCAAAGTAGAAGACAATATTATCTATTTTCATCTTCCAAAACGAAAATTGACTGTAAACGACGATTGCAATGGATATCAGGGCGCGTACTTTACAGATTTCCATATAAGGTACCCTGGGGTAATAACGCCACGTTAAGGTTCTACCAATTTTCACGGCTCAGATTTAGATTGTATTTTTCAAACAAATATAGGATCTGATACAGCAACTCATTGACTATCTATATAAAATAAAGTAATTTAACAGATATGTATTCATAAAATGTAATGGCGTTTTTTCTTGACCAATGCTATTTGGCGTTATTACCCACCTATATGGGTAATAACGCCATGCAAACAAAACTATGAAATAAGATGGAATAATTGCATGTAGATAGCCCAATTCTAAAAATACAAACTCTACAAACTTAGAAATTGACAAATTGCTTTCTAAGCTGTTGAAAATGTTCAATTTTTTATGAAAGTGTAAGAAAAATAAAGGTGTGGTGTGGGAGAAGGGGATGAGGTAAAAGAATATCAGACCGTGAGCTTCTTTTTGCTTAAAAAGAACCGCTTAAATAGAAATATGAGAAACATTGGACAGTTTTAACTGTGTTTATTTGAATCAGTATTTAGGATGTAGCTCGGCCACTGTAGGGAATCAACCGGGGTACTAAATGCAAGGATTGGCGTTATTACCCCAGTATAGTTATTGCACAGTACATTTTAAATTACAAATTATCTCGAGAAGATATCCAAAATCTTCAACAACATTTTAAAAGTACATGAAATGCACTACAAATTTATGTAATTAACAAAGTATTTCCGGATAAAAAGATAGTCTTCACATCACAAAACGTATCTCGCAAATTTTAGATCAAGCGTTAATTTTAGTTGTTTGTAAAAACAATAAGCCCTAAAAATGAAACAAATTAACTTGAAGCTGTTTTTTGCGATTTATATGACTCAAAACCCTTCTGCGCAGAGCAAATGGGTGTCATTTACCTGATTATTTCATAATTATGCAAAATATAAGCACTTGGCGTTATTACCCCGCCTGGCGTTATTACCCCAGGGTACCTTATTACAATACATATATTTCACCTATTTTCAATTAAATGGGCTTAAATTATTTAGTTTTACCGCTCAACAGTCTGCAACTTTTTTTATTAATATTTTTAAGCATTCAGTAAAAAATACAAGTAAATTTTGCCTTAATACTTTAACCGATTTTTTTTTCTTGTTTTTTCTTTTTCTTTTTCTTTTGGTTTTGGTTTTTGAAGAACAAATTCTAATTTTTTGTCAAATGCTGCCATTTTATATGAGGAAAATAAGCGATATTCCATTCTTTAGACACTTCATGAACAGTTGCTAATAAGTAGAATTCATGGCATATAATGAGAATTTCAGTGTTTTTAGGTATGTGCCAAATGTCGCACTCGGTGCAGTGAAGGGTTAAGATTGCTAGGTTAGAGTAGGGTTGGTTAGAGTTGAAGGGTAAAGATTAAACTTTGTACTCATATATGCATTTCGAGCTTATGATTTACATTAATGCCTTGAGTAAGTCATTACACCAAGGCGTATTACAATTATAAACAATGAAATCCATACAATGGATAAAAAGTATTTCATTTGAGATGATATAGCAAATATGAATGAGTAATGTTGAAAATCACCGTAGAAAGAAATTTGGAATACAGGTTTTGGAATACAGGTTTGGACGCGATTTTTGGAAAACAGTTAGTTTCAATCGAGTTTCGATGCAGTCAAATTTTAGGCAGTTTTTATCCGAAAACAAATTCTAGGAATACCTGAGGTTTTAGGCAAACAAAAAATGTTATCTCGAATTATTCTGCAGATTTTCATTTCATTTAGTATATTTTATTCACGTATACAAATTTCTTACCAATCGGCCCATGTTCTAAATTCTGGCAATCTCAGATTTTTACGTAATTTATGAGAATTAATGTACAAAAGATATCTCACGCTTTTTTATTAAATACTTATGTTATTCGTAAGATATAATTAGGATAGATAAGATATTTATTACTTTTTCAAATAAATGTTGTGAGTTAATGTGATTTAAAATTTTATAGCATCTGCATACTTTTACTTTTATTAAAATAAAAATTAGAATGTCCTACAATAAAGTAGAATATTAATTTTAAATAATTTTAACTCTTGCTATTAAAAAGATCGTTATTGATTTCCGCTATATTTATTTTCTGAACAGGCAGTTAGATCAATAAAAACAATTTCACGTGATACCGCATTACTGTTTAATGTCCACTGTCTAATACTAGGGTGAGACAACGTCTCGGTTAAGTCTAGACAACCCTTGAATTAGAAGATTCTTGTGCTGTACGGTGCGGTGTTATTAAATTGATTCGGTGCTGACCCCAAACAACTGTATTAATTATTTCTTTATATCAACTGAATTCCCCAGTTTATATGAGTATATAAATTATGCTGTTAAAAAAATAGTAAAATTGCTTACACAGAAATTTGTAATAAATGGAATTTTTATATACTTAAAATTAAACGATTTTACTATTTCTAAGTTAAAAAAATATTTTCTTTCTATTAAAAATGTAACTTCACATTTATAAAAAAAAAAAAAAAAAAAAAAAAAAAAAAAAACGAATTTTTTTATTTAGATGAAGCATATATAAATGTAAATTGCTTGCATATGTAAATGTAATGCTTATGTAAATAAGAAATGTATAGATCAAATTCTTAAAATTTAAAAGGATAAGGTATTTTTAAAATTTTATTATTATAACTTGTTTAAGTTTTAGCTCAGACTAGGTAAGGCCAGGGTTCGCACAGTTCTACCACTAAATTTTAGGAATATTTTTGAAGTGTTTCACTGCAGAAAAAAAGCGTAAAATCTGTGAAAGAAGGTAGGCATAACGAATGTTGTGGTTTAAAAATTAAATGTAAGTTTTTTTTATTTTTAATAGTGGCGCCAGAGTCCTTGGAAATTCCAAGGAGTGTGCGAACCTTGAATAAGACCTAGACTCAGCGTAATTTATTTACATCTCATTCAAATTTTAAGTAGAAAAAGCTTCGTTATATGTTGTCAGAGGATTGCTAGCTATTTACTTTATAATCAGTAACACATACCTTTTGCTTTCTTATGCTTATATGAAAGAAAAAAATTATGTAACGCTATGTAAAAAATACATATCAGACGATTTCGTTTTAAGATTCAAATATTTGCTTCATCTTACAAAGTGATATGAAAAAAAAATTCCCTTTACATTTTGACAAGTTCTTTGAAAAGTATACAAAATATTCCAAACTATTTATTTATAAAAGAAAAAAAACAGTAAAAGAATTTCACTACTATTTATTTATAAAAGAAATACATTTTTAACTGGTAGAAATGTGAGTATACTACTTTATTTATGATTAATCTATCAAGAAACTATACCAAATTGATTTATGAAATATTATTAAGATAATTGAGCAAAATTTTTTTTTCTCTTTTATTTCTTGTTCTTTATTAATATTTTACAAAGCGAAAATATGAATGCGTTTTAAAAATTTGCTAGTTTGATTCAATTTTTTTTTAAATGTGAATTTATATACTAAATCACTATACAATATAATTTATGCATAATAACAACAAAAATAAATAATTAAAAATTGTTTAAAAGACTTTATTTTGTTAGATAATATATATATATATAACGTTATATCTATTCATATGAAAGAAACTTAATCAAATTTATAATTCGCTTCCTCCCAATGAACTTGGGGTAATAAAAAAAAGTGAAAAAAACAAAAACATAATTATTTCGTTAGCAAGGTATTTTTTATGTAGGATAATATTGAGCTCTGAGACTGCTTCTAATATATGTACAAAACAAAATGTAATTGATAATTTCGCAGTATTATATTCGAAGCTGGGGCGCCAGTTTATAACTTTCAAATTTATTGTAAAAAAAACAGTAAAATTTAACAAATAATATACTGTTTAATGCATTAAAACAATGGTACATTAGTACTTATTCTGCAGTTATAGACGGAGCCCAATCGATAGTATTACACTGAAAAAAAAAACTGTAATGTAATAAAAGTTTTCCAGGAAATTGGACGTCATAGAACTTTTTATGTATTGGCAACAACAAAAAATCATGTAGCAGATACAGATTTGCCCTGAAAATCAAAAAATCTGTTATGTTACTAAGAATTATTTCGGAATGGGGATGCCTAGAATATACTGTATAATTGTAACCCATGTAACAGTTAAAATTATAGTAACATAACTATAATTTAGTAGATTCTTTTGTAAAGTTATAGATTTCTGTGAATTTACAAAAATTAGTTTTGTAGATTTACATTTTTATTTGTACGGTATACAGTTAAAATGTTAGTAAATATAGAAGTTTCAGCAACTTTACATTTGTAGGATTACAGATTTTTTTTACAGTGCATACTATGATATCAAAAATTACTTTTTTCATTGTATGCCTAAGAAGGATACATGAAACAGACATTTTAAAGTGAATTGGCTATTTTTAATTTATATTTAATCTTAACTTCTATACTTTATGTCACTTCAAACATTTTGTATTTTTTATAAGATCTACTTCGTGGCAAATTATAAAATTTAATGTCACATTCATATGCACATGAAAATAAAATACACATTTAAATGACTTCAGGAAATTCCAGTACCTTCTTGTGTTCTATTTTAAGCTTGATTAACTGCAAAGAAATTCATAAACTTTTCACCAGTTTTCAAAAGATAAATTTATCAATATATTTTTTTTTTCAGATTATTATATTTGAAGTTTATTTTACTTTCATAATATGCCATGGTTAGAATTGAATGCTACTTATCAAGAAACAAATTTTAAGTATAATTTATTATTATAAGTTTTGAATTATTTTTACCGAAAATTTGTTGATTTAGTTTTGGCTATTATTCTGAGAAACGAAAGAATATAATAGAACTCATTAATATTCGATGCCTTTCTTTATCTTCAGAAAAAACAAAATTAAAATTATAACAAGATTTTTGGCTGAATCTTTAGTTCATCTTATAAAGTTGTCGAGGGAAACATGATAGCGTTAAAGATGAAATAATAAGAATGGAAAATTGGATTTGCTCCAAAAAACCGTTAGTAAAACGGCCTAAGGTAATGATAATTTATTTTATTTTCTAAGAATATTATGAAAAGTAGAAAAATGTGGGAAAAAAAAACAAAAGAAGACGTTTAATCTTCAGCATGCAAAAGTTATTACGTGAATTAAAGTTAGTTTTAAAATAAAACTGTGGATCTTATAAAATTTGCACTGAATAAATTGTTTAAAGTATTTTCAAAGCAATCTTACGTAATAGTACTTTTTAAACATTTTGTTCATTTAAAAAAATATTTTGCTTTGTTTGAGAAACTCTATTTGAATCTTAGCAATATAAAATTTTCTGAAGTATTAGAACATAATTTAAAACGTATGTTGTTGAAAATAAGGATCCATGTAATATGGTATTTTTAAAGTTTAATTAATGCATTTTTTAATTTTCATTTGCTTTATTTAGCATTTTTCTCGCAAAAATTAATTATCTCTTCTAAGGTAGTGTTAATAACGAATAAATATTTTACTCATAGTTTCTTGAATGTATTGTATTACATAATTAGTTATACCAATGGTAAATAATAAACCCAATTTCACTGTTATACTGCTATAACCATATTATATTTTCTTTCTGGGTCACATTTTAATCATTCATTTCAAAGTTATTTTCAATTTGTAAAGTCGTGATTTAAGTAATTTAGTAAAGTTTTCCTGATTGAAATAAAATATAATGTACAATATGCATATTTATAATTTATTAAACCTGCAAATTTCTTTGACGATTCTGTAAGTCATTCATAGCTTCTTTTTAATGTATTTCTGGTTTCAACTTTATAATCTTTGTTGATTTTTAGAATTCTGCTATCTTGTGCTTACATTTATGATTTAAATTTATTTATATATATAAAGATATGTATGCATTAATATATATTTATTATTTCTTTACCACTGTAGAATATGCAATTTTTTATAGCACAATTAAAATTTCAAAAAGTGAGATTTGTTTCTAAGTTTACAATGAAAACTATCCCGATGCCTTTTTCCATAAAAATCATACATTTGTTTTTAAGCAAAAGCACATGAATAGGTACTTCACTTCACGTTCAGTATTCATATATTGTATCAATATGAAATTATATTAATCTGAAAAAATAAATAGAACACCTTCTATTCTATAGCCGGTCATTTTCTCTACAAATAAAAAATAATATTTTTTAAAGTTATTGTGATTCTTAAAAAACGATTTTTTTCCGCTGTTATTTAGTCTTATTAATTTTTAATCAACTTTTTACATAAATATGTTTTTTTTTCTAATTGTTAATTGTGAAAATATTTTCATAACAAAACCTATTTTAAACCGCTAAAACCTTTTCATTTCGTTTGCTATTAATTCGGCAGTAGTCACGTGCCGGTGTTTTTGCCGCCCATATAAATTATTTTCTCCTAACTCATATCCCTCATACGAATACAATGGAGAACTAACTCGTAGCTCATCATAAATGTTTCTTCACCACTACAATGGAATAAGGTACCTCTGTTTTTGCATCAGAGGAATGTTTATAAGCAAAGTTGAAATCTTTGGCAACGATTTTCTAATATCAGTTCAAATTTATTTTTAACCATTACTCTAAATATCATTAATATAATGTTCAATTAAAATGAATTGAAATTTTTTAACGTCATCAAAATATAATATTCGAATATTAAAGAAAATTGTTTTTCTTATTTCACATTTCCTCTTAGCGGGTGGCCAGCTGGAAAAAAAGAAGAAAAAGGTGTAACTAACAACGTTCTGAAAAAAAAGTGACTATTTTTGACTTAATAATATTAAGATTTTCAATATTTTTTATAAATATACAAATTACTCAATACGTGTGAAATAATGGGGATCAATAAAAATTTAATGGAAGGATATACATAAAGACATTTAGAGAAAAATGACATTGATACATCACCAAAATATTTTCATCACTTTTTTCTTTGTTGAATTTACATCCTTTTACATTTGTCGGTGATGTAATTTCTATGAAGGCGCGGCAAAATATTTTGACATGACTTACCTAAAAATAAATAAATAAATAAATATAAATAACAAAATGCTCATATTAATGATTTAGAATTAAAAATTCCAAAAAAATTAATCATAATGATTATCTGCACAACTTTTAAATACTTTTCTATTTTTGCTATAGATGAGGTATTATACATTTTACTGATTAATAATTATAGCGAACAAACTGCAGTTTCATTTATTAAAGACATTAAACTTGTGAAGTTTGTTTGTGTTTTTATAAAAGAGATGGGTATTAAAATCAAATCCTTTAATTTTCAATGGAGTCGTTTGAATATTGGAAGACTTGTGAATGATTAGCTTATAGAGTTATATTCAAACTTTGGTTTTAAAGTAAAACTTTTTAAAATTAATCAGAATTTAAAATTTTAAAATAACGAATAATTGTCATGTTTTAAAATGTCCACGTACATATATTTTGCATAAATGTGACAAAATTTATTTATGATAAACATGTTATATATTACAAAGAATGTTGGCACGAATTTAAAACTTCGCAAAAAGTATAAATTTTTTACTGTAAAGCATTGTTTTTTTACTTTAAAGAAATAATTTGTCTTCATATAATGGGTATTTTAAATGTTCGGTGCGAAAGTAAAACGCATAAAAAAATAATAATAAATAAACCAGAGCGTTAGAGCGATAGACATGTGGTTTGCTGATAAATAATCAGCGTGATACGAGCCCTTTTATGACACCAACAGAAAAAATAATACAAAATATCGCCAATATAGGGTCTACTGCAGATAATTCTATGGAAAAGTTCCATATTGTTTAAAACCGCAAGATTTCAATTCAAAAAAGTATACATGCAGTATTATCGAATGCTTTTGTATCCAAATTTTGCGTTCCGTGAGTAATATAGAATTATTCCGTGGTATAACTCTATATCCCATACGTTGATAATTGGTCTTCATAAACATAACCAACTAAACCACGGAAAAATAAATTCGAAAAATCTTAATATCTTTAGAAATGGAATAAGAAATATTTAGTAACAAATTTGTAACTCCTGAAGGAATACAAATTGCTTCTGCAAAAATTGTATATTAGAAAGGTACATTTGATATATTTAATGCGTGTGATGAATATGAACAAAATTATAATGTATATTTTACCAAGTCTTTTGTAATTTTAATCTTTAAGCAAAAATATTATGAATTTTACTTTTAATATATGGCACGTCTTTTACTACTTTTATTTGTAAAGAGCAATTATAAATGCATTACTCAAAGCCCTTCTATCCAGTTTTCTATAACATTAAAAAAACATCAAAATTTTTTTATGTATATTTTTTAAAGAAGAAAAACCGTTTAAAAAATAAGACGAAGATAAATTGCGTAGCTTCGAAAATTAACATCCGCCTATCCTGCAGTTTCTATGTACTTTTTTTTGTGTGTGTTAAACGAATAAGCATTATTTCGTTGTTATGATTGAGAAAGCGTAGTTTTTTCTTTACCTCAAAAAACATCATTGCATGTTCTTTATAACTGATATCTTCATATGTATATTTTCGACAGAGTTTCGTCGTTACGCAATCTCTTATTGTGTAAACATTTCTTTAAAAAACAATCTTAATAAAGCATTGCGATAGAAAACTGCAACATGCAATTAAAATAATCCTCTTTTTCAGAGATATTGCTTACTTTTAAAAACATATGCATGTTAAAAAAATTTTGAAATCACTATAATTAATTGAAGTGTTATTAAAACAGTTGTAGCATGGAATAAAATAAGGAGCGCCTTTTATTTCATTACAAATTAATATGTTTACCTCCACTCCTTCTGCTTTCTTTCTTATTTTAAATAAAATATTTTACATAATTGCTTTTAAATAAAACTTTTAATATTCTGTAATATTCTAATACAAGTATTCAGTAACCTAAAATAACGTGCTGTATTTTTTAAATTATTTAATTACTATTGGCGTATTTTCGAAATGGTAGATAAACTCGACTTACAGATTTTACATGGAGACATATTAGTCCAGGCATTTGGTAAAAAATAAATGCAAGTTTTGGTGTAGATTTGAGTTTTGGTTCCCTTTATGTTTATTGGGTCGCTGAATACGAATCTGGCATTATCCAACAAAATTTCTATCCGGAAACACGTTTTTTTTTGTCAAAAAACGTGGCTTTTTTTTCGTTTTATCTAAATGACTTCAAAATTATGCATTTTACATAAAAGTCATCAGTATATAAATTAAAGAGCACAAAATTTCCTACATTTTATGTACTAAAAGTTTTTTTCTCTGATCAATGGTTTAGCCGTGAGAGAGTCGAAATGGGTGTGAAAAGCAAAAAAATTCTGAAAAACGTGAATTACAGAACCGTACATCGATGAAGCATGAAAAACAACCATTTTACGCAAATTTTCCCCACTTAATAATATTAAATATTTTATTATTGACTATATTTTATTAATCTGATGTTCATTGTTTCTTTCATACTAAAAAATAAATAAAAATGAGCATATCTGTGATCAAAATCTTCATTTGCTATTATAAAATAATAATAGTAATAATTTCTTAATTTGACTTCTAAATAATGTAAATAAAATAACTAAAACAGGCTTTAACTAATTCCATCTGCACTTTCCCACTTAATTGAAGGGGTGCATGTGTGAAATAACGTTGGTCAAGCGCCCATCCCCGCATCCCATGTCCATGTTCAGTGGAATATTACCTCCCAACCCTTTCCACACCAGTCTCGCCTCTGTTAGAAATATGCTTCGCAAAGACCACTAGCTTATCAGGAGGACACATTCCTCTCAGTTTCCATATTCAGCTGCTTACTTATAATTTAGTTATTCACTGTTTGTGTGAAAATAGTAAACATGGTGAACATCTAAAGGTATTTTGCGCGATGTCGCTGTTTTTTATTTATACCTTTCCTTTAGAAGAGGGACCATCAGTGAAAGTTAGTCGAGGTATTGCAGCGTTAATCAAGGCAAGTGCAGAAAGAAAGGATGGAAAGGCAGTTTTCCAAAAGAGGAAAACCTCAGTAGATGTGCATGTTAAGTGTAAAAAGTATACGTAAATGAACGGATGATTACTGCTTATGTGAAGAAGATTGAGGAACAAAGTGCTAACACTTCGATGGTTTAGCCGATGGTTTGCGAAGTGCTAGCACTTCGCAAATTTTAAGATCATCAACTCCTCAGTTTAATTTTCGAACTAATTGTTTTATATGTGGACTGTGCATTTCGGAAGGGTTCATTGCAATACAAGCGAAAAATCCACCAAGCTAACGCAATACTGTATACAGTGTGTGACACATGGAATTAAAAAGTGCATTTCTGAAAGCAGCAAGAGCTCGCAATGATGATTATGGGCAGGCATTCAGCGCATCGAACCAGTGAATGATTTGATCGCAGCAAAGCTGAATACCGCATCAAATGTTTTAAATATATTTATGGGAGGCCGAAGGTCCAAGAACAGAAGAAACGTGATCCATTTGCCGGGGCAATCGACAGAGCAATGCAAAATATATACGATTACCTTGAAAATCATGATGACGAGTGTCAATTCTCCATGGAAGAGCTAATGAAACAGGTTACAGGGAGTTATCAACCTGATATGATAACTGTAAAATTTAACCTCATTGAGAGATATCGAGATGACATACTGATCACAAAGAATCAGAAAAAAAGTCCATTGCCTCAAGAATATAGGAGGGAAGATACTGACTAATGCATGGTATCAGCAAACATGTAAATCTGATCGAGATGAGAGGCTGCGAGTGGTTGAAGCAGCAGCAAATATTATTTGCGAACATATCAGGTAGAAGATTTGCTTCGAGAAACTTCAACAACATCGCAGTTGTGTGTCAAGACGAAGAGGATTTGCTAGACTTTGAAGCCGATCTGGAAACGGATTACCCACACAATGAATCAGAGGACCCAATGTAAGGTGAAATAGCCATGCCGCAAGATATCAAATATTTACTATTAAAAAAACTTTTTATAATATTGGTAGTTATAAAAACACCCACTAATTCCATTCGTCTATTTTCTATTTTGTAGATGTCGGTGAAAAGCAGGGACCCTCAAATAAAAGAAAGCAGAAATAGTACAGTAATGTACTTACTAATGTACATAATTATTTATAATTTAATAATAAGTCATAATGAATCGTCGTTTTTATTGTTAGCAACTTCATTGTAAAATATAGTCGATCATAATATCTTCAGTATCATTTAAAGTCAATCTTTGCGAAAAATGGTCATTTTTTATGTTAAATCTATGTACAGTGCCATAAATCCTATTTTCCGGACTTTTTTTTTTTTTCACACCCACATTTTGAACTTCGAGAACTTTAAGAACTGGAATCCGTGTCAGATTTTATATGTTAAAGCCTGTTTTAGTTATTTTATTTATATGATTTAAAAGTCAGATTAAGAAATTATTACTATTATATTTTTGTAATAGCAAATGAAGATTTTGATCACAAATATGCTCATTTTTATTTATTTTTTGTTATAAAAGAAACAATGAACATCAGATTAATAAAATATAATCAATAATAATATATTTAGTATTATTAAATGGGGAAAATTTGCGTAAAATGGTTGTTTTTCATGTTTCTTCGATATGCGGTGCTGTAATTCACGTTTTTCAGAATTTTTTACTTTTCACACCCATTTTTGCGGCTCTCTCACGGCTAAACCATTCATCAGAGAAAATTTTTAATGTATAAAATGTAGGAAATTTTGTGCTCTTTAATTTATATATTGATGACTTTTATGTAAAATGCATAATTTTGAAGTTATTTAGAAAAAACGAAAAAAAAACACGTTTTTTGCCAAAAAAACGTGTTTCTGGGGAGAAATTTTGTTGGATAATGCCAGATTCGTGTTCAGCGACCCGAAAAACATAAAGGGAAGCAAAAATAAAAACTACACCAAAACTTGTATTTTTTTGTTCTTTTTGAGCACTCAATGCCTGGACTATGTTCCTTCTCTACTTTTAAACAATATATATACATATATATTTGAGAAGTTATATTTGATTATATATATATATTTGATAATATATATTTGAATATATATATATATATATATATTGATATATATATATTTAAGAACTTTATTAATTACCTTGAAGTGAAGAATAAAGATCGCTCTAGATCAAAAGTCTAGAGGGAAAAAACTTTAGAGAATATATAACGAATTCACGTAATAAACTTATAAAGCTGCAACCAAGAGAAGATTACAAGAATAAAAGTCCTTCCGGCAATGCCGGGAGGAAGAGGTAGCTTTCATATACTTATTTATTTATTTTAAATTAAGTCATATAAATCAAATATAGGAAGCTCAAAATAGTGGAACACGATTATATAAGATTAAATAGCAGTTTTTGTCAATGCTGAATATTAATAGGAATTTTTAAAAATTAGTCATCTTTTATTCAACCTGGTTTTATTTTAAGAGATTTATAGGGTCGCCAAATTCCACGATATCCATTTTAAAGCAGCATGATGGATAAAAAAAAAAAAACAATGAGCTTGATCGAAATCTTAATTAATATGAACATGCACATTCACATCGAAATCGATTAACCCGCGAAAACTCGGGCATGAGATTTTCTTTCTCCATCGTACCCTTTTTAAGACTATTTTTCATTTTAATAAAATTTCAAAATGTGATTTCCATTACTTTAACTCCTTTTTGAATAAAATACTAAGCCAAAAAAAAATTGATATTAAGTGACTGTAAAGTAAAAGAAAAGAATCGGGCACTGTGAGAGAAATTCTCATAGCGAGTTCTCCCGGATTAATATATACGAGTGTTGTCGCGTTCAAACTGATTTTTAAAAAAATGTCACACGCATTAAAAATGCAAACTGCTATATCAAAGGCGTTTTTTTCAAGGTAAAGACAAAGCAAAAAATAATCCGGAATTCATTTTTAAGATAAATAGTTTAGAAAGAACCTTTTTTCAATTTCTAATTTTTTGTTTATACATTATTATACATTTAAAAGATTTTTGACAAATTTAAATAGCCGCCATTTTGAAACAAGATGGCGGATAATGTTGGCCCGTGATCTCGGTCAAGACATTGATATGTAATATGAACACACGGAGTTATAACGAAATCAGTTTATAAATATGCGTATTAATGCGTGACAAATTTCAGACCGTTTCAAAATGTCAATCTCACTGGAAATTGAAAGTGCTAAAACTCAGCCATTTTTCAAGATACAGATGAAACAAAAAATGCTCTGGAATCTTTGTATCAAGGTCAAAACACAAAAGAAAAATCTTTTTCAATTTCTTACTTTTCTGCACCTAATTTTAAAATTTAAATAAAACAATAATATTCCGACATTTTGAAACAAGACGGGATTACAACTGGCCAAAGAAGTCGGTCCAGGCATCAGTATGTCCTATGTACAAACCAAGTTTCATCCAAATCGGTTTATAAATACCGTGTTATCCCGTGACGAAAACCAGATCATTTAAAAATGTGAGCAACACTAGACATTAAAAGTACTATAACTCAGACATTTTTTAAGATACAGACGAAACAAAAAATGCTTTAAAATCTTTGTATCAAGGTCAAATGCATAAAAGAAAAATCTTTTTCAATTTCTCACTTTTAGATAGCTTTCAGTACAAAAAGTAAAAAGCTACCTATTGCAGCCGTCCGGAGGAAAGCACTTCCGGAAAATTTTGGTATATTTTCACCGATCATGACCCTCAGACCTCAAAACACCCTCCGTTCAAATATTGACAAATAAATATATATATATATATATGTCTGATTTTTGTCATGCGATAACTATCGTATTTATGAACCGATTTGAATAAAAGTTGGTATGAAAATAGTACATACAAATGTCTCGACCGAGTTCGTTGGCCAGCATCAAACGCCATCTTGTTTCAAAATGGCTGCCATTTAAATTAAAAACAAAAAATTTTAATTTAAAATTAAATGCGAAAAAATTACAAGTCGAAAAGTATTTTTCTTTTATGTGTTAGAAAGTAAAACAACGATTTCAGGACACTTTTTGTTTTGTGTATATCTTAAAAAATGACTGAGTTATAGCACTTTGAATTTCTAGTATGGCTGACATTTTGAAACGATCTGAAATTTGTCATGCGATAACGATCGTATTTATGAACCGATTTGAATGAAACTTGGTATGTACATAGTACATACAAATGTCTCGACCGAGTTCGTTGGCCAGCATCATACGCTATTTTGTTTCAAAATGGCAGCCATTTAAAATTTTAAAAAAATTAAAATTTAAAAATAAATGCGAAAAAACTACAAGTTGAAAAATATTTTTCTTTTATGTGTTAGAACTTAAAACAACAATTCCAGAACACTTTTTGTTTTGTCTATATCTTAAAAAAGGACTAAGTTACAGCACTTTGAATTTCTAGTATGGCTGACATTTTGAAACGATATGATATTTGTCATGCAATAACGATCGTATTTAGGAACCGATCTGAATGAAACTTGGTATGTACATAGTACATACAAATGTCTCGACCGAGTTCAATAGCCAGCATCATCTGCCATTTTGTTTCAAAATGACGGCCATTTAAAAAAATTAAAAAAAAAAAATAAAATTTAAAATTAAATGCGAAAAAATTAATTATTTTATGTGTTAGAACTTAAAACAAAGATTCCAGAACTCTTTTTATTTTGCCTATATCTTAAAAAATGATCGAGTTATAGCATTTTGAATTTTTCTTTTGGTTGACATTTAAAACGATCTGATTTTTGTCACGTGATAACACGCGTATTTATGAATCGATCTGGATGTAACTTAGTGTGTACATAGTACATAATAAAGCCTGGACCGAGTTCGTTATCCAGTTCCATCAGCTATCTTGTTTCAAAATGGCGGCCATTTAATTTTTTTTAAATTTTAAATTTAAAATTAGGCACAAGTAAGTGACAAATTGAAAAAGAATTTTCTTTTATGCATTTGACCTTCATACAAAGACTCCAGAGCATTTTGTTTTGTCTGTATCTTAAAAAATGGCTGAGTTATAGTACTTTTAATTTCTATTGTTGCTCAAATTTTGAAATGACGTGATTTTTGTCACGTGATAACACGCGTATTTATAAACCGATTTGGATGAAACTTGGTGAGTACATCTACCGATGTCTGGACCGAGTTTGTTGGCCAGTTCCTCCACCATCTTGTTTCAAAATGGCGGAATATTAAAATAAAAAAAAATTTAATTTTAAAATTCGGTGCAAAAAAGTAAGAAATTAAAAAAGATTCTTCTTTTATGCGTTTGACCTTGATACAAATATTCCAGAACATTTTTTGTTTCATCTGTATCTTGAAAAATGGCTGAATTATAGCACTTTCAATTCCCAGTGTGGTTGACATTTTGAAAGGTCTGAAATTTGTCACGCAATAATGCGCATATTTATAAACTGATTTGGATATAACTCCGTATGTACATAGTACATAACAATGTTTTGACCGAGTTCACCTGTCAATTTCATCTGCCCTCTTGTTTCAAAATGGCGGCCATTTAAGTTTGTTAAAATGTTTTACATGTATAATGATGTACATACAAAAAATCAGAAATTGAAAAAAGGTTCTTTCTAAAGTATTTACCTTAATAATGAATTCCAGAGTATATTTTACTGTGTATTTACCTTTAAAAACTTCTGAGATATATAGCAGTTTGAATTTCTAATGTGGGAGACATTTTTTTAAAAATCAATTTGCCCGCGACAGCACTCCTATATATTAATCGATTCCAACATGAATGTGCATGTGCACATGAATTAAGATTTCGACCAAGCTCATTGGTTTGTTTTATCCATCATGTTGCTTTAAAGTAGCATACACTTCATGATATCGTGGAATTTGGCGAATCTCTAAATCGCTTAAAATAAAACCAGGTTGAATAAAGGATGACTAATTTCTAAAAATTCCTATTAATATTCAGTATTGACAAAAACTATTATTCAATTTTATAAAATAGGGCTCCAATAATTTGAGCTTCGTATGTTTGAATAATGTAACTTAATTTAAAATAAATAAATAAATATATATGTATATGAAAGCTACCTCTTCCTCCCGGCATTGCCGGAAGGACTTTTTTGTACCTAAGTTCAAATTTTATTTTTTATTTTTAAATTAAATGGCCGCCATTTTAAAACAAGATGGCGGATATAACTGGTTAACAAACTCGTTCCAGGCTTTATTAAGTACTATGTACACACCAAGTTACATCCAAATCGATTTATAAATACGAGTGTTATCACGTGGCAAAAATCAGATCGTTTCAAAATGTCAGCCATAAGAAAAATTCAAAGTGCTATAACTCAATCATTTTTTAAAATATAGATAAAGTAAAAAGTGTTCTAGATTCGGCGTTTTAGGATCTAACACATAAAATAAAAATAATTTTCAACTTTTAATTTTTTCGCATTTATTTTTAAATTTTATTTTTTTTTAAATTTAAATGGCCGCGATTTTGAAAGAAGATGGCAGATGATGCTGGCCAACGAACTCGGTCGAGATATTTGTATGTACTATGTACATACCAAGTTTCATTCAAATTGGTTCATAAATACGTGAGTTATAGCATGACAAAAATCAGATCGTTTCAAAATGTCAGCCATAAGAAAAATTCAAAGTGCTATCACTCAATCATT
Organism: Maratus speculifer; assembly: GCA_964019185.1. NCBI lineage: Eukaryota > Metazoa > Arthropoda > Arachnida > Araneae > Salticidae > Maratus > Maratus speculifer. The sequence continues at coordinate 289,571,310 of OZ025289.1, forward strand.
TTTTAAGATATAGACAAAGTAAAAAGTGTTATGGATATGGTGTTTTAAGATCTAACACATAAAATAACAATATTTTTCAACTTTTAATTTTTTCGCATTTAATTTTAAATTTTAAATTGTTAAAATTTTTTAAATGGCCGCCATTTTGAAATAAGATGGCAGATGATGCTGGTCAAAAAACTCGGTCGAGATATTTGTATGTATTATGTACATACCAAGTTTCATTCAAATCGGTTCATAAATTCGTTAGTTATAGCATGACAAATATCAGATCGTTTCAAAATGAGCCATAAGAAAAATTCAAAGTGCTATAACTCAATGATTTTTTAAGATATAGACAAAATAAAAAATGTTCTGGGATTGGTGTGTTAAGATTTAACACATAAAATAAAAATATTTTTCAACTTTTAACTTTTTCGCATTTAATTTCAAATTTTAAATTTGAAAAAAAAATTAAATGGCCGCCATTTTGAAACAAGATGGCGGATGATGCTGGCCAACGAACTCGATCGAGATATTTGTATGTACTATGTACATACGTTCTTTCATTCAAACCGGTTCATAAATACGTTAGTTATAGCATGACAAAAATCAGATATATATATATATATATATATATATATGTGTGTGTGTCAACATTTAAACGGAGGTTGGTTTTGGGGTCTGGGGGTCATGATCGGTTAAAATATATAAAAATTTTCTGGAAGTGCTTTCTTCCGGACGGCTGCAATAGGTAGCTTTTTACTTTTTGTATGAAAGCTACCTAGAAACAAACATGAAAACTGATGCTACTATTGTAGGGAGAAGAATACATAAGTACGAAAATCAACATCCGCCAGTCTTGCTGTTTCTATGTACTCTTTCTGTTTCTTTTTTTTTTTTTTGGACCCCACAGAGGTTATACCACCCCCAGGCCCCTTTTATTGCTCACATTCCAAGTGTAGATAATTGACCGTCATAAATGTAAACAAACAAACAAACAAACAAACTTTCCGGGGTTTTTTTCTTGTTAATTGGAATGTGTTTTATATCATCATTTTGAATGTAACAGACTGCTTTTTTTACCTCAAAAAATATCATTGTATGTTCTTTATATCTGATATTCTCATATATTTTCGGCTGAATTTCATCATTACGTAAGCTGTTATTGTGTAAATATTTCTTTAAAAAACAATCTTAATAAAACATTGCGATAGAAAACTGCATCATGCAATTAAAAATAATAATTTTTTTTCAGAGCTATTTCTTAGTTTTAAAAACTTGAATATGTTAAAATATTTTTTAAATCACTATAGTAGATTAAAGCATTTTTAAAACAGTGTTAGCATGGTAGTTAGGAATTAAATAGGAAATGCATTATTACCGTTCTCATTAATTTAAATTCTTTAAAATAATGAGCAAGGCTGTTTGGAATAAAATAAAGAACGCATTTTATCTCATATTAAATTAATAATTTCCCCCACCCCTTTCTGCTTTCCTTCTTATTTAAAAAAAAAACAAACTTTAATGCATATTTTTTAACGAAGAAAAGCCGTTTAAAAAATAAGACAAAGGTAAATTGCATAGGCTTGAAAATTAACATCCGCCAATCCTGCAGTTTCTATGTACTCTTTTTGTTTATTTATTTATTTATTTATTTTATTGTTGTTGTCGTTAACCGGAATATGTCTTGTTTCGTTGTCTTGATTGTAAAAGAGTACTTTTTTACTTTACCTGAATAATAAAAAAAACATCATTGCATATTCTTTATATCTGATATTTTTATATATATATTTTGGACAGAGTTTCATTGTTACGTAATCTTTTATTGTGTAAGCATTTCTTTAAAAACAATCTTAATAAATTTACGAAAGAAAATACGAAAGAAAATTTCAACATGCAATTAAAATAATTCACTTTTTTAGAGATGCTGCTTCGTTTTATAACCTTAAATATATTAAAAATATTTTAAATCATTATAATTAATTAAAGTAGTTTTAAAAGAGTGGTAGTGCGTTTTTCTCGACTAAAATAAGAAATGCATTATTACCACCATTATTAATTTAAATATCTTTAAAACAATGAGTATTGTAGTTTGGAACAAAATAGGGAACATGTTTTATCTCTATGCAAATTAATATGTTCACCCGCTCCCTTCCGCTTTCCTACTAATTTTAAATAAAATATTTTATCTAAATATTTTTAAATAAAACAATTAATATTCTGTAATGTAATCTGTAATATACGTACTCTGCATTTTAAAATAGCGTGCTGTATTTTTAAATTTTAAAAATTTTAATTCATACTGGTATTTTTTCAAAATGGTCGATGGAACTCTTCTTATGACATTCTTCCCGACATTTAACAAACAATTTTTTATTTACTTTAACAATTAAAAAAATAAATAAATAATAAATAATAATAATAATAATAACTTAATTAAATTACCTTGAAATAAGGTATTAAAATTTAGAGGGAAAAAAGTCATAAATTTGGAATATAACAAATTCGTGTAATTTAGAAATAAAATTATAAAGATGCAACCTGCAGAATGTCATGCGAAAAATTCGTGAGAACTGATGCTACTACTGTAAGGAGATGAAAAGGACATTATGCAAATAACGTGGCTCTAACTTGGTTCTTCTGCGTAAAATTTGTCCTTCTTAACAATTTGCGAATCTCAGCTGCACTGTGTATCAACATCATTCACGCAGGAAAGAGATAGATGGAGATGCAATATCATGTATAAGCGGTTTGCGGTATATAAGTGGTTAAGGGTGTTCTTAAATCAAAAAGGGCAACTTTGTGACATATGCTTTAATTTATTTTTGTTTGGGAAACGCATTTTTAAAGCAGGTGTTGTTATTCAGAAACTGTCTAATTGCACTCAATTTTCTGTTTTTTTTAAAAGCACAATAAATCTTTCATAACAAGCCTTCAAAGTTGACTTTTTTGAGCACATTTCCCGACGAAAGCCGAAAAACCGGTCGAAAAGCAGCAGAAAAACTGGTGATCACGTGATCGAAATAGCTTAGAACTGGAAAGGTAATTTAACTATCATAAAATTGGAAAATAAGTACCATTCGAAATCACTTCCATTGCCAGGCATTCTAAATTTATGTATTTTCGTTAAAAATTGAATTTGTAAATGTGTCAAAACGTTTTGCGCTTGTTGAACGGAGCATTTAAGAACACCCTTTTTGCTCAAATTTAAATGCTCTCATTCGGTCCAAACAAGTCAAGCACATTGAACACAATGGCAACGTATAACTACTGGCATGCATTCTCATTTTTAAGAGAAATTTTAATCATTTATTCCCTTAACATGCAGATAATGAATAATAATTTGAACAGCAAAAGCAAATTTAAATAGAAAGTTAGAATAGCAAATAAAAGGTTTTAATTGTACAGGCGCGTCAACGTAGGTGGTTGTGTTCAGACCGAATATAACGGATTTTAGAATTACATTTTTGGCGTCACACTCAGACATCACGACTTCATATCTATTCCTTCTCTTTACTCTGTATCACCTGTGGTAGCAACTCATCGCATGAAATCATAGATTTTTTTTAATTACCCCTTATCATTGCCGCCTATATAATAAAGGCCTACCCATTTCGCTAAAAACCGCCGAAAAAAGTGAAGCTGTATTCAGCTTCGAACCCTGCACCATTTCATTGCACCACGTGTGAGTCATCGTGATGCAAACCCTGTCCAAATTAGCATTGTGTAAGCTGTTTTCTCTTTGGTGCATATGGCTCGGCACCTGGTCATTGTTTTGGTTCAGGGCTTGCACGATTGGTCAAAATAACATAGACAAGGTATCGGAGTCCTCTGGCGGGAGACTTCATACATTAATCTCAAATAGATGGGCCTATAGATCTAGTGGGCCGTGCCCTTATTTGCAAAAATCCACCATTAACCCATTTAAGAAATTAATATTCTTGCTGGCAACTCTTATGTAGCATACACATATTTATTTATAAAGTCTGAATTAAATTATATAAAGTATTTATGATCCACTATACTGATTTCACCACATTAAAAAAGAGAAAAAAAAAATAAAATATGAATAAAAATACTTTATTCAAAACCAAAATCGTACAAAAATGCATATTTTGTGTATATTGCACACACAGCCTCTTCAGTACAAAGAGCAGCCATACAAAGTATCAAAACAAACCATGGTCATGCTCAATGAACTTGGCTTGATTCCGGGGTAATATTACGTGTTTTTGAAAGAATAACTTTGACTTTAACTTCGCCCATGGCTTGTTTCTTTGCTATTGCTGATATTTGTACTGATGAGAATTTGCGTTTCACACCAAAACATCCTTTTTTTCTACATTTTTGGTTTTGAATTAAATGGTTTTAAGTAGATTCGAAATTTAATTTCTCTTTTTTAATGTAGTCAAGTCTGTCTAGTGATTCATGATTAATTTAACATTTATATATTTACTCTTTATTAAATTTTCATGCTTAAAAGCTTTATTATTAATTTGAATTCTCGCATTAATTATTTGTATTTCGAGCTTTTGTTTTCTAATTTTTAAAAGTATAAAATTTTGTAACTGCCAGTGTAATTAACTGACAACATAACTCAATACAATTACTATATTAAGAATGTACTGGAGAGAGCAATTTAGAGTAACACAAATATTTTATTAAATAAAAATACATATCAACTGCTAGTGTATACCCCCATTCAATAATTACAGTAAGAATATAAAATAAAGCAGTGTATAATAGTCCATAAATACATGTTATGCATGTGTAGGCATAACGATCGTTCATATTTATAGAGCTCCGTTTTCATGATTATTGAAAAACTAAGCAGTATTTTAATTTCTTTTTTTTTTTACTTTCTGCGCATTTACAGTATAAAAAAGTAATTACAATAAATAACTAATTATGAAAATACTGCTCTCTTTAAAACTGAATGAACTTGTATTAAAATCAAAATGGTAAATAGAATTAATGGTATCTCATGAACCGATAAACACTAAACCAGCAATTTTTGTATGTGCTGCAAACGATTTTTCTCTATTGACCATAATGAACAGAATTCCTTGGTGTGTCTCTGTAAATAAACTGTTAATACTATAAACTTCATTTTAAATGCCGATTATTGCTAAACAACAATATTGCTAAAAACATATTTATGCTAAACAACAGTATCATGTAGAATTTATATGGCAATACCAAGAGAGTATACATAATATACTCGCTTTATATTTACGTAAATTATAAAGCGAGTAGACAAACACTGACAGAGACAGACTTCAAGACAAAGTGAATTCATAAACACTAAACTTTGTTGAAATAAGTATATGAAGGGTAACTAAAGTAATAAGATGATAAAAGTTTCATAAACAAGCAGTGTAACCAAATTTATATAAACGCTATTCCTATATAAATAAAAAATATAAAATGCATTTGTATAAAATATGCAGAACGTCTTAGTGCTAAACATAAAAAAGCAGAATTTTTACTTTAATAAATCATACTTTAACTGTGCGCAAGTTTTTTCAAAGCTTCTTATAACACTTTCGGAAGCAAAATATTGCATTGGGACATCAGGTAACTTCTGCGGTTTTTTAAAGCGAAGCTATGTTTTATCTTCTTATATTTTGCTATGCCTGATGAAGAGTTAAGCTTTTTCTGTTTATCCTGAATAATTCTTGTTTGAGTTGCATTATGATTGTTTTAATTCAGTGCTGAAAATGGTGACATAAAAAATTCACTTATTTCATATTAATCTCTGTTGTATTAAGAAAAGTAAAAATGCTAATCAAATTGCTTAGTACTGCATACAAAGAAAATAGTATTTCAAATGCGGATGTTCGAAAGGGTTTTGAAAAATTTGAGCACAAAAATTTAATCTTGAAATGATAAACGCTGTGGGTGATCATAATCATCTGTAAGGAAGTTTCACTTAAAAGAAGCCACCAGATCATCATACACTGTACTTTTTGGAATACGTAATCTGCGTGATAGCTCTTGCACTATGTAATGTGGGATTTTAGAGGTAGCATTTTTTAAGAAGTTCTCCTATACAGATGACGGTTATTCTAAGCGGTATCATCCTTGAGGCTGATATTTCTGCACTTAAATTTCTCAAACTATCTTCGAAGTATGACATGTGAAACGGCACATTGTCCTCATACAGTACAAATTTTACGAGCAGATTGACAAGTATTTTTACCTTTCTTGAAATAACTGAGAATAATATGCGAAAATGATCTTTCTGATTTTTTATACTTAACACAGCACTGAAACTAAAATTTTGCCATAACACAAATGGAAATTATGCAACGCAAGCAAAAGTGACAGAGTTATCATATATATGACTCATTCAAACCCACATCTTACCAGCAATAATAAAACAATTGGACGGAATCACGCTTCACTTTTCAAAACCGCAGATGACCGGATGACCCAAAAGTTAGTAAACTATTACAATGACTGCAACAAGAATGTACGAACCAATTAATGCAGAACTACTTGTAAAAATACCTTCTAACTAAACAAATTATAAATATCAGAATATTTCGACGTAAATATCAATAAAAAATTACAGTGCAGATTATTTTTACTTTAAAATTGTATATAGCAAAAGTGGAAGTATTAATACTTCATGTGTGCCTCTCAAACCTTTATAAATATGAGTTAATGATTAAATGTGTAATGCCTCACTTAAGTTGTCGGCCAAAAAAGTCAGCGGGCCTCATGTAGCTTGCGTGCCGCAGGTTAAGAGCATAACTTTGTAAATTTAGGTGTAAATCAAAAACTTAAAGGGATTTTCTTAGTATGATATTATTAGAGTGATCTAATATAATATTATTAAATTTTAATAAAACTAAAAAAAATATATTTCTTTTATTATTTTTAGAGTGCTTCATAAATAAACAAAACTACGATATTTTAATACACTTTATACCTCAGCAAAAATTTTGTTTAGATATATTTATGATATTTTTGAAATTTTATAAAAAGGAATTAAAAAAATAGAACTAATTTCACTTTGAAAACGTGTTGCTTCTTTTGCTATTTCTTTGATTCTGACGGCGTAATTATTAATGCATCATTGAATTGAATAGCCTGCATTTTGATTTTCTATAAATAAAAAAAAAAAAAAAAAAAAAAAAAACATTAATGCTTTTTTTGGAAAAGATTTTTTTTTAAGAAAGGGGTCTCTTTAAAGATAAATATAAACTGCATACGTTTGAAAATTAAATTCTATCTTTTCTACAGTTTCTGTAGATTCACTCTCATCTTTTTAATCATGGGATGCTTTTATCTTTCTGTTGATTCTGAAAAGAAAATATTTTTTTCCTTCAGAAAGACATGATTGCATGCTCTTTGTAACAGATATCTTCATATGTGCCTTTCAGACTGAGTTTCATTACTACGTAACCTTTTATTTAGTAAGATATGTTTCTTTCTCCTTTGAAATAAAAGTACCTTTTTGAAACGGAAACTGAATAAAGCATTATTACATAAAAAAATAATATGCATTACAATAAATCATTTTTTGATTTTATTCAGAGGCCCAAGACTTTTTTTAAGATAAAGTTACTATGTTTTTTGTTATTATTACAGTGAAACCTCCAAATGAAGGACATTCCTAATAAGCGGCACTTCTATTTAAGGGATAAAAGTTCCAGTCCCATAGCTGTCTCTCATTTGGAAGTTTCACTGTAATAAAAACTCCGAATAAGGGACACCTCTACTTAAGGGACAAAATTTCCGGTCCCATAGGCGTCCCTTTTTCAGAGGTTTCACTGTATATTTTTTAATGTTTACTTTAATTATAGGTATAGTGGTAATACAAAAATAGCGGATATCGTTATTTGCCAATAATTATTTTAATACCATTGAACACATTCAATAAGTAGACATTACAGTAGCATATTTGAAACGGAAACTGAATAAAGCATTATTACATAAAAAATAACATGCACTACAATAAATCATTTTTTGATTTTACTCAAAGACACAAGACTTAATTTTTAAAAGACAAAATTATAAGAGTTATTATTATTATTATTATGATTTTTTTTTAAATTTACTTTAATTATAGGTATTGTGGTGATACAAAAGTAACGGGGATCTTTACTTTCCAAAATTTTGAATAACATTGAAGTGCACATTACTTTAAAAAATTCGCGAGTAATTTTCTCCGCTCATATTTTTAATTTCAGTATTAACACATCAAGACATATTTTTTGGTTAGATAGCCAGAGAATATCAAACATGGTTGATTTTTGGGGATACTATATCAATGTTTTGCACTCAAGGGTTAAACATACTGGTACATCATTTCAATTATAATCGGATCACTGAAAACAAATATGTCTAAATACACAATTTCCTGTCAGTTCCAACTGCAGGTTAGGGGATACATTCTGAGTTAAATCTTAAATCACATTCACCGTTCAGTCAAACCTACCGAATTGGGACAAAACATGGAAACGGAAGTCGAGTGAAACAACCTTCATGCGAACACTGAATTAGCTAGACATGTATGTGCAGATGAAAAAATATGGTGGTCGTTTTGATATTTTTTTTTATCTAAGACGCTCTAATATAAGGAGACGACAGATTAATTTTTGATGTAGGGAGATTTCAAATAACCGGAGCACTTCCCCCTACTGCTAGTCACTTCAACCTCTTCTATTATTCCAGCAAAAGGTGACGGAGTAGGTAATACTCTATGAAGATATTTTATTGGTTTTACTTGAATCTCCCACAACAATGCGTTTGCACTTCTCGCAGTTGGTGGAATAAGGAAAAAAAAGTTTACAAACAAACACTTTCATCAAATCTAACACTTAGTCTCTGTTATGACGATAATTGCAGGAATAATCTAGGCGACGTAATCCATAGATCTATTAAACTTTGACCAATCAAATTGCCCGAACTGATGTGCAGAGTAAGTGTCATAAAGAAAAGACAGGTATTTGTAGCTGATCCAGTTACGTCAGCTTTTGGTAATGAACGGCTGTAAGTCACGTTATGACTTTTCCTTGTATCCGCCCAGGTTTGTACAGTTACTTTGCACCCATTAAAGAATAATATGCAGCAATAAAACAAAATGTTAATTATAAAACACGTCAACGTGTTTGTTTGTTTGTTTATTGAACAACATACATCTGACTTGTGTGCTCGACACTTATAATCGTGCTGCTTATAAGCCATCGTCAATATACAGGGACAAGATAGCATACAAGGAAATATTACAACAGAAGAGAAGTACAACCAAGAGCTCCACGCAAAGAGTGTGTGCAATGGAGAAAGTGGGATTCGAACCCACAACCTCACGATCAGCGGCGTGATGTCTTAACCACTCAGCCACGAAGGCCCGCATCAACGTGAAAAAGCGTTTCTTTTAGGTGTATTATTTCATTTTTTGTGTTACATTTTTAAAACCTTTTTTGCAAATTCAATTTAAAAGAAAATAGTTTTTTTTTTCACTTTAGTTTTATCCTCCCGCTCCTAATTTTTTTTAAGCATTCAGTCAAAACAGCAGCAATTCTTTTTTTTTATATTTTGAATATATGTACATTTATAGATAAAATATAAATTGTAATCCGTCAAAGTATAATGTACTATAAAAAAAAAAAAACTATTGTCACACATGCCTATTAATTTTTAAATTACTATACTTGTGTGAAACAAACAAATTTAAAAACATTCCCTCTTACTTTGTGCAATATTACGTAATTTTTCGAAAATATTTAAAAAATAATTGAAAATATATCTAATAATAATATATAAGTGAAATAAATAGAAAAAAATCCTTCCATCGCATTTTCTGCTACCTGGAGTGTAATTTTCTAACGAAATTTTAATGGAATTTGTAATTAATTAATTCAGTTAATGAAATTTTGTCATAAATATGCACATTAAAATGTTTTTACATTTATATATAATATTCATTGCAAAGAAAAATGAAACATGGTTATTTATTTTCATCTTACGTACGTTATAATTGGTCTGATAAGAAAAACATTTTTTAAACTTATAGATTAAAAATCAAAGATGATATTTATAATTAAAAAAATAATTAATTATCTAACTTTCATTTAATTAGTAACTGTTTTTTAGGAATTATACTGCAACACAAAATATAATAAAAATGAACATTTCGGAATGGTATGAATATTTTTAATGTTTGTGTCTAATTTTGTAAACAATAAGAAACATCAAATTAAGCTTTATTTTAGGGAAAAAATATTCTTACATCTATCATTAAATGTTAAAACTTTGAATTTATGTTTAATAAGACCAGAATTTTATCAAAAACACTTTTTATGCAAATATTTAACACCACAAATGTGCACTTTGAATCGTTGCTTTACTGCCATTATTGTAAAAAAATACTAAACTGATCCGAAACGAGGACGGTGCTCATATCAGCAATTACTAGATTATGTAAACATTTTGTCCAATAAACTGATGTTATTTCAACTCAGCTAGTCAGCCGGTCATTTCAGTCTTTAGATTGAAAGACTTATTTTCGAAATTTGGTGGCGAATTAGAATAGTATGATTTCTGTTTAAAATAAATAACAAATAAGGTATTTGTACCCATTATGGACAGTGCTCTCAATATGGACACCCCTATTATTTTTAAAAGTAACAATATTTATAGACAGATCGCACTACATGCCCGTGAAGAAAAGCAACTGAAAAGATAATTAAGCCAGGAAATTACAAAAAAGCGTGCTGTTCGCCATTTAGAAGGAACCTTGTTGTTTCGTGATGTGTTGATCGTAATCACAGGTAAGTTTAAATTCTTATTAGATATTGCAAAATTTATTTAAATATTGAAAAGTGGAGTGTTTTAGAAAGCTTTTAAAACATATTTTCGATTGCTATTGTTTGTATTGCTTAAAAAAGTTTTCTTTATTTATTTATTAGAAGATTTAATAAAACTACTCCCGATTCCCAATATGGACACCTTATGTGCACATTGGAAGTACAGCAGATGAATCTTCAGATTCACAAAAATTGAAAGCTAAGCAAAACCACTTACATTATTTCATAATATTTTGTAGTAATTGATGTGCTTTGCATCGGTCATCGAAGAGCCAAAACCAAAAATGACCGCCCGATCTAAAGTGTATGTTCTGAATATATTTACTGTGCCCTCCCCTCCACGTAATACTGTAAGGTATATATATATTTTATCCTCTCTCCTCTAAAATTCCATAGAAGAGTGGCTCTTCCATACACCCAATGTGGTAGGTCACTAAGGAGCCAAATGTCCATAATAGAGACAGGTGGTTCCTTATATGGACATTTGTAAAAAAAATTGTTTTTATCATTTAAATTAAACCGGAATAGTTACAAGGTAGCTAATTTTAATAATGATAGTCAACAGTTCAGGGATCATGGACGCACATTTTTAGAGACTTATCACGTGTAGATGGGGGTGAAAAAAATTAATTTTCCTTAGGGTGCCCATATAAGGCACAGGTACCTTAGATTTAGCGACCATAAAATGGAATAGTAGAGAATTGCTTAGTAAGAATTTGAACTCGACACTTCATGATTTTTTACAATTTCCAACAAACAACAAGCTGTCATCCGAAATATTTTAGACGCATTATAAAAATAATTGAAAGGGTCACAATAGTAGATTAACACATTTGCGATGAAAGCACTTTGCTTAATTTTTAATCTTTTATCAGGGATTTTTCAATAGAGAAAATTCTTGTAGTTGAATCTTGAAAATGCTCTGATTAAATAAGATAAAATACAAATAATAATAATAAATAAATAACTGGTGGGAATTATGAAGGATTCTGAGCATCTTTAGTGGCACGTGTACCGGTCGCAAATCCGCAATGGGTCAGGTCCATTAAAAAAATCTTTGTAGAAGGTGCATAATGCTTGTCTTTTCTTTTGTGTACTGTACCAAGTCTGTTTTTACAGGATTTCTCATATACGAGATGTTTCTAAATAAATATCGGAGTTTAACTCTTGGTAGTATTCATAAAATATAAAATCATGGTACTACTTAGTTATCTCGTCGACTAAAAGCAATTACCAAACCATACGATTAAATACCAATAATGGTTGATCGAGAATGTCACATTCAATGACATTAAATACGATACACGTGTTTAGAACGTCATTAAGTTATTTTTATTTCAACTTTTTATTTGTATTTTTATTAATATTTTACTAATTATTTGTTTTTTCATTATTTAAAGTAAAAATTATGTCAATATCCATAATTTGGCTATTAGTTGGGCGATTTGTATAATTTGGCGAAATTGGTCGCTGGGATAATCAAGTTGTACCAAAATTATAATTAATACTTAATATGAGACATTATTCTCAAAAATTTTGCCTACAAGCTTAAGAATGTTCAAAACGAGCATCTTTCGTCACACAGCACACATTAATTCGATAATTCAGTTTATCGCAAACGTTGATTAGTGTTAGTGGAGTCATTGATGCAACACCTACAGAGGTCAGCTGGTAGTGGAGGCACTTTATGAAACACGACAGGTAGAAATCGTATGGCATCAGATCGGGTGAGCGTCTGAACAGAGCTTTATTTTGTATATTAATTATAATTCTATGTTTTATTTAATAAATATTACCAAGCGTTAAAAACCCGATATTCATTTAGAAACACCCTGTTTATCGTCTGTTTACAGACTTGATTTAGTGTAAGGATGAATAAAATAGATCTTATGAGCCCCCTAAACTAACAGATCATTTTTTTCAAAACGGACCAAGTCTTCTAAGATTATAAGCCCCTCAAATTTTTTAAGCATCTTGTGAATTATACCGCGCGTAATTTATTTTTAGAACACTGTAGACGTAATTTTACTGATACAAAAAAATGTTGATTGACTGATTTTACGTATGTTTATTATTATAATTTAACCACGTGATTACCAACGAGGCTACGCTAGTGCTCTACAGGATCTGGACGACTTTCTGAGTGAATTATAAAATTTGTATCAAATCAACTGGTTGCTTTGGAAACAGCGGTAGATTTTTTTTAATGTGTTATCAAAGCAGTAATTTTTAAAGAAGAAATAAAAATCCTCGATCACACAGATTACGATACATTTTCCGACACGTGCGGAATGCTGCACCAAAATCTCGTCATTTAATAAGTTGAAAAATCATGTGTAAACAAAAAAGAAAAAAAAAGTTCAACATCATGCATAGGTTATGAAGAATTTTTCTAACATTTCCAGGTTTTATTAACAAAACTCCATTTTGAGGTGAGCTCTTAATTATGTAAATACTTAGCACCTACATTCGTTATTTATTCCGTCTGTCCGTCTGTCTGTACGCATATAACAGCATAAAAACTACCCGACGGAATCATTTGGAATTGAAAAAAATATAGTTGCTACATAATTTTGTCAAGTAATTTCATATTTTATGAAATTCGGATGTATAGCTAAACTATAGGGGAAGTTCAAAGTATTTCATTACTTCACGCCAATGGGAACAAAGAGTTTCAAGTGCATTTTAATGATGCTACACTCATTCGAACATAATAAAATTTATATGCATCTTTGAAGAATATTCTAAAATATACAGTCTGTACAATTTGTGGTGCAAATAATATTTGTTATTAATTAACAGGCCACACAAAAGTATTCCTTTACATATTTGTATAAGAAGAAACAGTGTTTAGAATGAGTTTTAATTATCTTAAACTATTTCCCATTTTATGAAATTGATACACGTTCTTGAAGTTAAAGTGAGTGAGTTCCAGTATAAAAAAGCCGTAAGTATTTACAGAGACACACAAAAGATTCCGAATACTATACAGTTTCCGAAATACTGTATATTATCACACGAAAATCTGAATATTAAAAAAAATATATCGAAAATGCTTAACGGTTTTGAAAATACGAATTAAATTTCAGCGATTATCATGTATTTATACTCTTACGCATACATATCACAGAATAAGAAATTTTTACTAGGAAACTTACGTATTGATTAAAGAGCAACAAAAAAAAAGGGTTCTTGCAAATGGTTTCTAAATCAAAACAAGATTCTACTTCAAAAGCAAAAACTACAAAATATTATAAAACTTCTCGAAGTTTTGAGAGATTTGTTTGAACACTATTTTCCAACATCTCTGGAGAAAAAAAACTGAAAAACTATAAATTAATACTGAATGTATGTCAACAAAAACTATCCAGCAAAAACTTACAGCGGAATACGCGATCCTAATTGATTTGACATTTCGCAGAGAACTAAAAACCGCATTTCAAAAACTAAGTCTGTCATCAATTTCGGTGTCATTTGAAAAACGAATTTAAAACCGTGTCGAAGAAAGTAAAATTAGACTTGCCGCCTTTCGCAATACTACATTTCTGTGATGTAAAATTCTCCATAAAAACAGTTACAAAAACATCACACAGTAAACTATTAAATGAAAAACCATACTTATGCCTCAACTATCAGCAATTATTTCTGATTTAAGAATGCAGTGAAAAACAATAGAACAACAGATTTCGTATTCAACTTTATTCGTTGCTTTTTATCACACAAAAAATATAAAACTTAATAGAAAAAAAAGGTTTATGGAATCTATATTATTATAGTTTTTATAGAATTATTTTGCTTTACTAAATTTTGACAATATCATTTTCAATGGTGCCTTAAGATCTGCCTCTGTTACAAGTAAGCTTTTATTTATTTAATACCCGATTGTCTGATTTTTTAACAAAACAAAGATTAGTATTTGAAGTTTTTACTAGATACAGTAAATACTCGATTAACCGAGCTTTAATTAATCAAAGTTTCTGTTAATCGATCCAATAACGAAGCCCAATTTTATTTCCAGTGGGTATGTGGCACAATTGATCACCAGGTGTAATATGTTATCGGACAGTTGCTGATTCGCTACTACCCGATTCGCGATAGTGTGGAGAGTTTCCTTTTTAAATATGTTGAGCCGTTAAACATAGCTTTATATATTTATTTTCATCATTAAAAAAAATCTTCAGTTTTTTACCCTAAGTCTATGAGGTGTTAAACTCGCGATCACGGTGATTTTTTAAATGCAGACAATATTAACCGAGATTTCCGAGGTACTAGCGTTCCCAATTAGCTCGAATAATTGAGGTTACACTGTTATTAGAATAACAGGGCGCGTTAAATTTATAACACTCATCAATTCAATTTGATGCAGCATTTTAGTGGAGGATATACAAATGTATACGCCGTATGACTTTTGGATTTTTTAAAAAAGCTTCCTATACCCTCTGTTTCTGAAATAAAGCTTTAGCGTAAACTTTAAGTGTGATGATCATGACTTTAGCGTATATACGCTGCCTAAAGCGTTCATTTTCTGAAATTTTTCAACAACACTTTTCGGATGGTAATTCAAAATAAATTTAGTGATATAAAATCTTTGATGTAAAACTTGATTACTTCATTTCAAAAATATGCATTAAAGTATTTAATTGCTATAAAGGACGTTAAATACTAATAAAAACATTAAAAGATCTTAATAATTTGTAATAATTCCTTTTATTAGTATTTAACGTCCTTTATAGCAATTAAATACTTTAATGCATATTTTTTAAATGTTTTTAATGGACGTATTTGAATATTTCTATTTATAATTAATGTTGATTACTTCAGATGAACAATAGTTAAAATTTAATCCAACCCATTTTCCTTTGAAAAGTAAAAATGCATGCAAGCACCATTAACCCGTAAGGGGTGTATGTATGTATCATTATCAACATTTTGATAATTTTGGACTCTCTTCTTCCCATACAATATCATATATTCTGATTCATCGAGTAACCACTCACCTAAAGATATTGTTTTATCAGTGTCTAAAAATTATATTTATTATTTTTAAATTATTTTTATAAGTTTGGAGTAACATATAGATATATATTTATTAGTCTCATTTTTTATGAATTTAAATGAAGAGAAAAAGTCAATAAAATATCTATATATTATTCATTAAATAATTTTATATAAAAAAACATCTAAAAAAGATATTTACAACATAAAAATACTTAATAATAGATTATTGTTAAATAATGCTTTAAAGTGAAATACTGTCTTCTTGCAATTCCCTGGTCCCCCAGGATGATGAAATCAGAATTTAATTAGAAACGAAAAGATGATAATATTTTTTTCTCTCTTTACCGGTAACTATATGTATCATTTCAAACGTTTTTGCTCCTTGTGCAATATCGATTTATATGCGCCACATGATTAAAAACCATGAATGCCAAACGTTGGAGTATTTCATATTTTAAAATCAAATTATTTTATAAATGTTTAATAGCTTTAATCATAGTTATGTATTTTCATAAAAACCTATAATATTTTTTTAAAGAAGATTGCAGATTGAAGGTAACAGAAAATTTTAACTTAGCAAAGATTGATGTATAGCAGAATGTATAGCAGCTCCCTCAGCAATTTCCTCTAATAATGAGAATGGTATGCGAATATTTTTGTGCAATCCTGTATATAAGGTATAGAATATATATGTAAGGAGTAATATGTAAAAGCTAATTAAATTTAAAAGCACATACCGAATTTTAAAACTTTTCCCCCAATTATTATTAAACAAATTCAGAACTGTAACAGTTTTCTTTTGAGTGTCCCTGTAAATTAATAAAAAATTCGATGAATGCTCTGCTTTAATGTTATTGTAGGGACATTCAATGATTTATATCAGCTTTAATACATTTGAAATAGTGTATTGTCATGAAAATACTCTTTAAACGATTTTCCCCAATATACCATAATCTAAACGAATTCGTTTGTGTTTCTGTAAATGAACCATAAAACGTACATACTTCATATAACACTAAACATGCTTTGGTAATGCTAAATAAGTTTTATCAATTGCATGAAAGATCGAGTATATTTACAAAAGTTCGTGGGGAGTTACGGGGAGAGCGTGGACAGACGGACAGACAAACTGAATGCATAAGCACTTTTCAACTTTAATGGGAAGTGCTAAAAATGCTCGTATTTCACCTGGAAAATAACAATACCTGTTCGAACCATTTTTGTCTTTTTAATTTATGTTGGTTGAAATTAATCACTTTTTTAGCTCACAGGCTATCATAGCCTGAGAGCTTATGTGCCCATCCGTTCTGTATGTACGTTCGTGCGTAACGCGACAACTCATGATAAAAATATCCGATCCACTTGAAATTTTGTATGTAGGTATATCCTGACAAGGCGCTTCCCTGATTAATTTTTGGAGTTCATTCGATATGTATAAGAGGGGGAACGGGGGGCTCATGACCCTCCCCTTACTTGATATAAATGGGATTTTCATGCAGAATTAAGTTTTCCTTCAAAATTTAGATTAGGACCATTCTGATGAGGCGATTCCGTGACTGTTATTAGGTGTTCATTGAATAAGTATAAATAGGGGGAACAGGGGTTCTAATCCATCCCCTCTTAATTTATATAAATGGGTTTTTCAAGCAGAATTTTCAGATTTCGTTCAAATCTCTGAATAGTTTTGGAAGTTTAATGGCTAAGTATAAAAGAGGGGGATAACTCCTTTTAAATTATATAAATGCTAAATGGATTTTTATTAAGAATTATCTCATTTGCTCTGAATTTTGGATATAGATTTTTTATTTATATGATAAAGCACGTCTTTGATAGTATAGGAGGTTCAATGATTAAGTATAAAAAAAAGGAATGGGGAAAGCTGTTTCCCCTTCTTAATTTTTTTCGAACGGAATTAACCCTTGAAAATATAAGGCTTTAATGTATAATTAGTATTTGTAGCCTGTGAGCTCAATGCCATCAGTTTAATTGGGCAGTATTCTTTATTTTAATAAATTGAACATAGCGTATTCTGGAGACAACTCCGCCGTACTCTAACATCCAACCACCCAGCTATCCTATTAAAACTTTTTTTCAGTTTTATTTTCTTATTATTATAGTTTCAAATGATATTTTTAGTTATGTTGAAAAATTCATATTTAATTGCATTTTTGATATATCATAATTCGATAACAGTAGACACTTAAATTACTGAACGATACAAAGTAACATGTGTACAAAAATGAGATCGTATGTAGCTATAAGTTACGCACTATGTCATTTCCTTACTAAAGCACGACACAATTATTTTTTTTCGTGGAAATGGATGAATATATAAATTTTTACTACTGCTAAATGAAGGTAATACGGTAATTAATATCCCATACTAGTACAAGTTTGGCTCAACATCTTGTCTAGTGTCTAGAATGATGGCTAGGGGCCAAAAAATGCCAGCTTCGATTTCCATCTACGTTGTTTATAGCGATTCGGTTTTCAGATTAGATATTGTGTTCGGTGTAGATTTCTTAAATAAAAGTTGTTCCTAGTAATTCTCATTCCATAAAAAATGTTGTAGTTTTAAATTAATTTTTTTTAGAAATGACAAAAGGAATAAATTTTATTTTAATTTTTTACATATCTGCTAACTTTCCAATGTTTCTTAAATTAAACAAAAAATGTTAGAAATTTAGTTAAAAAATAATATATATATATATAACAATTTAAATAATAATAATAAATATATATATATATATATTAGGGTGGAGTGAAAAATCGAAAGTTGGAATTTTGATTTTGGATAGCAACCAAAAGTTGCCTTTTTGTACCTCTAATACACGTGCAAAATTTCATGAATTTTGAAAAACTTCTTGAGTCCCCTACCAGGCCATTTATATTTTCATTGATTTATACGATAGATTTTTACCATAAATTATACATTAACAGGATTTTTTTGGTAATATCGTTTGCTATTTTTGTGTTTAAAATGTATAGTGTAATTCCTTTCATCATTTTCAAACTTTAAGTCTTTATTTTTAAATATTTAAAACAGTTTATTGAGTTTTAAAAATTGTATGTTGTAATTTTTTTAGTCAAAATAAGTATGTGTATCAGCAAATCGAAGTTTACCATTACTAGAAATTGGTGATTCTTCAAAACTAAATAAAGCTGTTTTGCCAACAATAGCAGAATGCTATAAAATATTATTATTATACAAAACAATAAATAAAACACATCAGTAATTTTAAAGTTTCGTCAAAACCAGAGGTAAAAAAAAATCCTGAGAGAAATCATCGAAGGCATCAATTATTGTAGTTTCCCAAAGACGTATTGATCAAATGATAGACAACAATTTTTCTGAATATCAGAAGTTTATTCAATTCCCCAAAATCAAAGGAAATTGTGGAAAATTGGAGATATATGGAAGAACTATAAGTTACAAACATAATCTCTGATTTTAACAGTCAAATGAATTGTATTTGGGACACATTGCACCATCTTTTGGACTAGGAAAGATCATTGCAGGAAGTATTAAAATAGTGCACTGAAATACATTTAAACCTTGATAAATTTATGGCAATAGGTTGTGACGGAACACCTGTAAAAAGTAAGATAAAAAATCATGCTAATAGATTTTTGAAACTAAGATTTAGTCGTCCGTTTTAGTGGTTAATATGTCAGCTCTCTGCAAACGAATTGCCGCTACCGATTGTTTATCAAGTCATTGAACTTGATAAACAAAATAAAGGCTCATGGGCTTATCCTGTTCGAATTGGAAAGTCATCGGATCAATGTGAACAATAGACAGTTATGGAAATTAAAAAATATCTGCTCCTATCACACAGAAATGAACTCTGGAGAGTTAAGTGTAGACCAAAATTATATTTATGACATGTGTCAAACATTTGCATCTGGTTAATGTTCTTCAAATCTGGTAAATCGTAATCCAGCAAGGATGTCTCACTCTGAATGATTGCCAACTGCCAACTGACTGCTTGGTTTGCAGATTAGAAGTCAGATTCATCTGAAAATTTGAAGATTATGGCTGAATTTATAATGAAAGTACATTTGTCTATGTTGTTTCACTTTAAGAAAGATTCTTCTTGCAACAATAGAGTTCAAAATGTTTTTTTATAAACAATTAAGTTGTTTTGTTATTTGAGGGAATATTTAAAGAAAATTCTCAATCCCGTTATTCAACAAAACGTATATTTCTGTCATTGAGATGAAAATTTACAGGAACGATAACTGATTTAAAAAAATCATGTTGGAGAATTTGGATTCCGAAGGATATTGAAAATGAAGGATATTATATGTTCTACAATAAGACAGGTTCATATTCCAATATTGAAATTCAGTGTTACAAATTATATAAACATTATTAACTGGCAAGAATGTGAAATCACCCCACATTCTTAAAAGAGTACCAAGAGAGAAACTGGGAATTCTCAGAAAAAAAAATCAAAAGTCCCATCTTTTCAATTGAAAAATTCCCTGTTAGATTCAAGTATTTGAAAGATGCGTAAACTTAGTTGTTGAAGCGCCATTAGCGGCTGTAGTAGTAGAAGCAAGAGCCGGATATATATGAGCAAAATCAAATCACGAAAGGTAATACCCAATTTTGATAACAAAGGCCAATATAAATTAGAATGAAGTGAAAGATCGTTTTACAATACATCATATATATTCTTTTCATTTAATTACTATATATTCAGAAAACTGCATTTCCTTTATATTTAGAGAAATATCTTTCATGTCCATTCGAAAAATAAAAGTGAAAGCATGTCTAATTATTGTGTTTTCTCTTCTCTGCGACAATACGATTCCCATTTTAGAGTTTTATTCGCGATTCAAAGAGTCAAAACGCAACTATACTTAGATCGTTCACGAGTAATTCTTTAAGAAGTCATTTTTGTGGGTTATTTTACTGAAATCAGAAATTTAGTTTAAAAAAAGTTGATTAATTTACACTATATTGTGAAATCTTGATTTTCACACAAAAAGGGCATAATCTTTAAGAGCTGGTTGGGAACTAAAATGAATTCCAAATGAAATGAAATTTTAACGATATATTCAGTGTGCCAGAAAGCAACATTTTAGACCTATCTAAAGAAAAAAATTTAAAAAAAAAATTTTTTTTTGGTCATTTACACTACATAGTGAAATCTCGATTTTCACATATAAAGAGCATAATCTTTAAGAGCTGGTAGGGGACTAAAGATGAATTCCAAACGAAATGAAATTTTAACCTTATATTCAGTGTGCCAAAATGCAACTTT
Source organism: Maratus speculifer (assembly GCA_964019185.1). Taxonomy (NCBI): domain Eukaryota; kingdom Metazoa; phylum Arthropoda; class Arachnida; order Araneae; family Salticidae; genus Maratus; species Maratus speculifer. Next base: position 289,592,383 of record OZ025289.1, read on the forward strand.
TTAGACCTATCCAAAGAAAAAATTCCAAAAAAAATTTTTTTTGGTCTTTTTCACTCCACCCTAATATACATATATATATAACGACAAAATATGAATATATATATATATATATATTAAATACCTTTTCTGCTGTAAATTATATTTTACTATTCATGGAAAGATCCAGAATGTTCGAAGTTATACAACAAACTGTGAACTGTGTTATCATGTTTGAACGTCTTTTTTTTCTTTAAAAAATTGTTTTTATCTCTTTCAATTGGTTGGGCTTTTCCGATATGTTGTAAGAAGCTAATTATAGCCATATTGCCGACAACATTCGGCAAGATAATATATTTTTACTATTAATTAAGCTTGCGTAACTTCTCTGATAAAATCTGAAAGTTACTCAAACTTTCTTAAAAAAGACAATTAATGAAGTTTAAAATCCTTTTCGTAATAACACAAATATCGTAATAATTCGTAATAACACAAATATCGATGCAGAGTTAATATTTATTTTACTATAAAAGATTTATAACTAAAAAAATCGTAATATGTTTTTACTTTCTTCTATCTTTACAAAAAGAAAGTATTGGATTCATGAAAATTTTCGACTTCCGGTTTTCGACGGATTTATACGTTTTAGAAGGTCCTGAACACGTTTTGACTATTTTTAGAAAATGTCTGTCTGTGAGTCTGTCCGTCTGTCTGTCTGTATGTGACAAAAAAATTGTGGGCGCTCTATCTCAAGAACTAATGCACGAAATTTAATAAAATTTTATATTCAATTAGACCTTGATATGAATTAGTGCCTATTGTTTTTTGGTGAAAATTGGCCTGCAGGTGGCGCTGCTATACTACGTTGTTCATGATTTTCAAGATTGCTATATCTCAAGAACTAATGCACAAAATTTCACCAAACTTCAGAGTCTGCGATACCTTGAGATACATAGACGCTGATTAAGTTTTGGTGTAAATTGGCCAGCAGGTGGCGCTGCTGTGCCACGTTTTACATGATTTTCATGATAGCTATATCTCAAGAACTAATACACAGAATTTCACCAAACTTCAGATTCTGCGATACCTTGAGATACATAGCCGCTGATAAGGTTTTGGTGTGAACTGCCTTATAGGTGGCGCTGCTATGCTACATTTTGCACGATTTTTGCGATAGCTATATCTCAAGAACTAATGCAGATAACTTTATAAAATTTTAGATTCTGTTACACTAGAATATATAACATAATTAGACTTTGATTACATTTTGGTATTAACCTTGCAACAGGTGGTGCAGCTATGCTGCATTTTGCACGATTTTTCTGATAGCTTTATCTCAACAACCAACACACAGAATTTCATCAAACTTCAGATTTTGTTACAAAACGACATATAACATAATTACACCATGATTACGTTTTGTTATAAATCCTTCAACTGATGTTGCTGCTGTGCTATATTTTACACTTTTTTTTAACTAGCTACATCTCAAGAACTAATGCACAGAATTTCATCAAACTTCAGATTCTTTTACACCATAACATAATTAGACGCTTTTTTACGTTTTGGCATAAATTGTCTAAGATATGGTGTTGCTGTGCTACGTTTTTCAAATTTTTTGTTATAACTATATCTCAAGAACTAATGGACGAAATTCCATCAAATTTCAGATTCTGTTAGGTTTTCACATAAATAGATGCTTATTAGGTTTTAGTATAAATTACCCAACATGAGGCACTACTAAGCTCATTTTCTCAGAATATTAATAAAATTTTGCGTTTTAGACTTTTCGAATACCAGAATCTCATTAGGCTAGGTCAAATGTTTGAGGAAATTCGATAATGGGTAACTTTAGAGTCACCAAGTTTTTTTTTTTTTTTTTTTTTTTTTTTTTTTATTATTAAAATGTACTTATGAGATAGAAGAAAGTTTTGGGATTGACACATCCAACTAGTTTTATTATTATTATTATTATTTAATCTTTTATGATTCAGCTAAGAAATGATACATCTTTGACCACAAAGAATAAGCATCATTTTCCAAAAGTTTTTCATTCGAAATCATGATATATTTCATGTAAAAAAAATTTTGACTGAAAAAGGGAATGCAACATACATATATTATTAAATATCAGCCATTTTTCATTCTTCATTCGAATTTGAAAAGAATAAACATAAATATTCAGTTTGAAAAACAATAAATTCATGAACATGGGAAATGTATGCAGGTACGCACACAAAATATACTTGAATATTTCTTATATGTGTTGCTTCCGGTAATAACCAGATAAGACACATTTTTAATGTTTTGAGTAATTAAGGTTTAAAGTCTTCAAAACTATCTTTTTATCATTACTTTTATAAAACAGATTAGAACTTAATAATGTTCTGTACATTCAATTAGGATATAAGAACCTCTTTTTTTTTTTGGCCAAAATAGTTATACAAAAATGGTTTTTATTAACTGAGAACCAATTAAAAATGTAACTTTTATCTGTTTATTACCTTTTTACGTTTATTTTTAATAAATGTAAATAAAATTAAATATTTATTTACATTTTAAATATTAATTTCACAACAATTAAATACGTTGTCAATTTTTTACTTTTTTATGTTATTACATTTTTATGTCATTTTTATAATTATAGACGATTTAAAGAAATAAATAGAAATCTTATCTGGTTATTACCGTTGTTTTATACACTTACCCGATTATTACTGTTTTTCTTTAATTTTTAAATGAAAATTTATAGTCGCCCTGTGACGGGAAGTATTCAATTTTCATTTTTCAGTACTATGGCAGATGAAAGTACTCTTTTAAAGCTACATTTTCCCAAATTATCTCAATTTTTTCAAAAATGTACTTTAGCTGGATAATTATGACTATTTTGTACATTTTCAACATTGTAACAGTAAATTTAACCGTTTAAGAACACCTCTTTAAATTTTCATAGCTTTTTTTGAGTTGAAAATTGGTTATAATTGCCCTCATCAAAATGTCACATTCACAAAAGTTTGGAGTAATTAAGACTATTAGTGACTTATGACCACTATATATTTTCTTTTTATACTCCCCTATAAACATTTTTTGAGGTAATTTTGGTCACTAAAGCTCAAAACTGGCAAATCTAGGTAGAAAAATGACAAATTCCAGTTATCGAGTAGAAAAATTGGCATAGGGAAGTTCGACTGTGCGTAAAAATGATTCCAAATGATATAATTTCAGTAGTACTGTAAAGAGATCAGAAAATTCTTTAAAGAATTAATTAGTTATTTTAATTGTTTTATTTTATTTTATTTTTTTTTTTTATTTGCATATTTTCAAAATTCCAAAAAAAATGCTTTGAATGCGAATTTTATTATTATTATTATTTCGTACGAAAGTGTTAACTGAGAACAAATTGATTATGCAAAAATAAGCTTAGAGGTTATTAAATCATTATCTCAACATTTAAAATAAAATAAGTCGAGATTTGCTTCATCTAATTGTAATAGTCGTCAAGCCATTTAATTTTAATTACAAAACATTTAAATAAAAAGAAGTGTACAGCACATTAATTTAAAAATAATTACTTTTCTATTTTTAAAAATCTCTGCTTTTATTTCATATATTAAAACAAATGTTTAAACAACACGCCTTTTTCAACAGATCTTGTGCTACATAAAAATAAATATCTAGTATTTAGTGATTTTAAAATGTCCCTTTTTTCACATTAATAAAACAATACTAATTTTAAAAAGGTTTCTAAGCAAATCCAATTTAAATGAAAGCAGAAAAATAATATATTAGAAAAATAAACAAAAGTAGAAGTGATTCCACATGTTTTTTAACATGTGGAATCACTTCTACTTTTGTGTATTGTAATAAAAAGAAAGCCTGACATTTTGAAAATGAAAAAATGCTGAATTTGAAAATGAGCTGGAAATTTTTAAGCTAAAAATAAACAAACAAAAAGTGTAAACATACACTGAATGAAAAATTAACAATTAGAAAAAAAAATTCTGATATAAATCAGATTTTTTTTAAAGTTAACAATCACTAACAAGAATTAATCTTAAAAAAAAAAAAAAATCCAGTTTTTTAATTTTTGATAAACAAAGAAAAAATGGAAAATATATGTTCAAAATGGAGGAATAAAATATGATAAAGTAAAAGAAAATACAAAAAATAGCAGAAAGTATACTCTGGATGAGAAAATGAATAAAACAGTTTTAAAATAAACAATAATATCTGTGATTGGTTAAATTTGTAAAAATAAATAATAAATATTATTCGATAACTGAAAAAAGGTGTATGAGAAAAACGAATCGATCGAAAGAGAAAAAACTCAGTGGAAAAAAAAAACATGATTTAGTATATTATTTTAGACATTTTGTGAAACATAAAAATAAAGTGATATTATCAAGTAACCAAGAAAGTTCGTGCGATTTTCATCAGACATAAAAAAGACCCACAAAAATCTCAAACACTTATTTTATTCTTTGAAATAATTACCATTGGCTTCAATTACGTGTTCCCAACGAGACACAAGCTTATAAATACCCTTTTTGAAAAAATCTTTTGGTTTAGAGTCCAAAATCTGGGTTATAGTTTTTGTGACATCATCTTGGGTTTGTAACTGCTGTTCCCGCAGGTGATTATCCATGGCCAAAAACAAGTAATATTCCGATGGGGCGATGTCCGGGGAGTAAGGTGGGTGAGGCAAAACTTCCCAGCCTAATGTTTTTATCACGTCACTGGTCGCTTTGTCCGTATGAGGTCTGGCGTTATTGTGGAGGAAAAGAACTCCTCTCCTGTTGACCAGCGCTGGCTGCTTTTCGAGCAAAGCAGCTGAAGCCCTTTCCAACTGCGACGAGTAGAATTCGGCTGTGATTGTTTCCCCACTTTCTAAGAATTCATAGTGAACTATACCAGCGCTAGCCCACCAAATACACAGCACTATCTTTTTTTGATGGATGTCCGGTTTAGCAACCAATGAAACGGAACCAGAAGTCGACCAATGATGTTTTCTCTTTCGGTCTTCATACATTACCCATTTCTCGTCACATGTCAATGTCTGATCCAGGAAAGAGGCTTTGTTGTGGCGCAACAGCAATGACAAGCAGATGTTCAATCGTAGGAGCTTATTTTCCTCGGACAGGACATGAGGAACCCACTTATCAAGTTTCCACGACATCCCAAGGCTATGAAGATGCGATCGGCTGGTTTCGTCAGATACTCCAAACATTTGCGTAAGCTCCTGGCATGTTAGATCAGGATTCTGTTTGATTTCCTCTTCCAGATGGACTTGGTCTTAGATGGATGGACGACCAAAACGGGTCTTGTGACGAAAATCTGTTGAACCACTTTTCAGCGGTCCATTCACTCACTGAAGTCTCTCCAAACACGGAGCATATTCTTCTAGCGGCCTCTGCAGCTTTGTTTCCTAATTAGAACTCGTAGAGCAAAATAGGCCTCAAAATCTCCTTTGTCAACGACATCCTTTGTCAACGATTGTACTTCCTATAAAACTGATAGCGAAACGTGAGATACGTTAAACAACTCTCTACTGATTGCAATTTAAAGGCAATATACAGAAATTACGTCATCAGAATCAATATGACCATGCCTACGCAACAAAAGTAGCTGTTCTCAAAAATCGCACGAACTTTCTTGGTTACCTGATATTTCAGATTAAGAATCAATTTTTAGTTGCGTTCGTAATTATGTAAATACGTAGCACCTATAATCGTCGTTAAAATCTATCTTCCTCTCCGCATATAACAACGCAAAAACTATTCACCCGAATTATTTGAAATTTAAAATACTTAATTATTACATAATTTTGTCGAGTCATTACAATTTTTATGAAAATCGGATTTATAGTTTTATTACAGGGACAATCAAAAGTATTCCGTTGCATTACGGTCAATGGGGAAAAATAGTTTCAAGTGCATCTTAATGATGTTACACTATTTCGTACATTTCGTACAATCTGTGGTGCAAAAAATTCTTTTTAATATAGGGCAACACAATAGTATTCTATTACATTATGATATAGGAGGAAATATTACTTGGGGTGCATTTTAATTATATTAACCTATTTCACATTTTATGAAATTCATATACGTTGCTGATATTTACAACAATTTAATTCCTATAAACTAGAAAGCATTTAGTATTTACAGGAACACACAAGCGATTTCGGATACTGTAATGTATCCAAAACAGAGTTCTCGATGCCACTCGACATTGCGCCAAATCGCGACAAAATATTTCATTTTGCGAGTAAAAGAATAATTCTCCAAATTCGCCAGACTCGCCAAATTGAGAATTTTTGATTGCTGCTCCTTTTTTGTGCAGTTTCAAATGAGATTCTTATTCATGTTACTGTACGATAAACGATTATTAGTGCTTCATTTTCAATCGCACGATGTGATTTATATTAGCATTCATAGAGATACTGATCCAACACCAATTTAATTTATCAACAGCCTAAGATGCAGAAAGGATTATGCATCAATTTATTAATACGAGTATCGCCGGTAAAATCACTAACAAAAAATTACGTCAATCGCCAAATCGAGAAAGATTTTGTTGAAATGAGGCGTTGAATTTGCCATTTTCCGTATTGTTTATTAGTTGATTGTAAAGTATCATTGACAAATCATTATTTTTTTTCTATCGGTTATATTCGAAATCTTATAGCAATTTACCGCTATAAGAATGTTTGAAACATTTACACATTTAGAATGTACTTATTTTTAATAGTTTCTGTAGCGTGTAGTAGAATTTCTTTCAAAACAATGACAGAAATGTATGTTATTTTAGAACACATTAATAAAAACAGATACAATAAGAGACTAAAGGCAGATTTTTCAGTGTTTCACGACGAATCAATTTTGCTAACATTTTTTTCATTTAGATACTGCTTTTAATTTCTTATTCGCCAAAGTGTTAATGTTGGTCAGAAGCCAGCAAAAACCCTGATCGAAAGTGCTGTATATTTTAAAAAATTCGGTACAGTACGAACGCTACGAAAGTACGGATTTGATAAGTCTGGTATGCAATTTCTGACTTGTTTATACATACTCATAGCATTTAAATGAGTAAGATAACTCATACGTCGAACATAGATTATGAAACAGTTTCCTTCTCTATCAGGATATTGTAATGAAATTTCATCATTAAAGTATGTCAAAAACAAAATACCTAAATAACATAAAAAATACAACACATAGTCAAAAGTCAGAATTTGACAAATATTATCTATAGACGGAAGGGCACTCTAATTCTTTAGTGCATTTCTATATATGATGTATTGATCTGTCCATCAAGTCATGATGTACAGACTGCAACTTAAATCAAAGAAACAAGATGAGGTAGCGAAATATTCACTAAATAAAAGAAAAATTCTCCAGGTTTCATGACTGTTCAGTGCAATTCGATGTTTCCTTCATTTGAAATAGAGAATCATAAGCGGTATACGCTCTGTTACATTAGACGTCCTTAACTATTTGTGGAAAGAATTGAATATCGTTTAGATCTTTTGTGTGGACAACTGGAGACAACATTGAACTCCACGGAACAATTGTGAAACGTGGGTACTATTTCTTTTATTTGCTGGAAATTCTGCATTTCCAATCTTGTTCCGTTGATTTCCTGCGACCAGTCAAAAGTGTACTATGATATTACGGATATCTGTACATTATAAAGAGCGTTTTGTTTACGTACAGTACCATCAAAAATTCATCTTTCGTGATTTCCATGGATATATGGACGTACACTACAGACATTTTTACAGCCTTGCCGATCATCTACAGATTTTTTCGAAATTATCACCCAGAAACAGTTATGTATCCGGTTTTTAGCGCAGACTTCTTAAATTTCTTTTTATTCTAGAAACCTCTTTCAGCGTACTAAAAATATTTGAGAGGAAAAAATGGTAACTCAGCTAAAAATACTGTTAGACAATTTGATTTCATGCACAATAATGCTTACGATTTCACTTAATTTTATTATTTTTTGAGTGTGTTTGTGTGGTGGTGCAGATTATTTTGAGAATTTACATACAACTTGTACTATTCAAAAATTTTGTTAAATTCCTGCCACATACCACAACCTAAAACGCAATTCCAATATTTACTATTTATGTTTTAAGTATATAAGCGGTTTTTTCAAGTCCCTACAAATGGCAAGCCAAAACTGTTGTACACGTCATATTCTACACTTAGCATCTTTCAGTGCATCTCGGTAATACTTTGAAATTTTAATATGTTAAAAATAGTGCAACATCAATAAAATACACTGGTAAATAATTTTTGACGTTCATTATAATGAAACTGCATTTTTTTGTGCTATCCTGGAAATAAAAAGTAAAACTTCCACTTTCTAAGAAAAGAATTTTTGCGCACCTCATATATGCACATCAATTAAATTATGTTTGAAATGTAAAAAAATAAATTTACACAGCAAAATATTTTTTTAAATAACCATAATGAAACGGAATTATTTTGAGTGTCCCTGTAAATAAAATATAAATAATACACATTCCCTATTAATAAGCGAAAATACCATAGTAAATCCCAATTACGCGTACCAACTTTATTCGTCAATCTCAGGAAATTTAGAGCAAGGACAGACAGACGGTAGAGGTCAGATGACAGATAATGAAAGAAAAGTCAAAGAAATTATTGCAAATACCATAGAAATGTTGCTGGTTACTCCTAAATTTGTGTTTTACAAACATATTTTCTGGTTGAAATCTTTAATAATGTTAACCAAAATAGAGAAAATAAATGTTGTTTAATTTCAGACAAGGTGAACAAAATAGCATTTTATAAAGAAAAAACTTTCTTGAAATGTCGGCGCCGAGTTTAAATTAATCTGAATGAAAATACTTCTATTATAATACTTTTAAAATACTGATTTGGTAAATAGCATGTTTAACTTAAATTTAAAAAAAAGTTAAAGATTTACCTCTTTGGTAAAATCTTTTCACACTGAAATTTTAAATATTTTTTTCTCTCCAAAAATAGATATTAAAATTCTCACAAATGCCATACAAATATAAATATTCCAAGTAACTAAAGTCCTTGAAATCGTCAACATCACAACTGTGCCGCCTTGAGAGAGTAAAATGTATTCAAGTCAGTTGCAATAATGCATTATTCATATCTGGGAGTTTATGAATTCCAAATGCTTATTCTTCGAAATGTTCATATCGTTACTAGCATTAAATTATTCTTTACGAAGATGTTTTACATAATAATGTTTAATGTAATTTAAAATGTAATTATTTCACTTGTTTCAAAAATACTGGTGCGATTTTTTAAATTCTGTATTATGACATGTCTAGAGCAATTAAATTTAAGAAATACATTAGATAAGGCATAAATATAAAATATTCCATATTTTAAAGATATATGGATTTAATAGAATATGGTTTTGTAAATTAAAAATTTAAATTTTTTCCTAAATAGATTAAAAAAATATATATTTTTTAAGATTTCACTGATAAAAATTCTAAAACTTTTTAAATTTTCTAAATCTAAAAATCGATGCAACTTAAAAAAAAAAAAAAAAAAAAAACTAGAACGACTATCACTAGATTTTCATTGCTATACGTATCTACAAAGCGGAAGAAAAAGATTTTTACGAATTTCTGAGTGGATTTCATTTTTTTCGAAATCTGTAATTAAAAAAGAGATGCTTAGTTGTGGCAATAATGCTTGAGTCACCAGAAAGGTTTATTCTCTGCGGAGATGTCATGGTGATTCTCCCAACAGAATAGTTATTTTGCATATAAAACGTTACTTTATTAATAAAACATTCAAAATATATTAAAAATTGACATGTTTTAACTCCTTTTCATCGAATCAACTTCTGAATGTAAAAAAAAAAAAAAATCAGACACAATGAATGTTTTCTTTATTCTAGTTTTTCACGATCATTGTGTTTGTAATTTTTTCTATTTACATTCTGAAGATGACTCAACGAAAAGGAGTTCATAAATGTTAATTTTTAATATATTTTGAATGTTTTATTAATAAAGTAAGGTCTTATAAGCAAAAGAATTATTTATAATAAAAGTTCTTAACTTTTAGTTGCAGAGTATATGTTATTATTATTACGATATATTAATATGTAATTTCAATAGAATACGTATACTTAAATACACTTATATGAAATTCCGCAACTGAAATCATTATTCAGCTCACGTGTCAAATATTCCTCCCATATCATCAGGAAAAATTGTTTAAACCGACAGCAATTTGCACTTCAGAGACTTTATTCTCGCGAACATAATTCTGCTGTTATTTTATTTATTATTATTACTATTATTATTATTATTATTATTATTATTATTATTATTATTATTATTATTATTATTATTATTATTATTATTATTATTATTATTATTATTATTATTTTCTATTTGATAAAGCAACTCGTGATTCTAACGCAAACGCACAAAGTCCTGGTGCATGTATAAAAGATGTATAACGCGATATAGTTTCCTAAAATCTTCAATTCTCACTTAATACAAAAAAGGCAAATATTTATTTTTTTTCTTATCTATATTCTATTTTTACTATACAGAAAAAGCAAATGTTCTTTTTTTTTCTTATCTATATTCTGTTTTTACTTTTATTTTTATTTTATTTATTTATTCATTTTGCAATAGTTATGAAAAGTTTGTTAACTTATATACATATATACATATATAAACTATTTGATAGAATTATTACGTATTCAACAACAACAACCTCAAATTTTCAAAAATAAATAAATAAATAATAAAATACTGATAGTTAATTTCAGAATAATATGTCTCCTTAAATACACTTATTGAAAAACTACCTTATCAATACCTAATTAAATTAAAAATTTATTAATACCTGATTTCAATAGAATATGTATACTTAAATACACTTATATATAAAATTCCGCAACTGAAATCACTATTTAGCTCACGTGTCAAATGTTCCTCCCAAATCATCAGGAAAAATTGTTTTGACCGACTTCTGTAGTTTTCTTATTCGGTAGACGACCGTTACGAATAAAATCATTTTATTCAATTCCTGCTCGTGATTACACCCTCTCGAATTGCCCTCACTGGCGGAAAGTTTTCCGGCTATTTCCAACAATTTTATTTGCCGCTCCCCCAACGCCGGCAATTTTCTGTGATGTCATCGCCGTTGCTCGTGCCGAGCATGAGGTCATCACTAGCTAAACATCCAGATTATGATGACTGGTTTTGAAATGGAGTTCTTGACAAGGACGTCCGCTAGTAATCACCGTTTGTAGGAAATTATTACACATCATCGCGTATCGAGTTCTAATGATTTGTTTAATTTCCACTATATAAAAGAAATAATGAAAGGTATTTTTTACTCTTTTTTTTATTGGTATAAATTAGTTAATAAAAAAATTTAAAAACATATTTAAACATATTAAAGTTTAAACATATAGCTTATGATGATTGATTTTTAAATGGAGTTCTTAAGAAATATGCTAGCAGTCACCAATTGTACGAAATTATTACACATCATCGCGTATTGAATTCTAATAACTTGTTTAAATTCTTCTATATAAAAAAAAAATAATAATGATAGAAGGGGTTTTTTGGGGGGAGGGGGGTATAAATAAATTTATAAAAATTTATAAACATATTTAAACATATTAAAGTTTAACCATATAGCTTGTGGAGACTGATTTGAAAATGGAGTTTTTGAAAAGGATGGCCACTAGTAATCACCATTTATAGGAAATTATTATTCATCAATTGCGTATTGAGTTCTAATGACTTGCTTACTTTTCACTATATAAAAGAAATATTAAAATAATATTTTATTTATTTATTGCTATAAATAAATTAATAAAAATTTGAAAAACATATCCAAGCATATTAATCAACAAACATATAGTTTATAATGACTGATTTTGAAATGGAGTTCTTGATAAGGACGGCCGCTAGTAATCAACTTTTGTAGGAAATTATTACCCATCAATAGCGTATTGAGTTCTAGTGACTTGCTTAATTCCAACTATATAAAAGAAATGATGTTGGAAGTTTTATTTTTTTATTTTTATTTTATTTTTTATTTTTATTTTTTTGCATAAATAAATTAATAAAAAATTGAAAAATTAAAGCCTTAAACATACAGCTTATGATAACTATTTTTTGAATGAAGTTCTTAACAAATATGCCAGCAATCAGCATTCGTACGATATTATTATACATAAGTGTCTTGATTTCTTTAAAAGACTTGCTTATTTTGCATTGAATAACATGAACAGGAATTTATTTGTATTATTAAATTAATTAATTAATTAATTAAAAGCAAAAAAATCTTAGAAAATCAAGAAGGATTTTTTTGTTCTATTTTTATATATTAATTAATTAAAATCCAGTTTACACGAATCTATTTCCATTAAAAGTAAATTATTATACGTTATAGTAAAGATATAACAGTTACGATTTTAAACTAAAGTTTTATGAGACTATTATATGTATTATTGAAACAGTAATCCTTTTCACCTTATGAAAGCAAATTATAGGGATTTTCTATGCTTTTATATTTTAGTTGGTGGAATCTGACTATTATTAAAAGATTAGATTTGAATAATTTGTAGAAGTAACATAGTTTAACTAAAAATGTAGTGTCAATAAGTAATTGACTAAAGAATTGGTTTTAATAAAGTGTTGCTAAGAGCGGAAAGGGAGATATTTCTTTACCATGTAAAAAACAATATTAAAAAAACTACTTATTTTTATCATTGATGTATAAATAATATCTTGTATATACATACATATATATATATATATATATATATATATATATATATATATATATATATATATATATATATATATATATATATATATATACACTGCTCAAAACAATTAAAGGATATGTGAAGTTTTAAATAAAATAAAGATATAAAGGAATTTTTTTTTGCCGAAAATAGAAGAAGAGAATCACAAATGCAAATTTTTCTGGTTTTCAAACTGTGGAGTATGCAAATTTTGAGTTCGACGTCAAAAACGTCGCTTCAGCGGCAGCGAATGAAATTTGACTTTCAACTGGATAAAAGATAATGAAGACAAGGATGATCGGCATTCAGTGATTGCTTTGTTTCGATGAGTACGATGTCTCAGCAAAGTCATTTGACAGATTCAGAAGCTTGGAGAATTGTTGGTAGGTTAGAAGGGGGCCAAACTCAAGCCGAAGTAGCGGAAGGCATTGGAGTGTCACAAAGTGTCATTTCCGGGATCTGGAGCCCTTTTTTGGAGAGTGGATGTGCAGGCCGAAGACCAGGGCAAGGCCGCAGGCTGGCAACAACGCCCAATGAAGATCGGTATTTAGCGTTAACAGCTCGGAGACACCGAAACATGAACGCTACTTATCTCCAACAACACCTTCGCTCGGCTACAGGCACCACGATTTCAACTCAGACTGTCCGAAACCGGCTCCATGCTGTAGGTCTGTATGTTCGCCGACCGATGGTATGTGTTAGATTAACATCAAGGCATCGTCGCGACCGCAGGGAGTGGGCAACCGAGCATGTCAACGGGAGGAGAAATGAATGGAGCAATATTCTGTTTTCTGACGAGTCCCGTTTTTCTGTGCATCCGGATAATAGGCGTATTTTCATCTGGAGGGACCGTGGCAGTAGGTATAATCCTGCGTTCGTGCACGAAAGTGTCAGATTTGGCGGTGGAGGAGTGTTGGTGTATGGTGGCATCTCCATTGACGGGCTAACTGACCTCTACATCATTCAAGATGGAGCTCTGACTAGTCGCCGATATAGGGATGAGATCCTCAGAACTATTGTAGTCCCTTACACTGCAGCAATCGGAGATAACTTCATTTTAATGGACGATAACTGCAGGCCACATCGTGCAAACCTGATGGAGGATTTCCTTTTCGAGGAAGGAATCGTTTGAATGGAATGGCAAGCGTGTTCTCCACACATGAATCCAATCGAGCACGTTTGGGACGCTCAAGGAAGACGAGTTTCTGGCCGCCAACAACCCCCACAAACTGTCCAAGAACTGGAAAGAGCTCTTCTGGAAGAGTGGGGCAGAATACCCCAACTCGTCATTAATAGCCTCATTGAGTCCATGCCTCAAAGGTGTTCAACGTTGCTGGCCGCCCGTGGAAACCATACCCCCTTCTGAAAATGATTTTCTTTGAAGAAAACACCTTTTCTTATTATTTTTTTCTCATATGCACAAATTGTGTTTTTTTCCTTTTGTACACAAATGCTCAATAAAATGCATTTTTTCTGCCTAAACATATAACCTACTATGCCTGTCGACCATGTATCAATCAGCTAAAAAGTTTCCCAGATACAAAATCCACCTAAAACTGCAATATCCTTTAATTGTTTTGAGCAGTGTATGTATATAATAAAAGAAATAGAAAACAAACAGGTTTCAATGAGAAACATATTGCACTTATTCTTATTTAATGTTAGATTTGCGTGAATTTGTTTCAGAGGAAACGACAAAGGCACATCATGGATGTGTCTAGTCTGGCTACCAAGATTTATTTATTTTTTTAAATTTAAGCTGAATTTATGTTTAGAATATAGTTAAGAAAAAAAAAATACTATGACTACAGGCCTGAAAAGGCTGATTTTTCATCAAACAGAGCTAAATAATTTCAAGTTATTTTGATTTTTTGTAGGAAAAATACACACTTTTTTTTTTTTTTTTTAGAAAGCGAAAAGTACGCGGAAGCGAAAATTATGAACAGATATACGGTATCATCCGAAATACACGATAACAATATGAGCTGGTAAACGATCGACCATGCGATAAATTTCAAGGACTTTGCTTATCAGTTTCCAAACATTTTGTTGTAGGTGTTTTACATTATTTCGTAAAACTTGACATGTTTGGCTGCATATTCTCACCGAAGATAGTTAATAATCTGTTACTCACATAGTTCAAAGAATAATAAGAATAATAGTATATAATTCATCTCATGTTACCGCTAAGACAGAAATAGGTAAATCAGTCACCTTTACGTAAGTATATTTATAAATTTGCAAAATTACGCATATATAATAGAATTTACACTTCTGACGTAAAACGCTACTTGTATTTATATATCTTTATCGGCTTAATAGAAATACATAATTTGTAATAACTTAAAAGAATATCCTAAAAAAATCATTACACAATGGAAACATTGCCTGGGGCGCCTTTTAATATTACAAAACTATTTCGCATTTTATGAAATTGATATACCTTGTTGACGCTTACTACAAGTTACTTTCTGTACAATAGAAAGCAAATAGTATTTATGGGGGCACACGGAGGATTTCGGCCACTATACTGTATACTATTACACCAAGATCTGTATATTTTTAAAACTTTATTGTACAGCAAACGCACCTCATTTCCTACGTCTGACGTGCAATCTACAACTTGTTATTTTAATTCAGAGTATATCAGTCATTTTTTAAGTAGTGAAATTAGCCTTTTTAACCTTATTTAATGGCATATTAAGACGAAAACAAGGTGAATTTTACCATTTCAGAAAAGTTGTGTCAATTAAGAAATATGATTTTAAAATTAATAATCCACTGGCAACACAGTGTACGTGCTCTATGTTCTGAAAATTAACGATTATTTCCGTTTTATTACCAAATTTAAGTTAATGTTACCAAAATACTTGGATTATAATCCTTATTAAAATATTTATTTTCTGAAAACAGCAAACATTTTCTTTTTAATTTCTAAATAAGATAACATCTATTATCGAAAAATAATGCCGCGTAATGACATTTTCTGTATCTAATCTAATAGGAAAAGGAAAAAAATCTAAAATTAACACAGAATGTTTGATCTCATTAATTGTGGTATTAGAAGTCTAATATCATTAAAAGACTTTTTGCTGAATAATTCTAAAGCGCCATCATCACTGCCTTAATCTCATAATTATATCTTTATTATCTTCCACAATTTCTTCAAACGCACCCGCATTAATATGTCGGTCCTCTTTGAAGAACATAATCTGATGATCTGCAAATAAAAATATGGATAACTTAATTTGTTCATATATATTCTTTTTAAATCAGTTTTGAAAAAGAAAGAAACTTTGAAAGAGTAATGTGACTCCTAACTCTGTCGGATTTTATAAATAGCTCTTAATTTAGTTTTCTCCAATTGTACATAAAAGATAAATGTGGAGCTTTTTAAAAAGGTTCGAAGGATAAAAACAGTCAATTCAAAAAGCTCGCTTTGAGCGATTTCGGATGATTTAAAATTTGAGCAAAAGGAAATTGGTATTTTATAATGTATATATAAAAAACATAGCTATTGGAGAGTCGCGATCTTTTCATTTCTTCTTTTTATGTAACTTTTTATGATATTTTCGTGAAATGACTGTATATTTTTTATAATAATTTATAAAGTTCAAATAGTATATTTTCAACATTATAATTTTTTTTATTGAATGATGAATGATGTCGTAAGTTGTTTCATAAAAGGAAGAAATGGCTTTAATGTTGAAAGATCTTCTACAAAATGCTAAGCAAAGTGATAGAATTTGCTTTAAAAACGTATTTGATGTTTCAGACTGAAAAATAAAAATGAAACTAATATTTTGTTTAATAATTTTTACATTTCCTTTTTTTAAATGCAATTTTCGGTGATATTTTTTGGATATGGCTGTACATTTTTTATAATACTCTATAAAGTGCAAAAAGTAAAATGTTATTATTCTTCATAATTTTTTCATTAAATTATTTCTGATTTCTATCATAAAATATTTAATTTTTCAGAAAATTGTTGCGACAAACAAATAAATCGTTTTAATGTAAATTTTTTTTATTACAAAATATTTTTTACTGGAATTCTCTTTAAAATGCTGCTTTTAAATTAATTGGCTTAGTTTAAAAGGAACATTTTTTGTTCAACATTTTTTTTTAAGCCAAGTTTCATTACTTTCTTCAATCTTTACAAGAAAGTATGGAATTATAAAAGTGTCGACTTTAGGTTTTCGACGTATTTGTATATCCATACAAATACGCAGGAGATAAACACAATTTAAATGTTTTTTATTTATTTATTTATTTATTTATTTATTTATTTTAATTTATTTATTTATTTATTTATTATTTTGATTTATTAAGTAATTTATTATTTATTGATTTATTTATTAAATATCTATCCGTGAGTCCTTCTCTTTATCTGTCTTTGATACAACTTTTGTGGGGGTTCTATCTCAAGAACAAATTCATAAAATCTAATCAAATTTCGGATTAAGTGAGACGGTTTCATAACTTGGCTTTATTTGGTCTTGCCGTAAATTGCTCAATAGGTGAAGACTGTTGTCTTCACTATTCATGCGATAACTATTCTTCAAGAACCAATAAACAAATTTTAATCAAATTTCAAATTCAGTTAGACGTTGGCATGAATTTTTGCTGATTAGGTTTTGGCGTAAATCGTCCAATAGTCGGAAGTGGCTATGTTCACGATCTCATGTTAGCTATAACTCAAGAATTAATGCACGGGCTTTCATCAAGCTCTCCGGTTCTTGGCAGAACTAGACATAAATTATGTTTTAGTATGGATCGCAGAAGTAGCACTGCTATGATGCCTTTTTTAGGATTTCCGCAATAGCTATCTTTTTAGAAATATTTCGCAGAGTTTCACCATACCTCATATCCTTTGACGTAAAAAAAACGCTGATTTTGTTTCGGCTTATATTGCCCAAAAGGTGACGCTGCAATTCTCTGTTTATTCACGATTTCCATAATGGCTACATCTCACGATCGAAAGATATTGTATACAATTTCGGTTGCAAACGAAATTTATATAAGCGAAAATTTTGTGATAGCCACAACATACTATTATTTATTATTATTTCAATTCTATATAAAGAAAAGGGTTCTACAACAAAATACCATGCATATGAATTTTGTTAATTAACTTAATATCCATTGTAGAACACTTAGAAAGTCTGTAATTCATAGAATATGAATTCATAGCAGAAAATAAGAACTTTAAATGTCACTTCGTTATATGACGAAATTCTACTTAAAAAGAATCCATTATAAATATCTGGTATGCATCAAGAATGTATGAATAAAAAAAATCCATTAAGTTGAGAACAATGATAACATAAAAAATGCTACCTGCAGTCGAATCAAGATTGTCATTTTTTATTTATTTAAAATGTTTTATGTAAAAAAAAAAAATAATAAATGTTACTGTATTTTTTATGAATTAAAATTTGGAAAAGAATGAAATCATAACCCATAAAAATTCTTAGATTTTTTTCTGTATTTTTCAAATATAATATACATTTGAAAGTCAAACACAACAAACTGGGTAATTATGCTATATCATAACTATTGATATAGATAATATTTATGAGTATTGATTTTCTGATAATTAATTATGCTTATTCCTGGAAAGATTTTCTTTTTGTGTGTTGTATATCTAAATTATGAATTTCAAAATTACTTTCATTCAAATCAATGACGCTTTTTAAAAAGAGCATTCTTATTTACAACTAAAAAATATAAAATAAAACTTTTAGCACTTTTAGAAAACTTTTAGCAAAATTGAACCTTTTAGCACTTTTTAATACACGGGAATGAATAACTGAATCATTTGAAAGACATACATTACACCGTGTATGCTATAAAGCTATAAACAGTGTTTTAAGGGGTTTTTTTAATATAAAAATAGAATAATGTATTTTTTGTCTGTTAATGTACTTCATGATTTTAATTCACAAATCAAAAGTCTCCTGAACAACGAACTTAATCTGTTATGATCTGAAAAATTGATGAAATGAAAATAAAACGTGTGTCTATTACTACCTTTAAATACAGTGTTCTGATGATGTAAACTTTTTACAATATAAAATGTCAAAAATTGCATTTTTTAAAAACCTTTTGACTTTTAAAAAGTTTTATGACTCCTTAAATATTCTCTTACAGTATTTTTTTCATAAATTTCATTTCAAGGAAGTGAAATGCATTTTAAGAGAATATTTTTTTTAATTATATTACATTCCAAACAGAGAAACAATACCTTCTACGCTTTCTTAAAAAGTGCTCTTTTTTGTATAAAAAGGCTTATATATACTTGATACTGAAATGGAGGTTTTATATGTGGGCTTATCTTGGCGATATTTCAAATGTCATTTTCTAATGCGATGGAAATGCGGCAGATAACCGTTAGAAATATTAGGCAATCAATCACGTTAGAACTCGGTTTACATTACGTTTACCCAAATTTTGAAGACTCTATTTATTTTTTGGCAGGTAGTACAATAACGTCTGGAAGAAAAGGGCTCAGAAAAATATTTTGCATACGTTTTGTAGTTTGTCGAATTTAACAAGGGGATCTCAAGTTATGATAACGCATGTGATCAGTAAAGATTAGCTGAAAAAAATTTTTAAGACCAAATCCGTTCCTATTTTCGGTCGTAAAGAAAAAAAATATATACATATATATATAAATTACTTACATAATTATACATAATTATTATGTAATTATGCACGTAAATATACGCGTAGTCTATGTTAGCTCTCCATGTCTCAAAAAAAATGGTGCAAAATGAAATGTAATTAAGACATCACACAAAGTAGTTTTTTAATTATACGAATTTCATCTCATTGAAAAACAAGTTGGAAATTGCACGTGAAGCTTAGCATATGAGGTGCGTTCGTACGATAATACATTTTTTTAAAATATCACTCTCATATGAGGAGCCCAGAAGACAAGATGTATAAGTGACAAAATTGAAAAAAAATGAGTTAAGTGCACAGACTATCTAGAAATAAGTCTATTTATTTGTAGGTAAGAAGTTATGAGTGATTTTTAATTATATACTGTGTTTTAGGGGTCAGTTACTAAACCTCTTGGAGGCCAAAGGGTATAAGTGCAATTGTATCTATTAACGTCTACAGCAGAAGCGTGACCAACGGCATACAAGGCCATTTTCTTTTTTATACATTAAATAAATGCATTTTAACTGTTAACATGTGAGAAAATCATGCTTTAAGTGTAGATTTTGAAACATTTTCCAACACTCTCTGAAATCTTTAACATATTCGCCGCCGATCACGCGCCAACATTAAGGGGCCACTCACGAGCCAGCGCGTGATGTGGAGTAATGTCTCAATAGCCAGTCACGTGCTGGCACGGGAAAAACTTTCACTGCTTCTTTGGTAAATCGGCTTCTGGGAAAAACCCACTTCTACAATGCGGCATTAACTATCATCACATCTTCACGTAAGTGGCAGCGAACGTGTTAAAAATATTTGCTATTTAGGGTAATAGAGTGTTAATGTCCATAACCAAGTATGTATTCTAATAATTTTAAACAGTCCTCGGTTTTATCTGTCGGTTGCTATGCACTGCATAATGGGGAAATTTAGTTTAGCAAGAAAACGCATAACAGTTTTTACTAATAGATGGAAACACACTTATATACTTTTGTTTATCCTGTAGTTTACCTTGAACCTTTATTATACGCCAGTATTTAGCTAAAATTTAGTTAAAACTGAAACACTCTTGAGACTACTGAAATCACATTTCCAGAAATTATCATAAATCGATGACAATGCATAAAATTTTGTGCATGACCCTATGTATCATTTTATGAATGTTTTGCAAGCATTTCTTAGCAAACTGAATGTAGTTCATCATAGAAATATATTACTTATTTTAAAGCAATATTTAAGTCAATTACGCTCATATTCAGTAACCTTTAAAAAATCTTTTGTATAGCTCTGTACATTGACTATAGAATTTATATGAACATATGCATATATATTAATGTGTATAAATTTAGTGAAAGTTAAAAGCGCAAATCATAATTAAAAATACATTTTGTCCATCCATCAATCATCATCGACAACATACAGTACTTCGGATAGAATATACTATTTGAAAGCTTTTTTGTGTCCCTGTAAATACTGAGTACTTCGTATTATGCGCGAAATAACTTATATTAAGCGTCTGCAATGTATATCAATTTTATTATACATGAAAATTGTAATATAATTAAAATGTGTTGTAAAAAATTCCCTCTTTATCATTAGGTAATGTAAATCTTTTGTGTAGCCCTGTAAATAAAAAATATCTATTCTTTTCACCTCATATTTTACAGAATGTTTATTTTAATGCAATTTGTAAGTGCATATAAATTTTAATGTGTTTGACAGGCTGTAACTTCTTTAAAATTCATTTGAAACGTTTTTTCCCATAACCCGTAATTTAACGGAAAACTTTTGATTGTCCCTGTAAATAAACTAATCGTGTTAGAAACTTCATTTGCAATAGGTTCGTGTTGAGGTAAACGTGAATAATTCCCAAAAATTTCAGGGCAATCCGAGTATATTTACGAGAGCTAAGGCAGGGACAGACAAACTCAAATCACATTCACTTTTCAGTTTTTTAGAAAGTTTTAAAAAATATATGATTTCAATGTTTCAAAATTTATAATAAAATTTTAAAAGTTATATTAGAACAAAAAAATTTTCTTTCATTCATTTATATCAACATCGTTAATGTTTTTTCGTAAATTCATTTTTTATTTCATAATTTTTCCGTTTTTAGAATTTATATTAAAACAAAATTTTGTCCTTTCATTTATGTGTATCATCGTTGTTCTTAATTTTTTCATAAACACAATTTTTTATTTCATATTTTTTGCATTTTTTGTGCTCATTCGGCACTTGTACCTCTAGCTTCCAAGAACTTTTCATTACTGTTTGGAAGCCAAGGGATACAAGTGCCGAATGATGATAAACATTGCTTTGTTATAAATAAAAAGAAAAATTGTATTTCACATTTTTAAAACAGTTATTGAAATAAGAGTTCAAAGATCATTAAGATATAAGCAAAAGTTTCATATCTCAATTCATTCAATTACAATTGATGGTTAACTTTGAACTCAATTTACTCGAAATCTAAATTTTGTCACTTGTACCCCTTGGCTTCTGAGCTCCTCATATATCAATCTCATAAAATTGTCAATATTTAATTACAATTAAAATGCGCACCAAACAATGTTCTCCCTATACTCATTATGTAATGGAATACTTTTGTGTGGCCTAAATAAATAATAAATGTTCTTTGCACCACAGAATATGCAAATTCTATATTATAATATGCACTTTGTGATGCATATCAATATTATTATGTTCGAATGAGTGTAATACACTTAAAATGCATTTGAAACTTTTTTCCATTCACTGTAATGTAACGGAATACTTTTGATTGTCCCTGTATTTGATCTATGCATCCTATTTTCAAAAAATTTGAAATGACTTGACAAAATTATGTAATAAGTATGTATTTTAAATTTCAAACGATTAAAATGCATTTGAAACATTTTCCCCCATTGACTGTAATGTAACGGAATACTTTTGATCGTCCCTGTAATTGATCTATCCATCCGATTCTCATAAAATTTGAAATGACTCGACAAAATTATGTAATAATTATATACATATTTAAATTTCAAAGATTCGGTTGGGTAGTTTTTGCGTTATTATATGCGGACAGACAGATAGACGGACGGACAGACGGACAGACGGACAGACGGACGGACTGAACGACAACTATAGGTGCTACGTATTTACATAATTACGAACGCACCTAAAAATCAAAATACCTCGATTTATGCGCATGTTAAAAGAGTTGTCAAAATTTTGCCATACATGTATTTCTTATTTTATGATTTTCACACATATCTTGAGTATGTCAGGATTGAGAGTTATAAATAGTGATGTTCATAGCAATAAACGAAGAGCGTCTCATTTGAGCATACATAGGTCAATTCATTGACTAATTTTGAAAGTTTACGAAGAAAGATACGATATTTTTGTAATACAGAAAGCTTCGGTAGAGTTTCGGTCCGGCGAATTTTTAGCAGCAATTTTACCGAAAACGAAACCAAATTTTTGGTCGATCTCTAGATAATAAGCTTAGAAATAAATATTTTAATAACAGAAAATATTTTTTAAGTAAATAAAAATCGAATGGAAATTTATTTTAATCCAACTGTTTGCACAATTGACGGTTAAAATGTTTTTATAATAAGGGTTTACTCAACGCCCCTATGTTTTAAGTAGATCCCGATAAGACTAAAATAAAAGCATTTTTTCTACTTCCATTGAAAATTAAGTATTATTCCATCTCGGCCTCTTTAAAAAGAAGCCAGCTTTGAATAAATTTGTTATAAATGAATGAATAATAAGAAAAAGAAAGAAATTGTACATGCGAACCTTAATCGCTAAACACTGCATTAACGAGCGCAAAGTTTCCAAACTGAAAAAAAAAACTACTTTTGCTTTTTTGCAATATAAAAATTATATTTTAACAAGTAAATGATGTTTATTTATTTGTTTTTATTTTTATTTTATTTTTATTTTAACAAGATTCTGGGGCATAGTATTATTTATAGCATATAACCAAAGCTAAATCTCTAATTTAAATATAATTATGACAGTCTAGCTAATTTACACAACATATGACTCTCAAAAAACACATGCTGCGAAAGATTAAAGTGACGCAATTAAGACTATGCAAGAAACACTGTGAAAAGGCCAAACAAAACCGCAAAGTGACATTGGAAATTTAAAAATTATGCCTAGCTAATGGCCATCAATTTCGCGTCTGCATGGGCGTCCTTTACAATCAGTAAAAACAGGTTCCTACTCGTTCTTCACATTGATTCATAGCATAGCGGATTTTTTTTTATTATTGCTTTACACTTTTTATATTTTTTTATGACAAAAGAACAACCTAATCCCATGTGTATTGTGTCTTCCTTTAAATATATTAGATTCATTTATTTTACCTGTTTCCTTAGCATTATAATTTATTTATTTCTGTATCCCAGACATCAGTGCTGCAAATGTAATGTAAGAATGAATCTAAATTTAAATAGCATTTAAAAACCGCTGTTTTATAAACCTTTAACGTGTATGCTAAAATTCGTGTCTGTTTTTATGACAAAACTTATAACTTAATTGATAGAATGTCTATCAGTTGCAATGTTACAAAGCATTAATTTGACGTAAACTCTAATTATTGAAAATCCCCCCCCCCCTCCTTGCCTTATACAGGATGAGGCGCAAACTATCGAATTTATTAAAGAACATATATTTTTGGCTCTATTTGTTATTTAAGATATCCCAACAGAAAGGAAAACAAAAACTTTGTTTAAACAAGTAATTATAATTTCTAATTTCTTAAGAGACTTCGAAACGCATGATTATAATTTAGTTTATATTAAATTATTCAACTAAAATATAGTAATTTCACAAAAGGAATGATTACATTTTGTATTTGTATATTTTTAACAATTAAAATATTTCACTAATGCAGTTGGCTGATTTTGTGGATAATGATTCGACGCCAATTTATTCCACTAATTTAGCTATACATAAGCAATTAAGATTAAATAGCGATTTACTATCTACGACCAGCTAACGGAAAAAGGCCTTAAGATGTATTTATTGATTTATAATTAATCTATAAAAACATAAAAATTAGGTATTGTATTTGGAAACAAAAATTCATTCTAATTGTGATGATTCTAATGTATCGGGTATTGAATGAAAAATCGATTGCATAATTATATTTTTACATACTAAAAACAAATTAAAAAGATGAGTATAAAAATCCCAAAAATCTTTAAATTATCTCAAACATGTGTTATGTAACTGCAAATTTCTAAATAACCTAATAAATGACAAATAACTTATCATTGATGACATTTGTGAACTGAGGGCTTGCCCATATTCTAAGGAGCCCCACAGACCTAGCCTCTACGCAATTTCCGTCCGGTATCGCAATATTTACTATCACTCACATCCCCAAGAAAATATTAGATTTTACTAAAATTCGGAAAGTCCGTCTCAAGAAGTGTAGAAAACTTTATCAATGGCAAAAGTAGAAAGAAAACATTGCGCTCAGATCACGAACCGGAAAAATAATCTGAATTTTTTCCCAGACATTTTTTTTAATATTTAACGCAAAATTTATTAAAACATCTGTAATATCTTTAAACATAGTAACTTAAAGCATACACAGTACTCAATGATTGGAGGTGGACGAAACTTAAGGACGAAACATATTTAATACACATAATTCACTACACACGACATACACACATTGTAAACATAGAACAATTAATCTGGAACTCAGATACATTATGTTCCTTACATAATTCCATGGAATGGACAAGGGGCGCCATCTACAGTTTTACCTGAAAAGTAAAAGCATAAAATACCACAGCTCTTCCCCACTTAATAATGAAGTCGTTCAGGAGCTCTTCGATGTCTTCTGGATCGTCTAAGTACCTGTGGAGAAGAAGAAGAATTAGTTTTGACATGTTCAGGAGCATCAACGGTAGCACTAGTAGGAACCGACGGTTTTGGGAGAATGTTATCCGAGCTAGTTGAATTAGAACTCGAAGAATCAGGATCACGAAAGTCAGTTGGAGTAGGATCTGGAGCAACTGGAGCATGAGAGTCAACTGGTTGCGGATCTGTGAAACTTGACTGTAAGGGTGGAAAATCATCTTGCTTCACCTTTGCATTTTCACTTCTAAAATTTTCTGCAATATTTTCTTCCGAATTTGGATCAGTAGTTAAAGAAATATCTTCCCCTACATTAGTTATTTGATCCATATGCCTTTTCCAAATATTTGAACCAACTTGAACTCTGTAATGTAATTTTCCTTCTCTTGCTACGATTCGACCAATTTTCCATTTGGCTTCTGGCGTATAATTTCTTACAGCTACTTTCTGATTGATTTCAAATTCTTTTACTTTAGCTTTCCTTGCAGTTTGTTTTTCATGAACAAAATTTGCAACATTCGGCACTATCAAATCTAGTATGCTTGTTCTTATATGACGTTTTAGAAATAAAGATGCAGGACTTTCCTCCGTTGTAACATGTGGCATCTTCCTGTACTGCATAAGAAAGTTATTCAGCTTCATCTGTAAAGTACCTGGTTCAGACGCTAAGGCTTTTAATCCACGTTTGACCGTTTGCACATATCTCTCAGCCTGTCCATTTGTAGATGGATGGTACGGTGCACTATACTTATGTTTTACACCATGACTTTTTAAGAATATTTCAAATTCTTCAGATGTAAACTGCCTAGCATTATCTGATACCAAAGAAATAGGAAAACCGTATCGTGCAAAGAGAGAAGAAAGACAAATAATTGTATTTTCTGAAGTTGTACTAGGAACTATAAATACTTCTGGCCATTTACTATAAGCATCAACCACTAACAAAAGCATCTTCCCATTAACAGGACCAAAATAATCAATATGAATCCTCTGCCATGGAGCTGTAGGCCATTCCCAATGATGCGTATCAACTTTAGGAGGATTATTTTTCAGATTTACATAAATAGAGCAATTTCTTGCAATATCTTCTATATCATGGTCTATTCCTGGCCACCATACAAAACTACGGGCTAAAGATTCCATTTTCCCTATACCAAAATAACCAAAATGTAATTCCTTTAATATCTGTTGTCGATGAATTTCTGGGATAACTACCCTACAACCTTTTAAAATACAACCATGCTGAAGAGTAAATTCTTCTTGTTTTCCGCCAAAAAGTAAATTCTTAGGAATTTCTGAACCCGAAATGAGATGATGAAAAATTTGTCGCAAAAGAGGATCGGTTTTTGTAGCTGAAGCAATAGATTTAGCATTTAAAGGTAAAACAGAAAGCTGATTTATTTGAATGATTTCCGATACATCAAGTCCCTCATTTGAATTATATTCGTGGGGTAAATCTTCACTACGTAATGGAAGACGAGAGAGTGCATCGACATTACCGTGTTCAGTAGTTTTCTTATAGCGAATGTCATACTGGAACGTTTGTAAATATATGGCATATCTTTGCATTCTAGCAGCTGATAAAACAGAAATACTTTTAGAAGGTGAAAAAAATTGAAACTAATGGTTTACTGTCAGTAAACAAAGTGAATCTGTTACCGTACAAATATTGAAAAAATTTCTTAACACCAAATATTATTGCTAATGCCTCCTTATCTACTTGACTATACCGTTTCTCGGCATTATTCAAGGTTCTGGATACAAATCCAATAGGCTTTTCAGTATTGTCTGGCGTCACATGCGAAAGAACTGCAGAGATACCATACGCAGAAGCATCAGTAGGTAAGATTAAAAGTAATTTCGGATTGAAATGGGTAAGCACTCTGTCAGAAGTAATTTCTCTTTTTATTTTTCTAAACGCTTGATCACATTTGTAAGACCAATTAAACTTCACATTCTTTTTAAGCAATTATTCAAAGGATGTGCAATTGTAGATAAATTTGGCACAAATTTAGCATAATAAGTTACAAGACCAAAAAATGCTTTAACCTGGGAAACATTTTCTGACCTAGGGGCATTTACAATTGCTTCTATTTTATCTGGTGTTTTATGAATACCATGTTTATCCACTTTATACCCACAATAAGTAATTTCATCTGCCATGAAGAATGATTTTTCCTTATTTATCCGAATATTATATTTTTTCAATCTTTCTAATACTTGCTTTAACCTTTGTAAATGAATTTCATCTGTTTCACCAGTTATTCCTATATCATCAATAAAAATTGTAATTCCCTCAATTCCACTGAAAATTTGCTCGATTTTTCTTTGCCATATAGCAGGAGAACTACTAAGACCCATTGGTAATTTAAGAAAGTGAAATAATCCTTTAGGTGTATTAATGGTTAATAATTCTTGGGATTCCTCATCTACAGGTAATTGGAGGTAAGCTTGATTCAAATCAATTTTTGTAAAATGAACACCACCACTTAAAGTAGCTAACATATCTTCTATTTTAGGCAAGGGATATTTTTCTACGTTCAGATATTTATTTAATGTAACTTTAAAGTCTCCGCATAAACGTATTTTTCCATTAGATTTTACCACTGGAACAATCGGGGTTACCCACTTGCTATTTGTAACTGGTTTAATTATGCCAGCTTCTTGTAATCTTTGTAATTCCTCATTGACTGCAGCACGTAGTGCATAAGTAACAGTCCTTGCTTTACAAAATATGGGTGTAGCATCCTTTTCAAGGTAAAGCTCTGCCTTTAACCCTTTAATTTCCCCTACTTTATCAGAAAATAAATCAGAAAAATCATTTAACAATTTTTGCAATTTATCAGAATAATTTATAGTCTCATTAACATAGACAGATCTTAAATTATGTGGGAAAATATCGAATGCAGAGGCCCAATCTCGGCCAAATAATAATGGAAAGTTATCTTCTTTTATTAAATATAATTTTAACTTTTCTGTTTTATTTTCATAAGTAACATTTACTTCAACATAACCTACAGGTTTAAAAATTTCACCAGTTGCAGTTTTTAACTGAACATTTGGGGGGAATATTTTATAATCAGGAAAAATTCTGCGAAATCTTTTTAAAGGAACAGCAGAAATTCCCGAACCTGTGTCCAATTCCATATCAGATCTTGCTTTATTTTCAATTAACACAGATAATTTAATAGGATTTGCACCTGTACTTTTTATAGTTAATACATTTACTGTATCTACCGAATTTACGTGTTTTTGGAAAGTTTTACTTCTACATACTTTTCCAATATGGCCTTTTTTCTTACATATTTTACAAATAGCATTAATAAATCTACATGAATTGGCTAGATGAGAAGTATTTCCGCATCTATAACACTTTAATTTACTTTTACTTGCTTCAGGAATTGTATTATTTATATGATTGTTGACATTTGACTTCTGGCAGTCGTTCGAGAATTTCTTGGGGTGTACGTTCTTTAAACTTGAAATTTTATTAATACTGAAATTTTTATTTTTAATTTTAGAAATTTCAATATCTACATTGTGTAAGGATAACGCTTTTTCAACTGCCTTCTCAAAAGTTAAATCATCTACTTGCGTAATCAATTTATTTTGAATGCTTTCGTTTTTCGAACCGCGTAAAAATTGTTCCAATAAATTTTCATTTAATGTATCACCCGTAAAACAACAAAAAGTTGTATTTTTCTTTAATCTAGCAGCAAAATCTTGAACTGATTCCGACTCATTTTGGTAACACTTACGAAATTTTATTCTTTCAATAAATTTGTTGGGGGCGGGGCTTAAATCCTTTATCAAAATGTCAACAATCTCAGAATATTTTAATGTTTCACATTCTTTCGGGAAACTTAAATTACTCAGTAAATTATAAAGCTTAGGGCCCATGCAAGATAAAAGGGCAGCAACTTTTTTTCCTCTTTTAATTCATTCAGAATAAAATTCTGCTCCAAGCGTTTAATATATGCTTGAAATGATTCCACTTTATCATCGTATTCTTTAAACGCCAACATTGTATTTTTATGCAAAAAGACAGGAAAAAGGTAAAATAAAATTCAATGCACTTACCACCCCCTTGTTTTGTAGCTACCGATATACTCTGGAAGGCTACTTTACATAGCAGAATTGCCGAACTCAAAATCGAAAGAAGGAGCCATTTCCATTTGGCGCGCCGTTATTCTTTTAATATTTTTACGGTAGAAAGTTTTTTACATCGTCGCCATTGTAATATCTTTAAACATAGTAACTTAAAGCATACACAGTACTCAATGATTGTATGTGGACGAAACTTAAGGACGAAACATATTTAATACACATAATTCACTACACACGACATACACACATTGTAAACATAGAACAATTAATCTGGAACTCAGATACATTATGTTCCTTACATAATTCCATGGAATGGACAAGGGGCGCCATCTACAGTTTTACCTGAAAAGTAAAAGTATAAAATACCACAACATCTAATACATTCCGGAAGCCATAACAAAGATATCGATTATTTGTATAATCTATATAATTGTGGCAAAATTTTGAAAGCATGACGGTTAAAAGTATTAAATTCACTAATACGGAAATAATATTACCATATTAAACATGACATAATCTCCATGACAATCTGAAATCATTATATGTATTTGGATATCATTAAAGATGACATAATCGCCATGACAATTTAAAATCTTCATCTATAGTGGGATATCAATAAATACGTATGATAGGATTTAATAGAATGATAAAAAATTTTAACAATATTTTTAAACAAAATGATTCGATTTCATGAAATTTGAAACAACTGGAATAAATCTTGTAAAGATTATATAAATTAAATTTCAAAGTAGTTTATACGCGGGCTGACAAACTGAAAGATAGACAGACAGTAGATGCTACGTCTATATACACCTATAATTACGAACGTACCTAAAAGAATTTTCAGCTATGTTTTGTAACTAGAGAAGTGGGAATCGGATACACAAAGTATCATAATAATAAAAAAATTGAAAGGTTGCAGATTACCAAATATCCTCATAAAAGATAAAAACTGGTCATTGATGATAACTGTGAACTGAGGGCTTCGTTATATTCTAAGGCGCTTTACAGACCTGGCCTATCGGAAATTTCCGTCCTTTATCGCAATGTTTATCGTCGCCATCATCCTCCAGAAAACATTAGAATTACTCAATTTAATGCTTTTACAAAGTCAAAAAGTCCTTTATAGGAAGCGTAGAAATCTTTATAAATTGCAACAAGTCAGAAAGTACACGTCAAGCGTAGCAAATGACGTGCGTTCGCACTATAACGAAGTTTTAAAAATATACAGATCTTGGTGTAATAATATACAGTACTTCGGACATAGTACAATATCTAAAATCTTTAGCATGTCCCTGCAAATATTATCTGCTTTCTATTATGGAGGAAGCAACTCCTAGTAAACCTCAGCAATGTATGTCAATTTCAAAAAATATGAAATAATTTAATATAATAAAAATGCGCCCGAACTTTTGTTTCCTCTATATCTTTATGTACTAGAATACATTTGCATTGCCGTGTAAATTAATAATAAATATTCTTTGCATCATAGATGGTACAGAATGCATACTTTAATATATACTTCATAATTGAATACCAATTTTGTTACGTTCCAAAGGTGCATTATCATTAAAATGCGCTTGAAACAATTTTTTCCCATTGTCCACAATGAAACACAATAATTTCCATTGCACCTGTAATGAAACTATATATCCGACTTTTTTTTTAAATGTTAATTACCTGAAACAATTATGCAAAAATTATTAAATTTCAAATAATTGGGTTGGATAGTTTTTCTGCTGCTATATGTGGGCGAACAGATAGACAGACGGGCGGAATAAATGACGACAATAGATGCTACATATTCACATAAGTAGGAACGCACCTAAAAAAATAAATAAAACACTGTGTATAGCTCACGAAATTCAACCTTAAAAATAATTTGAATTTTTTCCCAGGCACTTTTTATATTTAACTTAAACTTATTAATACTTCTACTACTGATGCTAAACATTGAAAAACTTTTCATTGAAGACAATTGTGAATTGAGAGCTTGGCTAGCTTCTAATCAGCCTTAAATTTCTGGTTTGCAGGGGATTTTCGCCCATTATCGCAATGTTTACCGTCGCCGTTGACCCCCAGAAAGAGTTTAATTTTACTCATATTAACACTTTTGTGAAGCTCAGAATTCGGCAAATTCCTCTCAAAAAGTGTAGAAACCTTTATCAATAACTAAAGTTGAAGGAAACACAGCATATAGATCACGAACCTGAAAAAAAAAATCTGAATATTTTCCAAGGCCCTTTTTATATTTAACGCAAAACTCATTAATATGCCTAATACTTCACTGAAGCCATAACAAAGATAAGTCGTCTTCTGTTGTTATTGGCAAATATACGTTTTCACAATCCATTATAAACAGAGAATTCCATTGCATAATCCAATGCACTGACATCATTCCATAAAGCTGAGTTGAGGATTAGAACATTCAATATTTCAAAGAAAATTCTTTTATACTTTCAATGTATTAGTCTCACTACATTTCAAACTGAAATAAAATATCTCAAATCTTATTTTTTATGGTTATGTAATGTTATTATGCTATATATATGTGCTAGTAGTATGAAAATTTTTCATCGTGTTTCACAATGAATGCATATGTTACAGATATGAAATCTAGAATACAGTAGCATAAAAAAACCTTTTAATCCCGATAAAGTACGTTTGATCCTAAAATATAACTATAAAGTAGAGGGAACTGGGGCACATTGATACACCCCCTGTACTGCACACATGGTCGGTCATTACAGGAAGTTTCACAACAGCTCCAAAAGGTGATACTAGTGCACTCAACTACATACAAAATGTCTTGGAATGATTCAGTAGTTCGGTGAAATGGGACGGGTGATTAATCGTTTTTGTAGGTCAGAAGTACATTTAAGTTGTACAATTGAAATGGTATTATACAACTGTTCCATTATTTTCAACCGAAAAAAATACTCTCCCTGACAAGTAAAGCTACCCTTTATCAATTTCTCATTCGTTATTGTCAGATAAATTATGAAATGTTGGATTTGAAACTCATTTTATTCAAAATGGCTGTATGGGACACATTGATACAGTCTGTGTCGGGGCACATTGATACAACCTAAATTCGTTTCTAGCTCATTTTTTCATTAACTTTTATTATTATTTTTTTACCATACACTCCTTAATCCAATCATTGTCGCCAAATAATTCTTATATTAGTTTTTATTGAAATGAAATATCTCTAATTTCTTTATATTAGAACATTTTATAGTATTTTTGCAAACAGAATACGTAAGAACTTACCCAACATCTAGTGTTAGTAGAATTAACAAAAAAAGGACGGTAGCCTGGAAAATCTCAAATTTATATCGATTCTCCAGAGAAAAAAGTATTTTCAACATGAGAAATGATAAGTAAGGGAAACAACCTGCAGAACAGCACAGGATAATTATATTACAAACAGAATTTTTAACATAATTATCCTTTATTTTCTGTTTATAAAGTGATTTATAATCCGAAAACCTGGTAATTTTTTCATCTTTCGTAAAATAGAAGATATTGCTGGGGTTGAAGTGCCAGATATGACAAAGTTACCACAGACAAACAATCAGACTAGGAATAGCCAGAACATCAGGTTATTATACATTTCATTTTGATTGCTTTAATATTGCTAACAAATAAATTGTGGTCGATTTGAATTTCTATAAATAAATATAAAATGGTTTGTTAACTATTTTTCTATGAAAAATATGCATTGGTGTTATTTTGTCTCCATTTTTCCCATACGTATCAAAGTGCCCCATGAGATGTATCAGTCTGTCCCGGAGATGGGGCACATTGATAAAAATGATTTTTTTTTTAATTTTTTTTTTAATTACATGCAAAAATATTTTATAAAACAGCGATCCTACATTTTTATAACACACTACACAAGTTTTGCTGACACTACATGGAAAATTAACTTGAAATTTCTGCTTTCTGGACACCAAAAAAATTCTTAGAAAAAAGCTGTATCAATGTGCCCCAGTTCCCTTATATTGTTGTGCTCGAAAAGTTACTTTCGGAATGATTTCGACAGTTTATTTCATTCATTTCTTCGAACGATATTTTCTCCCATCTCTGTGAAAGCTTCCTGTTTACAAAAGAATGCGTATTTTTCAATATCTATACATCTTTACATATATATATTTATAATTATATATTAAAAATAAATTTATATTGCAGAAATTAAAAAAACTCTATATTATTGTTTCAATCAAGTTATATATTTAAAACATTCAATAATGCTAAACATTCAATAAATTTTCACTGAGAACAATTGTGAATTGAGGGCTTGATTATCTTCTAAGGAATCTTACAAACCTGGTCTGTAGAGGATTTTCACCCAGTATCACAATGCTTACCGTCACCCTCAACCCTCAGAAAACGTAGATTTTTAAGCACTTTAACGCTTTGATGAAGCTGAGAATTCGGCAAATCTCTCCCAAAAAGTCTAGAAATTTTTGATTGCAAAACAAGAAAGAAAACACTGCGTATATATCACAAACCTAAAAAAAATTCTGAATTTTTCCAAGGTCCTTTTTATATTTAATGCTACACTTATTAATTCCCCTAATGCTTCACTGAATTCTTTTGTATGGCCGTATAAATTAATAGTAAATAATGTTTGCATCACAGATTGTGCCAAATGCATATTTTAATTCATACTTCATAATGCATACTTCATAACTAATTTTGTTATGTTCGAAAGGTTGCAATATCATTAAAATGCACTTGAAACTGTTTTTCCCATTGGCCACAATGAAACACAATAATTTTCATTATTCCTGTTGAGAAACTATGCATCCGACTTTAAATTATTTTTTAATTACTCGTAAAAATTACGCAACAACTATATACTTACAATTTCAAATGATTGGGTTGGACTGTTTTTGCGCCGTTATATGTGGACGTATAGATAGATAGATGCACGGAATAAATGACGACTATAGGTGCTACCTACTTACATAAGTAGGAATGCACCGAAAAATAGAAACAAAACCCTATGTATAGATCACGAACTTGAAGCTCAAAAATAATTTGAATTTTTTCCCAGGCTTTATTTATATTTAAAGCGAAACTTATTAATACGCCTAATATCTCACTGAAGCCATAACAAATAAAAGTCGTCTTCAGTTGTTATTTGCAAATATACGTTTTCACAATCCAGTATAAGCATAGAATTCCATTGCAAAATCCAATGCTCTGACATCAACTCATAAAGCTGAGTTGAGGATTAAAAATTTCAATATTTCAAGGAATATTCTTTTAGACTTTCAATGTATTATTCTCCCTACATTCCAAATTGAAATAAAATATCTCAAATCCCTATTCTTTTATGATTGTGAAATGTGATTATGTTATACTTATGTTCTACTTGTATGAAAAAATTCCTTCGTGTTTCACAATGATTGCATATGTTAAAGATATGAAATCTGCAATATCGTAGCATAAAAAAAATAATTTTTAATCCCGATAAAATGAGCTTGATCTCAAAATATAACTGTTAAATATACGGTTGCGTTCGAAATGTTATTTTCGGATATATTTCAACAGTGTTTCTTTTTTTCATCTCTGTGAACAATATCCCCCCCCCCCCCCGCATCTTTGTGAAAATTTTCTGTTTACGAAAGAAAGCGTAGTTTTCAATCTTATATATCTGAGTATATCTAAATATTGGAAATACATTTGTATGAGAGAATTAAAAGGAACTAAAATATATTATAGTTTCATTCGAGTTATATATTTAAAAAATTCAATAACGCACTAAACATTCAAAAACATTACATTGAAAACAATTGAGAATTAAGTGCATGGTGATCTTCTAAGGAGTCTTACAGACCTGATTTGCAGGGGATTTTCCCCCATTATCATAATGTTTACCGTCGCCCTCAATCCGAAGGAAACGTTAAATTTTTACGCAAATTAACGCTTTGACGAAGTTTAGAATTTTGCAAATTCTTCTGAGAAAGTGTAGGAATATTTTGCAATAGCAAAAAAGTAAACACTGATTAGATCATGAAATGAAAAAACAATGTGAATTTTTTCCCGGGCCCTTTTTGTATTTAAAGCAAAACTTTTTAATACGCCTAATACTGCATTGAAGCCATAACAATGATAAGTCGTCTTTTGTTGTTATTGGCAAATATAAGTTTTCACAATCCATTATAAACAGAGAATTCCAATGCATAATCCAGTGCACTGACATCAGCTTATAAAGTCCAGTTGAGGATTTGAAATTTCCATATCTATATCTTTTTATATTTTCAAGATATTATTCTCACTACACTCGAAACTGAAATAAAACATATCAAATCCCATTTTTTATAATTGTGTAATGTGATTATATTGCACTTATATTCTAGTAGCATGAAATATTTCTTTTGTGTTTTACAATGATTGCATGTGTTAAAGATATGAAATCTGGAATATCATAGCATAAAAAAAAAATAATTTTTAATCCCGATAAACTATGCTTGATGTCAAAATATGTCTGTAAAATATATTGCCGCGTTTGAAATGTTATTTTCGGAATGATTTCGACAATGTTTATTTTTTTCATCTCTTCGAACGATATTTTCCCCCATCTCTGTGAAAGTTTTCTGTTTACAAAAGAAAGCGTTTTTTTTTCAATATATATATTTCTGTATACACACACACACTCATATATATATATATATATATATATATATATATATATATATATATATATATATATATATATATTACAAATTTAAAATTTTTTCGCCAAAACTAACCTTTATACTATCTTAATTTTCTTATAATAATATTCCGTACTTACTTCAAATTATTAAATTAAAATCTTGTTTCTAAATCTAATCTGTTAATCCTTATGCAGACGATATAAATTCTTAATTTGCCTTAAAAAACATTATTCCAGTATGCGTAAATTTAAAAAGATGGCTCTAAATTAAAAATATTCTTAATTAAAACTTTATTTCTTAATATTCCAAATAAAACTGATTTCTTCTTTGTTTTTATCAACCCTTTTTAAGAAAGTCTTATTAAATTTATTCCAAAACCATACCTTTCAAAAAACTAGTCGTTGGGGGCCACCGTAATACTTACCCATCATGGATATGTATATGAAAATAAAACATATGAAAACTATTAATACAATGCATTGCAATTCATAAACAAAATTTAAATATTGTTAATACATAGTAATGCTATAAAACACCAAACTACTCAAGTAGTACCAAATTGCGTAAAAGAAACATCCTTATAACTCCAAAAATATAAACTCTATTAACTAACAATTAATTGCGTCGGATTAAGCGTCTCATTTCCAATTAAAGTATACCTCTGAATTGAAATTTGAATGAAATACAGGGTCATGAAAAATCGAAGAATGTGGAAAACAGGATTACAAATATCTCGGCAACTAATAATCCGATCGACTTCGTTCTATATGCAAAATGTGTGTTATTTTATTGCCTTTTACGTCCGTTCCTTAAAATAAAAAAAATTCGAAAATTTTTATATACCTTTCATCAGAACGAATTTTTCGAGAATCCGAAAAAAAATAGTTCCGGATAATCGAGGTTGCTGATATTAAATAGGGTTCGTCCCATTCTTACAAACTAACTACATACAAAATTTCAAGTCTCTATCTCAATTTGTTCGGGAGATAGAGCGTTTACAGACAGACAGACAGACAGACGGACGGCAAAATTTTTTTTCTAAAAATATGTTTTTCGGAATCTCCACTATCGAAAACGTGTAAATCCGTCAAAAAATTTTTTTCGATTTTCAAAACGATTGCAAGACTTACCCTATACTACGTATGATGGGTAAGTAATATCATTATTTTATTTTATCTATTTATTTATTTTTCCTACGTCAACCTTTGATGTGTGCATATTAATAAATTCATTTCTTTTCTTTTTCTCTTAAAATTAATCATTTATAAAAATCTTCTGCCTAAGATATTTAAAATTCTGAGTCAATTATAAATTGGTTAAATAATATTTTTTAAAAATAAATTTATCGTTTGTGGAAAATAATCTCGTAGCTGGACAAGAATTCTGTTTACATAAAAGAAAGATGGTTTGAGGTTACAGAATGTTCCAGAACTTTCTTTTTAGTTTAAAAAGGTGGAAGTCTCGAGATGAAAGAGAAGATTTCTTGGGTTGCTTCTTCGATGAGGACAGCTCGCTGAAATAATGATGGTATTTTTGCAAAAGGAGCTTTTCCTTCCTCATTATTACGAATTTAATAAATGAATTTACAGCAGCCCATGACTAATTATTGGATCTTCTACATTTATTTATTTATTTTGTTTTTTCCCTCGCTTGCCATGACTGTGTGTTTCTTTTTAACCAGTGGAAATAATTCGAGTTCTCCTTAAATCGTCACACACACATATATATATATATATATATATATATATATATATATATTCGAAATAAGTTTCGATTGAGAGAATAAAATAATAAAATCATAAAACATATTATTGTTTT
This sequence comes from Maratus speculifer, assembly GCA_964019185.1. Lineage (NCBI taxonomy): Eukaryota > Metazoa > Arthropoda > Arachnida > Araneae > Salticidae > Maratus > Maratus speculifer. Next base: position 289,630,296 of record OZ025289.1, read on the forward strand.
AATCGAGTTATACATTTAGAATGTTCAATAATGCTAGCAGAAATAATACATTGCAAATATCAATATTTTAATAAATTTATTATTTTATTTTTCAATTAAATTTTAGTACGATAAGCGATATTTATAGTAAATAATTTTGAATGTATAAAACATTTTCTAATACAAACAATAACTTCGGTGAATGAACCCATCCTTCCACGGCTACAGAAAAAGATTAAATATAGTTTTTATTGTTATCATTAAAAGCTCGGATATATATATATACACATTACACTTTTTATTTATTTTTCCACTAAAAACATTAAAAATCAATTTTATATGAAAAATATCATTAGCTTCTAAGCGAAGTTTTAAAATATATCAAAAGCCATAGTTTAGTACTGGCCTCGATCCAAGAGTTAACAGCTAAAATATTGCCATAGCTATTGTTTTTGTATATTTGCTATTTTCAGCCTCAAATTTATATGTGATATTTTTAGTTGTTTAAGTGCGTTGTTGTATCGCTTTTGTTAAAACCTGCGTTTTATTTGTTTTTCATCGTTTTATTTATTTATTAATGGTGATTTAATTTCGTTATTGTATTTAGAATGAAACCAAATGTCAAACAATTTGTGTTATTTTACCTACAGATGGAATAATGTTTCATAATATTGTGAACGTGATAGCGATAAATAAATAATTTTTAAAAAATCAACCTTGAAAACCTTGAATGTGGCAATCCCCAAACTTTCTTTCATCTCATTCATTATGTTAGAATTCGTTATCACAATGCCAAAATTATAATCCATCATGAGAATTCTAATGATGTGAAATTTCGTACATTAGTTCTTGAGATATGTTTATCGCTAAAATAACGTAAATAATGCAAAATGGTGCATAGAAAAGCACTTTTTGAATGATTTACACCAAAAGCTTAATCTTTGAAACTACTTATGTAAAAATCTAATTGAATTTGACGTTTGATTAAAATCCATGCATTAATTCTTAAGATACGGCGGAAATCGTGAAAAATGCAGCATAGCAGTGGAACCTGTTGGGCGATTTAAATCAATATGTAAACAACACCAAGTCATATTAAGAAACAAGTAAATCACAAGTTCTATGAAAATCTGGAGGCATATTAATTCTAGAGACATAGTTATTACGGAAATCGCCAAAATTGCAGCGTAGCAGTAGCATCTGTAGGTCGATTTACACAAGGTAGAAAATGTCAATTAATGTCATGCAGCCACTGAATCCGGAAATGAGGAATCCGTGCATTAGTCCTCAAGATCTATTGTGGAAATATTGAAAATGTTGAATAGAAGCTCCATCTGTTGAACGATTTTCACAAAAGACAAATCTACAGTAATTTATATCAGGAACTAACAGAATACATTTTTTTATTAAATTCCGTACATTAGTTTTTGAGTTGGAGCGCCCACAAATTTTGTGTCACATGCAAACAGTCAGTCACAGATTCAGAGAATCAGAGACAGACATTTTGTAAAAACTCGTTTTTTTTTGTTTTTTTTTTTTTTTTTTTTTGTTTATTTATTTATTTTTTTTTTTTTTTTTTTGGAGTCTCTGACTACTAAAACATGCAAATACGTCAAATACCGGAATTTGAAAATTGTCACGAATCCAATACTTTCTTATTGTAAAGATAGAAAGTAAATTGCGATACAGTTTTCAAGCGGGCTGCATTTGGTAACGCACTTTTTCCCTTATACGACAGTGTAAAAATTAAAAATGTGCTTTGTTTAGATGTTACAAAAATGACAGTAAAAGAAAAATTTTATTGTCTTGCAAAACATCAGAATTTTGTCAGCGTTACATGTGGTCTACATTTCTGTTTTGTAATAAAACTATATTCACTGGAAAACAAAATTAAAAAATTAAAAAAATTGTGGAAAAAAATGGAAAAAAGTTTTGCCCAGAGGCACATAGAACCAATTGGGACCATACTTATAATAGAGTAAACCCACAGATTTTAATAAACACAAATAATTAACAAATTATTACCTATATTTAAAAAATACATATAATTATTGAATAATTATATATATATATATATATATATAATCCAAAGAAAAATTAAAATAAGTCTTAATATATATATATATATAACCATTAATTGGAAAACATTATATAAACCATGAAATTTAATACAAAATTACCACATTGAAGCATGAAAAAAACAAATTAAAATGAATATAACCGAATCAGAGTAGAATCTCCAAGGTCACAAAATACTTTGGAACTACAAATAAAGTGTGTGATTTCATCTTCGTATTAGCCATAAAAAAGGAAAACAATACGAATTTGGGGCTACCATGACACATAAAATAAAAATAAAATGCAGAAAAAATTAAAAATTAACAATAATAACGTTATTAAAATGGATATAAAAGGATATATATATATTAATTGGCCTAAAACAAAATTGGACATTTACATTTTCGCCGAAATTAGGGAGATTCCGAAGTTCTGTTTCGATATTAAATACTTCCATAAATCGTTCTTTAATTTTTCTGTTTCAGTTTTATATATTAAAGAATATTAATATTAACAGCATATATAGAAAATAAATATTTAAAAAAGAAAGAATAAGAAAAAAATGTACAATAATTATGTTAAAAAAAAAAAAAAAAAAAAAAAAAAAAAAAAAAAAAAAAACAGAAAATGCCTTCAAATGCCTTGAAACATCCATTTGACGACGTTTAGAAAAAATGCTTATTTCGATTATTTCTTTTATTTTGGAAAATTTCTTATGTTAGTTGAATATCTACAACAATGTATACAATTGTGTATCTGTCTTGAAATGCAAACCCGAAATAATTTAAATCTTGTTACGACGGTACACTAGTAGGTGAGAGTGGTGAACCTTGGACATATGTGTACCTCGGACCTATGCTAATTTTAGCTTTACTTGTTTGGATCATTAAACAAGGACATTCGTATATTAAATACATATATATCACCAGATGTCTCATTTAGAAGATGTCTCATTTAGTTTGCTTAGAAGTTTAACTATTGTACAGTTTTTAAAAAAGAAAATTCACCTTTCAAAATAAATTTTTCTTAGATATTTCTATGTTATTTTTATACTAAAACATATCTATTTTTTTAATGAGGATTATACATAACAAAGCAATGCTCTAGTTATTTACACCATGTGCTTTAAATAAAATTAGGCCTAACCATGGTTGGTAGTTTTGTTTTTAAGTGTCAGGTGGTGTACCTTGAACCTAATAAAAATGGTGTAACTTGGACTGGGTCCAAGATACACTAGGTATTGTCTAATGGATCTGAAAGGCAGCTCAAGTAGTTAACATTTGGAATTGACTTATGTAATTACAATCTTGGCTGAAAATAAATATAATTACTAACATAAATAGATTTTAATGTCTTTTGTGATTGTAGTAAGTGTAAATGTTTTGAAGTTTTATCTATTTAGAATTTCTTATTTTTAAAACCTAATAAAAAAATGAAACTATCAAAAATTTATATATGTTGCTTCTTGATTAATAAATGATGATTTTATTCGCAATAAACAAGTTTTTTCATTCTTAATAATAGAACCAATGTACACTACTAGTGTTGTACCTCGATTTTATTTTCATTTTATTTTTAATTCAAAATTTTTCATGGAAGTTATTTATATAAAGATTTGAGAAAATATGTGTAGGGTATAACATCTTAATGTTTTATACATATTTTTTTTAAGAATAAAAAAGTCAAAATAGGTCCGAGGTACACCACCTTCCCCTACAGCGAAATGTTGAATAAGAAACACATAAAGAATTTTGCAATATGCAACTTCTTAAATCAGGATGATTTTGAACAGAAAATTCAAATCATTTTATTAATTTTAATTCAAACTCGAACACTGTTAGTGTACAAATGAATTATAAAAAGCTCTTTGCTTGTTTAATTTTATAACATACATAGAATTCAAGTAACGTGATCAATCTGAAGAAAATGTTTCGACTGATCGTTAAAAAATGTTTTTCAGGGTGTCTCAGTTTTTAAAATACTCTTGTGCAAAAATCCTTTTATAGAAAAGGGAATGCTTTAACACAAAGAGTTTTTAAGGAAAAGAAAGAAATGACCATAATAATACTCTTTTATATGAAACTCATCCAACCATTTTGCTTAATAAATATTTTTTTTCACCCCAGAAAAAAAAAAAAAAAAAAAAAAAAAAAAAAAAAAAATGCCGCAGCCTGCATAATTGAATATATATAAATATTGTGACTTTTTCTCTGAAAAAAAGGCGTTGTTATAACGAAAAATAAAATATTTTAAACGTCACCAAATAATGTCATAATAAATCCCCCCCCCCCCCAAAAAAAAAAAATATATATATGTATATATACTTTTATTTATAGAAATTTCCAATCACAAATACATAGTTTCTTAATAAAAGAAATAAAAGCAAACAAACCAAAAATAATATTTGAAATGAAATCCACCGTTAAATAAATTGAAATACGCATATTTTTTTATGAATCAAAAGCCGTTTTGGAGATGATATAAATAATTTTGTTCAATTAAAATCAGCTGAGCATGTCCAGAGAGTGTAATTCATTTTTTTCTTTGTGAGTTTGAAATTGTGAGATAAATATACCACTTTTTCTAAATTAAAATAATACATAAGGACAAACTGAAATTAAAAAAAAGACTTTATAAAAATTCTATATTTTTTTCGTTTAAAAAATGCATTTTTTTTTTTTTTAATTTTTCTTCTTCGTCTTCTTATTTTCTTTTTTTAATAAAAATAGGATCATGTTTAGAATATTTTTTAAAATGTACTAATGAATAAATTTATGAGATTTTCTTTTAATAAATTAAGGATCAAATAAATTTCACAGCTAATGTTTTTCAAAAGAATCGATAAAAACTATTATTATTTGTTTTCGGAACATCTAGTCATGATCAGTGTTGCCAGATGGACTACTTTTTTAAAATTCAGATGATTGATTGGCACCACTTTTCACAAATGAATAAATGTGTCCTTATTCAATGGCATGGTTATTAAGGCGAAAACAAAAAGTAATTTATCGTTTCAAAAAATGGTGTCAATCAAGAAATCTGAATTTTAAAAAAGTAGCCCACTGGCAACACTGGTCAAGATTCGCTGTAGTTTGGTGCGAACCATTTAGTAGGAATATATATTCAGCGATAACTGTCGTAAAAAGAACACCAATTAGTTTTGTATTTGGTGGATATGCGAGTGAGATACTTGGAATCATTTCCATAATAGTACATACTGAAATCGGATTGAAATTTTATAAATAAATTTTCATGGTATTCACAAATTCCTATAAATTAATTTTGGGATATGCATATATTTTAAAAATATAAATAATTTTCTTTCTTCATATATCTTTTTTCAGTGGCTCCAACTTATATGGACAGGCTTGAGCCCATCCAATAATCTAATCGCTGCGCACGCACAATTTCCATTAATTTATTTTGTTATTTATTTTGTTATTTAATCACAGAAATAAAATTTGATTGTATTAAGTTCTCAAAATAATTTTGTTTAGAAAATAGTAAGGGCATCAATTAGGTTTACAGGACAACTGAAATCTTCATTAACGGGTACATAATTAAACATCTTTTAAAGACAGACTTCCCGCATATTTAGCGTTAGATCTGCATTGTATTTTTATTTCACTTTACATAATATTTAATAGCCTGCAATTTAATATTTTACGTCAAAGTTATTTATTTAAAAGTTAAAATTTTTTATGCTATTTATAATAAATATTAATGCAGGAATAAGGAAGAACTTATATTATTTTATTTTAATTTAATAATTGTAATTTTATATTTTATTTTGAAAAATATAATTTGACTTCGAATTATCCTTTTATTTCAATCACTCCTCCTCCACCCATCTCTATACATACATCCAATAAAAAGAAAAAAACTGAATGCAATTCAAAATAAATAAATAAATAAATAAAAATAAAAATAAGCCCACCCAATATTTTACAAAAGTTGGTGCTACTGTGTTTTTGTAACACTCGTTTATGACTTCGGTTTTTCTGTATGAAGTCTGATGTCAATCTAAATTACGGGCTACAAGTAAATTTTTAGCAGAGAATTTTTAAAATGTTACATTCTATAAAACATAATTAAATTTATAAAAATGTTAATTTATTTCTATAGAATATCATCTGAAGAATTTATCGTCCATTTTTAAAAATATACAAAATATTTCGGTTACTATATTACCTATTAGCGAAGTAAGGTTTAGCTATGGTTTGCAACCTGTGTATTTCCTTCTTCTTTGATTTTATATTAAAAATCTAAAAAGATTTTACAGAAGTAATTTTAAAATTATAAATGTTTTAATTCTAGAAATAAAAAAAGAAACACGAGTCAAATCTTTTAAAAGATTTTAATAGAGTAACTACAATTACTTTTAATTACAAATTTAATAACGATTATTTTTACAAAGTGATAACTTTGAAAAATATTTGTAATTTTTTCTCCTCTTAATGTTGTTATGATTAAAAATAAATCAAATATACTTTCATAGAAAGCCAATATCGGTTGTAGTATTTGAACTGGGTCTCAATATTTCAGCAATGTTTTAATAGCAAAGATATTGAATGGAATGCCGATAATAGTTAAAAAATAGATTTTCAATCAAAATATCTGCAATGAAATGCTAATATTGAATCTATTATGGCTCTGCTTGAGATACATTGACACTAAAATGTCAAAATATTTTTTAAACATAAAACTTTTTTTTGTTGATTTTTTTTTTTTTTTTAAATTCATTAATTAAAATTTCAAAAAGAAAAAAAGAAATATATATATACCCTCATAGAAAATTATAGTCTGTACAAATTATATATATATATATATATATATAAGTATATATATATATATATATATACATAACACCGTAGTAAGGCTGTATTTCATGCTAATATTGCAAACATAGACTATGATATAACCACGATAACGCTTATATCGCTGAGCTATAGCTCATTTAAACCCTATAAGACTTTATTTTTCTTATTTGTTTTCTTTTAATAACTTACTTAAATCAGAGCAAAACGATGTCCGTAAGTCCATTCGATTTTTAAATCAAAAGATTGTAAGAACTTCCCTTTTATACAAATATTTTAATGAACGATTTATATTACTTCAAAGAGCTGATATAAATAATTTCATTTGTAACAATTAATATAAATTTTCCATTAAAAATGTCCGGTTAAAAAAAATAACTTTTACGATACTGACAATAAATAAACTAGTATAACCTGCAATTAAAATAAACTTTTATGATATTGACAATAAATAAGCTAGTATAACCTGTAATTACAAAAGAAAATCGGCGGAAATAATCATGTGTTATCACTACAACTCTGAAAAATAGAGCCGACTAATTTATATCCATCATGACTAAAGTAATGAACTGATAAAAAGTGAAATAAAAAAAAAAAAATAGAAAAAAAGCTTGATACATCAAGCGTAACAGATGAATGTACTTTGACAAAAGTCTTTTTTTTTTCTTTTTTTCATATCTGCAGTAATTAATGTGGCTTCCTGCGCGTGCATAAGTAAAACATGTAGCGTATTTAATTTCATCAATTTGATGCATCGCTTGCATATCTCTGATCTCCGGAGTTCAAAGCAGCTGTTTACCGATAAAACGCCTATCCTTAGTAAAATTAGAGTTACAAACATTTATTTCCAGACAAATATCACAGTCCTGTGATAAATGAAGCTATTTTTAAATGAATGTAATTCGAGTACAATAATAGTTAGGAAGCAATTATTTTTATTTATCTCACGAAATATTATTTCATTATGTTTAAATATTTTTGGAATAATCTCATTATTTCTTATCTATTTTACCACATATACTTTATTCAAATGTTTTTCTATATTTATTTTGAAGAAAAAAAAAGTTATCATTTGTATTTGTGAATTTGTTTGTCCATATCTATTTTGTTTGTCCATATCTATAACATTTTATATTCGTATTTTTTTAATATAAACCTTTGTTGAAAGCGATAACATTCTAATATCTATATATATAAAAGAAAGTCTGGATTTCGTATTAATCACAGCTCAAAAAAAAAAAAAAAAAAAAAAAAAAAAAAAAAAAAAAAAAAAAAAACTACCGAACCAAAAATCTTGAAAATTGGGGTAAAAATACTTCTTATGACATGGAGTGCCGCTAATAAAGGATTTTCGAAAATTCCACCCCTAAGAGGAGGTAAAAAAAAGAACGAACTTAAAAAAAAAAAAAAATCCTGAAAAGTCGGAATTTACAGATATTTTTCAACTAATAACATATTTTAGTGTATTTTTTCATGCTGAATCGAATGGTACTAATCAAAATCTCTTAAATCCTGTAGTTCGTGAGTTACTTTACATTTTCCTGATTTGGCGATATCTTCAGCGCAAAAACCTGAAAATTTCAATCCTTATCTGTATACATAAAAGAAAGTCTTGATTTCGTATTAATCAAAGCACAAAAAAAAATCTACCGAACCTAAAATCCTGAAAATTGGGTTAAAATTACTTCTTATAACATCGCGTGCCGCTAAGAAGGGATTTTCGAAAATTCCACCCCTAAGGAAGGTAAAAAAAAGAACGAACTTTAAAAAAATTCCTGAAAAGTCGGAATTTACAGATATTCTTCAACTGATAATATATATTAGTGTAATTATGCATGCTGAATCGAATGGTATTAAGCAAATTCTTTTAAATCCAGTAGTTTGTGAGATACTTTACATTTTCCTAATTTGGGTATGTCTTCGGCGCAAAAACCTGAAATTTCCAATCCTTATCTATCAATCTATATAAAAGAAAGACTGGAATTCGTATTAATCACAGCACAAAACAATCTACCGAATCAGGGTTCGCACAACACTACCACTAAATTTTTACAGTATTTTCAATTCATTCCACTGCAGAAAACTATTGCGAAAATTGCAAATCGAGGAGGTGGTTACGAATTCTGTTTCTTAAAAGTAAAATATAAATTTTCTTATCATTTATAGTGGTGCCAGAGTCCTTACAAAATATAAGGAGTGTGCGAACCCTGCGAACCAAAAATCTTGAAAATTGGGGTAAAAATACTTCTTATAACATCGAGTGCCGCTAAGAAAAGATTTTCGAAAATTCCACCTCTAATCTCTAGGGGGGGGGGGGGGGGTAAAAAAAAGAATGAACTTTTAAAAATTGGAATTTACAGATATTTTTCAACTGATAACATATTTTAGTGTATTTTGTCATGCTGAATCGAATGGTACTAAGCAAATTCTTTTAAATCCAGTAGTTCGTGAGATACCAGCACAGTTCTTACCAGCGTAGCGGGCGAAGGCTGCTAGTACCTATGTAATAAATCACTTGCATATTTTTTGTATATCATAGATGAGTTTAATAATGAAACTTATTTTAAATGAGGATTATTCGAGTAAAACAATGGCTGTCAAAACAATTATTTTTAATATTTATTAAATATAATTTAATAATAATTAATATAATTATAAGTTCTTCTCCAACTGAGATGAATTGTGTCCAGACTGGGTTATGAACCCTCCTTTACTTCTATTGTTTAACAACTTAGGTATACTTAGTAAGTCAAGTGTGTTTTGGACTTGTCCATGATAATTTATTTGGAGGAGCGTTGCCAATTGAAGCCAAAAGGGTTTGAATCTCGACCTGGACACATTTTTACCCATTCAGAAAAGTAAAACAATTAAAGTTCATGAAAAAATTATCGTTATTTTGGGTTAAGTTAAAATAATCTAATATAATACATAACCATTGTTGAATATGAAGTTTTATTAATCTCATGCGTTGTGCTATTTATTGAAGACTAGATGCCTCAAATAAACTTTAAGTTTATCTGGATGAATTTTGTGTACGAATTTGTTTAGAAAATCTATAGTGGTGAAGCAACAATGCGTCTTGTTCTGAAGTCCCAAACTGGATAGATTTTAAAACAAATGGGGGGAGGAGATGTCAACTTGTATGATTTCTTTAATATTCATTTAGTCTTCATCTTTAATAAGTGTTTTGAAATAATTCCTTCATACGCTATCTCTTATCTTATTAAATAGTGATGGAACATGTTTCATAATCTTTCATTAATCGCACAAGAATTTCTTTTTCTTATTTATAATTTACTGTATAAGTTTCTATATATATATATGTAATTATTCGATTTGATTTTCCTTTTATAAGACTGTACTCTTAATACTTTATGGTTAGTATAACTTCACATTTAATTTTAGTAGAATTGAAACTATAAGTCCACAGTGCATTTAAAGGAAAAAATCCTTTTTTAAGTTAAAAAATGAAAAATTTAGCTAGATGATTATTAAAAAATATTTTAATATTATGTTTTCAAAAATAACTATTTTGAATTAAAAAAAATCATTTTATTTCTAAATTAAAACTTTTTTCTTGATGTTATCATATTTTTTAAATAGTTTCTAGCAATAGGCAAATATTTATAGCAGTTAACAGAACTTGTAAATGCATATATACATGCATATATATATAATCATAAACAGTTCAAGATGGCAGGGATTTTCTTCTCTGTGTGTGAGTGTGTATGTGATAGTGAAGTGTATGTCTTTGTGTAGGGACGGGAGTTAAGGATCCTGAATGGTTTTATGTTCTAATACATTTATTTTAAATAAAAGTATAAAAATGGACCCTTTGTGATATACATCGTATTAAAAGTTTACTTCTTCTCCTTTGTAAACACTATGAAAGATAAAATCAAATAATACTTTAGAAAATATTGCTTATTTTCATTCATTTATTTATTTATTTTTACTTTGTATTCTTTTAGAAATATCTATTTTTTTCTGCGAACTATATTTCATTATATTTTGTCATTGGCGAAAAAAATGCGTATTCTCACACTGTAAAAAAACCCCGTTAAATTTAGGGGTAAAATCGTAGGCAGCAATGTTACCAGCAGTAGATACTGTAAAAAATGCAGTAAAATTAGATCCAATTTTTTTATTACATCAAATTTTACTGCAATTTTTACGGCAAAAAACTGCTGGTATAATTGCTGCAATTTTTTCCGTTTTTATTTTTATTTTTTTTTTTTTAAATCAAATAATTAAATGCAAAGTTAATTATTTTTATGAATAGTATGACATAAATTGCATAAACCAAAGAAATGCTAAAGACGTTTAAAGAGTAATAGTTATTCAAAAATATTTCACATTAATTCTTATTCATAAGTTCCATTTAAATATATCTGACATAAGTATATTTATAATAAAAATTTATAATAATTCGTGCTTTATAATCTCTAAAACGTATTTTCAGTTTTTTTTTCCTTTTGATTTTTACCTCAAACCCTAAAAAAATCTAATTTTTTTACATTTCATGAGTAGAAACTTCCATTAATCACTCTCTGAATCAACTAAATTTAAATTTGCTTTACCATTATACAAGAACTTTTCATCATGCATTGCTTTACCACCTGCGGATAAAAGCATACTGCTATTTACGTTTTCTCTTGGCGATCAAAGACTAAGCAATAAAAACATGTTCTCTATTGTCATCTTTTCTTTATTTAATTTTTAATTCTGGAGGAAATTTCCCATTGATTTTTCACCATGCGTGAATAATTAATATCTGTAAAAGGTATATTGTAACTACGACCTTGCATGGTCGTAAAAAGGATGATCTATATTTTTATTCTTTATATAAAACTTAGATATATAAGCTGTTGCCTGCAAAAAACATACATGTGGTTCGTGCAATACAATAAAATAAGTAATTACTGGAGTCACTAAATATGTTTATATGTTTTTTAAGCACTAGATCTTAAATGGTCATAAGTTATAATAATTGTTTTCGCTTAAATCCAGAATGTCCATGATGCGGCCCACAACAAAATTTTTTTGTTGTCCACGCAATGTAATCCAATAAGTCATAAATGTAGTCTCGAAGTACGTTTATGTAGTTTTTAAACAGTAAAGTTGAAAACATATTTTTTCGAACACATTGAGAAAGGTTGCAAGAGTTTAAGGTTTATTATAAACAAAATAAACAAATTCATCTATGAAAAAAATGGGGTATTAGAAATGTTCATTGAAGATTTTTTTTTTGTCTGTCGATTTATAAGCCTCTATATGTGCTCTATTGGTGGAATGATGCACATCAAGACGGCAATCGTTATTTCAGCTGATCACTTATGTATTTTCTTTAGTTTATCCAAAACTGAGCTAGCCCCCACAAATTTCTTATACCATTAACGAGGTATGAGGGTAAAATGTTGACAGTTAATACTTGGACCTATTACATGCAGTCAGTGGTACACTTATAGAAATTTCTTAATCGTAGAAAAAAAATAAAATATGTTCCTAATATTTCAATATTTTCTATTTTCCATACATATATTTATTCATTTGTGTTTGAAAGAAATATCAGAAATTGTAAAGCGACTTAGTAAAACAAACAACGTAAGGATTTAATTTTAACAATATTTTATTCTTACGAATATGTCCAATCAAGTTAGAATTTAAATGCATCATGTAACTCGGTATTTAAATGAACAAATTTTGCTATATAGTGCATTCTATTGGTCTGCTAGGGAACTAACATGTGATGATTTGCATTTTAAGTCTTTAAGTCTGTTTTTGTTCTGATTTGTTATCACAAAGAAATTATAATATTTTTTCTTCGTTCGTACAGCTTACAATATTCTTGAAGGGTTTACTGGTTGGTTTTTTTCTTCTAGTTTTATGAGATGGTAATTTTTAATTTTTAAAACGGTTACAAGCATTATAAAAATCACTATATCTTTCGATAGATATTATTGTGCATTGTAAACAGTTTGAAGTAAATATGCAATTTAAAATTTTTACAGAAATATTTATTACATAACCCAGACATTACATTATGGCAATGTGTACAATAGAAGCATAAACAATTTTTTCACATTTTTTCTAATATATAATTAAAAAAATAGACTAAAATGCAATGTTTTTTACTAAAATGCTTTCCTAAAAAATCTTGCAATAAAGGGTTAAACCAAAGGGTTAAGTTTTCTAATAGAAATTTACCTTTTCGAGAAACGCCACCCTGTATTAACTGTGCCACCCTGTATTTACTGACCAGTAAAAGAAAAAAAAAATAATGCAAAAAATTTAATTCAACAGAAAATGATATTTCCAGAAGGAATAATTTAGTTGCTTTAAAATTATAGTTTTAGAATATCGTTTATCAATAAAAAAAATATTTTAACAATTCAATTTTTTATTTATTTATTTACTTTTACGACAACTTTATTACTCACTTTTATAAAAGATGAGTAATTATTACTAAAAATATACACAAATGTTTACTTTAAATACAATTATTGTAATTTCAATTATTATTATTACATTAAAATAACTGCATATGACAATGAAATGATAAAATATGCCGAAATAGTAACAATTATTTAAAAATGTATCATAATTTGCAAGCCGTAAATATTGTTTAAAGTACATTTTATTTGGTTTAATATTTAGCAAAATATCGCATACTATATTTAAAAAAATATATATGCATATCTTTGACATTAAATCTTTTCAGAAAATACTCCCCAAATTTTCTGGCTTCAATGAAAGGAAACATACATTAATCATCTTCTAAATCAACTAAATCAAAACTCGTTTACTCGCAGTACAAAAACTTTTCAGCATGTACAATCTTACCACCCGCGGCCGAAAACCCTACTGTTATTCACGTTTTCTTTGCGCCACAAAAGGTAAAGCTATAAAAACGAGTTTTCTACTCTTTCTCCTGTTTATATATATATATACTTCCGAACAGCATTTTTACATCATATACATAAATAATTAATAGCTAGGGAAGTTAAATTGCAGTCAAGGTCTTGAAAAATTATAAAGAATTATCTATTTTTTTATTTTATTTTGTAAAGGTTTCTTTTCTTAGAAGAAAGAATAAGGCTTTGAACCTGTTTAATATAAAAAATATATATACGTAACTGTACTTAACAAATATTAAAAGGACTTTTTTATTATGGTTATTTTGGTTTCACTTCTAAACATGTTTATAAAAGTTTGCTGAGAATTTAAAAATTATTTTAAGTGATAAACACTTATAGACACTAAACCAAAATACATTATTTTGTTGTACCAACACAATGACAGAATAACTTTTAACAACTAGAAATACACTTATGATAAAAATTCATATTTCGGAAAATAATTGCTTTTCTCTGATGATTACTATACTTCTCTAGATAAATGGTAAATATTAATTATTAAAAGAAACATTTTAAATGATTCACAAAGCTAAAATTTTTGAGATTTACATACTGCATATGACAATTTTTTAACTATATTTTTTTAATTATTATTTTAACAATAACTATAATTTTCACAGATTCTTAATCTTTGTCCATTTTTAATGATTCATAAAACTTTTAAAAGTCAACCATAAGTAACAAATATTTTCCAACAAGGGGTCAATAAAATTCCCTTCTTTTAAAGAATACCGTAGTTTTCGAATGCGTTGTAAATGACACATCGCTTTTTTTTTTTTTTTTTAGATTGCATCTAGTGCCGAAATTGCAATCAATATTCGAACCAAATCATTATTTGAATAGCTCAAACCTTAGTAGATTTTTGTAATTTTTTTCATGATGGATTTTATTTTAAGCTTTTTCAGAAAAGATCTTCCATTAATTCTTATGAATGGAAACATCCATTAATCACAAGCTGAATCAAGTAAAAGGAAACTGCCTTACTGCCATACAAAAACTTTTCAGCATTTACTACCTTTTCACCCGCGGCAAAAAACACACTGCTATTCACGTTTTCTCTGAGCGATCAAACGCTAAGCAATAAAACAGGTTTTCCACTCTTTTCTATAGTTTATTTCATTTTTATTTATGGAGGTACTTCCGAACTGCATTTTTACTGCATATTCATAAATAATTAATTACTAAGAAGGTTAAATTGCAGTCAAGGTCTTGAATAGTCGTAAGGAACGATCTATATTTTTCTTCTACGTGCAAAGGTTCACTTTCCCTAGAAGAAAGGAAATAGTTATGAACATGATGTTAAATAATAAAAAAATTATCTGACCAAATTTAGCGCATCTTTTTTTAACCATGCATTGCTTATATGCCAGCGTATATGAGTTTCCTGAACAATTTATAATAATATAACGCAACATGAACTTATAATAGAAAATTATAAAATATTTGAAAATGATTGGAAATGATTTGTAAGTTTAAATTAATTTCAGTAATTATCTGATAATTTCTGAATTTTAGCGATCTTTTACTTTTATTATTAGCGATTTCTTCCTTTTTGGGTATTTTAATTATTAATAAAATTTCTAAAAGGGAACCAAGTAACAATATTTTTCGATAAGTGGTCACTGAAACATTTTCTTTCAAAAAATACCATAACTTTCAAACTTTTTTATAGATTGCAATTACCATCTAGTGCCATGATCGGAAACAAACATCTGAAACAAGCTATTACTGAAATTACTCTAGAGTTAGTAAATTTTTATATTATTATTTTTTTATTATTGTGGGTTTCACTTTAAACTGTTTCAGAAAATATCTTCCATTAATTCTTATGAATGGAAGCATCCATTAATCTCAAACTGAATCAACTAAAACGAAACTTGCCTTCCCGCCATACAAAAACTTTTCAGCATTTACTACCTCTTCACACGCGGCTAAAAAACTCACTGCTATTCACGTTTTCTTTGAGTTTTCAAAGCTAAGCAATAAAAACAGGGTTTCTATTCTTTTCTATAGTTTATTTCATTTTTTTTGTGAAAGTACTTCCAAACTGCATTTTTACTGCATCTTCATAAATAATTAATTATTACGGAGGTTAGTCGTAAGGAACGATCTATATTTTGCTTCTACGTGCAAAAGTTTACTTTCGCTAGAAGAAAGGAAAAGTTTGTGAACAAGATGTTAAATAATAACAAAAAAAATATCTGAAAGAAAAATTATATTTTTCTTTCTTTATTTCTTTCTTTTTTCTTTTTAATTATACATTATTTATTTGCGTGCTTACGTGGGTTTCCTGAGAAGTTTATAACAATTTAACGCCACATGAACTCATAACAGAAAATCATAAAATACTTAAAAATTATTGGAAATCATTTCTAAATTTAAATTAATTCCAGTAACTACCTGATAATTGCTGAATCTTAGCGCTCTTTACTTTTATCATTAGCGATTTCTTACTTTTTGGCTATTTTAAAGATTAATAAAATTTCTAAAACTGAACCAAGTAATAAATATTTTGCGATAACTGGTCGCTGAAATCTTTTCTTTCAAAGAATATGAATACCATAACTTTCAAATATTATTCAAATGACACTTCAATTGTTTCAAATCAGGACGAACATCTGAATCAAGCTATTACTGAAATTATTCTAGACTTAGTAATTTTTTATATTGATTATTATTATGATTATGGGTTTCACTTTAAATATTTCAAAAAATACCTTCCATTTATTCTTATGAATGGAAGCATCCATTATTCACAAGTTGATTCAAGAAAAACGAAACTTGCTTTCCCGCCAAACAAAAACATTTCAGCATTTACTAAATCTGCACCCGCGGTCAAAATAAACTGTTATTCAGGTTTTCTTTGAGCGATCAAAGGCAAAATTATAAAAACAGGTTTTCTACTCTTTTCTGTAGTTTATTTCATTTTTATTTTTGGAAGTACTTCCGAACTGTATTTTTACTGCATATTCATAAATAATTAATTACTAAGGAAGTTAAATTGCAGTCAAGGACTTGAAAAGTCGTAAAGAACGATCTATATTTTTCTTATTTTAAGGTTTACTTTCGCTAGAAGACGGGAAAAGGTTGCGAAAATGTTGAATATGAATGATAACAAAAAATTATATGACAAAATTTAATGTTTTTTTTTTTTTTATATATAAACTATGCATTATTTATTTGCGTGCTTAAATGAGTCTCCGAGACAGTTTATAATAATTTAACACAACATGAATTTATAATAGAAAATCATAAAGCATTTCAAAATGACCGGAAATTAATTTCAGTAACTACCAGATAATTACTGAAACTTTTTGATCTTTTATTACTAGCGCTTTCTTACTTTTGACTATTTTAATGATTAATAACGTTTCTATAAAAATAACCACGTAATAAACATTTTTCGATAAGTGGTCACTGAAATCCTTTCTTTGAAACAATATACCATAACTTTCAAATATTATTCAACGACACTTCGTTTTTTTTAAGGATTGCCACCTAGTGCCAAAATTGGGATAAACGTCTGAATCAAGCTATTATTCAAATAACTCTAGACATAGTAAATTTTCATATTATTATTTTTTTTTTCATTATGGTTTTTACTTTAAAATTTTTCAGAAAATACCATCCATTAATTCGTATGAATAGATGCATCCATTAATCACAAGCTGAATCAAGTAAAACGAAACTTGCTTTCCCGCCATACAAAAACCTTTCAGCATTTACAACCTCTTCACCCGCGGCTAAAAACACACTGCCATTCACGATTTCTTTGAGCTTTCAAAGGCTAAGCAATAAAAAACAGGTTTTCTACTCATTTCTCCAGTTTATTTCATTTTTATTTTTGGAAGTACTTCCGAACTGCATTTTTGCTGCATATTCATAAATAATTAATTACGAAGAAAGTTAAATTGCAGTCAAGGTATTGAATAGTCGTAAAGAATGATCTATATATTTCTTTTCGTGCAAAAGTTTACTTTCTCTAGAAGCCAGTAAAAGGTTGTGAACATGACGTTGAATAATAACAACAAATTATATGACCAAATTCAACGGATTTTTTTTCTTTTAATTATACTTTACTTGATTGCGTGCGTATAGGAGTTTTCTGAACCGTTTATAATAATTTAGCGTATCATGAAATTATAAAGAAGATCATAACATATTTGAAAATGATTGGAAATCTTTTCTAAATTTAAATAAATTTCAGAAACTATTTAATAATGGCTGAAACTTAGCGATCTTTTTCGTAAACTGCAGACAAATACATAATTATAAAATATGCAATTTTTTTTTCCTTCTAATTTTATTGAGAAATATAAAATTGTTTTCTTGGATTTGCATCAATGGATTTTGCGTTTAATCAGAAATGATTTGGGTTTAATTCCAACAAAGAAACGAATTGAAACTATTTTTATAACAATATGTTGATTCGGTCGCCACATTGGCATACACAATAAAAAAATGTAACATTCATGATACTACAGAATTAGTATTATTTAGAAAATATTTTAATAACAACAATAATAAATTACATAATAAAAAACTGTCTTTTATATAACGCTACTATATTCAATTTAATAGAATTAGTTAAGCATTTCTAATGATCAGTAAATGGTAATGCATTAAAATTACATTGTGCAATTTTATTAAATAATATAACGTGGTTAACTCAATTTTCTCAATTTGGTCACTAGAGCCCCTTTTGAATCGAAGCAATTTAGTTTCCCTACGAGTGTATATGCTATACTCATAAAAATGCACGTAATTTATCTCAATAAGCCACTTAATCGTAATTACAGTTTAAAGGCTTATATTACATCAGTTTTGAAAGGTTATCCAAAAGATATTTGTTTTTTTTCGATTTGTTGAAGGTGCCCCTATGTGATTTAAGGAAAATTTCTTCAAGGTAATAAATGACCTGTTTATACTTGTCACCGCACCGGGAGTTTCAAGATAATTTTTCATCTATTTTTCTAGATACATAACAAAACGTATAAAATCGCAAGTGAACAGTCACTTAGACCCATATAGTGTACTGTATGGTACTGTAACTTAATAAATCTTTTCTATATGGTAGATTTCTCTTGAAAACATCCAACTATAAGTATATGATAGAAATTAATTTTCAAAAATGCTGCGAATGGGATAAAAGAATAGCGCAATGGGACGTATATGTAACCTACTGGTAGTCAACGATTTGTTGAATTTATTAAAATTTCTGTTTCAAAATATACTTATTTGATAAAAGGATCAACAGAAAAGATGGAAGGTTGACATAGTAGATATTTGGAAAAACGAAATATTTTACAGACTGCATAATCGACAGATGTGAACTTCGTGAATCTACTAACATTTTGGCTAAAATTAGTGCTTGGGCAAAGAAAGATATATATTAAGCTAAGCAAAATATCAAAGAAACTGAAATTATAATTGTTAATCAATCATGCTGAAAAAAAAATTTAGTCAAAGTGTGGGAAATAAAAACATGTTTACGAGGTTTTGCGGTAAAACAAAGTACGCTAAAACCATTACCTTTTCTGTGTAAAAGGAGATTAAAGAGAAAATTTGAACTATAAATCGTCAAATGAAATTGCACAATTCATACATTTTATTTAACATGTCTACGTAAAATGTTTTAATAATTACAAGACTATTTTAGTTAAAATAATATAGAATATGTGGTTTGAAAAATAATTAATGCATTAAACACTAACGTTGTATTTTCGCGATATTATGTTTTCGATTTTTGTATTTTATTGTGAATAGTTTTTTCACCAATTTTCTTATTATAAATGACTATTATTTTCAAGAAAAGAAAATGTTAATTGTTGTATAAAATTAGAAGTTGAATTAGAAAGTACGGAGTGTTTTGCAAAATGTTATTGATAAATTTCGGATTGTGGCCATAGATGCATTCAAAGAAATAAATAAAATTCAGCAATTTATGATACAGATTGTAGCTAACTATGTGTAGTTGTAAATGATTTCAAACGTTTCGCATGACAAAAATGTAGATGATTTGTAATGATGTAGCTTTTCCGCATCATCATCATATTTTGCATTAAATTGTTTTTGTAATGCCACCTTTTTTCTGTTAAATAGTCATAAATATTTATAAAATAAAGTTTTATTTCATTTATGTCAAGTATAGTTGCGGTCCTTAATAGACGAAACAAAATTTTTAAGATGTGGATCTGTTTCTTATTTTACTTTTTTACAATTATTGAAATAAGAGTTAAAAGACCACAATGAAATAAGCGACAGTTTTTCTATCTCATTTCAGTCAATTATTATTGATGTTCGAATTTATCATCAATTATCTTTAAACTCAATTTACTCCAAATCGATTTTTTGTCACTCTTACGCCTAGGCTTCTGAGGTCGTCATATATTAATAGTATCATTAATTATAATGTAGCCTTATTTATTTCTTAATTATTCTTACTTTGTTAACACACACTTCTCTCACAAAGCATTGTAAGACGCGTTTCTTTAGAACTCCAAATTTACAAATAGTATTAAAGTTTATTTTACTTTATTTTTTAAGTTATTTTACTTAAAGAAAACGTAAACATCACGCGAATAAGGAGTTTTTTAAAAAATTAAAAAACAAAACTTCTTTGGATATGTTCTGTATAATTAACTACATGCCATAATTACGAAAAACATTTCTTTTTATTTTGCTAACAAATACTTTGCAAATACAAATGCATTTGATTTTACCGAACAAGGAACCAAAAATTTAAACATGCTAAAATGCCTCTATTTGCTTAATTAGGTATGCATGCATAATAGACTCATTTGAAAGTATATTTAAATAGAGCTTTTCAAAAATAGACTGTTATTTTACATCCGTGCTCTAAAAAAGCACAAAAAATGCTATACGCCCAATATTTTCTTCATGTATTTAATACATTATGCTGTCTACTAGAAAATAGTGTATTTTCAGATATTGTTTTAGATATACTTGTTATTTCGCATATATTTAAAAAATGTCAGAGTGAATTATATGAATAAAAATGCTGTACTTTTTCAAGTTTTTATTCGCATGCAATCTTCTTTGATTGTTTGTGAAGCAATAATTGTTTGAATCTGAATTTAGTATGAGTACATATTTCCTGTTGTTTGAAATTAAAAAATGGCGCTAAAAATACAAGTTTCTATACGTAATAATGTAAGGTTTAATGCACTTTAAAAAGAAATTGTATAATGTAAATATTAACTGGATAAAATCCTTAAATTTTTTATAATAAATAACTTTTGCTTTCAGTTTAAAAATCCCTTTATTTTTTATTGGTTGTATTTAATTTAGTAAGTTTTACGAACTTATAATCAAAATATAAATATGTTCCATTTATTGTGTTTTGTTTTTTATGGATTATTAAAATCATGTAAATTATTTAATTCATATGGACGACGTTATTTCAGGAAGTAAATTTAGATCAGACTGATCTAGAAATTTTGTCATATTTTTTATGACGATGATCAAGAAAGTATATGTACTTATAAAGTATATGTATGTAAGTAAAACTTTAAAGCCCGCACTTTCCCAAAACAACCGAACCACATGGGAAATAGGTGAAACATGTTCTCGTGAGAGCTAGCAAACATTAGAAGAAATCTCAACACAATGAAGTCAATGACTTTGTAAGTTTATAATCTGAGCTGGGAACAAAATCTAAAATGAGAAGGCATGCTTTCTAGTGTTGACTGAGAACGGACACCTGCCTCTATCCGATCCCGAAAGTAGACGAGAAGTCCGAATCAGGAAAAGGGACATCGGTAAACTTACCACGTCCACTCGAATTAACAACCATCTACAAGTCCTTGTACATACGTTTATGCATCGTATATATAGAATTTCTGCATAATCAAGATTAAAATTACATCGCTTTTATACAAAAGAGTTATCATTGATGTACCAAGAGTAATCATGCAAATAAGTACATATATATATATGTGACGATTTAAGGAGAAACTCGAATTATTTTCACTGGTTCACTGGTTTAAAAAACACACAGTCATGGCAAGCGAGGGAAAAAACAAAATAAATAAATAAATGTAGACGATCCAATAAATTATTCATTGGCTGCTGCAAGTTAATTTATTAAACTGTAGTCATAAGAGAGGGGAAGGCTCCCTTTGCAAACCTTCTTTAACCGAAACATCAAAAAGAATATTGGTTCAGCAAGCCGTACTCATCGAAGTAAAAAACAAGAATCTCTCTTCTCACCTCCAGGCTTCCTTTCTTAAATCTAAAAACGAAGTTTTAGAAAATTCTCTACTCTCGAAGCATCATTTTTCCATGTAAACATAACTCATGCCCAGAGTCGAGATTTTTATTCCACAGACGATAATTTTATTTTTTTTAATATTATTTAACTAATTTATAATCGACTGAGAATTTCAAATATCCTTCAAACGAAGAATTTTTGCAGACGATTAATTTTAAGAGAAAAAGAAAATAAATGAATTTATTGATATGCACACATATCGAATGATGAAGGAGGGAAAATAAATTTGGTTGTATCTATAAAAGTATTTATAAATAAAAATAATGATATTTTTTGAAAGGTATGGTTTTTTGAATAAATTTAATAAGACTTTCTTAAAAAGGGTTGATAAAAACATAGAAAAAATGAGTTTTATTTGGAATATTAAGAAATAAAGTTTAATTAAGAAATTTTTTAATTTAGAGCCATCTTTTAAATTTACGCGTATTGGAATAAATGTTTTTTAAGGCGAATTAAGAATTTATATTGTTTCCATAAAGATTAATAGATTAGATCTAGAAACAAGATTTTAATTTAATAAGTTGAACTAAGCACGGAATAGTGTTATAAGGAAATTAATATAGTATAAAGGTTAGTTTTGGTGAAAAAAAATTTAAATTTGTAACATATATATATATATACATATATATATATATATATATATACATATATATATTCTCAATTATTGTCATTAAAAATACCAGAAAATTTCTAGATTAGTTACAGCTAAATTTACCTCATGAAATATAACTGATATTATTGAAATGAATTGCATAAAAAGCAATAATTTTATTAATAAACCTCTATTCAGTCGTTAGTTTAGAACCAGATCTCCTTCTCCAAAAGTACAGCTTTAATCTGATGCCCTATACCACTTAGCTGCCAAGACTTCGTTCAACTTTTTTTTCTAAAACAGAAGAAATTGGAAAGCGAGTTTAGTGTAGGCTCGAAGTTTTTGTCTTCAAAATAGAGATGCGTTTTTATGGTATAGATTGGATCTCAACATGTGACCTTAAAAAAACTTTTAACCTCTTCCATTAAAGAGTATACGTGCAATTATTAAATTTATACGAAATAAAAAATATAGATTTTACCAATTGGCCGAGAAAAAATTCTAATTTACAAAAAGGCGCAAGTTAAGTCTTAAAAGTAATAGCTTTTTATGAGCTTAAAGTTTATTTAAGGAGTTTTTACAAGTGGTTGCCAGTTTTAGCACAGCATATATTTAAAAGGAGGATATTTTATATTTATTGGTACAAGTTATAGAAAGTATGTAATAATAAATGCCAAATAAAATCTATATACACCTAATAAAGTTATGGATAAGTATAACTTTTTATTTCAACGTGTTTTCTGATTCAGGTGTTTTACAAAAAATTTAGATATTTTTTAACGGCGTACTACATTTTGAGCTATGTCGTTATTCGAGTCTTTTTGAACAAAGTCCCATATGTCATCTACAAGCATTTCTTTCATACTACCTTTCAACATTGTATAAGCATTAAAAAATGTTATAATGACTCTGTTTATATGAGCTAAATTATAATATTTATTTTTAAAAAGGAGGAAATTTGGAAGTGAAATCTAAATTATATACGCATTTTATAAGGCGAGCGCAAGAGTAAGTCTCATTATATGACCAGCGATCAAATAAATTCGAAAATTTCTAAGCAGATATATTCATTTACACATTCCGTTACTTTCATACACTTAAATATTTAATTTAAAAAGTTCGTCGTCAGCTTCAAGATTTGACTATGATTCATTATTATTAGTAGTTATTTTATTCCTAAAATCAACACACTTGAAAAATATTTAAATAATAAGAAAAAAATTGCATTTCAACTTAATTTTTACTTTTGTGCTTGTTCTGAAAGATTTCATTTGGAAACGAAAGCGAAAGCTAAGTATAAATAAACTACATCGGATAGAAGATCTCAGAGTATAGATCGATAAAAAGATAACCTTTTTCTCCGAAATCCAGTTCTGCTACCCCTTCTTCAAGCTGGGAACGAACTTTCAAATGGTATCATATGAATAAAAACTCGAGTGAAATATTTTAAACTTGATGAAAATAGGAGCTTTGTGCTTTGTGACATTGTCCTTTCAATTCAATTTTATTTATAAATTGAAGCATGCTTACTTTTAAATCTAACGTTTTTAACACTTTTTAACCTATATCTAAAAAAGATTTGTAAATTTTTTGTTTTGTTAGTCTGCCATTTATCCATCTTTCTGCAAAATGCCCATCCTTTAACTCATTGAAATATATTAGGATTGCCATGCAATTAGATATATACTTATAAACGTTATAGAGGATTAATGTAGCATATTCGGCATTAAAATTAAACTGCGAGTAATAATTTTAGTTTTATCAGATAGACACACAAAAGTTATTTATTTTATTATTCATTTTAATACAATGCTTTTTCAATCTTGTTTAAACGTTTTAAATATAATAAAATTGAAGTATCAGACTGATGTGTTCATTATACGTGCATTGCATTCATAGCTGATTTACAGAGACAAACAAAATGAACTGCATTACAGTACTTTCTATGGCTAATAACTTTAAGTTCAACGTTTATTTCAGGAAGTGCATGTTCTGTTTTACATTTTTAAATTTAATTATTTCTTTGTATTATTGGTAAGTAGAAATTCTGTCGATCATTTACAAGGATGCACATAAAATCTCGAGTGCACTTCCTCTTAATGGTGGGAACTGCTGGCGAATTTTCAACTGTGCTATGTGTTTCCTAACTGAATTGAAGTTTAGAATAATATATAATATGGATAAAAATCTATACATCATATACAGGGCTGCAAAGAATAATCCGGATACTTTTCCAATTAATGATAATAAAACTGAATTTGGATTATAGAACGTGTTATGAATTTTTCGAATTCATTTTTATTTATTTATTGAGGCATAATTTGTTTTAAAAATTCATAGAATTGTTACACTATTTTGAATGAACTGGAAATTATATCCTAATCTATGCTATGCATGCTTTTTCGTTATTGTTGTTTACCGACCTTGTATAGAATAGGCTTATGGTAGTGTCACATAGTTTGAATTTATTAAATATCCGTAAATGCTCTTACCAGTTGGAATTTACGACTTTTTTCTCTAAAGTTAGGCGATCATTGAAATAAGCTCTAAAATTAGAAACATGTTCATTTAAAAAAATTATCGTTATTGTTAGCAAGGTCGTATTTTTATATATTATCACGCGAATTTAAGATTTCGAAATCTGAAATTCTAATTCAAGATTTGACAATGATTTATTATTACCGTTCTTATTTTATTTCTAAAACAACTCGATTTCAAAACTGTTTCATTAAATTTAAGAAAGTAGAGAAAATTCTAAGCACGCAACGATATCGCTGTATGTTTGATTAGTTTTGCATATGAAATTACATTATTTCAACGTTTATTTCCATATTCCACATTAACAGAATGCATTCCATATTTTCATATTCATATATCATCGATAAAAAAACAGTGCATTGTCTCTTTAAATTTTGTAATTAATGAATCAGGTAGTCGATTGTAAGTTAAAATATTTCTCTACATTTCTTTATACTTATCTACTTCTCGCGCTGATGATGTAAATTATGATGAGAAGGTTTTGTTATTTTTGTATCATGTAATGAACTTTTATAAATGTTTATTTAATTAATGCAAATTTAACACTGAATATGAAATGCATACAATTAAGGAAAACATTTACTTTAAAAATATGACAGCGCTGCATTAGCATAATTTAGGAGGGCTAGATATAATCAAGTAACTGCATATATTTTATGTTAACAAGTTATGAAAATATACAGAAGTATGAAATCTGAATTGCTGTATTATACCAGTTTTTTGAGCATATCTGTAGCATGTATTGCAGAACATACATAGCTGAAACATAAAACAAATTTACTTTTTATTTTTCCTCTTAAAATAGTCATATTTTTACTATGTAAACGAAGTTATGTCCAACTTTACGAAGGACAACAAACGCAAATTCTGATTTTGTAACAAAGTTGACTTCATCATGAATGATTTTTTTTAACGTATACTTATATTAGCATAAACTTGATAATCATATTAAAAACTTCAAAATTGAGCTATATTTTAAATCTTTTAACAATAATAAATTATTTTCAATATCTATTACGTATTTTTAAATATTGAACTAAACATTAGAGATAATATTAACCCTTTGAACCAGAGAGGTGACTTTTACTCACCACTAGCGTTGCCAGGTGGAATTTTTGCCGATCCCACCGAAGCTAGCATAGGAGAGGAAAATACAGGCTTCTGATTGGTCGAAAAATTGTTTGCAAATAGATCATCCTGAATGCTAATGTACTTATTAGGAGCGTAAATGGGTATATCATTAAAAAATTATTAGAAGAAGAAATTGCAGTTTTTTTAAAGTAATATAGAACAATTGAATTTGACGCCGTAAAATGAAAATACTGTTGTTTCTAAATAAATATTTCTGATTGTGTATATATGTGCATATCATGTTAAAAAAACAGAAGAAAGAAATGGCAATTCTATTTTTATTATTTTCTAAAAGTAATACAGAACAATTGTTAAACATCCTGATTAACTTCTTGAATTATAAATTCCGAATTATCTATTTCTTTATCTATTAATAAATATGTAAAAAGAGAAGGAGAATCCATCTTTCAAAAGCTTTTCAAACAGAAATTCATGATTAAATAAACGTAAACTCAAAAATGAAGGAAAGCAAAATTATTCAACCAATCCGAAGCCCGTATTGTTCTCACCTATGCTAGCTTTGGTGGGATCGGCAAAAATGCTGCCAGGTGTCCCTCAATTGATTTGGTGCCCCTAATATCTTACAGTTTATTTTGCCATTTTTTTATCACAGATTATTCGGTTATTAGATGAGACGAAGAAAATTAGTTTAAAATACTTGTGTCCAGAGTGTTTTGAGCACCATTTACGCAGGATACTAGTGATCAATGAGAATCCCCTCTGGGGTGCAAAGAGTTAAAAGTAAGTCAAAGCAGTCTTTGAAAATATTTTACTTTTCAAACAAAACTTTTGTCAACTTCAAATGCTTTTTATATATCTTTATACTTTAGGCTGTTTATTGGACTTGCTACAGCACAGTTAAACAGCTTATTCTTCCTAGTATAACTATGGTAATATTAGAATAATCGCGCTGTTATGAAAGATATTCTATATTCTTTATAGAATTTGCTAAAATGAATCAATCTTTGCCCTATATAAAAACCTTATTTTATATAGAAAGCGTTTATGCTTATTTTCTATGAAAGAGTTGTGGACATCAACTAACTGAAAGAAGTAAAAAAGTGGCTAAAATAGTATAAAGTGGATTCTACGATATAAACCACATTGAAAGATGAAATCGAATACTTGTATTGATCAGTTGCCAACGAGGTCAACGCTAGTTGACATTCAATTACCACTAGAAGAAATGTTAAAATTTCGTAAAATACCTTTTCTAAAATATCAGTTAATTTTGAATTACTAAATTCTTAAATCTATTATACACTGCTCAAAACAATTAAAGGATATTGCAGTTTTAGGCGGATTTTGTATCTGGGAAACTTTTTAGCTGATTGATACATGGTCGACAGACATAGTAGGTTATATGAGAATAAATTACACATGTTTGGCAGAAAAAAATGCATTTTATTGCGCATTTGTGTACAAAAGGAAAAAAACACAATTTGTGCATATGAGAAAAAAAGAATAAGAAAAGGTGTTTTCTTCAAAGAAAATCATTTTCAGTAGGGGGTATGGTTTCCACGGGCGGCCAGCAACGTTGAACACCTTTGAGGCATGGACTCAATGAGGCTATTAATGACGAGTTGGAATATTCTGCCCCACTCTTCCAAAAGAGCTCTTTCCAGTTCTTGGAGAGTTTGTGGAGGTTGTTGGCGGCCAGAAACTCGTCTTCCTAGAGCGTCCCAAACGTGCTCGATTGTATTCATGTCTGGAGAACACGCTGGCCATTCCATTCGTACGATTCCTTCCTCGAAAAGGAAATCCTCAAACAGGTTTGCACGATGTGGCCAGCAGATATCGTTCATTAAAATGAAGTTATCTCCGATTGCTGCAGCGTAAGGGACTACAGTAGGTCTGAGGATCTCATCCTTATATCGGCGACCAGTCAGAGCTCCATCTCGAATGATGTAGAGGTCAGTGCGCCCGTCAATGGAGATGCCACCATACACCAACACTCCTCCACCGCCAAATCTGACACTTTCGTGCACGAACGCAGGATTATTCCTACTGCCACGGTCCCCCCAGATGAAAATACGCCTATTATCCGGATGCACAGAAAAACGGGACTCGTCAGAAGACAGAATATTGCTCCATTCATTTCTCACCCAGTTGACATGCTCGGTTGCCCACTCCCTGCGGTCGCGACGATGCCTTGATGTATATCTAACACATACCATCGGTCGGCGAGCATACAGACCTACAGCATGGAGCCGGTTTCGGACAGTCTGTGTTGAAATCGTGGTGCCTGTAGCCGAGGAAGGTGTTGTTGGAGAAGAGTAGCGTTCATGTTTCGGTGTATCCGAGCTGTTAACGCTAAATACCGATCTTCATTGGGCGTTGTTGCCCGTCTACTATCTTGTCCTGGTCTTCGGCCTGCACATCCACTCTCCAAAAAACGGTTCCAGATCCTGGAAATGACACTTTGTGACACTCCAATGGCTTGCGCTACTTCGGCTTGAGTTTGGCCCCCCATCTAACCTACCAACAATTCTCCAAGGTTCTGAATCTGTCAAATGACTTCGCTGAGACATCCTACTCATCGAAACAAAGCAATCACTGAATGCCGATCATCCTTGTCTTCATTCTCTTTTATCCAGTTGAATGTCAAACGTCGAACTCAAAATTTGCATACTCCACAGTTTGAAAACCAGAAAAATTTGCATTTGTGATTCTCGTCTTCTATTTTAGGCAAAAAAAAAATTCGCTTATATCTTTATTTTATATAAAACTTCAAATATCATTTAATTGTTTTGAGCAGTGTATTTTGATATTGTGAATATTAGTTGAATTAAAACATATTAAGTATAATGATATCAAATTTTTATCATTTTCACGAAATTTCCTCTAAACACATTCAGACACCGGTAGGTGGCAGCCCAGACAATCACCTCATTGAATTCGCGGAAGAAAATCTAGGTTTATTAAATTTCAATTCGAATATTAAATCGCAATCAGTCTTCCAAGCCATATATTCCATGTCTTTATGGAAAACACACAAAATTTTGACTCTAGCGGTTGACACATGGGCTTACCATTGTGCTTTCCTGTCCCCGAAAGTACACTGTAAAATATTTGACCTTTTTGCTGCATCGTCATTCCCTCGCTTTTATAGAATTTCTCTCTTTTGACCCATGAGAATGCTTCATGATAGGCTGAAGTAATCGTTTTCTATAAAAGCGGTGGAGTGACGATGCAGCAAACGAGTCAAATTTTTTACAGTGCGTGAAAATTTGGAAGATTGGGAGTAGTAAAACTTAATAGTGAACCTATAAGTAAACCGCTAAAATCGAGTTTTTGAATGTTTTCTAACAAGATACGACTTAGCAGACAAACTGCGCTTTAATATGCGAATGGAGATTTCACGAATCCTAGATTTTCATTCGAGAACTCGATGAAGTGTGCTGCCATTTCCCAGTCTGTGATTAAGGTGTCTAAAAAAACAAGTAATAAAGTATTAAAATTTTATTTTTAATCAGTTGTAAATACGAAATGAATTTGAAGCAATTTGTTAAGCAATTTAAATTGACTCGTAATTCTTTGATGGATTACTAAATAGTTATTTAAAGAAAATGAAATGAAGAAAAACTAATACTGGTAATACAATTTAACAAAATATCTGTCCAAAAAAAAAACTTTTTTTTAGGAACTATATCTTTCTCTATTATTCCATTACATTAAGCATTTTTTATGTGCAATACATCTTAGTTAGGACATTAAATTTACGCACAAGAATTTTTAAAATAGTAGGCTCATTGTATTGATCGTAGAAATGTGTTTTAAAACAAACCTTTTAATTTAAAAGAAAAAAATCTAAGAACATAACTTTAAAAAACTACTACCTTATTTTCTTTTTTTTTTTTCTCTTTCTTCATAGATTTACTCGTTTATTTCCTAATGGAAATTTTACGCTTCAGATAAAAATGAAATATCTAATAAAGACAGGATCAAACTTTCTACTAAGTATTAAAAATAATGGAGTTATAATACACGTATTTTGAGATTCGAATTTTATAAGGTTATTATAAATTGTTTTTGATTAGAAGGAAAGTTTTTATTTGTAATAAAATTTAAGATTTTTCAACGAATCGTGAAGTATGAATAAAGTCAAATCCATAAATATATTATGTGTTGTGTTGAAATTTAAATGCCACAAATAATTATAAACTTCACACAAAAGTTGCAATATTTTGTTTTAAAATATAATTTAAATTATTTATAAATGTGTAAAGCAAAATATCTTAAAAATTACGAAACGCCTGGAGGAAACAACTTTCATTTCCGTATTTTATGGAAGAAAATTCACACCCTTTGTAAATTCCGCATTACAAACAACGGATCTAAACTAGCCAATAGGGTCAACCGTAATGCTTACTTATCATGGACATTCATAATATAAAATATGGAAATAAAACATATGCAAACTATTTATAAAATGCGTTGCATTCCCAAAATAAAATTAAAATTTACATTTAAATATTTTTAATACATAATAATACTGAACTGCATAAAAGAAACATCCTTATAAATCCAAAAATGATAGTAATATTAACTACAGTTTACTGCTTTGGATTAAGCGTCTCATTTCCTATTATAATATTTATTTGAATTGAAATTTGAATGAAATACAGGGTCATGAAAAATCAAAGAGTGTGGAAAATAGTATTACGAACGTCACGGCAACGGAATCACGTAATTAGATCAACTTCATTCTTTATGAAAAATTTACGTTTTTTAGATGTCTTTTACATCCACTCCTCAAAATTAAAAAAAAAAATCGAAATTTTTTATGCAACTGTCATCAAAATGAGTAATTCGAAAAAAAAAAAAAAGATTTCCGGATAATTTAGATTACTTATGATCAATAGAATTCTTTCCATTATTACATACTAATTTAAAGTCTCTATTTCAATTTGTTCAGGAGATAGAGCGCTTACAGACATGTAGACAGGCGGATAGCAATTTTTTCCCTAAAATATGTTTTTCATAAACTCCAGTGCCTGAAACAAGTACATTCATTTTTTTTTTTTTTTTGAGCGAATGCAAGACCTTACCTCTACTACGTATAACGGGTGAGAAATAAGCTTCTTAATATCAAAACACGTACAGGGTAACTCAAAAGTATTCCGTTATAGTATGATTTTTTAACAAAAAGTGTTTGCAGCATATTTCAAGGGACATTATTCTGTCACAAAAATGATAACAGTGATATGAAATTCAGAGTTGCCTAAGAAATGCTTTTTATAGAATATTGGTTGCACAGCATTTATCATTTATTTTCAGCGTCATAAAAAGTTTCAGATACATAATAATCTTTAGGGAAAACTGTTTGTATTTTTTTTCACTGTTCCATGCATGATGGAATATATAAGCATTGCTGAGACTTACAAAAAATACTTAAAAATAATATGTTCAACTTTATATTATCTACTGTGGGAAACGGCACAACCCTGAGAACGCTGCTTTTGTCGACTGCGATCATTGAAAATAATTTTAAGCAAAATTTTCAGAACAGTGAAGCGTTCCTAATTTTTAATAATTTAAATGCATACAATTATATTTAAAATGTTCAAATATTTTTACGTAATTTTTATGCATTTTCTTTTTTTTCTCTCTTTTTCCTCATAGATTTATTAGTTTGTCTCCTAATGGAAATTTTAAGCTTCAGATAAAAATGAAATATCTATAAAGATAGTATCAAACTTTCTACTAAGTATTAAAAAATAATGGAGTTTTAATACACGTATTCTGAGATTCGAATTTTGTAAGGTTATTATAAATTGTTTTTCATTAAAAGGAAAGTTTTTATTTGTAATGAAATTTAAGATTTTACGATGAATCGTGAAGCATGAATAAAGTCAAAGTTTATATATATATTATGAGTTGTATTTAAATTTAACTGTCACTAATAAATAAAAATTCACACAAAAACTTCGATATTCTGTTTAAAAATGTAATTTAAGTTATTTAAAAAGCTGTAAAGTAAAACAGCTTAAAAAGTACGTAATGTTTGAAGGAAAAAATGCGAAAAATTCATTCTTTTCATATTTATGTTCGGATTTTGAAGTGGTTCCCGCAAAAATCACTTTAAAAAAATATGCAAAATATTTATTTTAAATAATAAAATATGCATTATTTCTCAAATAGATGGTATTTAAGTGTAATACTTTTTCATCAATATATATAAATAGCTTAGGAATATTGGGAAAAAATTAAGCTTGGGAAAGACCTCACATAACTGAGCGATGCCGATGCCTATACTGGACATTTTACATTTCTGTATCGATGTTGTCAAACTAGCATTGACTCGTGACGCACATTTATACTTATTTCCATCACAAATGTCATAATGGAAAATGGCTCACATTTTCTCGTCTTCGTTTAATTTATTTTTTATTATTGGTTCGAAACGGCTTGCTGAAAAATGTCCTAATTCTGCTGGCCCGCGTACAGACCGGGGGACAAGCTTGGGCCCGTGGGGATCTCTGAAGCCTGTTGCACGATCAGTGAACTAAAAAGTATGATCATTTACAAAACTCATTCAAAAAAAATCAGATTTTATGATTGGCTCGGTTAATCGAGACTCTACTATATTTATTAACTTAAAGATTAAAAATATTAGCAGAAACTCACAGAATAAATGGCAACCGAAAGGAATCTTACATTGGAAAAGCACAGAAAAGTTCTCTATAAAAGAAAATAAATCTCGATATAATTCTGATTTATGAAAAGAAAAAAATCCTTTGATAATTATTAATTTTATTCAATAAATTCTAAAACAAATCATTCATGTATGCATTTAAAAATGGAAATGTATATATGTATGTTTGCGTGTATATACATATGAGTATGCATTTGTATTATCGCAGTAAATAAAAAGTCGTACTTGTTCAAATTAGGTTTAACCTGAATACTTTTCTGCCATAAAGCAAATTACATTGCGAAAGCAGAAAAAAACTAAAATACAGATTACCATTTTTTTAATGCCTGTTCAGCTAAAAAATGGAATTGTAAACATCGCGTGATACTGTGTTAGCTTAAGTAGTTACAGTTTTTAAGTTAACTTTATATGCAATTTGTTTCTGGCTTGATTGCAAATGTTTTAACAAGAGTACATGGTTAGATATGTAAGTCCGCAAGAAGTGGTATTATCAAAATGTTAATATTTAATATGATTAGATGAGGGAAAAAAATATTAAAAAGTATTGGAACATTTAATTTATTTCAACTAAATCGTTATTCATTGACTATACTCTAAATGTGTTCTGATTCATTATATAAATTGATACAAATGCGATATGTGTATTTTGCTTTTTTACCAATAAATAAATAAATATATAAATAAAATAAAAATAAAAAACATCAAAAAAGTCATAAAAGAATCATGAAAAACAACGTTCTTACTGATCTACATATACATATAGGATTGTTCCCGGTATTCTAGAAGTATCGGATGATCCTAGTGTGGGTGTTATTAAATATACAAAGGTTTAAATAAAAATAAATATATCAATACACTTTTCAATTTTGTTTTATGGTTAAATTAAATTTGCAAGCATTTTTTAATATTACCAGTTTTATCATAACCTTTCTATTCGCTTTTCCATGCATCATCCGCATTAGGGCACGTGCTCCACTACTCGATCTATTCAAAGGATAATTGGACTTAATGAACTCGACCACAACATCCTGTATTCAAGGCAGGAAGAATTACAATGATAAAAATATAAATAACTTTTGGAAGAATTCTCCTTGATGCAATTAATTAAAGGTAAAAACTATAGTTTTTACCTTTTATGTCTAAGTGTAGAATATTTTGGCAATATTAGGAATGCGTGTGTAAGTATTTTTCAAGGGGAAGTGCACTGGATTTTTTGTACGTAAAAATACACTAAAATGTTATTTCCGAGCCATATCATACAAGTCACCCATTAGCATGGGCTTTGAAGTCCTTGACATTTTGTCGAGCACACTGACTGAGAAATAGAATGACCTCTCATACTGAAATAGTTTTATTACAGATACTTGTAACTTTAAATCTTCCAAAATGATCAAAAGCATGTAAAATTTTCTGACCAAAGTAGGTCTGGTATTCTTACATAATGTTCCTTTTTTAGTTATTTTTAGACCTTTCAACACAAATAAAATATGTCGCAGTTTTCAGCATTTCTTATTTTCATAGAAAATTTAAGAATATTTCTTAATGAAATTTGTTGTATGTACGGAATGCATAGTTAAGATCTGAATTAACTGATGATTTAACTGCTTTTATTATTATTATTATTATTATTATTATTATTATTATTATTATTATTATTGTTATTGTTATTATTATTATTATTATTTTGTAGATAGATATAGTTTAAAAGAATGCATTTTTTTCATTATCTGACATTCAAAAGTATAAAGTTCATGAAAATGCACTACACTGCAAATATCCCAGCCAATATAGTACTGTAAAAACAACAATTAAACAACCAAACAGCCTTCGAAATACCACGTATACCCTTTTTTCAACCTTTTTAATACTTTTTAATATAGTTGAAAATTTATGGTTGAAATAACATAGTTGAAATTTTATGACTTCGATTTGTCAGTCCGCTAAATGTCTCTTCGTGCTTCAACTCATTTAAATATAGTAAGATATACATGACATATGTTACAGAGGCCATTGCATTGATTAGCATTTCATTTTCGGTCTTGAAAATAATGTATGCAGCATTCACAGTTTATTTACAGGGTATTCAAAAGTACTCTCTTACATTATTAT
The DNA here is from genome assembly GCA_964019185.1 of Maratus speculifer. Classification (NCBI taxonomy): domain Eukaryota; kingdom Metazoa; phylum Arthropoda; class Arachnida; order Araneae; family Salticidae; genus Maratus; species Maratus speculifer. Next base: position 289,665,388 of record OZ025289.1, read on the forward strand.
GCATGGGGTAAAATCAGTTACGGTATATTTTAATACTGTGACGCAATTTTAAAAATAATGTAATTTATGTACATTATTCATGAGCACAAGGCGATATTTACAACAGACTATGTCATGAGTAGCACTTGGAAAACACGCACAGGGTAGCTTAAAAGTATTGTGTTATACTATGGTCTTTGAACAAAAACTGTTTGCAGCATATTTGAAGGGACATCGTTATGTTACAAGAATAATAATAGTGATACGAAATTCAGAGTTGCACTAAGACAAGCTTTGTATAGAATATTGTTTGCACGATATTTATCATTTATTTCCAGTTTCCAGATGTATGATGGTCTTTAAAAAAACCTGTTTTTTTTTTTTTTTTTTTTTTTTTTTCACACATTGTTTTAAACATGATGTATATATATATATATATATATATATATATATATATATATATATATATATATATATATAAACGTTACTGAGAATTACTAAAATATACTTGAGAAGAATATGTTCTACATTGTATTTATCGTTCATTTACGGGGAAACGTCAATGATTTCGTTTACAATACGGGGCGTTTTTTAATGAATATCGGGGCTTTAACACTAGGTAGCATTTATTACATAAAATTTAAAATTATAATTAATGCATAAAATGAAAGAGCAACGCAAATAGTTTTGCCTGCAAGCTTACACGTGTTCATTGTGGGCACTTTTCATCCCACTACACACATCAATTCGATAGCTCAGCTCTTTCCAAACATTGATTAGTGTTTGGGGGTCATTGTTGCTACAGCTGCAATGGTTAAAAATTGATACAACACATGATACTATAATTATATAATTATATATATAATTAATAATAAATAAAATATTTCAACAGCTTTAAGATGATTTTATCAATAAACTTTATTACATAATTTTTTCCAATTTCACGACATTAAAAAATTTTTCTGCATAAAAATAATTCCATTTAATAGATTTTTTTTAATCTTTACTTATTGTTCTGTATAAGTAATTACTGTTTGAAATTCCATCCTTTCATATGTCGACAATAAAAAATTACTCCATCTTTTTAACCAAATCAAAGGGTTTATCATCTTAAGTAATGACAGTTCTTTAACTTTAAAAACAAGAATTATAAAAGTAACTGACATTTTTCTACTGCTTTATGAAGCCATTCACGTAATTCAAACAGAGAACTATTTAAAAGAAAAAAAAAAGAGGAAATTAAATCCAATTCAAATAGTACATGGATCATCGTGCAGAAATTTTAGAAATAATTCAAAAAAATATTATAAGTATTCTTTTTAAAATATATTAAAGTATTTTTTGTTATTTTTTATCAACCCATCGTACGTAGTATAGGTTATAAGTTACAATCGTTTTGAAAATAAAAAAAGGCGAATTTATACAATTCGTACATTGGAGATTCCGAAAAACATACTTTTAGGAGAAAAAATGCCGTACGTTTGTCTGCATAGCTGCATGTCTGTCTGTCTGATTGTGTGTCTCTAAACACTCAATCTACCAAAATAACTGATTTAAAGATTTCAAATTTAGTGAGTAGTTAGCATGTAATAACGGAAAGAAATATATTGAACATCAATAACCTCAATTATCCATTTATTTATGTATTTATTTTTACTCTAAAAATTTGTTCTGATAAATGCATGTAAAGTTTTTTGAATTTTATTTTTTTATTTTAAGGAGATAATATAAAATACAATTAAAAAAACATAGATTTTGCATAATTAATGAAGTCGGTCGGATAATTAGTTACCGAGATATTTGTAATCCTATTTTGCACACTCTTCAATTTTTTATGACCTTGTATTTTATTCAAATTTCAATTCAAATATTTATTTTAGTTGGAAATTACACGCTTAACTCGACGCAGTGAATTTTAGATAATATAATTATCAATTTTGAGTTATAAGAATGTTTCTTTTACGCAATTTGGTACCATTTGATTATCTCGTCAACTAAAAAAATGTCTCCAAGTTTGCCGCCCACTCGGTGACATATCGAAAAATCTGGAGACAAAAATTATTCTCCAAAAGTGACGCCAACTTGGCGCTAGTTTTAATATTTCACCTACTTTCTCTATACTTCCATTGTAATCCAATAGGGTCCCGTTTTGTTAAAAACATTTAAATATGTATTTAAATTTTGTTTTGGAATTACAATGCATTTTATAAATAATTTAAATATCTTTTCGTTTTATATTTTACATTATAAATATTCAGATGGAAAAGTATTATGGTGACCCGAACGACTAGTTTTAATTTACGGCAGATTCATATTTAGGAATAATTTAGTAAGTATTTTTGCTGCACCAGAAAAAGAAAAAAGTATAATACGACCACTAACTTCTTCAATCAGACACATAATAAATAATTAATTGTGGTGCTCTAATGCGAAACTCTAAATCGAAACAACACTTAATCCTTTATCGGGAAGCGTCTGCAATACCAATTTTAAGGGAACTGGTACCAATCATATTTAATAAAAGCATTTATTTTATGTTGTTTGGAATGAATACTAAGTTTTTATTTTCTTATAAATTTGTTTGTATTCCGGTAGCAGTCCACCATTTCATGATTTGACAAATACAATTGCTTCTTGAACAAACAAAATTACTTGAAATGTACCGACTAAAAATTAAGATAAATTTTACACCAATATCACATCAGATTTTCACATTTAAAAAAAATGTTTGTTACTAATTATCTGCATCTCAATGAAACACATACATTAATATTCTTATACTAGCAATAATTTATTTTACGGATAAAACCCCACTGACGGTGAAGGAATACAAACATTTAAAAATCCGCTTTAAAAAGGAAACAAAACATTTATAAGAATGTACATAGACATATTTGAACTAAAAATATATCAAATACATTCTCAAAGCCATTCTTTCCAACTGCATGAATATTACGATACATTTTAGTATACGTATTTCAAAAAACGACAAGACATGGCAACGCGGAAAATAAATAGATAAAGGAAAGAGAAATAAATCCTTGCACTTCTTTACACTTGGTTTATTTTGTATATTTTTGTACCTGCATAGTTATTCTAAAACTGACCCGTCGAGGTCTTGGAAGAAAAACGACGCCCACTTGCTGTATTTAAATGGCCGTCACACGTGACACTGTTTTAAACTACTTCATTTTCAGCAGACCACTTGTTCCTAACGGAAATAAATTTGCTTCCACAAATTTATTTTCGTTCTCCTGACATCATAAATTTGTAAAAAGAGGAACTTTTTTTGTAAATAATCGAAAGTTTTAAAAAATAGTTTTTCGTTCCTTTTTTGGTATCTTTCATATGTGATTTAGTGAAAAATTGATTATGTTTATAACAGCATTACATTATTCCTTATTATTATTCCTTAAATAAAATTAGGTATTTTAGTATATTTTTGCCTAAAATTTCAATTTCAAATTAAAGTATTAACAGTTTAATATACAGAGGCAAATATAAAGGTAGAATCATGACAATTGCGATAAAGTATTTCTTTTTGTAAATAATAGATATACACTAAATAAAATACTATATATATATTAAATAAAATAATAAATAATAGATATAGTCATAAATCTTTACAAAATAACTTTTAATTCTTAAATGGCACAAAACATGGAAACATAACACTATTTTTTATTAAAAGCTACGATATTATTCGAAACATTTTACTATATCGTTATAAAAATATATAATTTTGATAATTTAATTTAAAAGCATTGATACAACATAGATTTATGCATTTATAAAATGATTATTTTTTAAATATTCATATTCAATGAACGGAACCGGAGTAAAAATCTTTTGATCATGAATAAACATTGTTAAAAATAACAGTGACAAACCAGTTTCATTTGGCGCCCAGGGGTGAAAAGGTGTTACAATTTGACACCCCCGGGCTTAAAAATGTGTTTGGGGTACCGTTTGATCCCTCAATGGGTGATTCACTCTAATTAGGGTGCCGAGCAATTCATACCTCTACAAAGATTTTTACCACTTAGTCATTGAGTCTCTGTAATGTGTGTCCTTCCCCTGCAACTTGCCGTCACTGGTGAATCATAACAGCAAATTCTCCTTACGAAGACTATCACCGCACATGCGCTATCCCAATTTTGTTTAGAATTTCGGATGGAAAACATTTTGGCGAACTTTTTATGTGAAGCAACTTTTGAATTTCAGAACATTTGAACAGTCCAGGGAGACTTTGAGGGTGAGTTCGATGGCCGAACGGTTAGAGCGTTGAGTTTGCACTCAGACGTTGTGGGTTCAAATCCTTCGCAGGCCAAAAATCGTTTTATAATATATTTTTATTATTTGGCACACTGGATTAGGGGTGCCATTTTTTCACCCTAATTAAGGGTACCATTCTGGCTCTTGTAGTTGTGTCACCAGTGAGACAAGCCTTTCACCCCTAAAAGGTGCAATGTGTCACCTGTAGTTTTAACAGTGAAGAAAAATCAAACTGAAGCATATAAAATGATACCCTTATCATTTTTCTTTGATTCAAAGTTCAACATTCATGTAGGTATAAACACCGTCCATGGTTTAGCATGAATCTCTTTCGGCGCCTCTTGTCTTGGAACTGACGTAGCATATCTATCTCTTTTCTCCTCAAAATGGGCGATTAATATTAGACTATTGCAACACATGTGTGAAATTAGCTTAATTGATACTTACGTTTTCTAAATTCATATCAATAACAGAAACTCAGAGCAAACATTGTGTGCCTATAGCTTGGACCGGTTAAACACAACTCTGTGTGCGTCAGATTAAAAAGTTAAGAGCATTTCAATGTTTTCTGTAATAGAAAACGAGGGTTAGGTTCCAAGAATTTTTACACTGATTACGGGTACACATTTACTATAAAATAGGACGAGGAAGATATTTTGTCTTTTGTTTCTACTAGCCTTAGTTGCTTTGTTATAAATGTGATTTCTGTTTCAATTTTTCTTGTGATGCACTGTTAAAAATAAAGATAACAAATTAGTTGCATTTGGTGCCCAGAGGTGAAAAGGTGTTATCATTTTACACCCGCGGGCTTAAAAAGATGTTTGAAGTGCCGTTTGATCCCTAACTGGGTGATTCAAGTTAATTAGGATGCCGCGCAATGCATACTGTAAGAATATTTTCAAACCTTAGTTATTTGCGCATGCTCTGTGACATGTGTCCTTCCCCATGAACTCGCCGTCACGCATGGATCAAAACAATTTCTCCCCAAGAAGCCTATCACCGCGCATGCGCTATCCTAATTTCATTTAGATATTCGGATGGCTAACTTTTGGCGAGCTTTTTATATAAAATAATTGAATTTCAGGACATTTGAAAATTTTAGGGAGATTTTGAAGGTGAGCTCGATGGCCGAACGGCTAGAGCGTTGAGCTTGCACGTTCTGGGTTCAAATCCTTCGCGGGCCAAAAATCGTTTTATACTATATTTTTATTATTTGACACTCTAGATTATGGGTGCCATTTTTCACCTTAATTAAGGGTACCATTTTGGCTCTTGTAGGTGTGTTACCAGTGAGACAAGCCTTTCACCTCTAAGAGGTGCAATGTGTCACTCGTAGTTTTAAAAGTGGGCTCAAAGTGCTCAACGAAAATAGTATAACTTTTGTATGACTAAACAGTCTCAACTGTAATTGACTAGGAGGTTCTAGCACAAACAGTCACACCGAGTTTAAGGACGAAAATCTAGGATTAGTTAAATTTCGATCCACATATTAAAAAGCATTCGGGCTATCAAGTCACATGTTGGTGGAAAACATCTAAAAACCCGATTTTAGAGGTTGATTCAGAGGTTTACCTGTGTGGTTTCCTGCACCCAAAAGTATGTAAACATGGACGATTAGGAATTAAAAAACAAAATGGTAAACATATAAGTCAACCGCTAAAATCGATTTTTAGGTTTTTCTTTCCACCAAAATATGATTTGGCAGACAATTGCGTTTTAATATGCGAATCGGTATTTAACTAAGCCTAGATTTTCTTCTGAGAAGTCGGTGAGGTGATTGTCTGTGCTATCGCCTATAATCTCTTTTGTAAAAGTATCCAAAAGTGATCATAGTACTTCGGCACTCCCTGATTAGAGAAAATGACAGCTTCAGAAAACACAAGTATAAAGTTAGTCCAATGGGAATATCCGAAAAAAATTATAAAAGAATTTAACTTTCACGTAACAACCATACACGAAACTGAATACGTATATAAATTCAACAGAATTAAGTGCTCTATTAGATACAAGACCTTGGATTCAATGCATCAGTAAAAGCTGAATCTCTTAAGTAAGGTTTAGAAATTTCTAATCAAGGCTATTTTTATTTAAGGAATTAAAATTACATTTCATATTCGTGCATTAATAACATAACTGATGACGCAAGTGGAAGACTGTATTATGTTGCATTTTTCTCCAAAAAATGTTTTATTTTATGGAGGCATTATGAGGCAATATATCAAATTGTAACACTCAATTACTGATATTTTACTTTTTCTTGTAGCTAATACATCATATTCAATAAGCTTAATTATTATAGTTTTTTTTTTATACATTTAAATATCATACGATAATAAATTTTCTTGCGACAGTCTAATACTAAGTACATTAAAATTTTAAGTATGCTCCTAAATGAAAAGCAACAAATAAAACCAAAATAGAAAGCATTTATTTTTAATTTATCGAATTTTATTCATTTATTTATTTTTGTATTACTTTGGACTACCATTCCTACATTTAACTGTTGTATTGTTAAATGCAATTACAGTAAAACCTCCAAATAACGGACACCTCGGGAGCGCAGAAACTGTCCGCTATTCGGAGGTGTCCGCTATTGGGAAAAAACTCGGAGATTTAAAAATTGCTAAGAAATGGTAAAAGTTTCATCAATTGACTTTTATATGTCCTAAAATTCTAATGCATGATTAATGAGAAATTAAAATTATTTTTTAAGCAGTAAAATTGAAATAAAATGGTACATTGCTTTATACACTGTTTATTACATTCATGCGAAAAAAATGTACTTAAAAAGTTTCCTTTTGGCATTTAAAGATTACAATTTTTTTTCAATATGAAGTTTTAACCATGTCAATAGTTTTATTTTTTCTAAATCTAAATGTTACTACTGACTGTATTTTGCCACTTTTTAAAAGCATAAAATCTCAAACATTTCCGGGGCGGAGTGGGGGGGGGCATTATGATACTCCGGGAGGTAATGTCCTTCGGACCATTCCCTGAATTTAATAATGGGCGTGGGAGGGAAGGCCCGGGTGGGGCCCGGGTGGGGCCCGGCCCACTCTCTATATTTATCTGTGATTTCGACACATTGCCCTGACAAATTTAGAGGTTTTTTACTTTTTTTTCTTCGTTAAAAACAATTTCTCATACTTTATCGCAAAAATTACTGTACGCTATTCGGAATGTCCGTTATTCAGAGGTTAAACATGCAAAAATTTAGATTTTGGGAGTGGGGATCGGTAAACTGTCCGTTAAATAGAGGTGTCCGCTATTTGGGAGTGTCCGTTATGGAGGTTTTACTGTATAAGGAGTAGAATTATATTTATAGATTTAAAATTAAGCTTTTTGTTACTATGAAACATTAGCTTCAATAAATAACGTTTTTATGGGTCTTAAATATACATAAAAAATCATTTTAATCCCATAAAGACACAAAGTTAAATTTGTAGAAGAAAAAAGAAAAAACTCTAGGTTATGTGCTTTTGTCAATATCGTGATAAAAAATATTATTTCACCGATTTTCTTTGAAATCACTTATCTTACAAAAGATATTTACATTAATCAAAATTTTTATTTCGTTAATGAAAATCAGATTAATGAAAATCAGAAAATAATAAATTCAGATAAACAAAAGCATGTTTTCAAAAAACGTCGACATGTTTTTGGGAGTTTTTTTTTTTTTTTTGTCGATTTCATAATAAAATAGAGTTCATTGGGTTCTAGGGTTCATAGAACACGGTAAAAAAAAAAAAAAAAAAAAAAAAAAAAAAAAAAAAAAAAAAAAAAAAACGTTACATTTACGGCAAATACTGCTGGCAGCAATGTTAGCAGCCGTTTTTGCAGTAAAAGTTGCAGTAAAATTAGATGTAATAAAAAAATTGCACCTAATTTTACTGCATTTTTTACAGTAAAAATTGCTGGAAAATTGCTGCCAGCAATTTCTGCGGTATATTTAACAGATTTATTTTTTTTACAGTGAATTTATAATTTATTAAATAAACATAACTTAGATTTCTAATATGTATTTCGAAATTTCTGTCTTTCCTTTAAACCTTTAAAACTTATTTTCGTAGCACAATTCCAGGTGTATTTTTTGATCTATTGTAGTAAGGACGTTCTTCGTAAAAAAAGCTCATGAAATTTATTGAAAATTATATAAATAAAATTTATAGAACTTATTTCTCGCAAGTCAATACGTTTGGCGACAAATTTCGACTTGTTCACTAGGAAAAAAATGGGGAAAAAGGCTCTAAATCTTAATTCTCGATATGTGCGTGTTTCTCAATTCATTGACGTATAAATAAAATTAAAATTAAATATATAGATTTAGATGCTTTGTAGAATTCAGCAAAATGCCAACTATGTAATATATTATTGAGTGCCACTTTTAGTTTTTTAATTAAATGTCATTAAAATATATTTGTTTAGAGTTCAATAACTATAAAAATAAAAACACTAAATTATACAATTTACTATTCTTTAATTCATTTTTTTTTCTGTTTTAAAATAATTTCGAATTATATTTTTTAAAATGTATTTCCTTTGTATATTTGCACAGTTAGTACATTTACTTAGTATTTTTGAGATACAGTTATAAAATGTACTCATTTAGAAAATATGATGAAATGTTATTAAAAATAATGAAAAGACTGCTGATAATTTATGCTTTCACTATAATTCTCAAAATTGGAATGTAGCAAATACTAAATGCAAAATAAATAAATAAATAAATAAATAAATAATAAAAAATACTTGTAAAAAATGAAAACAAAGAAAACAAAAAAACTCTATGTCTTTGCTAATAATTTTTAATATTAATACAAGAAATATGACACATTATGCACTCCGCAAATTATAAAAAAATTATAAATTGAAATTTTGCACTAAAAGGATTTATCATAATTTGACCAACAACAAACTAAAATGCAATATACATTTTCAAAAACGCATTTATTTATAGCATGAATCATCTAGTTTTATTTATTGTTTACTTTAAAAAATCATTATAATAAAAACTGCAATTTGTGCAACAAAATATCATTTAACTTTTGAATTCGAATTATAAGCTATCTTTCTATCTTATGAAGTTTAAAAATGTGTTCTCTTAGTATATTTGCAGAATTAATTTAGATATGCTTTCATAAAACTCATCCCTCCTTGAGAAAAGCTAATGAGAGGCTATTGAAAAAGATGTAAATCAAAACTTGAGAATTTCTTTCTCCATTAAGTTTCACAAATTAGATGATGGACAAGTAGAGTTATTCTTTACAAAAACAAAATTAGCAAAAGACATGCCTTCATAATTTCAATTTTTGGTGTTGATATCTCATTACCAATGCTTTTGCATTCATTTATTAATCTAAAAACAAACAATAAAGTAGAAGCATGATTAAAAAATGTTCCATAGAAATTTGTCGAAACATCAATTTAATTTACCTCAATGTGTTTTTAAAGAATCAATGCGATACTGTACTATGTAAATAGTATACGCGTATAGCTATTACTCATAACATGCTAAACAAAACGTTCAAGTAGTTCAAAACATGCTAAACTACTTTCTAGTTAGTTTATATTTCCAATGCTAGCATTTAAAAAAATATATATCTGAAAATTAGGAGACACATACCTTTATAAGGAAACATTAAAAAGAAAAAAAGAAGATGATGGAAATCTTCTTACATAATTCGACACAACAAGATCTGAATTTGTCTCGTGATGCTGTTTAGTCACTTTTCTTTTTGCTCCAGGTTAAAAAAAGGAAGATTACCGAAATTTGGTTAGCCTTAAAAACCTGATACAGTCGAACCTTAATCAAAATCTACCCATAGTTTCTACGTTTAAGTCTCTCACGCTCTTCTAAACTATTCAACATAAAAATAGATAACAGTAAAAGACTTTCTATTTTTAATTTCTTAATTGTTGAAGATACCTTCCGAACAGAGGGTGCTCCCATTAATAGCATCAACTCATTTTTCAGGAAGAGTCAAAATAAAAATAAAGATTGAAATCCTTTTACATAATTCAACACAACAAGACTTGAATTTGTAACGTGATACTTTTTGGTCTATTTCTTTTTCGTTTTAGGTCAAAAAAAGGAATATTACCGAAGTTTGGTTAGCCTCAAAAACCTGTTTCAGTCGATCCCTTTTCAAAACCTACCAATATTTTCCACGCTAAAAAAACTCTTATACTCTTTTAAATTATTCAAAGTAAAAATAGATAGAAGTAAAAGACTTTCTATCTTTAAATTCTTAATTGCTGAAGATACATCCTAAAATGAGAGTGCTTCCATTAATAGCAGGAATTGATTTATAAACAAGCGTTAAAATGAAAATAAAGATGGAAATCCCCTCACATAATTCGACACAACAAGATATGAATTTGTTCCGTGATACTTTTGATCATTTTCCTTTTTGTTTCAGGTCAAATAAAGGAAGATTACCGAAATTTGGTGAGCCTTAAAAGTCTGTTTTAGTCGATCCTTAATCAAAACCTACTCATAGTTTCCACGCCAAAATCTCTCACGCTCTTCTAAACTATTCAAAATAAAAATAGGTATCAGTAAAAGACTTTCTCTCTTTAATTTCTCAGTTTTTGAAGCTACCTCTTGAACTGAGAGCGGTTTCATTAATAGCATCAATTGATTTATAAGGAAGTATAAAATAATAATAAATATAAAATGATGGAAATCCTCTCACATATTGGACACAACAAGATCTAAATTTGTCTCGTAATACTTTTTGGTCAGTTTTCTTTTCGTTTCAGGTCAAAAAAAGAAAGATTAACGAAATTTGGTTAGCCTTAGAATCCTGATCCAGTCGAACCTTTATCAAAATCTACACTGTTAAAAATTTGCAGCATTCTATCCAGATATCTGAATGTTTTTTTTTCAAAAAACGATTACATAACCGTAATTCAACTACATTGTGACCATAAAATATCCATTAATATGGACAGAAGAGCGTTAAATCATGGTATCATGGTTATGTAGCAATTTTTTCAAAAAACGTTCAAATGTCTAGACAGAATGCTGCAAATTTTTAACAGTGTACCCATACTTTCTACGCCAAAATCTCTTACGTTCTTCTAAACTATTCAAAATAAGAGTAGACAACAGTAAAAGACTTTCTATCTTTAATTTTTCAGTTTTTGAAGATACCTCTTGAACCGAGAGTGCTTCCATTAATAGCATCAATTGATTTATAAGGAAGCGTTAAAATAATAAAGGAAAAAAAAGATGGAAATCCTCTCACATAACTCGACACAACAAGATATGAATTTGTCTCGTGATATTTTCTAAAGATTGATGTCATTCAACTTTCATAAAAAAAATACACATAAGTAAGAAGAATGAAATAAAGCTTTAAATACAAAGTGTTTTTCATATTACATTCAACACTCAAGATCTTTTCTTTTAGAACAAAGCTAGTTTTATTTAGTATTCACGCTATTTTAACTTAAAAAGCCATTTATTTATTTAATTTAAACTATGCTTTTTACTTTGTAGATACGGAAGAAAATTTCTTTAAATATTGAAGTAGAATGAATTTTGTTTGATTTTATTTCATTTGTGCATATTTATTTAAATTTTTAAAAAATGTTCTTTATGTTTACATATTTTGATTCGCCGATTTGATTTTTTGAATGAAAGATTCTTTTAAAAGAAGTCACGTAAATAAACATAACCCAGATAGTAATTATAAAAGCTAAGAAAATACTTTATTGAGTTTACCGATTTATTTCCGAAGCGAATTTGAACCTCTGAACTGTAAATGCTTTTTTGAAGGGTATTCAAGAATTAGCGCAATAAAATACAAGTAATTGTTCAGTTATTTGTCGATTGTTTTTTTTTTAAATTCTAAATAAGCTTTGTTTATTTTCGTAATAAAAGAAACATGAAAATCTTTATATTTTTTTTTTGCACAAGATTGCTTTCGTATATAAATAAAAAAAATCATGAAAGTACGTTAAGAGCAAACTATAAAGATGTAAATAAATCTTAATAACCTTTAAACAAATCTATTTTTTACATGCGTGTTATGTAATATTATTGTACTATATAAATATTTTGATTGGTTTGGCAGGCGTTCAGAAGCCTGCAACGATTTAATTTTTTTTAAAAAGGGGGGTGGAGTCAGACTTGTCTGCCCTCCCTCTGATGAGATCAGACTGTTTTTCCTCTCCTGTGTCTTTTTAACGTTAATTGTTTATTGTTAATTGTTTCACATATAGATATGCATTCCTTCCCTTGAACTTTTATACTTGCATTTCTAAAATATGAAATAAATATTTTAGGCATACTTTAGTTTTGAATAAACAATAAATTATAAATTAAACTCTAAAATCTATTTGTATTTGTGAATGTGTTATATTTTCTCTTGATACAATAAGACGAAACAACTTATGCTAAATCATATAAATGGGATACGAAAAATACCCATTTAAAGATTATAATTATAAACATATATTAAAATGGCTGTAAGCAATTTTATATTGTCATTTAAATGTGGGTTTCTGACTTTATAACTACTTTAATCATGAATAGCAGGAAGTTCTTCGACTGCATTATTGTCCAAGGACAGATTTTAACTCTGTTACACAAAATAAATTAAGTTTTTGTGTAGTTGAGAAAGAATAAAAAATCAGAACAAGATGCGAGTTTAAATTTAAAGTAATTTGTCTCTAAATTTTCTGAAAATTAACAGTATTATTTTTAAATCTTTTTTTCATGAAGATAATTCTGTTTGCGCCTTCACTTATTGTTTTAAATTTAATATAAATAATTATGTTTTTTAAATTCTTTCAGAAAGAAGTGATTTAAAACTATTTAATTTTAACGTAAAATGAATCCAAAAAGCGGCAATTTAGAAAACAAAAATTGGTACGCTGTTTGAAATATTACAGAATGGGAATCTAGATCATATTCAAATATAGGAATATTAAAGTCAACAACCGTTAGGAGCACCTATTATATTAAATTACAAGCAAACCGGTTCCGGTAGCATATGGCTCACCGTCGTCGTTGCTTAGGAAGATGGAAATTTACTTTTGTATACAGGAAGAAATGGAAGATTTAAAAACCAAAAGTACAACAGAGGAATATAAGTAGTAGCCAATAGATTGTGGTTATTAAACTTTCAACTTGAATTCCCCATCTCTCCTATATATATATATATATATATATATATATAAAATTCGCCTTCCTTAGCACTCACGACTGTAAACTATATGCTACCGAAGCTGGTTCGTTTGTACTTTAATATAATTAGTACTTCTAACATTGTTCAATTTAATATTCCTACTATATTGCATGAAGCTTTATCTCAATAATTATCATACTCAAATATGATTATTTCTTTTAAAATTCATTTTAGATAAAGTAGACTTAAAAGAAATTAAAATGTGCATTCAGTCAAAATCCTAACATCCTTACCAGTCTTCATTTCTCAAAATAAATGATGTGTTTAAAAACAAAATACAAAATTTTTCATACACTAAAATGAATTATATTTAAATGAGTTTGTTTCTGGAAGGAATATGCAATGTTGTTTATTTTTTACGTAGTACACTCAAACTATTTATATATATATATATATATATATATATATATATATTAATCAGCGAATTATTTTGGTTCACAGTTTCGTTCAAGATTGAAACGTCAATAAAAAAAAAATTACGAGGATTATCTCGGTAAATACAGAGACATTTGAAAAGAATCTATAAAACATTGTAAAATACATTAAAATATCCAACATTTTCAGATTTGTTTCTTTTTTTTTAATTCAGAAAGAAGGATAAATGTTGTAATTTGTAAATACCAAAGGGTCAATTATTACTCTTAAAAGTTAGAAACATATGTAATTGAAAAAAAATATGCCATGTTACGCAGTAAGGAGTAATACTTAATAGAAATATTTGTTTCGGTAACTGAAAAAAAATAAAAAAAATCAATTGTTTATTATTTAGAAGCATTAAAACACCTATCAAGATTTTTAAAAAGTACATGCTTTAATAATAGCTATACTCGATCACAAATACAATTGTCTATATATAATTTATTTTACTAACACATTTATCTTTGTACTTCAGTATTCATTTTTCATAATAAAAATTGGTTTTAAAACAATAATCCCTAAATCATCAGGATTTGAAAAAAAAAAAAAATATGAACACATTTTTAAAATATTAAAAAGCACATTGATCTGAACATATAGATTTGGAAAAAATATGTGCAACTAATTAATTGAATAGGATTAAGATGTCATTTTTAATAAATCTCAAGCATATGTGAAATCTTTGTATTTGTAATATCCAGCATTGTATAATCTCAAGAATATTTCTGTTGGTCAAATTCTGCAACTTTAAATGATACGATATTCTCGGAATTTCTGATAACAAAATAGAAACAACAATCTATTCTTAAAATTAATCAATGTACTGTGGTATATCCTGCATGTGCTTTTACTATTTAACAGTTCTAAAACAATATTTAAAATGCAATATACTTTTCAAATATATTTATATAACTTATTGTTCACATGTATTTCATTTGCGCGCCTGTTTTTTTTTTTTTTTTTTTTTTTTTTTCTTTAAGTCTATGAAACGTCAAGAATATGGGCATTGATGATTACGAAGAACTCATAATTCTCGAATTAAAACCCTTTGGACATTATAAAAATATGATATATTCATGGATTTTTGAAAATAATAAAAAAAAGTGTTTATAAAATTTATAAAGTTTTTAATTTTGCTGTTTTTAAGACTTTAAATAAATTCGCGCTGTAAAATTTAATTCCATTAAATTTATTAAAATCTATTTATATTATGGGCTGAACCACCGAAATATTTCGATACACATAGAAGTTACAACAAACCTTCTGCATTGTATATGTTAGTGTTTTGAAAGCCACAAAAACAACAACTTTGAAAATTAAGTTTTTGATTACACAAGTGGTATAGATCTAATATGTAGGTGTAATTACTTATTATCTGCATATATATCTACGGATCTACCTATATATTTCTTTATTTATGATGATATTAATTATTATCAACATGCATTTCATTTGTATTTTTACTGTGTTGAGATGATTTAGCTTCTCTCTTTAAGTATAACCCATATAATATTTTAAGAATGAAGTATAATCATCTATTTTTTTAAGTTTATCAAATTATAAATTTTGTTGTTTGAATTCCTGTTAACATTTCGAATTCCAGTAAATTTTTTGAAAATCTATCTATAATGTACGCCAAAACACAGAAATATGGAATACGGGTAGAAATGATTAAAAAATCCCACATTGTATACTTTAACGTTATAAAAGAAAAAAAAAGGAACAACTTTAAAATATAATCAGTTGGAAACACAAGTGTTTACATTTAATAACGATGTACCAATAAAAAGCAAAGATTTTTTAAATGTTGAACTGTCATAATTTTTTCACTAACACATACTTAAAATTCGCAGCATGTGTATATTGCGGGATATGCAATATATTGTTGTATGATTAATACTTTTCTATGCTCCTTTTTTTTTTTTTTTTTTTTTTTTTTTTTTTTTTTTTCTTTTACAAAATAAAGTATAGTTACAAAAAGAGTCATGAAAATAATTGCAATTTCTATAAATAACTTATAAGAAGGTTTTGTGTTTCGACATACTTTGAAGGCATTAATTCTTATCATCCCGTCAGGAAGCATTACAAGCATCCACCTCAAAGGATAAGGAGAATTTGCAAGTTTGCTAACCTTTAATAATCTTTCAAGGTGATTGCTCGCATTTGATACAATATTGTGGATAGGATGAACAATTAAATGACAAGACGACTTGCAAACTTTTTTAGAAGCAGGAAAAAAAATCGACTAAATACGTTGATTTTCAGTATATAAAGTAATACACATATTCAAAAGTATAAGTAAATATATTTAAATAAAAAATAATTCATAAATGTTCATAAATCATTAAAACGTCAATGACAAATGAAAATTCGTTTTTTATTTATTTATTTATTTATTTATTTATTTATTTGTAGTATACCGGTATATGCATTTTTTTATGTTCATATATATACGACAATTTTATGCAATAATACCTATATATCTTTTAATTTATGATGTATAATCTTTCAAGGTGATTGTTCACATTTGATACAATATTGTGGATAGCGTGAACAATCAAACGGCAATACAAATTGTAAACTTTTTTACAAGCAAGAAATATAAAACAGAATCAACAGAATGCATTCAATTTCAGAATACGACTTGCCAAATTTTTTAGAAGAAAAAATGCAAAACAAAATCAACTGAACGCGATAATTTTCAGTAACAATTGTAATACACATATTCAAAAGTATAAGTAAATATATTTAAATAAAAAATAAGGTTAATATTCAGCAATCATTAGCAAGTCTATGACAGATAATGCTCTGCTTAATATATTTTGTAGTATACCCGTATATATAATTTTTCTTATGCTCGTACGATGTAAGCTAGATATACCGTACGTCGATTGCGTTCGTACGATATACTTATACGATAATTTCGTACAATAACGCATGAGGACAAAAAGTATGTTACGAACATGCAATGGTAACATTAACGTAACAATTAAAAAAAAAGGAAGGAAAAAATTACTGGAAAAGCAGTTGATTTACATGGTCTGGCAAAAATCTCACCTACTCCTCTTTATCTTGAAGAAAAGTCAGAATTTCCGAGAATTGTAAAAAACATGTTCAATCAAGTGTTGAGTACAGTTTAATTTTAAGAATATGAATTCGAGCAGGAGTTATAGACATGGAGAGGTAGGAGGGGAGGCGACGAGAGTTCAGATTTAATATTCTATATCTACCACTAATTTTGACATCATATTTGTATTCTTTGAGAATATTTATCTTCGGATAGCAAACGGTAATGCAGTCAAGAATTTTTCGGAAATGCGCCGATTTCAAGTTAGAAATTCATAGCGTTAAAATCATTTTTATCGCTGCAAAAACTGATCGCAGTGCAGATAGTTTCTTAAGCTAAAAATAACTTAGCGCGATGAACTGCAATTTTTTATTCTTATGAATCAAACTTCTAGAAATCGATATCTATTTAAAAAGATCCCATATTACAATGCATATTTTTAAAGATTTAATTGAAAGTTGAAAACAAAATTAGTAAAACAAAATTCTCTTAAACAAAAGCATAATAATAATAATAAAAATAAAAATAATAATAATAATAATAATAAAGTTAAAAAAATAAAATAAAATAAATAAAATCTTATTATACGATATTGGATGCAACTAAAAAATGCTTCTCAGTATTTTAATTTCCGAATAAACCTGAGCCAAAAAATTTGTACTTGCTAAACACTGCCGCCAGTATCAATCACGAAGTTTTCATATCATGTGCAGATTATATAACTTTTAAAAAAGCTTTCAAGATGATTACTTCTGTTTAGTGTGAACAATCAAGCGTTGATCGATTGATACATGACTTTTTTCACGCAATCAATATCAAAAAATCCTAAATATAAATTCCAATATTTCAATTTAACGCCATAAACATCTTGTAAAATTCTAAATAAACATATATGCCAAAGAAATTGAATAGATAGAAAACTTTTTGCATTATAAATTTTGGGATTGTACCAATGAAGTAAAGTAAATCGCGATTTTGACAAAAAAAGCACGAATTAAAACGAACATGTAAATATTATGTTTATTTATGTGAGCTTGGTCAATGTGCACTTGCTAGGAATTGTAAAACATGAAATAAAAAAAAATTAGTTAGTTATAAAAATATTAATGACAAACAAATATAAAAAAAGCATTACTGATTGCGTTTTGTTGAAGGTTAATTTCTGGAATAGATTCGTTCTGTTCGTACATAGTATTTAGACGATGAGCTGAACTAATTCAAAAATTATCATAGTGGAGATATTCTTGTATTATAAATGTGACCTATAAATTCATTATAAATTCAAATTATTATTCCTTGCATTATAAATTCAAATTTATTTTTAAAAATACTACTTGTAAATTGTCATATATTTTTCGTATTTCCTTTTTGGGAATGTCTTGTAATGTTGGTTTCCATTTCTGCGCTGATAAAATGTTTTGAATTTTTCAAAATCAGATTGCTTCAAGAAATTAAATTCTCCATACAACAGTTTCGCTTTTGGTGCGCTGAAAATAAGCGATGTACTATGCTTTATGAGCCTGAACATAATCCTCTATCGAATCGAAAACCTAATTTCGCACGAACTTGATCTGAATCTCGCTTCGGATAAGGTCAGGTTGACGCGAATTTACTACATTTGCAGTAGGATTGACTCCGTTATTGGTTGGGTTTTGACTTTTCCGGATTTACGTGATATTTCATATGGTCATATAGTCCTACATATTTTTCAAAGGAAAAAAACTATAAATTTAAAATTTTATGATTTTATAAATATTCATATTTATATAAAAATGATAAAATTGGTATTAGATAAATATTTGTTTAATAGTTCGTCATAATTGCATTAAAAAGTATATTAGTTACGGATTCAAATTTCAATGTATGGCATTGTGGCGGTTTGATTAGGGTTTCAAGTTTGCGAATTATTCGTTGAATTTAGATTTGGTTTCAAAATTACTTTAAGGAGTACACACGAATTCAAATCAAGTACAGTCAGTGAGATATTTTAATCTGATTATGAATCTGATTATCTAATCTAAAATCATGAAATTCAGAACATTTAAGTATAGCTAAGAAAAAAAAAGCAAGAAAAAATGCTGCGCGTCATCCTCATAATATTCAATAAAAGTGTCGCAGTAAAAAATATTTATCATAAAGTACATTTTCAAACAGTTGTAAAAAAAAAAGAATATAAGTGTCAATTAAAATTGTAATAATTGGCATTGACAAACAATCAAACTTTGACTGTTTAATGTTCGAAAATCTTTTTCTCTCTAAAAATAAAAAGCGTATATAGCGCTATAGCAGCGTTAGCAAATATACAACATTTTTCAGTATTCATTATTTTATATAAAATATTAATTGCGACTTTATTTTTTTCTTAAATGAATGCAAATTTCAATATCAGAAGTCTCTTGAGACAATGTAAGAAATATCAGTTTATTAATTCACAAGGAATATTAGATTTTACTCTGTAATTATTAAAGAAATGTGAAATCAAACTTTGATCAATTTATTCATCAAGGAATAAAAATCTTAGCAAGTTAAATATGTGAATAATTAAAACTAAAATTTCATTAAACTTCAGAAATACAATTTATTCAAGAATTTGGGAATTTTTCTATTGAATTCTTAAGAGAAATGTCTTGTTTGTGATGTTTTTTGAAGGAATAATTAAATATACATATGATACGTATTTTACATTTTTTTAGTTTAATTTTTACTGTACTCAATCTTTAATTTATTTAAAGGAAACACATTAATTATGAATATTTTAATAACGTTTAGAAAGTTACACAAGTATAGTATTTTGTAAAATATATCTAGTTTTATTGTAGCTTTAAAATTTTATGTTGTGAATAAATTATTATGTATCGTATATCTCAGGCGAATGTCAGTATTAATTATGCTTTCAAAAATTTAATTAAAAATTATTTTTTATTGCTGGGTGAAAAAAAACGTTTTAGATATTGAAAATTACCTTTTAATGAAGTATCTCGAAACGCAAAACATGGGAAAATAATTTGTGTCCTTCATAAAAAAATTAATTTAATTATAGATCGATAGCTGTGAATTGAATGAAGCAAAATACCTTAATTAAAGTGCTTTTGAATTTAGTATGCAGTTCGGTGAAAATGACATAAAAACAGAAAGCTAAATAGCAGATTACGAGCAGATATAGAATATTAGATAAGTATGAAGCTTCCTATGTTTTTCTTTATTTAGGCAAATGAAAATTGTTCTAGAATCCATCCAAATTTTTAAATTCGTATTATGTGCTGTAACATTCGCATAAATATTTTACTAACTACAATTAGGCAATAAAAAGCAAGAAAACTATAAAAAAAAACTTGCTTGGAAAAAGTTAAGAAGCACTATGGCAAATTAGCTTATTTTTAATGTTATTTCATTTACATTCTATCTAAAATATTTTTCATGCATCCATCTTTTTATCTATTAATAAAATAATAAAGAAGTATCCAATAGTTTTAAAGTACAACTTATATGCATATAATGTTATTGGACGTTTAAATAACTTTTTCGGAACGTTAAACTCGTGTTTTCGAATATATATGAATTATAAAGTCATATCATATATCTTGCATAAATGTTTAAATAACAACAATTAGACGGCGAAATGAAGCGAACAGAAAAAAAAAAACTATTAGAAACAATATTATTAGGAATGTTATTGTAATATAATTAGAACGAATATAGCAAATTAGTTTTTATAATGTTTTATTTATATTCTATATATAACCCCCAGAGCGTCTTGCAAATAGGTAAAATTGTAAAGTTGTTTTCCCTGTAATTTGCATTAAATGTTCAGAAAATATGATTCTTTCAAAATTATTAGAAAAAAAAATTAATTACAAATACGAATGTAATCCTTAAGAGTATTAATCATTCTAAAATGTATTAAAAATTCATTCAATCTATATAATTATATTATATTAATAATTATATCATATTAATAATTATATTATATTAAATATTGCTTATATTACAGTGAAACCTGGAGCTTAGTGAGCGGAATATTATGTTCCAAATACTTAGATGGATGAGAATTTTTGTGCACTCATCTGTCTATATTTTAACCAAATAACATACATGTATTAAACAGTATTAAAGTACAAAATATATGTACGTAATGCCATTGGGCATATAATAAACAGAATCTAATCGTGAAATTTATAATTCTTTAGATATTTATCTTTATAATATTTATCAATTTTATAACTTTCATCATAGATTAATTATCTCTCCTTCAAATTCCTTTCATTGGTTATTCAAAACACTTCATCAAAAATTAAAAAAACAAAAATCGTAAAGCAGCCACAAATTATGGCAGTATAACGCAAAAAAAAAAAAAAAAAAAAAAAAAAAAAAAAAAAAATGCTAGGCGTGACCGAAAAGTTTAAGTAATGTTTTTAGTCTGGTATACATCGCAAATGATACTGCAATATAGCTTCTCTGGTAAATTATATGTTTAGACCAGAGACATTTCAGCTTTCGTTATACTTTTCAAAGTATATCTAATCATCAATGTATTTTCATATTTCTGCGAATTGCGAGAGACTTAATAAAATCAAAATGTATTTTTTAAGTTGCATTTTAAATTTTTGCGAAAATAAGAGGAAAAAATAAATTATTTTTAACACGTACAACAGCAATGTATTTACTGTAACGATCACGAACATTTATTTATTTATTTATTTTTTATTTTATTTTATTTATTTATTTATTTATTTATTTTTTTGAAATGTTAAAAAGCTGTTACTGTCACAAATTTTTTTTGTGCCATTTATTTTGATTTGAAATTTTAGTTTAGGTTAAATAGCATTTCTAAGAATATGTTTTTTTTTAAATTACTTTTGTAGTTTCGAGTATCCCTGAAAGAAAAATATAATTGAATGCAGATAATTATTGATCTTTAAAAAATAAGTTCCGCTTGTTTGTAATTTTTTTAATATAAAACAATGAAAAATAAAAATAATAATTAATTTTAATTAATTGAAAGTTTATATTTTAAAATATTTTCAGTATGCAAATGGGAAAAACATTAAATTTTATTTTAAAATCCTACTTCCTCTAAAAAGAAGGAACGGGTAGATAAGAAGAAAATACTATCCATTTAATTTTTTTTTTTTTTTTTTTGTTCCTGTCACACTTTCTTTAAACATCATCCCTTCGAACTGAAACTTTGTTTAAAGTCTAACATAATTCATTAAAGATATCAGTTAAGTTAATTAAAATAGTGGCTTCAAGTGTAGTACAACGGCTACACGAAAACAAAACAAAGCAGATATTTTTTTTCTGTTAAAATATATAAAAATAATTTTTCCAAAAAAATAAATTATTAGAATATTAATTGACAAAATTAAATAAATAGAAATGAGGAAGATTTTTATGCATGTGTTTGTGTACGAAAGTATGTATATGCACACACATGCATGTATTATGTGCGTATGCACGAATGTGTATAGATGCATAAAGTATTGCGAACTGGAGAAACATTTTTTTTTTAACTACATGATTGTGTCTCTACAATACATACATAAATCGATAGATATAGATAGGGATATAGATATTAATGCGATATCATTTTAGAAGCATGCACAATATATTATGTTATTTAATTTGACATTTAATCGATTTGTGCTATGTATTACTCCAATCTCACTATTATGTTTTTGTTTACTTTTTTTTAATTTCACTTATTTTATTTGCTGCATACTTCCAACAAATGCACAAACAATTAATATGAAAAGTGGTTAGTTCAAAATATTCCAAAAACCATGTTTAATAGTTCAATTAAACTCGAAATGCACTCTATTTTTTTAATTAGTATTATTATCTCCAATAATTTTAACATTCTTAAATACCTTTTAATTTTTCATTTTATTTAATTTTTAAAGTAGTCACTTTATATGATATGTACTTTATTAAATAGTATTTGGTATTTCGATTTTTTTTTTAAATAATAAAAAACACTGTATTTCTTATATAGATATAATATTAATAATATTCATATTAACAATATTCGTATATGTTAATTTAAAACTTCAGCGTACTTTCCAAATCTTCTGTAATTTTTATCTCTTTAGATGCGAAAAATAATTATTAAATTGTTTAAAATTATTCTCTAAACTAAAACAACTGCTTTAAAATTATGTAATATGTGTTTCAATTTATTCATGCTAATTCGTTATAAAATAATCGTTAAGGAAACCCAGAGTCTGCATGTTATTGATTTTCTACTTAAATTGACTTTAATTTTCTTGCGTGTATGCATTTTAAAAATTAAACTGCAGGCTGATTATCTCCTACCTTTTATGAATCCCATGTTGCAGAAGAAATACATCAGGAAATACTTTATGAATTGCTTAAAATCCATTTTGTCCTGATGACCAAATACTTTGTAAACAGTAAAAGCACGTGTTATAAACCACTGTGTTAATCCAAATACGAGTAATATGCTATTTCATCTCACACAGAGGAGAAAATATTTTTCACAACTGAAAAAAATATTAATATGCTATTCAGAAATCCATGCGTGCACTGATATGTACATGCAAGAATTTGAAAAAATTCTTTAGTTTTTCTCTTTACCACTGAGTTCTCATTCACGGAACTGTAAGGTGGTTTCAGAACAGAGAAGAGAGCGGGGCAGACTAGATGTGAACTGTTCGATCGGTGTGTAACGATCTAACCGCAGAACAGTCCTTGACTAAGTTAGACTGAATCTTGCTGTGGGCGGACATGGGAGGTGCCAGCGCCATCTGGGATTGAGAAGGGTTATCCACTGCATGAAGGGGTAGGGTCAGATTCCGGTATGGGATTTTCCTGAGATGCGGTATAGTAAAGTTTGATTCGAAAGATATTTCCGTTTCACTTCGGAGAGGAAATTGACCAATTCAATAGTGACTGTCGTCGATGCTTTGTAATATATATATTAAAAGGACACATATGAAATGAGGTAATAGATAAGTTTTAATGTGGGTGATTTAAGGAGGAAATAAGAGGAAAACTCTAATACAATATAATTTTATTGTATAATTTAATGATTTAATTTCAGGTACCGCCATCATTTCATTGCTTTTAAAAGTTATTTTAAATACATACAAATATGCATGTAAAATGTATCTTTTAGGGATAACAGTTAACTTTTTTAAAAAAGAAGGTATATGAAAAAAAAATGGATATGAACTATATTTTCTAATGGACAACTTAAATTTTAATAGCTTTATCGTCTTATTTCATACAGAAATTATTTTAAAAAAGAAATAAGTGTACATACGGAGTAAGATTATACACACATATACTCAGGGGTGTAGTCGTAAAAATAACAGAAAGATAAGTCGTAAAAATATGCTTTAAGCAGAGGATATACCCTAGACTGTGTATACCATAGCTTTCTTGAGAAACAGAGGGTGTAAAAAATCCAGAAGGTATACGACGTATACTCCTGTGTAATTCTCCACTACATCCTTGCATATACTTGCAGTACTGGAATATTCTACTATATAAAAAACACACAATTGATACAATAGAAACTTTTATGAAAATTTATGTGGATATTCAGTTACTTTCAAGTTCGAAAACCTTTCTCTTATCTTCATAAAACTTAAGAAAATCACAAGACTGAATCCTTATGTTCGCGGACAAGGAGGTGCCAGCGTTATCTAGGATTGAGAAGAGTTATTCACTGCTTGAAGGGGTAGGGTCAGATTCCGGTATGGGAATTTTCCTGAGATGCGGTATGGTAGAGTTTGATTCGAAAGATATTTCCGTTTCCCATCGGAGAGGAAATTGACCAATTCAATAGTGGCTGTCGTCGATGCTTTGTAATATATATACTACAAGGACACATATGAAATGAGATAATAGATATGTTTTAATGGGAGAGATTTAAAAAGGAAATAAGAGGAAAACTCTTATATAATAGAATCCTATTGTATAATTTAATGATTTAATTTCAGATATAGTCATCATTTTATAGCGTTGAAAAATTATTTAGAATGCATACACATGTGCGTGTAAAATGTACCTTCAGAGAAACTTTAGAAAGAACAAGGTATATGGAAAATATTGTCAAGTACTATATTTTTTAACGAACATCTTGATTTTTAGTATCTTTAACGTCTTATTTTTAACAGAAACTTAAAAAAAAGAATAAGTATTCATACGGAATAAGATTATGCAGACTCGTACATTCAGAATTTAAATATTCTTCAATATAGAATCTACTAAATAAAAGAAACCCTTTTGATACAGTAGAAACTATTATAAAAAATTTTATGGGAGCTTTAAGCTGCTCACAAGTCCGAAAGATTTTCTTTTATCATCACAAAGCTTTACAAAAACACAAGATTGTACCATTCTGTGTGCGGGCATGGGAGATGCCAGCGCCATCTGAGATTGAAAAAGGTTATCCACTGCATAAAGGGGTAGGATCAGATTCTGGTATGGGATTTTCCTGAGATGCGGTATAGTAAAGTTTGATTCGAAAGATATTTCCTTTTCATTTCGGAGAGGAAATTGACCAATTCAATTTTGGCCGCTTTGTAATATATATATTACAAGTACACTTATGACATACGTGCTATTCTATTTGCAGATAGTAGATAAGTTTTAATGTGGAAAATTTAAGGATGAAATGAGAAGAGAACTCTTATATGATACAATTTAATGAATTAATTTTAAATATCAACAACATTTTATAGCTTTCAAAAACTATTTAGGATGCATATACGTATGCATGTTAAATGTACCTTTCGGAGGAAATAGTTCGGTTTTTAAAGAGCAAAGCTATATAAATTAAAAACTTATACACTCATTTTTTTCAATTCGATAATTTAATTTTAAATTTCTTTAACGGCTTATTTGTTGCAAAAACTATTTTTAAAAGTGTAAAAGTGCACATAGGGAGTAAAAAGATACACACGCAGAAAAATATGCAGAAATTTGGTATTCTTTTCTATATATATTCTACTACATAAAATTTTAAAGTGACCTTTAATTTACACACAAATCTGAAAATCTTTCTCTTATCTTCATAAAATTCAACGAAAGTAAAACTGGACCTTATCATTCTGTTGGAGGACATGAGAGGTGCCAGTGCCAACTGGGATTGAAAAGGGTTATCCACTGCATGAAGAGGTGGGGTCAGATCCCGATATGGGATTTTCCTGAGATGCGGTATAGTAAAGTTTGATTCGAAATATATTTCCGTTTCACTTCGGAGAGGAAATTGACCTATTCAATAGTGGCTGCTTTGTAATGTGTATATTACAAGTACACATATGACGTTGCGTGCTATTGTATTTGCAGATAATAGATAAGATTTAATGGGGGAGATTTATGGAAGAAATGACAGGAAAACTCTTATATAATATAATTTTATGAATACATTTCAAATATCGTCAGTATTTTACAGCGTACGAAAGCTATTTAGGATGCATACACATATACAAGATAAATGTACCATTCAAAGAAAATAGCTAAGTTTTTAATATATGATTGAAAATCTTATAAGTACTTTATTTCCAATTCGATAATTTAAAAAATCTATATCATCTTATTACATACAAAAACTATTTTTAAAATGTGAAAAGTGTACATATGGAATAAGAAGATACAGATATTCAGAAATACGTGCAGAATTTAAATAACTCTGTATATAGAATCTGCTATATTAAAGAGACACTTCTGATATAGTAAAAACGTTTATGAAAATTTAAAGTGACCTTTCAATAACACAAATCTGAAAATAGTTCTCTTAGCTTCGTAAACCTTAGCAAACCTCCAGACTTAATCTTGATGTGTGCGGACATGGGAGGTGCCAGTGCCATCTGGGATTGAGAAGGGTTACCCACTGCATGAAGGGGTAGGGTCAGATTCCGGTATGGGATTTTCCTGAGATGCGGTATATAGCAAAGTTTGATTCGAAAGATATTCCCGTTTCACTTCGGAGAGGAAATTGACCAATTCAATAGTGGCTGCTTTGTAATATATATATTACAAGTACACATATGACATGCGTGCTATTGCAATCGCAGATAATAGATAAGTTTCAATGCGGGACAATTAAGGAGGAAATAACAAGAATACTCTTATATTATATAATTTTATGAATTAATATCAAATATTGTTAGTATTTTACAGCGTTTGAAAGCTATTTAGGATGCATACACATATACAAGATAAATTAATCATACAGATTAATTACTTAACTTTTTAAAGAACAAGTTATATGGAAAAAATTGATATGCATTTCATAAAGGACAACTTAAATATAAAAACATGATCGTCTTATTTTATGTAGCAACTATTAAAAAAATAAAATAAGTTTACATACGCGTTAATATGATACAGAAATGTGTAGGTGCAGAATTTAAGTATTTTTGCATATAGAATCTGCTATATAGAAAATAAGCATTTGATACAATAAAAATATTTATGAAAATTGGAAGTGACCCTTCAGTTACACAAAAACTCGAAAATCTTTCTCTTATCTTCATAAAACTTAACAAAAAATCTTGAATGTATCTTACTGTGGGCGAACATGGGAGGAGCCAGCACCATTTGGGATTGAGAAGGGTTATCCACAGCATGAAAGGTTCGGGTCAGATTCCGGTACGAGATTTTCTGGAGATGCGGTATAGTAAATTTTGATTCGAAAGATATTTCCCTTTCACTTTGGTTTGGAAATTGACCAATTCAATAGTGGCTGTGTAATGTAAATGTAACAAGTACATGTATGACATGCATGGTATTCTATTTGTAGATAATAGATAAGTTTAGTGGGGGAGATTTACGGAGGAAATGAGAGCTCTTTTATAATGTAATTTTGTTAAATAATTTAATGATTCAATTTCAGATACCGTCATCATTTCATTACGTTGAAAAATTATTTAAATTGCCTACTCATATACATTTAAAATGTGTGTTTCGGAGATAATAGTTAGCTTTTTATAAAAGAATGTACATAAAAAAATTATATGTTCTGTATTTCCTAATGAACAACTTAATAATAAATGATTTATCGTATATTTCACACAGCAACTATTTTATAAAAGGAATAAGTATGCATAAGGAGCATAAGAGGATACAGCCATGTGTATATACAGAATTTCAATATTATTCCATATAGAATCTACTATATGGAAGAAACTTTGATACAGTAAAAACATTTATGAAAATTTAAAGTGAACTTTCAATTACACACAAATTTGAAGTCATTTATCTTATCTTCATAAATCTTAATAAAAAAAATTACACTTAATCAGTCTGTTGGCGGATTTGGGAGGTGCCAGTGCCATCTGGGATTGAGACTTTTGATATAACTGGAACGGTTATATAATATTATTAGTCCTTTCAGTTATTCACAAGTCTGGAATCATTTCTCTTATCTTCGTAAACCTTAAGAAAAAAATAGACTGAATATTTTTGTCGGTATATCTCAGAAGTGCAAACGCCATCTTGAAATCAGAAGGGTTATGCATTGAGTGAGGAAGTAGCGTTACGTTAGGTTTTGTTGTGATATTTTTCTGAGATGTGTCATTTTATTATATTTGAAAACTTTTAAGTACTAGAATATTATTTAAACACTATCAATTGTATTTTTAATACAAAAAACTATTTTACTCAGCGATGACACACACACACACACACACACACACACACATATATATATATATATATATATATATATATATATATATATTATTTATTTATTTATTTATATTTATTTATTTATTTATTTATTTTAATATAAATACGTACGAAAAGTAGAAAATCTCACATTTTTATCACATATATTCTCTTTTATGTAAATAAAAATATCTCAGCTGATTTTTCTTTTCGATCAAGAGTTATGCTTAAAAATACTTAATTTTACATAACCATATAGTTTAGCGATCTCGCAGTTACTCACGATGTTGGAAACTTTTCTGTTTTCTTTGAAAACCAATAGAAAAAGAACCAATTACAAAGATTAAAAACCAATTGGTTCTTCAAAATCAATAGGTTTTTGGAAGACACGGAAACATCTTTTGCGAAATTTATCGACCTGTACAGGGTCATTTTTATTTCATAAAAATTTCTATAACCATAGAACATCTGCTATTTTATGATTGCTATGACCGACCATCTCGACATTGAGATGAGTTATTCACTATTTAAATTGTTAATTTCAGATTCTGGTATGAAAATTTCCTGAGAAACAGTATGCTAAAGTTTAATATGAAAGGTATTTTATTTAACTTCGAAGATGAAATTTACCAATCTAGTGATTGTAATCGAAGATTTATATTAGATGCATTTCAAATACACATATGATTTACGCACCATCCTATTTGGAAATAATAGGTCTATTCATAACGGGTAAAATCATGAAAAAAACTTTTTTATATCGTAATCTTCTTTTCTAATAAATAATTTAATTTCAAATATCTGTACCTTAGTATATTATTTTTAGCAGTATATCATGAATTTATTTTAAAACATACAAACTTATTCATATTGCAAAAAATTCACTTCGTCAGAACAGGTACATAATCAGTAACATAACAGTAATATATCAGGGGATCTCTGGGGAATGTATTCACCCCTGCGAAGGATCAATCCGCTAACAAATGTTTTTAGAATTTTTATTTATTAATAGATTAAAAATACGAATTCCGGAATTCTTTCAGCAAAAATTTTCGAAATTAAACTTTGCTATGCATTGTAAAGAGTGTCAGAAATGTTTTTTGATGTTCAAAGAACATCTAAACAAGTGGGTAAGTATTATCGTAGATTGCGCAGACTGTTTCGTTGAATATTTCTTTCAAGACAACTTATCATTTAATTAATAAATCCAAATTATTAACGTATAATTATTAAATGTTAACATGAATAGAAGAGCCAATAAATTTAATTTAAAAATAACTATAAAAAGAAGTTATATATTTTATATCAAATTAAAAATATTCAAATGAAATTATTTAAATAAAATCCAAAATTCTTAATAACTTAAAAGCATAAAAAAAATAATAATAATAAAAAATAAAAAAGCGTATTTTTCACGGGATCTATTTAATCCATTAATTTATGTTACATACATAATAATTTTTGTATCTATTGAAATCTGCGAGCAACAATTAAAATAAAAAAATAAAAAAAAGAAAGAACTGATTACATTAAAAAAAATATTTTAATTAAAATAATAGTATTTTTCATAATTTTATGATTTGTTGTGTGACAAGAGGTATTCAGCTGAAGTACACAATTTTGAATTCGCTGACTTATATAGTTTTTTTGTACGGACTCTGTGACAGATTTTTGGACAGATAGACAGACAGAGGGCACAGAGAAATAGAGTTTCTTCTAATGAACGAAACCATAAAAAATTTAGGGTAACCCCTAAATTATTTAACATTCTAAAAATCTGACCTTCATAAACCTTTGAAAGAAGTTCAAATAGAAAATCTCTGTAACAAATCAGTTTCTGAAATAAACTAAAACATTTTTCATAAATCTTGTGGTCAGAGCTAAAGCCATTTCATTTCAAAAACATTTCCATAAATGTTGAAAATTGATTTTCTGATAATAGTGATTGGTCATCAGGAGTTCTGAAGGACTATTATCCACGAGTTGAAGGTTTAGGATCAGATTTCAGCATGGGATTTTCTTGAGATGCGAAGTACAACAGTTTGATTTCATATTATGAGTGGCAAACTTTTTAAAAGTCGTATTTCTTCATTGACACCACTTTTGTGAAAAGGTAAAATTTGTTTTATTTAATGCTATATTAATAAAGATCAAAAAAATTCTATAGAGACTATATATAAACATAATATGTATATATAATCAATTCTATATATTATTTATACCCTTTGAGGTAAAGTTTTATCAACTAAAAAAAGGCTGCCAATCAAGAAAAAAACTAGTACTGAAAGCATTAATCAATTTTATTGAGTTTCTCCTTGGAGCTTTCTAATGTATGCATTTCAAGCACATATAGATTCTATTCTATTTAGAAATAGTAATGAAATTTTAATATGGGATATTTATAAAAAAAACTACAATAAAATTCATTAAACATGTAAAAATGTATTTATACTGAAAATGTAATCCGATAAAAGATGTATTTCATTGCAGGAGTATAAAACAACATCAACATAAACAAACCAACAACAACAACAAAAAAAGTTATTTTAATTAGTTTTTTCAATGTGATAATTTAAACTAAATAACTTATATTCATTAAAAGTACATGATCATAAATTGCATTATAGAAGAAATGTATAGAAAAAATTAGTGGCATATCTCTGTCAACAGTTTTAGGATAATTTTACTTGTCTTTGGGAAGCTCTAGACGAAGGACCAATTCAAAATGTAAGAATTAAAAGGAATTCTGAAAATAAAAAACTTGAGACGAATTTCAGGAAAATTATTATCAATTAAGCGGCCATATTTCTACATTTTATTCTGGAAATATTTCTGCAAATTCCAAAAGTTATCATGTTTCGATGTTCCTTATTGATAATCGCGTATTAAGAATAGTTAAGCCCTGTTAGAAGAGGTAGAGGCAGTTACCGATATCAAATTTCTTTCGGAGATGCAGCATTCTAAAATTTAATTCAAAATATATTCATGTTTGACTTTGGAGAAGAAAATTATCCAATTAATAGTGACTGTCATCAAAGTTTTGTAATGTACGTATTTAAAGTTCACATGTGACACATATTTCATACTTAGATAATCAATAACTCATTATCGGAAAAATTAGAAGAAAACAGATTTATAAGATAATTTTATTTTCCAATTTCATAAATTATCTTTGAATACTTGCAGAGTTTTATTGAGCATGAAAAACATTTAAGAGCATACAAAAGTTTTATATTACAATGGTACCAAAGTATTTGTAACTAATGACAATTTTTTATTATAAAAGCCTCATTTTGTTATAGATTTTTTTATTAATTTTTTTTAATAAATAAAAGATTCGTAATTAATCTATATTTTTTCCCGCTTCGTTGATTTAAATCTAATATCTCCTCTGTTTAAGAAAATTTTTCGAGTAAAAAAAGAAAAATAATGACAATAATGTCTACACTGAAAGATAAAAGTTATTCACAGGGTGTCCGAAAAGTCTGGAAACGGTCGAATAATTCGAGAAGTACATAAGAGATTAAAAAACAAAAATATAGGTGTTAAATATTTTTAAATTAGCTACTCAGTGATACTAAATTTGACCTTCGCAACTGACCCCCTGGGGGTCAGAGGGGGTCCAACTTTGAAAACTTAAATTAGAACCCCCATTTTTTATTGCAGATTCGGATTCTACTGACAAAAATACATAACTTTTGTATTTAATGTTTATTTCGAACCCTCGTTTATCACGGTGTAATTCAGCATATTAAATCGATACATATTTCGGTTTTCCCAACCAGGTTTTGCCTGATTAACCCGAATTTTGACGTCAAATTCCTCGTCTTTTGCAGGAAAAGCGTTTCTTGAACATCACCCGTGGTGATTATTTCGATAATGCTACGCTGTTAAAAATTTGATCCATTTGGTCACTCCACCGCTTTTATAGAAAACGGTTACTTTACTGTGTTATGAAGCATTCTCATTGGTCATAAAAGAGATATTCTATAAAAGCTGTGGAATGACGCTACAGAGCAAATGGATCAAATTTTTAACAGCGTAGCATTATCGAAATAATCGCCACGGGTGATTCTCAAAAACGCTATTTCTGCAAAAGACGAGGAATTTGACGTCAAAATTCTGGCCAATCAGGCAAAACCTGGTTGGGAAAACCGAAATATGTATCGATTTAATATGCTAAATTGCACTGTGATAAACGAGGATTCGAAATAAACATCACATACAAAAGTTACGTATTTTTGTCCGTAGAATCCGAATCTGCAATAAAAAATGGGTGTTATATTTTAAGATTTCAAATTTGGACACCCTCTGACCCCCAGGGGTCGGTTGAAAAGGTCAACTTGGTATCACTGAGTAGCTTATTTAAAAATATTTAACAAGCATATTTTCGTTTTTCAATCTCTCATGTATTTCTCGAATTATTCGACCGTTTCCAGACTTTTCGGACACTTTGTATAATTATCCCTTTATGACGTTTAAGGATTAATTTCCACGTAGCATAAATCCTTGTCAATCTTCCCATATCCTTGTTTTAACCTTAGAAATTCTTGACTAAATAATGTCACAAGCTTACGTGCTTATAGGTTTACAAATATATTAAAAATACTACATATTCTACATTCTCTTCACTAACATGTATTCTTTTATCCTACTAATTACAATAAAATTCGCAATTAATGTTTAACCAATTGAATCGTTTCAATTGTAAATGTCCAAATGGGTGAAAAATGTAAGGGCCTGGATTCTAGTCTGGGATACATTGGCTGGAGCCGCCAATGTTTAACCTACTGAGCCAACCGTGACAAATCTGAAGAAATAATGCATCAAGGTGAACTTTAACGAACTTCATTATGTTTTATATGATATTTAGATCAGCTCAACTAAATAAATCGTTGATTTTTTGTGGATCAACACTAAATGGTGCACACATTTATTCAATTGGTAAATAGATCATATCATTTAAAAAATTCCAAATGGGTAAAAAGTGTAGGAATTATTGCAATCCAATGAAAGTTATACAATGGTTTTCAACCTTTATAGGCACGCGATCCATTTTTATTAAAAAAGAAATTTCGAGACTCATCTAATATAAGTGTGTATATCAATATGGCAATCTTTGTATGACCTCTATGAACTATAAAGCTAATTTTTCGTACGAAGTCATTACTAACAAAAACAAAAATTAGTAACAGCAATAAGTGCAAGTAGAAAAAAATAATCCACAAACTGGAAGGATAGTTAAAAAGAAGTTTATCTATTATCAAACATAATTTTACTAGGACTTCCCTCAGAGGGATTAGTCTGAACGATATTGCTGGGAACATAGATTTAATAATAACTTGCAAAAAGTAAAAGAAAAAAATACGATGCTATCTTTAATTGACCATATACTGCCACAAGTTCAAATGACGAAAATGACCAAATTGAACTATAGAATTACAAAATATTCTATATAAAATCGTATACACGGTTAAAAAAAGAGGGAAGCAAACTATGCAAAACAGCCATGCGTGGTTATAAAATTGAACGTACGCAATATATTAAAAGTAATGCACATAATAAAACACTAAAATATCTAGTATCGGAATTTGAACTCTTTGAAATTACGCCAAGATAAACAGACACTTTACACCAATTTTAGTACGTAAAAATGGCACAAATCAGGATGGTTGAAAAGAAAGAGAGAATTTTTTATATGGTGCGTGAACCCCTTAAATAGTTAATACAGAATAGTTAATATATATAACAGTATAATATCTAAATCAGATTTCTATTGATGCGATGAGGTTCTCGATAAGAATTTAGGCTCTCTTTAAAAGTGATACATAAAAATCGCGAAAACGCGAACAAAGGAATGTGATGCGTGGTTTGAATGTGTTTCAGATATGATCAATCGGATTTAAATAGGTAATGCACGCTGGGCACTAAATACGCTGTTTTGTTTTCTTTTCAAACCCATTCTCAAGGAGTTGAGCAATATTTCGCTTTAGCATGCGTTAAAAAAGGAATTGGCAATATTTGTACTATAAGATACGACATGAGATTTGAATATCGTCTGCATAATCTTAGAGCTGTCAAAGTATCATCACAAGTGATTTACAGATTTGAACACATATTTTCAGCAAAACATGCAGGCTCAATATGCCAAAGTGAACTCTATTATGCAATTTTACCTGAATAAATTACTATTTAAAAGACTTTTTAATGTCAAATAAAAAAATGATTCTATTATAAAAATCTTTTGATTGGAAAAAAATAATGCCCCTCCCCACATAACATTATGCTTCGGAATTCTTTTATGGTACCCTCTAAATGAATAATAAGTATTCTTTCTGTGGCATAGTCTACAAAATTTATATTCTAGTGCCCTTCATAAATGCATATCGATTTCTCTATGCTTCTACGGGTGTTATAATTAAAAAGCACTTGGAATTATTTCAACCCATCGGCCATAATATAACGGAATACTTTTAAATGACTCAACAAAATTCGGCGCCAAATATATATATTTAAAATTTCAAACGATTCGGTTGGGTAGTTTTTGTGCTGTTGTATGTGGACATACTGACGGATAAGTAGACAGACGGACGGATCAGTCGACGACTGTAGATGCTACGTATTTATAT
This sequence comes from Maratus speculifer, assembly GCA_964019185.1. Taxonomy (NCBI): domain Eukaryota; kingdom Metazoa; phylum Arthropoda; class Arachnida; order Araneae; family Salticidae; genus Maratus; species Maratus speculifer. Next base: position 289,700,589 of record OZ025289.1, read on the forward strand.
AATTACTAACGTACCTAAAAATAGTTAACTTTAAAAGCACATACCAAAATTGAAAACTCATCTCAGCAATTGTTACTAAAAGACAGCATTGTAGCTGATTTCTTTTGTGTGTCCCGATAAATGGATTAAAAATGCTATGAATATCCTGTTCTAACGTAATCGTTGTGAAACGCGGTGATTTATATCAGATTCAATCTATCTCAATAGGGTAATGTCATTAAAATACTCTGTAAAAAAATTTTCCCATAGACCATAATGTAATCAAATTCTTTAGGGTGCTCCTCTAATGGAATTTTAATCTAACATGCATCATATACAATATAAAACATATTTAGGGGACGTTAATAAGGTTTACCAATTGCATTAAAATATGCGTATATTTACGAATATTAGAACGAGGACAGACGGGCAGACAAACCAAATACATAAACAATTTTCAACTTTGTTGGAAAGTATTAAAAATTCAAACCCAAAGCTGAATATTGAAATCACATCGATTCATTTAATGCCAAATAAATAATTTAAAATGCTCGCCAAAATGCTAGAAAAGAATATAGAACTTTTCCGTGCGAAGAGAAAACTGCACCAAGAAACTGTTTCAATTTGGCACCTTCCCACATAATTTTTCCTTGTAACAGGCCAAAAATGACGTCGGTAGTACAAATTTGGCTCCCCATAAATTTCCGCTTACCAGGTCGATTGCCCCCCTTCGCTCCTCCCTCTTTTGCACTGCGCGGCTTTCGCAAGATTGGCGCCAAAATATCGTTATTTTGCATAGCCTGGTAACCCGGCTATTATTGTTTATTTATTAATAAATTGTTTAATTTTTTTAATCAAATTATATAAATAGTTTTTTTCTTTATTAATTAATTGTGTTTTTAATTATTATTATTTTATTTTTAAAATAATAAAAGTATGGGTTCCATATTACAAATATGGAAAACATATTTGTAACTCATATTCAAAAATGATTTTCGCCAAATTTGCCCAAACCCGATCCGTATATATGATATACCTACTCTAATTTCATGGTACTTTTCCAATATTACCTTTACCTTGGCATTTTTATAAACCTTCGTCTTGTGGAGACTTCAGAAAGTGATATTTGTTGCAAATAGATATGAACAGTTACATAAATAAACTTGATGAACGTTTATGCTTATTTTTACGTATAAATATAGCACGGATGTCATATATGCACTACGTGGCGCGATTTCTTCTCCCGTAAATTGGTAGAAACTTTGTTTCGGTGAAAGTTTTTGAATATTTCTTTAATACGATTTTTTGCCATATTTATACTTTTTATTCTATTTATTATTATGTTTATTATGTATAACTGTATATTTATTCCTTCCACCATTGTTTATTTTTTAAATAAAGTGATGGAACAAAATAAACGGGTTACCATGTGAGACATGAAATCGCCATTTTGTTGCAATCGCATCAACTTGGTACATTTATGACATCTGCGTCATGCATATGTTTTCATAAAATATAGCCATAATAACATGCGTGCAATAAAGCAATAATCGCGGGGGAACACAGGTTGCTTAATGAAAAATAATATTAAGTAATCTATGTAAACAAAATAACAGAATATAAACCATGATTAAAAGTAATATCTAAAGCACTCATGTCAAACTCGTATTTTATTTAAACCTTTAAACACGAAAGAATTTTTTCCTAATTTGCACGCGTGAAATATATAAGATACCAAGCAAAAGTTGCGATTACAAAATGTTATTATAAAAATTATGGCAAAACCCCGAATACTAAGTCACTAAGTATTATGGCTTTTTTCTTTTAAATAAGTAAAATAATAATACGAGTAATAATAAAACAGATTTCTTTTCCAATTTGTTTCTTAAATTTAAATATGTTTTATTGTATTTAAATAAAAATTGCTTGCGTATTTTCTTTGCTCCATGTGCTCAAATTCTGGAATGTAACAAAAACATTCAGCCAGTGAAAAGTGACGTACATGAAATATCTGTGACGTATGCAAATAAATCCTACTTTTTTATCAGTTTTTTTTAATATAACTTTTAAACTATTTGGAACTAATTTTTCGTAGGTGGTGCATTCACCAGATTACCTTAATAGGTACCTATTGGTACAAACAGAACCAAAATCCGACAAGTACTTTTTGAGATTTGCTTGACGAAAGAATTTTTTTACTTTTAATATCGTTATGTACTCTGAGTATAAGACTTCGCTTCGCTCAGACAATAATGAGTGAGATCACTGGCGCTGATGAGAGTATCGATATTATGGTTAAAACTGGCTAATTTTAACCTTAAGCTGCTTTCTACGCACAGTTGTTTCTATACTTGTTTAAAAAAATAATTTAAAAAAAACAGTAACATTGTAGAAAAAATGTTCACACAAGTATATCGTACCCAATAAAGTACTTCAAATCTAATTTAGATATTTCTGGATTTTCCATTTGTATATTTATCCAAAAGAAAATTAAGGAGATCCCGTAGAAATATTATTTGCTATTGAAATAGTATATTTTTTAAACAGATCAAATAAAAGATATTTTTGGGACTAGCTTCAATTTTTCGCAAAGCAATATTAACCAATAAAGGAATAAGACATGGTCATATTTGTTTGCTATTGGGGAAAATACTGGAGACGAAAATAACAATATTTTTATGCGGCATATTTATAACCTCCTCAGTTCATGGACAAGTATTTCGAGGACCACGAAAACCTGTTTCAAATTACTGTAAAACATCTCCAAACATGCATCAACCTATGTGTCAATACATATTATATGCACGCATTAAATAAAAATGTCTAGAAGAAAATTTTGAAAAATTCGAGTAATATTTATATTTATTTAACTGGTATTCTTTTGTGCCTCCTATAGGCGGCATCAAGACTGATAAGGATAAACGCAATACAAAATTCAGTGTTAAATATTTTTTCACTTCATGGCCCCACCAGTGGCCGAGATGTACGGACCTCTCAACTGGTAGACGGCAGGTGCTGGGTTCGAACCCAATCGCGACTGTCGGCCTAACCGTTCGGAGTTTTCGTGGTTTTCTTCGAGCCTTGCGTAAATACGGGTTAGGTTCCCTTAGAAAGACCCCCACGAAGGGCACTCCCCCTGGTCCTATATCCCTAGTGTAGATAATCGGACGACAAAAAATACACAATACACACACAATTTTACACTTCATGTTACTAAGTTAAAAAATTTTCATCATCAATAGACTAATATGAACAGCAAATGATTCATTTAATAACTATTACTCATTTATTAGTATAAATTTATATCGATCAGTTAATTTGAAATTGTGCTATACTTTATTATAATAATTCAAATACCGGACTAACATACGATCATTATCATTTTGCTATTGTGAATGATAGTGCTATATAAATAACAGACCATTTCATACAGCGTAATTATAAACACAGTAAAAATTTTAATAAAAAACTTTTTCTGTTATCTGTCAATAAATTAAAAAATAATTCTTTATCACCATTAAACTGATATGCTCTGCCGAACATTCATTTAATAAACTTTACTTATTAATCATAATAAATCTATATGGTTTAGCAAATTCGACTCTCTGCAATATTTTCTGCTAACGATTGCAATATTGTTCACTATAACGTTAATTATGGTGAATATATATATATATATATATATATATATATATATATTGATAAATAGATAGATATATAGATAGATAAATAGATAGATAGATGTAGATAAAGCTATAGATATATACTGCTATTTCGGATTATATTGCTTAAATAATTGCAAACTTTTTCATACGAAGTTATTATAAACCCATCAGAAAGTTCAATATTAAATACATTTCACTTCCTGCCACTAAAATAAACAAATAATTTTAATCAGTATTAAACTAATATGCTTCGCAGAGCATTCATTTAATAATTGTTATTCATTTTTTAGAATAAATCAATATCGATCAGCGAAATTGACATTGTGCAGCATTTTCTGTCAATAACTTCAATATTGTCCAAAATTGGATTAATATATGGTAAATATTTATTTTCGTTATTGGGAATGATATTCCTATAAAAAATAGCATCCTTCAGTGCAATTATAAACATAATAAAGCGTTCAATATGAAATCTGTTACTAAAAAAAAAAAAATAAAAAAAAAAAATCAGCATTAAACTAATATGTTCCGCAGAGATTTAATCAGTGTTGTTCATTTATTAGAATAAATCAATATTGACCCGTGAATTCAACACTGTGCGCAGCATTTTCTGTCAATAACTGCAATATTTGTCAATACTGGATCAATATATGGTCAGTATTTTCTTTTTCGTTTTTGTTGATGACATTAAAATATGAAACAGATCACTTCAGCGAAATTATTATTCACAATAAAACGTTCAATGTAAGTTTTTTTTTCCACTACCTGTCACTATATTACAAAAAATAATTTTTATCAGTATTAAACTAATATTCTCCTCAGAGCATTTTTTTAAAATAAGTTTTACTCATTTATTAGAATAAATGAATATCGATCAAATAATTCAACATTGTGCAGCATTTTCCGCCTATACCTGCATCATTGGCCAATACTGGAAGAATATATTGTCAATATTTTTTTGGTTATTTTTGATGATATTACAATAAAAATAATATCCTCCATCGTAATTGTAAACACAATAAAACGTTCAATATAAAATCTTTTTCCACTATCTGTAACTAAATTTAAAAAAAAAAATAATAATAATCAGCATTAAACTAACATGCTCCTCAGAGCATTTATTTAATAAGTTTTACTCATTTATTAGAATAAATCAATATCAAACAGCGAATTCGATAATGTGCAGCATTTTCTGCCAATGACTGCACTATTTGCCAATATTTTATTAACATATGATAATTTTTTTTTCGTTATTGGAGATGAAAATCCAATAAAATAGCATGCATCAACGTAAGTATAAACACAATAAAACGTTCAATATGAAATCTTTTTTCAAATACCTGTCACTAAATTAAAAAATAATTTTAAATCAACATTAAATTAATATGCTCTCCAGAGCATTTATTTAATAAGTTTTACTCATTCATTAGAATAAATAAATATCAATAAGCGAAAATGACTGTTGAAACTGAGCTGCTCCAACATAGCAATATTGGCCAATATCGGAATAATGTATGGCCAATATATTTTTTGTTGTTATTGGAAATGATATTCCTATAAAAATACCAACCTTCAGCATAATTATAAACACAATAAAACGCTCAGTATGATATATTTTTGCACTTCCTGTCACTAAATTAAAAAATAATTTTTAGTCAGCATTAAACTAAATTGCTCCGCAGAGCACTCATTTAATAAGTGTTATTCATTTATTAGAATAAGTCAATATTCATCAGCAAATTCGACACTGTGCGGCATTTTCTGTCAATAACTGCAATAATGCCCAATATTGAATCTATATATAGTCAAGATTTTTTTGTTATTGTTGATGATATTATACTAAAAATAATATCCTTCAGCATGATACAATAAAACGTTCAAAATAAAATCCTTTTTTCACTATCAGCCACTAATTTAAAAAATAATTTTTAATCAGCATTAAACTAATATGCTCCTCAGAGCATTTATTTAATAAATTTTACTCATTTACTAGAATGAATCAATATCGATTAGCGTATTAGCGAAATCGATATTGTGCAGCATTTTCTACCAATAACTGCAACATTGGCCAATATTGAATCAATATATACCCAATAATTTTTTTTCGTTATCGTTAATGACATTACAATAAAAATAGAATCCTTCAGCGTAATTATAAACACAATAAAACGTTCACTATAGAAACTTTTTCTACTACCTGTCACTAAATTAAAAAATAATTTTTAGTCAGCATTAAACTAATATGCTCCGCAGAGCATTTATTAAGTTTTACTCATTTATTAGAATAAATCAATATCGATCAGCGAAAATGACTGCTGAAACTGAGCTGCTCCAATTCATTCTTATGCGCTTCCTGTCAGCAATGAGATAAGTTATACACGGAAACACGCTTTAACTATTATTCTGGCTTGCATACTAACTCAGTTTGCGACGATAAGCGTAACTAGTTATCTATTAATTTATTGTATCGAGGCGCCATCTGCGTATTAATTAAAAATTAAAGATACGCCTTGCAGATGAAAGATTTAAAATAATCAAAATGATAGTTTATAATAACAGATATCTTAATTGTCGTTTTGTGATTTTAAGTAACAGAAGTTAAATAACATATTTTTATGAAGTAAAAAAAAAAACCATATAATTATAACATTTAGTTGTTTTCTATAGTTAAAAAGAGTGTTCCAGAGAACAAAAAATATCATTTTCGAAAATATAATAATATAGTATGGAATTATCAGTTTTGTTATCAGTTACTAAAACAAACAAATAAAGAATAAAAAAATATCTTATGTGGGAATTTTATTTATGTACTATAATGTTTGAGATTAATAAACACTTTCACAATACATACATATGTCATACATTATGCTTACAAGCATCTTTTTAGTTATAATCTTATATGGCTGATTGTCTCCAAATAGGCCAAAATAAGAATGAAGCGGGAGTGACTGTGACAGAGTCATGATTTATTAACAAAATACTCCTTTACTTTAATACCTTTCTTTCTTTCTAACCGGTGACCAAGCCCCTACCTGCCGAGTTACCTCAGCTTAACGAGTTAGATACCTGGTATAGGGGTGGGTGACCGCCTAATTACTGCGTAGCGGCAATAAACCTGATATACTCGCTTCGCACGTCAATATAGCTTTTTGAACATACTTTATTTTGCTGGTTGCTTAACGTTACATCCTGTTTTTTGTAATGCAAGTTGCAACTCAAGTTGGTATCGTAATTTAGAACCTTGATCAGATGACGAGACCTTCACCTGGCAAGGTACCTCCAGAAGTATAATTCACCGATAACTTGGATGACTTTGCACCCAGGACGGATTTTACATGCTCTATTAGCGTACATGTCGGGAATTTTTGTGATGTCCACTAAGACAAGCATCCGTGTCGGCTATTTAGATTAAGTACTTTATTGGTAATCTTTGTGGTTTTATTGTATATTGGATTAACTCTGTGATTTATTGCCGCACACCTAATACTCATCTTACCAGACAAAATAGGGCTGGATTTTTTTTTTTTTTTTTTTTTTTTTTTTTTTTTTGGCCTAAATTTCGGTGTTGAACATAGCTGAAAGTGGGGTTCAATTTTGAGGGAATTAATAAGAACAGAGAATGGCCGAAGCTAAGTCATACTGCAGAAAAGAAAATTTTGCGTTTAAAAGAAAATTTTGCATGGCAAACGAGAGCGTTTACTTGTTTACTTTATCAGAATTTATATTTATGTTAGTGAGCTATAAATATATCCTCCTACTTATAAATCAGTTATAATAACATTTTTTATTATTTATCTGTATTCAGTAGAGACTGTTGAGAAAGGGATAAAGAAGGTTTAGGATCTCATCGCTTCCTCATCAGCCTCTACTGAATACGGGTAAATATTAAAAAATAATAACTATTACTGATTTATAAGTATTTAGATATAGTTAAAGCCCATTAAGTCTAATTTCAATTCAGATAATGGAAAAAAGCAAAGGGGTATTTTGTTAAAATTCATCACTCCATCACTACACTTATTTTGACTTATTTGAGGTGTATTATTTATCAAAGAAAGAAAAATGCCGAAATTATTGCTAGATCCAGGATAGATTTTCTGGAGTCGGCATGGTTTCATTAAAACCACCAATTCATGCAGACTCGAACTCAGCTCTATTTGATTGTCTATAAGTCTTGTCTGTATGAGCACAGAGAATCATAAGTGTTCTACACTAAAAAAAAAAATTCTCTAGTTTTAACCAAATTTTGGTGCTTAGTAGCCGACGCATAAGATGATGAAATCTAGTAGCAACACTTGGAGATTCCTATTTCAACCTCGTTCCTACTCTTAGAACTACGTTTCAACAGGAACTCGAAATACTGGTTCCCGATTTCACCATCTTTCAGAGGCAGCTATTGAACACCGAAATTTGGTTCAAACTAGGACAAGATTTTTAACAGTGTAGTATCACGCAACAAGATTCCAAGACATTGAACAATGCTAGTCGAAATGTGCGAAGGACAATGTAAAAATTTCGAGAAAGACTTCATCTCGATTTGTTCTGTTTTTATTGACTTTCCGAATTCAGATGCTTTTTAGCAGTATCCCGCACACTTTAAACATACAATAGAATAGGGTGAATGCAAGTTAAGCCTATACAAATGATGTTTATCTTATTGAAATAAGGCTTGCATTGAAAAAGTTAAAATTGTTTACATATTTGATATATTAATTATTTTTTAATAATGTGTCAATGGTGTACGTTATGATCTAATGATACTGTGATGGACCAATGACTCTATGAGTTTTTTATTTTTTTCCCCGGTGTGAAGGCCAATACAAAATTTTTGAGAGAGACTTCGTTTTTTAATAACATTGGAATAGTTTATAGTGTCCAGATAAGTATTTCCGAAGAATAATTCAATAGAATTTTTCAGCTTAAAATTATTATATAAAGATCTGTTTACATCATTTATTAAATTGTGGATTTTTTTTCAGTGTTCGGGTGTGGATACTGTTTAGTGTGATTACTACCTATTAAAATAATTTTGTTTGTTTCGGAAGACATATTTTATAAAAATAACTGGTCCTCAAAAGTTTACTTGAAACAAGTATCATTTTTGAGAACATCTTTGAATTTGAAAAAGCTTTAAATGCAACATATCACAAATATATATATTTTTGATTTCTACTTTAAATGGAAGCCTATTTAAACTCAAAAAATTTTATTGAACTATTATTAAAAACAATACACTTAAATATCCCTATTTCGCAATTTCATGCATAAATTTTTTATCACCATACTATGCTAACAAACATATACGCGAAAATTTTATTAAAATATTTTCTAAAAATATAAAACTAAAAATTTTATTCTATTTCATAAAGGAATATAAAATTTCAAGTAATATGTTAAAGTCACCGTGATCGGTAGAATTATTTTTACAGAGATAACGTTTACGGCAATAAATCTTTTAAAAACTGCTTTAAAACTCTCAAAATGTTGAAGTAACACCATTAATGTTTCCCATTCTCTTCACGCTGATGGCATTTGAATTTACTGAATGCAGTTTCACACATATTATACCTAGCATACTTTCCAATGAAAAGCAAGCACTTCGTCACTTCAAAATTGCAAAGATTCAAATTGCATTAATGTGGCATGATCATTTAAAAACCTGTCAGAGTTTATTTATGCTACTCACTTTCGCTTCATTTTTATTGAAGAAATATGTATATTCTCGAGAAATTTGTGTTTTGAAATTTATCTTGCGGTTGTCAATTTATAAATTTCACTTATTTATTTAAACTTATAATAAAATATATTTTTAAGTGAGGATTTTGAAAAGACTTACAATCGTTGCATCTATACTTCCGACTTTAAGTACAGTAATTATAATTAGCAATTATAATTAGTAAACGTGAAACATGTTTTGCAGTATAACGTTAGAATATTTTATCTAATCAAGATCAGTATTTCATTAGACTAATTCAATAAAAAATTTTATCTGAAAATTATTATATAAAGAAAAAATGCTGTTAATACTGTTTTTTCTATTACTGATATTTTCAGTTTGCGGATTCTTGTATCATTTAATCGAATACCTATATAAATATATTTTATTTTCTGTTTCAAAAGGCATAATTTATGAAACTGACCGGTCAATTACATTTTGATTGAAGCAAGACTTTCTTTGAGAATATCTTTGAATTTAAAAATGTTTTAAATGCATTATATCACGTATATAATTTATTTTTCTTCTATTTTTTATGGAAACCTATTGAAAATTCAAAAACTATATTAAACTGTTATTAACACTAGAATTACCGAGGCGGGTCATCGGTGACCCAAGAATGGTTTTTCGCTCGTATCATTGTTGCTTTTCGAAGTAAAATTTTGAAACTGATTGACTTTTCCTAAATATTTAGTACAATGCCTTTGCACGAATTTAGTTGAAATCGAACGAAAACTTTTTTGTATACACATCTTTATACCTAGAATTACCAAGGTGGGTCATCGCTGACCCGAACAAAATAATTGCATTTTTTTCATTTGTTTCAACAGAAATTTTAATTTTACATTTTTCAATAACATAAGAAGAGGGTAAGGATATATTTTGACACTTCATTTTTAGAAAAGAGGGAAAGGAATGTCTATGTGTACAGGTGTGTGATGGAGGGGATGAACACATATCTGTTATGCATTTGAAAATCAAATGTGCGTGTTTTTATCGTATTTCAAGCTATTTTTAGAATGTTTTAAAAAGTTGTTGTTTAGGTAACACCTTAGAAAGTAGCTAGAAATAATATTTTTCCTCTCATAAACGACACAGGGAGAAAAAAGATTGTTTGTGGCATTCCAGTTTCGCACATTTATAATGACGGCGACTGGCCATAGAAACACATCTGGTCATGACATAGGTTCCTCGAATGAGAAAATTTTAAAATTGTAAAGCGAATTGCTTTTAAATGATTTTAGTGACAAAATTTAGTGACGAAGTCAAGATTGTAATTTGTGATAATCCAGACAATCTTAGCATATATGTCGAAACAATTTTTGTTAAAAATTACTATAAAATTTCATCATTCGAATCCAGTGCACATAGTAGTAAGCTGCATGAAAATAGCCAAATAGTTGCTGTGGAGAAAGTCATGAAATACAAATAAATCATAAGTATTTTGAAGGAAATAAAAAAAAATAATTTTTAAAAATGAGAAAAATACAAAATAAATTTCTCTTCAAAGCGATTTGAAACATCAAATATAAGGAAGGTAGAGCTGCAATGTTCAATATTTTCTGACCAGTGCAAAATCTCGTGATTCAAGATTTAATGGTGAGAAATGTTTGGGCAGTTTTTAAAGATACAACTGATTTTAATATAAACAGAAGAGTTTTCTTGTAAAACTATATATAAATGCGTTGAAAAAAATGTGAAGATATCCGTCCAAGGACCAGCTCAGAAATTTCAAACAAATGAAAAATGTTGCCAAATAAAGCAATGCTAAGACAATAAGGCTAATACTGTTTCTGGAATCTGTTTATAACTTGTGTGTGCAATATGTACAGAAAAAAAGACCATGGCATTTTGTGTGAATTGAGTGTATTGTAAACTATATAAATATTTAAAAAAGCACGGATATGTATATATAATAAATTTATTCTGTTTGAATATCTAATTAATCTGTAGGAACATTATTAAACAATTTAAATCTATAAATCATTTGTATATATATTATTTAAAGAAGATATCAAAACCTCAAATCATTTATTCTAAAATTAGAAATAAAAAATTTCCTTTGCGGTATATGTTCTCAAAATTTCATATTATATATAGCCTAGAAGCTAAATTGTATTTATTATTAATTACAAATTCATTGTAATTCTCGTGAATACTTATTGGGTGTCTTTATTTTCCATGTAAAACAAGAATAGCGTATTTGAAAGCCATGGATCAGAGGTGACCCAGCCTGGTAGTTCTCGGTATACAAGAAACACGGTAATTCTAGTGTTAAACATAATATTCTATATATCACTATTCCACAATGTCATGCATGAATTACTTATCACAATATTACATCAACAAACATATACACGAAAACTTTATAAAAATATTTTCTAAAAATATGAAATCAATAATCTTACTCTATTGCTTAAAAGAATGTGCGCGCAAAATTTCAAGTAATATGTTAAACTCCCTGAGATGTGAAGAATTATTTTTATGAAGATAAAGTTTACGGCAATAAATCTTTTTAAATCTGCTTTAAAACTCTCAAAATGTTGAAATAACACCATTAACGTTTCCCATTCTCTTCAAGCTGATGGCATTTTGGATTTACTGAATAGAATTTCACAGATATTATACCTAGCATACTTTCCAATGAAAAGCACTTCGTCACTTCAAAATTACAAAGATTTAAATTGCATTAATGTGGCATGATCATTTAAAAACCTGTCATAGCTTATGTATGCTACTCTCGCTTTATTTTTATCAGAGAAATATGTATATTCTCGAGAAAATTTTGTTTTGAAATTTATCTTGCGGTGGTCAATTTATAATTTCCACTTATTTATTTAAAATTATAATAAAATACGTTTTTAAGCGAGGGTTTTTCGTGATTTATTATATCTTCGTTTACAACTTTGAGTGTAGCATATCAACAAATTAATAAATGTGAAACGAGTTTTGTAGTATAAATTAACTGACTGAGTAATTTTTATTTTATTTTATCATTGCGAAAAAGAAAGTATTGGATTGGTGTAAGAATTAAATTTTATTTTCGGACTTAGAAAATATAGGCTTTAGAATAACCGGAAGATAATTTGTCTAATTTTAGAAAATGTGGGTTAGTGATTTTGTCTGTCCGTCTGTATGGACATAAATTTTATAAACGCTCTATCTCGAGAACTAGTAAGTAGTTTCAGCGAGTTTCAGCTAGGTGGGGAGGCCTACCGAATAGTTTAAGCGCAGCAAGCCCCACCTTTTAAGAACTAAGCTAATTAACTAATAAAACTACAGATTCATTTATAGCTATCTTAAAATGAATTGGTGATGATTAGTTTTTGGTAAAAAAGTGGCGTTACCATGCTGAAATTTTACGATTTCTATAAAACTCTATCTCAAAGTCTAATAAACGGAATATCCACAAACTTCAATTTAAGTTAGACAATCACAAAAGTTGTCGATGATAAGGTTTTTGCGTAAATGACCCAATAAGTGACGCAAAAATTTTATTATGCTTTTACTAAACATAATACTCTTAAATATCCCTATTCCGCAATTCCATGCACAAATTATTTAACACCATGCTAAACTAACAAATATATACGCCAAATCTTTATTGAAATATTTTCTGAAAATATAAAATCAATAACCTTACTCTTTATTTTAAAAGATTGTATACGTTAAAGCCATCGTGATGTGTAAAATTATTTGAATGGAGGTAACTTTTATGGCAATAAATCTTTTTTAAACTTCTTTAAAACTCTGAAAATGTTGAAATAACACCATTAATGTTTTACATTCTCTTCACGCTGATGGCATTTTGAATTTACTGAACACAATTTCACAGATATTATAACAGCATACTTTCCAATGAAAAGTACTTCGTCACTTAAAAATTGCAAAGATTCAAATTACATTAATGTGACATGATCATTTAAAAACCTGTCATAGTTTATTTATGCTACTCACTTTCGCTTCATTTTTATTCGAGAAATGTGTATATTCTCGAGAAATTTGTCCTTTGAAATTTATCTTGCGGTTGTCAATTTATAATTTTCACTTATTTATTTAAACTTATTATGAAATATGTTTTTAAATGAGGGATTTCAAAAGATTTATTATCTTAGCATATTTACTTACAACTTTTCAGCTAATTAGTAAATATAAAACGTGCTTTGCAATATAAATTGATTGACTGGATAATTTTTACTTTGTTTTATTTTTGAAAAATAAAATGTTGGATTGATGGAAAATTTTTACTTTATTTTCATCGGATTTATTGGTTCTAGAACGTCCGGGAGACGATTTGACTGATTTTAGAAAATATGTGTTTGTGATTCCGTATGACACGATCCTCTTCAGACCTGAGGTACACAAATGTGTAACTCCGTTCTTTTCCTCATAAAACTAAACTATTCGAATTTTTTGCATTTTATTTTACTTCTATACAGCTGAATGTTCTTTGCTTTAAAACAAAATCAATAAATGCCATCATTGATGAATATTACGTCATAAAATAAATATTGTTTTCATCCGAGTGTGGATGAGTCATTGTGGCAAAGAAAGTAAGAAATTTCATGACTATTTATCTTGAATGCTTTACAATAAAAAATTGATAATTTGCTGATCATTTACTTGTTTGAAGACATTAATTTTGTTATGGCGTAAATTTATATTACTGATAGTTAAACTGATGTTTTAAGGAGATTAGCACTTTTATATTCATATTTGTAAAACTAAATAACCAGCTCCCTAAAGTACTGATTTCATAGGTCTGGAGAGGCTATATGACTCTATCTGACTCTAATTTTATGAGTGCACTCTATGTATTTTTTTTCTGTTTCTAGGCATAAAGGCAGGAGTTATAAAACTGACCTTTCAGTAAAATTTTGCTTGAAAAAACATAATTATAAAACATAAAACATAAAACATAAAACATAAAACATAATTATCGAGAATATCTTTGAATTTGAAAATATTTTTAATGCAGCCTGTCATACATATAATTTTTAGTTTTAGTTTTAATGGAAGTCTATTGAAATTAATTTTTCTAATTAAATTATTATACATATATAATACTTTGGTATATCAATATTCCGCAATTTCATGCATAAAATATTTATCGCCATACTATACCATCAAATATATAGACGAAAATTTTATTAAAATATTTTCTAAAAATATAAAACTTTTAATGTTACGCTATTCCTTAAAAGAATGTACGCGTGAAATTTCAAGTAATATGTTAAAGTAAGTCTGATGTGTAGAAATATTTTTACAGAGATAAAATTTATGGCAATAAATCTTTTTGAAACTACTTTAAAACTCTCAAAATGTTGAAATAACACCATTAATGTTTCCCATTCTCTTCACGCTGATGACATTTTGGATTTACTGAATACAATTTCGCAGATATTATATCTAGTATACTTTCCAATGAAAAGTACTTCGTCACTTTAAAATTGCAAAGATTCAAATTCCATTAATGTAGCATGATCATTTAAAAACCTGTCATCGTTTATTTATGCTACTTATTTTCGTTTCATTTTTATCGGAGAAATATGTTTATTCTCGAGAAATTTGTATTTTGAAATCTATCTTGAGGTTGTCAATTTATAATTCTTACTTAATTATTTAAACTTTCAATAAAATATGTTTTTAAGTGAGGAATTTGAAAGGATTTATAATCGTCGCATATTTTACTTACAATTTTAATATAGCGTTTCAGTTAATTGGCAAATGTGAAACGTGATTTGCAGTATAAATTAACTGAGTGAATATTTTTTAATTTATTCTATCGTTGCAAAAAGAAAATATTTTAATAGTGGAAAAATTTGACTTTTTTTCAGACTTCGGATTTATATATTTTAGAATATCCGTAAGACGATTTGTTAGAAAATGTGTGTTTGTGTTCCTGTATGTCTGTCTGTATGTGATGCAAATTTTATGAGCACTATCTCAAGAACTAAGCTACGGAATTTAATAAAATTTCAGATTCAATTATAGTTTTCTTGATATAAATCGATGCTGATTAGTTTTCGATTAAAATTGCTGTTATGCTGAAATTTTTACGATTCCTACAAAAACTGAAAATTTAACGTCTATTATGCATAATTTTCTAATTTAATTTAGACTGTCAGATAAGTTGTGGATTTTCATGTGTAAATCCCTCAATAGGTAGTATTGCTATGCAGAACTGATGACGATGTCCATAATAACTCTATTTCAATAACTCATGTACGTATTTCCACACTGTAAAACATTTGTGCAATGTTACTCCTTAAACCTGGTGACAGCATTGCTGCCTCCAATTTGGTGGAGTATTTTAAGCGATATAATCGGTTTAACATTGCAATGTTACACCAGTAATGCATGTTTTTATTACACCATTATGTAAGTGAAAAATTACTAAATGAAGTGTAAATCATTGCTGTCACCAATTTTATGGAGTAACGTTACCACAAATGTTTTACTGTGCAGATAAGTTCAGATTCAATTAGATGTTGAAATAAGTTATTGCTTATTAGGTTTTTGTATATATCGCTCCATGTGACGATGCTGTGTTGTATTCTTTTTTATTAATACGACTTCAGCGATTGTCATATTTAAAGAACTAATGCCCTGAATTTTTAAAAATTCGATTTTTATTTGATCTTTACATCTGTTTCCGCTAAGGTTTTTGTGTAAATCTTTTAACAGATGGTGCTATAATACTGCATTTTTAACGATTTTTGCGATATCTTTATCTCAAACACTAATGAACGAAATTTAATCAAGCCTCACATTTTGTTATATTTTCACATAAATAGATCCTTTATGCTTGGATGTACTGTGTACAAAGGTGTTGTTTTTGTGCTATTTGGATTGTTAATTTCGATTGAAGAAATGTAAGAAGTTCTTATTGGAATTCAGTGATTTCTTACAACATTGTGATGCTTATATTTCCTTTTTAAATGCACAATATTCATTGAATCTATGCCTTATTTTCTTTTAGAATCTTCATAAGGGCCAGAGATATCCATTTAATTTTGGCACTGACATAGCAAATTTGTAAATATTAACTTGTATGAGATAATTGAAAGTTTTGGGATCGGGACACTCAATTGGTTTAACATAATTACATTGTTCTACATCTAATTAAATTTCATAAAATTAAGTTATGCGTATATTTACAGAGATTTCATTGTATGTGTTTTAGGTGAAAAAAATGGATTATTTAACCTTCTTTACAAATTAAAATAAAATATCTTAGGAAATATATTTTGTATAAATTATTAAACGGAAGACATATACGGAAGACTTTTCGACTAAGTGAAACTACCTTATACGACAAATTTCACAATAATACTTTTAAAAATTGTATAAAAGCGAAAAACAGGAAGACAGGGTACCTACCCTGTCTTTTAATAATCCTTCTGTTATTCTATTTATCTATTTATTACTATCCTTTTTTAATAATACTTATATCTGTGATTCCGATTTTATTACATACATATATATTATTCAAAAAAGGTTTAGTTAAATCTAACTAACAATTTCTGTGTTATTTAATGTATTTGATATTTGATTTGCTTATGTTTTAAATTATTCTAAACAAAAATAGCATTAGTACGAAACATTAATTTAAAATAATGTATTCAGAATTTTGATATTAAATCTGTAGTTATTCTACATAAAACATATGAATGAAATATTGTAACAGTGAACAATTAAATATAAATAAAGTTTTATAAAAATGGCATATGTTTTTTTGAATTACGAAAATTTTCTATAATTTCGGAAGAAAATATTTCATTGCCGCTTCCAATTCATCGAATATTTAGTAAAACGTTATAAATCTTTGGAAACTTCACGAAAAATTTATTTTATAAATTTAAAACAGAACTTATAAAAATATTTTTTTTAATTAGTTGCCCTAATTATCGGAAATGTTTTGGAGTAGCTTTTACAAAGACAATTGTTGATATGTTTTTTTTCTTTTTTCTTTTTTTTTTTTTTTTTAATTAGGAATGTTTCATTTTTATGGCCTCCATTTTTTGCAACATTATTTTGAAGCGCATGAGGAGGAACGTGGAGATCAAAAACTCAGTAATCTCACTGGATGAGGGATTTTTATAGTAATGATTGCGTAATTGAAAATCTCTAATTTTAAAATGATCACATATACGGAGAGATACCATTTTTCGGACAAAACAAAAATGTCTGACCAAATTTCACAGAAGACAACCTGTTAATAAACGAACATTTTTTTACAGTTTAGCCAGAATATGGATTTTGCAGGTACTATCAGATCCAATCAGAGGTTTTCAGATGCTTTCAGATGCTATTCCTCAGCTAAACATTTTCCGTTGCATAACTGAAATTACGTATATGGTTGTAAGAGATAAAAATATTAATTTTAATGTTAATTTCATTGCTAATTTCATTCATTTGTTAATTTCATTCATTGCGTTCTATATGTTTTTCAGTTAAAATGTTTGATGAGCACGACAATCAGTGGAGTCATATATTTCAAAACGTGGTTTTCTGGATAGAGATAATTGATTTGTGTACTGTGTAAAAACTACATGAAAACGTTTTTGAAAACTACAAATAGCTAATAAAATTTATTTATATATATTTTTAAATAATTAGTACAGTCTTGTTACCTCTCACAAATATATTTAAATATTAGTCAAAAAATTTTTTTTTACTTTCAAAATAATGTTATTCTTAGTATATGCGTTGGTGTTTGTACCTTGAGATATATATTTAAAAAAGAATATGGTTTGTATTCATGTCATACTTGCGATGAAAACCATTCAGAATTCCAAAGAGTAAAACTAATTAGCCAAAAGAATTGAACAGAGAGAACGCGTCAAGAAGAATTCTTAGTTTAAAGGTGTTTGTCATTCAGTGGCAGAATTTCTATTGGTAATTTAAAGTCTATAGGCGTTTGATACATTTAAAATTTCTCCTCAGGGAATTATTTTTTTT
This sequence comes from Maratus speculifer, assembly GCA_964019185.1. Classification (NCBI taxonomy): domain Eukaryota; kingdom Metazoa; phylum Arthropoda; class Arachnida; order Araneae; family Salticidae; genus Maratus; species Maratus speculifer. The sequence goes on from OZ025289.1 coordinate 289,718,913, forward strand.
TTTCTTAAAGGATGTCACTTTTTTTTTTAGTTGTCAAAATATTTCAAAAATTATGCTCAATTTAAAATTTTATGTTTAAAAAATTGACGACCTGAAAGTAATATTTTAACGCTTCATATAAAGTTATGCATAGAATTTTGAAATGTTTTGAAAACTAAGAAAAAAGAGACATCCTTTAAGAAGAGAAATTTGATTTTAAAAAAAAGTTAAAAATGTTAATTTTCCGAGGAGATATTTTGAATATAAAAATGCATCAAACGAACATAAATTTAATATTATGGAGAGAAATTCGGCCTCTGAATGATTAGCACCCTTAAGGCTGCAGTTACCATTTTTGTTAATGTAATAATAAATAATTTCAATAAAAATTATATTAGTTTAGTAAAAAATATTGCGGGTTTTTATTTTTTTAGTAAATCGAATTATGAATCAGTTCAGTACATTAGCCTCTCATTAATGAGAGGGACAGTTAAAAAGCATGATATAGTAAGATTTCATTTTCATTATTGACATTGAAATGCAAAAATGGATTATCCTCATTTAAAAAGTTAAGTAATATATGTAGAAAACTTACTCTTCATTCATATTTTCCGATGTCTATTTTTCCTTTAAATTCAAGACGTCATTGGTCTTCATTCACATAAATATGCTGTGTGTAATTTAGTTTGATAAAATTATCTGCTTGATTTATTTATCCAATTACATTTTAATGCATAATGTATTGCTGAAAATACAATCCGCATGTGACTGACATTGTTTACCTAATTGACACATGATTTTTTTAAATAAGATATTTTAAATTTAAATGAAATTCTTCTGAAGCAATTTATTAGAATGCATTTAGATTTTTTTTAATTATAAGCGTGTATAATAATTCAATATAATTATAGTTTTAATTCATACAATCGATAATACACCTTAAAACGATAATATATCTAAGGATATATTAACAATATTTATATTAACTTATAATAACGACAAAATACACTCCCTCACTCCGTTTAAAAAAAAGTATATAATCATCCTTTGTTAAACCCTGTGTCTGCAGAAGATGATTGTAGCGTTCCAAACAAACAAATGATCTCATATGCACACTCTTAATATCTCCTCTCTTATTTTATTTTTGATCATTTGCCGTCAGTTTCAATTCCAAGACTATGAAGAATTTATTTCTTAAACAACTATATCGTCTGACCAATTTTATTATAATTACTTTTAAATATTGAAAAAATAAAACATAACACTGGTATCATACTTCATTAAAACGAAGAGAAAAATGGATCATAGTCATATTTGAAGTTACACCGAAAGCGTACCAAATTCGTTATACATAATTCTTACTTTCTATTCACTCTTTTCTTTGTATTCATGGTCAGGATATCAATCCTTTATTGCAAATTATTTAAACTGCTTTATATATTTCATTTATTGAGTTACAACTTTAACACATAAACTAATTCTTATGAAATGGAAAACTTTATATTTACGACTAATTTCTCATTTGACTGTCAAAATTATAAACTTTTAATCAAAATGAATACGAGAAGTAATGCATTCTAAAGTTACTTATCGGAATTGAAATCATTCAGTTACTATGCGCAATAGATTTTCTTAAACGTATTACATAAAACAATTCTGGAACCTTTTGAAGAACTTTTGAAGATATGCATACTGGTGTAACACTCCAGAGCTACACTCTTTTGGCAAGGTTTTAAACTGGGCTTTCTATTTTTTATTTTTTTTATAACTTATAACTTTCTAAGTAAAGTTTATTTTTTCAAGAAAATTTTCTGTGATTGATTATTATTTTTTATATACTTTTCATTATTATTTTTTAAATTAGCACTAAAAAGTACTTAAAGTTCATCTATCAATTCCTTTGCACTTTTTTTCATTACTGGCCTGTGTTATTAATCTTAAGAGAAAAATTATAATGAACAGGCCCATTTTATACGACTTCTCGTCTTCTAGTGATAATATTTTCAAATTTTGTGACATATAAACGCATTTTTCCTTTTTCTTCATTTAAAATGGCTTAAATTATATCTCCAATAAAAATACTCCGTTTGTCTTCGATTGATGAGTAGTATTACTCAGGAGGACAAATTCCTAGAATCGCGTTATGAATGCCTTGGTTAATTTCTTCTTAACATCTTTTTAAAAATAAATATTCGAAATATATGAACTACGACTAATTTTTGAAAATATTGTCGTAAATTTAATTTTTAATGCATCTGTTGTAATATTTTACACTACATCAATCTAAAATTCAATTTGATAACAGGATACATCATTATTCTTATACTGTTATATATTTTACTAAGAAAATAATAATGAATAAAACATTTTTATACGATTTATTCTTCTACTGCCAATCTTACTTTATTTTGTGACATATAAGGATATTTTTATTTCCTTTCACTTTTTATAAAATCAGTTAAATTTAAGTTTCCAATAAAAGTACACAACTGGTCTTCGATTGATGAATATCACTCTAAAGAACATATTCCAAAAAGTCACAAATTAGAAGGCGGGCTTAATTTCTACGGAACACCTTTTTAGAAAGAAACACGATTTTTTGAACTGTGAGTAAATTCTGAACACTTCAATGTCAAATTAATTCTTTATGCAAATCTGTCAAATGCTCAGCGTTTTCGACACCAGTATTTTAATACTAAAAATTTTATTTTATTTAAGCTATTTACCTCTGGTTTTGTGTTGATGCAACGGTCAAAACAAATGCGCACAAAAAATTAACTATCAAAGGAATTCTAAAATGACATTCATTTTTAGAAGTATTTTAGTTAGAAATATTTTAGTTAATAATTTAATAGAAAACTATTATCTTTAACCAACAGTAATACTTTAATAACAAGTTCGAAACTTGAAGCATTTATAAACGAAAACTTTAACGTTTTTTTTTTCTTATTATAATTTTCGCAGAAGAAATTTAGTTAGAAAAACGTAAGCTTAAAAAAAAAAATACATATGTATTAACATACGCGCAAATACAAAACTCCCGCAAATGGATAAAGAAGGAGAGTTTGACTCAAAAGAAAAGGAAAAAAAAATATTGACAAATGCGGGAAGGTACCAAGATTATGATCGAGAATAAAACGTCTCACTTAGATTTCATACATGAAGTTGCATTTTAAAAGATGTTTAGAAAAAACATTACCCTTTGATTGTGAAATTAAAGAGTTACACAAGAAACAAATCAACAAGAAGAAGATCTAGTAAGCTCAGCGTACAAAATAAATTACAGACATTTCAATTGTCAAATCTGATTACTGCGGAAGACTGCATTGTAAATAATGTCATAACCAGAATACATATCGTACTTGTAAATTTGCGATGCTGCTTTATTACATAATTGTAGCAAATATTTAAATGCTTGAAACTTCTTTTTTCTTTTGATATATCTAGTAATTTGTAAAGGAAAAAATAATTAAAATTTAAATATAAACTAATAACTTATACAGTGATTGTTTGCTTTCTAAATTTTAACTAAATTTTCCAGAGTCCGAACCTAAAAAACCCCTGCAGATATCCAGTTGAATTCACTTAACATCAATACTCTTTTTCTGCTGACGTTGCGTTAATTCGAGTTTTTGTTACTACGGCAAATTTTGATATTTTCGATATAAATTAGTATTATACATTTTCAATTGAATAATCAGTATCGCTTATATATTTTTAAAACCCTTTATAACTTTGATTATTAATGGGTTAATTTGAACAGTGTGCAGAATTAAATTCCTCAGGATTTTTTCCTGACTTAAAATTCTACAAGACATTTAAACAACAGATTGGGTATTAAGCTGATTACAGCTGAAAAACTAGGAATGATGCTCCACTGTTCAACATTGTTCAGAAGATTTAAAAGAACAACATTTTATCTAAGATAATGATGGTACAAAAAAAAAAAAAAAAAAAAAGCTGGAGTCTTTTCAACTATGTTTAGACATCTCAGCGACACATTATTTATCTCATACTGCTAGATATTTTACTAAGAAAAATAATAATAAAAATTTCATTTATACATTATCTCTCTTCTTCTGCTCCCAATCTTTCTTTATTTTGTGACATACAAGCACATTTTTATTTCCTTTCACTTCTTTCAAAATCACGTTACATTAAAAGTTTCCAATAAAAGTACTCGGCTAGTCTTCGATTGATGAATATCACTCGGGAGGAACAACTCCTGGAGGGCGTTTTATAGATGGCGGGGTTAATTTTTTCCCACCCTCCAACGAGAGAAAAATAAAATAATAAATAAAAAGGAGAACTGACTCGTGACTGTTTCCTACTCCAGCGCTACAATAATGATATGAATCTCTAGAACTGTAAAGGGATAATCCGCGTGTCAACACCTTTCCCTCTCCGCACCTCTTACAAACTCCCCCTGTTCCGATACAGCATTTCTGAGTTCTGGCTCTTCGCACACGCATGGTCTCCATCCGGGGAGGGGGTACTTGCAAATAGAGGAGCTATATGATGTCATGGTCATGAATACAAAAGAACGGGGGCGAGAAAAAGTAAGAATGAAGTACAATCAATTTGCTACGCTTGCGGCGTAACTTCCAAAATGAGTATGATCCATCTTTTTTCTCTTTTTAAATGGAGTGTGCTGTATAGTAATGTTCTATTTTATTTTTTATATTAAAATTACTTTGAAGTTGGTTATATGAGACAATGGCTTCCGTCTGAAATGCTTCATAATGAGTGCAACGAACTGTCTGGAAATTAAAAAGCCTGATGTTAAAAAGGGGATATCTAAACGTATTATGTTCAGCTTATTTTAGTTATTTTAGCATAAAAGCTACTTTATGAATTTATGTATTTTTTTTCATAAATTCTTGTAAATTTCTTCGAGATGTATTATTTTAACTATTACATATAACAATAACAATTTAAAATTTTGACAAGCTACAAAGAATATTAATTAGTATTAAACTTTTCCGTTCTATCCGAATTATTTAATACATTAAACTGTCCTTAAAAATTTAATAAGAAGTATCTTCCTAAGTAAAAATTTTCGTACAGAGGTTTACGTCATGGTCATTCACACTAAACAATGGGAGAGAAAAAACTAAGAATGGAGAAAAAACTAATTTGCTACGCTTGTGGCGTAACTTAAGAAACAAGTAATGTTTTTCTTTTATTCCCTTCTAATTAGGTTATGATTTATTATATAATTTTTGTATTCTCATACTTAAAATTACATTGAACTTATTGGGTTCTAAAAGGCAATATTTAACGGCTATAACATTTCATAACGACGGGAAATTATTCAAAAATTTGAAATTAAGTAGTCGAAAATAATAATAAATTACAAGCATTTTTTTCAATTTTCCTTTGTATATATATATATATATATATATATATATATATATATATATATATATATTATATTATTAGTATATATATTATTATATATATATTATTAGTTTATATATATATATATAAATACGTACAATAAACCAATGAAACATATATTAATATTAAAAATGAGATCATGAAAAATAAGAGATTTAACATATTTATTAATTGAAAATTACTTAAAATTTTAACCCCTAATAGATCTTTGCAAAATGACAAAGTACTTTAAATTTTAAATCTAAATAAAAATTTTAAATTCTGATGTAGCAAATAAGAAAAAAATACTAATTATGCACGAAATTGTTTAAAGAGTGAGATCACTTTATGTATTAAATATGTAATTCTACAAACCAATAGAAAGAATATGCAAAATTAAGTACTTTTATGTGTGCTACCATTGTCATGAGCAGAAAAAAAAATGAAAGTGAGAAAAAAGTAAGAATGAAGAGTAATCAATTTGCTACGCTTGAGGCTAACTTCCAAAAATCAGTATAATCCTTCTTTTTTATTTCTTTTTAAATAGAGTGTATATTACTGTATATTAATGTTTTATTTTATTTTTTATATTAAAATTACTTTGAAATTGGTTATATGAGACAATAGTTTCCGTCTGAAATACATCATAATGAGTGCACCGAACAGAGTGGAAATTAAAAAGCCTGATATTAAAAAGTGGAAGTCTAGACGAATTATGTGCAGCTTATTTTAGTTATTTTAGCATAAAAGCTGCTTTATGTATTTATTTTTTCATAAATTCTAATAAATTCCTTAAAGCTTGTTTCAACTATTACATATAACAATAACAATTTAAAATTTTGACAAGATATGAAGAATATTAATCAGTGTTAAAATTTTCCGTACTATCAAAATTATTTAATGCATTAAACTTTCGTTAAAAATTTAATAAGAAGTAGTTTCTTAAATAACTATTTTTATGCAGAGGTTTAATTGGTGTCATGGTAATTCACACTAAACAATTGGAGAGGAAAAGTAAAGAATGAAGTAAAAACTAATGTGCTACGCTTGCGGCGTAACTTACTAAATTAATAATGTCCTTATTTTATTCCTTTCTAATTAGGTTATGAATTATCATATAATTTTTTTATTCTCATACATAAAATTACATTGAAATTTTTGATTTTTATAAGGCAATAGTTGACGGCTATAATATTTCATAATGACGGGAAATAATTGAAAAATTTGAAATAAAGCAGTCAAAAATAATAATAAATTACAAGCAATGTTTCCATTGTTGCTTTGTGCATTTGTTTTCTTGTTTTTTTCTTCTTCTTTCATGAAAAATGAGACCATGAAAAATAAGAGATTTAACATATTTATTCATTGATAATTACTTAAAAATTTAACCCTTAATAAATCTTTAAAAAATAACAAAGTACTTTAAATTTTAAATCTAAATAAAAATTTTAAATTCTGATGTAGTAAATTAGAAAAAAAAATAATAATTAAGCACGAAATTGCTTATGCAGTGAGATTACATTATGTATTAAATATGTCATTCCGCAAATCAATAGGAAGGATATACAAAATTAAGTACTTGCATTTGTGCTACCATTATCATAAGTAAGGAAAAAAAAAAAAAAAAAAGAAAAAGAAAGTGGGAAAAAGTAAGAATGAAGAACAATCAATTTGCTACGCTTGCGGAGTAACTTCCACAATGAGTATAATCCATCTTTTCTCTCTTTCAAAATAGAGTGTGCTGTATAGTTATATTTTATTTTATTTTATATAGCAAAACAACTTTGAAGTTGGTTATATGAGACAATGGTTTCCGTCTGAAAAACTTCATAATGAGTGCAATGAACTGGGTGACTGGAAATTAAAAAGCTTGATTTTAGAAAAAGGCTATCTAGACAAATTATGTGGAGCTTATTTTAGTTGTTTTACCATAAAAGATAGTTTATATATTTGTGTATTTATTTTTTCATAAATTTTAATAAATTCCTTCGAGATGTATTATTTTAACTATTAAATGGAACAATGACAATTTAAAATTTTTACAAGATCTATGTCAATAGAATAATAATTAGTGTTTAAATTTTCTAAACTATCCGAATTATTTAATGCATTAAACTGTCCTTATAAATTTAATAAGAAGCATCTTCTTAAGTAACATTTTTTATACAGAGGTTTACGTCATGGTCATTCACACTAAATAATAGGGGGAGGAAAAACTAAGAATGAAGTAAAAACCAATTTACTAAGCTTGCAGCGTAATTTACTAATTTAGTAATGTCTTTCTTTTATTCTCTTCTAATTAGGTTATGATTTATTATATAATTTTTTTCTCTCATACTTAAAATTACATTGAACTTATTGGGTTATATAAGGCTATAGTTAACTGCTATAATATTTCATAATGACGGGAAACAATTCAAAAGTTTGAAATAAAGCAGTCAAATATGTTAATAAATTACAAGCAATTTTTCCAATATTGCTTTGTATATTTGTTTTCTTGTTTTTTTTTTTTTGTTTTTTTTTTTTTTTTTTTTTTTTTTTCTTTTTTTCATGAAAGATGAGAACTTGAAAAATAAGATATTTAACATATTTATTCATTGATAATTACTTAAAAATTTAATCCCTAATAAATCTTTGCAAAATGACAAAGAACTTAAAATTTTAAATCTAAATCTAAAAAAAAATTTTAAATTTTGATGTAGCAAAATAGAAGAAAAAATACTAATTATGTACGAAATTGCTTACGCAGTGTGATTATATTATGCATTAAATATGTCATCCCGCAAATCAATAGGAAGGATATAAAAAATTAAGTGCTTGCCATGTGTGCTACCATTGTCTTGAATAGAAAAAAAATGAAAGAGAGAAAAAGTGAGAATGTTGAACAATCAATTTGCTACGCTTGTGGCGTAACTTCCGAAATGAGTATGATCCATATTTTTTCTTTTTAAATGGAATGTGCTGTATAGTAATGTTTTCTTTTTTTTTAATATTAAAATTTCATTGAAATTTAGTTCAATTAAGTTGGTTATATGGGTTGTTATTTCGTCTCAAATACTTCATAATGAGAGCAAAGAACTGACTGGAAATTAAAAAGCCTGATATTAGAAAAGGGATATTTAAACGAATTATGTGCAGCTTATTTCAGTCATTTTATCCGAAAAGCTGTTTTATGTATTTATGTATTTATTTTTACATAAATTCTAGAAACTTCCTTCGAGATGTATTATTTTAACTATTACATATAACAGTAACAATTTAAAATCGGTTCTGAAATTGAAATGGTATCATAATATTGAAAAAAAAATCGAAAAAGTAAAAGCTAACCCGGTGGGGGATCCTCTTCAGCTATACTGTGCAAAAAAAAAAAAAAAAAAAAGTTTAAGCGAGATGTTTGAAAAAACGCCTCCATAGACGTAACATAATCAACCGAGTTTTTTTGAATGACTCCAGTGGCGTCTTAATGTTGATTTTGAAAGAAGTGAGAAGGAATGTGTCTATACGTTATAAAATAAAGTTAGATTGGCTGTAGAAGAAAAGAAAATGGATTGTTAGTTGTTCATTATTATTTTCTTAGTAAAATAATTAACAGTATTAGATTAACTATATGTCGCGTTTTCAAATAAAGCACTCTGATTGCTGAAATGTAAAAGATTGTAACAGACGTATAAAGAAAAAAAATACTTTGAAGTTTTCAGGATATAGTCATAACTCATTTTTTTCGAGAGTTTCTTTTTAACAAGATATTCGATCCATTGCTATAAAACCTCTTCAAAAATTAACTCTGCCACACCTAACGTTGTCCAAGAATTTATCCTCCTGCGTGATATTCATTAATCTGAGACAAGCTGAGTATTTTTGTTGGAGACTTAACGTAATAATAAAAGATATTTAACTAAATAACATTTGCTCATAAGTCACAAAGAAAATGAAGATTGGCAGGAAAAGAGAGATCATATAAAAATGAAATGTTGATATTTTTTCCTTATTAAAATATGTGGCAAAATGAGATTAACTATGTGTCGCGTTATAAATAAAAGTCTCGGATTGTTGTGATGTAAAATATAACAGATGTAATAAGAATTATGTTTATATTACCATTTTCAGGAGTTAGTCATACCTTTAGACATCACTCCAGTCACTCAAAAAAAAAAAAAATAAATAAATAAAAAAAAATCGGATGATATTTTTAAATCTATGGGGGGTGTTAATTGTCAAATGTCTCGCTCAAATTGTAATATTTTTACAAGCATAGAATAGCTTAAGACAATCTACACCCGAACTAGTTTTTACTTTTTCGATTTTGGCAATATATTTTTTTATATTATGAAAATTTCAATTTCAGAATCGGTTCCGAAAGTTAAAGTAATTTTTTAAAAAATATCGTGAACCAAAATCAAAAAAATAAAAATTAGCCCGGTTGTAGAACATTCTTAGTTTTACTATGCAAAAAAATCGAGTAAAAATGTTAAGATTTGAGCGAGATATTTGAAAATGACGCCTTCATAGACTTAACATGATCATCTGGGTTTTTTTTGAGTGATTAGTTTAGGCCCTTAATTTTTTTGAGTACTACTTTTTGAAAAGATGTTTAAAAAAAAATAAACCCCGTCTTCCATAATATGCCTCCAGGAATGTATTCTTCCGAGTGATATTGATCTAAGACGATCAAAGTACTCTTATTGTGGATTTAACGTGATTTTAAAAGAAACTAAACGAAATAAGAATGTGCTTATTAGTCACCCAGTAAAAAAAGAGCTACAGTAGAAGATAGGTCGTATAAAAATAGGTCGTTTATTATTTTTTTCTTGGTAAAATACTTAACTGCATGACTTATTAGAGACTTAACGTGCTATAAAAAGAAAAAAACTAAAAAAAAACCGTTTCTAAATCACAAAATAAAGGAAGATTGACAGAGGTAGTATAAAAATTGTTTATTTTTATTTTTTCTTACAAAGAGACGTCAATGGTTTGTGATATCCAAATCAAAGTAAGGTTTTTTTGCGTAAATAGCACTCTGTACCAAAACTCAGATGACAAAATCGCAATCAGTAGTCATTGAGAAAAAAAAAGTTGAAAAAAATCTCTTTTTTTATTACTATACGATTATTTGATGCAAATGATGCATTTTTGAACGTTATAGATGCATAAATTTAATGATTAATTATTTTTTAATAATCGAAATTTATAAAACACAAAGAAGTTTTAAAAGGACATTCATAAAATACAGAGTTATAGCCATTTATTTTTCGTAAGAAAATACATTATTAAATGTAATGAAAATGCGATACAATGTTTATAGCATTAGAAATTACTGATTTAATCATTCACTCTTTGCAATACAAGAACCTGGATGATATAGGTATCATAAAAAAGGAAAAATACCAATTGTGTTGATAAATAGCAGAACAAATATCTTTTCTATAAGAGCAAGTTGTGTTTAGAAGTTATCTTAGTAATTACTAAGATTATAACTGAAAAATTGTTGGCCACCGTTATTTTCAAAAAGTTTTCTTGGCTTTATTCAATTAATAAGGTATCTCCGATAAAATAAGTCTCATTTTTCAAAACGAAAATATTGGTAGAAAAAATCGTAGTTGGTAACTCACGTTACAGGCATGCATGGAATTACCATTCCAGTATTCAGAAATAAAACATAGCTCAATTATGTCGAGTCTTTCTCTTTGCAAAAGTTGTCGCAAAGAAATTAACCCTGCCATTCATTTTCCAATTCTAGGAATATGCTCTTCCCAGAGATGCTCATCAAACGAAGATCAACGATGTACTTATATCGATGGCTCAACATAACGTGATTTTGATAGAAGTGAAATGAAATAAGTATGTGCTTATGCCACTGATTAACTGAAGATTGGCAATAGAAGAACAGAGGTCGTGTAAAACTAAATTGTACATTGTTTTTTTTTTTTTTTTTTTTTTTTTTTTTTTTTTGTAAAATATCTACCAATATGTAATTGACAATTTGCCGCGTTATAAAATATTGTAAAATATCTACCAATATGTAATTGACAATTTGCCGCGTTATAAAATAAAAATCTCTGATTACTTAAATGTAAAAGAATATAATAGATATAAAAAATTTACGTTTATATCTGTCAAAATGTAAAAGTGAAATGTTAAAGAAATATTTAAGTTTTCAGAAATAAATCATAGCTCAATTATGCAGAATATTTCTTTTTTTAAAAGATGTTGCGAAGAAATTATCTCGCCATTCATTACGCTATTCTAGGAACATGTTTTCTTGAGCGATGCTCATCAAACGAATTTCAGCGGGGAACTTTTATTGAAGGCTCAACATGACTTGATTTTGATAAAACTGAAATAAAATAAGAATATGCTTATATGTCACAGATTAACGTCAGATTAGCAGTAGAGGAACAGAGGTCGTGTAAAACTGCATTCCACATTATTGTTTTTATAAGTAAACCAATTACAAACTAGTAAACCAATTAATAAAATAATTACCAATATGAAAATAACAATTTGTCGAATTGTTAAATAAAAATCTTTGATTAATTAAATATAAAAATTTATAGTAGATATATAAAAAATTATATTTACGTTCCAATATTTAGAAATAAAGCATAGCAGAATTATGTGAGTCTTTCTTTTTTTCAAAAGCTGAAGCAAAAAAATTAACCCTGCCATTCATTTTCCAATTTTAGGAATATGTTCTTCCCAGAGATGCTCATCAAACGAAGATCAGCGGAGAACTTATATTGATGGCTAAACATAACGTGATTTTGATAGAAGTAAAATGACTTAAGGATGTGCCTATATGTCACTGATAAACGAAAGATTGGCAGTAGAGGAACAGAGGTCGTGTAAATTTGGATTGTACATTGTTGTTTTATTAGTAAAATATCTACCAGTAGGAAATTAACAATTTTCCGCGTTATCAAATAAAAATCTCTGGTTACTGAAATGTAAAAGATTATAACAGATATATAAAGAATTATATTTAAATTTTCAGAAAAGAAACATAGCTCAGTTGTGTTGAGTATTTTTTTTTTTTCAAAAGACTTTGCGAAAAAGTTAAATCCGCTATTTATTACGCAATTCTAAGTATATGTCCTCCCGAGCGATGCTCATCAATCGAAGATCAATCGAGTACTTTTATTGGTGGCTCAATATAACGTGATTTTCATAGAAGTGAAATGACACAAGAACGTTCTTATATGTCATAGATTAACAGATGATTGAAAGTAGAACAGAACTCGTGTAAAACTGGATTGTTCAATATTATTTCCTTAGTGAAATATCTAGCAATGCGAGATTAATAATGTGTCGCGTTTAAAAATAAATGTCCCCTGTATCTGAAATGTAAAAAATTATTACAGATGTAACAAAAATTAAATTCTTTTCTATTTTCTGGAGTTAGTGATAGTTAGAGTTTTTTTTCGAGGATTTCTTTTTAAAAAGATGTTGGGAAAAAAATTAAATCTACCATCCATAACGCGATTTTTTTATGTGAGCTCCTCAGTGATATTTATTTATATGTGAGAAGCTAATTAGTCTTACTGGAAACTTAACATGATTTTAAAATAAATTGAACGAATCAGAATAAGTTTATAAGTCACCAGATAAATGAAGATCGTATAAAAATTACTCGTTCATGTTTTTCTTCTTAGTAAAGTAATTACCATTAGGCAATTCTCGCTCTCACATATAAACAACGTTAAAAACTCTCCAACTTCTTGTACACCAGTATTATCGTTGAGAAAATGTTCCTTAGAGAATGCTCCAATCAAATAAAATGACATTTTCTGTATTGAAACACCAGTATTGAAAAACAAAAAGGTTCGTTAAATGTGAATGGAAAATTAAATTTACGTTAAAATTTTCAGAAGTTTGTCATAATTCAATTCTTTAATGTATTTCTTTTTTAAAACTTGTTGAAAATAAATTAACATTGGCATCTATAACGCATTTTCAGAAAGATATCCTCCCGAATTATATTCATCAATCGAAGATTAACCGAGAACTTTTATTGGGGATTTAATGTAATGTGATTAATATAGAAATGAAATGAAATAAGAATATGTTTATATGTCACATAATAACGGTATATGTGCAGTAGAAGAGAGAGCTGAAAAAAATTAACTTCCCTTATAACATTTTCTTAGTAAAATATCCAGCAGTATCAGATTAATAATATGTCGATTAGATATTTTAAAAAAAAGATTAGAATTTCTTTCCCCACTAGTATTATATTACAAAAAGTGGTGTTCTTTTAAATCCACAGAATGATTCAATGAAATAAAACAACATTATCTGTATTCAAATACTGGTATTGAAAAAGATCGTAGATTTGTCACACCTGTAAAAAGAATTAAATTTACTTTGTAAAGTTTCCAGAAATAGATCACAATTCAATAGGTTCGAGTATTTGTTTTTAGGGTTTCGTTCATCTGACGAAATCCCATTCGTCTCACTTTTCTGTCTGTTTGTCTGTCATAGAGAACGTACACAAAAACTGTCTAAGTCATAGACTTCAGATTTTGTGTAATTACAAATGAATACTCTCAACAAATCATAATTTTTGTTAAAAAGTCTATTATTTACTTAAAATAATATTTTCATTGTCACCTGCTGACTTTTGGAACTTAAATTTTACACAAGAACGTTAACTTCAACGTTTTTTGTGTAGGCATCATAGCTTGAAGTTAAAGCATCTCGCTAGCAAACATTCTGTTTGCTAGTGAGCTATTCCAAAATTAGATCAACCCCCGATTTCGAAACTTGAATTTTTCATATCGTGAAGGATTTATTTAAAAATAATTCCTTATCTTTTGCCAATTTAAGGGTTTATTTGCTGTGATAAATTACTATTGACATTCACAATATTTTTTGGAATTCCAATTTCTTTCACTTTTGAAACTATTGTTATTGAAATGATAATGATAATATGATTAAGCATTTTAAATTTCGTTAAAACAATATTTTTCATATTTAAAAGTTGGAAGAAATATATTTGCATCTGCGCCATTTTCTTTTTTATTTCGGATTTTCAACAAATTTGGAATTTTGGATTTTATTTAAATAATTTTATTTGAACACTTTTAACTTAACTAAAATAAATAACTAGATTTTATAATTATTTTAAAGTTAAATTGATCAGTAAAACTATCCATATACGAAAATATTAATTAAAAATTAACTATTTAGATTTATTAATTTAAACATAAGTTGCTTTCAAAGAAATATTAAACGAAACTCTCTGTGCGATTTGCGATCACATTTACACACTTGTTAGAAAGATACTGCATAGAAATAAACTCCGCCGTCCCATATTGCAGTTCTAGTAATATATACTTCCAACTGGCATTCATCAATTGAAGACTCCCTGAGTACTTTTATTGGTGACTTCATGTAAGATGATTTTGATTGAAGTAAAATGAAATACAAATGTGCTTATGTATCAGGAAATGAATGAATGTTGGCAATAGAAGAAGAGAGATCTTCTAAAAATTGGATTGTTCATTATTATTTTCATTAATAAAATAGTTTGCGGTATGACATTAATAAATTGACGCATTATCGGATTCCTGAATTAGAAAAGATTAAAACATATCGCTCGTGGGTAGCAATAGAGGTACAACTCAAAAAATTAGGTTCTGAGATTAATGGGTTTGAAGTTTCCCCTTGTAATGAAATGCAAAATTTACACGATTCATTGTTGTCATAAGTGTTAAGTGGTACTAAATGACTCCGTAAGTATTCAATTAATAATAATGCAAAAAAAAAAAAAAAGGCTGAAAAGAATATGTTAAGGGCCGTCGCCCCTAATGCCCCGATGCACCTAATTGCTAATAACTTGACCCCTTTTTATCAAATCTTCTTCATTTTGAGGAATCTTTCTTCATTTAGCTATCCTCGCCCTTTTACTTTTCATTTGTGACCCTAATCCTTTGGGTCCCGTTTCAGGGTCCCTTTAATTTTTTTGTGATAATAAATTGTTAATAAATTGCTTCCATTTAATTTAATCTTCATTTTTGGTATACCTGTTCTATTTAGATATTTACAAGTTTTAACATTGCACATAAGACTCCTAGGTAATCGCAGGGCCCTGGACCGGGCCCTATGATCTTTTAGTGAACCAAAATTTTTTCACTAAGAAATAAGAAAATAAGAAAATAAGCAAAGCTCCTGGAAAGAATACCAATATGCAATACTGGAGAGTGCATTAACTCAAAATTCGTATTTTTTGAGCTGTGCCACTATTGCTGCCCACGAGCGATATGTATCAAAAATTAAATTTGTGTTGCTATTTTCAGGAATTAGTCAGGGCTTAATTTTTCAGAATATTTCTTTTTGAAAAGATATTGGGGGGAAAAAATAACGGCGCCTCCAGAAATGAGCCCTCCCGAGTGATATTCATCTAAGACAGGCTGAGTACTCTTATTGGAGACTTAACGGGATTTTAAAAGATATTGAACGGAATAAGAATGTGCTTATAAGTCACAAAGTAAAGAAAGAGAGTGGCAGTAGAAAACAGATCGTAGAAAAATGGTACGGTTTATTATTATTTTCTTGGTAAAATACTTAGCAGTATGCATTTTTTTATAGTGTTATAAAATAAAAATTATGGATCACTGAAAAATACAAAATTATAACTGATACCTGAAGTGTAAAATTTACGATGAAGTTTTCAAGTATTAGTATTGCTAAATTTTTTTGTCTTTATTGCTTTTTAACAAGAGGTTAGGAAGAAATTAACTTCATCATCCATAACACTAGTTTAGGAATTTCCGAGTAACATAAATCAATCTAAGACTAGGTGCGTACTTTTGATGGAACCTCAAGGTGGTTTTGAAAGAAGTAAAAGGAAATAAAAATGCGCTTATATGGTATAAAAATTATATACCATTTCCAATTGTATACCAAAATTGTATACAAAATATAGGAAGATTCGCAGTAGAAGAAGGGAGAAAGTATGTGTTGAATTGTTCATTTTTTCCATAAAATGTCTGGTATTATGAGGTTTTTATTGTGTAGTGTTATCAAATAAAAATCATGAATCACTGGCCCGTGAAGAATTAGGGGCCATTCAAGTATTACGTAAGCATATTTTTAGTCATTGTATACCCTCCCTCCCCCCTTGTAAGAAAAAATAAGCAAATGCCACCCCCCCCCCCCTGCTTACGTAAGATTTTAGGAGATTCTAACATCAACACTGTTTTCCATAAAAAAAATACAATTAGCCATAAATTAGAATATTAATCCAGTACATTTATATACATAGACATATATGGGATACAAGTATCGAAGAAAAATAAAATAGAATTAATAAATTTGTACTCATTGAATTAAACAGTTCTTAGGATACAAAATAGTTCTTGATATATTATCATTTATCACATTGAAGATCAACAACAACCCCAAGAAAATTTTAAGAAATACAACTGGTTTTAAGAACATAACTAAAAATATTAACAAGAATCATAGGAATATTATGAATTTGAATGGCGATCACATTTCTGGTCTGAGGTGTAAGAACTTTGAATCCATGTTTAATGCGTTGTCAATTATTACGTTTTCAAAGTAATGATGATCCCGTATTATCAAAGTAATGATGATTCTGTATCCTTGTTCATTACATATATTTTTCCTCAAGTCGTTCAAAATCTTTTAAACGCTCATCAAAATTATATTAATTTGCTTTTTGTTGTTAAACTATAGTTGCTACGCTGTCTAATGTTTAAGTAAGAATTATCCTGAACCCCCCCCCTCTCCCCCTTGTCAGCAAAAATAAGAAAGCAATGGGCCCCTTCTTACTTGTTGCTAACGTTATACTTGAACGATCCGTTACAATGTATCTATTATGTATCAACGTATCTTGGTCTCGTAAGTATTAAATTTATGATAAAGTTTGCAAGAACTAGTCATTGCTCATTTTTTAGATATTTTTTAAAGTGGTTGAATTTGTATTCTAGGGATTAAAATTACTAGGGATTCCCTTTA
Source organism: Maratus speculifer (assembly GCA_964019185.1). Taxonomy (NCBI): domain Eukaryota; kingdom Metazoa; phylum Arthropoda; class Arachnida; order Araneae; family Salticidae; genus Maratus; species Maratus speculifer. The sequence goes on from OZ025289.1 coordinate 289,736,253, forward strand.
AAAAAAAATTTAAGAAGTAATGTCTATTTAGATTTAAAGACCTTACTCAGTATTATTCTTCAATTGAAGAGATCTGACCTTTTTTATTGGAATAAAACATGATTTTCAGACATGTGAAAACAACAAAATATGAGCTTTCATGTCATGATCTGAAAGAAAATTGGCAATAGAAGAAGAAAGATCGTATAAAAATATACTGTAGATTTTTATTTATCGAGTAGAATCGCTGCGATTTAAAAGTATGCAGTTTCATCAAACAACAATAATAAAAATAGGTTGTCGTAGATATATAAAATGGGTATATAATATTATTATAGGTATACCGAAACTTAAGTATACTTCGAAATTTACTGAAATTACTGGCGGTCTTGGAATATATTTTTCTGTGGGATATTTATCAGCCAAAAGGAGCTGCGGCAGCAATTTTTGTGAATGCTTAATATTACTATTACACGTTTTTGAAAGAAGTGAAAAGAAATAAGAATATGCTTATATGTCACGAAGTAACTGAGAATTCGCAGTAGTCGACCTTATGAAATCTTAAAAATGCATCATTTCTTTTTATTTATGGAACAAAATATCTAGTAGAATGAGAATAAAAATGTATAATTTTATTAAATAAAATAAATCATGGATTATTTTCAAATATATTTATTAAAATATCTATATTAAGAGTCATATTTTATTTGGAATTTCAGAAGGTGTAGGATTATAGGGCAACATGAGATTTCTCAGCAAATACACAAACATTGTGAGGTATGTGAAATTTGCACTGATCCATTTTCCTTCAGAGTCATCTCACTAGAGGGCAGCACTAGAGCTGTCCCATGCAACTGTACATCCAACTATGATAGTGAACTTTAAGCAAGTAAGTATGGAGACTAGCGCCAGATGGCAGCACCAAACATTTAAAATCTCCATACATATGAACATAAATGCAAGCTCAGCTGATTGCCTTTGTTTCAAGAGGTTGAGAACTTTCAGATACTTTTGAAGGACCCTTAGTTTTGAAATAGGTCCTCAGAGGGAAAGACATGCCTTCCCTTTCTGTGTTTTACCTTTATGTAACAAAGGAAAGCTAATCCAGCTTCCTGAAAAAAATACACTGAGAGGACCTGTCTTAAAAATTCAATATTACTGTTCTTAACATTAATCTAACTACATTTTATTTTGTTTGTTCTAGTATAATAATCAAGAAATAAATTTTTCAAGTGTGTTATATGCGTGTCAACTGGATTTTCTTGTTCCACCTTCTACACAAGTACAATGTGTCTTCCATTATTGCCTTCTGCTTACTGTCTACTGTGATCAGGTAGGATCTATCCAATTTTATACTTAGTGACATTGTGGAATAATACTGAAATTAACAATAATTTCTTCTATCACTGTTCCCACATTCAACAGATTATGAGACTGAAAAGGGAACGTGATAGACTTTTTTACCTTTAATAAATAAACAAAACAAACCCAGTAATAAAAAAAAAAAACTGATTAACATTTTATTTTCATGTATGATATATTATATATAAGTTATATGATTAATACTGAAAAATACTGAACTGATATTATATAAAATAAATAAATAAGGAAAGTCACGGAACTTCCTTACAAGAGCAATCAATTTATATTATATATTTATATATTAATTATATGCTAAAGTGTATAAATTGCTGAGTAACTGATTTATTATTGATTTATCAAGATACATTGTTTAATATATATATACACAATGGCCATGAGTAGGGATCTCACCTCCATTGAGAAACTAAATAATTCTAATTATTCAAATTGGTCCTTTAAGATTCAAAATTTGCTCATCAAAGATGATTTATTTAAATTTGTCCTTAATGATCCACCTGAGACACCAGACGAAACATACATACGTGACAGCGCGAAAGCAAAGGCCATTATTAACTTAAGTATCGAGGACAACCAGATAATTCACGTAAAGCACTTAGAAAACCCCAAACAAATTTGGGACAAATTAAAAGAAATTCATTTACGTGCTAATTTGAGCTCCAAGCTCTTCTTACTGAGAAAATTTTATTCTCAGAAATTACCTGAGAATGGCAACATGATAGATCATATCAACGAAATACTCACGATCAAAGATCGTCTCTCTGCAATAGGAGAGGATATTAAGGAGTCTCACATTGTTGCTATCCTCTTGTGCTCACTCCCACAGTCTTACGCACCATTGATAACTGCACTCGAAAGCAGAGATCAAGAGGATTTAACAATTGATCTCATTAAAAATAAATTAATTGGAGAATTTACGCATCGGGTTGAAGCTAAAAATGCAAATTTGCACCCCAGAGACACAGCGTACAACGCTGAAACCAGATATATGGGTTCCCGTCCCAAAGGTACTGCATACAAAAATAATAATTCAAACAGATCTAAAAAATTCTGTAACTTTTGCTCCCGAAACGGCCACATCAGAAGCGAATGCTTCCAATTGAAAAATAAAGAAAAACAGAATTCACAGAAGAATGCTTATAAAAACGAATTCAACAAAAATAAAACTTACAATAATAACAATAAAGGCCAAGACAATAAAGACCACTCATCCAACTACTGTTTCAACAGCAAGATAGAAATTATGGATGAGAAAAACGAATCGGATCTTCCTCCTTCCCCGATAGAACACACACTTAAAAATGAACTGGTACTAGTAAACAAATTACATGAAACTAACCCTCATTCATACATAATCGACTCAGGTTGTACTAGACATGTTACGTCCACAACAGAGCACTTCACAACATTTAAACCCGGAAATTTCGGTAACATTACCATTGCTAATGGGAAAAGATTAAACTCTCAAGGTATGGGCGATGTAACACTTAACTCAGGTCTAAAAAATAGCATAACTCTCAAGGATGTTCTTTATTGTCCGGAATTAAAGGGTAATCTTTTGTCAGTTAAAAAGGCAATTGATAATGATATAAAAGTAATTTTTGAAGGAGAAACATGTTTATTTGTCAAAGACAACAACACTATCTTGACCGCAAAATTGAATAATAATCTTTATGAGATAAACCCAACGGACGAATATGGTTACATTTTAAGTACACAAACATCATGCGATAATGAAAATTGCATTTACATTTGGCATCGCAGATTAGGTCATAAAAATTTTGAAGCAATTAGACATTTAGTTAACCATAAGCTAGCAGAAGGGATAACCATAAACAATTGCAAACACAAAACATACTGCACTAAGTGTATCGAAGGTAAACTATCAGTTTCGCCTTACCCTAAATCGGCTAAAAACAGAAGTGTAGAAATCTGTTCCCGAACACATTCGGATATTTGTGGACCCATGGAAACAATGACCCCTGGCGGGAAGCGCTATTTCATAACATTCACAGATGATTATAGTAGATTTACTGTAACGTATTTGTTAGCACATAAATCTGAAGCGGTAGAAAAGCTAAAGCAATATGTAGCCCTTACGAAGAATAAATTTGGAAAAACAATTAAATCTATAAGATCGGATAATGCCAAAGAATACCTTGGTGAAAATTTCGAAAAATACTTAGCTGAAAATGGCATTGAACGGGAATTAAGCGTACCTTATTCAAGCCCTCAGAACGGCGTCTCAGAGCGGAAAAATTGGACAATTGTGGAAATGGCACGTACTATGCTTTCTGACGCGAAATTACCTAGGCAATTCTGGGGCGAAGCAGTAATGACGGCCACATACCTAATTAACCGACTACCTACTAATGCAAACGAGAATCGCGCAACACCATACGAGTTATGGAATAACCGAAAGCCCGACCTATCTAATATCAAAACATTCGGATGTAAGGCATTCGCCTACATAGATAAATCAAAAAGAACCAAATTTGACGAGAAGGCTATTGAAGGAGTATTTATGGGTTATGATTTTCGTAGTAAAGGGTATAGAATTCATACCGGAAATAATAACATAATGATCTCGAGAACCGTTAAATTCCTTGAAGAGGGCATTGATCGGGAAGAAATTAATGACACGACAGAAATCGAAAACAGTGCGCGATTACCTACCGAAAGTATCGAATTTGATTTAACGAATGAGAACGAAGAGAAAATCGTAAATCCAACGCAAAATGATCCCGAACCTAGAAGGTCGCTAAGAGAAAATAAAGGTATACCACCGAACCGTTTTGGAATAACAGCTAACCTATGCAAAATTGAAGAACCCAGGTCGTGGGCTGATTTACAAAATATTGAGGACATTGAAATTAAAAATAAATGGTTGGAGGCGACCGATGAAGAAATAAAATCATTGCACAGAAACAAAACTTGGAAATTAATTAAAGCCGTACCCGGTAAACGCATCATAGGTTCGAGGTGGACCTTTAAGGCAAAAAGAGGGGCAGATGGAACCATAGAGAGATATAAAGCGAGATTGGTCGCTAAGGGATACTCTCAAAAATATGGATGCGATTACGACGAAACTTACGCTCCAGTCATGTCACATACCACACTCAGAGCGTTTTTAAATGCAGCTGTTTATAAGAATCTAGAAGTGACACATTTAGACGTGAAAACTGCGTTTCTACATGGCGATCTTGAGGAGGAAGTATTTATGCATCAACCGGAGGGATATGTACAAGTTGGGGAGGAAGAGAAAGTATGTAAGCTAAACAAAGCAATTTATGGCCTTAAGCAGGCAGCTAGGGCATGGAATTTGAAAATTAGTCAGTCGTTAAGAAATTTAAAATTTACGGAATGTGAATCAGACCAATGCCTGTTCAAAAGGACTAAAAACGGAAAAATCGCTTACGTAATTGTGTACGTGGATGACATTCTTGTAGCGGGAAATAAAGATGACACACACGAGATTTACACCCAATTATCTAAGGAATATGAGATTAAAAATTTAGGACCGGTTAATCAATACTTGGGTATCAATATAAAAAGAACAGAAAATGGGAATTTCGAACTTGATCAGGAACATAAGGTAATTGAAATCGGAGAAAAATTCAATTTAACCCTTAGTAAACCCACTTACACACCGATGTGCACAAATTATTTCAGTTTAGATCCCGACGGAACACTATTAGATGATAATAAAAAATATAGACAGGCAATTGGGGGGTTACTATACATCGCAACACTGACTAGGCCCGACATATCAGCAGCAGTAAACATATTGGGGAGGAGGAATGAATCTCCAAGACAAACTGACTGGGAAGCTGTTGAAAAAGTCATTAGGTATCTATTGACTACCAGACGAATAAAATTCGTTATTGATAAGTCGAAACCGCCAGTGTTGACAGTCTATAGCGACTCAGACTGGGCGAATGATCGGGACGACAGGAAGTCAACGACGGGGAACCTATTCATGTTGGGCAATAATGTGCTAGCCTGGGCCTCTAAGAAACAATCCAGCGTCGCACTGTCTTCCACTGAAAGCGAATATGTTGCACTTTCCACTGCAACACAAGAAATAAAATGGCTACTCACAATACTCAGTGACTTGGAACTTAACCAAGAATTACCCATAACCGTATATGAGGACAATTTGCCTGCCATTAGATTGACTAAAATCGAAAAGGCACATACCAAGTCAAAGCACATTGACGTGAAATTTCATCACATCAAACACCAGCACGAATGTGGCATAATTAAAATTATTTACTGTCCTACGGAAAAAATGCTAGCTGATGTTCTCACCAAGCCCGTCTCTAAAATTAAACTGGAGAAGCTTAGGCTTCAGTTCCAATTAAAGATGTTGTAGATTTGCTTCGAAAAGGAGGAATGTAGGATTATAGGGCAACATGAGATTTCTCAGCAAATACACAAACATTGTGAGGTATGTGAAATTTGCACTGATCCATTTTCCTTCAGAGTCATCTCACTAGAGGGCAGCACTAGAGCTGTCCCATGCAACTGTACATCCAACTATGATAGTGAACTTTAAGCAAGTAAGTATGGAGACTAGCGCCAGATGGCAGCACCAAACATTTAAAATCTCCATACATATGAACATAAATGCAAGCTCAGCTGATTGCCTTTGTTTCAAGAGGTTGAGAACTTTCAGATACTTTTGAAGGACCCTTAGTTTTGAAATAGGTCCTCAGAGGGAAAGACATGCCTTCCCTTTCTGTGTTTTACCTTTATGTAACAAAGGAAAGCTAATCCAGCTTCCTGAAAAAATACACTGAGAGGACCTGTCTTAAAAATTCAATATTACTGTTCTTAACATTAATCTAACTACATTTTATTTTGTTTGTTTTAGTATAATAATCAAGAAATAAATTTTTCAAGTGTGTTATATGCGTGTCAACTGGATTTTCTTGTTCCACCTTCTACACAAGTACAATGTGTCTTCCATTATTGCCTTCTGCTTACTGTCTACTGTGATCAGGTAGGATCTATCCAATTTTATACTTAGTGACATTGTGGAATAATACTGAAATTAACAATAATTTCTTCTATCACTGTTCCCACATTCAACAGAAGGTAGACAAAAAATATATTTTTTATACATATATTTAAATGGTACTACTTGATTATCCCGTCTACCAAAAAAAAAAAAAAAAAAAAAAAAACTATGGCCAAATGATTAAATGTCAATAATGAATCATCTTAAATCTCACATTCTTTGACATTAAACATGCAAACTCCATCAACGGATTTTTAATTCGACGTCATATTTTAATTTTTATTAATGTTTTACTAATTGTTTTGCTCATTTTTTTTTTAATTTAAAATAAAATTTACATCAAGTTGCATAATTTGGCACATAGTTTAGCGATATTGGTCGACAAGATAATCAAGTAGTATTATTTAAATATATGTTAAAGAATCGGTGTATATTTGCTTTTACAGGTCCTTCTGAGTGGTATATTTCAATGTAATAGTCTCGAGTACTTTTATTGGTGTTTTAATCTAAAAGTGATTTTTAAAGAAGTCAAAAGAAATAAGAATGTGCTTATATGTCACAAAGTAAAAGAAGTGAGATCAAGTTAAAACGGATATTTCGTTGTTATTTTCATGGTATAGCAGTATGAGATTTGAATGTGTAGTGTTATTAAAAGCAGTGTTACGGATAACCGAAAGTAAAGAATTATAACACATGTATGAAGAATTAAACTTTACTGAAATTTTACAGGAATTATAACTCAAGTTTTTTGAGATATTCAATTTTAAAAAGAGGTTGAATGTGTAATGTTTGAAATACATTTTTTTAAAAATAAGTTAAGAATGAATATGTATTGGGAGGAATATATCCTCTCGAGTAATATTCCTCAAATCTAGGTAGCTGAGCGCTTTTATCACAGTCAAAATATAACATGATTTTCAAATAGGCGAAAACAATAAAAAATGTGATTTAATGTCATGATTTGAAGAAAGATTGCCAACAGGAGTAGATTTTCGATGGTACAGTTGACGCACCGCTTCATATGTTTTATCACTTAATCCCCAGGAAACAGAGTCTGAGGCATCTTTTAAGGAGAACATTTCTCCAAAGACCTAAGAAAAAAATTAACAGATTAATGTTTTCTGAGAAATGTGAATTTTGAAACACCCTATATTAAAATATAGGTTGAAAAATCAGTATATACTTGGAGGAACATGCCCTCCTGAATTATATTCCTGATTCGACGAGAGTCGAATTCTATTGTTGAATCCTATTCTTGAATTATTTTAATTTAAATTTTCGACAGTACAGTTGGCGCACCTCTTCATATGTTTTATCACCCAGTGCTCAGGAAACGGAGACTGAGACTTTTTCTATGGAAAGCATTTCTTTAAACACCTGTGAAATTAATAAACAGATTAGTGTTTAAAAAAAATGGACCGTTATGTTTGGAACACCCTTTATTTGAATGAATATATGTTGAAAAATCAGTGCATGATTGGAGAAACACGCCTTCCTGAATGACATCTCCAATTCGATGGAAGTCGAATACAATTGTTGAATCCTATTGTTGGATTCATTTTAATTTTAATTTTCGGTGGTACAGTGGACACACTTTTTCATATGTTTTATCATCTTGTCCCCAAGAAACGACAGCTGTCCTTTCCTCTAAGAAGCGCATTTCTTCAAACACTTGTGAAAGAAATCCCCAAATTAGTGTTCTCAGGAAAATTTATTGTTATTTTTTGAATATCTTATATTTAAGTATATGTTGAAACATCCGTGTATATTTTTAGAAACACGCCCTTCTGAGTGATATTCCTAATTTTAAGAGTCTAATACTATTGTTGAATTGATTTTCATTTTAATTTTCGATGGCACAGTTGATGCACCTCTTCATATGTTTTATCACCTAGTCCCCTGGAAACGGAGACTGGGACTTCTTCTAAGAAGAGCATTTCTTTAAAAATCAGTGAAATAAATCAATAGATTAGTGTTTTCAAAGAAATTAATCGCTATTTTTGCAACACCCTACAATTAAGTATAGGTTGAAAAATCAGTATATATTTGGAAGAACATGCCCTCCTGAGTGATATTCCTCATTCCACTGGAGTCGAATACTATAGTTGAATCCATTTTAATTTTTATTTGCTAATAAATTATCAGCGATTGAAAGATGAGCAGTTTTATCAAATAATTATTTTAAAAAGTTTTTGATCTTAGAGATATAAAAGACTAAAAAAGATGCATCTAAAATTAAATATATTTTACAGTCTCTACTTATTCGTGAAGTAGGAATAGATTCCTATGTGAATTCAGCAAACTAAGGAAAGTGAGTAGTGTGTACTTTTTTTGGTGGCTTAATACAATTTGATATTAAAAGAAAGGAAAGGAAATAAGAATGCCCTTATATGACAAGAAATAAATGAAGGCTGGCAGTAATCGATATTGTAAAAATGCATTGTTTATTTTTGTTTACTCATCAAAATATGTAGCAGAATGTTCATGGAAATATTTTATGGGGTAAACTGAGTTTAACCCACTTCTTGACAGCGTTTTTTCTGCGCGCGATAACTACGCCACGCCTTGCTTTCCTTTACTTTTCGCTGTCGCTCTTCACGGCAACCCTCGGAGTGAACAAGCGATTTCTCCGTCGTTTGTGGGAGCTTGCGGCGCATGCTCTGTTCGTTCTTTCTTTTCTAGCTTTATTATTGGCGAGAGAGGGAGAGAAGAAACTGTAGAATTTTAATTCTGGTGCCTTGAAGTTAATTAAATTTCTTGTGTGTTATTAGACCGTTGGATTACGATGAGAGTTGGTCGAGTAATTACATATTAAATATAAATGGGTAAGAGGACTTGTGAATTGGATGCGTTTGAGAGTAAAAATAGATTTAAAAATGAGTCAGAAAAAACGCAATTTGTTATTTGAATACTTCCTCAAATTTCCTATCACGGTCACTTCGGGAAATTCTGTTCAAAATACCCTTTTTGGCAGTCTTTTTTGAAATATATTCTGTCTTTATCAAAACACTGGCCAATTTTTCACATTATATAGTTCCTAAATAAGAGGATCGGCCATTTAGATGCGATTAAAATAAAAAATAACTTTAAAAAGCGATTCAGAATGTAAGCAGTTTGGATTAAAGGTTTTTTCTCCAACTCCAATTTTTTTAATTTATTTTTGCTATACGAGTTGGTCCTGTGAAAAACTTGTCAATATAAAAGTTGTAGATATTATTAAGAAGATGTAAAATAAATTTAATTGGATTTGATAGTTTAAGAATTGACAAAATTGTGGATTTTTTTCTTTTTCCAAACCCCTTTTTCTTTTCGTTTTGAATTTTTTTTACCGGTAAGAGTTAGTCCTATCAAAAACTTGTAAATGCAAAAATTTTAGATAATTTTGAGGATATTTATAAAAAATTTAGATGGATTTGATATCTGAAGAACTGACAAATTAATGATTTTTTTCTCCAAAAAACCCTATTTTTTCCGCCCCTGGAGCCCATTTTTAACTCTATCAAAAATCTGTCATGCATAAACTTTTGGCCCATTATATAGAAGCAATATAAACTTTAAATTGATTCCATATCTATTTTCATTAAGACGTTATGGGTTTTTTTCTGTTTTCACAAAAACGCCCCCTATTTCAACCCCCTTGGTTCGATTTTGCCCATAAACGAACTTAGCCGAGATTTTATTCCCTTTGATTTTATTCACCAGTTTGGTGGAAATTGGTGAAGAATTATAGAAGTTATCGTGTCCATAAAAAAGTGATATATATATATATATATATATAGATAGATAGATAGATAGATAGATATATAAACTGCTGCCAATGCAATAGGTAATATTTCATGTTTATATTTCGAAATCTACCTAAAAATGCATTGTTTATTTTTGTTTAGAGATCAAAATATGTAACAGAATGAGGATGAAATTATTTTACTAAATAAAAAATCCTAGATAGGTGAGATATAGAGATTAAAGTAGCTATATGAAGAATTGTTTCAATTGTTTTCGAGAGGTTTTTTTTTTTTTTTTTTTTTTTTTTTTTTTTTTTGGTTAATACAGGTTGAATATTGAATGTGTAACGAATGGGATGGGTACGAATGATTCCTCCTGAGTGATATTCCTCAATTGAATGGAGCGGAATACTTTTATTGGAAAATTAATACAATTTGGTATAAGATGAAATGAAAGGAAAAAAGAACTTTTTTCCTTATATGCCAAATAATAATGGAACATTGACAGTAATCGATATTGTAAAAATGCATTGTTTATTTTTGTTTACGCATCAAAATATGTAGCAGACTGAGAGTAAAAATATAAAAAATCCTAGCTCTATATATCTGAGGAGTAGAAATTAAAATAGCTGTATGAAGAAATAACCAAGTGTTTTTGTGAGGTAACCTTAAAAAGAATTTTTTTATTAATTTATATATATATATATTTGTAAATAAAGGTAGAAGTTTGAATATGTATACTTCGCAGTTTATACTTACTCTTGAACTAAGAATAAATTCTCTGGTGTAATATTCATCAAAATAGGAAAAGTGAACAGTGAGTGCCAGTTTTTGGTGGCTTAATACAATTTGATATTGAAAGAAATGAAAGGAAATAAGAATGTCCTTCCTTATATGCCAAGAAATAAAGAAGATGGACAGTAAACGATATTGTAAAAATGCATTGTTTATTTTTGTTTACCCATCAAAATATGTAGCAGAATGAGAATTAAAATCTATTATCATATTAAAAATCCTAGATAGCTGAGATATATAGATTGAAAGAGTTCTATGAAGAATTTTTACCAAATGTTTTCGGAAGTTAGCCTTAAATAATGTTTCTGGGATACTTCTTTTGTAAATAGAGATAGAAGATTGGATGTATATTAGTTGAAACAAATCCCTTTGCCCCTCTGTGTGATATTCCTCTGTCGAATGGAGCTGAATATTTTTATTGGAGACTTAATACAATATGATATTGGAAGAAATAAAAGGGAATAAGAACGCCCTTATATGTCAAGAAATAAAGAAAAATTGACAGTAATCGATATTGTAAAAATGCAATGTTTATTTTTGTTTACCCATCAAAACATGTAGTAGAATGAGAATAAAAAAGTTTTATCAAATAAAAATATTAGATAGCTGAAATATAGAAATTAAAGTAGCATTACGAAGAGTTATCACCGAATAATTTTAGAAGGTAGCCTTAAAAATATTTTTCTGATTTTTTTAAATATTTGTTTATTTATTTATTTATTTTATTTTATTATTTATTTATTATTATTTTTTTTGTAAATCAAGGTAAAAGTTTCAATGTGTATTGGGTAAAAATAAGTCCTTTTGAATCATATTCCAGAATGTCTGATATTCATAGAGCGAAGGAAAGTGAGTAGTAAGTACTTTTTTGGTGGCTTACAGTTTGATTTTGGAAGAAATGAAAGAAAATAAGAATGCCTTTATACGTCAAGAAATAAAGAAAGATTGACTGTAATATATATCGTAAAAATGCATTATTTAGTTTTGTTTACCCATCAAAATATGTTACAGAAAGAGAATGAAAATATTTTATCAAAAAAAAAAAAAAAAAAAAAGAATCCTAGATAACTTAGATATAGTGATCAAAATAGTTGCATGAAGAATTATAACCAAATGTTTTCGGGAGGTACCTTTAAAAAAGTAATTTTCCTGATACTTTTTTTTTGTAAATGGAGGTTTTAGATTGAATATGAATTGGTAGGAATAAGTCCTTTTGAGTGATATTCCATAATCAAATGGAGTTTAGCACTTTTATTGGATACTTAATTCAAAATCGTATTGGACGAAATGAAAAGAAATAAGAATACCTTTCCTTATATATCAAGAAATGAAGGAACATTGACAGTAATCGATAACGTAAAAATGCACTGTTTAGTTTTGTTTATCCATCAAAATCTGCAGAAGAATGAGAATGAATATGTTATATTGAATAAATAATCCTAGATACCTGAGATATAGAGATTAAAGTAGCTGTGTGAAGAATTATCATTTAATGTTTTCGGAATATGGCCTAAAAAGTATTTTTGCGATACATATATTTCTTAAATAAAGGTTGAAGATTGAATGGGCATTGTTAGGAATAAGTCCTCCTGAGTGATATTCCTCAATCGAATGGAGCTGAGTACTTTCATTGAAAACTCAATACAATGTGATTTTGAAAGATGTGAAGGGAATAAACGGGGAAGAATGTGTTTATATATCATGAAGTAAAAGAAGATTGACAGCAGTAGAAAAATATCTCACATGAATGCATGCCATTTTTTTTTTATTTACGTAGTAAAATATCCATATATGAAATTGGAAATTACAATTTTTAATAAATAAAATACATGAGCTGCTAAAATAAATAGTCCTTCCGGCAATGCCGGGAGGAAGAGGTAGCTTTCATATACTTATTAATTTATTTTAAATTAAGCTATATATATATGAAATATACGAAGCTCAAAATAGTGGAACACGATTTTATAAGATTGAATACTAGTTTTTGTTAATACTGAATATTAATAGGAATTTTTAGAAATTAGTCATCTTTTATTCAACCTGGTTTTGTTTTAAGCGTTTTATAGGTGCGCCAAATTCCACGATATCCATTTTAAAGCAACATGATGTATACAAAAAACCCAAAAAAAAAAAAAAAAACAATGAGCTTGATCGAAATCTTAATTCATGTGAACATGCACACTCACATCGAAATCGATTAATATATACGTGTTCTGTCACGGGCAAATTGACTTAAAAAAAAAAATGTCACCCACATTAGAAACTCAAACTCCTATATCCCAGACGTTTTTCAAGGTAAAAACAAAGCAGAAAATACTCCTGAATTCATTATTAGGATAAATAGTTTAGAAAGAACCTTTTTTCAATTTCTAATTTTTTGTTTATACATCATTATACATTTAAAAGATTTTTGACAAATTTAAATGGCAGCCTTTTTGAAACAAGATGTCGGATAAAGTTGGCCATGAACTCGGTCAAGATATTGGTATGTACCATGAACACAGAGTTATATCGAAATCAGTTTATAAATATGCGTATTAACGCGTGACAAATTTCAGACCGTTTCAAAATGTCAATCTCACTGGAAATTGAAAGTGCTAAAACACAGCCATTTTTTTCAAGATACAAATGAAACAAAAAATGCTCTGGAATCTTTGTATCAAGGTCAAAACACAAAAGAAAAATCTTTTTCAATTTCTTACTTTTTTGCACCTAATTTTAAAATTTAAATAAAAAAATAATATTCGGACATCTTGAAACAAGACGGGGTTACAACTGGCCAACGAACTCGGTCCAGGCATCAGTATGTCCTATGTACGAACTAAGTTTCATCCAAATCGGTGTATAAATACCGTGTTATCACGTGACGAAAACCAGATCATTTCAAAATGTGAGCAACACTAGAAATTAAAAGTACTATAACTCAGACTTATATAAAATACAGACGAAACAAAAAATGCTTTGGAATCTTTGTATCAAGGTCAAATGCATAAAAGAAATATTTTTTTCAATTCCTCACTTTTTTTGTACCTAATTTCAATGTTTAAATTTTTTTAAAAAAATTAAATGGCTGCCATTTTGAAACAAGATGGCGGATGGAACTGGTTAACGAACTCGATCCAGGCTTTATTAAGTACTATGTACACACCGAGTTGCATCCAAATCGATTTAAAAATACGAGTGTTTTCAAGTGAGAAAAATCAGATCGTTTCAAAATGTACGAAATTTTACAAGAAAATTCAAAGTGCTATAAATCAATCATTTTTTAAGATATAGACAAAGTAAAAAGTGTTTTAGAATTAGTGTTTTAGGACCTAACACATAAAATAAAAATATTTTTCAACTTTTAATTTTTTCGCATTTATTTTTAAATTTAAATTTTTTTTTTAAAAAAATTTAAATGGCCGCCCTTTTGAAACAAAATGGCGGATGATGCTGGCCAACGAACTCGGTCGAGATATTTGTATGTACTATGAACATACCAAGTTTCATTCAAATCGGTTCATAAATATATTAGTTATAGCATGACAAAAATTTTATCGTTTCAAAATGTCAGCCATAAGGACATTTTAAAGTGCTATAACTCAATCATTTTTTAAGCTATAGACAAAGTAAAAAGTGTTCTGGATATGGTGTTTAAAGATCCAACACATAAAATAAAAATATTTTTCAACCTTTAGTTTTTTCGCATTTAATTTTAAATTTTAATTTTTTTTAATTTTAAATGGGCGCCATTTTGAAACATTTTGCTTGCGGATTATGCTGGCCAACGAACTCGGTCGAGATATTTGTATGTACTATGTACATACCAAGTGTCATTCAAATTTGTTCATAAATACGTTAATTATCGCATGACAAAAATCAGACTTATATATATATATATATATGCATGGTTATACATATATATATATGTCAACATTTGAACGGAGGGTGGTTTTGGGGTCTGGGGGTCATGATCGGTGAAAATATACTAAAATTTTCTGGAAGTGCTTTCCTCCGGACGGCTGCAATAGGCAGCTTTTTACTTTTTGTAATGAAAGCTACCTAAAGGTATAGTAACAGATGTATGAAAAAAAATTATGCTGTAATTTTTTTAACGAACACAGATAATATTAAGATATTGTTAATTTAATATTATCGAAAAAATATCAAGCAGTATACGATAGTAAATGTGCAATTTTATGAAATAAATAAATATATACAAGGATGTTGATTTAAAAGGATTATAATAAATGAATTAAAAAATGAAATTTATGTTGTTGTTTTTATAAATTAGTCTCTCTATAGTGGCATCCATCAATATAAGACAATTGGATACTTTTATTGCAGAGTTAATATACTTTTTTTAATATGAAAATGTGTTTATGTCATGATAAAAAGAAAAAATTGCAGGAAAAGAAGAAAATCTTTAAAAAAATATATTGTTTATTGTTAAAGATTGAATAAAATATCTAGCAATATGAGATTGAAAAAGTGTAATTATATAACTTAACAAATTGTGGATAACTCAGATATAGACAATTAAAATTAATGTTCCAACAATTAAATTTATGCTGTAAAATTTCAAAGAATTATTTTAATAAAAATTTTAACTTTACTTAAGAAATGTGTTATAATAAAAACAAAATACATTGACATGTTTCGGAACAGTCAAATAAGTTCCATAATCATAATATAAATGAAACAAAATTTCAAAATATTTCTCGGTCAATACAAATGACACGCGACAATGAGATATAAATAACAAAAAACGCGCACTCTATTGCAAAAAATTAAATTAAAATATAGACCATGATCTAAAATATAAATAAAAATAAAATTTCAAAAAATCTTTCACGGTCAATAGAAATGACACGCGACAATGAGATATAAAAACACCAAAAAACACGCGCGCTATAGTAAAAAAATTAAATGTACGAGCATTGCCTTAACAAGAACATACACTGCTCAAAACAATTAAAGGATATTTGAAGTTTTATATAAAATAAAGATATAAACGAAATTTTTTTTCTCCCGAAAATAGAAGAAGAGAATCACAAATGCAAATTTTTCTGGTTTTCAAACTGTGGAGTATGCAAATTTTGAGTTCGACGTCAAAAACGTCGCTTCAACGGCAACGAATGATATTTGACTTTCAACTGGATAAAAGAGAATGAAGACAAGGATGATCGGCATTCAGTGATTGCTTTGTTTCGATGAGTACGATGTCTTAGCGAAGTCATTTCACAGATTAAGAAGCTTGGAGAATTGTTGGTAGGTTAGAAGGGAGGCAAACTCAAGCCGAAGTAGCGCAAGCCATTGGAGTGTCACAAAGTGTCATTTCCAGGATCTGGAACCGTTTTTTGGAGAGTGGATGTGCAGGCCGAAGACGGGCAACAACGCCCAATGAAGATCGGTATTTAGCGTTAACAGCTCGGAGACACCGAAACATGAACGCTACTCTTCTCCAACAACACCTTCGCTCGACTACAGGCACCACGATTTCAACTCGGACTGTCCGAAACCGGCTCCATGCTGTAGGTCTGTATGCTCGCCGACCGATATTATGTGTTAGATTAACATCAAGGCATCGCCGTGACCGTAGGGAGTGGGCAACCGAGCATGTCAACTGGAGGAGAAATGAATGGAGCAATATTCTGTTTTCTGACGAGTCCCGTTTTTCTGTGCATCCGGATAATAGGCGTATTTTCATCTGGAGGGACCGTGGCAGTAGGAATAATCCTCCGTTCGTGCACAAAAGTGTCAGATTTGGCGGTGGAGGAGTTGTGGTGTATGATGGCATCTCCATTGACGGGCGCACTGACCTCTACATCATTCGATATGGAGCTCTGACTGGTCGCCGATATAGGGATGAGATCCTCAGACCTATTGTAGACGCTTACGTGTCAGCAATCGGTGATAACTTCATTTTAATGGACGATAACTGCAGGCCACATCGTGCAAACCTGGTGGAGGATTTCCTTTTCGAGGAAGGAATCGTTCGAATGGAATGGCCAGCGTGCTCTCCAGACATGAATCCAATCGAGCACGTTTGGGACGCTCTAGGAAGACGAGCTTCTGGCCGCCAACAACCCCTACAAACTCTCCAAGAACTGGAAAGAGCTCTTCTGGAAGATTGGGACAGAATAACCCAACTCGGCATCAATAGCCTCATTGAGTCCTTGCTTCAAACGTGTTCAACGTTTCTGGCCGCCCGTGGAAACCATACCCCCTACTGAAAATGATTTTCTTTGAAGAAAACATCTTTTCTCATTCTTTTTTTCTTATTTGCACAAATCGTGTTTTTTTCCTTTTGTACACAAATGCGCAATAAAATGCATTTTTTTTCTGCCAAACATGTGTAATTTATTCTGATATAACCTACTATGTCTGTCGACCATGTATCAATCAGCTAAAAAGTTTCCCAGTTACAAAATCCACCTAAAACTGCAATATCCTTTAATTGTTTTGAGCAGAGTATTTAAATGAGGAGATAAAAATATTGTTTAGTCAAAGTAAATTATGTTTCATATCAAATTGTAATCGTAAATTTATTATAAGAGAGTCCATTGAAATTTATACACGTAAAAATCTGGTTTGCAATGATACCGTTTCTTTTATTATTCTAAGTTATGGTTAGAATTAATGACGGCATTCAAGGAGAGAAGACATGCTTTTTGCGCTCCTGCATTTTTAAAAGCTGAGCCCGAAATTTTGGTCGTAAGACACAACAAGTCAGAAATTCGGATAGCCTCAATCAAGAAGAAGAAGAAGATGCCAGTTTAAAGAGTTTTCCTCAACTAATTAGTGATTTATTTAACTAATTAAGAAAAGCACGGTGTAATTAGACCGTAAAGTCCCACCGTAATCCAGCGGAGGAAGAAACGTCCAACGCCCGGTAGAAAAAGGGCAGCACTCGAAGAATTCTCCGGCCTTGATCGAGACCGAGGCTCCCCCAAGGAAGGACGCATCACCACGTGGTGAATTAATAAAAAAAAAGAAGTATTGTTGTGTTATATATATGAATGCTACTAATTATGCTTAGTCTTTTTACAGTTTTCTAGGTAACATCACAATCGAGAGGATGTAAGAAGACCAGGAAGCCTGGCGGAAAGGAGCACATGACGTAAGTATCCCAAAGGTTAGCCGGATTGGTGGCGGTCGCCCAGCCAGGGAGGTGCAGACGATATATGCCACTTGTAGTATCGCATGCGCCCCCCGTCACGGGTCTGGTGACGATCAGTCGGGGTACGAGAAATATTTTACACTCGTGCCCCATCGCGTGGTAGGCCCATTCAACCCATCTCCCCCCCCAATTTATTGGGGTGAAGTAATTAATTTCTGGTCAGTATTTCGGCATATGTTCTGGTGCACAAGATTATAGTAATTCCAAATGGACCAGAACGTAGGGTGTTAGGTTTTTTTTTATTAACTTATTATAATTATAATTACCCTCTATCAGCGCGCGAGTTTGCTAGATTTTACTTTTAACTATTATTATTCAATAATCTCCATTCCTTTTTATAATTTATTTTTCTTTCTTTTACATTTGGTAATTTTTCTCTTTTATCAATATTATATCGTTAAGTTTCCTGCCCCCCCCCCTCCGCTGGCCAGAAACCCATTCGCATTTATCGTCACTGGGACACTTGCGTCTGTGCTCCCTCGCCTATTCTATAGTATTAAATAGTACAGCATTAGTTAAATCCAACTAGTTTCATCGTTCATAACATAGAATTCAGCATATCAGTAAAAACAATACAATAATAATCCATTCAATACACATCAAACTATCTTACGCTTTACAACAGTAGAATATACATCCCCATTAGTAGTTAATTATTGCCCAGTCAACCTGATTTAACATCACCCTAAATATTCTTAACTAATAATTTCCTCATTTTATTCCAAAATTCAGTGATTCTACAGAGGCTAAAGTAAATCTCACTTACTCCACAATAAGCCGGTGCAATTTCCTAAGAAAAGCTCCTCTAGCTCAGCACAATAGATTAAATTCCAGAGTTCCCCCACCTATTCATTCCTTCTTACTACACTAGTACAATAGCATACCAGCCTTACTCATAACCCACCCCCTGTCATTCAACCTTCTTTCTCCAAGGACATTCTTTAGATAATAAAGGATATAGCAACAGGTGCCTCACTAAGGGGGAAAAAAAAGTCTCAATTTAGAGCCGTTTTCATTTCAGAAAGAAAGAGATAAGGGATCACTACTAAGCCAGATTTTCCAATAGTACCCCCCCCCCACACACACACATGCACAACCTTAACTCACAATAAGCATTATACGCATTACGATAGTCATAGCATCAGTATCTAACAAGTATAAAACATAAATTAACAAGCACATTTTGAACGACACGTATAATACTCTCCTCATTCACATATACCCACGGACATCTCATACATTTAACACTAACATTCTATCCCTATGACACGTGGGATGCTCTTAAATATGTCTAAGACTAAAGTAGCATCCCCCACCATGCCCTTGGCCAAGAGTGGCAGGTTAACTGCCAGCACAAAGTCACTTTCGCAACAGTCAGGATTACAAAAGAAATCCACAGGCCTGATACCAAGTAGCAGCCGCATTACCAGAGCGAGTTCGATGGTCCCGGTTACGCCGGAAAATCAATCAGAAAAGAAAACAGACATCAAGAGGATCAAGAAAAAGCCGGAAGCAAAGAAAGTAATGATGGATATAACACAGAAAATCAACGAGCATTTTGCAGTACAAATCAGTAGCAGTGACAGCGATACGGAATACTCAGAAGATGAAAAAAGCACGAAGGCGAGTAACAAAGTAGAAGATGAACAAGCAAGAATCACAAGACAGTGCTCGCTGCAAGATGAAGAAGGAAAGAGACTCAGGCAACAGATACTCGAGTTCTGTGATCAGGATCCAGATTTAGGAAGACAAAGGAGTCCACAGGTGGAAAGAGCCATAAAAGCTATCAACTTTCTCCAAGCGGTCCAACACAGATGCTCAAGGATCCCAGCGGGTACAAGCAAGGTAATGGACAGCTGAATAAATGTGATTTTCAATACCATTATGGAAATGGAAATCAGAATGCAGACGGCCAACGTAAGGGTTGAAGAATTGCGTCAGCCCGACGCGGTACCACCGGCTGGTCCAACAACAGAAGAAAGCAGGGAGGAGATGGTAACCAGGACCCAAACCAAGCCCCCCAGGGGATACGCGGAAGCGGTCAAGGCGGCCACATCCACCCTGATCATCCAAGCCACCACAGAAAGAGAAACAGAAGACGTAGAGAAGCAAATAATAGAGACAACCTCGGAACACCATGACAGCGTGAAGAAAATGAAAAGGATAAAGAGCGGAGTCAAGCTTACCTGTGAAAACGAAGTGGAGGCTATGAAGATAAAGGAGACAATCAACAGCAACTCAGAAGCCAGAGAAGCAATACAGGTAAAGACTGCAAGCATAAGGAAGAAAAGGATAATAATATTCAACATTCCGGATTACGTTACTGAAGAACAGATACAGATGAAGCTGCGGAAGACCCTGGGTCTTGGTCCACAATACAGCAAGGATGCAGTCACTCTGCTCAGGCCCGTGGGGGCCCGCGAGGGGAAGAAGCACCAACCAGTCCTCCTCCACGAACCGCTAGCAGACCACTTGCTAATGGTGAGAACAGTCTGCCTGGGGTTCAAGGAATGCCCCATTAAAAACTTCATCAGCATCACGAGGTGCCATCAGTGTCTCGAATATTACCACGTGGCAGTTGATTGCAAGGGGACCCAGCGGTGCTCTATCTGCGCGGGCCCACATGTGTACACAGATTGCAACAATAAAAGCAAACGCTGTTATGTGTGCACCAAGTACAATGAAATCAACGGCCACTGGATCCGTGCTCCCAAGCCAACAGATCACCAGGCCAACTCCGGGAAGTGCTGGGTACATCGAACGCTGCTACGTGTCAGGCAGATTCAAGTAGAAAAGGGCATGGCACTCACAAACGGTCACCAGGTTATACACGGGAGGGTAACCATTGCCACATTTGGCGGCAAGGATAGGATCGAACACATGACCAGCCACGACCATGAAATGAGACGAAAACATGACGAAAAGTACAGCAGATATCATGGTCGTAGGAAGTAACACAATTATCACGCGCCCCGGGAGCGCAAAACAAAATTCAAGGGTTACCCCCCACACAACACAACACACAAACTCATTTAGTGACACAAACACGATCACACCTCCTGCATCATTAGGCATACAATCACAAGACTCTTTAAACTTTATCCAAATAAACGTACACAGCAGCAGAGTGGCCACTAGCATGCTAGCGGGATACGCTGCTACCAATAATATCCACATAGCTCTAATACAAGACTATCATCAACACAAAACAAAGGAAACCATAACAGGCTTTAACCGCAACACATGGAACATAACAAAAACAAAATTGAATAGATCAGCCATAATAACAAATACAGGCACTAAGCCAATCACAATCTTATCAAAAGAATTTACGACGGCGGTCAAGTTAGAGAACAAAAACAAATTATTCACTATAATAAACACATACGCACCCCCCTCGCTAGTGGAATTCTCCGTCGTATTGGAGGAGATAGAGGAGGCCTTGAAGTTGGCGGACGGAGAAATTCTGCTGGCAGGGGACTTTAACGCTCACTCGACCGCTTGGGGCTATGATGACATAGACCAAAGGGGTCGAGATCTCACTGATTTCCTCCTGCTGAACTCACTGTTCGTCCACAACCCCCCGGATGCCCCACCGTCCTTCCTCACAATACGTGGGGGAAGGGAATTAAAAGGCTGGCCAGATCTGACGATAGCGACGTTCGCCCTGGGCAACGACATCTGTGATTGGCACATTAGTGATGACGACTCACAAAGTGACCACAGATATATTAAATTCACACTAAACAACTATGAAAACATCGACTATCAAAGACATGGCTTACAAACAAAAATAGGTAAACATGCAAAATTTGACAAAAGCATCAGAAAAATCAGAAACAAATACATAAAAGAACTTCAAAGAACCACAACAGAAGAACAACTGGACAATGTAACTCTGAGACTACAAAATAAAATCACATCAATTGCTTTTGCGTGTTATAAAAAGAAACGCACACCTGCGGTAACTGCCCCCCCTTGGTGGACGGACGAAATCAAAACAGCTAGGAACAAGGTTAGGGCGCTCAGGAGGAGATACCAAAAACAACCAGATGAAGAACTAAAAATAAAACAACAAATAGTATTTAAAAGAGAAACAGCCAAACTTAAGAAGCTCATCAACAAAACAAAATTAAAGACATGGAAAGACTACTGCAGCAAAGTAACGGACACATACGGCTCGCAATACAAAAACGCAAGCAATAAAAACACGGGCCGTGCTAAACTTGTCAATATACTCCCACCACAGCAATCAGTAAACATTAAAGATACACTGACACACTTTTTAGACAATCTATACATAACAGACCAGAACACCCCCCACAACATAACAACAGTAAATAAAAAAAAAGATGATGCAAAACCACCAGTAGTTACGAAGGCGGAATTAAATAGAATAATCAGAAACATCAAACAAAACAAAGCACCAGGTTATGACTTCATTGACTATAACTTAATTAAACGCATAAAAAATGCCACCCCGCAACTACTGCTCACACTTCTCAATACATGCTTAAAATTTGAATACTTCCCCAAGTCATTTAAAATCGGAATAGTGGTCCTCTTTCACAAGCCGGGTAAAGACCCCGCAAACCCTAAAAACTACAGACCGATATGCCTACTACCGGCAATAAGTAAGATTTTAGAACGCATAATACATGGTAGAATAAACTACCATCTTAATAAAAATAAATACTGGAGCGATAAACAAAATGGCTTCAAGCAGGGATTCTCCACGGAACACGCACTGGACAACCTAATTAAAACAATAAAAGAAGACAAAGCTAACAACTACCAAACACTCTTAATAGCCATGGACATCAAAGGGGCTTTCGACAACATACGCTGGCCAATACTAATAGATAATATAAAACAATCTCCCTGCCCGGGTTATTTAATAAACTGGGTAGTGAGTTTCTTACAACAAAGATACGTTTCACTAGACGAAAATGGGATCAAAATCACAAAACAGACATTTGGCGGCTGTCCAAAGGGAAGTTGCCTGGGCCCGCTTCTATGGCTATTAATCGCAGAGACAGCATTAAAAAAACACTGGGGAAAACATGTCAGGATACAGGCATTCGCGGATGACTTTATTCTGATACTCAAGGGAAGAACGAAAGATAAACTTGGAAGACTCGCAAATAGAATACTCAAAGCTTTTAACGATTGGATAGAGGCTAATGGCTTAACGCTGAATAAAGAAAAAACAGAACTACTATATCTAAACAGGGGACATATGAGGAACCTACCTACAGAAAACACCAATGTAATAGAGGGCATAGAGTTAAACGGTCAATCTCTAAATGTGAAAGAACATATCAAATATCTGGGAGTGATATTGCATAAAAATCTAAACTGGGTACCTCACTGCGCAACACAAACAGGCAAAGTTAGATCAAACTTCAAAAACCTGGCCTATATGGCGGCAAATTGCTGGGGACTAAAACCTAACATTATCAAGATATGGTACACAACAGTAGTGGAAAAAACGCTAACTTATGCGGCTCCAATATGGGGGCACGAGCTCAATAAAAGGAGCAAAGAGATACTCTCTAGTTGTCAAAGGCATTTTGCACTGGCCATAGTCAGGGCTTATAGAACGGCCCTTTTACCTCGGCACTTCTGGTACTCTCGGGCCTGATTCCAATCCACCTCAAAGTCAATTACGAGGCAGCCTATGGAACAATCGCAAGACTTAGAAAAAACACAAAAATACACAACAAGGTCCTGCACCAACTTGAATATGAAAAGAAAATCAATATATGGGCAAATCACCCAGCCGAAATAATTGAACCAAGGATTGGATATAACATGCACGAAGTAGTCACCTACACGGACGGATCCAAATTGGAATCAGGCGCTACAGGTTCGGCCTTTGTAGCATACAAAAATAACCAAAAAATAATGACATGGTCAGTGCCCCTAAGAGAATGCAACAGCGTTTTCCAGGCCGAACTACAGGCAATACAAAAAGCAGCGGAATGGGGCAACAAAACAGGTGAGCCATACAGCATACGCTCGGATTGCAGATCAGCCATAGAATCACTAAAAAAGCCATTTAATGTCAATGAAACAGTAGATAAAATACAAAACTTAATTAAAGAATCCAACAATAAGTTTAAAATCAGCTGGGTCAAGGCGCACGTGGGCATCCAAGGAAACGAGGAAGCAGACGAGTTAGCCAAAACCGCAGCGGAAAACACAAATAACAAAAACAAATACTATATGAAAAAGCCAATCTCAAAACTGAAACGGACACTCAAAGAGCTAACAATGAAACAATGGCAGTTCGAGTGGGATTACGGGGATACAGGCAGGGAAACACATCAGTATTTTCCAACAGTAGGTGAAAGCAGACTCATAAGTGACTTTTTACTCTCACAATTTTACACAGCACATGGAGCATTTCCAGCTTATCTCCACAGATTTAATAAAGCGGACACTCCGGACTGTGCATGCGGCACGGATGGTTCGCCTAAACATTATCTCCTCCACTGCCCACTCACCCAACAGTACCACCTGGTAAACATAACAACAAATAATGATAAACTGTGGCACGAACAATTAGGTAAAAACAAACACGTACAAAATAAAGCAAAAACAGTAATCAGGTGGCTCCAAGAAAACTGCGACAGTATCACAACATTAAAGCAAACAAACATATAAAACAGAAAGCCCTCTCATTTTGGTAACCCAGCAGAAAAATAATACTGTAGGTTATGTGTTATATGTTGTATGTTAAAAAAAAATTGTTTGTATATGTTTTATGTCCTTTAGCAGTGTGGGGTAGTCGCACAACATCAGCTGTAACCATGGCCCGCAATAGGAGCCCCGCAACATATGAATTGCAAGCACAACGAATACCACCAACGGTTCAGCAAGTTGTGCAATATGACACAGTAAGAAGCTTCAAACGCCCCCGGCGCTGCTTGTCCGTCCACTGTGTTGTGTTATAAAAAAAAATAATAATAAAAATAATAAAAAAAATAAATTATATATAAAAGGTCTAGGAATCCCCTAATGCTAAAAAAAAATAAAAAAAAAATTAAAAACTGCTTTTAAGTTTTTCATCTATTATTTTATTTTATATATTTTTTTATTCTTTATTTAACTATATTTTTTAATTTTATTATTACTAATTTTTATTTATTTATTTATTTATTTTATTTTTGACAGCTCGCCTCTTTATTTGGTGCAGTAGGACTCTGTCCGCACAAAATACCGGACCCGCTCTAATGGGACAACCCAAGGAGCCAGTTTTTCTCGGTGGGGTACGGTAGAAAGGTGGGTTCTTGTTTCTCTCTCTGCAACGCTCTCGTTTGCCTTGCTATTTGGCGCAAAAATTTTCCTCCATCAGCAGTATGACTTAGCTTTTCTGCCATTTTTTTTCTTTTTTTTTCTTTTTTTTTTTAAATTCCCTCAAAATTTCCCCACCATTCAGCTAAGTTCAGTACCATTGTTTAGGCCCAAAAACATCCAGTCCCATTTCGTCTGGTATGATGAGTACAAGGTGTGCGGCAACAAATCACAAAGTTAACCCAATGTACAATAAACCACAAAGATTACCAACAAAGCACTTAACCTAAACAGCCGACCCGGGTACTTGTCTTAGTGGTTCGCCACTTTGCCGGCTAAAATTACATCATGTACGCTAATGGCGCCTGGTGCATGTAAAATCCGTCGTGGGTGCAAAGTCCTCCAAGTTACCTGTGAATTATACCTCTGGAGGTGCCTTGCCAGGTGAAGGTCTCGTCATCTGATCAAGGCTCTAAATTTACGAGACCATCTTGCGAAGCCATTTGCAGTTCAAACAACAGGATGCAACATTAATTAACAGGCGAAACAAAGTATGCTCAACGACAAGCAAGTACTGCAGAAATGATGGCATGCGTAGCAAATAAATCAGGTTTATTGCCGCTACGCGGCAATTAGGCGGTCGACCGCCCCGATACCAGGTATCTAACCCGTTAAGCTGAGATAACTCGGCAGGTAGGGGCCTGGCCATCGGTTAGAAAGAAAGAAAGAAAGAATGGGATGAACCATGTTGGAAATTATTTTAGACCATGGTCTATTTTTAATTTATTTTTTTTACAATAGCGCGCGTGTTTTTTGGTGTTTTTATATCTCATTGTCGCGTGTCATTTGTATTGACCGTGAAAAAATTTTGAAATTTTATTTTTATTTTTATTTTAGATCATGGTCTATATTTTAATTTCATTTTTTGCAATAGAGCGCTTGTTTTTTGTTATTTATATCTCATTGTCGCGTGTCATTTGTATTGACCGAGAAATATTTTGAAATTTTGTTTTGTTTATATTATGATTATGGAACTTATTTGACGGTTCCGAAACATGTCAATGTATTTTATTTTTGTTATAACACCTTTCTTAAGTAAAATTAAAATTTTTATTAAAATGTTTGTGAATGTTTTAAAATCTGATGATTTAAAAAATCAATTGGATTTAATTAACTTTTTATCATATTTTAGGAATTATTTTGGTCATTTTCATTTACTAAGGTTTTTTTTTTTTTTTAATCAGGCAATATATTTAGCATTGCAACGTTTAAAATGTGTATGATATTTATCAATTAAAATCCCTGGATTGGAAATATATAAAAGTATCTACTAATATCTTTTAATGCATCCAAAACTGTTTATCGAGAATGATTACATAACGTATAATTGTGTACCACACTAATATTATTAAAAATGCAAATTGTTGTATTAATTCTACATTTCACGATTTTTTCTATTTTTATGACAAAAAAAAATAAATCTCTCTATCGTCTAATAATGTAAAAAATAGCAAAAAAATTAAATTAAATTAAATTAAATTAAATTAAATTAAATTAAATTTCAGCTAAGTTTTGACATTTTATGGTGTGTGCCGTATACACAATTTATTTAAAAATATTGCATTGCTAAGTTTTACAATTGAATGGGCTTAAATTATTTAATTTTATCTATTTAACATTCTGCAACATTCTTTATAATAATATTTTTAAGTATTCAATAAAAATAATAAAAATATTTTTTTTCTTAATAGCTTGATCATTTTTTTTCACGAAGAACAGATTCTAATTTTATTGTTAAATGCAGCCCTCTGTCATGGACAAAATAAGATTTTTTTCCAATATTTGGACTGTTTTTGATCAGTTATAGTTATCACATTGGCCAAATTCAAGGCACATAATGAGATATGTTTATGTTATTTAGGCATGTGGCAGATGTGGCACATGGAGCAGTGAAGGGTTAAGAGTATTGTAATAAAATGTATCATAAAAAGAGATATTATGCATCTCAGTAGTGAAAATTGAACTTAAAACTCTTTGCCATTTTTTCTTATGCAATTTTGTGTCACATTTAGCAGTTAAATTAATTTCAATAACGCTATGTTTATCAGAGTGTTAGACGCTAAATATAGACTCCTTGAAAAAGTCCCAGTCTTTCCTCTTCTAGCACTCTGTGCCTTGCACTAAATAAGAAACTCGCGGATTCAAAGGAAAGCTATTTCCTACTTTTCTGTACATTGTTTGTACATTTTTTTTTTTAAATTTGATTTTCTGAATATTAATTTTTTTATTATATCACCATGGTACATACGTAAATATTTTGGTCATTTTTTATGTACTATATATATATAGAAAACATGTTACTATATAACAGCTACAGGGAAATCTTAATATACTGAGTATCTTATGTACAGAGCCGAAAATGGGGGAAAGAGGGCAGTAATGGCATATGTCCCGGGCACCAGGCATAGAGGGTACCGAATAAAGATTTTGTTTGTCGATTTTTTTTTTCACGTTCTAGCTTTGTACACTTTAATGTCAAAATAGCCCTACCTGAAATATTTCATAACATAGAAGAATCTAAGGATGATATAATACAAGGATTTTGTATAAACACATTTTGTTTTCTATTCTTTTCCATTCCGTTTTCAAGGTTTTAATTAAATCATATTCGACAGAACTGATATGTAGCTCATTATAACATATTTTACCAATATATACTTTAAATGACTCAACTACTTGAAACTTAGTAAATTCATGTTTGTAAATTTAATTTGCGCCCCGAGGCAAAACACACTAGTACTGACCTGCTATGAACATTTGTAAGTAAGTTATTTATCTAGTGATAAAGATATACATAGTTCATAAAAATTAATCAGAAACTGTTAAATATATGTAAAGTTTTATAATAATTAATATTCAGGAACATTTTTCTCTTTTGGTGTTTACCTTTGTAGTAACACAATATATAATGCCAATATTTGTTAAGTATCGATTTTATATTGAAATTATTGACAATAAAATGAAAATAGCATAAAAATAATAGTTTTACTTTCCAAATGTTCGTGATTAAATGTCAATATTGGTTTTATTACCATTATGTATGCACAATATTTCTTGGAGATTTTTTAAAATATAAGCACATAAATACTGGCGTAATATAGCGACTAATATTTCGTTGACCCAGAAATTCAAGATATATATATATCTAACACTGACTAAGTATTATTTTATTGCTAGGTTGTTTTTGAATTCTTACAACACGGGGAATTGAAAAATGCAGCACGAAAAAAACTGCATTAAAAAATAAAAAGGCTGTTTGCTTAAGAGTAACATGTAATTAATTATCTAAATGCATAAATTACAATTTTTTTTTATAAATAGAGGAAAATCTTAATAAAAAGTTTTTTAATGTGCAACTGATAACGAAAATGCTAATTAGCAATAAGCGAAAGTCTTAACATCATATTTGAAGTATGCATTAACATTATACAAGTACATATTGCCTAATAATATGTAAATGGTAGTCAATACTGCCATTACTATACAGCAGAGTTTATCCGAGACAAATACATGTGCATAATTTTCTTATGTATAAGACATTGACATTTTCCTTATCCACTTCTCGTGAATCTACTATTTGTCCTGACATTTAGAAATGTTAGCTTTATTTCTTGAGAAGTGTTTGCTTTCTTTTGCAATTATTTTCATGCCTTGTTGAGAGTAGCGAATAATTTCCTCAATAATGGATAGAATCGTTCTCTAATGGAATATCGGGAACACGTAGCACGTAGAATATAAAATAAGAGGGATATCACAGAGACATCATTTGAATAATAAAGCTCTATCATTTTATCCAGCATTTATTTATTCTTGTTGTCGCGAATAGTGTAGGAATAATGTGTCGAATACAAAATATGCATATCTAGATTTACTTAATTGTGAAAATATTGCCAAAAATAATATGAAAGAGAAAGGTTTTGAGAAATTACATTTAAGGAACACTCCGATAAAACATTTTAAAGGATAACATCGATTGTAAGTTAGTATAGTTAAGACTTGATGTTTATGTATCTTATAACATCTTTATAGCTAAAAATTGATATTAAGTGATATTTGATTAAAATCTTACTTTTTAGAGTTTCGTTCATATAACGAAACCCTGTTCGTCTCTGTCCTCAGTCTGTTCGATCGTCACAGAGTCCTCACACAAAAACTGTGTAAGTCTAAGATTTCAAAGTTTGTGTACTTACAGCTGAATACCTCGTGTCACACGATAAATCATAAAAATTCTAAAAAAAACTTATTATTTTAATAAAATAAATTTTTTTCAACGTCATTCGTTCATTTTTTGATTTAACCTTCCATCGATCTCGCCGTTGTAAGAAGTACAACATTCACTTTTTTTTCTTTAAAACAAAATTCAAGCAGTAGTGGGTGTTAATAACCGTTTGTATTCGTTTATTGGATCTTTTTATCCAGTTCCTGAAAGTTATTTGTATTTCAGATTGCGAAATTAGCCGCACCTGTCATTTTAATCTGTTAACTGTGAATAAAATGCTCAAAGTTTATCTGTAAACAGCCTTCAAAAAAGCAAATCTTATACTTGATATGTGAAGCAACTAATATAGATGAAATATAGGACTAATTCTGTAAATTTAAAATTGATTAATTGTTATTTAGTAATTCATTATTAATATTTATTCTTTGAGATTGTAGTAGTAAATAGCTTTATATATATATCTAAACTTCTGCTTTAGTATGTTACAACAAAATAAGCGTTTTGCAGAATGCTTTCATAAGTTGTGGCCTGAGATAACTGAAATAATATTTGTTTTAAGATTAAGTTATTTGTTTATTGAGTTTAATTATTTGTAAAATTAAAATAAAGCAGCAATTATTGATTCTTTTTCGCCTGTTGTACAATTTACAACGCGCGCCCGCTCATGTGATAAAAATTTGCACGCCTGCGAAAGGTTAAATTTTATAAGAGAATTTTCATTTCAAAGCTTTTCGTATAAACATCATGGCTTTGAGGTAAATCTCCTCGCTATTAAACAGAAGGTTCTTAGTACAAAACCGGATGCAGGAATTTCAAATTTTCATATTAACATGGATAAAATTAGAATAAATTTTGTAATTTTTTGCCAATTTAAGTATTTATTTTATTAGGGTTTTGTTCATCTGACATTCATAATATTTTTTGGAATTAAAGTTTATTTCTATTTTAAAAAAGCTGTTGTGATTTATAAATGATTCAGCATTTTAATTTGACTTTATTTTTTTTTTTTCAAAAATTTAAAATCTTAATTACATTTTCCTTATTTTTTTTATTTCGGATTTCCAAAAAATTTGGAATTTTGGATTTTATTTAAATAATTTGATTTGAACATTTGTAATTCCATAAAAATATAAAAAAAATAATGATAATTTAAATATTAAATATCTGGTTCAACCATCTCTTTAAGGATTTATTAATTATAAATTAATAATTTGGATTTATTAATTAAAGGGTAAGTTCTTTTGAAAGAGATATTAAAAGAAACTCTCTGTGTGATTTGCAATCATACTTACTCACTTTTTTTGTTGTTGTTATATTCGGAGTATGTCTGCCAGTAGAATAAATTGACTAAGAAAAAAAGATTTTTTAAAAATTTTTGATAAGGTACACACCTTATCATATATACTTAATACTTACTTACTTTACCTTATCATATATACTTAATACTTGTCATATATACTTAATAAGGTAATAGACTTGGATATTTTTGGTTATCTGAAATACCTTTTTTTATTGAGATTATTTAAATAAAAAGAAACGTTTCGTTCCAGTTTAGTTTTTTTCTCCCTGCCATCTAGTTTACGTCAAAATGTGTTTTGTTATAACATATTACTTACCTCATTTTTGTAGCTGTAAAGAAAAGCTATTTGTTTTTTGAAAATTTTGATTTTTGATTAGTATCTTAATTTGTTTTCTGCAAATAAATTTACTTGATAAAATACTAAATTTCGATTTTTTTTTGTTTTCTGTTTTATTATATCTTTTAAATATTGTTATTTAAGAAAAACAAATGACTGGAGCTCGTAATTATAACATTTATGGCAGACACTGTAAAAAAAAAAGAAAAAATCTGTAAAGTTACTAAAAGTTTTCTAGGAACTGGGGTTCCTAAAACTTTTTATGTAACGGCAACAGCAAAAATTCATGTAACAGATACAGATTTGTACTGAAAATCAAAAAAATCATAAGGTTATTAAGAATTTTTGGGGGAAATTACGATTCCAAGAATTGTTCCTGTAAGTGCAATCCAGGCTGCAGATAAAATTTTAGTAAGATAACTGTAACTTTAGTAGACTCGTTTGTGAAGTTACAGATTTCTGTAACCTTAAAAAAATTAGTTTTGTAGATTTAAATTTTTTCTTGTACAGTGTACAGATAAAGTGTTAGTAACTATACATATTTCGGCAACTTTATATCTGTAGGTTTACAGATTTTTTTTCTTTTTTTACAGTGTACATAATTATTGAAATACCAATAGAGTTTCAGCATTTTCCATTAAAGTTTGTTATGTTATTGCTTGTTATATGTAAAATTTTCTAAGATGTAGAAATCTTTTGATTGATTTATAATAAAAATTCTATTTATAATAGAATTATAATTTTATTATACACATCTACAAAATAAATAAACCATCTAGTCTAAAACCTATAAAAACTCACACACGATTTGTTTTATTACTTCATTAATATTGCTTTATTACATTTTACTTAATTTACTTTTAGTATTTACTTTAATACATAGGTAAATTTTTCGCATTATACTGTACCAATTTGTTTTTGTCAATCATATTACGTATCAGATGTTTGTATCTGTAAAAATTTTAATTGGTTTTTTGATTGCAATACTATTTTGAATTATATCATATGGAAATGAATTTATTTAATAAAGTAGCTATTCATCTTAAGCTGTATTAGATATATTTTCTAAAAACCAAGCTCATTTTTTTAGTACTCTGCATTTCTGAATTTTTTTTTCGGAAAATGACAAAAAAAGAAATGTGAATTATTGCTGACTACAGTTGCCGTTGATCTTAATCTACTTTATCTGTTCTCCTCTTGACATTACGAGAGTAACTGCAATCCCAGATTCCTATTATACTATAGCTTTGCAAGCGATTCTTAACTTTTTTTCAATACTTTTGAGCGGTACATTGAGAAACATGAGTTTAAATCCAATACTGCTTTTCAGTTTTTTAAGGTTTGCAGACATTTTTAACTTTTTGAAAAATCCAGAGATTTAAAGAAAAGGGATTTTTAAGGTATTCCCAACTTCTGAAGGATTTCACTTTCTGTTTACTTAAGCACTTTCTACAACTTC
Organism: Maratus speculifer; assembly: GCA_964019185.1. NCBI lineage: Eukaryota > Metazoa > Arthropoda > Arachnida > Araneae > Salticidae > Maratus > Maratus speculifer. Next base: position 289,768,994 of record OZ025289.1, read on the forward strand.
TCAGAAATATATTTTTGGTAGATTTAGGAAAACAGAACTATAAGATCTCACAGTTTTTATAAAGGTAATTCAAGAGTTCAGTAAAAAATTTGAATTCATAAATATACATTAATTAAGTCAATTGAATGCATCATAATAAAAGACTGTTTTTTATTTATAATTGAATATCTAATAAATGAAATTAGTATTTATTTCATTAATAATATTTTTATTACGTTCACTTAATTTACTTTATTACTTAGCTATTTTTTTAGTATTATGCTTTACAATTTTTTATGCCATGACAATACTATCACATATTTGCAACTGTAAAATTATTCTAAGTTAATTTTGATTTGAATCGTTTTTGAATTCTATTATATAGAAGTGAATTTATTTTATAAAGTAACTATTCATCTTAAATTGTTTAAGAAATGTATAATAATGTCACATTTTCAAAAAATCAAGTTCCATATTTTAGCAATTTGCATTTCTGACTTTTTTTCGGAAAATGACAAAGAAAATAAAGGGAATTTTTACTGACTACATTTGCTGTTGACCTTAATCTACTATATCTGTTCGCCTCTCGACATTTCGAGGGTAACTGCAATCCCAGATTCCTATTATACTATATCTTTGCAAGCGATTCTTAACATTTTTTCAATACTTTTTAGTGGTACATTGAGAGACATCAGTTTAAATCCAATTCTTTTTTTCATTTTTTAAAGATTTGCGGACATTTTTATTCTTTCGAAAAATCTACAGAGTTAAAGAAAAAGGGTTATTAAGATATTCTAAACTTCTGTAGAATTTCACTTTCCGTTTACTTAAGCACTTTCTTACAACATCTCAGAAATATACTTTTTGGTGGATTTAAGCAAACAGAAATACGGTGTCAGTGTTCTTATAAAAGTATTGTATCTATTCAGTAGAAATAATCAATACAATAACTATGCATTGCACATGTTAATTAACTGCATGATAATAAAAGATTTTTTATTGATTTTAATTGAATATCTTACAAATGAAATGAATATTTACTTCATTAATAATACTTTTATTATATTTGCTTAGTTTACTTTTAGCATTTACTTTATTACTTAGCTAAATATTTACAAATTTTTTTTTATGCCAATTAAAATACTCATCATACATTTGTAATTTTAAAAATCTTTTAATTAATTTTTGATTGGAATCGTTTTTGAATTCTATCATATAGAAGTGAATTGTTTCAATAAAGTAACTATTCATTTAAAATATATAAGAAATATATAATAATGTCACATTTAAAAAAAAATCAAGTTCATTTTTTTTAATACTTTGCATTTCTGAGTTTTTCGGAAAATGACAAAAAAAGAAATGCGAATTATTGCTGACTACATTTGCCGTTGATCTTAATCTACTTTATCTGTTCGCCTCTCGACATTTCGAGGATAACTACAATCCCAGACTCCTATTATATGTACTATAGCTTTGCAAGCGATTCTTAACTTTTTTTCAATACTTTGAGCGGTACATTGAGAGACATGAGTTTAAATCCAATACTGCTTTTCAGTTTTTTAAGGTTTGCGGACATTTTTAACTTTTCGAACAATCTAGAGATTTAAAGAAAAATGATTTTTAAGATATTCCCAACTTCTGTAGAATTTCACTTTAAGTTTACTTAAGTACTTTCTACAACTTTTCAGAAATATACTTTTGGTGGATTTAAGAAAACAGAAATACGGTGTTAGTGTTTTTATAAAAGTAATGGAAGAATTCATTAAAAGTAATGAATTCATAAATATACATTACTTAAGATAATTAAATGCATAATAATAAAATACAAATTTTTGATTTATAATTCAATGCCTAATAAATGAAATTAGTATTTACTTCATTAATAATAATTTTATTACGTTCACTTAATTTACTTTAATACTTAGCTAATTGTTTAGTATTATGCCTTAATTTTTTTTTCAATCACATTACTTATCATGTATTTGTAACATTAAAAATATTTTAATTTATTTTTAATTTGAATCGTTTTTGAATTCTACTATATAGAAGTGAATTTATCTTATAAAGTAATATTCATCTTAAAATGTATAATAATGTCACATTTTCTAAAAATCAAATTGATCTTTTGAGTACTTTGTGTTTCTAAATTTTTTAAAAATGACAAAATATAAATGTGAATTTTTGCTGACTACATTTGTTATTGATCTTAATCCACTTTAACTCTTCTCTTCTTGACATTTCCAGGGTAACTGCTATACCAGATTGCTATTATACTATAGCTTTGGAAGCGATTCTTAATTTTATTTTCAATGCTTTTGAGCAGTACATTGAGAGACTTGTGTTTAAAATCAATGCTGTTTTTCAATTTTTTAAAGTTTGCAGACATTTTTCGAAAAATCTAGAGCTTTAAAGAAAAAGGGTTTTTAAGATATTCCCAATTTCTGTAGAATTTCACTTTCCGTTTACTTAAGCACTTTCTACAACTTTTCAAAAATATACTTTTGGTGGATTTAAGAAAACAGAAATACGGTGTTAGTGTTTTTATAAAAGTAATGGAAGAATTCAGTAAAAATAATGAATGCATAAATATGCATTACTTAAGATAATTAAATGCATAATAATAAAATACAAATTTTTGATTTATAATTCAATATCTAATAAATAAAATTAGTATATACTTCTTTAATAATAATTTTATTGCGTTCATTTAATTTACTTTAATACTTAGCTGACTTTTTAGTATTATGATTTAAAAAAAAATTTGTCAATCACATTACTTTTCATGTATTTGTAACATTAAAAATATTTTAATTTATTTTTAATTTGAATCGTTTTTGAATTCTACTATATAGAAGTGAATGTTTTTTATAAAGTAACTATTCATCTTAAAAGGTATAAGAAATGTATAATAATGTCAGATTTTCTAAAAATCAAATTGATTTTTTGAGTACTTTGTATTTTTGAGTTTTTGAAAAATGACAAAATATAAATGTGAATTTTTGCTGACTACAATTGCTGTTGATCTTAATCCACTTTAACTCTTCTCTTCTTGACATTTCGAGGGTAACTGCTATACCAGATTGCTATTATACTATAGCTTTGCAAACGATTCTTACTTTATTTTCAATGCTTTTGAGCAGTACATTGAGAGACATGTGTTTAAAACCAATACTGTTTTTCAATTTTTTAAGGTTTGCAGACATTTTTCGAAAAATCTAGAACTTTAAAGAAAAAGGATTTTTAAGATATTCTCAACTTCTGTAGAATTTCACTTTCCGTCCACATAAGCATTTTCCTACAACATCTCAGAAATATACTTTTTGGTGGATTTAAGAAACAGAAATACGGTGTCAGTGTTCTTATAAAAGTATTGGAACTATTCAGTAGAAATAATCAATACAATAACTACGCACTACATATGTTAATTAATTTCATGATGATAAAAGAATTGTTATTGATTCTTAATTGAATATCTAATAAATGAAATTAATATTTACTTCATTAATAACACTTTTATTATATTTGATTTGTTTACTTTTAGCATTTAAGTTATTACTAAGCTAAATATTTCGTATAATACTTTACAAATTTGTTTTTACAATTAAATTACTTATCATATATTTGTAACTGTAAAAATCATTTAATTAATTTCTGATTGGAATCGTTTTTGAATTCTATTGTATAGAAGTGAAGAAATCGAATTTTATAAAGTAGCTATTCATCTTAAAATGTTTAAGAAATGTATAATAATGTCACATTTTCTAAAAATAAGTTCATTTTTGAGTACTTTGCATTTCTGAGTTTTTCGGAAAATGACAAAAAAAGAAATGCGAATTATTGCTGACTACATTTGCCGTTGATCTTAATCTACTTTATCTGTTCGCCTCTCGACATTTCGAGGGTAACTGCAATCCCAAATTCCTATTATACTATAGCTTTGCAAGCGATTCTTAACTTTTTTTCAATACTTTTGTGCGGTACATTGAGAGACATGAGTTTAAATCCAATACGGCTTTTCACTTTTTTACGGTTTGCAGACATTTTTAACTTTTCGAAAAAATTTAGAGATTTAAAAAAAAAGGATTTTGAAGATATTCTCAACTTCTGTAGGATTTCACTTTCTGTTTATTTAAGCACTTTCTTACAACTTCTCAGAAATATAGTTTTGTTGGATTTAAGAAAACAGAAATAAGGTGTCAGTGCTTTTATAAAAGTAATGGAAGAACGTAGTAGAAATAACTAATGGATAAATTTTTATTGCTTGCGTGAGTTAAATGCATGATAATAAAAGACTAATTATTCATTTATAATTGAATATAAAATACATGAATTTATTATTTGTTATAGAAATATATACATTTAACACTCGATTTACATTAATATGATTTCGATGTAGATTTAATATATCTTAAGAATACTATTCAGCAGCATACCGTTTAATTAAAAATGATTTATGCTTTGTCGGAAACATACTTCTACAAGATATAAAATATGTCCTAAATGTCCGAAAAATTTAGATATTTTGTGGGAAAAATTATTATAGTTCTTCCTGAATATTGATTATAGCTAACATTATATTGAAACCAGTTAGTAATTTCAGTAGATATTTTAACATTTTCTTCCAAACATTTTTATGTACTATTTGAACCTACATATAATTGTATTTCTAAAACTCATTAACCACGTATAGAACATTAAGCCTGTTCTTTAATATAATTTTGACAATAATGCTTGTACTTTGCTTTTTAAAATATTTCTGTTAAAATTCTTAAAATCATGTTACTGCATTTCAATATGAACTTCATAAATTTAAATTTAAAATTGGAAAAATATGTTCATTCTATTGCCTGGATTTTTTAGATTTGAAACGCCTGGCTCGAGACATCTCATTAGTTTAATTGTCAAGGGTTTGTTGAGAAAATGGTAATAGGTTTCAAATGAATCCAAAACTCAAATTGCTTAACCTTTTCCAGCACGGATAAATCCTGTTCGTAAAATGAGAAATTATCAACTGACACCGAAATTTATAAGTGATTTTTTTTTAAATTAAGAACTCTTTAATTTAAGCTTTCATTGTAAAATAATTTCTGCAAATCCATTGCAAAAAAATAAAATAAAAAAATAAATAAAAAATAAAATAAAATAAAATATTATTGGTGCCATTTGCATGTTTGTAATTAAAATTAGGTGTGCCCGGAGTAGGATCATTGTGCAGGAAAGGGTTAAGAGGCGCAGGTGCCAACCAAGTGAAAAACGTTTCCAATCCGGGACTTGATCTGGGGTCATCAGCATAGTTCATTGGCGTTCTATTGACTAAATGACATGGAACTGTTCCCCAGGAGCTTCTAACTATTACATGTTTACAAGATTACAAATGCAACACAAGATGCAATATTTTCAGTGAGCCACCGACATGGGGCAAACACAAAACACAAATAAATCCAGCATCGTTTGAATATATTGATAGTTGGACATTTTTCTAGAGAGAAAATTCGTATTGCACTATTTCAAATGAAAATCAAATTTTGAATTGCTTGAAAGGCGCAAATGCGGACCAAGCAAAAAGGCTCCCACGCCGGGACTTTAACCCAGGCCATCAATATAGCGCAATGACATTCTATCGGCTAAACCACATGGAGCGATACCCAGGCTTAATCTTCTCACTATTGCATGTTGGCAAAGCTACAAATGCAGCACAAGTTTAAATATTTTCCTTAAGCCACCGACATGGGACAAACACGAAACTCAAATATATCCAACATCGATTGGATATATTAATACTTGGAAATTGCGCCTTTTAAGCAATTGAAAATTAGAAATTTCATTTTTAATAGAAATATTGTACGCAAGGTGAATTTTCTCTCTGTAAAAATGTCCAAGTATTAATGACAATATGTATTCTCATACATCTTGCACTATCTAGACCAGTGGTTCCCAAAGTGGGATTTATTTCCGACAGAAATTCGATTTTTTATTTTAATTTTTTTTTTTTTTTTTAATATTATACATGTAAATAAAAAAAACTTTTATTATTGAGATTTAACTTGTTTCATTGCACTGATGGCAACATTCTCAGAATTTAAAATAATACAATGTTATTTTTTTTTCTCTTTCTGACAAATAAGAATCAAACAGAAACAAAACTGACAAATAAAAAACACACGAATTCAAGTATGATGAAATTAACTTCAATTTTTAAAATATGCTGAAATTTAAAAAAAAAAAATTCCATTTATTATCCAAGAATAAACCAAAATCTTCCTGTGAGTGAGGATATACGTAACGGTTCAGCCTTCATATAAATAAATATATATATATATATATATATATATATATATATATATATAAATATATATATATATATGTATGTATATATATGTATATTAATTCGGAAAGACATGCTGTACAGAATAATGAAATAATAATATAAAATAATTCTCGTTATCAACTATCCATTTTTAATAATTTTTAACAAAGTTGAAAAGCCCTTATAATTTCAGTTTCTCTAATCGTCTGGTCGTGCTTTAACTCTCGTAAACATACTCACGTTGTCCTGAATTTCTTAATATTGTAGTTAATTTCATTATTCTAAAGCTCGTATGATTTTTCTTTACCAGTTTTCAATTAATTTTTTTTTTCTTTTGTGAAAATATTTGTATCATTTCAATTCTTGAGAATTTTGCTGTTAAACGAACGAAACATGCTGAATCTGAATAAAAAAAGATTTTATTTTGCCTTTTAAATATATTTTTATTACTTTAAGCAAATATTAAATTATAAAGAAATAAATAAAATAACGTTTAAAGCACCAAAACCTTTTATTTCTTTTTATAAACCAATTTCGATAGGCATAGCCTACCGTCATCAATTCAAATTGTGATTGTTTAGAAAAGAAAATTGCCAAAATACGTGTTGGAGAAACCAGATTTAATGACAAAATTCTTTAGCCAATAAAATTGCAGGAAGTCTTAGGAAACATCCGGTATAAGAGAAGCGGATTCAAAGTCAAAGGTCGTCAGCCAATAAAATCGCAACTCACTAAATTCAGAATCTACTCTTTAAATTCAGAATTAAATCAGAAATCAATCAATAATGATGTTCCAAAATGCGAACACTGAAGTGAAAAAGCCAAAAAAACTGCAGAAATACTTTTTTTTGTTATTTTTTAAATTGGCATGCATAAATTAAAACATTTGGAGCTGTAATATAGGAAAAACAATATTATAATTACATTGCGATATTAATTCGGCGTGTACATTGCTAAGTTTGACGCCAAATTTGGCGATAAAAATTACTCGACAAGAGTGATGCCAACTTGGTTCTATTTCCAAAATTTTGCCAAATTCCCATAGACTCCCATTATAACCCAATAGGATTCCTTTACATTTTCGTTTTATTTATTTATTTATTTATTTATTTGGCAGTAAGAGTTGGTCCCATAAAAGAATTGTCAATACAAAAACTGTAGACAATGTTAAGAACATTTATGAAAAAAAAAAATATTGGATTTGACATCTTGGAAATTGTCAAAATTAGGATTTTGTTTTTTCTTTCTAAAATCTAATTATTTTCGCCACTTATATTTTCTGCCACAGACGCGCTAGCGCGTCCGACCGGCATCTATTTGTATGCTGGCGTCGCTCTAAAGCGTCGAGCGTCTGAAGCACCACTTAAGAAGCTCAGGGTTCTTTATTATTCCTTTATTTTTTCTCATCAGTTTTTATTTTATTTTTTTTTTTTTTTGGTAAAATTTACTTTAGTTAACGAGAGTCTTTTCGCGATTCAGCTACAGAAAATTCTGTTTTAAAAAACCGGTGGTAAAACATTAAAATTTAAGCAAAAAGTTCTCCTTGCGATGTTGTTAAAATATTGTTTTGTTATCCGGCTTTTGAAGATAGAAATATAATTTTTAGTAGCAGCGAATATGTTAGGCCAATTTTTAATTTTATCAAAAATCTATCATACGTAATTTTTTGGCCTTTTTTCTTGAAGTAATAATTTTAATCTAATTCGATATCTATTATAATTTAGAAATTATGGCAGTTTTTCAATTTTTACAAACTTCCTCTATACTTCCACCCTCTTGAACCGATTTTTTTCGTAACAAACTAGATCGAGATTTTCTGCCCTTTGATTTTATGTCTTAGTCTGGAAGAGATTTGTGCAGAAATAGGGAATTAATCGAGTAAGTAAAAAAATGATACATATAAAAAGACAGATAAACAGATAGAGGTATAAAATTTTAAAATTAGAATGGGTCAAAGGTTCATGCTCCGTGTAGATCTGTAGATGTTTTTCAGATTTTCCAACATAGAGAAGAATGTAATAGGTAGTACTTCTTTCGAGATCTACCTAAATTTAATAAAAAAAGTTTAATTACCACTACTGTCTGAGCTCGTAAGGGTGAAAGTCTCCCTAGTATCAGAAACAATTATTAAATTACGTTCATTTATTTTTACTTACAGTTTGTTGACAGATATGTTTTAAGTATGCTGTGGAAAAGAAAATAAAAATATAGAGCCTGTCTTTAAGCACTTTCTTATGCATTTAGTTGTAATAAATTCGACAATCTACAACAAAAAAAGTAATTTTATTTCAAACTTATTTCCCACAAATACCTCACGTTCGCCGAAACAAAGCTTTAAATGTTTGAGGACTTAAAGGTGCTTTCAAAAGCATTGTTTACCCAGGATTGCAAACGGATATTCACGAAGACAAAAGAAAAGCATGTTCTGTTTTGCGACAGTAAATCCTTTTATGAAATTTTAAAAAAATTACATTAAAAACATACATTTTTGAACATGTCTCTTAGATATAAAGTCAAGAAGAATGTATTTCTGTGATTAAAAGAATAAGTTTTAAGGATATCTTCAACTGATTTTTCTAACACAAACCATGAATCGTGAAAACCAAATTTTAAATTATTTAAATTAGATCAAAGCTTAAATAAAATAACATATAAGATAAATTTAACTAAAAGTAAGGATTTGCTTATTTATTTAGTAAATGTTTATAAAAGCTTTAATGTTTACATTAAATATTGGCCTTCACTGCAACAATATTTTATATATATATATATGTTTCAATATTCATAATTAAAATTGCAGCACTACTAGATCTGGAATCAACTCATAATACATGCCCCAAATCATATTGTAAAACAAACGTAAATACAATTAAATTCGAAGAAAAAGTGTATATCTAAATACGTAACACTTAATTATGAAAAAAATCATTTAAGAAGAAAATAAACATGAAATGTAGGCAATAAAGAAGACTGGTCTTCTTCGGAGGGATGACAGACTAATCTAATCCCCCCCCCCCTTATTTACTGTTTAAATTCTGGCAGTTTTCTGAATGATAAGGTTCCAACAGCTAATAATAATAAAAAAATAAGGTTCTAACAACTTTTTTTTCTAAAAAATTGCTTTTTGGGATAGTAATGTTCTATTTGCATTTATGAAGGCATTCCTCCATTGAAATAACGTGATATCTAATTTACTTCCACTTGCAATGGAGAATAATCTAGTTCTGTAAGAAATTGTTGAAAACAGCCAGAATGAGATGCCAGTAAGTTATTTTTTCTAAAACGGCTGTTAAAGCGTTATTAATCTCAGGTGAAAAAATATAATTTATCCGACTGGTTATCTAAGGTTTAATTTATGTTTTCTCTTTAATATCCGGTGCGAAAATATCATTACAAGTTGGAGAGAAGGCAGATTTTTAATGTTTAAATAGGATTAGGTATAGATGGTGGGTTGTTCAAGAAAAATAATTATAAAAAATACATAAAAAATGCTGCATCCGAAAAAAAAATCAGCAGGTGAGTCTGATCATGATTTTTTTTTCAAACATCACGTAGAGAAAATATACGTTTCTAAAAAATAATAATAAATATATTTCTGCCATTTTGTGAAGAATGAAAATAAATTAAAAACTTAATAATAATAATAATATTAATAAATGTTGTATGCATGAAATCTACAAATGAGAGAGTTTCTTTTTCTCGACATTATATAGAAAAGAAAAAAAATCATGTTGCTCTTGTTATAAAGATCTGTTCCATCATATTTTATGCTATTTTTTGCACCATCTTATCTTTAATTATATACCTGGTGTCCCAAAAATGACTGATGAATTTTAAAATTCAATAACTTGCAAACGGTGACAGCTATTTAAAATTTTTTTGCAGGAGGGTTATGTATAATGCCAAGAGTTTTTTTACCGTAATTTTTTATTTTAGTTCTAATTTCAAACAATAGGTGGCGCTGACGGCGATTGACGGCCAGATGATCAGTTCTGAATGAAGCGTCGACCTGGCCTTCAATCGCCGTCAGCGCCAGCTATTTTTTGAAATTCGAACTAAAATAAAAATTTACGGAAAAAAAAAACTCCTGACATTATACATAACCCCCCTTCAAACAATTTTTAAATAGCTGTCACCGTTTGCAAGTTATTGAATTTTAAAATCCATCAGTCATTTTTGGGACACCCGGTATATATATATATATATATATATATATATATATATATAACGCTTACATATTTGCATACTTTTGAAGACCAGACACTTCCGAATAGCGACCAAATTTCGATGTCCTGCGATGTCTGGCCTTAAAAAGATTTAATGCATATTTATATGCCATATCATATATATTATAAAGCAGAAATTCTGAAACTTCCAAACGGGTGTTTTCAAAAACTACCCGATGGATTTTTTTGCCGATTGTATCATTCGATAGGAAATATTTTTCCGAAGGTTTATGATTCAAATTTACAGGGATAACTCTGATTTTTCGTAGTAAATTTTGTATTTTTCGGTTATTTTTGATGAAAGGGTTGCCAGTAGTTATTTTTTTGGCGAAAATTATCATTACTAAACAAATTAAAAATGACACATCTGTTAGAAATATTGCAAACATCTTGCAAATAAAAGCAGAAAATAACTATTGATAATAATAATAATAAAGAAAAACCATTTAATAAGGCATGATATTATAAAAAAAATATTTATCTTAAAAATAAAAGAAATATTTGTAACGCTTAAAAAATAACATGAAATATTACATTTGATGCAATATTTGGCGACTTATCCTTGCGTTAGAATAAAAAAAAATAACTTGAAAATTTGATTAAATGAATTTTGAACGATATTTATTTTCCTTTCTATTATTTTCTTTCCCTTTTTTATCAAATTTCGATAGTATATAACTTACTCCAGAAAAAGACAGATCTAATTATAAAAGTAATTGAGAGTTATATATTTGTTTCTTTGAGATTTTTTTTTACTTTTGTCGGCAAAGAATTAAGGCAAAAATGCATATGTCTAACATTAGGTCGGAATAATGTTGTTTTTTCCAAAAGAAGAAAATTTTTGGAGTATATTTTATTATTCTATTGTAAATTCAATAAACATAAGTTAATATTTTAAAAATTGTGATCAAATATTTAAATTTTAGCTTTAGTGTGAAATTCTGCCACACACATATATATATTGTAAAATAATGTCATTCTTTTTCAAAAGTTTTTCACCGCAATTTTGAAAACTGTAATCAACAAACATACTTTTTTTTGCGCTATTTTGTCAAATTCTCTTCCAGGGAAAATTAGTTTTAAAATTTACAAACTGAACAAAGAAATCTATGCAATTTAAATGAAATTTATGCAATTTCGCGCTATCGATAAATTCAACATTTTGAAATAAAAATTGCCTGCTGAAAAAAATGACACAGATGTCATACGCACCACATTGGCGCGATTGCAACAAAACGTCGATTTTATGTTCATATGGTAGCTCGGCTATTGTATATTTATTAATAAACTATTTACTCTTATTTATTTTTTTTAATGATGTAAATTGTTTTATTTTATAATTATTAAGAAAACATTATTTATTTATTTTTATTTCTTTTTTAAAATAATAGAAAACAATTAAAAAATATATATGTAACTGATATTTTATAATGAAGTTTTCGCCAAATTGGCTTAAAAAAGGAAAAAATATGCACAAATGTGGTGCACATAAGGCATTTGTGCCAAAATATTTTACAAGTTTTTTTAATTAGCCATTTCTTCTTCAATTTTCTTCATATTTTTTCCCGTGCTAGATAATGTTTAAAATGATATTGGACTAATTTTCAATAATTGAGCACCACCAAATGGCATATTTACTATATTATTGAAATTTTATTGACACAGATATTATATATCACCGAGGTAACTAATAGACTTTAAATTGGTATTATTTTGTCTGAGATATATTAACCCGACTATTAATATTTATTTATAAATAAAATGCTTATTTACTTTATAAATTGTATGAATTGTTTCGTTATATACTTATTAATTAAACTTTTTTCATAAATTTTTATTACTTTTTAAATAATAGAAAATAATTTAAATATACGCATGTAACTGGTATTCGAAAACAATTTTTCCGCCAAATTAGCATAAAAAATTATCGCGCCAAACACGGCGCATATGACATCTTTGCCTTTTTGTTTATGTATTAAGGAGATTTCTAGATCATCAACGAGATAATAGAAAATTTGTCAGATTATTTTATTTGAGATTATTAAATTTATGGTTTTTCATTATGAAACAAACGAAAAGAAAATTTACTATTGATGCAACTACAAAATTAACGACTCCTTGGCATTATTTAAAAAAAATCGAAAAGGCGATTTTTTAATTATTTGTTTACTTTTTTGTTTACATTATTATAAACATTTTTCCATTTTATATACGCATCACCTTGGCGCGTTTTTTTTTTTTAAATCTGACATCAGTTTGGCAAACACTGCGTTTTCAAATACCAGTTACATGTTATATTATTTTTAATTATTTTCCATTATTTTAAAAAGGAAACAATAATAAATAAGTGAAGTTTAATTGATAATTATAGAACAAAACAATAAAGAAAGAGAAAATAAAGAAAAGCAAAGAAACAAAGTTTATTAGTAAATAAATAACAACAACCAGATTAACACGCAATCCATAAAATCACAATTTTGTTGCAATCGCACCAACGTGATCCATACATGACAGCTGACCAAAATATTATTGGCTATATTATTATTTATATTTTTTTATATTATTTGGTACTACTTGATTATCCCTTTGACCAAAAAACTGCCGCCAAAATAAAAGATTAAATGTCAATAATGTTAGATCGTAAATGCCACATTCATTTGAAATTAAACATGTTACATGCGTTTGTTACGTCATTAACTACTTTTTAATTCGACGTTTTATTTGTATTTCAATTAATATTTTCGTAATTTATTGATTCTTTGGTTATTTAAAATAAAAGTTATATTCGTTTGTATAATATGGTGAATCGTTTTGCAATATGTATAATTTGACGAAACTGATCTATGGAATAATAAAGTAGTACATATTATTTATTTAAATTCTATCTGGATATTTAAGTTTACAGAACTGGCGTAATTTTCAAGTCTCCGTAGAGGCATTCGCCAAGTTGTCGTTAATTCTGTGTTTTAGCCTTATTATGTATTTTTCATCTGTAGTTATTTTACTATCCCTAAAAAAGCAATATTTGCAATGTGCAGGAAAAATATTCGGAATATCGATGATATAGAATTTAAAAAAATATTTGCAATTAATTTATTAATCATTCAGAGGTTAAAAAAATACTTTAAAATTGGATAAGAAAAAAATATACATTAAATACCTTCATTACTCCGTCAAACCAAAAAAAAAAAAAAAAAAAAAAAATCGCCAAGATATAAGATTAAATGCCAATAATAGATGATTGTAAACTCCACTTTCATTTGACAATAAACGCGAAATAAGTCTGATACATTTGTAACAAATCGTTATAAGCAATACTAATGTTTGACGCCAAAAATCATAATGGAATTTATTACAAGATGAAGGTTTATTTTTCTACAAAATTTAGCATCAAGATTATTTCCGATTTAACAGCTACATGTTTGCAACTGCAGGGCTGCCACAGGCGACTATTTTTTAACTCTAACTGGCACCACTTTCTTTAAACAGAAATCCTTAACATACACTTTGACAACACTTGCAAGAAAAATATATTTTGAAATTTATATTAGAAAAATAGTGGTGCAAACGGAATATAAAAATAGTCGCCTGTGGCAGCCCTGCAACTGGTTTAAAAAAAATGAAGAGGCAGTGAAACTGATGTAATTTTAATTTTACCCAAATAATTCAGCTTTAAAACACACCTTTTATGCTTCATTGTTCTAATAAATATATAAGTTAAACACTCTATTTTACATTTTTTTGCTATGTATTTTGTTGGAACAGACCAAGGTAGATAGAAAACTGTAGTAGAGTTGCCAGAAGAGGACGGTTATTAAAAAATGTAATGCAACATGTGATTGTATTTAGGCTACCAGATCTGCACATCTTGCAAGTTCAGATTCGGGAGTTTAAGAATTAACAAATGATAATGTGCTGTTTGAAAATTAATAGAGTTTGATAATCATTGCAATGCTTTCTGACAAAATAATGTGATGAGTAGAGAACATTTTGATTCCTGCTGTCACAACGGTCTCATTTTCATATCAAACTCTACTACAAATGATCAAATAAGAGAGATGGTACTTAACTACCCAAATTTTGTCCAAGGCATACAATAGTGCAATATCGCAATGACATTGGCACTGGTTCGTTTTCAGCATTGCGGAAGGACATTCCAGGTGATGGTCTACACTGCTTTAAAAGAAATTTCAAATCACTATTTTGTTTGAGTCAAGATTTGTTTGGAAAAATGGACCAGCGCAGCGGGCATAGCCTGCTAGTCTTATACTAAAAGCTCATAATACCGATTATAATTAGTACAGTATCGATAAAGATTCAAAATCAATTATCAGCATTAGAAAAAAATTAATTACAAATTTCGGGTGTCTGGAATCGGGCATGGCCCAGTTTTTCAATGCTTTAGTTCGGTTATGCTTCTAAAAGAAACCTTTCTTTGTTTTATGACAAAATATTTTACGATTTGTTAAAGAATATTCAGTGTGGTGAAACATGAACGCGGAAATTCAGCATGGTCAAACATGGAAAACTTTCATAACTTTCTGCTATTCTGCATGGTATTCTAAATTTTGATCATTAAAAGAAACTTTAATTTTTTTTCAATCTTGAAAATATAATGATTTCTAATGTGTTTAACAATTTTTTACTTTCTAGAATTATGGATCACTCCAAAGAGGGTGCTGTATATTTTTGTTGTGACTATATTATATAATTCAAGATTAAGAGCCTAAATGAACCAGTGACAAAGTTCCGGATGATATTGTTGAGTCTATGGAGGCGTTATTTTCAAATATCTCACTCAAATTTTAATATTTTAAAACTTTCTTTTTCACAGGTAGTTGAAAACGGCTAGGTTTTAGGCTAGTTTTTACTTTTCCGATTTTGGATTCATGTTCTTTTTAAAATTACTTTAACTTTCGGAACTAGTTTGAACCAGTTATGGAATTAAAACTATCCTTAGAAAATATTTATAACCAAAATCGAAAAATTAAAAGCTAGCCTTAAAATTAGCTGTCCCCAGCTATCAAATGAAAAAAAAAAAAATCTTTCAAAAATACATAATTTTGAGCAAGATATTTGAAAATAATACCTCCATAGACTTAACATTACCATCCGGGTCTTTTTCACTGACTCGTGTAGGCTCTTAAAATAAACTTTTATTTTACAGTACATATAATAAGTGTGTATGACTTTTTTATGGATTTTACAATATGCACATGTGCTGCGTTTTAAGGTGCACATATTGATCGTAATTTAAACAAATGCTTTGTATTTCACAAAATTTATTTTCCGTTTTCTCTGCTCTATTTTAGTTTTTTATATTTTTTTAAACAAAGCCCTAATTTTTCTTTCAGACTTTGTGGAGTCTTTGCGTAATGTTAAACTCCCGGAAAGTAAATTGCTCCCTTGAGTGCAGATAAAAAGTTCCTTAGAAGCAATCTATTTGATGAAGCAGATTGCCTGTTTCAGAGATTTGTTCGTTAAGGGGGATATTCATTGCCATGTTTTCATTCGCTGCGACAAATTTCAGTTTCAAGTTTTATTTTAAGAAGTTTTTATGGTTATGTTTTAACAATAATGGATCTGTCAGACGCGGAAAATTGAATATCAATCAAATAGAGTGAAAAGTTTTTAAGTTTTTTATAAATGCACTAGAAATCTTAATGCGTTTATGCGTCGTCTGTAAATGCGGTTATTTAGTAGCAAATATTTGGCTTTTTGAATCTGTAATGCAAATAAAAATATGTATTTCTGCAATGCTGATGTTATAACAAGTTTAGAAACAAGTTTTTAGACCAAGAAATGTTGCTTTCAATGCATTTTTTTTCTTTAAAAAAATCTTTCAATTTAGACTTTTACACCGGTAGATAGGAACCGAAATGTTATCAAATCAATATACTACCTCTGACAATAAAGTTCGGTGAATGAATTCAGAAAGACCGATCTGGAAGCACTGTTGAATCAAAACGCTGCACCTGCATAGAAGCAAGTGTAGACCATCTTCCCCCACCGTTGTTCAGCTGAGAGTCGTTTATGTTCTGTGTAATACGTGCTTTACTAAGTGCTTGTTCAGTGTGTTGGTTTTTAACTGAGAGCAGGAAAATGAAAGAATAAAAGATCAGTGTAAAGTTTGGTTTCAAACTTTGCAAGACATTGACAGAAATTTACGAGGGATGGTGCAAATTGAGCACCCACCATCCCTTAGCAAAAAATGGAATAGGATTTTTTATGGAAAAATATGGTTTTATATGGAAAATCATAAAAAAATTATGTCTCTATATGTAAACATATTGTATTCATATGGTAAACATTCTATGGTATTGCAGAGCAATGTCTATGGTAAAGTTATAGGATAATGATATATACCATACAATTTATGGTATCCAGAGAAATGTGTATGGTAAAGTTATAGGATAATGATATACACCATACATGATATGGTATTCCATAACCAGGTGTATGGTAAAACTATAGGGAAATTAAATTTACCATACATTCAATGGTGTTTCATAGCGTGATGTATAGTAAAATAATTGTCTGAGCGAAGCGAAGTCTTTATACTCAGAGATACGTAACGATATTAAAAGTCAAAAAAATTCTTTCGTCAAGCAAATCTCAAAAAGTACTTGTAGGATTTTGATTCTGTTTGTATCAATAAGTACCTATGAAGGTAATCTGGTGAATGCACTACATACGAAAAATTAGTTCCAAATAGTTTAAAAGTTATATTAAAAAAACTGATAAAAAAGCACAATTTATTTGCATACGTCACAGAAATTTGGTGCGCGTGTTTTTCACCAGCTGGCTATTTTCGTAGATAACCGAATCAGTACATGGAGTAAATAGTAATCATTAACGCACTCAAAAATATTGAATGCAATAAAACATTTAAAATTTAATCATGCAGGGAAATAAAACTGTTATTTTTTTATATTAAAAAAATGTCATAAAAACTTAGATTTTGAGATTTTGTGATAATCTCTTAATAGCATTTTTTGATCGCTAAAAGAATGTTTTATATATTTCGCGTGTGAAAATTAGAAACAATTATGTTTTTAAATAAAAAGTTTCTTTTATGACATCATTTTCCCTTTATTTTTATTGCATGTTTTCTTTTAACTTATATTTTGTTTGTGTGTGGAAGTCAATTCTGGTCACTAATTTTTCGGCACGGATACCACAAGCACATCAGATTGGCGCAATTTTTTTCAAAGCCCATTTGGCGAAAACTCCGTTTTCAAATAATGCTTACATACACATTTTTAAATAATTTTCTATTTTCAAAAAGAACTTACAGTAAATAAAATAATAATAATAATTAATAACTATAAAAAGAAATATTTTATATAATTAAAAAAAGGAAATGAAAGTAAATAAACATTTTATGAGTAAATAAACAAATAATAAATAAATAAAGCCGGGTTACCATCTGAGGTAAAATAATGCCATTTTGACGCCATTTATGTACCCTGGTGCATATGTGACATCTTTTCCCATTTTTCATCCATTTCCGGTTGGCATACAACTCTGAAATTTGGAATACGTATGCATACCTGGGAGCAATACTGGAATTAGACATTGATTTTTTTTTTAATTCGATCCAAAAAGGGGCAACGGGGGCTATTTTTTAAAGATTTATACTGCATAAAGGAGCCACTTACCTATTTTTATATACAAGAAGAAGTAAGTGGTATGTAAAAACAATTATAGTATACATAAATAAAATACTTGAGATAATATACTAGAGATATAAGCACCGGGTTTGGCGAGATATTTTATGCCAATTAGGCGAAAACATCGTTTTGATTACCAGATACATATAGCATGCTATAATAACACGTTATTTATTTATTTCAAAATGAAAAAAAAGGAAGAAACGAAACATTTTCTGTTATTAAAAAAAAGAAATAACAATCAATAAATGATAATATTTTTAGAACAAACAATTTATTATAACATTTATATGATAACCAGCATGTTAGGCAACTGAACGCCATTTTGGCACCATTTAGGTACCTCGGTGTGTATAGGGCATATATGTGCCATATTTATTTGTAAAACTGAGCAAAAACGTTTACCAAGTGTGTTTTCATAATCGCTTATATCTTTTTGCAACATAGCGCACCTTCCGAAGCCAAAACTGCACAAAAGAAAAAAAATCAATATTTGCAGCAATTTTTTTTATTTTTATTTATTATTATTTTTTTTAATGTAATGCACATTTTGCAATCAGTAGACTCGATAATCAGACCTCGTTTTTTTGCTTTCAAAGATGATATTTCATACGACGTCTTTTTTGGATTCGTCGTTTTTCCATATTTGATAGTATGCGTCTACTCGTTTTGTAACTTTTTTTGTAACTTTCTTCTTTATTAACAGCGACATTTGGATTTCCTATTTAAATAAAAATTCTTCTCAATACAAAGAATTCTGTTAAAATAAATAAATAAATGAAATGCGGACATCTATTGCTCAAAGCACAAAATTTTTCTTATTGAGTTAATAAAAATCAGTAAAAACATAATTTTTATGATAATAAAAATTATGAAGCTTTAAACGATGCTTTAAAAAGAAAAGTGATATTTCAAAAGTATTATGAAATTAGTTAAAAACCATTTATTTTAAACAAAATGAATAAAAGATTTATACTTTTTATGAAATAAATGGGATTTGAAAAATTATTGGAAATTTATCACCATAGATGTATCAATATTACAATCAGTACTTTGTATGCAAAATGGAACAATTAGCAATACTTTTTGAACCCGAAAAATGGTCGTTGCCTTTTTTAAGGTTAAAAAGGAGGTTACGAAATATTCCTATACAGAGATGCCAAGCCCCCGCTTATTGCACAGCAGAATTTTCTTATAGGAAAAGTTATTTTTTAAATCCGCAGAATGTTCCTATTTAATAAAAGATTTTCTGTATTAAAATACCGGTATCCAAAATGCCGGAGACTTGGCAGCTCTGCCTATAACATTTTAATTAATCACGGTACTTTTTTAAAACGGATTCAAATTTAGTGAAGACAACGTTTTTTGGCCAAAAGCAGCTTTTTTCCACATGTGTAACTACGATACAATTCCTTGATGCTGAAATAAAATGTTTTGACTTATGCTATTATTGCTTCCTCTTATTTATTTATTTGAATTTTAAATAAGATGACTCAAAATCGTGTTTTTTAAATGTACGGAAAAAATGCATTTCGAGAGAGGGCGAAAAGAACAATATTTGGCGATTTATTACCTGCGTTTGGCTAAGTTTCTTACTACCGTGTATTTAATACTCTTCACAATACTTCGCTGTTATATGGACTTAGACGCTTTTATAAAAAGTTTGACGTAGTTCGGGCTTAAGAAAGTGAGTATTTTACTGAATAATACAAATAAATGAAAAATGAATACTAAGAAATACTAATAAAAGAAAAATGAAGTGTTATATTGATCTATGTATATTTAAAAATGCACCTGCTGGCACTATTTAGATAATTTATGTGTATATAATAGGAGATAAATAGCTTTTGATTCTGTATTTCTATGCTTTAAAGCATTAACGTTTGTGTGTTTTGCGTTATCATTGGGAGTACTAGCCGATTTAAAAAATAATGTGGGCAAAAAATGTTGGTAACTATCTTTGCTGCAAAATATACCATATTTTGCGTATTAACAATAATCACCATCACTGCACGAGCAAAAAAAGTTCTAAAATTGAGAATTCTTTGATATTAATATGACTAAAAATTTAAAATATATATATATATATATTTTGGTGGCAACTTTTAGGATATAATATTCTCGTTATGAACGATTTCTAAAACATTCGACAATTTAATTTCACAAATTAAACATTTTTTTCTTGAAAAAGTTTTAAACCCAATTTATTGAGAATATTGCAATTTCTAGGATACTGTTGGGGTCAGAAACTATAACTTTGGCATCACAGTAACTTATAAGATGTAAGTACTCGTTTAGGACAAACTTTTAAAAAAGGATTCCTTAACTCTTATCGACAACCTCATTGCATCCGTGGAAAACAGATATTCAACATTATAAACTATTCGGACGGATTTCACACCGTATAAAATACACTCCATTCTCTTCAAACATAATAGTTTATGTTATTTGTAGCTTCTCAAATCGGTGCGAAGTTTCTGTTTATGCTCATGACATCATTTCAAAGAGTTATATTTCCAATATAGGAAAACTTGGCGTTTTATTTTCTGTATTACTTTTAACATTTTGCATATTTCCAATTTTATATCCATGCATGGTTTGCTTTTCTTTTATAAAAATAGTATATGCAACTTTATATATAAGATTTTGTAATTCTATGATTCAATATGCTTATTTTCATCATATTTTATCACAATGAATGACCAATTAAAGGTAAGATCTCATTTTCTTTACTTATCGCAAGTTATTAAATGTTTATTCTCAGCAATATCGCTCAGACTAATCCCTCTGAGGGAAGTCCTAGTACATAATTGTTTGCACCATAAATTGTATAGTATTTCAAAGCATGGTGTATGGTAAAATCTTAATGCCCTTTGAAAGTTTATAATATATTACACTGTTAAAAATTTTGCAGCATTCTGTCCAGTCATTTGACCGTTTTCTGAAAAAACAGTAACATAACTGTAATTTAACGTTATTCTGAGCATAAAATTGGCAATAATGTGTTCAGAATACCGTAAAATGACGGTTGTTTTACTGTTTTTTCAGAAAACGGTCAAATGACTGGACAGAATGCTGCAGATTTTTAACAGTGTAGATTTTGTGTAACTATAATGTAAAATTACTCGGTTGTGGTCATCTCAAAACTTTCTACTATCTTTATGTATGTCTTATGAACTTCTAAAAAATAGAATCATAGCAACGCCACTGGTTAGATAGTTTAGACCAAAATCTATTTAGAAACAACTTATGTTAACTTATAACCAGTCTAATGAAAATCCCTTGATCTCAAATTAATATAACATAAAATAACATATAATTTTATTCTTATTTAATTCAATTATATGAGTGTGTAAATGCGTTAAAAATAAAAAAATCTCGAGAAAAATAAATTATTCAATAAAAAATATATAATTGACATATTTCCTATAAAATTCTAACAGCGATTAAAGAAGTCAGGGACATGCATAAATAATACTGCATTAAAAATTTATCTGTTTTTTATGCTTATAAGGATATTTTTTTAAACATATTTAAAAAAGGAAATATTATGTTTTTTTTTTTTTTTTTTTTTTTTTTTTTTTTTTAGTTTTTAGTTTTTAGCATTTAGCTTTTAAGCATTGATTGTCATGGATAAGACTTCTTGTATGCGTTTTTCTTCATGATGGGTTTTCACAATTTCTCACATTTAAATTGTTATAACTCAAGAACCGTTAAACATAAACGCTTTAAAATTAGAACATGGCTTTTTTTAATTGCTTTACTTTAATTTTGATTCAGCAAATTTGAAAAAAAATATTTATTTTTGAAAGTATTACTTTTTTTTCAAAATTTACTTTAAATAAATTTTTTATTAATATTTTTAAAAAGGCTGAATCAAAATTAAAATGTAGGTGTTTCTGTTTATTTAATTGCTAAAAAACTAAAATTCTACAATTATTACATTGAGTTACAATAATTTTTAATTTCCCTCCACTTTTTTTAATAAATTTTAAATTTTAAAAATATATAGAGAAGTTTTATCATGTGATTTTGTTTTAAAATGCCACACATAAAACACATAATTCACATAAAATTGCGAAATTTTAATTCAATAAAATATTTTTTAATGTGTCCCGGACCCCCTCAAAATAAACAAATTGTCAAAAATAGCCTATAATTATTTAAAGAAAATCTTTTTGAATTTATTTTAAAAAGGACCTACAAATATTTGAATCACCAAAAGAATTTTTGAAATATCTTTTAAAAATATTAACAACAAATTATTAATACATATGTATTAATATAATATATTATAATATGCTAATTAAATATTAATAAACTTAATAGTACAAAAAAAAAACGGTTTATAATTAATTTACGTTATTTGATAATTTTAAAGTCATTTTTATATGGAACAACAAGGATTTTTATTTTATTTAAAAGTTAAAAATTATTAAAAAGATTAAAAATTATTTTACGATCTATAAAAATATCAAAAAATCTACCGATATTTTTATCGACCTCAAATTATGATAATATATGAAATAATAGTGTTATTATTTTGTTCTTATGTATTTCATATATGTGAGCAGAGTCTATGCGTTATAAATAAAATATCCTACGGGGGAAATAAAATGATTTAACAAAAAAATATTCTTGATGACATATTTCCTATAAAATTCTAACAGCGATTAAAGAAGTTTGTAATTACAAACTTCAAAATTACAAACTTCTGTAAATACAAACACATTCTTAAAACTGCATTAAAAATTTCTTTATTTTTTCTTATGCTTATAATGATGTTTAAATCATGTTTTCTATTATAATTCGAAGAGACAATAGTCTGACAATAGTAGTATTTTTTAGTTTTGGTTTTTATATTCATTTATTTTCATTTTATATGCAACAACAAAGTTTTTATTTTATTTTATTTAAACGTTAATAATTATTGAAAAGATTAAAAATCATTTTACAATGTATAAAAATATTGAATATATCTATTCATCTTTTGGTATTAAAATTTAAAAGAAAGATTCAAAATTTCCGTAAAAATTATCTAAAAAATAGTAATATATTTTTTTTTACTTTAAAATTAAAAAATGCTCGTAAGTAAGGAATTAATATAATACATTAATATAATCATTAAAACTATATTATATATTAAGTTATCAAATGATTTCTTATTCTTATTAAATATTATTTCTTATCGACTTTCTATTTTTTTTTAAATTAATTTTAATAAACAGAAAATAGTTTTTCCTTTAATTAATTGGATTTTATAGCTAAATAATATTTGCTAAGATATTTACTCCGTTCATTAAAATAATAAATTAATTTATAAATACATGTCTATAAAACAATTTATAAAAAAAACCTCTTTAAAACTACCTTCTTTTGTCAACCATTAACTTAGAACGACAAATAATGATGATTTACCGAAACGCTTTATTCCTATAACGTTTTATAAGCACAGCTCATCACCCCGCATGGCCGAATGGTTAGGACGCTCGTTTCCCATCCCTACCGTCAGTGGATCAAATCCCACTGCTTCCCAAGGTCGAAGTGCATTAGTAAGCTTAGTTCCCAGTATTCCTAAACGATGGCGCCACCAAAGTTGATATCGTTATTATTTTTTAATATATAGTACCATAAAGAATTACCATACACTTAACGTTTATATGGTTTTTCATAAGAAATACCATACACTTAACGATTATATGGTTTTCTATAGAATCACTTTTACCATAGGCAAAAATCCATATGATTGCACTTATGGTGTTTTTTTTTTATGGTAATTCTATGCCTTTTTTTGCTAAGGGTCGGCTATTCTAACACAGGATTCTAAATTTTGATAATTGAAAGAAATTTTCTTTTTAAAAATATTTCGTTATCTTGAAAATATATTGATTTCTTTAGTTTTTAATAATTATTTCTAAAGAATACTTTTCAGAATAATGGATATATCGAAAGAGGGAATTGTACATTTTTGGTCGTGAGTAATATTATTTAAATACTAAAAGAAACTCTCATTTTTCAGTATATATAATATGTGTTTATGCTTGCATGGTTTTTAAGGATTTTATAATATGCACACGTGCTACGTTTCTCGTTTGCACATATTGATCATCAGTTCAGCAAATGCTTAATTTTTCATAAAATTTATTTTCCGTTTTCTCTGGTGTATTTTAGTTTTTTTTTTTTTTTTTTTTTTTACATCTTTTTTAAACAAAGCTAAAATTTTTCTTTCAGTCTTTGTAGGGTCTTTGCTAATGTTAAACTTCCGGAAAGTAAATTGCTCCCTTGAGTGCAGATAAAAAGTCCCTAAGAAGCAATCTATTTGATGAAGCAGATTGCCTGTTTCAGACATTTGCTCGTTAGGGGGATATTCTTTGACGTGTTTTCATTCGCTGCGGCAAATTCCAGTTTCAAGTTTTATTTTAAGAAATGTTTATGGTTATGTTCTAACAATAATGGATCTGCCAGACGCGGAAAATTGAATATCAATCAATTAGAGCGAAAAAGATCTTAAGTTTTACAAATACATTTGGAATTTTTAATGCGCTTATTTGTCACTTCTAAATGAATTTAAATGTCGTCTCTAAATACGATTATTTAATAGCAAATATATGTTTTTTTAAATCTGTAATGCAAATAAAAATATGTTTTTGCATAATATTAATGTTATAATAACGTTGTAACACATGACTAACAAATGTAACTTTCAGTATAAGTTTTTTATTTCAAAACTTTCGGCTATTCTGCATAGGTTTCTAAATTTTGGTCATTAAAAGAAACTTAATTTTTATTATTTTTTTATCTTGACAATGTAATACTTTTTAAAGTGTTTAAAAGTTTTTTAAAGATTTTTTCCGGAATCATGGATAATTCGAAAAACGGTACTGTATATTTAAGGTTTTGACTATATTATATAATTCAAGATTAAGAGCCTACACGAGTCACTGAAAACGATCCGGATGATATTGTTAACTCTCTGGAGGCGTTCTTTTCAAATATCTTACTCGAATTTTAATATTTTTAAACTTTTTTTCACAGGAATAGTTGATGACGGCTAGCTTTTAGGTTAGTTTTTACTTTTTCAGTTTTGTGTTCAGTTTTTTTTTTTTTTTTATTACTTTAACTTTTGGAACCGGTTTGTACCGGTTATGGAATTAAGACTATCCTTAAAAAATATGCATAACCAAAATCGATAAATTAAAAACTAGCCTTAAAATTAGCTGTCCTCAGCTATCCAATGCACACACACACACACACACACATATATATATATATGTATATGTACAAAAATTTGAGCAAGATACACTGCTCAAAACAATTAAAGGATATTGCAGTTTTAGGTAGATTTTGTATCTGGGAAACTTTTTAGCTGATTGATACATGGTCGACAGACATAGTAGGTTATATGAGAATAAATTACACATGTTTGGCAGAAAAAAATGCATTTTATTGCGCATTTGTGTACAAAAAGAAAAAACACAATTTGTGCATATGAGAAAAAAGGAATAAGAAAAGGTGTTTTCTTCAAAGAAAATCATTTTCAGTAGGGGGTATGGTTTCCACGGGCGGCCAGCAACGTTGAACACCTTTGAGGCATGGACTCAATGAGGCTATTAATGACGAATTGGGATATTCTGCCCCAATCTTCCAGAAGAGCTCTTTCCAGCTCTTGGAGAGTTTGTGGGGGTTGTTGGCGGACAGAAACTCGTCTTCCTAGAGCGTCCCAAACGTGCTCCATTGGATTCATGTCTGGAGAACACGTTGGCCATTCCATTCGAACGATTCCTTCCTCGAAAAGGAAATCCTCCACCAGGTTTGCACGATGTGGCCTGCAGTTATCGTCCATTAAAATGAAGTTATCTCCGATTGCTGAAGCGTAAGGGACTACAATAGGTCTGAGGATTTCATCCCTATATCGGCGACCAGTCAGAGCTCCATCTCGAATGATGTAGAGGTCAGTGCGCCAGTCAATGGAGATGCCACCATACACCAACACTCCTCCACCGCCAAATCTGACACTTTCGTGCACGAACGCAGAATTATTCCTACTGCCACGGTCCCTCCAGATGAAAATACGCCTATTATCCGGACGCACAGAAAAACGGGACTTGTCAGAAAACAGAATATTGCTACATTCATTTCTCCTCCAGTTGACATGCTCGGTTGCCCACTCCCTGCAGTCGCGACGATGCCTTTATGTTAATCTAACACATACCATCGGTCGGCGAGCATACAGACCTACAGCATGGAGCCGGTTTCGGACAGTTTGAGTTGAAATCGTGGTGCCTGTAGCCGAGCGAAGGTGTTGTTGGAAAAGAGTAGCGTTCATGTTTCGGTGTCTTCGATCTATTAACGCTAAATACCGATCTTCACTGGGCGTCGTTGCCCGTCTACGACCTTGCCCTGGTCTTTGGCCTGCACATCCACTCTTCAAAAGACGGTTCCAGATCATGGAAATGACACTTTGTGACACTCCAATGGCTTGCACTACTTTGGCTTGAGTTTGGCCCCCTTCTAACCTACCAACAATTCTCCAAGCTTCGGAATCTCTCAAATGACTTCGCTGAGACGTCGTACTCATCGAAACAAAGCAATCACTGAATGCCGATCATCCTTGTCTTCATTCTCTTTTATCCAGTTGAATGTCAAATTTCATTCGCTGCCGCTGAAGCGACGTTTTTGACGGCTCATCAAAACTCAAAATTTTCATACTCCACAGTTTGAAAACCAGAAAAATTTGCATTTGTGATTCTCTTCTTCTATTTTTGTCAAAAAAAGTTTCGTTTATATCTTTTTTTTATATAAAACTTCAAATATCCTTTAATTGTTTTGAGCAGTGTATTTGAAAATAATGCCTCCATATACTTAACATTATCATCAGGGTCTTTTTCAGTGACTCCTGTTGGTCCTTAAAAGAAACTTTTATTTTCCTGTGCATATAAGTACAGTGTGTGTGACTTGTTATGGATTTTACAATATGCACATATGCTGCGTTTTAAGGTGCGCATATTGATCGTAATTTAAACAAATTCTTAGTTTTTCACAAAATTTATTTTCCGTTTTTTCTGCTGCATTTAGTTTTTTTTAAATCTTTTTTTTAAACAAAGCTCAAATTTTTTTTTCAGACTTTGTGGAGTCTTTGCGTAATGTTAAACTCCCGGAAAGTAAATTGCTCCCTTGAGTGCAGATAAAAAGTTCCTTAGAAGCAATCTATTTGATGAAGCAGATTGCCTGTTTCAGAGATTTGTTCGTTAGGGGGATATTCCCTGCCATGTTTTCATTCGCTGCGGCAAATTCCAGTCTCGGGTTTTATTTTAAAAAGTTTTTCGTTATGTTCTAACAATAATGGATCTGCCAGACGCGGAAAATTGAATATCAGTCAATTAGAGCGAAAAGTTTTTAAGTTTTATAAATAAATTGAAATTTTAATGCGTTTATGTGTCGTTTGTAAATGCATTTAAATGTCGTTTGTAAATACGATTATTTAATAGCAAATATATGCTCTTTTTAAATCTATAATGCAAATAAAAATATGTCTTTGCGTAGTGTTAACGTTATAATAACGTTGCAACACATGACAAACAAATGTAGTATTCACTGCAATTTTTTTACTTCAAAACACCACTCAATTTAGATTTTTACACCGGTAAATAGGAACCAAAATGCTGTTACAAATGCATTTTTTTAACATTACTGAATTTATTTATACTTTTTTATGTTGCTTAAAATAATGTTTGAGTACTGAATGACTTGACAAAATTATGTAACAATTAGATGTTTTAAATTTCAAACGATTTGGTTGGGTAGTTTTTGCATTGTTACAAGCGGACAGACGGACGGACTGAACGACCACTAAAAGTGCTATGTAATTACATTCGAAACCGAATAGGGTGCTGTAAGTATCGAGTTGTGGATTTTAACTTCTGACATGCTGTTAATACAAATGTATCGTTTATAATAAATTTTAAAATACTTTATTTGAATTCAGTATTATATTTCTACTTCAAGAAAAATATTCCATCATAAAGAAATTAAAGTATGTTTCTCTTGTTTTTAATATACACTCACTTCCAAAAGTTAAGCACGGAGAGGAAAATGCTAATTTCCTGAAGCCAATCAGAATTGAAGAGGATGCAAATCACTGCAGAAGTAGATGAAAGTATGCAAATATGTTAGGTAACAGCCAATAGGGTTTTCATATCAAGAAATATGCAAAAAGGGCAGTCTTATAAGAAGCTATTTTCATGAAGGGTTACAGAAGTTGATTGTAAGTGCTGATAGAAGGTGTTTAAAACTTTTCTACAATTTGTTTTGAAGACATACGTGTTTCTACGACTTTCAGAAAACGAATGGAAGATTCTGAGCGCTGGCGTGCAGTGGGGTGCATTGAAGCAGGACAGTCGATCACAGATGATGCTCTTTTCTTCGGCGTTCATCATTCTGTAATTTCACGTTTATGGAAGCAACTCCAAACCACACAGGCAGTTGTCCAAAGGCCCTTAGTTGGTCGTCCAAGTGTTACAAACCCCGCGGAAGATCAATATATTGCTATTGTAGCCAAGCGGAATCTCAGAGTGACTTCCACACGTGTGACATCTATGGTTACAGCTGTAAAGGCGTTTTCCTTTACATATTAGTTAATAATTGTTTTTCCCCATAGTTAAAATTACAATATTCCCTTAATTTGTATCTTTATTTAATAAGCTAGATTTTTAATCCCTTTAATTCTATTCAGTTACTAACGGCCATTTTTTCCTTTAAAATATAATTTCAGTTATCTCTAATTCTTTCTTTAAAACCACAACGTACATCCGTTTGTTCATATACATGTATGTATTTTCCCATAGCAACGACCTTTTAAAGAGTTATTTCTCGGCTGTTGTTAAGCATAGTTAAATGCTATTCACTTAAGAACCAGATGTGCTATGTTTGTCTTTATTTTATTTCATTTGAATTAATTTCCTTTCTGAGCCCGTGAGATTTTTGGTTAACCCTATGTAAAGAATGCAATCCTTGTGGTTTCCCGAGCCATATGCTATCTTTTATCATTTGGCGTTAATTATTTCAAATCATGCCCTTTGGTTTCTATCATTGAAAGTCTATTTAACGAAAACTCTCCACGTGCCTTCTCTCACCGCAATTTGTGCTTATCAGTCGTTTTTGGCTATTTTTATGTACATGTATCGCGCCAACACTTGACGATGTGAAAAATGTATTTGTGACGACTTCTTCTCTGTAAGTACTAGCGATCGGACCTATCTCTGCGAGGGTCCCTCTCTGGCACGGCAACCTTTCTTGGAACTGTGAAATTAATAAAAACTTGTCTCCAGTAAATTAGCCTCCTGTGTTGCCTTTCTCAATTATTCATGGATTATGTACGAACTTGGGATTGAAACTACACTTACGATTTAGCAACGCAAACTTCCTATATGATGTTGAAACCGTCCTCATAACAGCGTCCATTGGTAAGGCGATATCTGCAGCTAATGTACACCGAAGATTACGTATGAGTGGACTGTACTCCCGTCCCGGGTATCTCGAGTTTGTGTTCCTCTATCCGTCCAATCAATAGGGGCACGATTAAAGTGATGCCGGGACCATGT
Organism: Maratus speculifer; assembly: GCA_964019185.1. Classification (NCBI taxonomy): domain Eukaryota; kingdom Metazoa; phylum Arthropoda; class Arachnida; order Araneae; family Salticidae; genus Maratus; species Maratus speculifer. The sequence continues at coordinate 289,798,779 of OZ025289.1, forward strand.
CAATTACTGGGGCAATGTCATGTTTACTGATGAGTCAAGATTTTCTCTACAGCCAGATGAGAAGCGTGTAAGGATATGGCGTGAACAAGGAATACATAATCAGCCTGAAAACATTAACGAATATCACGCATTCCGAGGCGAAAGCATTATGGTGTAGGCAGGGATTTCATTAGGATACCGCACCGACATGCATATCTTTAAACTGGGTTCTGTGACGGCTGTCCGGTATCGAGATGAAGTCCTAGAACCCATTGTGAGATTTTACGCTGCAGCAGTTGTCTCTACGTTTGTTTAATGGACGATAACGCACGTCCCCATAGAGCTGGCATTGTCGATGACTACCTGGAAAGTGAAGCGATTGCGCATATGGCGTGGATAGCATATCTTAACTGACCTTAATCCCATTGAAAATCTTTGGGGTGCTCTCGGCCGTGCTGTATGTTTATGTTCCCTACCTCCAGCCACTCTTATTGAGATGGAAACTGCTGTATAAGAAGTATGGCGATTGTTTAGTTCTGCGGTGGTTGAACAACTAATTAAAAGCATGGTCACAAGGTGTAAATTTTGTATACAAATGAAGGGGGGGATCACGTACTCTATTAATAGATTTTTTTTTCTTTTTATGCTGTTTATTTTCACTTTATACATAATTCTGTTTAAGTCTCCAGTAGGCCATTATCTGATAACTTATAAAAATTTAATATTGTTTTCATTTCTGTATATAATTATTAATTTTGTTTTATGCATAAATATATATGCTACTTTCCTGTCGAATTTTGTGTCAATGAAAGCAGTATTTGTTGAATTTTTTGCATGTTACATCTTCGTGCTTAACTTTTGGAAGTGAGTGTAGATATTTTTAATAGTATCTTTACGAAACAAGATTTTCCAATAGGTATGTGGGACCCCACTAGTGGCCGAGAGATTCTGACTTCTCAACTATTAGACGTCAGGTGCTGTGTTCGAACCCAATCGCGGCCGGCGGCCTAACCGTTCGGAGTTTTCGTGGTTTTCTACGAACTTTGCGTAGATACGGATTAGGTTCCCTTAGAAAGAGAAAGACCCCCGCGAAGGGCACTAACCTCAGGGCCTATATCCCTAGAGTAGATAATCGGCCGACATAAAATAAACCAAACTAAACCAACAGGTATGTTAATATAGTTCCTTCCAAGGATCTTAATGATGTTAATTTTCGTTTTGTAGTATTTGCTGCTGAAAAGCAAATTTTGCATAATGATAAAATTGAGATTAAAAAAATTATATCTTGTTATAATTATAATAATATAATTATAATAATATAATTATAATTTTTTTTTCTTGTAATCATTTTAAGTTTGAAATTGAGAAAATAAGCAATTATAATGATCTAAATAATTTATGATTCTTTTTCACTGCAGTTCTCTGAAATTTTTCCTTAATAATATTCAATCACTGCAATAAATTTAGAGAAAAATTCCATTTTATGGCGCTAAACTTCATTACAGATCATTTTTTTTTAAATTTCTCTAATTTAAATTTTTTTAAATTAAAAATTAAACTAATTTAAATTTTTTTAATTTCTCTAAAAACACACACACAAAAAAAGCAAGACTCTCTATAAATTTACACTAGTTCACGGCTAAATTTATTTGATTGTGTTTCTTAGTCATCATTTTACAGATATTTCTCTTATCTTGTATTTAATTCCCTGTATGGATTTTCATGACTTTATTTAGAAGTATTTTTATCTTTCTTAAAACTTGTAATTCAAAGTACACAGTTTTAAAATTCTTTTGCAATTTTATTAGACCATATTAAAGAAGAAAATTCACTTTTAAAAAAAGTTTTTTTCGAAAAATCATCTTTTATAGTTCAGTCAGTTTTAGGAAATCTCGGATTCAAACCTCAGAACGGCTAGAAACAAATTTAGTAAAAAATTAAATAGTAGAGCATTTCAAATTTGCTTGAAATGTTACAATTATTTGAGGCCACTAAAGTTTCAGGGATTTAGTAATTTTGAAAACTAAATTAAACTATTATCATTAAAAATAAATTTACAGAATCTTGTGCATTTAAAGATGTTAACTGACAGAGTCTATTGTAGATTTACCGAATAAGTTCTCTTTTATTTAACAGAATCTTGGCTTTTCTAATCTCTGTAATTTTACATAAGACTGCAGTTCATAAATTATCCGTAGATTTTCTGTAATTTCGCAGAAACTTTTCTAATAGTGCAGGGATGTTCTTGGTTACAGGCATGAACTGGAAAAATAAAAATTAATTCTGCTAATATAATAAATAATTTTTCCGAAAAATAAAGTTTGTGTCACACATCTGATGAGAGATGTAGTCCTTAAAACTCATAATATTAGTCGTATTATTTGCCGTAGATTCTTGGCAATTTGCCAGAAATTTTTTTAACAGTGGAAAAAATTCCTTTTAAAAGTATCTTTATTAGTTAGTAGAATCCTGATACAACGTAACTCAAAACGATCGAGTATTTTCTCGACTTTTTCTCGTGGACACGTCGTCACAGCACATGTATTGGGAATCAAAGAGATACAAAAGAAAATATAACATGACTAGAAGTTCATTCTATTAGATTTAATAAAAATAATGGCATCCATTGACATACATAATTGTGTCGTTAAGAAGTAGAAATAATCATGTCTACTGAAATTCACTTTTTTAAATAGTTTTAAATGAATACACGTGCGATTTTATGAGTACAAACAGAATTTGCATTAAATAATTGATCCAACTTGAACGTAAATAGCAAAAATAATATAAAACTAGTTTGATATGCAAACTTTCTTATATCTCATACATCTTAATATTTGAAATTGTAGTTACACACATTAATGCTTCAGTATAATTAGTTCAATAGTACACAAACTTTGATTTTCATTTTGAATTGTTCCGTCAATTAATCGGAGTAAAAACGAATTTATCTAGATCATTATATTTATTAAAATAAATAGTTCTTTAGTTTTTCATTTAGAAATTAATGTCTTACATGTATATTTACAGATTTGGTAGTATAATAGTGCAAATAAGAACATGAGTATGAATATAAATTTCGAATTTTGTGCATTGTAAAAGAATAAATGAAACATATCTATATATTTTCCTGTCTATATATACTGTCTTACATGTGCATTTACAGGTTTCGGTATTATAATAGTGCAACAAAGAACATGAGAATGAATATGAATTTAAAATTCTGTGAATTGTAAAAAAATAAATGAAACTTGTCTATATATTTTCGATGATTTTCTAAAAAATTAATATAAAATACTTTAGCCTAAACTGAAAACGTTCTTGGTATATTTCATATTCCTATTTATGAATTATAAACTTTCCTTCAGAATTTTTCAATAAAGGGTTAGTATGATATTAAAATTTGAATTTATATAAAATATATTTTATCTTTCAGATGATTTAGAAAATTGATACATCCTATTGCATTATAACTTTACTCTAGATAACATATGAAGTTAAAGAAAGGAGATGAAAAGATTTTCAAATAAAAGTTTATATATTTTTTGGGATAAAGTTTTATGTTTTATTAGTTCTTCTTCCTTCATGAAATTTCTAAAATGAAAGGCTTAAGCTTTCTTTTAAAAAACTAAACCTTTCTCTTTTGACAAAGGATGAATTATTGTGAAATACATTAAACAATAGTCACTCTTTTATTACCTTATAGGAATGAATTCTTCTTATAGATTGATTTTTGTGTAAAATCGAAAAGTATTATGATAACATTCTTTGAGGTACAATAAATAGAAAAAAGTTTCCATGAAACTAGAACCTTTTTTTTTTTTTTTTTTTTTAATCGAATGAGCAAACATCCAATGTATAAATTTTAAAGTCAGCAAAAAGCTGTCTATTTCCTTTTACCTTGGAAGTAAAACTGATTGTTTAAATTTATTATTGTTTTTAATTTATAATATACTATAAATTTTAATAGTTACCAATTTTTAACTAAAGTATAAAAATTACTCTTCTTTCATGTATGTGTATAAACATTGTATTTTGGCTGTCAAATGAGGCTGTAAAATTTTTATCTCTGTATTTGAAATGGGATTAATATTTCTGTGGTTTTAGAAAACAAAATTTTTATGCTTATACATAAATTAGGAGCCTTTATATCTTTACTTTTAAAAGTTTAGCTGAATGCTGACTAATATTATTTAGTTTTGTTTTATTATAATTAAAAAAAAAACATAAATAATGTAAACAATCACTTTTAGTTTCACTGAAAATAAGAATGCATAATTTTTTGTGGCTTTTAAAATTTATACACAATGCTTACTTATACGGTACTTTCAGTTTTTATTTTTTTTCTGTTTGTCAAACTTCAAATATTCTTCGAGACCGTCATGCTTCAGTAGAAATCATGCCACAATATCAACAATAAAAATCATCATTTCATTCAGCAAAAAGTACTTTCGCGTAAGCAGAGCATAATGGTATAGCAGATAGAATTTTAATAATATGGCTTTAACTAGAACAATAAGAAATATGATAATATAAGTGGCAATGATAATTTGAGTTATCTTCAAACTCCGTGAATCGAAAACTTTTGTATTTCTGTAGATAAATCAACCTCTTACTAAGCACTTGAAGCCTTTATGTAATTATCTTTCAACATTTTAAAAATATTATATCCTTTGATTTAGAGGAGAATTTTGTTTTAATAACAACTGTTGATGCAGCTACAAGATCTACACAGACGAGATACGGTGTAAACCCAAAAAATCTTGCAAATGTTTTGTTATGTCTAGCCATTTCACAGCTGCAGTTATCTCATTTACATATCTTTAAAAATATAGTAATTGCAACAGATCCTTTCATATATAATATCATTTCAAATATAATCATTGCTACCAAATTTCGCAGATCCCTTCATACTTTCTTAAAAGCAATGTACAATAATTTTATTATTCACGCGTAATATTAACTACTAAAACAATATGTTAGCAATCTAATTTTTTTTTATCACTAGAGTACCCTTAGTAAATAATAACAAGACTGACAATCATAATGCAGAACTCATCAAAACGGGGAAAGGTCTAAAGACAAAACGTCAGGTATGCGTACAAAAAAAATTGAGCCATACAATAAAACGTATAATTGTTGTATAAAATTCTTTGATCTCATTTTTTAAATAACTATGCAATTACTCATAGTATCATAGGCTCACTATTCTGTAAATACTTAAAATCCGCAATATTAAGAAGTAAGAAATAGTTATTAAAGTTACAAAATATTTATCCTACTGAATATGTATGTGTTACACATTGTAGATGTTTATATTTTTCGTCTGTAAATTTCCGCAACTGTTGACTCCAAAATTCAAAATTTAAATTCACCTTTTAACACACATCATTATTGTAGTTGTCTACTCACGTAGTGTAAAAATTCTACCTTCATACACATTTTAACTCTCAAATAAATTATTTTTTAATTTTCAGACTTTAAAAGCAAAATGTTCACTGATATTACCGAACAATCTTTAAAACTTGTTTTTCCAAGACATCTAAAAAAAAGTAAATAAATAAATGTACTTTCAAATTTCACAAAAATATTATAGAAACAGAAAACAATTTCACTCAAATATTATACACTAAAAATGAAACTTTTTAAGTAACTTGTTAATATAAATATACTTCACAAAAAACGGGATTTAAAAATTATGTAATACAATCTTCATCAACAGACATTCTCTACTTCTGCTTAAAACTAAAATTAAAAAAATATAGATAGAGATAGGTTAGGATAGAGGAATAGATAGGTAACTTGAGTAAAATATTGTTTATACCTAAATATACTTCGTCACCTGAAAATAATAAGATTCTAACAGCCTTAAAAAAAAAAAAAAATTACTTTTTGCCAGTGCAAGGTTCTATTTGTAGCTATGAAGGCATTCCACATTGAAATGACATTATATCTCATTTGCTTCCATTTGCATCGGATAATATTTTATTTCTATCAAAAATTGTCGAAAGCAGCCTGAATTCTATGCCAAAAAGTAATTTATTTTCAAAAGGCTGCTAGAACCTTGTTGTTTTCAGGTAACGACTTGCTTAGATACATATCCTACAAAATATCACACGTCATTCAACTTCAATAGCTTTTTTTGTAAAGACCAAGACATCTTCTGGCTATTTAAACTCAACTAAACAACCTTTTAGGAAACATTTAAAAAAAATATATTTATTTTTATTTAATATATATTTTTTTATTAGATGATGTCCTTCTTTCTTTTATAATTCACCATACTCAAAGGGTATGATGAATTCTACACCATTAAAATGATCTCTAGGAATTAAATCTCACTTTTGGATTCGAAATTAATTCTGGCGTCATTTTTAACAAACCAGCTTAAAAAGAAGCCGTATCACAATTGTAATCATAAATACAATCAGTTTTAGTTATTAAATGCGTAAATTTTATTTATTACATTTAATTTTAACATTTGATCAAAAGCAAGACGCAACGCAGGATTGCATTGGAGAAAAAATATTGCAATTAGGCGGCTTCCACTTCCACTACGAGTATAGCTATGAAGAAGAAAAAAGCTTTCTCAACATCCTAAGATAAAAATGATTAATTTAATTCAGAAAATCACTTCGCAATTTTTTCACTATAAACACATACCATTGGTAAATTAACAGAAGATTTTGTGATCCACAAATTCCTTTTTATGAATAATGGAGAATAATCTTACCAAATACGAGAAGTCTTGCAGCAAATAATATATGATATTCTAAATAATTTATAATATTATAAAAAAAATTGAAAAGAAATTTTCTTCCATCGAACGTATATAAGACACTAGAAATCCTATAGAGATATGATCTGTTGAATATTCAAAGCTTGTATCTAAAATTTCGCTCTATATAGCAATCGAAAAGTACATTTAACAAAATAATACATCATACACTGTTAAGAATTTCTGCAAAATACATTAAAAACGAAACTTTCTGTAATTTTACACTAGTTCTTTGTGAAATGTATTCGATCGAGTTTCAGTCATCGTTTTACAATTATTTCCCTTACATTATATCTAATTCATAACTAAAAAATTCTTCATGGGGCTTAATAGATTTTTTTCTGTAAATAGCAAGGTAAGAGGTGTGTTTTACTAAAAGGATAGTAAAACTTCAAAAGTTAGGATTTTTTTATGTTATCCTAGTGTCAAAATATAATAAAAAATAAAATAAAAATAAATAAATAAATAAATATAATTAACTAAATAAATAAATAAATAAATAAAAATAAATAAATATATAAAAATAAATAAATAAATAAATTTTAGTGTCAATACATTTTGACCTTTTAAATAGGAAAGCTTCAAAATTTAAATTTTATTCAGTTGTTTTTAATTTTTTTTTCATCTATATATTTCTATTGTTAAACTAAGAAGCTACTTTCAATTATAAAAGAAATATATACAGAAATTTGTTCGTAAAAATCTGAAATTGCTCAACTGTGAGGCGTATACCCTACGTTGGGAACTAGTGTTGTATGCCTTTTTCCCAAATAAAAAATATCGAAAATTGGAAAAGGCATAGGAAATTAGCCAAAAAAATTCTTAAAATTATACCTATCGATTTGTTACATAACTTTAAGAAAATAATTTTTGTATTAAAGGAATTAGGTGAACTGATTTTAATTTTAATTTGTTTATTTTTATATTTATTGTAAAATTGTACGAAAAAAATGTTAGAAGTTATGAGCGAATGTGTAGAATTTTGTATTAATAGAAATTCTTCGTAAAATTGATATTTACTGTATATGTTCATTTCCTCCAAAATGGAACAGGAAACTCTAAATATATTTTTCAGAAAAATATTTGAGATAAAAATTGAAAGTTAGTTTTTAAAAGGGAACATTTTATATTTATGTTGACAAGGTAAACTATTGACTATTATTTTGAAATAGGAACATCAAATAAAATTTGACAAGAACTTTCAATTTTAATCTTAAAACCAAACAAAATTCCATTTAGAAATTTTTCGTTAGAATTTTCTTTATTAATATATATTCGAAAATGGTAGAATTAGAATTATAAGAATTTAATTATTTGTGTTCAGTGCAAGTCGAAAAAAAGTGAGAGAGGCATCTAATTTTATTCGCAGATGATATGCAATAGACACAACAAGTGTCAATGCTCTCAAATAAGCTTTTTTTAAATATGAATGAAGTTTTCGAAAGAGAAATTCTCTAAATATAAAAAAAAATATCAACATTAGCACAAAATTCAGCCTGTGAAAAGGAATAATAGACTAAGGTGACAAAATTCATGGGATTGCAATATGCAAATTTATATATTGTAGTAATGTCGCTTACAAATTGAATAAATGCTCAGTGCCTGGACAGAATTTCGTTTGTGTTCAAATGCATCGTGTGAGAAGGTTGACTATGTGATTATGGCCACATGACGAGAATTAGCGATTTCGGTCGTGGTATGCTAATTGAGGCAAGACGCAAGGGGCATTTCATTTCAGAAATCATTAAAGAATTCAACATTCCGAGATCCACAGTATCAAGAGTTTGCCAAGAATGCCTAAATTCAGGCATAACTTAACATCATGGACAACACAGTGGTCGACCACTGGTACTTAATGAAAGCGACCTGCGACAAATACGTAGCCCTGTCAGTGTGAACAGACAAGCAACACTGTGTGAAATAACGGGAATTATGAATGTTGGACACCCGACGGACGTATCCGTTAGGACAGTCCGGCGAAAGTTTGCTTTAATGGACTAAAGCAGCAGAAGACCGACTGGGGTGCCATTACTAACAGCACGACATCACCAACAGCAGAGCTCCTGGGCTCGTGCCCATAACAGTTGGACCGTAAAAAACTAGGAAAAAGTTGCTTGGTCAGATGATTTACGATTTAAATTGGTAAGAGCTAATGTAAGGGTACGAGTGTGGCGCAGACCCCATGAAAACATAGATCCAAGTTATCAATAAGGCACTATGCAATCTGGTGATGGCTCCTTATTGGTGTGGGCTGTGTTTACAAGGAGTAGACTGAGTCCGCTCTGGTCAAATTGAACCGATTGCTAACTGGAAACTGTTATGATTGGCTAATGAGAGACTATTTGCAACCATTCATGGACTTCATGTAAACAAACAACGAGGAAATTTTCTAGGCTGACAATGTGCCATATCACCGGATAATAACTGTTCGTGATTGGTTTGAAGAACAATCTGGACAGTTCCTTTAGATGATTTGGTTAATGCGATTACCCGACATGAATCCTATTGAACATTTATGGAACATAATCAAGAGATGAGTTCGTGCACAAAATCTTCCACCGGTAACACTTTCGAAATTATGGACGTCTATAGAGGCAGCATGGCTACATTTTTCTCCAGAGGTCTTCCAGTGACTTGTGGATTCCATGCCACGTCGTGTTGCGCACTTTGCCGAGCCAACGGGGACTCGACACGCTATTAGCAGGGTATCCCATTACTTTTGTCACCTCAGTGTATATGAGGATCACAGATGTCAGGGGAAAAAAAGAACTAAGTGCACAGAGACTTGGAAATATGATTTTTTTTTCTTTTCTGGTTAAAAAAAAAAAAAAGTTATTTTCTAATTATGTGCTGCGTTTTTGAGATAAACTACTTTTGCGAAATAATAATCAATATTGACTATATATAAATTTAAAGAAAATTTCACTCTACTTTTTTACAGTTATTTAAGTAAGAGTTCAAGACCACAATGAAACCAGCGTCAGTTTCCTATTTCACTTCATTCAAATATTATTGATTTTCAAATATAAAGTCAATTATGTTAAACCGTTTGAGTCAACGAGTGTTTTGTAAAAACACTGTGGAAAATACTAAGCGGCGCGATTGCGCTGTTTTTATTTCATACCGGAAAGACCGAAGTAGCGCGATGGACTTCTTTTATTTAAAGTCTATAAATCTCTAGAGGCACGATAACGTTTCTTCTATTTTATATCGGTAAGTTCCATTCAGAGTACCCAATGTTGAATTCAGACACTTTTCTCCACGAGGGACTTTCCACGGGACTTCCATCTACAAATTCCGGGGAGGGGGGAATTGTCCTTTTTGACCATTGAAAACCCAAAATCTTAAATTTTCCGGAGAGACATGTCATTGCTCCGGGGGGGATGTCCCCCCCCGGTCCACCTCCTGGGTTCAACACTGGACGCATTACCAGTGATCCAAATGCTCGAAATGTGCTGGGTTTTTTCGACATAAAAACTGAACAGAGCGATCGTCCCTCTTGGGGCTCAAACGGTTAGACTCAATTTACTCCAAATTCAATGTTTGTCACTTGTTTTGGCTTGTTGAGATCGTCATACATGTATTTTTAATCTTCATGGTATTATAATATATATATTATAAGTTTATAAAGATTGATTACAATTAAAGTTTAAGCTTCAAAACGCTCTAAAAAACGAACTACAGATTAGAATGACGTGAAAATTGAATGGCGTATTATCGAAAAAGGGGAAAAGAACATAAATCAATATATATATATGTATATATATATACATAGATATAGTGGCATTCCGGGAGTGCCGATAGAAGTGAAAACTTCAAAAATTGCGTGTGTAATTTTTGAATCGTCTGGACATATTTTTTGTATCGTTACAAAATTATTTATTGCGCAGGAAATAATTTTAAATGAAGTGTTTTTTTTTATTTATTATTATGAACTACTACTACAAAAATTATATTGCAATTTTCATTTAATGCGCTATTGTCCATGAAAAATAATACATATTATTTTACGTACAAAAACTGCAATCTATTGCTTAAAACGTAAATTTAGAAATTCATGATATCTGAAATTTAATTAATTGGTATTCTTTGAAATGAATACCAAAGAAATTTATGAATTTTCATCCACAATTTCAACAACTCTTCCATCATCATCATTATCATCTTCATTATACTCGAGAACTGATACTATAGGTTTATGGTTATTAAAATAGAAAACAGACAATTTTGATTCGAATCTATTTAATTATCTTATAAAGACTACATCAGATGTAGTTCTATATCTCATTGTGCTAAGATTGCGATCATTGGTCATCGTTAAATCAAATTTTCTATTTAAAAATTCAATTAATTTTATATTTTTATCATTTCACAAAGTTGATGTTGAAATCCCCACTCAAAATCATTGGCAGTGAACTAATGCAGAAGAGTCTTTAGAATAAATAAATAAATTTTAATACAAAAGTTCTCGTATTGCTCTTAAAGACTTATCCTGTGAAATACAAACGTCAACCTTACAATTAGCTGTCCATTTTCAGAGTGGCAACGGGAAACATATATCATGTATATCAGAAATATTAGTACTAAACATACTGGTATACCTAGCATACATTGTGATGCATAACAGGCATATGATTTGTACAAAATATGCCTGTTACATCAGACAACCTTTTATAAATAGTTACTCCTGCTGCTGGACGATCGTGTCTTCTGAAACTTGCAACAAAGTTTAATAGTAACCGGACAATATATGTTGTTAAACTTTAAATACAATTGAAAATTTTAAAAATTTTAAAAATCGTTGGAAACTTAAGCACAATTGATGTGCAATATCATAATTTTTCTTTCGTAACTTTTTATTTTATCAGTTCAAGTTGTTGAACATTAAATATAATAAAAAAAATGGTTCGAAAGTGCAGCATAATTGTTTTGCAATATACATGTTTTTTTTCTTATCTTTTTATTCCTTTTGGTATCAATGGAATAAAAAGATTTTGTTATGAATTATGTTGTTACTATTTATATACTGTAAAAAATGAAAAAGTGGTTGGAAACTGCAGTATAATTGATGCACAATGTTAAACATTTTCTTTCTTAACGCTATGCTCCATCTGGTAACAGTATAATTTGTTAAAGTTTAAATACAATTTAAATAAAAAAAACGGTTGGAAAGAGCAACATAATCTATGTACTATGTTATGTCTTTCATTTTTTAGCTTTTATTCCATTTATAAATTTATAATAAAAGTCTATTGCGAAATAATGAAATGTAAAATACTATATCTATAGTTTTTGAATTGTACATTATGACGAATTTTTTGTTATAAATTTCAGTCTGCCGAAAGTTTGTAACAGGATATTCCAAGGCAGATCAAAATACTCTTAAAACACTTTATCTTACCTTTAATTTGGCACCAATTTCATTTCATGACTCGATGACATGATAGTGACGCCCAAATGGAGAGTTAGCGACCGCCGCTGTTCATTGCGCAGGCAGATCAGTCATTCCTTGATCTACTGTAGCGACGTTTATTTTCCTGATCTGAAAAATGGAAAGTGAATCATAGTTCAGTTCAGTCTTGTAGCAGATAGTGAATGGAGCGGGACAAGAACATTTCAAAGTTTTGGCGGATAGCGAATGGAATGGGACATTGGCATCATCCGATTTGGCGTCCTCCGGTCCTGTGAGGCATGCTTTTGGCGAGAATGCAGATTGGCTGGAGAACTCAGTGGAACTTTTTGAACACTTGATGTAAGATTTCGTCGATGAAGCGTCATGTTGTTAAAGGCCGTAGATCGGTCGTCTAATACAATATTTAATGTTTTATTTAAAATATGTTATGTCATTTATACAGTTGAATTTATTATATGTTTAATAAAGATTTATTTAGTTAAAAGGAAATGAGTAATCACAGCTCACCTATAACTCGCAACAAGTGGTGACCCGGTTGTCACGCTTAGTGCTGCGATTTAAAATAAATTAAGAATAAAGTTTTCCCCACGAGTTCTCGTCATGGCTAATGGAATACTTTTCAAAATTTAAGGTATGATATTTCATTTTGTTTATTCCTTTCGCATGTATCCTCTGAGGTTTTTTAGATAATTTAAACTGGTTTAGTTTATAGTGGTTGTTTAGAACTTTATATTGCTGTTTTATTGGTTAAAATGTTTTAATCTTTGCTCGGTGTGGTTTAAACTTTTGTCTAGTTTGGCTTTTTGAGATTTCTGCTGGTTTTTAATTGTATACGGGATGCCGGACGACATTTCTAAGGAGACTGTGCAAGGGGGGAGTACAGTTTGTAATAGAGTGTCGGTAAAAGTTCCAAATTTCTGGCCAAGTAATGCAAAGTTATTTTTTGTACAGCTGGAGGCTAGTTTCAGGCTAGCGGGAATCTCTGTGGAACAAACGAAATTTGACCATTTAGTGGCATCTTTAGATGCGGAAACTTTATCTTTCGCTAGCGATATAGTCTTTAAACCACCAGAAGAGCCGTATACTGCTCTTAAGACGCGTTTATTAACGGAATTCGAAGTTTCTCAGAATAAAAAGATTAAAACTTTGCTAGAAGATTTAGAATGGGTGATAGGTCCCCCTCATTATTATTGTGTAAGATGAGAGAGTTAAGCGAGGGCCATGTTGATGATGATTTTTTGAAAAATATATGGCTTCGAAGGTTACCGGTTTCGGTACAAACAATTTTGTCTGTCAGCTCTGAGAGTTTAAATAAATTAGCGGAGATGGCGGATAGGATATGTGAGTGTACGCAGGTAAACGTTAACTCTCTGGAATCGAGAAGGACTGATCAAACTCAGGTTAATCAGCAAAATAAACAGTTGGAACAGTTACAATTTCAGGTTCAGGAGCTTTCAAAACTGGTTAAAGCAAGTTCTTTTTCCAGGTCTCCTAAAAAGTTTAGTCGAAGGAACTCTTTTAACTCAGGGGATAGGTCACACAGAGAGGGGTGGCTATGTTGGTATAATTTTCGATTTAAAGAAAAGGCTCGAAAATGTGTACCTCCGTGCGCTTATAAACCAAAAAACGACCTTCGCTCGCAGGAGTAGCGACGACTACTGCACGTATGAGCTTAAGTCGCAGGTTGTATGTCACAGATAGGGTTACACAGTCCAGCTATTTGATAGATACAGGCAGTGATGTTTCATGTTTTCCGAGGTCATTTTTAGTTAAAAGTACTAAAAAGGGAGATTTTATATTGTATGCCGCTAATGGTAAAAAAATCTGCACTTACGGTACTAAACTATTGACACTGGATTTGGGAATAAAACGTAAATTGCAATGGCCGTTTATTATAGCTGACGTGAATAAACCAATTATTGGCGCTGACTTTTTGCAACATTTTGGGTTGCTTGTTGATTTAAGAAAACGGCGTTTATTGGACCCAGTGACAAATTTTTCGGCTCGTGGTCGCGCCGGTCTGTGTGACGTTCCGGTAGTTAAGACTATCATTGGAAACTCTCCATATATAAAGTTGTTGGAAAAATATAAGGAAATAACGCAGTTAAATAATACTAATAAGCGTATCGTAAAACATGATACAGTCCATTATATCTCTACGGTTGGTCCACTTGTCACTGCTAAAGCTCGGCGTTTACATCCAGCGCAGCTTCGGATAGCTAAACAGGAATTCGATTACATGCTCGAAAAAGGTATTTGTAGGCCATCTAAAAGTAATTGGGCCAGTCCATTACATATGGTCCCTAAGGGCGTTTCAGATTGGAGACCAACCTGGGATTATAGGGCACTTAACCGAATTACTGTACAGGACAAATATCCTATTCCGCACATTTAGGATTTCACTTATATGTTAAAAGGTAAAAATGTATTTTCTAAAGTGGATTTAGTCCGTGCCTATCACCAAATTCCGGTTCATCCTCCCGATATCCCTAAAACTGCTATTATAACTCCTTTCGGTTTGTTTGAATTTCCAAATTTAAATTTTGGATTATGCTCTGCGGCGCAAACGTTTCAACGCTTCATAAATGAGGTATTGCGAGGTTTGGACTATTGTTTTCCTTACCTCGATGATATCTTAATAGCAAGTGAAACGCACGCTCAGCATATGCAGCATTTAGAGGAAATATTTAAGCGGTTTAGAGATTACGGGATTATAATTAATGAATCGAAATGTGAGTCTGGTAGGGAAACTATAGATTTCCTGGGCCATACTATTGATAGCCAGGGATGCGTCCCACTTAAAGTGAAAGCTATTCTTGAATTTCCAAAGCCGAAAACTGTTAGTGACCTTCGGAGATTTTTGGGTATGGTGAACTACTATCATCGTTTTGTACCCCATATTGCAGCAATATTGAGACCATTAAATGTTTTTTTAAATGGTGCAAAAAAGAGGGATAAAAGAGAAATTCAATGGGATGCGGATGCAGAGAATAGTTTCGAGCAAGTTAAGCAAGCAATACCTAATGCGACTTTGCTTTATCACCCCTCACAAGACGCAAAGCTTGCACTTATAACGGATTGCAGCGATTTTGCTATGGGTGGGGTGTTACAAGAAATTACTCCCGATGGTCCAAAACCACTTGGATTTTTCTCTCGTAAGTTGTCCCCTACGCAGTGCAAATATTCAACATATGACCGGGAATTGTTAGCTGCATATTCTGCGATCCAATATTTTAGGCATATGTTGGAGGCACGGGTATTTACGCTGTATGTAGATCACAAACCCCTAACTTTTGCGTTTCAGCAGAAACAAGAAAAATGTTCACCTGGAAGGCTTCGGCAGTTAGACTTTATATCCCAGTTTACTACGGATATACGTTATTTGCCGGGTAAGGGAAATTTTGTTGCTGACAGTTTATCGAGAGTTTGTGAAATTCAGTTTTCTTCACTTGCAGATTTTGAATTGTGGGAAAAGCTGCAAGCAGAGGATGAGGAGCTAAAGCATATTTTGAACGGAAGGGTTGAATTGAGTGGAAAGTTAGCTAAAGTACAAATGCCGGATGCCAAAACACTATTGTATTGTGAAACTTCTGGTGAGGTGAATAGATTTTATGTCTCCCAGACCTTAAGATATAAGGTTTTTGAGTCACTACATGGTTTGTCGCATCCTGGTATACGAGCGACTAAGCAACTAATCAGTTCAAAATATATTTGGCCAGGTCTAAATAAGGATGTTTCTATGTGGTGTAGGTCGTGTATTCCTTGTCAAAGAACTAAGGTACACCTGCATACTAAATTTCCTTTGACCCAATTTTTAGTTCCAGATGAGAGATTTTCTCATATACACTTAGACATTATTGGTCCTTTGCCTCTAGTACATGGATTCAGATATTGCCTCACTATGATTGATAGGTTTACCCGGTGGCCAGAGGCTGTACCGATTGGGGATATTAGTGCTGAAACAGTTGCTCAGGTCTTTGTTCAGACGTGGGTTCCCCGTTTTGGTACGCCTCAGAGGATTACATGCGATCGGGGTAGGCAATTTGAGTCCATACTATTTGAAAGTCTGGCAAGAATGCTAGGCTCTAGTGTAGCTAGAACTGCTTCATACAGACCCCAGTCCAATGGATTGGTAGAGCGACTTCACCGCCCTTTAAAACAAGCGTTAATGTGCTATAAGGTGGACTGGTTGGAGGCTCTTCCACTAGTTTTGCTTGGTCTACGGACAACAGTACGCGAGGACCTTTCCGCATCCACAGCTGAGCTGACATATGGAACAACTTTAAGGCTTCCAGGTCAGTTGTATGAAGATAACCCCCTATCAGACCCACCGGCTTATGTTTTGAAACTACAAAAATTAATGTGTGCTTTGAGACCTTGTCAACCTTTAAGACATGGGCAGCAAAAGATCTATGTTCCAAAAGAACTGAAAAATTGCACCCATGTGTTCGTTCGAAAAGGTCCTTTTAAAAGATCTTTGCAGCCGACTTACGAAGGTCCATTTAAGGTCGTAAGGCGACTTGAGAAAGATTTTGTGGTTTCTGTTAAGAGCCAGGAAAAGATCATACATATTGATCGGTTAAAACCTGCATTTCATTTACATGAAGACGGTGAACCTGATTCTACGCCTTACATAACCCGATTCGGAAGGAGGGTTCGTTATCGTCTCCCACGCGATGTGTGAGACTGGCGGGGGAGATGTGTAGCGACGTTTTTTTTCCTGATCTGAAAAATGGAAAGTGAATCATAGTTCAGTTCAGTCTTGTAGCAGATAGTGAATGGAGCGGGACAAGAACATTTCAAAGTTTTGGCGGATAGCGAATGGAATGGGACATTGGCATCATCCGATTTGGCGTCCTCCGGTCCTGTGAGGCATGCTTTTTGCGAGAATGCAGATTGGCTGGAGAACTCAGTGGAACTTTTTGAACACTTGATGTAAGATTTCGTCGATGAAGCGTCGTGTTGTTAAAGGCCGTAGATCGGTCATCTAAATACAATATTTAATGTTTTATTTAAAATATGTTATGTCATTTATACAGTTGAATTTATTATATGTTTAATAAAGATTTATTTAGTTAAAAGGAAATGAGTAATCACAGCTCACCTATAACTCGCAACACTACATCTAATAATCTTGTTCTACATCAGATTTTAAATTCGTAACTCGTTGATGTGATGATACCACCAAAGTAGAGAATTGGCGCCTCGCTCAGCTCGTCTCGTCCCAAGATACGACGAAGCAGACTGAAATGTAAGTATTGTACTAGTCAATGTTTCTAATGTGCCAAAATTTCAAGCTATAACTCGATGACGTGGCAGTACTGTCAAAAAAAGGGTTTGGCGCCACTTTCATTCTTCTTTGTACCAATTTATGCCGAACAAGTCGTTGTCCAGCTGACTTTTAAAAAGTGTTTTAGAAACCCTTAGTTCATCTTGTAAGTCGATGGCGAAGTAATATACACTGCAATTAAATGCGAAATATTATGTTTATAGAGTTTGAATTGACATCATTTTTACATTATAACGTCATTTTTTTGTTATAAATCTGTCTGTCAAGATTTTGTACCAGGATATGCACAAGCAGAAAAAATATTCTTTAAATACTTTGTTTTACCTTTAGTTTGGCACCAAATTCATCACGTAACTCGATGACGTGATAGTGACGCCAAAACGGCGATTTGACCCAGCTGTTACTTAAATCTTACCAAGAAATGCTGAGACAGGCCAGTATACACCTGATAATCCTGTCCTATATCATGATTTCATCCCGTAACTTGATGCCGTAGTTATTCATGTCGTCGCCATCTGGTCTATATGTATTGAGAAGACACGATAAATGTATATTTATGAAATTCTACTGAGCAGTTATTTTGTAACTATAACTTTTATTACGTAAAATGTCTTTTCTGAACTTGTGTTTTATTGAATATTCAAATTATGTGTCAAAAACTAAGTTTTTTTTTCATTTAAAATACAATATATAGCTATATCTTGGCTGTTAGTTCATGTTATTAATTTATAATTTTAAATATTAACCTTTTAAATTGCATACTGGAATATAACATGTAACCGTGAATATTTTCAATCTAATATATGCATTTTATTTTATATTAATGGCTTAACTAGCTTTTCCCCATTCAATATGTTTCAGAACGAAGACGTACATAATTATTTTAAAGTCAGTATATATTTAACTGATTAAATACCTCTGCGATAAATTATTAAGTAAACAAATCATTAAATCAGCAAACCTAATGCATACCTAATGCTTATGCATACCTAAATCTGAAAATTAAAAAAAAAAAAAAAAAAAAAAGATTGACGTAAATAAATTAAGTTGAAATAAAAAATCTTTAATAAAAAAACAATTAAAATATGGAACGTAAAAACAATATTAATTTTTCTTTTATTGTTGAAAGACAATAATTGCTAAAGGTAAAACAAATTATAATAGACTTATTTTTTTCTATTTATTAAAATTTGCAACGTAAACAAAATATTTTAATTTCCATGTATGCTGCACAAAACCTATAAATAAGGTAATTGAAACTGAAAAATGTTTCGCTCTTTAAAAATAGTAAAGTGTATTGAACGAAAGCATGGTATTTTGATTTTTCTGTGTGTTACATATAACCATTTTCATGTGATTGAAAAAAAATATGTATGTTTGTATTCAAAATGCATGTTACAGATGAAAATTCAGACTAAAGCTTATTTTTTTTAATTTAAAAAAGGGATTTAGTGTCTGTTTTTTTGAATCCTCAAAAATTTTTTAAATACATAAGACATCATCTGGAATTTTTGTATATGTACAAGATGATTTTGAACATACAAGCGCTATTTGAGCAAATGTGTGTGAATCCATAATGCAAAATAGTACATTGAAATGAATTTTCCCTTATGTGTGGTTTCTTCGACAAAAATAGCGATGAACAGAAAGCCTATTTATAGACCCCTTGAATATTTTCCAGTTCAAGAAGCGTTATTGAAAATTCTTATCTCAGGTGCGATTTTTCAGCTCGTATGAATTGGAAATTCGTGGTGCTTGGATATTGTACTATGTCTTTCAAAATGTCTCGTCGAAAAGTGCATATGAATACTAAGAGAATTTTTAAAAGAAGGTATAAAGATCTTTGTTTGGCGACTATAGTAAACAACGAAGATGTGTGTTATCATTAATTTCTATTTGGTTTGATTTGACATTGCTTAAATACCTATAGCAACTATGGCTTTCGCCTCGAATGATCCATTACACAGAGACAATTTAGAAATATCTTTATTACACATATCCATTACACATTTATTTCACAACAAAGGGACAACATACCATCCATGTCTTACCCGGATTCGAACCAGGAACCCCTAGGCGGGGCAGTAGCTGCCACTACTGGTGGTGGTGTATTTTTGCCGGCCGATTATCTACACTAGGGATATAGGCCCAGGGGGGAGTGCCCTTCGTGGGTGTCTTTCTAAGGGAACCCTACCCGTATTTACGCAAGGTTCGAAGAAAACCACGAAAACTCCGAACGGTTAGGCCGACAGCCGCGATTGGGTTCGAACCCAGCACCTGCCGTCTACCAGTTGAGCGGACAGAACTTCTCGGCCACTGGTGGGGGCAGCTGCCACTACTGATTCGTTCTTTTAAAATAGCAAAGTGCATTAAACATAAGCATGATATTTTAATTTTTCTGTGCGTTACACAAAGTTATTTTCACATGATAGTAGAAAAAACAATTTTCATTCAAAATGCATCTTACAGTCGAAAATTCAGACTCAAAACTATTTACTATTTCAATAATAGATTTATTTTCTGTTGTTTGAATCTTCAAAATATAAATTGCATAAAACAGCTTAGCTGGAATTTTTGTATGTATGCAAGATTATTTCGAATATACAAACGCTATTTGAGCAAATGTATTGTGTGAAAGCAAAATGCAAAATATTGCATTGAAATGAAAATTTTTTTTTGCGTGGTTTCTTCGACAAAAATGACGATAAATAGAAATCATATTATAGATCCCTTAAATATTTTTCAGTTTTAAAAGCATTTTTGAAAATTCTAATCTCAGGTCTGATTTTTCAGCCAGTATGCAATTGGTAATTTTTGAAGAGGTCGAAGTAATAAAAATTTCAAATGCCGAGTGAAAAATATATGTGTCTGTATATTTCAACATGTCTCATCAAAACATTCTAAATTGAAAAGCTTATATGAATACTGAAAGAAGAGTATTTTAAAGAAGATAGAAAGATTATTGTCTTGTGACTATTAGTGAGGAGAAAATATAATTATTAATTTAGTAAGCAACGAAGGTGTGTATTACCATTAGTTTCAATTAATTCATTGTTTATTTATTTATTACAGATTATTATTAAATGAGATTTATTAAATATTTAATTTTTATTGAATAAAATTTATGTTCTTGAACTTATATTTTACTGAATATTCAAAATAAATATAAAAAATTAAGATTATTTTTTTAATTTAAAATACAAATATTTCTAAATCTAAAATTTCTAAAAGCTGTTATTAAATGTTATTAATTCATGTTTTTAAATCTTCATTTTTTAAATCACATATTGGAATGAAACACGCATACGCTAATATTTCTAGTCTGTTATATGCATTTTATATTGTATTTATGGATTAACTAGCTTTTACGCTTTCATTGTGTTTAAGAACGAAATCGTTGATCAATTTTTAAATCCAATATACTTTAATTGAATAAATACCTCTATGAAAAATTATTAAATAAACTTTTGCCTAGACAAATATCTAAATAAGCATTTCTAATTTGGTTTATCCATACATAGATCTGAAAATTAAAAAAAAAAAAATTATTAAAGTAAAATAAATTAAATGCAATTGAAAAACTCATTAATTTTTTTTAATATCAAAATATGAAACGCAAACACAATATTTTATTTTTTATATATGTTACACAAAACCCTTTAAATAACATAAATCAAATTAGAAACATTTCGTTCTTTTTAAAGTAGTAAAGTGTATTCCACGTAAACATCATGTTTAAATTTTTATGTATGTTACACAAAGCCATTTTCATGTGAAAAAAGAAAAAAATAATTTTCATCCAAAATGCATGTTACAGACGAAAATTCAGACTCAAACATACTTATTATTTCAAAAAAATATTTGTTGTAAGTTGTTTGAATTCTCAAAATTTTTTTTAAATGCATAAAAGAGCGCAGCTGGAAATTTTGTATATATGCAAGATGATTTTGAATGTACAAGCACTATTTTAGCAAGTGATTGTGTGAAAGCAAAATAAAAAAAATATTTCATTGAAATGAATTTCCCTTTATATGTAATTTCTTCGACAAAAATGACGATGAATAGTGATAAATTTACAGACCCCTTGAAAATTTTTCAGTTAAAAAAGCGTCTTCGAAAATTTTAATCTCACGTCTGATTTTCCAGCTCTTGTGCAGTTGGTAATCCTCAGTGTTATTGTTAGATGTAATAAATATTTCAAATTCCAAGTGAAAAACATATGTCTGCATATTTCAAAATGTTTTGTCGAAAAAGATCAAAATTGAAAAAGCGCATATGAATACTATGAGAAGCAGAATATTTCAATGGAAGTATTAAGATTGTTTGGTGAGAATAATTGAGGAGAAAAAATAGAATTTATTTATTTATTTTATTGTACAACGTACATCTGACTTGAATACTTGATTTGAAAGCCTGCTTGTAAATCATCGTCAATATACAGACATCAGATAGCACAAGGAAATTTTACGACATGAAAGAAATACAACCGAGAGCTCTGCAGAAAAAGTGTGTGCCATGGAGCCAGGGTGTATTTGGTGTATTTTGTGACGGCCGATTATCTGCGCTAGGGATATAGGCCCGGGGGAGGGTTGCCCTTCGTGGGGGTCTTTCTAAGGGAACCTAACCCGTATTTACGCAAGGTTCGAAGAAAACCAAGAAATTGCGCGATTGGGTTCGAACCCAGCACCTGCCGTCTACCAGTTGAGAGGTCAGATCCTCTCGGCCACTGGTGGGGCCCATGGAGCCAGGGAGAATTGAAATATTTTTGCGCCTTAACCACGTGGCCACGGAGGCCCCAAAAATGTGAAGAGTATACAATAATCAATTTAGTTAATAAGGAAGGTGCGTATTATCATTAGTTTCCATTTATTCTATGTTTATTTATTTAATAAAACACACATCCGACTTATGTGCTTGACATCAGGTGTCCACTTATAAATCATTATCATTATAAAAGGCCGAAAAAGCCACAATTAAATTTACAAAAACTAGAGAATTATAACCTGGAGTTCCATAAAGAGCATTCATTGGAAACTGTAGGACTTGAACCCTCAGTCCTTTTACGCTCTCGAGAGATTAGCGATATTGTCCGTTAAACATTCAGCCTAAAAATACCGCATTTAGCTCTGCATACAGTTTAAAAGCGTAAAATCTTTAAGTATAAAAACAAATAAGAGTTACTCAGAATTCAGCAAATTTATGTTTAAAAGTTTATCTATTTTGTCCATTTATATGGTGGCAAATTGGCATAGAGTATAACCTAGCATTTTTTCGGAAAATTATAATCATGACCCTTTTCCTATAGCAAGATGTAAATCATTTTCATTGTATGCTGTACAAAACCTTTTAAGTAAGGTAAATCAAACTGAAAAATATTTCATTCTTTTAAAACACTAATGTGTATTGAACATAAACATCATATTTTAATTTTACTGTAAGTTACAGCTAACAAATTTTATATGATAAGAGTGCAAAATAATTTTCATTTATATTTTATATTACAGAGGAAAATTCAAATTCAAACTCAAACTTATTTATTATTATAAAGAATTATTTATTGTCTGTTGTTTGAACCCTTAAAAAATATTTAAAATACATAAAAGATCTCAGTTGGAATTTTTCTATACATGTAAGATGATTTTGAACGTACAAGCGCTATTTGAGCAAATGTATTGTGTGAAAGCAAAATGCAAAATATTGCATTGAAATGAATTTTCCCCTTATACGTGGATTCTTTGAGAAAAATAACAATGAAAAGAAATCGTATTTATAGACCCCTTAGATATTTTCCAGTTTAAAAAACATTTTTGAAAGTTCTAATCTCATGTCTGATTTTTCAGCAATTGGTAATCCGTGGCGCTTTTGAAGAGTTAGATGTAATAAAAATTTCAAATGCCAGGTGAAAAACATATATGTCTTTATAAATATATATTGGACAAATGTACCATAAAATTTAACTACTAAGAATGTATTTATTAAAATACAACACATTGCTCAATGGTGCACAAAACAAGAATTTTAATATACACTTGCACAATTAAAATATAATAAAAATATCAACGTTTCGCGCCGTCTTCTGCGGGCGTCTTCAGGAAAATATGATAATGGAAGGACTAAGTGTGTTTCTTGATCGAGAGATATTTCTAATAAATTAAAATCGAACTGAATTAAAAGTTTAAAAATGTTGTCACTTACACGTGAGTAAAAATTAAAATATTGCAACGAAATAAAAATTTTAAGAGTTTATGATGTTATGCCATATTTTTGGTATATTGTAGGACAAATTATCATTACAAGGTTTATTTTCTCGTGCAATGATTTCAACAGATTCTCTTATTTTACCTTCAACTGGGTTATTGCATGGAACTACGATTTTGGCCTCATCAAAGTTAATACGGCAACCCTTGTTCGCCAAATAGAAGCGAGAAAGAGTAATATTCTGTTTATCTTGTTTAACATCTCTGCGATGCTCTTTAATTCTAATTGAAAGTTTACGTGCTGTCATGCCGATGTTGACTTTTTTTTAACATTATTTGATAAGTTATGGGAATTTCATTAATACCAGATTTATGAAACAAGATATGTCTTTAAATTTCAACATGTCTCATCAAAACATTCCAAATTGAAAAGCTTATATGAGAACTGAGAGAAGCAGAATATTTTAAAGAAGGTAAAAAAATTGTCTTGTCACAATCGGTGAAAATAAAAAATAGAAGAAAATATAATTATTAATTTAGTAAACAATGATGGTGTGTATTACCCTTTGTATCAATTTATTTATTGTTTATTTGCAAATTATTATAAAATAAAATTTATTAAATATTTAATTTTTATTTAATAAAATTTCTATCTCTTAACTTATGTTTTACTTAATATTCAAATTATGTGTCAAAAGTTATGAATTTTTATTACACTTAAAATACAAATATTTCTAAATCTTGTCTGTTAGTTAATATTATTAATTTATCATTTTTAATCTTTACTTTTTTAATCACATGTTGGAATGAAAAATGCATACGCCATAAAATATGCATTTCATTTTATATTAATAGATTAAATAACTTTTCCGTTTTCATTATGTTTTAGAACCAAAACGTTGATAATTTTTTTAAAAGCCAATATGTTTCATTTGTATAAATACCTCTATGAAAAATTATTAAATAAACTTCTGCCTGGACAAATTACTAAATTAGCATTTCGAATTTGGTTTATGCATACCTAAATCTGAAAATTTAACGACAATATATAACGACAATAATAATTCGACAAATATGACGATAAATAAAAATCACATTTATAAGTCCTTTGAATGTTTTCCGGTTTAAAAAGCGCTTTCGAAAATTCTACTCTCAGGTCTGATTTTGTTGCTCTAATGGAGTTGGTAATCCAGAGTGTTATTGAAGACTTAGATGCAATAAAAATTTCGAATGCCAAGTGAAAAATATATGTCTGCATATTTCAAAATGTCTTTTCGAAAAAAATCAAAATTGAAAAGCGCATATGAATACTATGACAAGCAGATTATTTTAAAGAAGGTATAAAAATTAATGTTTGGTTACAATCAGTGAGGAAAAAAAATGATTTATTAATTTATTTTATTGTACAACATGCATCTGACTTGAGTACTTGACATGAAAGCCTGATTATAAATCATCGTCAATATATAGGCATCAGATAGCACAAGAAAATTTTACAACAGGAGAGAAATACAACCGAGAACTTTGCACAATGTGCAGTGGAGTGTGTCCAATGGAGCCAGGGGGAATCGAGACCACAACTCCCCAGGCTCGAAAGATATTTGAGGCTTAACCACGTGGCCACGGAGACCTCAAAAATGTGAAGAGTATACATTAATTAATTTAGTCAACAAGGAAGGTGCATATTAACATTAGTTTCCATTTCTTCTTTGTTTATTTATTTATTAAAACACTCATCTGTCTTATGTGCTTGACTTCAGGTATCCACTCATAAATCAGTGTCATTATAAAAGGCCGAAAAACCCAGAAGTAATTTTCAACACTACAGAATTATAACCTGGAGTTCCATAAAGAGTATGCATTAAAACCAGCAGTACTTGAATCCTATGTCCCCTTACGCTCTCGGGAGATTGGCGATGTTGTGCTTTAAACATTCAGCCTAAAACTACAGAATTTAGCTCTGCATACAATTGAAAAGCGTAAAACAGTTAAGAATAAAGATGTAGATGAGATACTCAGAATTCAACAAATTTATGTTTGTAAGTTTATCTAATTTGTCCATTTCTGTGGCGGCAAAGTGGCATAAAGTATAACCTAGCATTTCTTTCGGAAAAGTGCAGTTATGACCCTTTTTCAATAGCAAGAACTACATCATTTTTTATATATGCTACCCAAAACCTTTTAAGTAAGGTAAATCAAACTGAAAAACTTTTCTTTCTTTTAAAATAGCAAAGTGTATTAAACATAAACATCATATTTCATTTTTTCTGTATGTTATACCTAACAATATTTATATGATAGAAAAACAAAATAATTTTCATTCGAATTGTATGTTACAGAGGAAAAGTCAAATTCATACTCAAACTTATTTATTATTATAGAAATTTATTTATTGTGTGTTGTTTGAATCCCCAGAAAATGTTTTAAAAAACATTAAAGAGCTCAGCTGGAATTTTTGTATATATGCAAGATGATTTTGAACATACAAGCACTATTTGAGCGAATGCACTGTTTGAAAGTAAAATGCAAAATATTGCATTGAAATGGATTTCCTCTTACATGTGGATTCTTTGGCAAAAAATGATGATGAATAGAAATCATATTTATAGAGTCGTCGAATATTTTCCATTTTAAAAAGCGTTTTTGATAATTCTAATCTCAGGTCTGATTTTTCAGCTCGTATACAGTTTGTAATCCATTGTGTTTTTGAAGTGTTAGATGTAATAATACTAATTCCGAATGCCAAGTGTAAATATATATCTTCATATTTCAAAATGCCTCCTCAAAAAATCCTCATCGAAAAGTGCGTATGAATAATAAGAAAGAAGAATATCTTTAAGAAGGTACAAAGATTATTGTTTAGTGACTATCTGTGAAAGGGAAAATATATGAAGTGTATACAATAATTAAGTAAAGAACAAAGGTGTGTATTATCATTCGTTTCAATATATACTTTGTTTGTTTATTTATTAAAACATACATCTGAGATTTTTGTGCGTCGAATACTTTTAAATTTATCAATTGTATTGGCAAAGTCTATACAATTGTTCGTTTAATAAGCTGCATCAGGACATTCGTCTTTTATAGAATTTTTAATCTTCATCACCGGCTTTTGAAGTCAGGAATTTTTGGTTAATTGAATCACTCTGTTAAATAACACAAAATTTACAATAAAACTTTACCAGTGAGGAAAATGAAAAATTCTGAGTACCTTAAGTTGACCGATTGCTCTCCACAAATGAGTAAGTCTTAGGTATCAAGAACATTCGATAAATATGTATTTGTGAAATTCTAATGAACAAATATTTCGAAACTTTCAACACATAATGTACGGATCAAACAAATTTCACTAGAGCTAAACATTTTCGAAAACAAAATTACTAGTTCTTTTTAAAAATACATTTTATTAAAGAAATTTCTTCTGCTATATTGCATCCTCGACTTATATGTCGAAAATTAAGTTTTTCTTTCTTTTAAAAAATACAATTTAATTTCTTGCTAATTTTATTAATTTATGATTTGAAAACATTACTTTTTGAATCACACGATGGAATAAAACGCGAATAATTTCAATCTATTGTATGCATTTTATTTTCATATTAATACATTAACTTGCTTTTCTCCTTTGAATATGTTTGAGAAAGAGTCTGTAGATTAGTTTTTTTAAGACAATATATTTTAATTGAATAAATAGCTCGATGAATAATTATGAAATAACCCTATGCTTAGGCAGATCACTAAATCAGCATTTTGCTTTTTTAAATTTATACCTATATCTGAAAATTCGAAAAATGTTTAACGTTAAATAAATTACATGCAATTAATAAACTCTTTTTTTAAATATTAAAATATGCAACGTAAACAGAGTATTTCTTTCAATTAAGCAAAGGCAATAATTAATAAAAATAAAAAAAATTATAAAATATTTATATTTTATACATTAAAATTTGCTATGTAAACAAAATATTACATTTTCTATGTATGCTGCACAAAACCCATTAAATGCAGTAAATAATTGAAAAACTTTTCGTTCTTTCAAATTAGTAAGCTGTATTCAACGCAAACGTAACTTTTTAATTTGTATGCATTCGTATGCATTTAATTAGATTGCATTACATATTTATTCCACTACAAAGGGACAATACACCATGATGTCTTACCAGGATTTAAACCACGACCCCTAGGCGTGGCAGTAGCTGCTACTACTGATTCGTTCTTTTAAAATACCAAAGTGCATTAAACATAAACATGATATTTTAATTTTCTGTATGTTACACAAGGCCATTTTCATATGATAAGAAGACAAAAAAATTTTCATTCAAAATACACGTTAGAGACGAAAATTCAGACTCGAACTTATTTATTATTTCAAAAATGGATTTATTGTCTGTTGTTTGAATCCTCAAAAAGTGTTTCAAAATACATAAAAGAACTCAGTTGGAATTTTCGTATGTAGGCAAGATGATTTTTAACATACAAGCGCGATTTGAGCAAATGCATTGTGTGAAAGCAAAATGTAAAATATTGCATTGAAATGAATTTTTCCCTTATATGTGGTTTCTTTGACAAAAATGACAATGAATAGAAGTGATATTTATAGATACCTTGAACTTTCTCTCATTTAAAATGTGTTTTTGAAAATTTTAACCTCAGGTCAGATTTTTCAGTGTGTATGCAGTTGGTAACTTGTAGTGCTTTTAAATAGTTAGATATAGTAAAAATTTCGAGTGCAAAGTGAAAAATATATGTCTGTATGTTTCAAAATGTCTCGTCGAAAAAATTCCGAATTCAAAAGTGCATATGAATACTAGGAGAAGCAGAGTAATTCAAAGACAAGATACAGATTATTCTTTGGTGACTATCAGGAAAGAATAAAAATATGAATAGTGTAGAATAATTTGATGATTAAACAATGAAGATGCATGTAATCACTATTTCAATTTTTTCTTTGTTTATTTATTTTTTAAAACATACCGATGATTTGTTTGCTTGACATCAGGTGCCGCATTGTCATTTTATAAAGGCGAAATAGCCACAAGTAAATGTAAAACCAGAGGCTTCACTGTTAAAACTAATGGTAACACATTGCACCTTTTAAGGGTGAAAGGCTTGTTTTACTGGTGACACCCCTAAAGGAGCCAAAATAGCGCCTTTAATTAGGGTGAAAAGATGGCACCAATCCAGAGTTCCTATGATAAAAAATTAAAAAAATATTCTAACCGACTTTCGGCCCTCGATGGATTCGAACGCAGAACGTCTGATTACAAGCTCAGCGGCCTATCCACTTGGCCATCACCTTCAAAGTCTCCCTGAAATGTTCATATGTCCTGAAATTCAAAGGTTGCTTTATATAAAAAAGCTCGCCAAAAGTTAGCCATCCGAAGTTCTAAACAAAATTTGGATAGCGTATAGCGGTGATAGTCATCGTAGGAAATTGCTGTGTTGATCCACCAGTGATAGCGAGTTGAAGTGCAAGGATATACGTTACAGAGCATGCGCAAATGACTAAGGCGTGAAAATCTTCCAACGGTATGTATTGCGCGGCACCCTAATTAGCGTGAAACACCCAGTGGCACCCCAAACACATTTTCAAGCCCGCTGGTGCCAAGTGATTTAACCTTTTCACCCCTGGGCGTCAAATGCAACTAGTTCGTCACCTTTATTTTTAACAGTGTTACAACCCAGATCTCCATAAAGAGAGTGCAATGGAACCAGCGGGAATTGAACCTTCAATCCACTTATGCTCTTTAAAGATTAGTTATGTGGTGTCTTAAACATTCAGCCTTAAACTAGAGCATTTAGTTCTGCATACAAGTGAAAAGCCTATAACCTTTAAGAATGAAGACGTAGAAGAGATACTCAGGATTCAGAAAATTTATCCTTGTATATTTATCTAATTTGTCTCTTTTTGTGGCAACAAAGTACCATATAATATAACCTAGAATTTTTTCGGATAAATACAGGTATAATAATTTTCCTTGTGCAAGCCGTGTATCATTTTTTTATATGCTACAAAAAACCCTTTAAGTAAGTTAAATCAAACTGAAAAACATTCCGTTCTTTTAAAATAGTGAAGTGTAGTCAACATAAACATATTTTAATTTTTCTGTATATTACACAAAGCCATTTTTATATGATAGAAGAAAAAATATTTTTCATCCAAAATGCATGTTACAGGTGAAAATTCAGACTGAAACTTATTTATTATTTCAAAGATGGATTTATTTTCTGATGTCTGAATTCTCGAAAAAGTTATAATATAAGCTTTTGTATATATGCAAGGCGATTTTGAACATACAAGCGTTATTTGAGTAAATGTATTGTGTAAAAGCAAAATGCAAAATATTGCATTGAAATAAATTTATCCCTTATATGTGGTTTCTTTGGCAAAAATGACTATGAATAGAAATCATATTAATAGGCCCATGGAATATTTTCCAGTTTAAAAAGCATTTTTGAAAATTCTAATCTCAGGTTGGATTTTGCAGATCATATGCAGTTGATAATCTGTGGTGCTTTCGAAGAGTTAGATGTAATAAAATTCTCGATTGCCAAGTGAAAAATTTATATGTCTGTACATTTCAAAATGTCTCGTCGAAAAAATCCAAATTGAAAAGCGCGTATGAATACTAAGACAAACAGAATATTTTAAAGAAGGTATAAATATTATTGTTTGGTTCCTATCAGTGATGAGAAAAAATATGCAGAGTATACAATAATTAATTTTGCAAATTACGAAGGTGTTTATTATCATTAGTTTCAATTTATTCTTTGTTTATCTATTTATTAAAACATATATCTGAGATTTTTGTGTGTCAGACACTCCTAAATTTATTAATTGCATTGGTAAAGTCTATATAGTTATTAGTCTAATTAAACCGGGAAAACACGCGCTTACCAGGGTAGAAAAGGTTTTAACTTTGTCGCCAATAAAATCAAATTATAACCGTCATTTTATTTAAGCGGAGACAATCCTTACAAATTTTTAGACAAAATAAATTGAAGGTTACTTTTAAAAGATAAGTAGATACAATTGCAAAAATCATACGCACTCCGGGTCAAAAAGTCCCGGCGCGTGTATTCCCAGATTAACAGCTTCAAGAGAACCATCTTTTACAGATTTTTTTATCTTTTATTACCAGTTTTTGAAATCAGAAATTTAAAATAACTGAATCGCTAAGAAGCACAGTTAAAAAAGGCAAAATGTACAAGAATTTTTTACAGGTGAGAATAATGAAGAATTTGAGTACCTTAAGCATATACCGGTCGCTCGTCTTCAAAGAGTTAAGTCTTATGTTTCGAAATGATTTGATAAAAATACATTTGTAAAATCATATTCAATAGTTATTTCAAAAATTCCAATGCATAAAATATGGATCAAACAAATTTGTTTTGAGCTATGTATTTTCTAAACAATATCTACTAGTCGTTTCTAAAAAAACCTGTTTTTAAATAAAACTTCTGTTCCTGAACTTCTATTTTATTGCATCTTTAAATTATGTGTCAAAAATTAAGTTCTTTTATTTTATTTATTTTTTCAAAATACGATATATCGTTAAATCTTGGCTATTAATGTTATTAATTTATTATTTTAGTAGATGGTCCTCGTCAAGATTTGACAATAAACATGTTAAAAGATTAATTAGAATAATGTTTGATTTTCTTAATTAGTTACCTATAAATAAAGTTTCGAAAACTTGATTTATTTCTATGTTATCTATGTGATTCGAACAGATTCAAAGCGTTTCATGGTTCTGTCAGTCTAACCTAATTAAGTAATCAACTGAAAGAATTTTAAGCAGAATTTTAAGAATTTTAACAGCGCTTCTTTTTAGCAGAAGGATAGCTAAAATTAATTGAACGGATATTTATCTTGGTAAATTTTCTCAATGTTTTGAAAAAAAAACAATGTTTAGTATTTTCTAATTTTTTAAATTATATTGAAAAGTTTTTATTAATTTTATTTTTATCAGTCTCATTTTAAATCCCTAAACTCAAAATTTCATGCTACCAAGTAACTAGTTATAATATATTTGAACAATTGGAATTTTTCATAGCGTTTACACACATTATTTATTAAACCATGGGTATCACAAAGTAGTTGAATTATAATTCTTACATCACTATTTTTCTTTCCCCTATGTTTTCTCGTCTTTATTTAATTTTGTTCCCCTGGAAAATAATTAATACTTTTCCTTTTATGCACACAAACATATGTCGAAATTTTTAAACCATTTCTAAAATATTTTAGCAGACTTCACAATTTTAAAGATTCAGACAGACTAATATATGGCTTAAATGGCGTATAAGAATTATTTATTTATATAATTCACGTATATTACAGTTTACAAATGGATTACTTTTAATAAGCTTCCACGCACGTGACAGGAATGTGGAAAATTACTGCTACTACCTACCGACAAAATAATGTTTAAATATTTACATTTTTTAGAAAATTAGAATCCATTTTTTTAAAAATACTTATAGATGTTAAATTAAATTTTGCGACATCTTTTCTATTTTCATTTGTGTGTGTTGTATTTATTGTTGCTTATTTATTTTTTAAGAATGCGATTTGTAAGGATCTTCAATAATTTTATTCTTACAAATATATTTTTTAAGCTCTGGATTGGAAATTGGCTGTTTATATCTAATAATTACTAAGTTTTAATTACCTGAAATATTAAAAAAAATATTGTTAAGTGTTAAATTTTATTTAATTATACAGCATCAAAATAATAATGATAAAAAAATCATAACTTTTTCTTGTAGTAAAATGTATCATTATTCAAACAAATTATTTTGCCGAGCGCTGGGATCGAACCCAAGCTCTCTACAAAAGCTCAGACGTTTAAATTCGTGATTTAAACCACTGAGCTAACCAGACTTGCTTCGACTTTCCTCTAACTGGAACGGCTAATAAATTCAACTTCACGCATGCGCAAATGCTTGTTTGAGTTGATCTTACAGAATTGGCTTACTGTTTTAATATATATGATTTCATTGCTTTTTGAATCATAGGACGGATTATATAGATGATATTTTCATTCAATTATATATTTTTTATTTTTGTATTTAAATATTAACTAGCTTTTCTCCAAGAATGAAAGTGTCTACCATATTTTTTTAAGCCAATGTATTTTAATTGAATAAATACCTGTATGAGAAAATGTTAAATAAACTTCTGCCTAGACAAATCACTAAATCAGCATTTTGCATTTTGTTTATGCATACCTAAATCTGAAAAAAAAAATGATTAACGGTAAATTAATTAAATGCAATAAAATTTTTTTTAGCTTTTTAAAAACTTTACACTATGCAATGTAAAAACAACAGTTATTTTTCTTATATTACACAAATACAATAATTAATGAACATAAAACAAATTATAAAAGATTAAGCTTCTTTTCTATATTAAAATTTGCAACCTAAACAATTATTTCATTTTCTATTCATAATACACAAAATCTTTTCAATAAAGAAAATCAAACTGAAAACATTTTGTTCCTTTAAAATAATAAACAGTATTCAACATAAAATGATATTTTTATTTTTCTGTATGTTACACAAAGCCATGTTCATAAAAAGGAATTTGTTCATTAGAAGGCAAAATAATTTTCATTCACAATGCATGTTTCTGTCGAGAATTCAGACTCAAACTTGTTTATTATTTCAAAAAATGGATTTATTATGTCTCTTGTTTGAATCCTAAAAAAATATTTTAAAATATATAAAAGAGCTCAGATGGAATTTTTGTATGCAAGCAAGATGATTTCGATCATACAAGTGCGCTATTTGAGCTAACGTATTGTGTGAAAGCAAAATGCAAAATATCGCATTGAAAAGAATTTCCCCTTATCTGTGGTTTCTTCGAAAAAATGACGATGAATAGGAATCATATTTATAAACCCCTTGAATGTATTCCAGTTTAAAAAGCGTTTTTGAAAATTCTAATCTCAGGTCTGATTTTTCCGCTCATATGCAGTTTGTAATCAGTAGTGCGTTTGAAGAGTTAGATGTAATACAAAATTCGAATACCAAATGAAAAATATACTTCTATATATTTCAAAATGTTTCGTTGAAAAAATCTAAATTGAAAAGCGCATATGAATACTAAGGGAAGCATAATGTTTTAAAGAAGATTAATAAAGATTACTGTTTGGTACTATGAGTGAGGGGAAAAAAATATGAAGAGTGGGGTAGATTGGGGCACATGTGAACATGGAGCAGATGTAAATATCGCAAGCGTTTACTCATTATTATATGTTTTTGTATTTGAAAAAAAATTATAAACAATGACCGTGACTTTAGACGTATGGTAAGTAGCTTTGAAGCTCTTTGGCATTTTTTCTGTCTGCAGTAAGCAAAACAGTGTTTATGGATTATATTTTATTTTTTCTATATGTTACACAAAGCCATTTTTATATGATAGAAGAAAAAATATTTTTCATCCAAAATGCATTTTACAGATGACAATTCAGACTCAAATTTATTTATTATTTCAAAAATGGATTTATAGATAGCAAAAGTAAATTCTCAGTTCCAACTTACTAAGCGAAAAACTTTATTCATTTATTTGAATTTTAATGTTTTAAACTATACTATGAATAGTAATAATTATTTTAGCTAAAAAAAAAAATGTTTTCAATGTAAACACGATATTTTAATTATTTATTTATTGTATGTTACACAAAACCATTTTCATATGATAAAAGGCAAAATAATCTTCATTGAAAATGCAAAGACGAAAATTCAGATTCAAAATTATTTATTATTTATATTAAAATCGGATTCATTGTTTGTTGTTTGAATCCTCAAATTTTTTTTAAATACATAAAAGAGATCAGCTGGAATATTTCTATGCATGCAAGATGATTTTGAATGTACAAGTGTTATTTGAACAAATGTATTTTGTGAAAGCGAAATGCAAAATATTGCTTTGGAATGAATTTCCCTTATATGTAGTTTCTTCGTCAAAAAATTGCGTTGAATAGAAATCATATTTGTAGACCTCTTGGATATTTTACAGATTAAAAAGCGTTTCTGAAAATTCTAATATCAGATCTGATTTTTCAGCTCATGAAATAAATCGTGAATATTTTTAATTTATTATATTCATTTAATTTTTGTGTTAATATATTAAATACCCTTTTCCATTCATTCTGTTTAAGAACAAAAATGTACATTATTTTTTTTAAAGATAAAATATTTTAATTGAATAAATACCTTTCTGATTTTTCAGCCCGTATACAGTTGTTAATTCGTAGTGCTTTTGAAGAATTAGGTGTAATAAAAATTTCGAATGCCAATTGAAAAATATATATCTATATATTCCAGAATGTCTCGTCGAAAAAATTCAAATTGAAAAGCCCATATGATTGCTAAGAGAGGAAGAACACGAAAAGTACACAATAATTAATATAGTAATCAAAAATGTTGTGCATTATCATTAATTTCAATTTATTCTTTCTTTCT
Organism: Maratus speculifer; assembly: GCA_964019185.1. Classification (NCBI taxonomy): domain Eukaryota; kingdom Metazoa; phylum Arthropoda; class Arachnida; order Araneae; family Salticidae; genus Maratus; species Maratus speculifer. The sequence goes on from OZ025289.1 coordinate 289,833,911, forward strand.
TTCTTTATAAAAATATACATCTGAGTTTTGTGTGTAGGACACACTTAAAATTGTCAACTGTATTTGAAATTCTAAACTGTCATTAATCTAATAACACTTTTGACACGAGTTTTAAATGAGTTTTTGAACTTTTAACACCGGCATTTGAAATCATAAATTTTTGTTTAACCCATTAACGCCCAAATTATTTTTTTCGCTAAAATTTAAATTTTGTATTTCCCACCAGTTTTAAAAGCAAATTAACTTTTATCTAAATATATCGAGAATTCTGTCTCGTTAAATAAGTTATATATTTATCTTCCTCTTTACTGGTGAGAAAACCGCTTTCTTGCTGTTTTTGTAACCGTCCTCAAACGAGGAAGCTGGGCGTTAATGGGTCAACTGAAACTTGAAAATGCTCGGTTAAATGTGGTCATATTTACAATAAAATTTTACTGGTCAGAATAATGAAAAATTCTGAGTACTTTAAATATACCGGCCGTTCTTCCTTACAAGTTTAAGACTTGTGTATCCAAAATATTCAACAAATATGTATTTGTGAAATTCTATTGAACATTTATTTCGAAATTTGCGACGCCTAATGTACAGATTAAACAAATTTGTTTAGAGATAAGTATTTCCTAAAAAAATTTACTAACTTTTTTAAATACTATTTAATAAATAAAATTTCTGTTCCTGAGCATCTGTTTTATAAAGTCTTCAAATTATATGTCAAAAATTAAGTTTTTTTCCTTTTCAAAATACAATATATCGTTAAATCTTGACTGTTAATGTTATTAATTTATGATTTTAATTCTTTATTTTTTGAATCCCATGATGAAATGTATCATGAATATTTTTACTTTATTATATTCATTTAATTTTTGTATTAATAGATTAACTAGCTTTTCCCCATTCATTCTGTTTAAGAACAAAAAAATTTAAGATAATATATTTTAATTGAATAAATGCTTCTAAGAGAAATTATTAAATAAACTCCTGACTAGACAAATGACTAAACAAGCATTTCGCATTTTCTTTATGCATACATAAAACTAAAAATTTAGAATTTTATTTTTTTAAGTGTAATTAATTAAATGCAAAAAAAAAAAAAAAAAAAAAAAAAAAAAAACCTTAATTCTTTTAAAGTTAAAATTTACAACATAAACACACTAAGGATTTTTCATCTATTACATAAAGAAAATAAATAATTAAAAAAGATAAAACAAATTATTAAAAATTTAATTTTTTTATTATTAAAATTTACAGCGCAAACAAAATATTTCATTTTCTATATATACTACAGAAAATACTTTAAATAAGATAAATCAAATTGAAAAATATTTCGTTCTTTTAAAATAATAAAGTATATTCAATGTAATCATGATATTTTAATTTTTCTGTATGTTACACAAAACCATTTTCATATGATAACAAAAAATAATTTTCATTCAAAATGCATGTTACAGACGAAAATTCAGAATTAAACTTATTTATTATTTTAAAAATGGATTTTATTGTCTACTGTTTGAATCCTCAATTTTTTTTTCAAATACATAAAAGAACTCATGTGGAATTTTTGTATATATGCAAGATGATTTTGAGCATACAAGCGCTATTCGAGCAAATGTATTGTGTGAAAGCAAAATGCAAAATATTGGATTGAAATGCATTTTTCCCTATTTGTGGTTTATTCAACAAAAATGGCAATATATAGAAATCATATTTATAGACCCCTTGAATATTTTCCAGTTCAAAAAGCGTTTTTGAAAATTCTAATCTGATTTCTGATTTTTTAGCTGGTATGCAGTTGGTAATCCGTAGTGCTTTTGATGAATTAGATGTAATAAAAATTACGAATACCAAGTGTAAAATATATATGTCTGTATATTTCAAATGTCTCGTTGAAAAAATCCAAATTGAAAAACGCATATGAATACTGAGAGAAGCAGAATATTTTAAATGATGCATAAATATTTTTGTTTGGTGACTTTCGCTGAGGGTGGGAAGAGAAATATGAAGAGTATACGATCATTAATTTAATAAACAACGAAGGTGTTTATTATCATTAGTTTCCATTTATTCTTTGTTTATTATTTATTTAAACATATATCTGATTTACGTTCTTGAAATCAGGTGCCGCTTATAAATGATTGTCTTTACATAGGGGCGGAATAGCAGCAAGTAAATTATACAATACACTATTAAAAATATCTACCGTTTTCTGGATCGTCACTCCACCGATTAAGTAGAATATCTCTCTTCTGACCAATCACAATGCTCCATAATACCATGAAATATTTTTTTTATATAAAAGCAGCGAAGTGATGATGCAGTAATTGGTACAGATTTTTAACAGTGCACCAGAGAATTATAACCTTAAGTTCCATAAAGACTTTACAACGAAACTACCAGGAGTCTAACCTTACGCTCTCGAGAGATTAGCGATGTGGGGCTTTAAACATTCAAACATAAAACAATAGCATATAGCTCTGCATATAAGCGTTTAAGCGTAAAATCTTTGTAAAAAAAAAAGTTTAGAGGAGATAATTAGGATTAAGCAAATTTTTCCGACCATTAAATTTACCTAATTTTCCCCTTTTTCTGGCAGCAAAGTGGCAGAAAATTTAACCTAGCATTTTTTTCGGATAAGTAGAGTCATGACACTTTTCATATAGCAAGACGTGCATAAGTCAGAACTATTAGTGCAATAAAAATCAAAATAAATCTTTTGGGGGGTAACTTTTCTCTAAGAGAATATTATCATTATCATTAGTTTTGTTTTGTTTTAAATTATTTTTGAGAATGAAAATGTACGGTTAATTTTTACAATTGCAAATTACTCTTCTTATTTTTTATATCAACGTCACGATAAATAATATGTTAAACTATGTCTATAAATTTTATTTTATATCTAGCTTCATGGAATATAATAGAGATTAATAGAAGACGTAGAAGAGTTTCCCAGGATTCATCAAATTTATTCTAACTCTAAATTTATCCAATTCGTCCCTTTTCTTGGCCGTACAGTGGCATAAGAATAACCGAGCATTTCTTTGTATAAGTACAGTTATCACACTTTTCCTAACGCAAGACTTACATAAGTCAGAACTTTAGTGCAAAAATAATCAAAAATAAACTTTTGGGGTGTAATTTTTCTCTAGGAGAATATTATCATTAGTTTTGACCTTTATTTTCAGAATGGAAATGTACGGTTAATTCTTACAATTGAAAATTAGTCTACTTATTTTTAATCTTAACGACCCCGCAAATAATATATTTAACTGTATGTGTATAAGTCTTATTTTAAAAATAGTTTCAGGAAATATAATAGAGATTAATTTCAAGGAATGTAATATAGTGCGCTTTGAAGACATGTACGCGCAATGGAAATGAATTTAGCTTAGCGTACTCTCTTCATTTCTGGCATTTATTGAATACCGTGGCCTTTCGGAATGTTGCTTTTGAGCATTTTCGTCAACTTAATCTTCATTTCACTTATCTCTAATTCTAGCAATTGTAACTTGCGTTGAGGGATTAAAAACTTCCCCTTCAACCGCCTCTTTAATTTAGTGCTCGTCCTTCCGATAACGCTGTAGTAGGTACTAATTTCGTTCAAAGTTTAGTGTTTATTATTTCAAGTTAGATGAAGTTAAAAGGATAATAAGAACATGCCAGTTTATAAAGAGCAAATTGCGTATACATTTTTTTTTAAATCATCCTGTGTTTACTTCTCAAAAAAAAATTTTTTTCCTCCCTCAATAATGTGAAAATTTTTGACACGTTTTGTGACTCATTTTTAAGCATAAAAGTATAATACTTACACATATGATAATCAAAAAGATTTGTAATCTCTCCTTTTTTCATGTTACAATGTAATAATTACATCTTTAGTTATAAGTGATTTCTCCATCAGGACTACAATTTTTCCCCTTTATGCTCGGTCATTCCGGAAATCGGGTTCATAACTCCACCTTTAACAGTATTTTCAGGAAAAAAAAAACTTCTGCCTTTAGGGGAGAGAAACCCTCGATTTCATAGTTTTTTTCGTTTTACCGATCATTTTGCAAATTTTTAAAAAAGAAAGGAATTAAAAATGCGTCAGGAAGTTGCCAGTTTTGATTTGAGGAGAGCCCGTACTTGATCCAACTGAAATTAACTGTTAATTTCAACAACAAATACATATTTAAAAAATATGCTTTCAGGAATTTAAATCTATATATATGATAAGATACATTTTCAATTTGTGCTAGGCACTGTAATACTTAGGAGCAGACATCTGATTCAGTCTCCTCAATAAATTGACAGTTATAGTCATAGACAATATCAGATAAACCTTAACTCCATTTCGTTCGTCCTCTTGAAAATTACCAACAGGAAATAAATAACTGTTTTCTTCGTTGTAAGTGCATGTAAAATCTGTCTAGGGTTATCAAAAATAGGAGTTGAGGTGTTTACCTATCGAAACATCTGATGACAACAACATACTTCAAGTTATAAAATGTATTTGAATCAAAAGCAGCTTTTAGTTAAGCAATATGTTTTACATGAGGTTGTGTATGCAAAAAAATATGAAATTTATCTTTTTACATGTTACCTTCTGCTCTTAAAGCTTAGAAAAACGTTGTGCAGTGTCTACAAAAAGACAAAAATGTCGCTCTATTGTGACAAAAAATAAACAAGTTATGCTATTTTGCATCATATTATTATTAGTAGTAGTAGTAGTACTATTATTTGCATTTTCTAGCACGAAAAGGATGTGTTTGAATTTAAATTACGGTAAATGTTGATTTTGTTTTTAATATAGAAAATTAAAATGCCTAAAATATTAAAATTCAATTATTGGTGTTATATTTCGGTACAGAAAAACATAATATATCGTCAAAAAAAAGTGACGCATGTTCTGTACGTATACACATAGTTGCAAAATTCATTTTACTAGTAATTAATGCAAATTATCTAGCAAATTTTGACTGCAAATGTGTACAATTTGTTTTATATTTTCAATATTGATATAGAATTTTTTTCAGCTACTAAATTATCTTTCCATGCTTTCAAAATTTTAACAATATACTCTATTACATTCTTATAATTAGTTTTAGCTGCTCAATTGCGCAATATTATAAATTGATATGATGATCTTATCTCTCAGTACAAAATCGTTAGCTCATCATTGTTAACCAAGACTCATTATTGCATTAAGTTTAACTTTTCTATAATATTTATTGTATGCATAACATCTTTTTATATAAAAGCATATAATAAACTACTCTTTTGGACTTGCAATTTTTGATAACTATTATGTTTTAAATTAGACGAATTAATAATCTGTTACATTATTAAAAATTATTTGTAATTTATAAACGTGAAAACCAATGTATTGAAACCAAAGTTTCTAGTAATTCTTCTAAAGATATTCTAGAAATTTATAGAACGGAAGTTGTTAAATATATTATGCATTAAAACGAAGAAAATTCGATTCTCATAGGCCGTGGAAAATACTTCCTATTTTATTTTATATCTCTAAAACCATATTGAATCTTCTATTTTACTTCCGTCACACAGGAAATTGCATATTTCTTATTCTAAGCTCAACAATTGCACTTTATTATCGATTTGTTTGAAAAATGTTTTGCTGTTTACTGGCATGATAACATTCACTTTTACATTGAAATTGAAAATGGAAACTGTAATTTACTCAAAAATATTATAGAAAATATTGAAAAATAAGACGCATATGTTTTTAAACAAATAAAACAAATTAAATGGTAATATCTTTATGTGATTCGAAAATTTAAAAAAAAAATGCAAAATATATAGTATGAACTTTAAAATGATCAGTTTTACTTAAAAGGCGATTAATATAATCAAATATAGATGTTAATAGTTAATAGTACTTAAAACATCTTAGCACTTTCAAGCCTTAATCAGGCCATCAGCGGTTAAAACAGAGATAACAACTTTTTAATTATATATTTCTGTAATGAATGGCCCATTAGCAGTATAAAAGCAACAAACACCAAATTGTAAAAAAAGACTAATTTAATTAGAATTAATCACATAAATACTATATCATTCGCGACTAGTTTTCTATGAGTGGATCTTTCAATGTGCCTCCCGCATCTTTAAAAAGTAATAAAAAAAAAAACTATCTTTAAAAAGGTAGTGCGGATCGAGGCAGCATTGAAACTTTGGGTCCTCCTTTCAATTTTGTCCTTCTAGCACAATGCTTAGTGCTTAATTTAAATAACGGTTGTGATTAAGTTACACGTAAAAATAAAGATTATTACAACGATGAATTTAGCTTTATGAATTGCCAAAAGTTTAAACATGCACTATTTTTTGGTCAGTGCCAAATTAAGTTCATAAAAAAGTTTGGAATAAGATTAACAAAAGAATTATACATAATAGCCTTAGCCATATTGGATATTATTTGGGCCTCGTATCTTTTTGAACTTTTGTAATATACACATTTATAATTTTTTAGCATATACACATACAGCTATACCCAACTTTGTACAGTCTTTTACACATTTACAAAGTCTTGTTATTCTTTTAGCAACAATTTTTTAATAATATAGCAAAAAAAGAACATATTTATTGAACCCACCAAGAGAGAGTAATCATCGTATTTGACCTTTTTTTTTCTCTCTCATTTATCGAAAAAAACACTCTAGAAAATTTCACCGATTAAAAACTATAAATCAATTTAAATCAACATAAAACATAATTAATAATAAAAGTAAATATTACACCTTTCAAAAAACTAATAAGTAGAAGCTGAAAATAATTAATTAAAAATAAATTTTTATGTTGATTTTTACATATTGCGATTTTGAATTTACTCTAGCCCATTACCGATATGTTTTAAATTACATTTTAAATTTCGTATAATAATAAGAGTGAGGTACAAATAAAAATAAATCAGAGTTCGAATCACTTTTCATAGGTTAACCGGGAATCTCTGTTTTTGAAAGATAAAAATCAACTAGAAAATCGCATATTCATTATATCAAACGGGATGGTTGGGACGAGATACATGATAGATAGTTTTATCCATTCATTTGTGACATCTGATTTCTACCGAAACCCATTCTCTATTTTAGACCAATATATACCCTTTTATTTCAGTCATATATATTCGCTACTTTAGACATATTTTAAGGCATGGATTGCTTTATGAAAAATGTCCCCCAGGCTGAAGGAAGCGCTTGTCAGCAAAAATGACGGAAAAGGCGCGTAGAGATATAGATCATCACTGCATCGGAATAAAGGGGGAAGAAAGCTTCAAGAGTCATGAGTCACGAGTCAGTAGCTTTAGGGTAAGGATAAAAACACTAGATGCTATTGAGAAAAGATATTTCCCAAGCTGTAGGGAAGAACAGATAAAAGGAGACGATGTATGAAATGCACAGTTTTATTTGAAGAAATGTTATTTCGTATAATAAAGGCAGAAAATTTATGCAATTGATTGAGCGAAAGACCGGCGTACGAAAGCAAAGATATAAAAACTAATGACATCTGAAAAGTAGCAGTGAAGATTTTCTGTTCAATTTGCTTTCACATCTTAAGTAAAAAGATTATATCTAAAGTCTTCAACTAAAGATAAAAATACTTACTTAAAATAAGTATTATAAGTATCTTTTTAAATACAAAGTATAAAAATGAAAGTTAAAGATAACTAAATTACTTGTTATAATTCATAAGACATTTTAATATCTTCAAATTATTTTTAAATGGGTAAAAGTGAATATTTCATGCTTAAACTAGTTTTGAAACATATTATTAAGATAATATAATCTTTAATATCTGAAAAATTCTACAGTACCCTATTTATTAAAATGCTTCAAAACTAAATTTATATGGCGTTTACAAGAACTATAATATTTTTTTAATAAATACTAAATAGGTATTTGTAAAAATTTAAATTTTAGATCATTAAAATCAAAGAAAAAATAGTTTTCATCAAATTCTTGTACAGATCGAACTTCAGTCATAAATGAGGGTACGTTTTAATTTACATTTTTTATTTTGTATAATAAGAAGAGTGATAATAATAACAAATGAAATAAATAATAGACAAGCAAAAAAAAATCAGAATTGAAATAACTTATCATGGGTTAACCGGGAATCTCTGTTTTTGAAAGATATAAATCAACTAGAAAATCGCATATTCATTATATCAAAAGGGATGGTTGGGACGAGATACATGATAGATAGTTTTATCCATTCATTTGTAACATCTGATTTCTACCGAAACCATTCTCTATTTTAGACCAATATATACCCTTTTATTTCAGTCATAATTCGCTACTTTAGATGTCTTTTATGGCATGGATTGCTTTATGAAAAATTTGTCCCAAAGTGAAGGAAGCGCTTGTCAGCAAAAATGACAGAAAAGGCGCGTAGAGATGTAGATCATCACTGCATCGGAATGGAGGGGGAAGAAAGCTTCAAGAGTCATGAGTCACGAGTCAGCAGCTTTAGGGGAAGGATAAAAACACTAGATGCTATTGAGAAAAGATATTTCCCAAGCTGTAGGGAAGAACAGATAAAAGGAGGGGAAGTATGAAATGCACAGTTTTATTTGAAGAAATGTTATTTCGTACACTAAAGGCGGAAAATTTAAGTAGTTGATTGAGCGAAAGACCGTCGTACGAAAGCAATGACATAAAAACTAATGACAGCTGAAACGTAACAGTGAAGATTTTCTGTTCAATTTGTTCTCATATCTTAAATAAAAAGATTATATCTAAAGTCTTCAACTAAAGATAAATTTTTTTACTTAGAATAACTATTATAAATTTTTTTTTTGAAATAGCTAGTTTAAAAATGAAACTTAATGATAACTAATTTATTATTGTATTTCATAAGACTTTTTAATATCTTCATGTGTGAATGGATTTTTAAATGGGTAAAAGTGAATAAGTTTACATGGGATAACTGGGCCATTATTTTATAATGTGACTCTGGAAATTCTGGCAATTCAGCTTTCGAAAGCTAATACCTTAGCTTATTAATGTCCGAACCTTTGTAAATGTGCTCAGTTAGGTCTACTCTTTCAATTATTTTCAAAATTACATTGTACAGTGTGATATACATGCATATTCATTTCATACAACTTTGTTTTTTTAATATTGTTATCAGGTTCTGTTTAAAAAAGCATAGGTAATTTTTAAAAATTTAAACCAGATAGATCATGCAAATTACATATCAAGTAAAAAGCGTTGTAAGAGAACTTTTTGCTATCAAGGTGTCTAAAGAGTCTAATCGAGTCAGTAGCTTTAGGCTAAGAATAAAAACACTAGATTCTATTGCGAAAAGATATTTCCCAAGACCTATAGAAGAACAGTTAAAAAATGCGATGTATGAAATGCACATTTTTATTTGAAAAATCATTATTTCGTATAAAAAAGGCAGAAAAATTATGTAGTTGATTGAGCGGAAGACTGTTGCACGAAAGCAAGGATATAAAAACTAATGACAGCTGAAAAGTATCAGTTAAGATTTTCTATTTAATTTGCTTTCACATCTTAAATAAAAAAGATTGTCTCTACAGTCTTCAACTAAAAATAAATTTTTTTACATAGAATAATTATTATAAATATATTTTTAAATAGCAAGTATAAAAATAAAACTTGATGATAACTAATTTACTTGCTATATTTCATACGACTTTGTAATATCTCCATGCGTGAATGGATTTTTAAGTGGGTAAAAGTGAATAAGGTTACATGAGGTAACTGGGCCATTATTTTACAATGTGATTTTGAAGATTCTGGCAATTCAGCTTTCGAAAGCTAATGTCATTTGAATTAATGTCTGAATCTTTGTAAGGGTGTTCAGTTAGGTCTATTCTTGCAGACAATTATTTTCAAAATTACATTTTAGAATCTGATATATATACATGTATATATGCATATTTCATCTCTTATTTTTCACGGGTGCAATTACCCTATGAAAATGGGGCAACTGGGCCAGGTAGGTTTATTTTCCATACAACTTCGTTTTTTATAATATGGGGTATCAGGTTCTGCTTAAAACATCTTAAATAACTTTTAAAAAAATAAACCAGGCAGATAATGCAATTTACATATCAAGTAAAAAGCGTTGTAACAGGAACTTTTGCTATCAAGGTATCTGAAAATTCTAATCAAGTCAGTAGCTTTAGGTTAAGGATAAAAACACTAGATGGTATTGAGAAAAGATATTTCCAAGCTATAGTATAGAAGAACAGATAAAAGGAGGCGATGTATGAAATGCACAGTTTTATTTGAAGAAATGTTATTTTGTATAATAAAGGCAGAAAATTTATGTAGTTGATTAAACGAAAGATCATCGTACGAAAGCAAGGACATAAAAACTAATAACAGCTGAAAAAGTAGCAGTAGAGATTTTCTGTTTAATTTGCTTTCACGTCTTAAATAAAAAGATTATGTCCAAATTCTTCTACTAAAGATAAAAATTTTTACTCAGATTATAAGTATTATAAACTTATTACTTATTATAAATATCTTTTTAAATACCAAGTATAAAAATGGAACTTAATGATAAATAATTTACTTATCATACTTCATAAGACTTTTTAATATCTTCATGCGTGAATTAATTTTTAAATGCGTAAAAGTGAATGAGGTTACATGGGTAACTGGGCCAATGTGACTCAGGAGATTCTGAAAATTCAGTTTCCAAAAGGTAATGTTCATTTGAATTGATGTCCGAATGTTTGTAAATGTGTTTATTTAGGTCTACTCTTGCAGACGATTATTTTCAAAATTACATTTTATCGTCTAGAAATAAAAAATATATTTTTTTCGTCTCATTTTTTTATGCGTGCAGTTACCCCATAAAAATGAGGCAAGTGGACCAGGTAGATCTTTTTTCCATACACCTTTGTTTTTGTTTATTAATATGGAGTAAGATGTTCTGTTTAAATAAGAATAAATAACTTTAAAAAATTTAAACCAGGTAGATCATGCGAATTAAATATCAAGTAAAAAGCAATGTAAGAGAAACAGTCGCTATCAAGGTACCTAAAAAGTCTAAACGAGTCAGTAGCTTTAGAGTAAGGAGCACAAAACTGGATGCTATTGAGTAAAGATATTTTCCAAGCTGTGTAAAAGAACAGAGAAAAGGAGACGATGTATGAAATGCACACTTTTATTTGAAGAAATGTTATTTCGTATAATAAAAACAGAAAATTCATGTAGTTGATTGACCGAAAGACCGTTGTTCGAAAGCAAGGATGTAGAAACTAACGGCAGCTGAAAATAACCAGTGATGATTTTCTGTTAGATTTGCTTTCACATCTTAAATAAAAAGATTATCTCTGAAATCTTCAACTGAAGATACAAATTTTTATTTAGAATAAGTATTATAAATATCTTTTTAAATGGCATGTATAAAAATAAAATTTAGTGATAACTAATTTTCTTGTTATACTTCATAAGACTTCTACCCCCATAAAAATGGTGCAAATGGAATAAGTAGGTCTATTTTCCACTCGCCTTAGTTTTTTTTTTTTTTTTTTTTTTTTTTTTTTTTTTTAAACGGGGTATTAGGTTGTTTAAAAAAGCATAAATAACTTTTTAAAAAATTAACGAGGTAGATCATGCAAAATATATGCCAAATAAAAAACTTTGTAAAATAAACATTTGCTATCAAGGTGTCTAAAAAGTCTTATCGAGTCTGTAGTTTTAGTGTAGAATATTTCCCACTTAAACTAGATGTGAAAGAAATTATTAAGATAATATAATTTTTAATATCTAAAAATCCTACAGTATCCGAATTATTACAGTTTAACAATATTAAATAAGTTAAAGTATTAAGTAAATTGGAGTAAAATTGTAAAACTTTGAAGAGTAATAGCTTCTAAATGCCTTAAAGTGTAAATATAAGTAAAACAAAACCTGAACATATTGTTTTTAGAGCGCTCAAATTTGGGGATGGGCACTCCAGGTTATCGGCATTGTAAGAGATACTAATTATAATAAGTTTGTCATATATGAAGTGTATGAGAGGTAAACTATCATACAATGCACTGTAAAAAACGTAGCATAACGTTACTTTAAAAAATGGTGATTGTATTCTTGCATCTAAAATTATGGGAAATTTTTATAGACATAAAAAGCTGTAAAGTTACACCAAAATAATGCGATTTTCGACATTTTTATTTTATTAGAGTATGACATTATCACCTGTAATATATGATTCAATTAGACTAGTTATATCATTTAAATTAAAACATAAAATTGGCGGCAGCCTGTTGTCACTAATTTTATGGAATAACGTTGCACAACTTTTTTACAGTGTACTTTTAATCCATTTACCTCCATAAAAAATTATTCAAGTGTAAATATCACATATGACATAAATACCATAAGGCAATCACGGATATCGCATAACATAGAACGCAATAAGCAATTTAGATTATCAAAGATATAAAATTTAAAATAAATCTATTTAATGTAAAAAATTAAAATTTATAAATAACATTTCAAATTATACGCCCAGTTTAATAGATTTTCAATATTAATTCAAATTAACCGATTTAATAATGCAATAAATAATCAATGAAAATGAAACTGAAAGAGAGGATTTTCAATCTTAGATAGGGAAAAATATATATATTTAAAAAATTGAGTAAGACAACATGTTCATAAAGTTATTTATATAATTATGCACGTTTATAATGAAAAATATTCATGTTTTATCAAACCGTCTATTGGAGAATCCGTCAAAGTATCACATTATAAAAACACCAAGTTACTCTATAAAAATTCATTGACGATTTGTTAATTTTAAAAAATATATATATTATTATTAAAAGATGTAAATGAGTTAGAATAAATGAAATATTAGTTTATAAAAAAAATTGTGGATTTTAAATATATAATGTTTAAATACCTTTCACATGTTCACATATTGTATATATAATGTAACAATATATATTTAACGTCACAGTTGAATTTTTTAAAGCCGGGTAATAACAGTCTAAACTCGAGAGAATATTATCATTTCTCTTTGCCTAAGTTAAATACTAAGGATGTTTATTTTGCTTGATTAAATTCTTCATGGGCTATTTTTTTTCAGGGAAGTGGGAGCATTTTACCCACAGTTACAATTACTGTTTCCTTTTTCCGTTTCGAGAGTACATAATTATACGTTAATCTTCATTTAAAACATCTTTTAAAGGGAAAAAAAACCTATCTGCTTACAGAAATTTAATGTTGAAAAGAGTTCTGAGTGTAATAAAATAATATTAATGTTTTTACATTTATATAAAGAAAGTATTTTTTCAATAAAGAAATCGAAGAATAAAAAACACTTTGGCTGATTCTTTATAAAATATATTTTTAAAAATAATATTTTTTAAATTATTGCTGGTTCACAAAACTTACAATTCACTTCAGTCCTTTCACTTTAAAGTCCAAGTTACAGTTAGTTATTAGTGTGCTAGTAGTAAACGTGTAATTCCGTGTCAGTGTTAGATTAATTAATTCCATGTGGATCAATTAGATGGCTATTAAGCTATACAAGATAATACCGATTAGTTAAGTTGTTAAGAAATAAGAAAAAATATTTTCTAAAAAGTGGATCAACCTTTTCTAATTTCCACTATATAGTATCTGATTTTTTTTTAATTAATTACAAAAGCTCGCACAAATCCTCGTGTGAGTAAAGTTAAAATACTATTTCCTTTCATAATAAACCTGGGAAATTACCTACAAATAAAGGAAAAAAATTATAAAAGGACAGTTGAATTAAAATAAATAATAAAGAATATTCAATAACTGATTATAAATCATTATACTTAAATCACTGCTTTTAGGCAAAGCTTTGTCATTAAAAGTTATGCAGCTGAATGGTCGTTTTAAGTAGCATCAGCATGTAAATAACCAACAGAAATTTAAAGTCAATACTGATCTCTAAGCCTATATTTACCCTTATTCATTATTAAAGTAAGGGAATTTTAATTCAATCTTAGAAACTAAATTTATATCAATTACTATATAAGCAATCGTTAAACAATTATCATAAGACAAAACTGAAAAATACGCTTAAAGTTTTTACAATACGGTGTTAAGAGTCATTATTTTGAAATTGAGACATAAAATTGATGTTTTGATACTTGTATTTTTTAATTGCAATTTTTATATTTTGAAAACTATTATCATTTTTTATTTTCTGAATATTTTGATATTTTTTTCTGTTGAAGTATCATATTTAATAAATAATGAGCAATTTTCATACCCTGAAAAAATTTCCTCTTCCTATAGAAAATTTCTAATTTCAAGGCTGTGAATGCTATTTTTCATGAAAAATAAAATGCCAATATGTTTGGAGTGCTATATCTCTGGTAAGCAACAACATTCCAGAATTCTTTTGGCATAAACTATTAGTATATCACTACCTGATTATTAAAATTTGTTTCCATGGGGCATTGTTACTTTACATTGTTATGTTGCCACAATTTTAAATATGTTACATATTTAAATTTTTTAAAATCTGAACATTTAAATTAGAGTTATCTAAAAGAAGCGTCACGATTGAATAAAACAAAGTATAGCATTCAGTAGTTGACCATATGAACAAAAACATGGTAAAAAAGAACAAGGTCCTGTCATATTTTTTGGAGGAAAACGGCAAAGTTACAAAAAAAGCAATGTCAATTATCACATTTTTCCCCTATCAGAAAATGAAATATCCCATGTCTCTTTTGAAAGGGAAAAGAAAAACGAATATTCCATTTTCTCATCAAGAAAAATCATAGAAGGAGGAAATAGAAATAGGATTTTTCATTTTCTGATAAGGAAGAAGTATGTTCATCGACATTGTTGTTTGAGAATTTTGCCTTTAAAAAATTTCAAGAGACCCCACACATTTTTCTTTTAATGTTTTTGTACATATATGCAACTATTGAATGCTATATTTTGTTTTATTCAACCGTGACGCTTTTTTTAGATAACACTAATTTGAATGTTGTTATTTTTGAAATTTCTGAATATTTAACAGATTATATCTGCTAACAGCAACTATGTCTCGATACAGTATTATATTATTTAGGAAGTCCTAGTATTACACTTTTATATTCTATAAGAAAAAGTTTGGAGAACTATTGCAAGATATTAAGTGCGGAAAATAGACAAAAACACCATTTGGATAGTATTTTGTGGCATCATACCAATATAAAACAGCAATGTCCCATGGAAACAACTAAATTATTATAAGCAGGTAGTGTTATTCTAACAGTTGACGCCAAAACATTTTTGGGATGTTGTTGCTTGCCACAGATATAGAACTCCAAATAACTAGTTTTGCACTTTTCATGAAAAAATGGCATTCGCAGCCTTGAACTTTAAAATTTTCTATAGGAAAGAGAAATTTTTTCAGAACGTCAAAAATGTACATTATTTATAAAATATAATTTACTTTAACATAAAAAAATCAAGCAAATCAAAAAATACAGCTATCGCACTTTGTCTGATTTTCAAAATATTGGCTCTTATGACAATTACTTGATTGAAATTGAACCTATTTACTTCAAAATATATTAGCTGAAAAGCTAATTGAAAGTATCTTTAATTGAACTCTCTTTTGTATATCTGTTTTTGAACTATGTTAAAAATAAGCTAAAAAAATAAATAAATAAGTAAAATAATTTTCAAAATATATTTGATTAATCTCAGTTGTTGAATTTATTGTTGAATTTATATAAAATAGCTTTAAATTATCTTCTAGGAACTTTAAATTATCTTCTAAGTGAAACAAACATAATTAAAAAAAAGTTCTAACATGAAATGTCTACAATAGTAAAAAACGATCAGAAATTCTACAAATGTAAAATTACAGAAATCTGTACATTTAATAAAATTTTATCTGCCCACCGTAAAAAATAATATGCAAATCTACAAAACTAGTTTTTGTAAAACTACACAAATTTGCAGCTTAACAAAAGAATCTATAAAAAATTACAGTAAACATACTAAAGTTTTACCTATAATCCGAATTCCAGTTAAATGTAAAATGTTCTGGGCATCCCAGTTTCCTAAAAAATTCTAATTAACTTTCCAGTGTTTATGGTTTACAATACAAACGTTTATCTGTCACATTAATTTTTGTTGTTACAGTTACATAAATAATTCTGGGAATCCCAGGTTCATAGAAAATAATATAGTTTTGCATATTTTTTTTGATAGTATAGAAAATTATATAAAACTAATATTTTTAAAATTTAGCAAATAAAGGAAGGTTTATATTAAAGGGGTCCGGGACGCATATTAAAAGATTTTTTTTTATGATACTTAGCTAAATTATTTGTAAACACGATAAGAATTTTTTTAAGTTAAAAAATTAATTAAAAAAGTGAGATATTTAAAATAATTATAACTCAAAATATTATTTGTATAATTTCTATTTCTTTTACATTTAAATAATCAGATATATCTAAATTTTAATGTTGATTCAGCATTTTCAAAAATATTATTTAAAAAAATAAAAATATTTAAAGTAAAATTAAAAAAATAATAATAATATTTTCAAAAGTACAATTTTTTTTTATTTGCCTAATCAAAGTTAAAGTAAAATAACAAAAAAAGACATGTTTCAAGTTTGAAGAATTCATCTTTAACGGTTCTTGAGCTCTTTACATCTGAGAAACTGTAAAAAAACCCATCATGAAGAAAAATGCATTATCTCAAGAAGGCATTTCCATCACAACCATTGCTTTAAAACAAGATTTTTAAAACAGCCCATAACGAAAAAAAAAATATCATTACCACTTCTAATTAAGATAGCAATATGATTTAAACGATTCCGAATATGACTCAATGAAAATGAGTTGAAATTTGTCAATTTTTAATACATTTTAAATGTTTTATTGTTAAAGCAAGTGTTATGTTCTTATAAGCAAAATAATTATTTATAATATAGGTTCTTTTCTTTTTGTTGTAAAATATATATTATTATTATTATGATAAAGAAAATTGTTTGAAAGGTCTTTCTATTATTTCCGGAATACATGTTAGATTAAAATAAAAGTAAATAAAGTTTCAATTAACACTTAATTCCCTTAGCTCAACTTTCGAATCAAAATATTTATGAAACACATTTATTACAGCAAAAACTTCAAAAGCTAAATCTACTTTTAGAATATTTATTAAGCTATTTACATACTTAAGTTATGTCTGGAATAAATTTGATGACTTACATAGAATACCCTTCATTTTCTTGACTACACTAATTTGCTTTTATAAAAACTTCATTATAGAGAAAGAACCTAATTTATGATTGTATAAAATTTTCATATCAAACATTCGTTTAAAGCTTTCTCCTTATACGGCTAAAAGTATAAGGAAAAATACTCATCTTAAAAGTATGTGATGCATGTAATATTTATAATTTTTAATTCAAATCTGAAGAAAAGGTATGTTCCGTAGACGATGGAGTTTATTTCTTCAAAAATTACATTAAATATTAATCAGTGTATAATTTAAGATATTTTTACTGTTTTTTATTAAACTTATCAAATGAATTATATTTATTAAGGAAATAAAAATTCTGGGCTATTTTTTTTAATTTAATTTACGCTAAAACACTTGTTGCCATCGATTTATTTTCCTTTATTTAATTTATATAATTAATTATAAGAAATCCTAATTTATTTTTTGACATTAGTTTTTAAGTAACTGTTGTAAATAAGAAAATAAACGAAATATTGCCCAATTTATTCTTGATTCAAATATTAACAATCGCTTTCGCATTTGTAATATTATCGATAAAGTTAATGAAAAAGTTAGTATTTTATAAACAATATATTTTGTCATTAAAATGTATAAAATAACATAATAAGCATAATTATAAGCTGTGAGAAACACCTGTTGTTTTCACAGATTTCCAACAGCATTTTGATAGAATATTTCAGTTTTATGAAAAAACAGATTTTTTTCGTTATCCAAACTGGATATCGTTTTCGCCCTCTGCTGATTAATATTTTCACCTATATGGTAACTTTACCAATCTGTCAATAAATCGGTCTTGAAAAAGAAAAAAAAAATCAACGCTAGCATTTTTTTTATGTTTCAACAAGGGCAAGGTAAAATAGTGGTTGTCCTCCCTTGATTATGTTTGTTGATTTTTGCTTTATTAGATGTGAAGTAATCTTCAATAAATACATTATTTTTATATGGAATTTATTTTGCAAAGGTTTATTTGCTATTAAGAATGGAATTTCCTTAGGGAAAAATTAGAATAAATATAGACCAGAATATAAAAATTATTAACATACATAGGCATGATTGGGAAAAAGGTTGGAATTGGAAAATATGAACATGAATCCGATATTAAATTTGGACGTATTAACACTGCTTTTTTTAAAGATTCTATTTAGAAGAGGGGATGAAAATTCTGTTGAATGAAAGCAAATTATGTTTCGTATTAAATTGTTGTCGTAAATCCATTGTATGAGAGTCCATTGAATTTTATACGCATAAAAGTTTTGTTTGCAATGATACTGTTTTGTTTATTATTCTTACGTTATAGTTAAAGTTAACGAATGAATTCCTCGTGAAAGCTTGTACGGGATGATGCAAGTTGGAAAAATATATATATATGAAATTAAAAATTAAATTGAAAATGAAATTAAAAATAGAAAATAAAAATAGAAATTAAAAATGAAATTAAAAATAGACCATGATAAATATATATATATATATATGCATACAGGGTGGTCATAAAAATTTTTTGCCGATATACGGAGCTCTAGCGGCCAGTCCGCTCAACCGATCGAAATGAAATTTCAGATATAGATATTTCAGCTATTCAGAGGTATGAGCTCGAGATTCTGTGAACGACAACAAAATGGCGCTCACGGTTACGGTTATAGTTACAGAAACTCGAAAATTTCCAGGCAATTAATGGTGATGGCACCAATGTCGAAAATGTGTAATCAAAATAAAAGTTTTAGTTTCTCCAATCTGTATTGCAATCAGAGATTAGTGTACTGACTCTGCGTCATATGCAAATTTCCTCCTTGTGCCCCAATCGAGTTTTTTCTATGGGGAGGGGGAGGACTCCCAGAACGGTTTTTTGTGCGTGCATAACCTGTCCGTTTCTTGTGATACACGCACGGTTCCAACGCTCTTTAGGGTTTTCGCATGCGCTGAGCATTTTACGATGAAAAAAAATGGGTGTTGCCATTGGAAATTTTCGAGTTTCTGTAACTATAACCGTAACCGTGAGCGCCATTTTGTTGTCGTTCACAGAATCTCGAGCTCATACCTCTGAATAGCTATACCTGAAATTTCATTTTGATCGGTTGAGCGGACTGGCCGCTAGAGCTCCGTATATCGGCAAAGTTTTTTTTATGACCACCCTGTACATATATTTATCATGGTCTATTTTTAATTTCATTTTTTTTCACCATAGAGCTTGTAGTTTTTGATTACATCTAATTGTCGCGTGTCATTTGAATTAACCGTGAGACGATTTGTGATTTTCTTTTTATTATGATTACGGTTCTTATCCGATTGGAACGGAAATATGTCAATATTAATTGTTTTTCGTAATTTCGTGTTTTTTTATTTTTCGTAACATACCTCTCCTAATAATTAAAAGATTGAATAATATAAATTAAGAAAGACTTGAATACACTTTAAAAAATTAAAACACTTAAAAACATTTAAAAATACAAAAGTAAACGTTTCGCCAAGCTACCCGCAAGACCTTCGTCAGTACGAATAATAAATTGTGATAGAGATAGTATACACATTGGTGAAAGAGGCAAATCTTTAGAAATTCGCCTGCGGGAACACATCAGTGCTCTAAAAAGCGGTAATTTAAATTCAAAAATTGTCTAACAATTGTCGTTCAAACGAAACATATCCCGCAGTTTGCGAAGTCCAGTGTCTTAAAATCAGATTGTAAGAGCTATCACGGCAGAATTTTCCTAGAAGGTTGGTTCACTTGTTTACGACCGCCAACTCTGAATGAAGCTCGTGCTGTCCCAAATGAATATTATATTTTTCTAAAGAATAGTAAATAACTGTAACTGTCTTGGTTTGTTAAAATGTTTGCTTTGCAATGATTTATTATTTGTACTGACGAGGCGTTGCGTGTAGCTTGGCGAAACGTATACTTTTGTATTTTTAAATGTTTTTTTTAGTGTTTTAATTTTTTGTATATAAATTTTATTTTTTTTAAAGTGTATTCAAGTCTGCTTTAATTTATATTATTCAGTCTTTTAGTAGTTTTTTAAATTAAGACGTTAAATGTATGTGTATTGCAAATACCTCTCCTAAGTAATATAAACTGTTTATTAAAAGTTAATGTAAAAGGTGATATTCTTAAAATCTTGTGATTTAAAAATCGAATGGATTCAATAAACGATCTGAAATTAGAAATGTAATGTAACAAAACCTTTAAGGACATAAAAAATACTCCTTTCCTCTTACACTATTTCATTTTTGTAAGACCGAATGCATAACGATAGATTTTTCACTATTTTCACCTTCTTAAAACATGCTTTCTCATTTACAACTTTTTTTTTTCAATACCAAGCATCATTAATTTTATTTATCATACTAATGACATTTAATGTGTAAGTAAATTTTTCAAAAGAACTGATCATTAATTTAGAAAGATTTTCGCTAATCTTTTTTTTGACATTCCATTACCAAAACAGTGATTGCCATCACTATCAGTAACGCATCAGCTGATTGTTTCATGTTGGATTGACATATCAGTCTTAGTGTCTGCAAGGCTTAATATTTTCATTATTTTACGCGATGAAGTTTTAACTTTTTTTCTAATAGTAAAACTATCAAAACAAGATTTTAAATGCGAAAAAATGAAGTGTTTGTAAATTTTCATGTTCAATTTCGTACATATTTCGTTTTGTGCTGTTGTAAGCTTATAATTTCTATCAAACAATAAATATATAGCACTAACAGTGTTTGATTTTGAAGATATTCGAGTTCGGAAAAATTAACTGTCCAATTTACCGTGTTTGTTTTCTCACGGTAAAAAGTAAAATAAAATTCAGATCTTCTATATCTTTTCACTTAAAATTAAATGTGAATCTAAATGTGCACTCGTCAATTGGTTTGTAATTAGAATATTTAAGAAGTACTTTTATGCCATGCTTTATTCCCTTTAACACTTTGAGTGCCATGATGACTGGCACTGAAAATTCCGTATAGGTCATGTCAGTCATCCGTGAACAACAGCGTAAAATATGATCAATACAAAAGCCCGTTCAAGCCATGCCCCATTTTGTAAAGATTTTTTTAAGCAGTTCACATAAAACTATCTTCAAGCTAATTAATCATGAATTCATTTTCGAACATTTCATTCCAACATATCTGAAAAGTATGTTTTAGCTTGAACATGCTGCAAACAAAATCGAATTCTGTCGAGTGTATATTTTTCTATTAGACTTGGTTTAAAGGTGGATGAAATACGCTCCAACACTTTAACAACTTTAAGAATCCTGTGTTATACTGATTTTCGAATTATAACCGCATATGATAATTTTCACATTGATTGTCTTCATTTTATTTGAACATCTTTAATTTTGCTCAGTGGCTGAGAAAATTATTTTATTTTTGTCCACATTTATAATTTTTTTTTTTTTTTTTTTTTGTAAACTTACATTGTAAATTTCCACATATTTTATTTTTGAAGTCTTTGTCTGCTTATACAAATGGGATATGACAATGAACATTCAATTTAATAGCTACAGCATTTATGGCAGTATGGTTTAATTAACCATTTTTGAAACAACGCTGCAAACATTCTAGTACAGCGTTGTGTTCTATATTGTCCATTTCCTTCTTCAGGATAGTTTCTAAATTATTATTTCTTGTTTCTGTTATTTACATTCGAGTTAACATTGCTTCTGGCACCTAATATAAACCGTTATACTCATTCTATTATAATTTTACTGGTATCTACTAAACTGCATCAGAAATTATTTATGACTCCACCTACTTGAAATGTAGCAACTAATTTGGGGCAAAATTTTCAGCTTAAATGTAACAATTAATTTGAGATGGTGGTTGTAAATAAATTTAAAAAAAAATTATCAAACTTTTAACAGCTTAATCAGAATGGGCACATTTTTTATAAATTTAATTTACTAAATGCATTAAAAGATGTCACGGAAAGTGGATTTAGCATTAAAAACAAAGCTGATTTTTTTTCAGTATATAAGAGCGATAAAGAAAGCATCCACCAATCAAGCATTTATATGAACAAAGTTTGGATTATTTGTGATATTTCTAAATAAAATAGGCTTTTTGGCCTATACACAACAAATTTAAGTCTTCTTACTAAAACAAATGTGCAATAAACTGCATAATTAAAAAAGTCTGCAGTAACATTTTAAAATTTTTACTTTTATTTTTGTATTAAATTTTGGCAAACTGCTACCGCAAAAGAATTTTTAGCAAAATGAAAAAAAAAATGATTTATGAAAACATTTAACAGCCGAATCAGCATGTATACAACTTTTTGTGTTTGACTTACTGAATACATAAATGTTAAAAGAAGGCTCAGAAAGTGAGAACAGTATTAAAAGAAACTTGAATTTTTTTCAGCATATAACAGCATTGCAGATAGCATACACCAATCAACCATTTAGATGAGCTAAGTTTAGCTTATTTACGTTTCAATAAAAAGTTTATAAGAATTTATGATACTACTAGATAAAATAGACTTATTGTTTAATGCATAGTAACAAATTTAAGTCTTCTTAAAACAAATGTTTCATAAGCTGAATTATTAAATAAGTCTGCAGAAAGGTTTTGGAATTTTTGCCCCCCCCCTTTTTTTTCATACTAAATTTTGGCATTGATTCTTTTGCTGTAGTAATCTACAGCAAAAGAATTTTTTAACAAATGAGAAAAGGAAGATGATTTATGAAAACGTTAAACAACTAAAACGGCACAGGAACAACTTTTTGTGCTTAATTTACTGAAAACATAAATGTTTAAAGTAGATTTAAAAAATAAGTTCAGCATTAAAAACAAACTTGAATTTTCTTCAGTATATAACACCAATACAGAAAACATCCACTAATCAAACATTTAGATGAGGAAAATTTCGCTTTTTTATGTTTCAAAAAACAAACTAACTGAACAGGTAAATACTAACAATAGGCTAAGTTGGATTAATATTAAAAAAAAAAAAAATGAATTTTCTTCAGCATATAACAACGATGTAGAAAGCATCAATCAATCATGCATTTAGATAAGCAAAATTCAAATTATTTATATTCCAATGCACAGTTTATAATAAGATTTTATGGTACTTCTGGGTAAAAGAGGTTATACTCCTGGAAGGAGTATTTTGATAACATTTTAAAATGTAAACAGAATGATAATGTTGTACCTGAAAAGTTCTTTAAGCCAATCTTTGAAGACCTTAGTTCAATTGGATAGAAGGTGATTTTGAATTCAGCATATTTTAAGATTAAAGTAACGAATTTTATTTATAAAGTGATTATTATTGCAGCCTAGGGATAAACAATCTTAAGCAAGTTGAGAATCAATGTGAGTAATGTAAGACTATCCGTGGCTTATAATCCCCTAAAATTCCCATTTCAAATGAGAATTTTAGTGCTCAGATACCCCCCCCTCCCCTCTTTCCATTTTTTTTCAAAGTCAAGCCAATATACAGAGGACAATAATAGCATTTTCCCCTAATCTTTTGATAAGTGTTTTTTTTTTGTGTATGTGTGTGTTTTATTTTCCAGTTTATTTTTTTTAATGCTAGTTGAGACAATATATAATTATTAAACATCACTTCTAAAACGAGAAAATTGAGTACAATTTATTATGATTATCGAGATAACATCTGATGTACTTGTTTTTAAATGATTTAATATAATTTTCCGAGTTTTTTCATTACAACAATACTTGATTAGAACTGCTTTTCTACATATATATATTACATGTATGTGATGACACACACGTACACGGCATATTTTGAAAAAAAAATTAAACAAAATTTCTCATTACTAAAGTATGTGCATATTAATTAAAAGACATGGTTGGTTGGTTGTATTTTTGATGGCCAATTATCAGCACGAGGGATATAGGCCCTAAAGAGGGGGGGGGGGTTGCCCTCTGCAGGGGGTCTTACTAAGGAAACCTAACCCGTATTTTAGCAAAGAAATCTAAGATTCAGAGAAAACGACAGAAAATTCTGAACGATTAGACCAATGGCTGGGATTGGGTATGAACCCCCCATTTACCAATTTTGAGAGCAGAACATTCTCAGCTACTGGTGGGGCAAATAAAAAGGTATGACAAAAGAAAAATTAAGATTTCCAACTGATTTATAAAATGATTTCCTTGCCAATCATTTGTAATAAAATTATAAGAAAAATCAACAGGGCTAATAAGTATTGTTTATTTATTTTTTTTTTTACATTAATTCTTGGCTATTTTTTTTCTCTCATACATATGAAAAAATAAGGCTTTATATTGTAATATCTATTTTATTTCTAATGTGTCTTTTTGCGGCACAGGTATTCCCACCCCCCTTTTTTTTATTAAGGAAATAAATAACGATAAGAATTTCGTTTCACTTCAAATTATTATTTTTATTTATTTATTTAATGTTTAAACTTTTCAAGCTGAAATCACATATGAAAAATAAACAAATAAAAGATACCCATATTTTGAAAAAAACATTTTTAAGTCAGTTTTCACCATTTTTTTTTAATTATAAATGGTTTGCAAATATATCATTTTATAAACCGATTAAAAATCCGAATTTTTCTTTTGTCACACGTTTTAATTAACATGTGCTTACTTCGACGATGAAAAAAAATTGCTTAACTTCACTAATAGGAAATTCAACATAAAATTAAATTGGTAATATTGTATTACACTCAAATACGTATATCATGAACGTATATGTCATCACATACATGCAATAAAAATAGAAAAACAGTTATAACTAAGCATTGTTGTAATGAAACAACTGAAAAAATTATATTAAACATTTGCAAACAAGTACATCAGATGCTATCTACTAGATAATCATAAATTGTACTCACTTATTATTATCCTTTAGGAAGTGATGGCTTCTGTTTTGTTTTGGTTTTAACGGCGTAGGGATACAGGCAAGCGATAAATTCTGCCGCCGAAAATTTTTTTCGATAAATATCAAATATCGATACAAGAATTTTCGAAAAATGTGAAATACTTTCTCCTTAAAAAATACAATCTTATAATGAATAACAGTGAAATAAATTACATATGATTACAAAGTATTTAGAAATTTAAAAAAATGAATCTAAATAATTTTTTGATGAAATGCAGACTTGTGAAATATTAAGAATCTAATATTTTCTTAATAACAAAAGAGAAAGATAATAATAATAGCAATTTAATTCAATATGTTGATATTTAATATTTTAAAATGCAGAATGAACTGTTTGAGCTGTTAAAAAAATAAATATTGCCTATATTCAGATCTTTTAACTGTGATTTTAACTGCATTAAACCACATCACTACTCTTTGTCTGCTAGCCCATAGGATAATATGTAATCCGCGGTCAAAAAGAGTCCAAATTTTCAGGACCAATATATAACAAACAAGAGTTTTCCTAGAAACAAGGTAAATCTTATTCACTTCGTAAAGAACTGATTCATATTATATATTAATTTTAAAAAAATCGCCCAGGCCGTTTTTAGTTAAAATAATTTGGAATGAACACCATCGATTTCGGTTTAAAAATGGGTATCGAGTTCTAAAAATATACTACACGTAGATATGTAAAAATTATAGGATAGAATTAGACTGGGGATATCAGACTATATTTAAAAAATCAGAACTCTATGAGCGATAATTGCTGAGTTATTAAATGGCGACTTTTCGCGTTTTCTTTGATGTCGTGCTAGCTGTATATATAGAGTTCCGACATTTTACAATTTTGGGCTTAGGCTGGCGTCACTCGGAATACTACCGTCTTCCATGATATAAAGCTGAAAGAAAAAATATTGTTCAAGTGATCATTAAAAAAGTATGATTCTGTAATAAAAAAAAAGTTAAGTAAATTTTAAATACATTTTCAGTAATTACTTAAAAAAATATAATTTTTCAGTTTGATGTCGTATTTCAGACCATCAGTCATCGGTGACAGACGCGGCCTTAACGGAAATTTCAGTGTCAGTCACCGGTGACTGACGTAACACTCAATGATAATATTCGATATGAATAGGAGTCAACTACAGAGAAAAAACACGATTTAGGGAAATCCTATTTCAAGCATTCAAAATAATATTTTTCTATTCATTATAATTATTTGAGCGAAGCGAAGTCTTATACTCAGAGTACGTAACGATATTAAAAGTTAAAAAAATTATTTCGTCAAGCAAATCTCAAAAAGTACTTGTCGGATTTTGATTCTGTTTGTACCATTAGGTACCTATGGAGGTAATCTGGTGAATGCACCACCTACGAAAAATTAGTTCTAAATAGTTTTAAAGTTATATTAAAAAACTGATAAAAAAGCACAATTTATTTGCATACGTCACAGAAATTATGTGTGCGTCATTTTTCACCGGGTGGATATTTTTTGTAGAGAACCGAATCAGAGTGTATGGTGTAAATAGTAATTGCTTGAGCGAAGCAAAGGTTAATACACATAGTAAGTAATGATATTAAAAGTTAAGCATAATTCTTTCGGCAAACAAATCTGAAAAAATACATGACGGATTTTGATTTTGATTGTACCAGAAAGTACCTATGACGGTAACTTACGGAATGCACTTACTCTCAAAAATTTATTCCAAATAGTTTAAAAATTATATTAAAAAACCTGATAAAAAAGTACGATTTATTTGCATACGTCTCAGATATTTGATGTAGTCACTTTTCAAGGCTGAATATTTTTGTTACATTCCAGAATTTGAGAACATAGAGCAAAGAAAATACGCAAGCAATTTTTATTTAAATACAATAAAACATATTTAAATTTAAGAAACAAACTGGAAAAGAAATCTGCTTTATTATTATTATTATATTATTTATTTAAAAGAAAAAAGCCATAATACTTAATGACTTAGTATTCGGGGTTTTGCGATAATTTTTATAATAACATTTTGTAATCGCATCTTTTGCTTGGCATCTTATATATTTCGCGCTTGCAAATTAGGAAAAAAATCTTTCGTATTTAAATAAAATATGAGTTTGACATGAGTACTTTAGATATTACTTTTAATCATAGATTATATTCTATTATTTTGTTTACATAGATTATTTAACACTATTTCTCATTAAGCAACCTCCGTTCCCCGGCGATTATTGCTTTATTGCAAGCATTTTATTATGGCTACATTTTATGAAAACATATACATGACGCAGATGTCAGACATGCATCAAGTTGATGCGATTGCAACAAAATGACGATTTCATGTCTCACATGGTAACCCGTTTATTTTGTTCCATCACTTTATTTAAAAAATAAACAATGGTGGAAGCAATAAATATACAGTTATAAATAATAAACATAATAATAAATAGAATAAAAGGTATAAATATGAAAAAAAATCGTATTAGAGAAATATTCAAAAACTTTCACCAAAACAAAGTTTCTACCAATTTACGGGAGACGAAATCGCGCACGTAAGTGCATATATGACATCCGTGCTATATTTATACGTAATAAGTTATAAGTATAAGTATTAAGTAATAAGTTATAAGTAATAAGTTATAAGTATAATACGTTATAAGTATACCCGTTCATCAGGTTTATTTATGTAAGTCTTCAGTGTTAATATCTATTTGCAACAAATATCACTTTCCAAAGTCTCCATAGGACGAAGGTTTATAAAAACGCCAAGGTAAAGGTAATATTGGAAAAGTACCATGAAATTAGAGTATGTATAATCTTATTAGTAGGTATATTCTTATCTAATTAGAGTAGGCCAATCTTCCTGAGATATTGCGGCTAAGTTATCGATCGGTAAAATCGACTGTAAACGATATTTAAAAATTATACAAAGATGGCCATGGCTTTCAGAACTTTCAGAGGTCCGGGAGAACCAGGAAAATCACTACTCCTGTGGACAGAATTATCAGGAGAAAAATCATTGATAATCCGCAAGAAAATTCCGTTGCAATATACTGCGATTTACGGAATGAAAATATTGCTGGAATAAGTTTGTCTACCGTGTTATGATGCTGATGTGATACAAAACTTTATGGAAGAGTCGGTGTTAAAAAAAAATTAAGAGGTTAAAAAAAAATACCGATTTACCCTACTGGCATTTTCCAAGAAACACAAAGTCGGGTCAAGTGAAAACTGGACAAAAGTTCTATTTTTCCATTAATCGAATTCAAAACATTTTTGGAAGTGATGGCAGACACAGCGTCCGATGACCTAACAACAAAAGATATCATTCGACCTATGTTATTCCTACAATGAAGCATGATCGAGGACACGTTATGCCTTGGGGAGTATTATCTTCAAAAAGTGTCGGTCCGTTATTTGAAATCCACAGCCAAGTGAATGATACCATGTATAAGAATATCTAGCAAGATTATTTTCTGTTTTATTAAGAGAAAAAAAATTGGTCGCAACTATTTTTCTTAACATGATAACGACATAAATAATGTATGCAAGCCTCGATAAGTAATGGTTTTTACACAAAAAATTTCGTTTTTGATATGGTCAGCCCAAACGCCCAATATGAATCCAATAGAAAATCTTTGGAAAGAAGTTGGCAAAAATCTGTGGAACTATAAGTATTCCAACTCAGCCGAATTTTCTCCAAAATTGCAAGAAATGTCGAAAAAACGTGCCATAGACGATCTTTAACCGTTCATTGTATGAATGTCACGTTGCTGCGCCGTAGTACTTATTATTAAAGCTAATAAAATAATAATACGATAAAATACGAATTGTAAATGTCGTTTATCATTGTAATTTTCTATTACAATACCACTTTTACAAACTTGTGAAGGTGGCCGGAAACTTTTGAGAACATGCGTTTTCCTTTATACTTAATTTTTTTCAATTAAATTTATTGATATTTACACGTTCTTCTATAAGTTCCTAACTATTATCTCAATAAAATGTATAAGTATCACTTTGAGTTCCTCTTCATATGGGTATACTTACAAATAAATTGAAAAATTTTTGCTGGCCGAAAACATTTGACCGCCACTGTAAATCTGGAATATCTTGTGTGACCAGAAAATGAGATGACAAAGGGATCCATAAACTGACATTTACACAAAAGAGGATTGCTAATCACATTAAAAGTAAGCCAGGACTTTCTGTATCGACGGACATGATTCGTAGATGAATAAAGAAACAGGTAAATCAATTTACATGAAAATGATAAAAAAATCAGCTTTAAAATCTCGCTACGAATTGGCGAGAAAGCAATGAACTTGCAAACATACTTCATATGGACCCAAATGGTAAACTGTGATATTCAGTAACGAAAAAAAAGTGGAATTTGAATGGCCCAAACGGATGGGCATTCTATTAGCACGACTTGCAATAAAGAGCCTGGGACTTTCTTAATCGACAACAAGCAGGTGACTTTTTAATGATTTGGTCCTCACTTTGTTTTAATGCTCGAGGAGTTATTCAATGGTTGCCAAGCAACGCAAGAATACATACATACGATGGATATCAAATTTTAGTCATTTAGGGAAACTTTTAGCTTGTCCAAAGTATGATTTTAGCAAGATAATGCGTCTATGCATGTTGCACACAAAACAAGAACTTCGTTTAACTTTGAAAATACTACTGAACTCAACTGGTCGGTGAGTAGCTCTGATCTGGACCCAATCGAAAACATTTATAACATCATATGTCGTAAGGTTTATGCAAATTTTTGCTATACTTTTCTGTTATTGTGTTTCGAGCTGCTGTTGAACATGTTTAGTACAAAATAAACCCCCAAGTGACGCAGCATTTAGTTTCTTCGATGAAAAGTCACATTCTTGCACTAATTGCAGGCAATGTAGGTGCAATTCGATTTTAATTTGTAGTTATTTTTCTGTAAATATACAAATTGGCTATACTTTTGCCACAATGTTAATTTTGGTTTTTTTTTTTTTTTTTTTTTTTTTTTTTTGTCATTATATATTATGTAGAAAGGTCATTCCATGTAAAATGAGCAAAAATGTAAAAAAAAAAAAGCCGTGGCTTCATAGGAGCCCATTTTAATAAACTTCATATACACTTGTTCAATTCATATTCAGATGAAGCTCGGCAAAATATCTCGACGAAAAATAACTTTTTTTTAGCTGCTTTGTACCTTTAAAAAGCTTGTGATTTAGAACGGCATGAGCACAATCGTCCAAAGTTGCAAGTTTGAAGTTCTGTATCTTGAAAACTATTTAAAAAAAATTATTTGTTTTACAATATTGTAATCTCTGAAAAGCAATCTTCATATTTATTGAGTAAAAATAATTTTATAATATCATAATTAATCTTAAATTGGTTGTAAATATTGAAAAATTGTAAAGTTTTGAAAAATTATAAACGTTATAAAATGTAAAGGATTTAAAAAAATATCTGTGAAATTGATTACTGGTGTATCTTAACCTATGAAGATCGAATTGTCCAAGTTTGAAAGTTGTTATTTATTTCCTTCATCTTCAAAAAAACGTAGAAACTTTAAAAAATATATAAAATCATAATTTTTCTTCTTATTTATCCGCACAAAATAAATAAAGGAAAGGTTCCACAATAACAATATTGCACAGCCATAAAGATAAAAAAGTCCAGGATACACTCAAAAAATTTCAATAGTGCCTTTTGGATTCCTAACGTAATAAAAATGGGTTAAAAAAACTAATATTCGGGACATTCTGAAGATATTTTTCTTTGAAAACACGCGCTTTTTGCAGGATTCTTGCTGAAAAAAAGAATAGTGCTGCCATCTACTTTGTTACTTAATTTTAAGTTTAAAATACAATTATGTATCGAACAGTGTCTTATTTTACTCAAATTTAAAATATTCTTGGGGCAAAAATAAATTGAAAGCAAGAAAAAAAATCGTATATTTAAAATATTTACTTTTATCTATAATATCAAAGAGTTTAAAGATTTTGAAAGCTTTTATTGAAAGCCAAACAAATGATAAAACTTTGAATTTTTAATCAACAGTTTTCACTGTTTATTTTTTTCTCATTAAGGAATAAAAAAGGCAAGAATCAAATTTTAGATGTATTAAATATATTCCATATGCTATAACATCAAAAACTTTGGAAGCTATAATAAGTGTCCTTTTTTATAAAAGAAATAACTGAAGTATTTCATTTTTCCTAATTTTTTTTTATTATTTATTTATTTTTAAATTAAGGAATAAAAACACAATTACTAAATTACTCTAATCTGTTACTTATAGTTCATTCTTAAGTGTAAATAATTTTTAATACAGTCTTTTCATTCCTAAGGCTAATGATCAAACTTGAAATTTCTTGCATTTACACAAGACCTCGATTTCGTATCAACTTTAATGTAAATTTTTGTACTGAAATAAACAAGTCTGAAACCTAATACTTAGCGTTTTCCCGTAAATGATTGTGATCTACTTATATGATGATTTTCAATAAAATCTGTTTCATGACAGCCATACCTGATTTGCTAATTTTGTATGGAATAACCCAGAAGGTAAAATTTAAAATTTATTGTTTGTGAATAAAGGATAAGTCACAAGTAACGTATGACAGATGAATTACAAAAATTAGGTACATACTTCTGAAAATAGAAGCGTAATCGATCATTGTCTAAATTTTTGCTGAGTACTGTATGTAATTTTAGATTCCTATTTGTGAACTTAAATAATTAGTATCCTAAAGTATCAATTTCCGGAAGTTATTTTAACTGTCATCTATGATGTCATTTTGTTTGTTTAAAACCAGTGAATGGGTGTTTGAAGTCATAGAGGAAAGGTGCAGTATGCTGTAAAATTGGTTTGCAATTTGATGAGCGTTGTCCCTTAGATTTAATTTTGTTACCCTCATTTCAGCCCAAACAAAGTAATCTCGTGGAACAAAAAATAAATTCTTTGGCAAAAGCCGTGATTTTTTTTTTTTTTTTTTTTTCTGAATGAAAATTATTTGCTAACATTTAAACATTCAAAAATAGAATTTTATTGTACTGCAAGTTAAGCATTTTTCTATTACCAAAAGTTATCTTCTTATTTGTGAAAGCACGTGGTTGTGTTTGGGCCTAATGTAAACGGATTTTAGAGTTATTAACGGATTTTTTTGCGTCACTTCCCACCCACTATACTTCATCTCTATTCTTTCTTTTTACTCTCTGATTTGTAGCATCATTTTAGCTTTCGGAATGAAGAGGCTAAACAACGATTTATCTTTGTAACAGATGGCGTTCAAAAATAAAAGTCCCAGTAACTTTAAGAGTTTCTAAACAAAAATATGTATAGTCACAAAGAAAAAATGTAATCACCCAATACCAAGTCCACAACCGGTAATAAAGTTACTGATACAAAACAATTAGAAATAAAGTTTACTTTCAGATCATTTTACAATTTTTTTCGGGGGCACTTACAAATTGAAAACAGACTAAACTTTGTTTTTTTTAACAGCAACGCCTAATTTTGCCAATATATTTTAAATCTTCGATTCAAAATATTCCTAGAAGCGAAATCTTAAATTTTTATTTGGTGGCTTACTCAATTAAAAATATTTCAAATGCAGAGCTTCTACTGTTAAATTATTTTGATATCTAAAAATAATCTATCATATCGTAGAATTAAATATATATATATATATGTATATGTATATATAATGAATTATAAATTAATATTTGAAAAAAATATGAATTGAAACTTACCGTTTTTTTCAATTTTATAATTTAATTTTTTTAATATTTATATTTATTATGTCCTCCTTTATGTGAAGTCTCAATTTTACGATTTTCTTAAAAGAAATTTTTGAATTACGGTTACAAAGCGTCAAAATCATGATTTAAGGCACTTTCTATAATGGGAGAAAACAATAATTAAAAAATATATAAATATTACTATTTTTATTGAAAAAATTGGGTGGGCAATGGTCAAAACATATTAAGCGAGTAAAACAGTCATATAGAGAAGAAAAAAATGCATAGTCATTCTCTAGCATATCAAAAATCGAATACCGAACTTCAATTTGGATACAAACCCTAAAATAGGCTCATTTAAAAAAAAATAATTTTTCTGACACTAAACGGACAAATTTTATTAATGTTTGTTTTTAAGCTAATGGAAGGGTGCAGAATTGATGTGGAATTTATTTATCGCATTAAACTTGGTTATTGCTATTAAAAAAAAAAAACAAAGCTTGGATTCATTTTCATTTATAGATGGCATATTTTATATTTAATATATATGAAAGTAGACTTTGTTCCCAGTCATTTGCGCTTCAAGTAACATTCTTTCTAATAATAATTCGATACATAATAATGGGGATGATTCCTTTTTTTACCCCATGACTGTATAATGCTCATCTTAATTTTAAAAAATAGAACATCGAAAAAAGAATGCCATTTTTTATGCTAATTATTTAGCAGATGTAGCAGCAGTAATCATTCAAATCTATGGTACGTAATTTGTGCCTGAACTAAATATTATGGCATTCGACTATATTACTAAAATTTCCCTTTTCAAAAATATTTCATTTGCTTTTAATCCCAATCACGGCCCATTGGCCTAATCGTCTGGAGTTTTCCAGGATTTTCTTCGAAACCTTGGATTTCCTTGAATAAATACGGAATAGGTTCTCTTTGAAAGACCCACCTTTAGGGCCTATATCTCTCGTGTATATAATTGGTCGTCATAAACAAAAACATTCAACCATTTGCTTTTATCATCGAGCCTTTCATATTATATTTAGATATCTAAATTTCTACAAATATTCATATAATTTTCTAAAGAAATAAAATTTAAAAAATAGTTTAATCTTTCTAATTTCTTTTTAAGGAATTTCAAAACTAAACGCTTTTAACTTAATTGAAATCCATCTTAACAACAACAACAAAGAAAAAGAGTTTAAATATATTAATTTGTGCAGAATCACGTATATATCAAAATTATGATTCTGGATTCTTTCGTCTTCGAATTAAATCTCATTCGTTTATTCCTCCCGAAAAAAATACCATTCAGATGTTTATTTATTATTATTTTTTTTTTTTACTTTATTCTACAAATTCTAAATTTTCAGTTTGTGTATAGCTAAAAATACGGAAAGTTCACAAGAAACATTATAGGATAAACATGATTAATATGAGAAAGAATATTTTTATTTATTTATTCTTATATTAAATTTACATGATGGGATTTATTTATGCTGATTTTAATGTTAGGAAATGTAAAAAAATAAGGACGCAGTTTAATAACCAAAGGGAAAATATCCATATAATACTAACTATCAAACTTCCATGTATTGAGCTTTTCTTCATTAAATTATAGAAGCGTTTTATGATTGTAGTATTTCATTGTATTGTATTACATATTTTTTGAATTGTATAATAAATAAAAGTAAAATAAATAACTAGATACAAAAATATAATTGTTAAGTATTAAAATTTAACTTTATTTTTTGCTTTAAATTTTTCTTTCTTTATTGAGTATAAGAAGATTTTTTTAGCTCGGATGTTTAAAAATTTCAATACAGCAAAAATACTAAAAATGATTTTAAAATATATAATATGATTTTAAAATATACAATCTATATAATTATGTAAATAAATAAAAAATGAAAAGAATTTCTTATATATAAATTAAAACTACATTTAATTAGATATCAATGCAGACCTTACAGCTTCACTTACAATTTAAATGTTTAAAACTAGTTGGCCCACCCGGCGTTAGCTGAATCCCTTAAAAAAAAAAAAAAAAAAAAAAAAAAAATCTGACAATAGAGAAAAAAAAACGTAGTTAAAAGAGGTTTAATTTTACTGAACTAAGCTAAAACATTGAAACCGAATTCCTTTTCTGGATGTCAAAAAATTTGTGCAGAATATGAAAAAAGCTAAAAATTACATAAAGAGATACTCTAAAAATTAAAGAAAAATTGTTTTACGAATTTGGAATAAACTTTATTGAAAATAGAAACAAAATGTTATATAAGACTAAATGATTCCAACAGGATTCCTTTTACTAATGCGAAATTTTGTAACTGTGGGAGCAGCGGTCACTTTAAAACACAGTTGACAAACACACACGCACACGCACAAACGTATGGTATTTTTTATGATTTTTATACATGAAAGCAAGGTCACAACATATTCATTAATTCAAGTTAACAGGATGTCTGACTTTATGTTAAACGTGGAGTTTCGTTCAGAAAATTAACAATAATAATCAATAATAATATTATTACTATATTTCCAACAGATTTATTTTACTTTCTGTTTAATGTAATAACATCTTCAGAATTTTTGAAAAATATAATATTAATCATTAATGTGTAAATATAAGTCAGTTAGTGGTACAGCTGAAATTTCAATCCACATTTTGAAATAAGCATTTCTCGTGGTGCCAACCGTAAGGACATTATTATTTTCCTTTTTTTGATTTGCAATAAAATATTTTAACACTGTTAATGTTTTCAGTAAAAATTCGGATTTAGTTTCGTATGTAAATGTCTGTATTTTTTTTTTTTTTTTTTTTTTTTTTTTTTTTTTTTTAATATTTGAATTTTTTGTAGAAAACCTTGGTGTTCTATACTGAAATTGTTTCTTGTGCAATGTATTTATTTTGTTTAAACTTTATTTATTTATTTTGAAACACCTGGTTTTTATGTTCTTTGCAATTTTAAAACTTTTTCGCATTTTATTATTATTTTTTTTTTAATTTAGATTCTAAAAATATCAAAAATTCGAAAATCATCAATAAGAAAATCTATAATACCACTACTTTAATTTAGATTTTCCAAAACTGAATATTTAAATTTTATCTGAAAAAAATACAACTTCTGAAATTATATCTCTACCACAAAAAATAATTCCCAATGCATAGCTATACTTTAATTACATTTTCAACTCTCATTCTTTGTTATATAATATTCTAAAATGTAGATAGCAAGTAAGTTTTCTTTCGATATTGTTTATATAAATTACAAAAATACATCTATATTTTATAAGTATTTATTACAAAATATATTTCAAATATATTCTGTATTAATTTTTTCTCGTTCAGTAGATCACTAGAAAGGAGCTATATATTTATATATATTGTATGGTGGAAGTTTCGAAAACAAGCATTTTTGTTGTTGTTGTTTGTAAAAAAGCATAAATATCAAAACCAATATATATACATTTTATGTATGCCTCTTGTTTTATAAAAGAAGAATGCGCGCTGAATAATAATTATTTAGAAAGGAAAATATTTTATAAGTACAGTTGTTCTATATAACAGTAAATAAGTTGGTGGATGCAAAATGAAACTGAAAATAAATCATAAATTAATTAAATTTAAAATATAATAGAATTCATATTTTATTCTCATATAAAATGTACAAAATAATCAATTTTATAAAAGAAAAGACTAAGGAAAATCGGAATGTATCACCATGCGAGAAAAAATGTATTATTATTATTTTGCCAGTTTTTAAACTACATTTCCATGTCTATTTATCTAAGTATTTGATATCTATCTAACTAATTTTCTCTCTATATACATATAAGAGTTAAGATTTTAACGACAAATGCAGCCTTATACCATATGTCAAGAGGCAGTTCGAAACAAACAAGCTAAATATGTATTCCTTTCAAAGTAAATATTATAAAAGGTAGAAGTATTTCAGAACATAAACTGGATCCACAGACCCATGGCTTTTGGTTTCAATGCTCTTTTTCTCGGGTGTAGCACAACTGGCTGAGAAATCCTACTCTCGAAGCTTGTAGATGTCTCAGATTCAAATTCAGGACGTAGTCATTGTCTGTCGCATAAATGCTTATCCCAGTCCATCACATTCTAAAATATTTTATAAGTATAGATGCAAAAAAAGCTGAAAATAAATCACAAGATAATTAAAAGAAATTTAGTATTCATATTTTTTCCTGATATGAAAAGTGCAAAATAATCCAATTTAAAACAAAAGAATTAAAAAAAAATTGGA
Source organism: Maratus speculifer (assembly GCA_964019185.1). Classification (NCBI taxonomy): domain Eukaryota; kingdom Metazoa; phylum Arthropoda; class Arachnida; order Araneae; family Salticidae; genus Maratus; species Maratus speculifer. Next base: position 289,870,994 of record OZ025289.1, read on the forward strand.
ATGTATCCACATATTAGAAAACGTTCATTATTATTGATTAGTTTACCAGTTTTTTAAATACATCTCCATATCTATTTATCTAAGTGTTAGACATCTATCTATATTATCTATCTAACTAGCTTTCTCTCTAAATATATGTATGTATTAGTAATAATAATTGTATAATAACCTATACATACACACACACACACACACACACACACACACAATTTATATATATATATATATATATATATAAAATAGTTAAAAAGACAATCATACCATAAGTCAAACAGACTAATTATGTTTATCTTTCAAAATAAATATTGTAGAAGATATTGCAGAACCTAAACTGGAACCAGGGACCTATGGCTTTCGGTTTTAATGCTCTTCTATTCCTCAGGTGTACCACAACTGGCTGAGAGCTCTTGCTCTCGAAGCTCTTAGAGATCCTGGATTCAAATTCATGACACACTCATTGCTTGTCACTTAAATGCATATCCCAATCCATCGCACTTCAAAATTTGCATCCAGGTTATAGGGCATAACAATGTTGAAATGAACTGGCAGACATAAATGCTGAAACCATGGTCGCTTAGGAATTGCGATCGGGACATCTTTAAGTAAATCTATTAAGCGGTCTCAAGATTCTTACTTCTTACCTGACGGTAAAATTTAGCAACATGTACCACTTATTTATTTTTAACAGTTCCTATAAAAACTAAATGCATAAAATTTTAATATAGCAACTTACTATCCCTTTTATTTAAAATGCATTTTTTAATATTCTAAATTGAAATTTTATTATATTTTTTCATGTTTAATTTTGATAAACAAATTTATTTATTTATTTATACATTAATTATTGCATCCACTGTGTGCAAGGCTGTAACAAAACTATCAGTTCAAGTCGCTTCAAATTATTGATAATGATATACATTCTTTTTGAAAGCATACTTCATTTTGAAAGCAGTTAATTATTTATTTAATCAATTAAAATTGGCTATTTTTCAATGAAAATATTTTTTTCAATATTTTATATATTTAAATTTAAACTTAAAATAAATCTATCAATAAATTGCTTACAAATGGAAGTATATTTTCAAGATATATTAGTTTTACAACACTATCAATATTTTGGAGTGCTCTTGAACCAATAGTTTTGCCACAGTCTTGCGTAAAGTGGATGTAAATTAAAAAAAAAAATAATTTTTCTTCAAATTTAAACATAAATGAAATAAAATAAAAATTCAATATAAAATATTTAAAAAATGATTTTAAAAAGAGGATATATTAAGTTGTCTACACTGTAAGAAAAAATTCAAGAGGTTACTAAAAATTTTTTAGTAAATTTGCATTTCACAGAATTTTTTAATAACCATTACAAACTTTATTTTGCAAGCGAAACAAGCATTTCTTTTGTAAACTTAACAAAAGAATTTTTTGTATAACTAACTTAAAAATTCTTAGTATGAGCCACCAAGCAAGTTTTAGTAATAGCTCCAAAATTATTTTTAATAGCCATTCCGTGGGCTCGAAGGGCAAGAGCTTCCTTTGAGCTGAATCCAGACTTCTGGAGTGGAAGATTTTCGGCAAAACCGCAATAGATGGCAGCACCAAACATTGCTACTGCTCTGTCAGGATATTCACAATCCCTTTATTAACGAGTACTTACACTGCATACATTCGGGGCGTATTCGGCAGTGGCCAGTATCGAACCCGGGACCTCTTAGCTTGGAGTCCGTTACTACACTGTTGGGTATTTTGCTACAACTTTTTAACCAATAAACTTTAAAACTTCATTCATAAATTCACCTCTGTATACTTAGCATATCTATTAAATAATATTCATCTACAAGTATTGTGGATTCGACAGATAAGTCATTTCTTCTATTATACTACTTCATCAATTGAGATCTGAATTAAGTTTCCACCTATTTAAATCTTGTTGCTATAAAATAATTAAATTCAAATTAAACCTCATGATTATTTAAAGGAAGGAAAAAGAGAATTAGAAAAGTAACTTAAAGTTACATAACCAAATTTGCTTATTTATTAATTGATGAAAACATCCCAAATTTTTGAATAAATAAAAATATCTAAGAAACCACTTAACATAAAAGCAACAAAATTCTCAACTTATTCAGATCTGTACCTCACTATAAGTTAGTAGCAATAAACCCAACTTTACCATTACTGTTTTGTAGGATGAAAATTACGCATCAATGCTTGAGAAAGAATCACAATTATAGATCAATTAATTTTTAGAAAAAGAGAAAGAGTAGGACAAAAACCTCTCAGATTTACAGAGAGTTAAGAAAGACATAATTTTCATAAAACAGAAAAAATACCAATACTAGAACATTCATCCTACAACACAAGTAATGGCATATGACCTTGATATGATAGTGTTAGTAAATTCATATTTCCTTTTTTATGACTCTTCCTATTGCGTTGTGGATCATTAACTTCTTATTTTCTTTAAAATCTTTAACATGCATTAGCATAAGAAATAAGTACCAAACTCTTGGGTTTTGTTATGATAACTATTAACTTCTGAGGAAAATCAATTAAATATTATCATTTTTAATTAAAATTAAAGTAAGACTCTTGTATAGTGAATATAAAGTAAGTTTATCTAAACTCATTAAAGATTTCTAAAAAGGTTAAGAAGTTCTCACTTAAGTCTTAAATTTCAATTACATTATTGAAATAAAAATTACTTGATTTTCATCTTAGAATAAATTGGAGTTATATCTAGACAAATTCTATTCATTAACTAAAATAGGAAGAATTTCTTTCCCTGAGTCGAAGTTAATTAAATTTCATTAATTATTTGGATAAAGAAAAATTATAGTAAAATTTAAATAAATACATATACATTTTCTTTTTTTTTTTACATACTTAGTTTATTATAAATATAATAGAAATAACAAATAACACTCCTTTCATTTTTCTTGATTTGTAATAAACTCATCACACAAATAAGGGTAATTATACTATAACAGGTTAATATCAATTTTCAATTAGAAAGTAGATCAAATTATAACATAAAAACAGGCTTACCACGGGATGACATGCTATATTGTTGTCTTACAACAGTTCGATCCTTTCTAAACTATGATGTTGGAATTAACCAAGGTTTTTACCATCACATATTTACTTTTTAGTCTTTCCAATTCACACATGCCTGAAAGGCGCACTTTGCATTTCGAGGACGAAGTGAGTTTCTGTTCACCATATAATTAACTTCAACGTAAACTTTCAATCAGTGAAGACAATTATCTTGACATTATGCACTGGACACGCTTGCTGGAAGGGAGGACATGGTCGTCTAATTTGTTCACCGGGGGTGATTTCTCCAAGTCTCCATTCACTACGTACAACCGCTACGTGAATCCCGAATTCTGGAAGCAGGGAATAGGCAAGATCCTTGCAACCTTCGCATCTGAGGTCCAGAAGAGAATGATCTCTAAAGTCTCTATTCACCATAGAATTAAATTCAACGTAAACTTTTAATCAGCGTATATTCAACGTAAACTTTTAGTCAGCGTAGACAATTATCTTGACATTCTGCATGAGAGACGCTCGCCGGAAGGGAGGACATGGTCGTCCAATTTGTTCACCGGGGTGATTTCTCCAAAATCTCCGTTCACTACGTACAACTGCTACGGGAACCCCGAAATCCGGAACAAGCAGCAGGCAAGATTTTGCACTCTTCACATCTGAGAGATCCAGAAGAGAAGTCCTCTCTAAAAAACAGTTTTCCCAGCATCTTAACTCCAAAAAACCTCCCCCTCTCCCCAGGAAAAAGGGGGGGGGGCACGCTGCAGCCACTTAATTTTTTACATCTTGACCGTAGAGCGGATTCTCTTAATACTAAAAATTTACCTCGCTTTACTGGAATAAAATCAAACTCGGGGTCTCCTAACTAATAGCAAGGCTTCCTGCCTCGCCTCGTGCTTACAGGGGTGGGCTACCATTGGCTAATAGTTGTTTCACACTTTCCTATGACCAAATAAGGGCATGATAGGACAAACTATGCACGTGACGTAAATCCCCCACCCTGACAGAGCAGGTGTTAAAACTTGTACAGCCCGTGATTCCCACGGCCAAAACAAGGGGGAGAGAAACAAAATTGCCTTCGTATTTTTTTATTGACGGTAATAAAACTTTTACTATCGCTGGTGGTCCTTAATTAAAAACCTATATTCAGGGGTATTTCAACAATTGCTGCACTACTCCTTAAAAACAGTATTGTTAACATTTTTCTCGGGTAGTAAAATTGCCCTAATAAATTTAACAAGGCAGGATTGTAACTCCAAAGTGTGTGGTCTTTTCTTGGAGGCGGACAATAGTTGCACTTTTACAATGTCACCTGCAAGCATCATGCATTCTTATCTTTCTTTATTGTGAGAGGGGTTTGTCCTCTTTTCTACTTAAAGTGTGGGAATACTTCGGGGAATGTTTTTATTGCTCACAGAGTTGAAAACATAATATGGGCAGATACGAGAAAAAGGGAAAGAAAAAAAAAGAAAAAAAAATATTGTGGGAGCATATAATTTAATTTAGAAAACATAGAGAGGGAATATTAATTTGGAAAAATTATTTTAATGAAAGGCAAATGGTATATAGGCCTCAACAAGAACTCCCCCACGTTGAAAAAAAAATAAACATTATTCGTTTTGGCCAAAAGAAAACAAGAATTTTATTTTTTTGAATTGGATGACCCCAGAAGGGCAGTGGAAGAAAGTCCTAACCATAAATAAATTACAGGTAAATCCAAAATTAATGGCGAGGTGAAATGCTGAATTACAGTTATATCCCGGTTAATCAGAAGAGTAAAGAATATCTACCAGAGCAGATCAAACAACGACCCGAAAAGTTGACAACCTCACCCTACTAACTCACCACACCAACTATGCACTCCGGAATGCAATGCTGGAGCTTGGATATAACACATGAAATTAAAACTTAAAATAGGAACTAAGTTATCTCTATTACCAAAGGATTCTGATTCACTACTCCTACTCGGCCTAACCTATCAAATTTTTGAGTTCCCAATAATCTCTGTATATGGCCCTAACCTCTGGAACAGTATCAAGTTGCAAATTCCCTATATGCTACTCTCACTGGACACATTAAGCCACTTCTGTAAAAACTGAATGCAAGGAAATATTGTAAAAAATTTTTAAAAATTTCAATTTTTTTTTTTTTTTTTTTTTTTTTTTTTTATCAACAGAAAGCATTAGTAATCCAAAAGGGCCTAAACTAATAGAATTTAGAAAATTCAAAATAGATATACCATGTCAGCCGAAGGTATCACAGATATGTACACACATAAGTAAAAATAATACTTTGTACACATGTAAAAAAAGGTAAATAAAAATGAACATAAAAGGAAAAACCATTTTGCATCATATAAACAAAAGGTATATATATAAATATGACATTGACATCTGACTGTATGTAGTGGGAATAAATACATACAATACATCATCACATTACAATTACATAACAGTTTCTATGACTGAAACCAATTGATATTTGCACCTCTGTACTGCCAGATATAAGCAATAACCATTGCATAAACAAATATTTTAGAAGGCCAAACAATTCACTAAGAACAAGCACAGTGAAGTAATATTTACTTCACAAGAGACCTTGCCAATCCATTTGACAAGGGAAAAGAATTTTCCTAACATACCCAAATAAAATAAAAAAGGGGTGGGTAGATGGCTATATAAAAAAAAACAAACAGAAAAATATAAATATAAAATGCATATAAACCCGATAGGTATATACATGATGTGTGTATACCTAGCATTAGATGGTTTCTACCCTATAAAAAAAAATTACCAACATAAAATATTCAGATAATTTTCAAAGATACACTAAAAAATTGTAAAGTTATATAAAATGCTAAAAATTCATTAAAAGAATGAACTCTCTGCATTTAAAATCCTAATATATACAAAAGAGATGCCTTTAGAGATTCCGAGCAATATATATATAAAAACAAAGGTGACAGCGGTATATAAAGTTTCACAACCATAAAATTTTCAAAGATCTCGGAATTCGTGGAAAATTCGCTAAAAAATCCCAAAAATGCATACAAACACGGGACGGATCATTCACCTGGTAGTAATATACATTAATATTACCAAAACTTTTGAGATTAAATTCGTGAAAGGCTAAAATCCATTGAGAATAGGTGCGCAACAGAATCAAAACAAACCAACTTTCTGCCCGAATATATTCTAAGTTCCCTTATTTCGAACCGAAAATTATTCAAAATATCTAAAATTACCTATATACAGAACCTATTTACACATCCTATATTAAAATACAAAAACAAAACACAAGTAAACAATTCTAAATCTTATAATTCGGCCGTGAACTTCTATTCCTCAGAGAATATTCATTGGCAGACGAAGCGCGCCCAATGTTTTGATTCGGCTTAAAGCTAACTCGCTCCCGTGAACGACTCACACGGCTTGAATCACATGACGTTCCCGTTTGCCGCTTATCCGTTTCGCGAGTACCCGAAGTAGATACTTCCGTTTCTTCCTGAACGCACCGCGACGTATCTCTATTTCTCATGACGGGATTATCTTGGGAAGGAATGACAGGGGGGAAATCAGCACCTATCGTTTGATTCCTAGTTTCGTTTTCCTCTGCAGTTTCGCTTTCAGTACCGTCAATCCCTTGACGTCTGGTGCTATTCTTGTGACCCTGAGTTTTGGGTTGGTAGGTTGCTGCTTGAGCAAGGGGTGGAGGAAACCAATTTAAAAACCGATTTCGCGTCCGTCGCTTAGGGAAATCGAATTGAGGATTCGATTCATTTGTTGACATCCGGTCGTGAGTTTTGTTTTGGCCCAAACAAGACATTCCATCCTGTTTATGTGCATTTGCAATGCATCTATCTTTAAACAACGTAAGGCGATCCACATGTACAACCTGAATTTTAGAGGGATTGGCAATTAATGCAATTTTAAAATTGACATCACTCAGTTTTTCAATGATTGTAAACGGTCCGTTGTTTAATTTTGACAATTTTCGCGTAGTACCTGTAGCAATAGATGGATTAAACAACCATACTCTATCTCCTACTTTTAAATTTTTAACGACCGCTGTCTTTTCTCTGTACTTCTCTTGGCTTTCTGATACTTTAACCAAGTTATCATACACTTCCGCGTACACTCTTTGAAGAGATGGAATTAACAGTTCACAGAAAGATGGGGCGTCATTATAGCTAAATCTAGGTGCCTGAGAAAATAGGGTATACGGTAAATTTAGATTTCTACCATATAAAATTGCAGCAGGTGTTAATTTTGTAGAGGAATGCACAGCTGAGCGCATTGCTAACAGGGCAAATTTAAGTTTGGTATCCCAGTCAGATTGGTTCTCATTAACTATATGGCTAAGGGCGTTTTTTAACGTCAAATTTTGTCGCTCGATCTGTCCATTCGATGCTGGATGGAAGGCAGACGTAGTGATATGTTTAATTCCGAACATTTCGTATACATGTTTGATAGCTTCAGATATCAGATTTCTCCCATTGTCTGTGGTTATCACCGCAGGCGCACCATAACGTGAAATGAAATCCGCCAGCGTATCCGCGATAATGTCTGACGTGGTAGAACTAACTGCATAAGCTTCTGGCCATTTAGTAAACGAGTCGATATACGTGACAATAAAAGTGTTACCTGAAAATGTCATTGGTAGGGGGCCTATTAAATCCAAATGTACCTTATTCATAGGGAATTGGGGTGTTGGCATCCTCTGAAGGGGTGCCTGCTGATTAGGTTTATGTGCTCTCTTTTGTTGGCAGCTAATACACGACTCTACTAGGTGTTTGACATCGGCCGACATTCCAGGCCAGTAAAAGTGCTCCCGGATGCGGTCAATTGTTTTCTTAAAACCTTGATGACAAGCCACTAGAGAATCATGTGTTAGAGCGAACACTTGCTCAATCATATCCCTAGGTACTACTAATTTAATTGGATTATTTATTATATTGGAATCTCTCGTGTCCTCACATACAAGAATATCATCTCTAAAGAAAAATTTCATATACCTAGGTGCGATTTCTAAATTTTTGTCTAACTTTCGGGCTATTTCACAACACTTTTTATCGATTTTTTGTAATTCACTAATTTTATCAATTAAATTTGAATGCGGTACAAAAGTAGTTTCTTTTTCTACTTGTATACAAAAATTACTATTACTAATTTCTGGTGTCTCATTAATTTTAGCAAATCTAGAGAGAAAGTCTGCTACACTATTACATTTACCTTTTATATATTTAATTGTAAAATCAAAATCAGACAAAGTACAAATCCATTTTGCCATACGTGATGTCGGGTCATGAATTTTTAACATAAATGTAAGGGGGGCATGGTCTGTAAATATGTGAAAATGGGTGTTAGCTAGGTAACATTTAAAATGATTAGTTGCCCACACCAGAGCAAGAAGTTCTCTTTCAGTAGCAGAGTATCTTGTCTCTGCATCTTTAAGTCGTCTGCTAGCAAACGCTACAGGGTGAATTTTATTTTCCTCATCTAGTTGTGATAAAACAGCACCCAATGCTTCCCCACTCGCATCGGTATAAACATAAAATTCTTTATTAAAGTCAGGTAAAGCTAGGCATGGTTTAGAAATTAATGCTTTCTTTAAATCCTCAAATTCTTCCTGGGATTCCTGCGTCCAGGCAAAGTGCCCAGTTTCCTTTGTTAAATCAATTAAATTTAACGCTCTTTTAGTAAAGTCAGGTATAAAACGCCTGTAAAATGAGAGGGTACCAATGAATGATCTGACACCTTTACGGGTGGTAGGCGGTTGCAATTTTTCAATAATTTCAATGTTTTTATTAATGGGGGATACTTGTCCACTATGAATTTCGAAGCCAAGATATTGAATTTTGTCAGTTAAAAATGTGCATTTACTGGGTTTAAGTTTTAGTTTATGTTGACGGAGACGTTCGAATACTAAATTTAGTTTATCTAGGTGGGATTCCATGTCAGAAGATGAAATTACTACATCATCAATATAAGTTAAAATACCAAGATCTGTTAAGTCTCCTAAAACGGCATTCATTAGTCTTTGAAAGCTATTGCCCGAATTTGCTAACCCAAAACAGTTACGTGTCCATTCAAATAACCCTTTATGTGTAATAATGGCAGTTTTATGTCTGTCCTCTTGTCTAATAACTTGTTGAAAAAATCCACTAGTTAAATCTAAGGTTGAAAAGTATTTGGATCCTGCTAAAGAGTCGACAGATTCTGTAATATTGGGTATGGGGAAAGCATCTTTAACCAAATTTTTATTAAGTTTTCTGAAATCTACTGCTAATCGATAAGATTTATCTGCTTTTTCAACCAAAATAACAGGGGATGCATATTCAGACATTGACGGTGTTAAAATGTTAGCTTCAAGTAAAATATTAAGCTGCTCTTCCATTTCTTTTCTTAATCTGTATGGTACTCTATAAGCTTTACAGCGAACAGGTTTATCAGAAGTTAAATTAACAGTATGGGGTATTGTGTCACATCCAGGTAGGTCTAGTACTGAGGCTGCAAACACATCTTTGTTTTTATTTAAAAAATCTTGCATTTTAGCTTTAAGGGGGGCGTCAAGATGGTCTAGGTTAATTTCAGAGCTCCATTCCAGATCAGCATGATCAAAGTCAGGAATTTGGTTCTCCCTATTGATATTACAAACTAAATTACATTCGCATGAAATTAAATTAGAGTTATTTGGAGTTAAGTTAGGATTATGAGAATATAAATTAGAGTTCTCAGAAGTACAATTACAATTAGGAGTAGAATTATCATTATTATTAATTAGGTTAGTTAAATTGTTACTATCTATACACTTTAAGATTTTAGCTATGGAAGTTCCTTTATTTAAGTTAATATGATTATCCGAAAAGTTTGCAAATGACACAAATAATCCATGTTGCTGCGTGCATATAGTTCTGGCAATCAAAAGTCCCTGGTTTAAATTTCTAGCTAGGGGTTCCAATATTACTGGTTCGTTCTCTAAAATACTCAGTTTTTTAGTACTTTTAACATCTGCCAACATTTTTGTCCTTGGTGGGATTACAAGCTTTTGGCTTAAAACAGCAACTCCTACAATAGTTTTATCTATCTCATTGTTTTTATCTACATTATCCTCTAAATTAGCTTGAATTTCCCCATTTACCTCCTGCTTATTATTTAAATTCTCCTCACTTTGCCTGAGGTGGAAGACCTGGTTATTTTGTGACACCTTATTCTTATTTTCCTCAAATTTTCCTAAATCAGGGGTCTCTACATTTTCCGCAATTTTATTACTCAATTTCTGCTTATTACTTCTAACCGTAATTTGAACACTTTCATTGCTACTGCTAAAACTAGGACCCTGAACTGCCTCTCCAGTACTACTTTCTTTTTTACCTCTACCATCATTCATAGTGTGAGAATTTTCATGTACATTTGACTTTGGCATTTCAATACTTACTTGGGCACAATTAGACATACTTTTACAATTATTATTACACTTATGATTATTTACAAAACTATATACATTGCTTTTCGTGTAACATTCCTGCTGGACATTATTTACAGTATCTGGATTGTTTACAATTTTGTCTCCATTCATGATTGAGTCTCTGATTTGAGTTTTGCTTTCTATAGGTGCTTTGACTAAAGTTTGCTCAGGTGGGCTAAATGATATTGAATTATCAGAACAATTTAACAAAATATTGTATTTGTTTAGAAAAGGCATACCAAGAATTGCTTCAAACTCATTGGCCAATTTACTTGGTACTATATAAAAATCTGCTTCACAAAACATTCCCAAAAATTTAAATTTTAAGTTTATTTTATTATTAAGATAAATCTGTTGCCCTGTGACAGTAACTATGGGAGTGCAACAATCTTCAGTTTTAAAATTTTGGCCCAAATTAAGGATACTATTACTTATTAAATTAATGGCACTACCAGTATCACATAATATAGGAATTTCAGTGTTGTTAATACAAATATTTTTTATAGGGAGCCCACATGATCTCTGCACAAACATAGTGTATACCGGATGGAAGTCGTTTGGCCTTTCCTGGGTCGATCCGACTATATCTGACCCGGCCTCGTAGAGTTTAAAGACTCAGGTTGACTATTTACATTGTTATTCGAGTTTTCACTAGTTTCGCTTTCATTTCTCTCATCATTTCCTCTCCTCCCATTTCTCTGGTCCCATCTACCTCTCTGATTTGAGTATCCTCCCCTGCGATTGTTATGAAAATGGGCGTTATTTCCTCTCCCTCTGCCTCTAAAATTTTGAAAATTACCTCTACTGCTATTCGAGTTTTGTGGGCAATTTCGAGCAAAATGGTCGGTCTGGGAACAAATAAAACAAGAAAAATCTCTATATCGACTTCTTTCAGCAGTATTAAAATTTCTCTGCTGGTTGCTATTCTGCAATAACTGGTCTAACTTAACGGTGAGCGCTTCTACCTGTTCACGTAATTTAGTAACTTTCTGCTGGGACTGATTAGAGGGGCCCGGTTGAATGGCTGCACATGCAATATTCTGCTGGCTACTCTGGGGATAAAAAGGATTGACATTCTCAACCTGCACGTTGTAAAACGGGTTGACACTTTTGCATGCCTTTTCTTCGAGGAGGGCAAACTCCAAAATTTCCTCCGGCGTTTTCGGGCATTTTGTTATTACACCTTTTCTGATTTCTGGTGCTAAATTGCTTAAGAGCATGGAATGCAAAAGAGCAGTTCTACTCTTATTCGCGACTTCTTGTTCAAGTCCCTCTACCACTAACGCCTTAAGTGAAAGGTCGTAGGCTTTATCGTAAAATTCCTGGACAGGCATTTGGGGGGTTTGTTTAAAATTTAGAAAACGGGTCAAGGCTACGTCCGGAGTCAGTTCATGGGTATATCTTTCTCTAAAGATTTTGATAATATCCTCGGTTTGTTTAGTTCGATGCAATTTGTATAATCTAGCCGCGCTGCCATTTAAACGGCTCAATAATGCAAACTTCTTTTCCTCCTCAGACCACCCAAAGAAATCTGCTAACTGCTCATACTTTTCCAAAAATTCATTAAATGGGCATGAATTCCCTTCCCCGCTAAACGGAGGAATAACACTAACATTTTCGATTAGCGCGCTCTTCTTATGTATAACCGCTAAATCCTTAAAATGCTGATTGTCATCCATTTTTAGGCAAATTACACTCCGATTAAAAATAAACAACGCAAAATAGGGGTAATTTAAATACTAACTAAAAATGGGTGAGAACAAGGAAGAAAAAAGAGAAAAAAAAATAACATAAATAAACATAAAAAAATTATAAGCCTTGAATAATTTAGTGATTAACTAGTATTTTTGAAGAAGACCAGCAGGTGCAAATATCATTTACATCACTTTTACTATTAGGCATATTTCTTTCCCAATTTTAAACTATAAACAATTTCAGAATGTTTGTTTTACGTTTTGAGCCCTACTACACACAAATAAAATAAACACATAAATTTCAATAATAATGCACATCCCTACTATATTAAAATATTATACAAATGCATACTTAAAATAAAAATTTCATGCAAAGTTCAATTTCAAAATTTATTGAGCAATATACAGGCTCAGCGTCATGGCACCATTCTATTTGTTGCAATAAACAGGCTCTACTTCATAGTACTATTTTTATACTTATTGTGCCACAATAATCAGGCTTTTCACTCACGGCACCATTCTATTGTTGGGTATTTTGCTACAACTTTTTAACCAATAAACTTTAAAACTTCATTCATAAATTCACCTCTGTATACTTAGCATATCTATTAAATAATATTCATCTACAAGTATTGTGGATTCGACAGATAAGTCATTTCTTCTATTATACTACTTCATCAATTGAGATCTGAATTAAGTTTCCACCTATTTAAATCTTGTTGCTATAAAATAATTAAATTCAAATTAAACCTCATGATTATTTAAAGGAAGGAAAAAGAGAATTAGAAAAGTAACTTAAAGTTACATAACCAAATTTGCTTATTTATTAATTGATGAAAACATCCCAAATTTTTGAATAAATAAAAATATCTAAGAAACCACTTAACATAAAAGCAACAAAATTCTCAACTTATTCAGATCTGTACCTCACTATAAGTTAGTAGCAATAAACCCAACTTTACCATTACTGTTTTGTAGGATGAAAATTACGCATCAATGCTTGAGAAAGAATCACAATTATAGATCAATTAATTTTTAGAAAAAGAGAAAGAGTAGGACAAAAACCTCTCAGATTTACAGAGAGTTAAGAAAGACATAATTTTCATAAAACAGAAAAAATACCAATACTAGAACATTCATCCTACAACACAAGTAATGGCATATGACCTTGATATGATAGTGTTAGTAAATTCATATTTCCTTTTTTATGACTCTTCCTATTGCGTTGTGGATCATTAACTTCTTATTTTCTTTAAAATCTTTAACATGCATTAGCATAAGAAATAAGTACCAAACTCTTGGGTTTTGTTATGATAACTATTAACTTCTGAGGAAAATCAATTAAATATTATCATTTTTAATTAAAATTAAAGTAAGACTCTTGTATAGTGAATATAAAGTAAGTTTATCTAAACTCATTAAAGATTTCTAAAAAGGTTAAGAAGTTCTCACTTAAGTCTTAAATTTCAATTACATTATTGAAATAAAAATTACTTGATTTTCATCTTAGAATAAATTGGAGTTATATCTAGACAAATTCTATTCATTAACTAAAATAGGAAGAATTTCTTTCCCTGAGTCGAAGTTAATTAAATTTCATTAATTATTTGGATAAAGAAAAATTATAGTAAAATTTAAATAAATACATATACATTTTCTTTTTTTTTTTACATACTTAGTTTATTATAAATATAATAGAAATAACAAATAACACTCCTTTCATTTTTCTTGATTTGTAATAAACTCATCACACAAATAAGGGTAATTATACTATAACAGGTTAATATCAATTTTCAATTAGAAAGTAGATCAAATTATAACATAAAAACAGGCTTACCACGGGATGACATGCTATATTGTTGTCTTACAACAGTTCGATCCTTTCTAAACTATGATGTTGGAATTAACCAAGGTTTTTACCATCACATATTTACTTTTTAGTCTTTCCAATTCACACATGCCTGAAAGGCGCACTTTGCATTTCGAGGACGAAGTGAGTTTCTGTTCACCATATAATTAATTTCAACGTAAACTTTCAATCAGTGAAGACAATTATCTTGACATTATGCACTGGACACGCTTGCTGGAAGGGAGGACATGGTCGTCTAATTTGTTCACCGGGGGTGATTTCTCCAAGTCTCCATTCACTACGTACAACCGCTACGTGAATCCCGAATTCTGGAAGCAGGGAATAGGCAAGATCCTTGCAACCTTCGCATCTGAGGTCCAGAAGAGAATGATCTCTAAAGTCTCTATTCACCATAGAATTAAATTCAACGTAAACTTTTAATCAGCGTATATTCAACGTAAACTTTTAGTCAGCGTAGACAATTATCTTGACATTCTGCATGAGAGACGCTCGCCGGAAGGGAGGACATGGTCGTCCAATTTGTTCACCGGGGTGATTTCTCCAAAATCTCCGTTCACTACGTACAACTGCTACGGGAACCCCGAAATCCGGAACAAGCAGCAGGCAAGATTTTGCACTCTTCACATCTGAGAGATCCAGAAGAGAAGTCCTCTCTAAAAAACAGTTTTCCCAGCATCTTAACTCCAAAAAACCTCCCCCTCTCCCCAGGAAAAAGGGGGGGGGGCACGCTGCAGCCACTTAATTTTTTACATCTTGACCGTAGAGCGGATTCTCTTAATACTAAAAATTTACCTCGCTTTACTGGAATAAAATCAAACTCGGGGTCTCCTAACTAATAGCAAGGCTTCCTGCCTCGCCTCGTGCTTACAGGGGTGGGCTACCATTGGCTAATAGTTGTTTCACACTTTCCTATGACCAAATAAGGGCATGATAGGACAAACTATGCACGTGACGTAAATCCCCCACCCTGACAGAGCAGGTGTTAAAACTTGTACAGCCCGTGATTCCCACGGCCAAAACAAGGGGGAGAGAAACAAAATTGCCTTCGTATTTTTTTATTGACGGTAATAAAACTTTTACTATCGCTGGTGGTCCTTAATTAAAAACCTATATTCAGGGGTATTTCAACAATTGCTGCACTACTCCTTAAAAACAGTATTGTTAACATTTTTCTCGGGTAGTAAAATTGCCCTAATAAATTTAACAAGGCAGGATTGTAACTCCAAAGTGTGTGGTCTTTTCTTGGAGGCGGACAATAGTTGCACTTTTACAATGTCACCTGCAAGCATCATGCATTCTTATCTTTCTTTATTGTGAGAGGGGTTTGTCCTCTTTTCTACTTAAAGTGTGGGAATACTTCGGGGAATGTTTTTATTGCTCACAGAGTTGAAAACATAATATGGGCAGATACGAGAAAAAGGGAAAGAAAAAAAAAGAAAAAAAAAATATTGTGGGAGCATATAATTTAATTTAGAAAACATAGAGAGGGAATATTAATTTGGAAAAATTATTTTAATGAAAGGCAAATGGTATATAGGCCTCAACAACACTGCTCAAAACAATTAAAGGATATTGCAGTTTTAGGTGGATTTTGTACCTGGGAAACTTTTTAGCTGATTGATACATGGTCGACAGACATAGTAGGTTATATGAGAATAAAATACACATGTTTGGCAGAAAAAAATTCATTTTATTGCGCATTTGTGTACAAAAGGTAAAAAAACACAATTTGTGCATATGAGAAAAAAAGAATAAGAAAAGGTGTTTTCTTCAAATAAAATCATTTTAAGTAAGGGGTATGGTTTCCACGGGCGGCCAGCAACGTTGAACACCTTTGAGGCATGGACTCAATGAGGCTATTAATGACGAGTTGGGGTTTTCTGCCCCACTCTTCCAGAAGAACTCTTTCCAGTTCTTGGAGAGTTTGTGGGGGTTGTTGGCGGCCAGAAACCCGTCTTCCTAGAGCGTCCCAAACGTGCTCGATTGGATTCATGTCTGGAGAACACGCTGGCCATTCCATTCGAACGATTCCTTCCTCAAAAAGGAAATCCTCCACCAGGTTTGCACGATGAGGCCTGCAGTTATCGTCCATTAAAATGAAGTTATCTCCGATTGCTGCAGCGTAAGGGACGACAATAGGTCTGAGGATCTCATCCCAATATCGGCGACCAGTCAGAGCTCCATCTCGAATGATGTAGAGGTCAGTGCGCTCGTCAATGGAGATGCCACCATACACCAACACTCCTCCACCGCCAAATCTGACACTTTCGTGCACGAACGCAGGATTATTCCTACTGCCACGGTCCCTCCAGATGAAAATACGCCTATCATCCGGATGCAGAGAAAAACGGACCTCGTCAGAAAACAGAATATTGCTCCATTCATTTCTGCTCCAGTTGACATGCTCGGTTGCCCACTTCCTGCGGTCGCGACGATGCTTTGATGTTAATCTAACACATACCATCGGTCGGCGAGCATACAGACCTACAGCACGGAGCCGGTTTCGGACAGCCTGAGTTGAAATCGTGGTGCCTGTAGCCGAGCGAAGGTGTTGTTGGAGAAGAGTAGCATTCATGTTTCGGTGTCTCCGAGCTGTTAACGCTAAATACCGATCTTCATTGGGCGTTGTTGCCCGTCTACGATCTTGCCCTGGTCATCGGCCTGCACATCCACTCTCCAAAAAAAACGGTTCCAGATCCTGGAAAAGACACTTTGTGACACTCCAATGGCTTGCGCTACTTCGGCTTGAGTTTGGCACCCTTTTAACCTACCAACAATTCTCCAAGCTTCTGAATCTGTCAAATGACTTCACTGAGACATCGTACTCATCGAAACGAAGCAATCACTGAATGCCGATCGTCCTTGTCTTCATTCTCTTTTATCCAGTTGAAAGTCAAATTTCATTCGCTGCCGCTGAAGCGACGTTTTTGACGTCGAACTCAAAATTTGCATACTCCACAGTTTGAAAACCAGAAAAATTTGCATTTGTTATTCTCTTCTTCTATTTTCGGCAAAAAAATTTCGTTTATATCTTTATTTTATATAAAACTTCAAATATCCTTTAACTTTTTTGAGCAGTGTATAACCACTTATGCTATCAATGCCACACCAAGTGAGTTTTAGTAATAGCTATTAAAAATATAAAATTATTAACTCTATTCGTTTCTAACTTTTTTCTAGTAATTCTTACAGATTTTCTTGTAACCGACTAAGATTACTAAAAATTTTTTAGTAATTACAAGGATCACTAAAGTTTTTTTAGTAGGTCGACACTTTTTTTTTTACAGTGTACGTTACAAATTTTATGTATTTATGTTTCATAGGGACTGAGAAAAAAAAGTAACTTCTAGCTAAACTGCACCTCCAGGTAAAAAGTAAGACTCCGGAGAACCCTTAAAACGTTTTCTGGAAAATATGATTACAACTGTAAGCCTTAGACTGCTGGATTAATCACTTGGATACCTCGATCTCCCGATTTACTAATCCTCGATTACGTATTACAAATACATCGGAAGAATCTAGTTTATGAGAATTCAGTTGACAATGTTGACGATGTAGTCGCTTGACTATTTGTTGTTGTTGCACATGTTTCTGAAATACTTGGCATCACGTGACGATTAGCATTCGACCTGGCAATTCGACCGAGCTTAAATCAGATGACAATATTTAACTCACCCTAAAATGACATACACTTATGTATTTAAATTTCAATGAAACTGGAATTAGAAAATGAATGGTTTGCGATAAAACCTACTAAGTTTGATATACTTTCTTTCATTTAGATTTGATCAAAATATAAAAAATTATCTTTCTTTTTAGAAATACAGCAAATGTTATCAAAGGATTTCTAAAAAGAAACGTTACACATTGGCAATATCTGCATAAAACAAAATTGAATATGCACAGAGCCTCAGAATTTGTCATTAAAACAATACAACGATGAAATAATTTTATTCGACACAATTTTTGAACTAGATAATCAAAACATTTTTCTGTCCGGAACTTTGAATTCATTAAATTAATATTTTCATAAAAAAAGTTTTCTTTTTGGTTGGACTAATTAAAATTTATTTCTACAATTTATGTTTTTTTTATTGTTTTTATATTAATTAATTTTAAACCTTAATAAATTTTTATGCTGTTATGAATAAGGAAAATTAATAATTTGAAAATCAATTATTCTAAACCGAGTGAAAACAATGACAATAAAGAAAAAAAACATTGTCAAACTAAATTAATTATTAAAATAGTAGTAAAAAATAGATTAAAATTTATGAAAGTGATATTTCTCTAAAAAAATAATTCTTTTTCACTTTTCAAATAATATTATTTAATAAAATTAAAACAAGATAATAGAAGTTCTTTTCTATAAAAATAACCATAGAAAAACAAAAAAAAAAAAAATTCTGATAATATTTGGAATTATCAAGCTTTCAATAGTTTGGCTCTACAAATAAAGCATGTGGTTTCACTTTCGTATTAGCAATTAAAAAAAAAAGCAAATATATAATATTTTTTTCGATTTTCGAGGATGAGTAGAGCGGAAAAATTTCCACTGATAGCACTCAGCTCACATAAAACAATTTTAGATTTTTTGGTCAATTCCTTATCTTGTGTAAACAGCGCAAAGTTTTGCTCAAATGCTGATTTTTAAATTTTTTTTAGCAAAAATTTAAAAATGTTAAATTACATTTCTTTTAGCTGAATGTACTTGAAATGCCATGTTTAGTGTACGAAATGTTTAAATAAGCTCTGATTAAGCATTATTTAATAGTTATATGCATTTTGAATTAAACGATTTTTACTGCCTTTTCGCGTAGAAGTGAGCAAAAATTTTAAGTATTATTGGGTTCGTTTGTCGGTTTCTCTCTATTTTCTTTATTATGTTACTCGCTCTTTCTCATGTTTTACGAGGATTTTAGAGTCACGTATTTGGATGACGAACGGCAGCGTGTTTTGACAGAAATTCTCGAAGAGGAGAATGCAAAGTGAAAATCAACAAAAATGCAATAAGTCATCCTAAGGATGAAGAAGGTCAGTGTTCGCGCTGGCATTTGACCAACTTTAGTAATTTGGCTAATTAAAAATAAAAAAAAAAAAACATTCGCCAAATGAAAAAAGTATTAGCAAAATATATTCGCCGTGTAGCACAAAATAATAATAATAATCTCTTAATGTGCCTCCTTTTTTCAATATGTTCTAATAATAAGTTTTTACATCTGTGACAATGATTGTTATTAATCTAATTTCAACTATATCCTCCACAAATGTATTAAATATATGCACATATTCAAAATATGTATATATGCATATGTATGAAAAAAGTGAAAAGAGAGCAAAAATTGAGCACTAGCAATTTGGCGAATCTAATCGCTTGTTTACTCGCCAAATGAAGAATTTAGTCGCAATTTGGCTTAATGACGAGCGACAGCGGGAATCCTAAAGAAGGTAATATGAGATGGTAGAAACTGCGACGAAACAAATATCACAATGTTATCTGAATGTAATTAGGGATATTTGAGTCCCTTGGCACTTCCTTCTGGTCAAGGCGAAAAAATAAAAACCGCTATATTATTTTCTTACAGAATAAAGCCTGTTCGGGAAAAAATTTAGAAGAAAAACGCAACATTTACTATGTATTTTTTATACAAACGAGCTTCCACTCCGACACTGACATCAACTGCATAAACTAGATGGTATAAATTCTCCAACTGAGACATTTACCAACCATATGGCAGCTAGATTAATAGAGTATTAAAATCTTCAGCCATTTGCTTTTCTGATGTCTGTGAAACAGGAATAAGCTCATACAAAGCGACACGAATATTTTTGCACGCCATTAGTGATATATAATTCGTCTTTCTCTCGACTGTATCATTTGTAGATTTTTTTTTCTATTTTCATGAATACTGCGTTTTTATTGGTTTCTGCTCCATATTCTCCTGTCCTTCCAGAATTGCAGTTAAGACGCAACACTAGGCACAGAAAAAGACCCGGATGATAATGAAAAGTCTATGGGGGCGTCCATTTCAAATATTTTAAAATTTTAACTATCGTAATATAAACAATATATAAGCAAAATCAAAAAATAAAAACTAGGCCAGTTGTGGATCGTCCTCAGCTATCTTGTGCAACAAATCATGTAAAAATATTAAAATTTGGGTGAGATATTTGAAAAGAACGCTCCCATAGGCTTTACATTATCATTCGGGTCTTTTTCTGTGCCTAGTGTGGGGCTGCTCTGTGCCTTAAGACATGCTGTGCCCCGTCAACCAAATATGTGACTTTAAACGCATCGAAAAACAGAAGAAAAAGCGAAAAACATAATAAAAAGAAAAGGGAGACATAGACGAAATACCAACAATACTTACAATTTTTGTTTACTCATATGCGAAAAAGTTATTAAACTTAACTAATTCAAATAACTAATTCAAAATACTCATAACTGTTAAATAATACATAATCATAGTTTATTTAAACATTTCGTTAGCTCAACATGACATTTCAAATAAAGTCAATTATAATAAATACCATTTAATACATTTTTTAAATTTTTGCTAAAAACGTTCAATATGTTTAACTTTTTAGCAAACTTCAATCCATTTCCGGCAGGGTAAGGAGTTATCCAAAAAATCTCAATTTTTTGTGTAAACTTCACGCCCCAGTTGCAACTTTTTCACACTATTCAGCCTCGAAAATGGAAAAAAAAATTCAGTCCACCCTACTGTCTATTGTCTAATAACCAGTCTTTGATATAAGATTGTGATAGTAAAGACATTACTTAATGTTGTTCAGAAAAAATCTTTTTTTTTTTTTTTTTTTTTTTTTTTTTTTTTTTTTTGATAAAACTTTTGCATTAAAATGTTGAAATTGATTTGAAAACTGATTTTGACTATTTGTTTTGCACAAATTCATAAGGAATAACCTTTTTCAGCGGACATTTTCTTGGAAGATGACGTCATTCTCTAACATAGTTGACGATTATTATTATTGTTGACGATGGTTATTTGAAATACGTTTATTATATTTTCCAGTAAGTATCTTTGATTTGAAAGGTTTAACTGTAACTTTGATGGAATAAATGACATCATATTCTGGCTTGACTAATGTTGGTCGCAGATATTTTTATCTTTTATTTTTCTGTAACAGTTTACACCGACCCCGAAGAAAAAACTTAAATACTGGTATAACATATTAGACTGCAATGTGGAATCCTCACACAGGTCCAATCGTCTAACACAAATGCTAACTTTTGTTAAACCCTCTAATTAACGGAATTTATAAACTTGCCGTCTGTTATACAGAGGTGTGAAAATTATTAGAATAATTGTGATTTTTTCAGTTTTTCTTGATTAATATTATTTATACTTGCAATGTTTCATGAAAGGCAATTTAATTTGTTTATCTAGTCAATTTTTTACTCCTTTAGATCAGTTATAGGGATATAATTTTGTTAAATGTTACCATTTCTTAAAAAGAAAAATATTTGATCCAAAGTAATCAAATTGTTTGCACTGTATAACGAATTTGTTTGATTAACAAACGAATTTAAAATAAAATTTAAAATTTTTCTGCTTGCTTTGCGTGTATTATCTTTCTTTTTTAGAGTTGGAATCAGTATTATTTTATTTTTAAAACAAGTCTTTTTGCTATTTTGCTTAGTTTATACTAATTAATGGTTTATTTTCGATTGTCAAAGGATTATTGTGTGATTATGGGTATAGCGATGGATTTTTCACCTAGAAAACTTGCTGAAGTAAAGTGTTTCACCCAAGAAAATAATTATATACAGCAGGAAATCGCTAAAACAGCAAAAAATTCGCAAGTATGTGTGAAGATCTTTGGCCTTCAAATGTGAATATGAAAATTCTAGAGTTAGGAAAATGCGGAAGGAAAAGTAAATTTACTGCAAGAACAGAAAGGAAATTAATTCAGAATGCTAAAACTAACAGAAAAGTAACTAATCATGAACTAAAAATCTCTTTGCAAGCGCATGGAGTAAATGCATGCGATTCTTCTATTCGTAGAAAACTTACCTCAGATGGACTCAGTGCTCATCATTCTCGAAAAAAGGCTAAAATCATATCTACTATGGCAAAGAAGGGACTTGTCTAAGCAAAAATTGTGCAAAAACAATTTGGAATTGGCTGGAGCAAAAAAAGAAATATTATTTTTTCCTTAATCAGTTGATCTTAAGTTGTTCATTTCTTTTCTTGAAATCATGTTTTTTGCATACTGAATGAAGATACAGAACTGTTTATAAATTTGACTAACATTTTCATTATAAGAATATTTCTCTACAAATTACATACTTTAAGTAATTTTATATCCTTTATGTATGTTTTTCTCATGAATCAATCTTTATTATATCAGGAGAAAACAGTCAATATGTCAGAAGAAATACCAATGAAGAATTTTCCATAAATTGCTTAGCACAAACGGTTAAACATCCTACTAAAGAAATGTTTTGAAACGTGATGTCTTTTTAAGTTACTAGACAATTATACATTGTAAAATACATAATGGACCAGTATCAGTGTAAAAAAGTGCTTGAACAAAGAGTAATTCTACAATTAGAAGACCGTTTCCCAAATGAAGACTTTATATTCATTCATGATGAAGCTCCGTCCCATAAAGTTTCATCTTTGACTAAATTTTTGGATGAAAAAAAATAATAAAACCCTTCTATGGCCTGGAAACAGTCTAGATATGAATCTCACAATGAATCTTGCGCCATTGTAAAGAAAAAAAAATTAAAGGAATGCGTCATTACAAACAAGAAAGATCTGATAGAAAGACTCATTGGAATTTGGCACCTGACATCAAAATACAAACTAATTGCCAAAAACCAATACAATGTTAGCCAAAACGTATCAAATCTTTAACAAAAGTCAACGGAATACACACTAAATATTAAATGTACCATTATTTTTTAAATAATGTGCTATTTCTATAATACATTGAGATTTTATCGTAAATTTTACAATTATTCTAATAATTTTCACACCTCTGTAGTCTGTTATGCATTTTTACAAATCATTTATTTTTCCCAACCAAAGTTTATTCAAATCTAATACGATAACGTTTATTTTTCAACTTTCTTTTTTTTTCAAATAATTCATTTTACCCTACATCCAAATTATACAATTGCATAAGGTATCATTTATTTTTCTTTTCAAAATTTATCAATTGCAAAATTTAATAAATTACATAAGACATAGCAATATCTTAAATTGATTAAATGGAAGTATATGTATATAATACAGAAGCTTTTTTTCATATCTAAATTTCAAGATAATAAGTTCGTAAAATCAAAACATCATGGATATCTGTTTCTTTTCCATTAAAAAATAACCATATTTCAATTCACGTAAAAATGAAATAAAAATAAAATTTTTTCTACAAAACTTAGCCAAAATGCTTTATATTTTTCTGCATAATTTGAAACCATAAATAATAAATAAATATAAAATTTTCTCTTAGAGATATCGACTTTGCTAATAAGAAATTATTGGAAAGAATAGAGTTATGAAAAAAATCATATCTATGCAAAAGTTCTTTGAATATGTGTGGAATCTCAGAATTTATCTTAAAAACGTCATAAATTTCAAATTTCTTTATTAGAATTTTCCTTTGAACTAGGCAAATAAAGTTCTTTTTTACGCTAGCCTTTGGATTTATTCAACAAATATTTTGAAAGGAAAATTCTTTTTTTTTTAGTATGATAAGGAATGTTTATTTCAAAATATATCAAATATTCTTTTTTTTTTTATTACAATAATTTTTATAAACATGATGAGTTATTATTATAAAGTAATAAATAGATCATTAAGTATTAAGTATTTATTATAATTTCTATAAAATAATATAATTAATATAAAATAAAATGAATAATATTGAAAAATGAATATTAATTATTTCGCATCATGCAAGAACAATCAATGTAAAATTCAATAAAAATTTATTGTATTTTGAGAAGCGTGCCGTAATTTTTGTCAATTTAACTAAAGCATCATGATCTACCGTTTTAACTATCCAATGCACGAAAAAATTAAATAAATTGTGATACTATCATAGTTGAAGAAACACTAAAGAATTTCAAAAAGTTGTATGCGTTGTATAAAAAATCCGTTATATTTACGGCAAAAACAGCTGACAGCAGTGTTGCCAGGAGAATTTGCTGTAAAAATTGCAGTAAAATTAGATGTAATAAAAAAATTACATCTAATTTTACTCCAATTTTTACGGCAAAAACTGCTGGCAACATTGCTGCCACTGTAACTCCACTGAATTTTAACTCTTACATGAAGGATGGGGGTAGGTTCTTCTCATTCACTGATTTATCGCTCATCGAAAGAACACTCCATACCACTGATTTATTAAGTAAGTATGTGGAATACTCAAGGAATCAACAGATCGCTGTGTTCTCAAGAGGAGACCTTTGAAAGTACTGATCACATAAAATGATCAAATATTAATAATGATGCCACTCTTCTGTGATCAAACAAAAATTTCTGCTAGACAGCATAATGTATCGTTTGTCGATGAATCATATGATATAAAATGTTATTGAAAATTCCTAGAAAAACGTAGAGCATTAAGTATGGGTACACAACATAACACTATCTCAACCAAGATCGTTTGCAAGCTTCAAATAGTAAAATATTTTTTTTTATTTAAAAAGGGATACCAAAATAAAATAAAATAAAATAAAAAAAATTAATAAAGATTGAAAAAAATGTAATTTTTTAAGTGTTTGACTTTGCTATAAGGATTTCGGAATAAATTTTGTTTCCTTCTTTATCATATGATAATTACTGCCAAGGAGAGGATACGAGGTTGAGATTATCGAATTCCACCGACCCTTTGTGCAGTGATTAAGTATAGTTAGTAGATAAAAATATCACACCGATGCAGACAAATTAAATATATTTATATTTTAAATATATGGAAGAGGATCTTAAAAAAAAACAAGCGTCAAAGTCACCCGGTTTTGGCGCTTTAGTGCAACCATATTCAACCTGCGGTCCGCTTGCCACATATGGCCGGGCGGACCTTTTATGTGTGGCCCGCGAAAATAAGTCATTAATCCATATTTATAAAATTAATCCATATTTAAAAGTATCAAAATCCTTCACTTTTTTATGGGAAGAAAAAAAATCCCATTCTTATTTATAATTAAAAGTTTCTTAAACGTCTTAAATGCGATTTTTAGTTTAAAGTTCTTTTCACATGTACTCCAATGTGCTACAGCCCTCTAATAAATTCTTAATCTTCAATACTTTGTCAAATAATATTTCAATTTAATTAAATCTGTGCTATATTTCTGCATTATATAATTTCTGCAATAACATAATTTCAGAAAATAAGGGGGAAAATGTTTTTCACTGGGCAAAAAATTATCAGAGAATCTCCTGATTTTTCTTTTTTTAGAACTCAGGAATAATGCATTATTTTATTGTTTCATTTTATTTCTTTTATATAGCTAATATTACTTTTCAGAGTTGAACGTTTATGTCAGAAAAAGGCCAGATCGACGCTTCACTCAGCACTGATCACCTGGCCTTCAATCGTCGTCAGTGCCACCTATTGTTTGAAATTCGAACTAAAATAAAAAAATTGCGGTAAAAAAAAACTCCTGACATTATACGTAACCCTCCTGCAAAAAATTTTAAATAGCTGTCACCGTTTGCAAGTTATTGAATTTTAAAATCCATCAGTCATTTTTGGGACACCCGGTACCTTTAAAAGTTGTGTGAAGGCGTTATTTATGTGTGTATATGTATTTTATTACATATTGTAGATAGATGAAATAGTAATATCTGTACATTGTAGCCCTTCATTCAAGGCAGTCTGATAGGCAGCTGATAACTTTCCTAACATAGCTTGTTAATAAAAAATTGCAGACGCAGGTATCAGTCAGAGTGGACAAGTGGCTATCGCAACAGCCTGATGTGCTGCGGATCCAGATTCGATTCGTCGTTCTGGATAATTTTTCATTGCAGTTGGATTTATTGTATGTTTTCTGTGTAATATTTGTAAATAACTTTACAAGTTGTATGGGGGAAAATATATATTTAATTCATTTGCGATAAATCATTAACTTACATTTTTCAAATATTATTGTACTAAAAGTTGAATTTAATTTAGAAAGTTTTTTTCAGAGAAAGAAACTTTTTTTCAGTTCTTTGAAAGAGAAAACTGAAATCCTATTTGCATATACCTATAAAAAATGAATGAGTACGGTATTTATGCGTATATGTGTGTTTTATTATCTACTGTAGATCGATGAAATAGTAAAAGCTATTCACTGTTTATACTTCATCCCAGGCTGCCTAACAGACAAATGATGATGTTCCCAACATGGTTTAACAAAAAAAAACAATAAATGGATGAAGCAAATCCAAAACTTTCTTCTATCACATATGTACATTTTAATATTTTAAAAAATAGTTACACATGTTAATGCTTTAATAATTTTTATTCAATATAATACCAACTTTGATTTTCATCTTAAATTTCTACTTCCGTCAATTAATTCGAGTAAAAACAAGTTTCCGTCTCTGCACGAGCCGATGAACAATAGAGTGATAGGCGGATTTTTTTCAAATTTAGGGAGGACCTACAAGCCATGCTAAAAAAACAAAAAAAAAATTAGTTCAGTTCTATGCATAACTTCACACATTTTTTATGGTAAAATAATAAAAATGGCGCAGATAACGTGATTATAGCGCTCCCTTCAAGCAGATTTTTTTCAAATTCAAGGCGAACCTACTAGCTATATCCAAACACTTTCACAAAAAATTTGGTTTAATTCTATGCATAACTTCATGAACTTTTATGTGGTACAATGTTGAAAATGGAACAAAAATCGCTATTACAGAGTCTTCTTCCAGCAATTTTTTTTTCAAATTCAGGAAGGACCAACTAGCCATAGACATATACTTACACAAAATATTTGTTTCAATTTGATGCATAACTTCATACACTTTTAGTCGATACAACATTGAAAATGACACAAAAATCGCTATTGAAGCGCCATATTCCTGCTAAATATTTCAAAAATATAGGAGGACCTGCTTGCTATAGCCAAAAGCATTCACAAAAATATTGGTTCAATTCTATGCATATCTGCATGCACTTTTTGATGGTACAATGGCGACATACGGATGTACACACAGACAGACACACGGACAGACAGCCATTTTGTAGAAACATGTTTTTTGGAATCTCTGACCCCAAATCGTGTAAATCCATCGAAAACCGGAAGTCGAAAAAAATTTCGATTACAAAACTTTCTTATATTGGAGACTAAAGAAAGTAAAAATTGCAGACACAAGTATCATCCAGAATGCAGTAGTGGTTATCATAACAGTCTGATAGGCTGTGGTCCCAGATTCGATTCCTAGCACTGGCTAATTTCTCATTCCATTTCGGTTTTTTGTACTTATTGTATGTATGTCTGTCTAACATTTCTATGTAGCTTTTTAATTCGAATGCGTGTAAGTGCGTTTTATTATATACTGTAGAGTATTTTGCAACTCCCTTTGTTTTTTTTTCTATTTTTCAGTAGACTGGGAGACGCTGAGAGGACTTGAGAACTGTTGTTTTAAAATTTTGTTCTTTTAATATTATTGTGATAAAAAAAAAACTTGATTGCAGCGGATTCTGTATTTATTGGTCTTCAAAAATAAAGGAAATTTGTTCTTTTTTTTTCTAGATCACTTGGGAACTTTCATATTGATATCAATATTATTGCTAAATATTGCACAGTAAATACTGTACATATGTAAACATTAAAAGAGTAAATAACTACTGTACATATGCATAATTTTTAATTACTCTGAGCAATAAAGCAAAATTGTAATGTTGCTTTCTCTTTAATTTTTTGAAGTGCTAAAAAATATTTTTTTTTTCCAACATGATATATTTTTTTTATTTATAGACATATAAGCATATAAGCCTTAAAATGATTTATCATTTCATAACTTAATTTATTAAAATTGTATTATATCTGTAGTTTTACGTAGTATTAAAAAGTGCTTCTATTGCAGCCAGATGTACAGCTTAGTGAACAAATATATCAGTTCGTGGAGGTGAGAAGGTTAAGAAAAAATGTAAATGTCATTGGAAATGCCAAGTTATATTCGTTAAAACAAGCCAAAAACACCATTATGGAATTTTCATTCATACTATATTTGTATAGAAATACATACATACATAATAAAGAGATGTGTAATTGAATAAATATGAAGTTTAAAACAATTTTTAATTCTGTTAGTATTTTGAACTTTTTTAAAAATTTGGTTTTATTATATGTTTATTTAACAGTTCTTTATTAATTTTTTTTTATTCCATCGAATTTCGACATATTTAAAAATATACATTAAAAGTTTCTATTTAAGATGAAAACGAAAAACCCTAGGATGGTATCGTTTGGATAAAATTAACTCATGCATATCTAAATTGCGTACATCTAACACCTGTTGGGTATTTTAATGGCTTCTGAAGAATGTGAGTTTAAAATAACACGGAAGGTGAAAAGGGGGAACAATCACAGCTGTTCAATATAAAAATTGTGGTTGAGGAAATAAAGAATCATATTACAAGTATGATTGTTTTCGAAAAACCTATCAGTATTAAATGAAAATTTTATTGTTTTCATCATGTCATAATTATATGTAAATGCTATATAAGATGCTATAAAAGAGACTAATTGGTACATGAGTATAATTTAATGACTATATTCTTTTTTACAATAATTTAAATATAAATCCTAGTTAGAGTTGAAAAAACTAATTTTATCTTTCGAAAATAAATCATATTTAAGATCGGCGGTATATAAATACACCCGATCAACAATGTTGCTATTTTTATTATTTTTATTTCAATGCTGTTAATCTTGTATTTTTCAGTGTGGGTATATTTCTTGTATTTTTAGCCTAACTACTATTTGCATATAAAAGTTGACAAATTTCTGTTTACAATAAATAAATTCATAAATATTGTAAAATTTGCTCATGTCTATTAGACAATGACTTTGTTGTCTTTGTTGTTTAATGTCTTATTAGACAATGACAATATTATTTCTGAAAACCTCTTGTCTATTAGACAAGAGGTTGTCATAGGGCATGTCATAGGACGTGTCATAGGCTGTCAGAGAGAAAAAAGTTAAAACAATAAAAAATAATTTTCGAGAAATATCTATTTTACTAGCTTTTGTTGAACTACTAAGAAGTATCGAACCAATTTTGATGAAACAGAAATAGTACCAATTCGATAGTATCCTCACTTAATTGAAACAGTAAGAAAAATCATGTGTTAAGCATAGATTATAAAATCCTTTCCAACACTTCCTGAAATCTTGAGCAAAACTTCGTTATTTAGATAAATAAGGTGTTACTGTCCATAGCCAAATATGCATTTCAGTAATTTTAAACAGACCTGTATTTGATCTGCTGGTTGATATACATACTATATAATGCAGAAGTTTAATCTAGCAAGAAAACGCCTAACAGGTTGAAATTTCTCTTTCAGCAATTTATAGTAATACATGGAAAAATACTCAATACTTTTGTTAAGCCCTGTAGTTTACTTAGTAGCTGTATTACACGCCAGTAATTTGTTAAAATTTACTTCAAACAAAAACACTTATAAAACTACTTATATCACATTTCCAGAAATTACCATCCATGGGTGATCATGTATATAATTTTTTGGGTGAGATTGTATATCATTTTATTTATAGTCTACAAACATTTCTTTGTAAACTAAAAGCAGTTCAAAATTGCTTCGCTTACTTAAAAACCACCTGTAAATAAATTACCCTCATATTTAGTAAGGTTTGCGATTTTTTTTGTATAACTCTGTATATCAACTATAGCATTTATATACACCATATAATATGCAGACATTTAGTAAAACTTAAAAGGAAATATTACAACTCAAAATGCATTTCATCCATTCATCAGCTATCATCGATAACATACAGTAAGTCGGATAGAATATATGATTTGAAATATTTTGTGCGTCCCAGTAAATTCTATGCACTTCATATCATGCGTGAAATATTAAGTCTCAGCTGCGTATATAAATTTTATGATACTTGAAATCGTTTAACATAGTTAAAATATGTCGCAGACAATTCCCTTCCATATTATTGTGTAATGGTCCTATTTTGAGTGGCCCTGCAAATGAGTAATAACCATTATTTTCACTGCATATTTTACAGAATGCATATTTTAGTGCACTTTGCGAATTCATATAAATTTGAACATGTTTGACCGGGTGTAACACCATTAAGATTCATTTAAAACTATTTCTTCCCATAGACCGTAATATATAGTAAAACTTTTGATTATTCCTGTAAATAAACTAATCATTGTACAAACTTCATTTTCAATAAGGTTCGTGTTTGGAAAAACATCAATAAAATATAAAAATTTCATAGCAAACCGAGTATACTTACGAGTGTTAGAGCGCGGTCAGATGGCCAACGGCCATACGGACAAACCAACCGAATGCATGAAAACTTTTCAACTTTGTTGGAAAATGTTAATAGAAACACAGGAATCAGTAATATAGTTTCGATGTATCCGGTGAACACACATAAAAAATACATACTCATGAAATTGATAACCTCCTCATTTTTTCAAGTGGATTAACGGAAGTAATTAATAATTATTTTGAATAAAAATTAAGTATAATGTTATTGTTCAACTCATTTTCACTGGAAGACGAATATGATTAGAATGCGAAAACAAAATGACACAAACTCAAATATTAATGTCCACGTTATCATCACACACTGTAAAAAAAAATTCAAGAGGTTACTAAAAATTTTTTAGTAAATTTGTATTTCATAGAATTTTTTAGTAACCATTACAAACTTTTTTTGCAAGTGAAACAAACGTTTCTTTTGTAAACTGAACAAAAGAATTTTTTGTATAACTAATTTAAAAATTTTTAGTATGAGCCACCAAGCAAATTTTAGTAATCGCTCCAAAATTATTTTTAATAATAAACCGCAATGGATGGCTGCACCAAACATTGCTACCTGCTCCGACAGGACTTTCATAATCCTTTTATTTAAAGAGTACTTACACTGCATAATTTCAAAGGCGTATTTGGTGGTGTCCAGCATCGAACCCGAGACCTTTTAGCCTGGAGATTGGTGCTATAACTCTAGGCTATCACGGCCACACCAAGTGAGTTTTAGTTATAGCTATTAAAAATATAAAACTATTAACTCTATTCGTTGCTAGCTTTTTTTCTAGTAATTCTTACAGATTTTCTAGTAACCGAGTAAGATTACAAAAACATTTTTAGTACTTACAAGGATCACTAAAATTTTTGTAGTAGATCGATCTTTTTTTACAGTGCATGAAGTAGAAAATTAAACATCAAACGTCAATGCGAAATGTATAGGATCTTTTTAGTGACGAGTTGCAAATCAGCAAAAAATAAGTACAGGAGTATAGTAATAAGTACAGTAAATAAGTAAAATAAGTACAGTACCTAGTAAACCGATAGAAAATTGGGAGCCATGGTATTTGGAAATAATAAAAATGCCAACCTAACGTCATCATCACCAATCATATCCATGATTGTGATAATTTGTGATGATTGTCAACTAATAATGTTGTCACATAGAATGCTTGAGCTAGACGGCAAAAAATAGTCAATTAAAGAATCAGAAATTCAATATAAGCAACGAATTCAATATACGCCATGCAGAAACGTGATTTATATAAGTTTTAAGAGTTTCATTCCTGATAGAACTATATTAAAAAAATACTTACGTATTTATTTATTTTACGAAAATTCAGTTTTAAAATGGAGTGACATATACACTTATTTCCACTTTCGAATACAGAAGTTTTACAATAAATTGGTGTCTGATAAAATTTATTGATTTTTTGAAATTTTTTTTCCAAGTATCTTTTAATAACTCAACACTTTTTATCAATTATCTCCAAATAACTTAAGAAGATGTAACTTACTTAATATTTACTGAAAGATCAGTGAAGAAGATTCGTTTCTAAGGAGTATAGCGAGATATCATCATTAATCTCCGAGAAAATGTTTGCACACGCAAATGTTTAAGAACGTAACTTAAGAGTAAAATTTGCATCATTATTTTATTTTCTACTTGGTATAGTTACTTAAAAATTTATTTGCCTTAGAAACAACCACCATTTCTATTGTTCTAGAGAATTAATCATTTTAGTTATGAAAGCATAAATTTAAGAAGAAAAATATACCTTGCGTAATGTATAGATAATGAAGCATTTTCAAAAATTACAAGAATTTGATATCAAAAGTGTTACCCATGGAAAGAATACATAGAACCTTTTTGAGAACTTTCATAAGAACAATTTATTTTTCACGCATTGCACAATGCTTTAAAACTTAATTCTATTGGAACACAACTCTAAATGCAATTCCAACAATTTCTTCCCACATAAGTTAATTTATCTGAAAAACTTTGTAAATAAAATAGGTGCTCTATTGTGTAACAGTTATTTTATTTTGTATTTTTAAGGGTGTTATGTTGTAAGGAAATGGAACGAACTGAATCTGTTTAGACTGGGTTTTATCAATATAACATCAAAACGTACAAATATAGCAAATAACGCATTAATAAGGTATTCATATCGTGTATTCCATAGTAAACAAATGATACTAGCTTTTCACGCTATTTCCTATCCAGAAAATTATGTTCACATTCATTAACACATAATAATTTTTTTTGATGTAGTATAATATCACTAAAATGCACTTGCAATAATTGTGATAATGTATCACATTATTTTTATGTCTCTGTAAACAAGTGATTAATAATAAACATAATTTTCTTCATAAGGATTTCGGATAACCTTAATGGCGTTTTGAATTTTTTGAATATGCAGAATCGAGATACATGTATGGAATCACGGTGAAGCAAAGGCATAACTACTTTTTAGTTATCTTTCAAAGTATTGAAAAATATGCTAAAGTAAATATATTTGAATAGTCATAGAACTATGTTTGTCAATTTATTTGGGGTGTTCCTATATCATTAGCTTTTAAAACACAAATTTGCACGCTTCACCATAAACTATACGTAAATATAGAAATGTTTTAGTTTTCAAGCAGCACTAAAATTTACGAATGAAATTAGAATGATTTGCTCGACTTTATTTTAATTTTTGGCTACAGCCCGGGAATGCACATTTCTCAAAAGAACTCATACTATATACTTTTTAAAAATGCTTAAATTTACACAT
Source organism: Maratus speculifer (assembly GCA_964019185.1). Classification (NCBI taxonomy): domain Eukaryota; kingdom Metazoa; phylum Arthropoda; class Arachnida; order Araneae; family Salticidae; genus Maratus; species Maratus speculifer. The sequence goes on from OZ025289.1 coordinate 289,904,338, forward strand.
TAAAACAGGTATACTGATAATACAAAAACGATTTTTGTATATGTTAAGAAAGGTGTGTAAATTGTCAAGTACACGACCTGATGTTTTAGTTTAAAAATACACATTACCCTGTGGAGCACATTAAATAGCCCAAGTGGTGTTAGATAACTCAGAAACACACAATTTAATGCGCAAATGAAACTTGGATAGACATATATCTGATAGATATGTTACAGATATTTCGGTGTAACATGCAAAATATACAGATATTTCTGTAATATGCAAAGCTTGTTCATTACATTAGCAGACAAAATACAGATAAATCTGATTATTTTAAAATTTACACATATACATATGTGAAAGTGACTCTTTTAAGCATTTATGTTTATGAGTGTATAATATGTAAATAATAAATATTAAATCCGGAACAATCTATGCATGTTTACGAATATTAAAACTCCGCTAGTTAGACAAATGAACCTATGTCATAAAACATTTTCAACTAAATTCAAAACATTAAAAGGGATATTTATCTCAATTTTTGCAAATTAATTCGAGGACACTACGTGTCACTTTATTTCACATTCATCATTTAATGTACCACTCGTTTTATATCATTTAAAGGAACAATGAAACAATATAAACTGGACTGAAATGCAAACAATTATTAATTATAAATACAACACTGAAAAACTCTATTTTAAATTCCATCAACTATTTGGCAGTATTATAATTTATGTAGAGTTCAACTCGGCACTCAAAAGATTAAAATACTCGAAATGTAGTTGAAAATTAGTAAAGAAGTTTCGTTTCCAAGGAGAATAATAAGTTATCATCACTAATCTTAAAAGCAATATTTGTACACGCAAATGCATGAGAACTGCACTCATGGGTGGGGGTTTTACACCTTCATCGTGTTCTCTAATTGCTAGAGCTACTTAGAAATTTTATTGTTTCCCGTAGAAACAAGGACTATTTAGATTATTCTCGTGTTTTTGGATAATAATACTCCACTTGCTTTTTACATAATTTATTCCATTCTAAACTGAGTTCTAATTTGCTTACTTTTTAGTTATTACTTCATGTATTACGTGAGGGGAATTTCATATGTGTGAAAATTAATTTTATAAATATCTTCCATTTGTATTTCTACTTGTTAGGAGTGGAAGTTTCAGAAATATTTCTGAGAACTCAGTTAGAATTTCTGCTTAAATAAAATTATGTATATTTGTACTACATTTAAATTTGCAGAAAAGACGGAATTGTATGCATATTAAAATATGGCTATTTGAATATTCTTGAAGTTTATTTTGTTTTATTCCCATGTGTTGTATATTTTACGCGTAAAAAAACTATCATAATTTTCTTTTATTTATGAGGTGTTTTGATCTTCGATTTTTTTTTTTTTTTGTATATCAAGAACTAATACATGGATTTTCATCAAACTTCAGATTCAATTAGTACCTGATAAAAAATTGATCATGATTAGTTTTGGGTGATATTACGCAACATGTGGCAATGTATGTAGAATTTTTGAAAAAGATTTTGCAATAGCTCTACCTCAAAAACTAATCCACCGATTTTCACCAAACTTCAGATTCAGTAATAAGTTAACATATGTTTTGAGATTGCCACCCCTGACTAGTTGAAAAAAAATAATTTATATATTATGTAATTTTTACAAGAAATATTATTTAGCCCAGACGCATTTCTGCAGTTACTAGTACTATATAACATAATTTTTCCGATCTTTAAAGTACTAGGCATACATAAAATCATCTGCATTATGTTGATATATATAGAATTTCGAAATCATAAATGTGGTTTCTCCATTTGTAAATTATATAAAAACGGCAAATGTTTTTTATTACAAAACTTTTTTAAGCAATTTAAAAACAATTGCTCCTGAGTACTGTATCTCATTTAATTATTTTTATTTTATGTTTTGGCGTTCAATTTTTTAGTTTGGCTCTTCAATTCAAAAAAAGAAAAAAAATGTCACGCGGCACAAAATATATAAATCACAATAATAATTCGAAATAAATGTATTTCTTTAACAATATGGTGAGTGAAGAAATATCTATAGAAGATACATATTGAGAAGGTGGGGTACATTATTCAAAAACTGTGAATTTTGTGTTATAATTTTGGAAAAATACATACATTTTACTACAAAAATTTCACATAAAAATAATTAAAAAGTTATTTATGAGGATGTGAATTTGTTTTCAATATCTCATTTAATATTACTTTTCATAGCTTTATACCCAACACTTTTAAATTTTTTTCTTCAGTCGTAAAAAAAGGCTATGAATTGAAGAAGAAAAGGTAACAAAACTTGAAAGCTTTGTATACGAAGGAGGTAACCTTATTATTGAAAATTTCATTCTTTTTTCTTAGAATTCAAAAAAAAAACATTTCTTTAATAATGTAACAAAATAAAACTTTGTAAAACAACGTTTTTCTCTCTTTTTTTTTCTTTCATTTGTCGCTGAAGATTTTTTCTATTTTTTTTTCATTGTGTTTGTTTTGTTATTGAATTGTTTCAACATTTATCAGTGGCAAAATATTATTTGATTTATATCATACAATTAATTAGTTAATTAATTAAAATTGAAATTAGAAACATATGAGTTATTAATCGACAATTCATAAAGATTCTTTTGTTTGTTTGTTTTATTACAGGGAAGAGCAATGTATTTTTTAAAATGCTAATATAATTAAAATTACATTTGAAGGTAAAGAATAATAAGATTCACTGGAACAATATTTTTATTGATGGGATGCATGGTTAAAGGGAAAATAGTATTTACACATAAGAAATGAAAATAAAAATGCATTGTTGTGTTAATGTTAAAGAGAATGAATGCTGGGCCTACAATGTGATAATGAATACCATATTTAATTGTACCTCTTTCAGGCATAATTAATTCTGACTTTGAGAATTTAAAAATGTCAGATCTTTATCAAATTTATTTTTATTTGTAAAAGATTGGAATGTTTCCAAAATATCACCGAGTTGAAGGCGGAAATTACAGAATTAGACAGAACTTAATCCTAACACCAATAATATAAACTCTACATAAAAATATAAGAATTTACATTATAAAAAACATTTTGCTTCTAAGACGTTTTTATAAAAACAAAAACATTTAAAATATATTAAAACATTTTTATTTACATGTTTCAACTCAAAAATTAATAGAGTCATCCTCAGAATGTAAATAGAAAAGTAAAAATTACAAATACAATGAACGTAAAAATCGGAATAAAGAGTTATTGAAAATAAATAAATTAAATGTATCACGCGCTTTTTAATTTGATATTGTCCTTGGTCTAGTTAAAGAATTACCGTGTAAATTGTCTAACCATTCAATTCATATATTTGGGATGCGAAATGACAGTGTATCGTTACAAATATGTGAACTATTTAAATAAATTTCAATTGATTCTCTTATGAATAATTTTAAATAAAAATTAGACCTGTATATTAATTTACTCTCCTTAAAAAGTATGTTGATGCTTTCTTTTTGATTTAACCTGGATAGAGCGGTTTATTTACCTACATTTTTACTGGGACACAAGGATCCTGTTCTAAGCATTCCCTTCATTTGTTGTGCATTTTTAAAAAAGTTCATTCTATTGATTAATTTTTACCTGTGCATAAATTTGACTAATTGAAGATCAAAAGTGCTAAGAACTAAAATCCTTTAACATGTTTATATGTTGGAGTCCTACTCTTTACTATAAGCTGGCCCTCTTTGGGTCCTTTGTCACAACTCTCTTAAAAATAATCTGATTCACTAGCTTTTTTTTCTAACAACTTTTTAAGTGCATGAATGACAGAAATATTTCTTAGACTTCTGCTACTACTAGTTTTGAGCATCAATCTTCTTCTTTTGGCCTTTTTTCAATTTTTGAAGAAGGATCCGATTATATTACAATCTTCTGTAACATAGTATTAGTTTCTTCTTGCTATTTTAAAACTATCAACTATACTTCGGCTACGATCCTATCCCTAAGCACTTAGCCCTTTTTCTTACCACAGCTACCACTTTTTTCAAACATTAATCTCTTTTTTGGTAAAAAAAAAAAAAAAAAACTTACGCTTATTCACTACAGGTGTAAATTAAATATCGAGTTACTTTAAAAGTACCTTTAGTTACAAGTTTTCATTCATTTATTAAACATCGTGTTAATTTTAAGAGCCTACATATTTACATCTGACATAATTAAATCGAACTTGAGTTCTTAAATACTTCTGATATTATAAGATTCAGACTTTCATACAACAATACTCAAAACACACAAACAATATTTTTTTTTTTTTTTTTTTTTTTTTTCAGACGAAAGTAAAACTGATATTCGTATTACTGGTTCAATAGATACTTCATAAATCTACTATCTATTTTTTTTCTTTTAGTATGAAAGGTGCTATTGAAAATTATTGAAAATAGTAAGTGATTTACTGCTATTAGAGAAAGGCAGTTAGACATCTACTAAGGTACATATTTTTACAAATATCCACTCAAATTTTGATCCATTTAATGCAATGTATGTGGTCTAATGAACACTGGGAAGTAACCAACTAAAATCTCCATTGCCCACTTTGCGAAAACATTTGTTGAAAAGAAAATGCAGCAATATCTAGTAAATACTCAAAAAATAAATATCACTTTAAAAGCAGGATAAACTGCAATTGAAAATATTTACAACTCTTTTAAAATATGTATTATGACAGTGTAGACATAAATTTTGCAGGATATGTATTATTATTTCTGACACATGCTTGCGTGACATAATTTATGTTGAAATTTAAATTATACTTATCCAGACCAAAATAAATAAGGTACAACAATACGCCTTTTATATGCAATATTAACTAATTGACAGTATAACATAAATAAATTAATATTCTAAACATAAGTCATTCTATTTGAGATTATTAAAGAGATTGGAAAAAATAGCAGTTTTTACATAAATGTTTGTATATTATATGTAGAATTGGGAATTTAAACATGCTTATTTATAATAAAAGTTATTTTAAGTAGAAAACATTGCAACAATAAACATTATATTTATTCAGCAATATTTTCTTCTGCTTTTTCAATCAAGTAGAACAATTCCTTATAAAACTTAATAATGCATTTCATTCCCATCTTTTTTTTTTTTTTTTTTTTTTTTTTTATTCACTGTGTCTTTTATTAAGTTATTTCCTAAACAACGTCATTAGCAACAACTGAATTCTCAAAAACGCATTTAATATAGTTTCTGAAATTAATTTAAGAAATTATGTCACTTTTTATTTTTATTTAATAAAAATTAAAAAAAATTGTTAACCCTTTATCTACCGACGATACTTATAAGTACCATTAAAATTACTTATTATAAAATCCTTTAATGCGTCAATTAGTTGTAATACTGTTTAGAATGAGTTACAGATATATTACTTTATTTTGTTCCAAAAGCATTATTGGTTACACAAAACAAAAATATTTTTAAAAGGATGATTTCTTTTGCCTTTTTATACTTTCAGCTTTCTTGGCGTTGAGGGAGGAGGATGGAGATTTTCGATTCGGAAATATTTCTCTGTTTATATTGTAAGAACATCATTTTTGTACATTTTATAATTCTAAAAAATACTAAGAAAATAATTTAAATAAAAGATTTGAATGGGGTTTTAAATATTGCACAAAAAATCACTGTAAATTCAAATTTAATTAATCCTTTTATAAATCATCCAATACTTTTAAAATCCTTCAAAAATTTTATAAACGATTATGTAAATCTTTTAATTTAGTTTAAATAATTTACGTAAGATGCTTCAGAATGTAAGATTTTCGAGGATTCATAGTGCATAATTGTCTAACTTCTTATTCTAATTATTCTGTTTTTGTCTATTCTAATTATGACTATCATACATCTTTCTGCATTGCGCTGCGCAACTTGTAATTTTTGCACTGCCGAACATTCTGTTGCTCTTACTCTCTCTGCCGTTTCAAGCTATAAGCACTCCTTTAAAGGGATTTTTTTATTTTCTGCTAGATCTTAAAACTAGTGGTTTGTGTATATCTGCATATAAAAAATAGTGAGGAGTGTTTTCTCTCTGGAATTTTGGAAGGTGGGAGAGAAGTACTTAGCAGGTGAATTATCTCTTTTATTTAAGAATACATTTCTAATGAAGATAAGGCATTCATTTAAATGTACATTTCTAAAGAAAGATAAATCGGTTATCTTCTAAGCATGTAATTAAAAAAACTGCAAAACCGTGTTGCTAAACGTATTTGGGTCCTGGTATATTCTCTCGGTCGGCTTTTGAGCGTTTATAATAACATAAGTAATAGAATTAGGAGATACATGATTGACCTAGTTAAACCACCAGTATACGAGTTAAAAAAAACATTGGATTGAAATACATACATTCTTGTATCTCACAAACACAATCCGTGCTCTGGAGGATTGCATTTCAAACGAAGGCTCTCTTTAATTACATGTTTCCTGACGCCAACGTTTTGTAGCGTACTTGCCTTTAACAGGTGTATTGACGGCACTTAATATTGAGTATTGACTCATTAAACAAATTTCTATCACCGATATTTTTGGTACAAAATTGAAAATATATGATAATTCAAAAATAATATTTATCTTTTCTCCAACCTTCAATCTTCTGCATGGTAAAAGGATAAGAATGCTAAAATTGTTATTAAAAAAGAAATAATGAAAAGTACTACTGAAAATAAATTGAGAATAAAATATTTTTAATCTTCAATTTTATTTTTTTCAACAAAGGGTAAAATTGTCTGTTTTGATTTGTACGCGTGCCACAGATGGGGTCTGAAAATAAATAAATGGTCATTCGTCATTGATAACGCAAAATAGTACAAATTTAAGTTTTTATACATGTGATTTCAATAAAAGAGTAGCAGAAAATTTTGTACTGACACCAGGTTAAATATTTTAATATGAAGTACTATCCAGCATGATCTTGTGTGAAACATTTCAGTAAAATCGTATCGTTAAATTTGTGCCTCAAATGGAAATGTAAAAGAATGTTTTTGCTCTTGGTATTTTTACGTTATGAGATACTTCCATAGAAATTCAAATACATTAACATTGCCAAAAAAAAAAAAAAAAAAATCTGGAAAATTGATTTGGAGAAAATGAGTTAAAAATAGATTACAAAGTTTGATCCTCACAGATAGACAATAAATTAAATTATATACGACGTAAAAAAAATAACTAAACGGAAATTTATAAGCTCTAAAACCACTTTTAAATATAATAGAAAATGAGAGTGGATTTATAAATTATATTGAGAAATGTCTAACATTCATGAAAGGCAAAAAAGAAATAATTTAGCAACTTTAAAAAATATAAAAAGATGCCGTGTTGCAAACACAGAATATTTAAAAACATTTACTAAGAACTGTACAAAATGACAGAATTTAAATGGCATTACACAAACCCACAAGAAAATCTTCAGTAGCAACACGTTGTTTTATCTCTGCGTTTGAATTGCTTAAGTAGAAAACCCTGTATGAAGAAAAGTTGTTTTCTGAAAAATTTACTTTCTGAATATTTTCCCTCATATTTTCATTCAAGTGGAATAAATTGATATTTTTTGAACTCAATATCCTTCTTTATATTCACATCTCTTTTATATTCACAGCGGAAACTTTTTTTTCTCTTTTCTTATCAACAAAAACTACCTAACTTTCATCCACCCATGCTTAGAAAAAGAAGAAAAAAAGAACGGAACATCAAAAGACCCTTCGTCTCCTCTCAGAGTGACACAAAAAATAAAATAAAAGAGTCACCGACACGTAGATTGTGTTTTGAACTTTTAAGAGATTGATATAATTTTCCCGGGGAGAGGGGGTTGGAAAAAATGTGTCACGAACCTTCAATTTGTGTTCAAAACTTCGAAGGAATTCAAAGAAATCCCTCTTGCGTAACTCTTTCACATGTTTAGATTGAGTAAATAATCCAGCGGATATTCGCTTCTTTTCTTTAAAATAAGATCTTTTTATGAGTGCGAGGGAAATGTGTTTTATAATGTTAAGCGTGAAGAATGCTTGAGCTATTACCCTTTAATGATGGTGTTATTATTTTTTTTATTAGAATGAAATTTCGTACATTCTATTCAATCAACAAGACAGTAAACATAAATTCATTTTAAAATTTAAATAGTTATTTCAAAAATAGGACATTATTCAAATTCTGACTGAAAAGAAAGTTAATGATTCTCCTCTAAAGCTTTTAGAATAAGTGGTGCACTTTGCATGTTAAGAATATTTTTGCTATATGCCTTATTTTTTAACATTAAAAGGACATCCACAGAACATAGACTTTTTTCACATTAATCGATCATTAAAATTACTAATAACGTATTTAGAAAAGCATTAATGTATTTATAGAACAAAACAATTTGCTTATTTAGGAAAAGATTAAGGGAACAAGGATTTAATAATTATTTGAAGTTGCTTTAAAACACTATAAGTTTTCTATAACATAATTTTTGTACATGAAAGTATTTTACGTAAATTAAATTTATATTTCACAAAAAACCTCGCTACTTTTGTTTTTTTAATCTGATTTACTGATAAGTCTATTTATGCTGTATAAAAAATATTGAAATATAATAGACATTTTATGTTTTTTTTATATCACGCAATGTCATTAATAATTTTTTTACACAAAATGCATTGAACGCTTTTTATAAAAACAATTTCGTATGTTTTATAACTATTAATACTTCTTTTTTCTTCCACTAATATGAATGCGTGAGTAATATTTTCTGCATAACTATCAACTATGAAGTTTCAGTAAAATTGAAATGCACAATCGTAATTCCATATATACTCGTATTTGGAAATTTAAAAAAAAAAACGAATATTTCTTCTGTGATTCAAAAGTACTTGCGACATTTCGTACATGAAAAGAAAGGGTTAATTTTAGCAATACGCACGTAGGACCATGGAATCCCATATAGACATTTGAGTACAGATCTGAATCCGAACCACTAACTGGATTGTGTCCGGAAAATAAGATTTAATTAACTAACTTAAAGAAAAAAAATCCACCAAATCATGTAACATTTTATGTGTTTCTGTGATTTTCCTGGTTTCAGAAATTTTTAAATAGCTTTCATTGCAAAAAGTAAAAATCTGTCTATTGCAGCCGTCCGGAGGAAAACACTTCCGGAAAATATTGGTATATTTTCACCGATCATGACCCTTTAGACCCCAAAACCACCCTCCGTTCAAATGTTGACACACACATATATACATATATATACATCCATATATATAATGAATGTTATGTATGTTATATTTATACTGTTTAACTGTTAATTTTGTTATTAAGTTTATTTATTCAATTCAATTCTAGTTCTTCGTTTTGGTTTATTGTTGTAATGATAAAGTCCATTGTCCAATCTTGTCTACTTTTAATAGTATTATATTAGCATTCAAATTATTATGCTGCTCTGCGCGTGTAATTATGAATGTATACAATTTGATATTTAATTGATATCTTTTCATTTTGAATAGTCATAATGAATTTTTTCCTATTGTGGTATCTTATATATAATTTATATATAACATCCGTTGCTAATTAGCAATTTTATAAATATGGTGCGCATAGGTAATTGCTGCTATCCGCATAACCTTTGTGTATTGTATGTGAGATTTCTACAATGTAGTTTTCCGTTACCACTTAATAGGATTTCCATTAAAAGTTGCAATTCGTTTCATCATGAATATTATGTATGTTATATTTATATTTTTTAACTGTTAATTTTGTTATTAAGTTTAATTATTCAATTCAATTCTAATTCTTCGTTTTGGTTTATTGTTGTAATGATAAAATCCATTGGTGAATCTTGTCTACTTTTAATGGTGTTATATATATATATATATATATATATATATATCTGATTTTTGCCATACGATAAATATCGTATTAATGAACCGATTTGAATGAAACTTGGTATGTACATAGTACATAGAAATGTCTCGACCGAGTTCGTTGGCCAGCATCATACACCATCTTGTTTCAAAATGGCGGCCATTTAAATTTTTTAAAAAAAATTAAATTTAAAATTAACTGCGAAAAAATTACAATTTGAAAAATATTTTCGTTTATGTGTTATAACTTAAAACGACGATTTCAGAACACTTTTTTTTGTGTGTATCTTAAAAAATGACTAAGTTATAGCACTTTGAATTTCTAGTATGGTCGACATTTTGAAACAGTCTGATATTTGTCATGCGATAACTGTCGTTTTTATGAACCGATTTGAATGAAACATGGTATGCATATAGTACATACAAATGTCTCGACCGAGTTCGTTGGCCAGCATCATACGCTATCTTGTTTCAAAATGGCGGCCATTTAAATTAAAAAAAACAATTAAATTTAAAATTAACTGCGAAAAAATTACAAGTTGAAAAATATTTTTCGTTTATGTGTTATAACTTAAAACGACGATTTCAGAACACTTTTTGTTTTGTCTATATCTTAAAAAATGACTAAGTTCTAGCACTTTGAATTTCTAGTATGGCTGACATTTTGAAACGATCTGATATTTGTCATGCGATAACTGTCGTATTTATGGAACGATTTGAACGAAACTTGGTATGTACGTAGTACATACAAATGTCTTGACAGAGTTTGTTGACCAGCATATTCCGCCATCTATTTTCAAAAGGGCGGCTATTTAATTTTTTTAAATTTAAATTTAAAATTAATTGCAAAAAGTCCTTCCGGCAATGCCGGTAGGAAGAGGTAGCTTTCATTTACTTATATATTTATTTATTTATTTTAAAGTAAGTTACATTGTTAAAAAATACTAAGCTCAAATTAGTGGAAATAATCTTATAAAATTAGTGATTTTATAAGATTGAATACTAGTTTTTGTCAAGACTGAATATTAATAGGAACTTTTAGAAATTAGTCATCTTTTATTCAAACTGGTTTTATTTTAAGCGATTTAGAGAGTCACCAAGTTCCACGATATCATAAAGTGTATGCCATTTTAAAGCAACACTGCGGATCCTTCAGATCAGACCGTTTCAAAATGTCAGCCATAAGAAATTCAAAATGCTATAATCCAATCATTTTTTAAGATATAGACAAAATAAAAAGTGTTTTGGAATCGTTGTTTTAAGTTCTAACACGTAAAAGAAAAACATTTTTCAACTTTTAATTTTTTCGCACTTAATTTTAAATTTTAAATTTTAAAAAAAAATTAAAATGGCCACCATTTTGAAACAAAATAGTGGATGATGCTGGCCAACGAACTCGGTCGAGACATTTGTATGTACTATGTACATACCAAGTTTCATTGAAATCGGTTCATAAATACGCGTGTAATCACGTGACAAAAATCAGATCATTTCAAAATGTCAGCCAAAAGAAAAATTCAAAGTGCTATAACTCAATCATTTTGTCAGATATATACAAAATAAAATGTGCTCTGGAATCGTTGTTTTAAGTTCTAACACGTAAAAGAGAAATATTTTTCAAATTTTGATTTTTTTTTTGCATTTAATTTTAAATTTAAATTTTTTAAAAAATTTAAAATGGCCACCATTTTGAAACAAAATGGCGGATGATGCTGGCCAACGAACTCGGTTGAGACATTTGTATGTACTATGTACATGTGATGTAGAATCACATATAGTTTTCTTAAATTATACATTTTTTTCTAAATTACAGTTAAAGCTAATCTTTAATTAAATATCTATTTTATCTTAACGTTTTATTTCGATCGCACAATAACTTTTCGTTAAAAAGTAAAGAAAGAAAACATATGTAACATCTGCTGTATCATTAAAAACGGTTCTCAGATAAAGAGATTTCCTTTAGATGAAATTTCTCCTTCAGTAAAAATAATAAAAGAAAGAATAAAGAACCCCGTTGCTTGCGGTTAGCGAAAAATCGTTTCTCTCTGCGTAATGTTGAGCCTAACTTATTTATTACATAAAAACTTTTCATGTACATGCTCTGTGTTTTGTCTATTGATAACATTCTCCAAAAGAGACATATAACGTACGATTTTGGCGCGAATTCTTTTTGGCGTATTTTTTTAGGACTGCCCATTTCTGGGTGCCCTGCATTAAATTCAAAATCATCTTAATTGTTTAAAGCGTAACAGAAAATTTCATGGTTATGATATCATTCACTTTTCATATGCTCCTTTTCGCCAATTCTGGATGCCAATGTGTGAATTCTGAATGAGAAAATTCAATTGCCTCGCTCTCCCTTCACGGACTCAGACATGTAAAGAAAGTATCTTAAAAAATGCTTACAGGCACCATCCCTAATTATTTCAGTAAGAAATGATTTTATTTTTATAACTCTACTTTAAATAAACAAAGTTCTCAAAAGGCATTTATTTTATTGATCACAGCCTACAACTCTAGCGAATGCATTTTTTTTTAAAGAACCTGGTCGCAATACTTTAAAATACAGATCTACACTACAGTACATACCAAGTTTCATTGAAATCGGTTCATAAATACGCGTGTTATCACGTGACAACAATCAGATCGTTTCAAAATGTCAGCCATAAGAAAAATTCAAAGTGCTATAGCTCAATCATTTTTTAAGATATAGACAAAATAAAAAGTGCTCTGGAATCGTTGTTTTAAGTTCTAACACGAAAATGAAAAATATTTTTCAAATTTTGATTTTTTTTGCATTTAATTTTAAATTTAAATTTTTTTAAAAATTTAAAATGGCCACCATTTTGAAACAAAACGGCGGATGATGCTGGCCAACGAACTCGGTCGAGACATTTGTATGTACATACCATGTTTTAGAGGTCTGCACGAGCCGGGCTTCGGCCCGAAGCCCGAGCCCGGCCAGGCCCGCGGGCCGGGCTCATGCCGATTTCCAATAATGGCATTCGGGCCGGGCCTTACTTCTGAAGACTCGGGCCGGGCCTAGTCACTAATCCTTTCGGGCCGGGAAAAGTGACTAATCTTTTCGAGCCGGGCTGGGCTCGGGCCTTAATTTTTTTGCTGGAGTATCGGGCAGGGCCTAACCTTTTTTTTTCATACATTGCCGAGGCTGATTCCATTCTTCTTAGTTTTCAGGGACCAAAATAATCACTTCCTATTGAATCTTCCTATATGAAAATCCTTTTCTCGACTTTTTATAAACCAGTAATATTTGGCTTTGTCCAAAAATTTCTGCAAAAAAAGCATATACTTTTAAGCCGTCATTATTCTACAATTAAACATTAGAATTTATTCCTTTTAAAGAATCGTAGATTACTAGGCGTTTTAAATAGAATTAAACACACACACACACACACACAAAAAAAAAAAAAAAAAAAAAAACATGATTATGACGGATTTTTTTTTTTTTTTTTTTAACTGAAAACTGAAAGTTTCTTTTAAAAGGTTCATCCATGCAAAATGAATACAACAATACGGGAGAAAAAATATATTAAACATTTACAACTGTTAAGAAGGGAATGCATTTTTTTTCGTTCCAAAGCGATTTCGTCTTTGGAAATTTTACCATATACCGCTTTTTCGATTTTTTGTCTCCATTACAGGGAATATGGATTAATAATACTAGTGATAACTGAAACATTTACATACAACAAACAAAGATATTTAAAAGCATAAATATCGCAGCCTACGGCACTTCTGCATAAATGGAGATTATAAACATGGAAAAAAAAAGACTAATATAATATTTTTTTCGGTCAAAACTCTTCCATAAGATTAAAGATCAATGTTCTGTAGAAATTCACTCGAGCCGGGCCGGGTTCGGGTCAAATTTTAAACTTTTTTCCGGACCGGGCCGAGCTCGGGCCGGGCCGGGCTCGGGCCGAAATTTTAACTTTCGGGCCGGGCCGGGTCGGGCCAATATTTTTTCGTTCGGGCCGGGCCCGGGCCTGGAAATTTCGGCCCGTGCACACCTCTACCATGTTTAATTGAAATCGGTTCATAATTAAGTTATATGAATCAAATATACGAAGTTCAAAATAGTGGAACATGATTATATAAGATTGAATAGTAGTTTTTGTCAATGCTGAATATTAATAGGAATTTTTAGAAATTAGTCATCTTTTATTCAATCTGGTTTTATTTTAGCGATTTATAGCGTCGCCAAATTCCACGATATCCATTTTAAAGCAGTATGATGGATAAAAAAAACCAACGAGCTTGATCGAAATCTTAATTCATGTGAACATGTGCACTCACATCGAAATCGAGTAATATATACGAGTGCTGTCAAATTGATTTTTTTTTAATGTCACTCACATTAGAAATTCAAACTGCTATACCCCAGACGTTTTTCAAGGTAAAGGCAAAGCAAAAAATACTTTGGAATTCATTATTAAGATAAATAGTTTAGAAAGAACCTTTTTCAATTTCTAAATTTTTTGTTTATGCACCATTATACATTTGAAAGATTTTTGACAAATTTAAATGGCCGACATTTTGAAACAAGATGGCGGATAAAGTTGGATCGTGAACTCGGTTAAGACATTGGTATGTATCATGAACACACGGAGTTATATCGAAGTCAGTTTATAAATATGCGTACTAATGCATGATAATTTTCAGACAGTTTCAAAATGTCAGTCACACTGGAAATTCAAAGTGCTAAAACTCAGCCATTTTTCAAGATATAGATGAAACAAAAAATTCTCTGGAATCTTTGTATCAAGGTCAAAACAAAAAGAAAAATCTTTTTCAATTTCTTACTTTTTTTGCACCTAATTTTAAATTTGATTAAAAAAACTAACATTCCGCCATTTTGAAACAAGACGGCGGTTGGAACTGGCCAACGAACTCGGTCCAGGCATCAGTATGTCCTATGTACGCACCAAGTTTCATCCAAATCGGTGTATAAATACGCGTGTTAGAACGTGACGAAATCCAGATCATTTCAAAATGTGAGCAACACTAGAAATTAAAAGTACTATAACTCAGACATTTTTTTTTTAAATACAGACAAAACAAAAAATGCTTTGAAATCTTTGTATCAAGGTCAAATGAATAAAAGAAAAATCTTTTTCAATTTCTCACTTTATTGTACCGAATTTCAAATTTTTACATTTTTTAAAAAAATTAAATGGCCGCCATCTTATAACAAGATGGCGGATTGAACTGGTTAACGAACTCGGTCCAGGCTTTATTATGTACTATGTACACACCAAGTTACATCCAAATCGATTTATAAATACGAGTGTTATCACGTGACAAAAATTAGATCGTTTCAAAATGTGAGCCATAAGAAAAATTCAAAGTGCTATAACTCAATCATTTTTTTAAGATTTAGACAAAGTAAAATCTGTTCTAAAATCGGTGTTTTACGATCTAACACATAAAATAAAAATATTTTTCAACTTTTAGTTTTTTCGCAATTAATTTTAAATTTTAAATTAAAAAAAAATTAAATGGCCGCCGTTTTGAAACAAGATGGCGGATGATGCTGGCCAACAAACTCGGTCGAGATATTTGTATGTACTATGTACATACCAAGTTTCATTCAAATCGGTTCAGAAATACGTTAGTTATAACATGACAGAAATTAGATCGTTTCAAAATGTCAGCCATTAGAAAAATTCAAAGTGCTATAACTCAATCATTTTTTAAGATATAGACAAAGCAAAAAGTGTTCTGGAATTGGTGTTTTAAGATCTAACACATAAAGTAAAAATAGTTTTCAACTTTTAATTTTTTCACATTTAATTTTAAATTTTAAATTTTTAAAAAAAATTTTAAATGGCCGCCATTTTGAAACAAGACGGCGGAAGATGCTGGCCAACGAACTCGGTTGAGATATGTGTATGTACTATGTTCATATCAAGTTTCATTCAAATCGGTTCATAAATACGTTAGTTATCGCATGACAAAAATGGATACATATATATATATATATGGTTATATTTATATATATGTCAACATGTGAACGGTGGATGGTTTTGGGGTCTGGGGGTCATGATCGGTGAAAATAAACCAAAATTTTCTGGAAGTGCTTTCCTCCGGACGGCTGCAATAGGTAGCTTTTTACTTTTTGTAATGAAAGCTACCTAATATATATATATATATGTATGGTTATATATATATATATATATATATATATATATGTCAACATTTGAACGGAGGGTGGTTTTGGGGTCTGGGGGTCATGATCGGTGAAAATATACCAAAATTTTCCGGAAGTGCTTTCCTCCGGACGGCTGCAATAGGTAGCTTTTTAACCGACTTCAAAGAGGAGGTTATGATTTCGACCTGTATGTATTTGTTGTTCACCCATAACTTTTGCAAATATGAACCGATTTTGATAATTCTTTTTTTGTTTGAAAGCGTATGAGGTCCATGTGGTCCCATTCGAATTTCATAAAAATCCGATAATTAGAACTTTTTTAAAAATAAAAACTTTAAATTTCAAACTCATTTTGAAGCAATCGACCAATTAGAAGTGTTCGTTTTGCATGCTTTCATATTACACTTACATAGACACACAATATTTTCACTGTTAAAAGTTTGAAGTTTTTGCTGCATCATCACTCCACCGCTTTTATGGAATATCTCCATTTTGACCAATGAGAATTCACCATAATACAATGAAGTAATCATTTTCTATAAAAGCGATGGATAGACGATAAAGTAAAAGTTTCAAATTTTTAACAGTGTTCAAAGTGCAAAATCCTAACTGGACGAGGGCCAGGATTCACATAAATTTTGCGCTGTTTGCGAAACGAGATTTATTAACAAGAAAATTTATTTAAAACATTGAAAAATTTGCTAAAATTCAGGCTTCTGATTCGTTAATCTGGTTTCGCTAACAGCGCGAATTCTACCTGGATTCCGGACAAGTTCTCTTATGCAAGAAACCGGAAATATAGCATCTAGGGGATATAGTGTGGAAATCGGCTATCTCAGAGGGCGTGTTCAGAGCAACTTACAAAAGTAACCAATGTTACCGATCGATTGTAGGGCAGTACAAAAGCAAACTGTGGCAGCAATGAAAACTATTCTGTTGAATTGTAGCTGACGTCACACTTTGCTTTGATTTTCATTTCGTATTTGTCTACAATCGGTAAGTGGTCGGTAAGTAACAGGTAAGTTGTGGTGAACACGCCCTCTTTAATACTTAAAATAAGCGCTAAAATGTTCTGTTCGTTAAATGTGCAACAATGCTAATGAAATTTAAAGATAGAAACGACATCTGCAGGACATTTTCTAAAAATGCAAGAATTATTGCGAGTCTAGATAATGTATCACGAAAATGCCGCAGATGTCGCTGTGATCGACACTTTGGAATTCAGTAGTATCGTTGCACATTTAAAGGATACAAATTTTTAGCACTGCTTGCATTGTAAAAAATTGAACCCTTTTGCTGCATCGTCACTCCATCGCTTTTATAGGAAACGATTACTTCGCTCTATTATGGAGCATTCTCATTGGTCAAAACAAAGAAATTCTATAAAAGAGATGGAGTAACTATGCAGCAAAAGGGTCAAATTTTTTACAGTGTCGATAGCAAATTTTCACTCCATGTAATCCAGACTCTCTCCTTCGAACAATAAAAAGTTCTTAAAAATAAAGGCTTATGATTGGTCAATCTTGTTTTGCTTAACAGCGAACAATCATTCTCGATCCTAACCACTGTTGCAGAGATGCTAGTTTTTTTTCAAAGTACGAAATCTTAGCTGGAACAATTCTCGTATCCACCAAAGTGAAAGATCCACATCGATCCAGACATGAGAATTCGATATCGAAAAGCTGAAAATTCATCTCTAAAGAGCCTTACACGCTAAAGCAAGAGTGTCTGTAAATCAGGGTGCTTGTTATGCCGGATTCACAAAGTGATTAAAGTACATTGCTATGTGCTAGATTTACATTTGGACAAATATAAATGACGAAAAATTTTGATAAGCTTACCATTAAAGTTAAGCGAGTTAACTTCTTTCACCCATAAAACAAATTCGTTCAGGCGACTACCGCCAAGTTCTGGAATAAAAATTCTTAAATTTTCTGTACTTTGGAAAACCGCGTTTATCAAAGAACATTCTTAACTTCAAATATTACTACTTTCATATAGACGCATGTTGAATCATGGTGTGATTTTGATAATATCTTCCTTTTTATTTTTTAACTGACTTCAAGGAGGAGGTTATGATTTCGACCTGTATGTATTTGTTGTTCACGCATAACTTTCGTAAATATAAACCGATTTTGATAATTCTTTTTTTGTTTGAAAGCGTATGGGACTCATGTGGTCCCATTCAAATTTCATAAAAATCTGTTGATTAGAACTTTTTAAAAAATTAAAACATTAAAATTCAATATCTTTTAGAAGCAATCGACCAATTAGAAACGTTCATATTTCATGTTTTTAAGTTACACTTACATAGACACACGATCTTTTCAAAATGTGAAATCCTAACTGAACAAGGTTCACATTTATTAACAGCGTACACTGTAAAAAAATTGACCCTTTTGCTGCATAATCACTCCCCCGTTTTTAAAGAATATCTCTCTCTTGACCCATGAATATTCTGCACGATAGGCCGAAGTAATCGTTTTCTATAAAGGCGGTGGATTGACGATGCAGCAAAAGGGCCAAATTTTTTACAGTGTACACTGTAAAAATTTTGATCCTTTTGTTGTATCGTCACTCCCCCGCTTTTATAGAATATCTCTCCTTTGACGCATGAGAATGCTCCATGATACATTGTTAAAAATTTGACCCATTTGCTGCAGCGTCACACAACAACTTTTATTGAATATGTCTTTATGACCAATAAGAATGCTCCGTAACACAGTGAAGTAATCGTTTTCTATAAAAGCGGTGGACTGATGATGCAGCAAAAGGCTCAAAGTTTTTATAGTGTAATTGGGACCAAAGCGTTTGTAAAAAGAAATATTTCCGAATCAAATGCTGTCACTCTCTTATAGAGGCAGCCAGATGTAGGTAATGAGTTTCATATTACTCATCGAATACGCCACCGCTCATTTCCGATTACAGTGTCACTGTAAAAAATGTGACCCTTTTGCTGCATCGTCACTGCCCTGCTTTTGTAGAATATCTCTCTTTTGACCCATGAGAATACTTCGTAATTGGGTGAAGTAATCGTTTTCTATAAAAGCAATAGAGTGATGATATAGCAAAAGTATCAAATTTTTTACAGTGTAGGTTCCCTCGATATGAATATGACACATGTAGCACAGTATATAATTGGTTGAAACGATTCTGGACAAAAACGAGTCACCAAGCATCTTGTTGAGCGGGCAATTTTCGTCAACCTTGTTAACTTCTCATACGAGTACAATCTAATTCTTCCAGGAAATCATCATCATCAAATTCCATAATGAAAAAATGCCTGGCAATGCAATGCACTGTTAAAAATTTGCAACTTTTGCTGCATCATCACTCCATCGTTTTTATAGAATATCTTTACTTTTATCAATGAGAATCCTTCATAATGCATTTAACTAATCTTTTTCTATATAAGTGGTGAAGTGATGATACACTGTTAAAAATCTGCTGCATTTTGTTGCAACGCACTCCGCCGCTTGTATATAATGTCTCTACTGCGACCTTTGAGAATGCTCCTTAATACAGTCAAGTAACCGTTTTCTATACAAGCGCTGGAGTGCGTAGCAAAAAAATGCAGCAGATTTTTAACAGTGTACACTGTTAAAAATCTGCTGCATTTTGCTGCAACGCCCTCCACCACTTGTATATAATATCTCTATTCCAACCAATGAGAAAGCGCCATTTCACGGCCAAGTAACCGTTTTCTATACAAGCAGGGGAGTGCGTTGCAGCAAAATGCAGCAGATTTTTAACAGTGTACAGCAAAAGTTTCAAATTTTTAACAGTGTAGTTGGGACAAAAGCGTCTGTAAAAGAAATATTTGGGAATGAAATGCTGTCACTCTCTTATAGAGGCAGCCAGGTATCGGTTATGAGTTTCAGATTCCTCGTCGAATTGCCACTGCTCATTTCTGATGCCATTACTACCTGTATAGGTATTAGAGTGTTGCTCTTTATCGATTGAAGCATAGTGCGATTTTTGCTAAAATCTTTCTTTTTCCTTTTTCTGAGTGAAGGGGGAGTACTTTTGACTGACTACACGAGAAAAGCATTTTACTATACATTAATATATGAAGTCATTTTGCTCATATATGGAAGCACTATGTCGCGCTCTTATGTATAAGGACACTTTACTTGATGGATTGTCACCTTTTGAAAGCCACTTTCGATGACCGTAGGATTCGATGCAGACTAAGATTTCATAAATGCGGTAGCTTTTCGAAGTGGCAGATCTTGTCTGAAGAAGTTACCATACAAAAAAAATCTTAAGATTCACAACGATACTAACCGATATTGTAAGTGGTTTCAGAAAAGTTGACAATCAAACAGTGACAAGTAAACTGAATACATCAGAACTTAGCAAAGTGCGTACATTAATATTGCATTGCAAAGAGCTATCGTGTGCCAGTACACATAATTATGTATTACGGTATGCATAACTAAAAAGTAGGAAATAAAATAAGCTTTTTAAGAAAAAAATATCAACCGACTTCAAAAAAGCGCTAAAAAGAATTAAATAATTCTTTAAAGTTCTCTAAGGCCAAAACGTTATCCAATAAGCACACATCGGATATTAGTTACCGGCATAAAAAACGGTTAAATTTAATATGTATAATTTAATGTCCACCAAACATAGATTTTAGAGATAATATTATTTTACAAGAGATGAATTGACATATTTATGATTTATTTTATGAATATATACATATAAAAAGTAATGAATTACTTTTTGAAGTTGGTGCCAAACTCTGTTTGATGTATATTAAGAATTGTAGCTAAATTATACCTAGTGCCATAATTAAAATGGGGATAATCATTATCGATTGTGATTGTTTGGCACCAACTTAAAAATGTAATTCATTACTTTTTATATGTATATATTCATAAAATAAATCATAAATATGTCAATTCATCTCTTGTAAAATAATATTATCTCTAAAATCTCTGTTTGGTGGACATTAAATTATACATATTAAATTTAACCGTTTTTTATGCCGGTATCTAATATCCGATGTGTGCTTATTGGATAACGTTTTGGCCTTAGAGAACTTTAAAGAATTATTTAATTCTTTTTAGCGCTTTTTTGAAGTCGGTTGATATTTTTTTCTTAAAAAGCTTATTTTATTACTTTTTGTAATGAAAGCTACCTAAAAGATTACAAGTTGAAAAATATTTTTCTTTTATGTGTTAGAACTTAAAACAACCATTCCAGAACACATTTTTTCGTCTATATCTTAAAAAATGACTAAATTATAACACTTTGAATTTCTAGTATGGCTCATTTTGAAACGATCTGATTTTTGTCACGTGATAACATGCGGATTTATGAATCGATTTGGATGTAACTTTGTGTGTACATAGTACATAATAAGGCTTGGACCAAGTTCGTTAGCCAGTTCCATACGCCATCTTGTTTCAAAATGGCAGCCATTCAATTTTGTTTAATTAAATTTAAAATTAGGTGTTAAAATTGAGAAATTGAAAAACAGTTTTCTTTTGCGTGTTTGATCTTGATACAAAGATCCCAGAGCGTTTTTTGTTTCATCAGTATCTTAAAAAATGGATGAGTTATAGCACTTTAAATTTGCAGTGTGGTTCACATTTTGAAACGGTATGAAATTTGTCACGTGACAATACGTATATTTATAAACTGATTTGGATATAACTCCGTGTGTACATAGTACATACCAATGTCTTGGCCGAGTTCACAGGCCAACTTTATCCGCCATATTGTTTCAAAATGGCGGCGATTTGAGTTTGTCAAAAATCCTTTAAATGTATAATGATGTACAAACAAAAAATTAGAAATTTAAAAAATGATTCTTTCTAAAGTGTTTGGTGTTAATAATGAATTTCAGAATATTTTTTGCTTTGTCTTTACCTTAAAAATGCCTGAGATTAACAGTTAAAATTTCTAATATGGGTGACATTTTTTTAAAAATCAATTTGTCCATAAGAGCACTCGTATATATTAATCGATTTCAAAATGAGTGTGCATGTGCTTATGAATTAAGATTTCGACCAAGCTCATTGGTTTGTTTTATCCATCATATTGCTTTAAAATGGCATGCGCTTCATGATATCGCGGAATTTGGCGACTCTCTAAATCGCTTAAAATAAAAGCTGGTTGAATAAAAGAGCACTAATTTCTAAAAATTCCTATTAATATTCAGTATTGATAAATACTAGTATTCAATAATATATAATTAGGTTCCACTAATCTGAGTTTCGTATGTTTGAATAATATAACTTAATTTAAAATAAATAAATAAATAAATAAGTATATGAAAGCTACCTCTTCCTCCCGACATTGCCTGAAGGACTTTTAGATGTTGTATTCTGGAGCTTATTAAAAAGTTTTTGAATTAAATGTTTATGTTATCGAAAAATTCTTAAACATCTCTGACCATAAGGAGTAAAAGAAGATTATTTATAAGGACGCAAAAATGATTCCATGTTACAGAGGAAAAAAAAGAAAAAATGAGTTCTGAAAAGGGTTTAGAAAAAGACACACAGTTTTGTCTGTCTTTTTACAACTGAATTAGAAAATATTTGAAAGAAGCTGGATTAAAAAAAAGTTATCGGAATAAGTGATGAATACCCTGTCATTTTCGGAAATTTTATTTTTCAGTAATAACCCTGAAAAATTGGAAAATACTCAAAAGATTTAGAAAGAACTAGATAACTTAGAAAATTTATTAAACCACTGAACTAGAGGATTTAGAAATCACAAAGGTGATGTTCGATGCATTTAACAACAACACCAAAAAAAAAGTTACAGATAAGTGATATAAACAGCTATGCGTATCTATGACAAGAAATGGCTTTAGATAAAGCAACAATCACCAATTCCCAAACATTTTCAATGGAATTCCTATCTTGTGGTAAAGATGGTTTCCAAATGAAGGGCCTTTGTATTTATGCCAGATGGAGATCCTTGTCACACGGCACGATTAGTCAAGAAATACTCTCAACAACAATAACAAACATATATATATATATCTATATATATATATATCCCTGTGTTGAACTGGCCTGGCAATTTACGAAGACGTGAATCCCAATGAAAATATTTGAGGTTGATGCACAGAGAACTAGACAAAGAGGTTATAAAAAACAAAACACAGCTCATAGAAAAACTTATCCATGTCTGGAATCATCACCCACACATACAAGAAAAAAATCATTTTTGGTATTAACAGCATGCTACGAAGAATAGAGACAATGATTTTAGCCAAGGGAGGCTCCACAAAGTATTGAAATATTTTTTAGTTTCAAGTTTTAAGTTTTGTAGTTTCTGAAATTTTCAATTTAACTCTTTCGGGTCTGGGGTACTATTAATAGTACATGTCTTTTAATGGGATATTATTATTTTTTAAGAAATACTTTTGGTATTATTTACATTAAGCAATGTTAAAACGTGTTTATTCATTTACTATATGACTTCATTTATGTTTAGGCATTTAGTAATAGTAATTAATATTATTATTTGTTTCATTCTCTTTGCGCTGTTTGCGATTCTTTTGCTTTAAACATATATTGCACTCTTTTAATTTAAAATAAGAGTTACTTTCCTGAATGAATTATCTGTAATAAAGTGCAAAAAGTATTAGAAAGTTGTAATATAAATTAAATCTTATTGTAATATAGTGTTTTCTAAACATCTTGAAAAATTCTTCCTTCGCCTACATTGTCTTATGAATACTAATTGAATAGTATGCAAAACAACAACATTGGTTATCAATCAGACAATAAAACATTCATTTAACGCTCATTAATCTATTTGAATAGCTATTGTTAATGTTATTAGCGTAAAAGTATTTTTTCCAAAAATTGAAAAAAAAAATTCGAACCCGAAAGGGTTAATTTATAAAAATAAGTAATTTTAAAGTCACTGTCATACTTTGTATTTATTACTAGCTGATCCGCCCAGCGTTGTTCGGTGCCCGTTATAATAATCTTAAACAACAATGAACTTTGTATGATTTTATACTTTTTAAATTTTCTTTAAATGAATCTAGTTTTGAGGACTTTATTGATTTCCAAAAAATTTTCAACGATTCTCTAATCGAATGAACCTGGGATCTGGGTCCCCACAACTAAATTAACATACCCAGGAAGTAATAATCAAGGCTATAATATACGAAAAAAGTATTTTAAGTAAGACATATGTGTTTTTAAGTATCGCGATAACCAAACACGTGTAAAGTACTTATTGGGTACACATTGTGTATTTCACATTATATATAAAAATTAGATCAGAGGATAAATTAGCCTTAATACATAAAAACACACATTTTGTAATGATACAGTATTAAAAAATTGCTAGAATACGCGGAATTAAAAACGTATACTTTACTGTACATAGGAGTACAGGCAAAAGTCATGCTTTGTTTGGATTCGCGGAGCATTATTTCATTAGATAAATATTTGATTAGAACAACTTTTTTATATTATTTTTGCATCTTTATTGACCAAACTTATTATTATCGTCATGTTGTCGTTTATTACGCTAATGTCAAACCTCTTGCCTTCAAGCTAAATCATGTTCACTTTCTTTTTGACCAGTAAGTGGATGTTTCTCGGCATTTTTTATCGTAGATCTAATACATTCCACAAATTCTTTTTTAACGGCAAACATATTAAAAATATACTAATAGAAATTACTTCTTAATACAAATATGTTTCGTTTGGTTAGTTTTCAATCTTCGAATTGGAACAACGCTTTTTATAACGAATTTGAAAATTTCATTTTTTTACGATTCTTTTGTTGCCACTTTACAAGAAAAAAAAACTTATAATTCAATTTATTTAAAATGCGTAAGTATCGTCTGCGTAAATAATTTCACATATTACAAGTAAATTGTGTATTTAAATTCTTAACACTGAAAAATACTTTTATAATAGAATGTAAATAATTGAATTTTCGCAAATTTTAATTCATTAAAAATATGCTATAATTTTCGTTAAAAAGGTATTTTAAAAATTTATAAAAGATATCGTGAAACTATTACATAATTAAAAGGAATGAGCAGCAAAATATGCGCCATTTCCAACCAATCCTAATTAAATATTTTATTAAGATATATATTTTCCTTTCAAATAACATACATTTTTATTCAAAAAAGTTTAATGTTATTTCACTGTTTGAAGTATCAATTCTGCAGCTATTTTATATATTTAAATATTTCGTTTTCGCAAACTGCATATATATAGGTTCCTTTTCTAATTTAAATTTAAAAAAAAGAGAAACTTATATGCAACGATAATATTTTGCGTACTTAATCATTCATGACTTTATCCATTTTTACTGACTCAATGATTTTTATTTGCTGCAAAAAATTTGCAGGTTTCATTTTCGTGTACAAAAATGAACCCGTATAATGGAAAAATATATTAAATATAATAATAATAAATGTTTTTTTAATCATTCGATAATAAAGAAATATTTTCAAAATCTACCGATCACATTTCATTTCTATCAGTCAAAAAATATTGACTTTGACGGAAAAATGAAAATATATTTTATTTATTTGATTAATCATGATTGTACATAATTACTAACACCATGAATTTTTCTGAAAATATTCCGTGTTCTATTTTTTGTTTGCAAAAATGCGCTCTTAATGGAAAAACATGTGAAATAAATAAATTAAAATAATAATTTTTTAAGATCATTCTAAAAAAAAATACTATTGTGCAAATCTAGAGATCATAATTTATTTTTATGTTTTATCCAAAATCAAAATACTGCATAGTTCTTTTTTTTCTTTTTTATACAATGTACGACAAAATGTAAATTGTGTACCCTTGATTCGCTTTGCTCATCCTAATAAGATGATTTGATAAATATCAACACATAACATAAAAAGAAAAGAAATATGCAATAAGGGTAAAATAAGACACGCATTTTCGCATTAATAATGAATCTTGAAAGAGGGGAGTACTCGTTCGTTGATGTATTTAAGAAAATAAAATGATAAGTATAACAGTATACACACAGTTAATTTAAAAGTGCATTTTTTTGTAAATTCCATGCTAAGCATTTGACTAACTATTTCTCATTTATATCATCATTAAATCTTATTTAATTTCTTTGCGAAATACCTTTTTTCTTCTACATAGAAATGCATTTTACTCATTAACTTAATTCCTGTAATTAACACTTTTAATGTCGTTGAAAGTAGAAAAGTAAGCTTTAAAAATACTACAAAAAAAAGATTTTTGTTGTTTAATTATATATGGATTAAAATTTCTAACTTATAAACAAAGGCTAATTTTTTTTGCTTTTGCTTTACGTCTATTTGAAATCGACTCTTTGAAAAAATGAAAAATAAGCCAGGGGAATGGCTTTTAAAAAGTTAGAAATATCAAATATTTAAAAAGAATTAAATGATCAAAAGACCTTTTCATAAGCGAAGCAGTTTTTCAAAACGAAAAAGTTTAAAGTAAGGTTAGCTATAAAGAAAAAAAAATTCTTTTAAGGAGCGGTTCATTTTCTCTTGCATCAAGATCTTTCTTTTTTTCTTTTATCGATTGACTGACAAGAATTAATGGAATATATTTAAGGCTCTATATATTTGAAGTAACTTACTTGGGATTCCTTGGATCCAGTTAAGGACACTTTGGACCTAACATACAAGTTTATAAATATGTCTTTCATCTAACTGCGCGACAAGTTGTAGATAAAGTACTTACTCATCATTTATCCACAGTTACCCGTTAGTATATTGCAGAATGACGCCAATACACTCAACACAATTGACGCAGAATCGATTTAAAACATGTTCATTGATTTGTGGATAAGTAAAACTAAGTAATAGCATGCGAAACAGTTTCCAGATTTTTATTAATCAAATTTAAGTAAAAATGTAAATGAATGTGAAAAAGCAATTTTCTTGAATATCTACACTGTAAAAGAAATTCAAGAGTTTACTAAATTTTTTTTAGTAAATTTGTATTCCACAGAATATTTTAGTAACCATTACAAGCATTTTTTTTTTTTTTTTTTTTTCAAGTGAAACAAACATTTCTTTTGTAAACTGAACAAAAGAATTTTTTGTATAACTAACTTAAAACTTTTTAGTATGAGCCACCAAGCAAATTTTAGTAATAGCTCCAAAATTATTTTTAGTTAATTAAAAATTATAGTTAAGTATTATAGTTATAGTTAATTTCTGAAGCGGAAGATTTTCAGCAAAACCACAATTGATGGCAGCACCAAACATTGCTATCTGCTCTATTTTGAGCAAAAAATGTTTCTAAATGGGAGGGAAAGTCCAGAGATCATTACCCCTGCTACAACAGGATTTTCATAATCCCTCTATTTAACGAGTACTTACATTGCATACATTCAGTGCATATTTGGTGGGGTCCAGCATCGAACCCGTGTACTTTCAGCCTGGAGTTTGGTGCTATGGCCACTAGGCTATCACGGCCACTCCAAGTGAGTTTAAGTTATAGCTATTAAAAATGTAAAACTATTAACTCGATTCGTTGCTAGCTTTTTTCTAGTAATTCTTACAGATTCCTTGTAACCGAGTAAGATTACTAAAATTTTTTAGTAATTACAAGGATCACTAAAAATTTTGTAGTAGATCGACCCTTTTTTACAGTGTATGGTGAAAAGAACTATATTTTATAATTTACTCAGGCTACGTTTCTATCAGTGTTCATAGACAAACTATCATTTATAATTCAATTTGGCCATGTTCATTTTATTATCTCAGACAAGTCATCAAACAGGATTCGTACGGGTATTGTTAGTTTTCTTGGTCAAATATATGTATTTGTTTTATGAAAAAAAAAATCTTGTTCAAACGCGATAAATTTCCCTTTCTTTAAAGAGAAATTTTTTATAAGATAATACTAGTACCATAGAATTTCCTAGTCTTGAAATTCCAGGACACGTACTAACCTTGTCTTAATAATAATTTCCATAGAATTCGTATAATTTCTCAGTCTTTATAGAATATTTATTAATTAATATGTTCACTGTTTTAGTGAATGCGTTCTATGTTTACTTTATTCATATTAAATATTTAATTAATACAAAATTTTTAAAACAGCGATATAAAAATAATTAAAAGCATCAATATTTTAATCCCATTCCAATGTTTGTTCCATCAGATTTTGTTTCTTCGTTTTCGGTTTTCAATTCGGTTCTGATTAGAATCGCTATTATAAGTATTTGAATGAGTTATCATAATTTATAATTTTTCAATGAAGTTCTAAAAATAAAATTTTCTTTAGTGTCACTCCTTTTAATTAAAAAAATATTTAATTATATGTAAAAACTAATATCAAACCTTTAGAATTTCATAATTGCAATTTTGCAATAATTTTTAATTGTAGATTCTTGAGATTGGTGAGACAATAGGCGCAAATTGCAAAGTTTTTTGGAGATTGTATATAGAATATTCTAAAGGATACAAAAGAAGAATCTAAGTAAAAGTATTATTATTTAACGCTACTCAGGTAGCATCAGGTTGACACATAGATTTTCCTTTGCCGGACGGGTTCGGATCAAGTGGGAACTATTTATTTTGGTTTGGGATTTGATTCTTTTTCAGATCAGGGTCGAGATTATCCGCTATTTCAAATAAAAATCCAGAACATTTTTTCAGATGAAAGACTGTACATGCATATGAATACGTTTTAGAAAATTTATTTTTCAGAATGAAAATAAAATTTAAGTTAGGGAATGATTGCAGTCTAGTTTTACCCAAATACGTCAAATTGTGCGTAAATTTTCTTTAGTTTCGGGTTTTGGATTGCATTCGTGATAACATATTATGGATTTCAGTATCATATTGGTTCGACAAAAACATTTTTATCAAGTTTGTGTTAGTTTTACGGGTCAACGAAAGATTTTTACCAAACTTGAATCGATCGAGGTTTTTTTTTATTTTAGGACATTATCTGGTTCACGTTGGTTATAACAAGATACGTGTAATTCTCCACTGCAAATCTGTAAAATGAGCAACTCATTTACATATAATTATAGTCTGCAACTTTTGAAAAGAATTTTTTTTTTAGTGTCACAAATCTTATTGCTTACTAAATTCTATTTACAGTATATTTTATTTAAAACATTTTGCGTAGAAAAATAAATTTACGTTCATGGCCACACGAATTGTTCGGGTATTGACTAGTTGTAGACTATACTGAGATCCGTTCGAGTTTTATTTTGGAGCCTGACCCCCCCCCCCCCAAAAAAAAAAAAAAAATGCATCCAAGCAACTTTAAGCCCTATACCGAGCATAACGCTGTAGAAAATTGCTAATTAAATTCTAAAACTATTTCAAACTTATTTTTCCAATTTATAAATTCTTGTTATACATTAATAAATCTTAATGCTGTATATGCAAATATGTTACTATTATCGAATTACTGGGAAAAATCTGCAAATGTACCAATTCTGATTCTTTAAAAAATATTCTTGTACATCTATGGTAGGGTAATTTGAGTCCTGTTTTCATGAAATAATAATAAAAAAAACACAAATTAGAACATTAACATAAAAAATTAAGTATACGACGGTTATTTGGCTTGTTATATAGTCCAGTCATGTTAATGTGACCACCTTGAGATTTTAGTCGTTTAGTTAAATATCAAGACAAGTACATGATAAATTATTCCGAAATTTCACGTGTGTAAGCAGATTATCACAGGGTATATATATGTTTTCAATGATGTATTCCCAAAACCCTATAGGGAACCGTCAACAAATTGAAAAATAATTAATATCTTTTGAATAACTCTGTCAACATTAATGTAGAAAAACCATTCAAACTGTAGATTATGATTAAGTGGCTTATTATTATAAACTGTGCTCATTTTTATGAGGATACCATTTATACTCGTTAAGAAATTAAGGTTAAAAAATGTTCCCAAATTTTGCCAAGTTTTTTGCTTACTGTTTGCTGAATTTTTAGTATTAAAAAAATGTTCTTTTCAGAAAACATGGCAAACAACATTATACGTAATACCTGTAATCAGAATTAAAAAATAATAATAGTTGTATGAATAATGAGCAGGATTATTTATTAAATAATCCTGATTGTGCATGTGTAAAAACAATCAAAATATAATTTTCATAATGTATTAGCTAAATGTATAGAACATTTTTTGCAAACGTCTGAAATAAAAAGCTTTAAAATTCTGAAAATTATTATCGATAAAATAAGCAGAAAATCCGTTGTTCCCAAAAAGAAGCAAAAGAATGAGGGGCTGTATCCATATACCCATTAATTAGAGCCAATAAAACGCTACATCTCCTCATCCTTTCCCTTCCTTTTTGCAAACAATATATCAATCAAAAATAACTGTTCTTATTTTTTTAGTATTTTAAAGTATCATGAAACTAACATACAAATTTGGAATATCTAATAAAATCATCAACTACATATGATGAACATTGAAAAATTCTTAGTTTAATTAAAACTGGAAAATAATAAAGATGTAACATGCTTAAAAATAGATGTTTCCTTTAAATATCAAAGTGTTTGCGGTCTTCAATACCGCCCTTTTCGTCAAAGAAATATTTTAATTAATACCCTGATGATGGCTGCAGGATTGCAGACCGAAAGTTCTTGGAAATTTAAATAAAGTATGCAGATACTTTTAAACTTGTAGTATATGTAAATAAAATAAAAAAAGTTTACAAAAATCACCATAAAATCAAAGCAATTTGCACTGCGATTCTGTTCGCGATTTATATAAAATTTCAATATTTTAATTGTGATTTATAGCCATTTTTTCGTACTCTTCCATTGTAACATCTATATTATTATTGTTTGTCACATTTTAAGTAAACATTGAACATTTACAGTTTATATTATGTACGCTATGAATAGATCAAAGTGGAATAGTCAATTTCGCCATATGATTTTACCCAAAAAATAGTCGAATCACTTATAAAATATCATAAAATGCATTTCCTTAAAACGCATTTGTTTCTATTTTATCTTTCTATAAGGAATCGAAATAAATTGTTTTTACTCTGTCTTCCTTGAACTGGTAAAATAAACATCTCCGAAAATATTCAAAACGGTTCATTTTATCTGTCCAAGGAAGATTAAACTAAAACCTCTTTTGGTACTTGAAGGTTTATTTTTTTCCCTTTTATCACCCATACTTCTTTCTTATTTATAAAACCTCTCACGTCTCCGAATTACCAAGGCTGTTAGATAGAATATTTCAAGAGGGTCTCGCGTAATCAGATAAACCCCACACATTTCACGCATTAGCGGAACTATTTTTTGCACGAAAATATCGTTATCAAGCTCTAATTTTCTGTCCATGTGGGCATAAAATAGGAAATTTCCAGATAAGTGACTTAAGTATTGTTAGTACATAATACATGTCGGGATATATTTCCAAAAGAAATGAGAGAAAGGTGAAATTCTAGGTGATTAAGGTAAATGTAATTAGGAAATATTTGTATATATATTAAGCTAACTTTTTTTTTCTAAAACCTGAAAAAAAATATATTAAATGTTATTATATTATGTATTTGTCATAAGTTTCATTAACAAGATAATTTCTATTTTTAATGTAAAAAAAAATACTACCATTTATATCCAACTTAATTTTTTCCCATTAAAACAAAATGAAATTTCCATGTCAAACGTAGAAAATGATTTGAGTTCGTACATAAGGAAGTTTTAAAGGTATTCAGATCTTGTTGCAATAGTTATATAGTACTTCGAATACAGTAGAGATCCGAAATCTTTTGTATATCCCTGTAAATACTAGCTGCTTTTTACTATACAGGAAATAACTCGTAATAAACCTCAGCAATATATATCAATTTCATAAAATGTAAAATAGTTTATAATTATTAAAACGCGCCCCAAACAATATTTCCCCCAATGCCATTATGTAAGGGAATACATTTGTGTAGCCCAGTAAATTAATAACAAATTGTACAGAACAGATTGTACAGAAACAACAGATTGTACAGAATGTATATTTTAGTATGCACTTAATAGGTGCATATCAATTTTGTTATGTTCGATATAGTGTAAAACCATTAAAATGCACTAGAAATTATTTTCCCCATTGGCCGTAATGTAATGGAATACTTTTCTTTGTAATTAATTTATGCATCCGATTTTCATTAAATTTGAAATAACTCGACAAAATTATGTAACAATTATATATAAGTGTTATTTCAAGTGTTTTGATTGGGTAGCTTTTGCTCTGTTACATACGGACTGAACGATGAACATGGGTGATACGTATTTACACAATTACGAACGCATTTAAAAAAAAAAACCTATTAATTTGTAGATAGTATATGATATAATAACCTTATTTTAAGAATAGGAAAATTTTGGAAAAAGTCATTAAATGATGCACGTAATTAAATTTTACTTTTCTAAATAACTTCTTTAAAATCAACTTTATGTAATTATTTTCCTTTTATAAATGGTGAAATTTGGAGTAGATTAAACATCTACTTTCTAGGGAATTATAAGAAAAGTTTTAATTTGTCTTTTTATTAAAATTAAAGTGGATGTACGTACAAACACTTTTTTCATACGGTATTTTTACGTCATGTCACAATATTTTTATAGAAATTTCATAACAAAGATAATTTGAAAAACAATTCATTAATGAACTGACATTCCATATGACTGTAAAGAATACTTTATAGACCTTTAAAAAAATTTCTTATTTCGTATCCGGTTTCCCAACTTTTTAAAGACAAACTATGTAATTATTTAGTAAACTTTCTGATCATTAAGACAATTTTTATTATTTTTTAATTCTGATTACAGAATATTATGTAAAATACTGTTTGACATATTTACTAAAAATAACATTTTCTTTTATTAAGAGCTCTGCAAATTATAAGCAAAAAATCTTGGCAAAATTTGGGACTGTTTTTATGAAAACCTTAAGTTCGCTATGATTATACATGCTATCTTCATAAAATTGAACGCACTTTATTACAATAAGCCACTTTATCATAATCTTCTGTTTCAATGGTTTTGCTACATTATTTTGACAGGGTTGTCCAAAATATATTCGTTGTTTTTCAATTTGTTGATCGTTACTTATAGTGTTTCGGGGGCGGGGGGAATCTTCGTGCAAATATATCACCTATGCTATTCTATTTATACACCTGGAGTTTCAGGAAAATTTCTCATGTATTTTTCTAGATATTTGAGAAAACGAAAAAATTGCAAATGGTCGGTGATCTTTGTCCATATAATATATGTATTCAATAGTTTAACTATTCTTTAATTGGTATAGTAATAAAATCCACATCTTAATCTGTATAGTAATAAAAGCAAGTTTTTCTGTGTGTGTGTGTGTGTGTCTTTGTACAAAAAATAGCGAAATCAATAACACGTAGAAGTTTGAAAATTTGCTTTAGGTGGTCCAGAATAGGTCCTGATGCACTAGAGACTCAGGTTTTTAATTTTTAAGATCCCCAGTTTCCTGGCCAGTTTTCTACCATGAATTGTTAATAACTTGCCATTTTTAAATATGAATTTCTTCAGAAAATTTTCTGCTTTCAGTTATCCCCTTTTTTTACATTCCATTTAAGATCATGACACCCTGTTGTCCAGTACCAGGTCGTTTGAAAATCCTGTTATCCGAATTGTTAATAAATTGTCCCTTTTCACCCGATCTTTGTTTTGAGGCCTTTTTACAATTTAAATATTCCCCCGTTTCTACATTCTATCTATAAACTTGATCCCCGTAAGACCGTTCAGGATCCCTTTGAATTTTTTTTTCCGTCATGTATTTATTAACCCCGAATTGTATCACACTCCCAATCCATAACTTAAAAGTTGGTTCTTAGGCTCCTATCTCAGGTCGAACCCTCCCATATTTGTAATGGGGTCTTAGAACCCTTTCAGAAGTATTGTTTTCAACTATTTGTGAATTTTTTATAATTTTATTCTATTGATTATTTCTTACACTAGTTTTAATTTCGAATATTATTGAAGATCTAAAGAGTTAATGACAACACAATATAGTGTTTTTCTCTGTTTATCAACAATGAACACGAAATATAAGGATCTATAAATATGTTGGTTTGCACATCATTCAAAGTCTGTTTATTTTTTTTCCAAATATAAATATATATATATATATATAAACATTAGTGCACAGTTTTAATTAAAATTTAAAAATAATTCATGCAGAATTTCCTGTTTTCTGGGACACAATTTAGATTTTTCTTTGATGTTTGCAAATACAAAATATTTCTTCCGGGTTCTTTAAATGCAAAGAAAAACTAATCGGATGTGGCAATCCTAAAGCTTTCTTCCTATATACGTTAATACTTCCAGAAAAAATGAAAAATAATAGCGTCACCGGTTAGGTAATTTACACCAAAATCTAATCAGCAGCAAGTTATTTCAAATTCCAACTGAATTTAAAATTTTATCAATATCCGTGTATTACACTGGTGTCCAAAATTTAAGCATAATTGGTAATTAAGTAATTATTTTTAAGTAATGAAAGAAATATGAAGCGGAATGTGCTGAAACTCCAGCTGTGTAAACAAAATAGTACGCGTCACATATTTTCGCGAAGAGTTTTCCCCGAAATCGAACAGGGGACCGTCAACAAATTGAAAAATAACGAAGATCTTTTGGATAACCCTGTCAAAATTAATGTAGCAAAAGCGTTCAAACTGCACATTATGACTAATTGGCTTATTGTAATGTACTGTGTTAATTTTTACAAAGATAGCATGTATACTCGTAGAGAAATTAAGGTTTTTATAAAAACAGTCCGAAATTTTTCCAAGTTTTTTGCTTATAATTTGCAGAGTCCTTATTATAAAATAATGTTCTTTTCTGAAGATATGACAAACATCATTGTACACAATATCCTATCATCAGAATTTAAAAATAATAAAAATTGTATGAAAAATGAGTCTGTTTAGTAAATAATTTTTCATTGCGCATGCGTCAACGATATCAAAATGTCTTTGCATATTGTGTTAGCTAAATGTATAGAGCAACTTTTGTAAAAGTTTCAAAAACATAGCTTGAAAATTCTGAAAATGGGAGCCTATAGAATCAACTCAAAATCCGTTATTCCTAAAGGAAGCAAAAAAATCAGGGATTTTACCTAAATATAGTTGTACGTGCAATATTGTGTAGGCACTAAACAATGGAATATGGATACAGCCCCTCATCTTTTTGCTTCATTTAGGGAATAAAGGATTTTGATCTCATTCTATCAACGATAATTTTCAGAATTTTTAAGCTATGTTTTTGAGACTTTCACAAAAGTTGCTCTATACATTTAACTAACATAATATGCAAATGAAATTTTAATAGCGTTCACGCATGCGCAGTAAAAAATTATTTAGTAAACCTGCTCATTTGTCATACAATTTTTATTATTTTTTAATTCTGATGACTGGGTATTGTGTACAATGATGTTTGTCATTTTTTTCAAAAAAGAACACTATTTTATATTAAGAACTCTGCAAATTATAAGCAAAAAACTTAGGACTGTTTTTATAAAAACCTTAATTTCTCTACGAGTATACATGCTATCCTTGTAAAAATTAACACAGTACATTACAATAAGCCAATTAATCATAATGTGCAGTTTGAACGCTTTTGCTACATTAGTTTTGACAGGGTTATCCAAAAGATCTTCGTTATTTTTCAATTTGTTGACGGTCTCCTGTTCGATTCGGGGAAAACTCTTCGCGAAAATATGTGACGCGTACTATTTTGTTTACACACCTGGAGTTTCAGCACATTCTGATTCATATTTCTTTCATTACTTAAAAATAATTACTTAATTACCAATTATGCTTAAATTTTGGACACCAGTGTAGTATTTGAGGTAGAATTACCGCAGAAATCGAAAAAAACTGGATAGAAACGCCAAATATTTACACTAAAAACTAAAGAATACTCATTTATACCAAGGACTAACTGATTCTGAAGTTTGATGAAAATTCGTGCATTTGATTCCGAGATAGATCTATTGCGATAATCATGAATAATACTGCTTAGCAGTGCCACCTCTCGAGAGATTTACTCCAAAAATTACAGAATACTAATTTATATTTTGGGCTAGCTAAATCTGAAGTTGGATGAAAGTTTGTGCATTAGTTCCTGATGTAGAGCTGTTGTGATAAGCATAAATAATGCCGCATAGCCATCGCTGCCTGTTGTGCGATTTACACCAAAATGTAAACAGAGCCATATTATTATACGAAGTGTATTGAATGTGAAGAATATGAAGTTCATTAGTTTTTGAGATATTGCTAGCATGAAAATTTTAAAAAAGACAGCATAACAGCGCAACCTAATTGGAGATACACACTAAAAACTAATCAGATCCAATTTATATCAAAGTCTAACAGAATTTAATGTTTTGTGAAATTCCGCGCTTTAATTCTTGAGATAGAGCTCCCAAAAAATTTATGCCACATACACATTGACAGACAGGTACACTCAGAGACAGACTTTTGTAAAAACATGTTTTTTGTAATTTCTTACCCCTAAAAGTTGTAAATTCGTCGATAACCGGAATTTGAAAATTTTCAGAATCCAATTATATTTACATGTAAAGACAGAAAAAAAATTCAACCAATTTATTTTAACGTAACGAGACTTGAGTCCTTAGTATTACAATAAGATAACATTTTATTATTGAAAACTTTCATTCTTT
Organism: Maratus speculifer; assembly: GCA_964019185.1. Lineage (NCBI taxonomy): Eukaryota > Metazoa > Arthropoda > Arachnida > Araneae > Salticidae > Maratus > Maratus speculifer. The sequence continues at coordinate 289,941,066 of OZ025289.1, forward strand.
TTTCATTGAATTTAAAATAAAGTGTTTCATACAACAATTTAACAAAGTAAAAACCTACAAAATCATGTTTTTCATTTTTCTTTTTCTTGTATTTCTTCAGAGATAAACGTCATTTTTCTACAATTGTTACAATTTTTTATTATTATTTGTGAGTGACAAAGTTTTAAGATATTTTTAGTATATTTGTTAAAAAGTAAAAGATTTACAATAGATATATCATTAAGCAAAAATCCTGAACGGTTTCAGAATTTTATTGTAGAAAATTCTGTCGTATATCAGACGATGATGTAAAATAGTTCTAGAACTTAATTCTTTGCATTATGTTTTTAAATTTTATTTGAAACACTAGAAATGGCATATAACACTGAAATCTACGATGAAATGCTCATATAAAAATAGTAATAATATGTTGAATACGCTATTTGTGTCAAATGTTAAGAACTGCAATTGTCTACGAGTTGTATCAATGTTTGACTGTATCGGAGAAAATGAATAAAAAGACAAAGCAGGACAAATTTAAAAACGAAATTCAATAAAATTAATGCAAAAAGCTCATAAAAAATTCTCTGATTTTCAGTTAATTTCTACAATTTTAAACACTTTTTTTATTCTCTTTTTTTTTTTTCAGTTGAACTCAAGAACCTAAGTCATAGCCTTATTGTAATATTTCCCAATTAGAAAAACTGTTTCACTCACAAACGGTCTTTTAGTAATTTAATTCTCCTTAAATATTAAGATTATCCGGCATTTTTAAATCCCTTCATTTTTTTCTCTAAATTTTCTCATGGACAGAATTTTAAAAAGCTCCGAAACACAAGCAAAAAAAAAAAAGGCAGGCTATGTACATTAGATTAAAAACACTGGTAAATTTATAATTAAACACATATTTTTTTTTGTGGTGTCTTTCTCGACACTGTTTTATTTAAAATCTTGTTACATTTTAATGACACTAAAAATGTTAATTAAAGGAATTAAGTAAATGTTTAAAATAAATTGCATATGTATGAGGCAAACATTAGACGCGAAGAAAAAATTAACGTACTGCACGAAGCTATAAACATGAAATTAGTATTTTAAAAGTTTTCTTCGGGTTTATCGAGTAAATTTTTTTTCACTTTGAAAAATATTAGAATTTGAGTGTGTATTTTAAAAAAGAAATAAACTGTGCGTGAATTAAATAAAAAAAAAGTGCTAAAAAGAGTATAAAAATTTTGTGCAAATTTGATATAAGATTTATTAGAAAATCTGAGATAACAATTATAAAGAAAAAGTTCTGAACTAAAAATAGATAAAGGATCATTGTATATATTCTGTGAAAAAACTACCAGAAATCACTAACTAAAGTAGATTAAAAAAATATCCATAAAATTCGTTTTGTTTTCTTCAAAGTAGACCCTACAGAACCCGTTACAATTATATAATATTTGATATCCTCCATATATTTTTAAGTGCGTTCCTAAATATGTAACCATTTAGCACCTATCGCCGTCGTTCAATCTGCCCGCCTGTCGGTCCGCATATAACATCGCCAAGTACCCAAATGAATAGTTTGAAATTTAAAAAATGCATTTATTACATAATTTTGTCGAATATAAAAATTTTTGAGAATCGGATGTATAGTTCAGTTACAGGGACTATCAAAAGCAATATGTTACATTACGGTCAATTTGAAAAAAATATTTCCAAGTACATTTTAATGATGTTGCACTCTTTCGAACAAAATGCAATTCATATTCATCTGTGAAATATATGCGAAAATATGCACTCTGTACAATCTGTGGTGTGACGATCCTTTTCTATTAATATACAGGGCTATAAAAATGTATTCTATTACATAATGGTATAGGTGATACATTGTTAAGGGTACGTTTTAATTATATCAAACTATTTCACATTTTACGAAATTGATATACGTTTCTGAGGTTATTTACAACAAGTTAATTCCTATGTAATAAAGGGCATTTAATTGAGATAAATGTGTTTTTCATGCTGAATCATCGAATTTCATTCAAATTTTATATACTGGATCACTCTGATGAATCCCCTTGTGAGGATTCATTGTTAACTATGAAGGCGGATCTGGAGACTACCACTCTTAATTTAGGTAAATGGCCTTTGATGCAAAATTAACTAATTTGCTTCAATTTTTGGATACAAGTTCATATTAACAAAACGCTATTCTAATTATTTTTTAAGTAAAAAGGAGGGAATGGCCGATTACCTCCCCTCCTCTTAATTAGATAAATGGGCTTTTATACAGAATTTAATTTGTTTTAAATTTTGGATATAGATTTTTTCTGATAAGGTGAATTCCTAAATAGTTTTGGAGGTGCAATGGTTAAGTATAAAACAAAGAACGGGCGTCAGCCCCTCTTAAATTAAATAAATGAGGATTTATGCAGAATTATCCGATTTGCTTCGAATTTTGAATATAGGTTGATTAGTTATACTTTTATTTTCTTCTTATTATTATTTGAGTTTTTATGAGAAACATTTTTCTCAAAAATCTTTATTTCGATATTTTTTGGAGGGTTAGGTGGGAGGAAATAATATTTTAAATTTTCTACACTTTTATTAAAAATGATGTAGCTCCAAAGAATTATTTTTTGTAAAAGCTTCATAAATCTGTTTACTAAAATTTGATCCTTACACTGCACAGTAAAAAAGATGTATATCTACAAAACTACGTTTGTAAAGCTACAAAAGACTATATTCTTAGTAAAATTTTAACAGTAAGCCGGGATTATAATATGAATTATTTTTGTTACAGTAACTTAAAATGTTCTGGGCATTCCAGTTTTCCTAAAACCTCTTAGTAACCTTAGAGCTTTTTTGTTTTTAGGGCAAACGTGTATCTTTTATATAAATTTCTCGTTGTAGTTACATAAAAATTTCTTGGAATTCCGATTTCTTAGAAAATTCTCAATAACTTTATAATGTATTCATATATAACAGTTATTTTTAATTATGTTAATTTTTTTTTCCTTTCATTTTATATCCTTTAAGGGCCATTCCATGTAAAAAGGTAAATTGATAGTCATTTTAAAAAGTTTGTGTAAATAAATATGTTTGGTATTTACTGAATGTCAACATGTCAAATTTTATGTTTTGAGTAAGAGTTTAAAGTTTTTCTTTTGTGGATTGGCAACACAACAGTTTAAAGATGGCGTGCATGTGCAAGCAAGTATGTTGAGTTTTATAATGCATTTTGAGTGAGTTTTTTTAATAAAGAAAATGCAATGAAACTTTTGAAATCAACATTTTAGGTAAGTCTAATATTCATTCTTTTTATTTCACTAAACTTAAAAATCTAGGATAAGTTCAAATAAATATTACTGCACACACAAAAAGCTTTGTTTCTGTGTCCCACACGTGACACAAAAGATGAACTTTTTAAATTAGGAGAAAAAAGGAACTCATTTATTTTGTTCAATTGGCATTTCTAAAGCAGTTTAGTGTAGTACACTTATCCTATGCTAGTTAAAAATTTGGGCCAAATTTTTATTTGGAGAAAAATATCAAAACAAAATTGTCCTGCACGTGACACCTTATGAGCAAGACGATTACTTTTGTTTTCTGAATGCTAAATATAGATTTATTATAGCATAGGGTTAACAGTTTAATGATTATTTTGTCCTAAGAACATGTTCTATGTAACTAAAACGAAATTAAGATTTTTTTAAAAACATTTTTTATGATAGTTCCATTTTTTTCTTTTTTTATGTGATGCTAATATTTTTTTCTATTTTTTTATAAATTTATTTTAATAAAATTTGAACACTTTGATGGTTATTTTTATTATAAGAACATATTGTTTTCTAGTAAGAATTGATCTACTTAATTTATAGGGTTTTTTTTCTATATAATAAGAAGAGTCATGTGTTTAAGAACTTGTTATTATTCTGCAGAAAATAAATAATAAAACTGCTTATTTATATTCTGTTTTTCTAAGTTAAAATAGAATTAAAGTTCAATGTTTTTATGAAATTAAGTAAATTTAGACAAAAACATTTATAATTGATAAAGTTGGTTATTTATTTAGCAGAAATGGAAAGATCTAAGTCTACTAGTGCTAGAAGAATGAAAAAGATAAGGTAGAATGAATATGAATGTTATGAATCCTCCAGGAGCAATTATATTAAACATCTCTTCAGAAACAGCAAATTCTTTTAAGATGGGTGAATGGGTAGTTGTAAAATATGATGGCATTAATTATCCTGGTGAAATTATTACAAGCACCAATCATGATAGTATTGAAGTGTCTGTCATCATAAAGAGTGGTAAATTCTACAAGTGGCCACAGTATCCAGCTACTCCCACATTAGCTACTCCCACTGTAGCTAAAAATAGAGGTTGTTTCAAATTTATGAAAAACTTTTGAATTTCTGTTTATACATTTACTTTATTTTAAGTTTTAAAATGTCAATTTGAACATTTATTTTGTGCAAAAAAAGTTAAATATTTTTGTATTGTAAAATGTATAATATGTATTTTCTTTTTTGTATTCCTTTATTTTCTGATTTTTGAAAAGGTTACTTGAATGATATTCGCAAATGTCCCACACGTGACAACCGTGTCCCGCATGTGACACTATACGTTATATTTTTTTTAGCAGTTTAAAAATGTATTTTTCAAAAAATGATGTTTATTTCATGAACATTAGACCTTTAGCTTCTAATATATATTTTTTCTTTTGAAATTGCAAAACTAGTAGAGCAGAAATGTTAGCTGGATCATAGAGTAAATTACAAGTGGTTGACTTCAGATGTCCTGCACGTGACGCATGCAAATTAATCCTTATATCCTTATATATATTATAAATGTGAAAGTGTGTCCGAAAATTGGAATGAACTTGGCTTTTAAACGGGTGGATTAATGCTTTTGAATTTTTGCATATAGATAAATTATTGCTCTGAAATGAACATAGGCTAATTTTTATTTATTTTATTCAAATATTTTTCTTAATAATTCAACATTTCACTATTTTTCATACAGAATAAATTAAAAAATTTTCCATAATATTTAATCATCTTTCTTTTTTCGTTGCCAAAAAATAAAAAAAGCGGAATAATTATTTCTCTTCTGTAATTAATTTTCAACTGAAAGATTTTCACGCGATAAAACAAAATGAAATAAATAAATGGACCCAATTCTGTTTTTCGGTTCGAGGTTAAAAACCGCGATTTTACAAATTGTGACGTCAGAGGAATACTGTTTTTCTTCTTATATCACGCAGACGATTATATAAAATTTCTTTTACACTTACAAGGAAGGTCTCCATTGGGGGCATACTCAGAATTTTTTGAAAAAAATACGAATTAAACTACTCATGTAGGTAATAAAGGATCAGTGAAAATTAGCGGCGGAATTACATTATTAGATGTGTAAAAAAATAAAATAGTTTGGAATAATTGGTGTGAAAAGCTGAAAGCGACGCGAGATTTGGCGAACAGTGCATTTCCTCGCCAAAAGCAGACGATTTTAACGAATCTGAAAATTGATTTTAATTGACTTCACTGTTAAATATCTGCAGCATTTAGTGCAACGTCACTCCACTACTTTTATAGAATATCTCTCTTCTGACCAATGTGAATGCTCCATAGCACGGTGAATTGATCGTTTTCTATAAAAGTGGTGGAGTGACGCTGCAGAAAATGGTACAGATTTTTAGCGGTGTTGTAGCTTGAGCATCAATGTTAAAAATCTGCTGCATTTTGCTGCAACGTACTTCACCGCTTATTTTTATTTATTTTATTCAAATATTTTTCTTAATAATTCAACATTTCACTATTTTTCATACAGAATAAATTGAAAATTTTTCCATAATATTTAATCATCTTTCTTTTTTCGTTGCCAAAAAATAAAAAAAACCGGAATAATTATTTCTCTTCTGTAATTAATTTTCAATTGAAAGATTTTCACGTGATAAAACAAAATGAAATAAATAAATGGACCCTATTCTGTGTTTCGGTTCGAGGTTAAGTACCGCAATTTTACCAATTTGACGTCACAGGAATACTGTTTTTTGTACTTATATCAAGCAGACGATTATATAAAATTTCTTTTACACTTAAAAAAATATAAATAGTTTAGCATTTTTTCCAGATATTAATCGGTAAAGGAATGTTCTTTCTTTCGGTTCGAAGCTAAAAAATTTAACAATTGTGACATCACAGGAATACTTCCAATTAAGAATTTAAAAAATATCAATGTAACGTCATATTTGAAACAAAGCATAAGTTTTCAAGTATTCATTTCTAATAACACAAGGTATATGAATTTTGAATAAGTGCTAAAAAGAGACAAATGTGTCGTCACATATGGAAAATAAAATAGATATGCTCTGATAATGCAATGAAATGAGATTGAATTATGATATCAAAAGTTATTATTTAAAGAAAATTAAGTTTATCGTCTGAGCATGGTTAATAATAAATATTTAATATTTCATTTTAAAATAAAAAAAGTTAAAAAAAAAATAAATATTAAATGACTAGAAAATGTTAGTTTATACCGCAAATTTATCCATGTCGTAAATGACGTAATGATCAATGACAAATACTTTTTATCATTCTTAAAAAGTAAAATCAAGCTCAACTAATAAAAAAAAAATAGAAAATATTTTTGACAAGTGTTAATTCTTAAAATTGTTCAATTCTGAAAATAAAAATAAAAATCACATCAAAAATTGTATTTTTGGGCTTAAAACCTAAAGATTTAATGTAATTGCGTGAAAATACTATCATTTTCTCAGTCAATATCTCAATTACGCATAGTGTGCTCGAAGTGCGTCGGAAACAGGTTTGTAGATGGATTTTAATTCCACATTTCTTTTAGCTCTTAAAAGGTAAAAATAGGCTGTCACTTTTAAAAATATTTTTCTAGAATAAATTTCTGTAAAGTTTTATAGTATGCGAAGCATATATGTACAAATTATACAAAAATACCGTCTAAAACACAGTTTTGTAGTAGATTTTTCCTAACACTGTTTTTTTTTCGTTTTACAAAAATAAATTCATTGATTTTCATGATGACTACACCCTTTTTGGCATTTTCTAATATGGTGTTCTAAAAGTGTTTACGACTTCGACCTGTCTGTATGCCAGATGCTGAGGGTAGCAATCATAGCTGAATCACAGGAGCACTCAAGAGGAGACTTTACATTATGGTCTAAAAAAAATAATCATTTGCGGTGTATTTTGATAGTATTACGTACCTTTAAATTTAATGAAATTTATATAATTTTTTAAGGATTTTATTACCCAAGAACATGGTTACTATCGAATATGTTAAGTGTAGCACTTATAGTGTGCGTACAGGCAACTCAAAAATATTTCAATATATAATATTCTGTGAAGAAAAATCATTTGCAACGTATTTTAATAGTGTTACTCTGTTACAAAAATACTGAAATTGATATCAGTGTCTGAAATGCACTAAAACAGGATTTCTATAGAAAATGAGGGCAAAGATTTAACATTCATTTACAGGATCACAGAAAAAATGTTCGGTAATATAATAATCTACAGGGAAAAATATTCCCAGCGTATTTTAATTACGTTGCACTATTTCAAACTTGATGAAATTGATATACTGATATATAAATACTGAAATTTACTACAATATGATTGCAGTTGAGTATGATTTGCATCACATTTATTGTTCATTTATAGAGACACATAAAAGATTTCGGACCTGTGTCCAGATCTCAGATATTGAATCCAAAATATATAAAATAAACTGGATAAATGGTCACCTGTGCAGTAGCTATTCCCGGAAATATGAATTCAATAATTTTAATATAAGCTTTAATAATTTAAGCTAAATATGCGGTCGTATAAGTATCTGCACGTAATATACAGGATTGTACAAAATAATTCAAGTACGTTTCTGCCTATTATTAAAAATTGCTAAAGGTGAATTTTAATCTTCGTTATACTTTTTCTAATTAAGCTAAATTTTAACATTGTATTTAGAATATTTACAAACATGTATATCATGTACATAGCTGCAGAAAAGAATGGGCCGGCAAAGTTATGTATTATGGAAATGTTGGATATTTTTTATTACCTAGGTTTAACACATGACTTTTCTTTCTTTGATATGGAATTCTAAAAAGCACTATAACGTGATTTCTGTAGAACATGGGGTGCGTTACAGTGGTTCTACAGTATAAGAGGTAGCAATTTCATTTTCGTGATTATTCATGTTATCTAATACATTTTCCTTTTATTTGTCTGAGTTCTTTAAGTACCCTGTAAAGAAAAACTACTATATTGTTTCCTATAAAATGTGTGTTAGTTATACAGGGTGATTCCAAATTTTTTTTACAATAAAAGAGGGGTGATAGTACACATCAAGACAAACAATATTAAATAGGAGACCAAGGGTCCAAAACGTTTTCCTAAGGAAATAGCCGCCATTAAAGTTTAGGGACCAAAATTTCAAATAAACATAAAAAACGGAAAAATCGGTCGATTGATTTGCGGTTTTCACTAAAATTTTTCTTTATGTCGGCATTTTCTTGAAATTAAATTATAAAGATAAATTTCAAAAAATGCCGATAGAGCGCGCTTTAGACTTTCGAGTAACGAACAACTATTTTTTGCCGGTATTTTTTGCTTCACATTAAATGTTTTCGTAAGCTTAGATTCAAACTTAAATTTTGAGCTCAAAATCTGTAGTTGGGAGTGGTTAAGTAACACAAACTGAGCTGTGTTCAGAGGGTTCAAATTTCAATTGATTATAAAAAACGGAAAAATTGGTCGATTGATTTGCGGTTTTCACTAAAACTATTCTTTATTTAGGTATTTTCGTGAAAATAAATTATAAAGATAAATTTCAAAAAATGCCGATAGAGGGCGCTTTAGACTTTGGAGTAACGAAACACTCTTTTTTGGCGTTATTTTTTGCATCTTACTAAATGCTTTCGTAAGCTTAAACTTTAACTTAAATTTTGAGCTCAAAATCTGAATAGCTGGAAGTCGTTAAGTAGACAAACTTAGCTGTGTTCAGAGGGTTCAAATTTCATATAATTGTAAAAAACGGAAAAAATTGGTCGATTCGTTTGCGGTTTTTGCTAAAACTAATTTTTAAATCAGCAGTTTTCTTGATCAATCACTGTTTTCTTGAAAATAATTTTTAAAGATAAATTTCAAAAAATGCCGATAGAGGGTGCCTTAGACTTTGGAGTAGCGTACAACTATTTTTAACTGTTATTTTTTTAATCTCATTAAATGCTTTCAAATGCATAGACTTAAATTTTGGGCTGAAATTCTGAATCGTTGGGAGTGTTTAAGTAGCGAAAAATTTAATTGTGTTCGAGGAGGAAAGAGGGTTAAATTACAACTCCTGAACACACTTCAGTTTGCGCTTCTTAACTCCTGATAACGATTCAGGATTTGAGCTCAAAATTTAAGTTTAAATCTAAGCTTCCGAGAACGTTTAAAATGCTTTTGCAAGCATTTAATTAGAACAAAAAATAATGGTTAAAATGAATTGTTGGTTACTCTGAAGTTTAAGGCGTCCTCCGACGGATTTTTGAGATTTATCTTTAAAAATTATTTTCAAGAAGATACTGACTTAAAGAATAGTTTTATTTTAAACCGCAAACGAATCGACCAATTTTTCCATTTTCTATAATTACTTTAAATTTGAACCTCCCCCTCCCCCTTGAACACAGTTCAGTTTCTGCTACTTAACCACTCCCTACTATTCAGATTTTGAGCTCAAAATTTAAGTTCAAGTCTAAGCTTACGAAATCATTTAATGAGATGCAAAAAATAACGCCAAAAAAGAGTGTTTCGTTACTCCAAAGTCTAAAGCGTCCTCTATCGGCATTTTTTGAAAGTTATCTTTATAATTTATTTTCACGAAAATACCTAAATAAAGAATAGTTTTAGTGAAAACCGCAAATCAATCGATCAATTTTCCCGTTTTTTATAATCAATTGAAATTTGAACCCTCTGAACACAGCTCAGTTTGTGTTACTTAACTACTCCCAACTGCAGATTTTGAGCTCAAAATTTAAGTTTGAGTCTAAGCTTACGAAAACATTTAATGAGATGCAAAAAATACCGGCAAAAAATAGTTGTTCGTTACTCCAAAGTCTAAAGCGCCCTCTATCGGCATTTTTTGAAATTTATCTTTATAATTTAATTTCAAGAAAATGCCGACATAAAGAATAATTTTAGTGAAAACCGCAAATCAATCGACCGATTTTTCCGTTTTTTATGTTTATTTGAAATTTTGGTCCCTAAACTTTAATGGCGGCTATTTCTTTAGGAAAACGTTTTGGACCCTTGGTCTCCTATTTATTATTGTTTGTCTTGATGTGTACTATCACCCCTCTTTTATTGTAAAAAAAATTTGGAATCACCCTGTATATATGTTTTAAATTGCTGTTAATAAAACGTTTTGTTTAATTAAAACGTTTATCCTTTTTTTTTTTAATGCTACGTGAACGACGTCACGGGCAACAGCTAGTCCTTATATATATTATAAATGTGAAAGTGTGTCCGAAAATTGGAATGAACTTGGCTTCAAAACGGATGGATTAATGTCTTTGAATTTTTGTATATAGAGAGATTATTGGTCTGAAATGAACATAGGCTAATTTTTATTTATTTTATTCAAATATTTTTCTTAATAATTCAACATTTCACTATTTTTCATACAGAATAAATTGAAAAATTTTCCATAATATTTAATCATCTTTCTTTTTTCGTTGCCAAAAAATAAAAAAAAAAGAATAATTATTTATCTTCTGTAATTAATTTTCAACTGAAAGATTTTCACGTGATAAAAGAAAATGAAATAAATAAATGGACCTTATTCTGTTTTTCGGTTCGAGGTTAAAAACCGCGATTTTACCAATTGTGACGTCAGAGGAATACTGTTTTTCTTCTTATATCATGCAGACGATTATATAAAACTTCTTTTACACTTAGAAGACTTCATACATATATAACTTCACACTTTACAAGAATATGAATATTTTAGTAGTTTTTCCAGATATTAATCCAGAATAAAAATGAACATTTTTCTTTCTTTCGGTTCGAGGCTATAAAATTCAACTTTTTACCAATTGTGACGTCACAGGAATACTTTCCATTAAGAATTTTAAAAATATCAATGCAACGTCATATCTGAAACAAAGTATAAATTTTTAAATTTTCAAAAATTCTGTTTTTTTTTTTTTTTTTTTTTTTTTTCCGTTTTACGGAAACTACCCCCTTTTTGACCGTCTGTTTGTCCGTGTTTCAACTTGAGTAAATATAGTGGGATTCATTCAAAAATAACATGCGTTATTCAGATTTGCTATAGCATGTGCAGCATTGAAAATGAACCAGGTAGCAATTATAGCTGAATCACAGGAGCACTCAAAAGGAGACTTTACATTATGATATACGGCGAAAAAATCATTTGTGGTGTACTTTGATGATGTTACATAATTTTAAATGTAATGAAATTTACATGCATTTTTAAGGTTCACAAGAACATGGTTATTATCGAATATGTTAAGTATAGTACTTATAGTGTGCGTACAGTGAGCTCAAAAGTATTTCAATATATCATAGTCTGTGAAGAAAAACCATTTGCAGCATATTTAAATAAGGTTATTTTATTAATGTTATTTTAATAATATTGAAATTGATATCAGTTTCTGAAGTGCACTAAAACAGGATTTCTGTAGAAAATGGGGTGAAAATGTTTAACATTCTTTTACAAGATCACAGAAAAATGTTCTGTAATATAATAGCCTACGGAGAAAAAATATTCCCAGCGTATTTTAATTGCGTTGCACTATTTCAAACATGATGAAATTAATATACTGAGATAATCAATACATTGATAAATTCTGAAATTTACTACAATATGCTTGCATTTAAGTATGATTTGCATCACATTTGTAGTTCATTTACAGAGACGCATAAAAGATTTTGGACCTGTGTCCAGATCTCAGATATTGTATCCAAAGTATGTTCTATTAGAAAAGATTGCTGAAGAGCTTTTTTAATTATTGTATGTATTTTAAGGAAAACAAATGCATCCTGAAGTTCAGCTACATTTGATATAATATGAGATGTTTGTAGAATTTAAATAAATCATGTATCGGACTATACAATAAACTGGATATATGGTCACCTGTGCAATAGCGATACCCGGAAATATGAATTCAATAATTTGAATCGGGTTTTTTTCTTGAATAATTCAAGCTAAATATGCGGTCGTATAAATATTTGCACGTAATATACAGGACTGTACAAAAGAATTCAAGTACGTTTCTGTCTATTATTAGAAATTGCTAAAGGTGAATTTTAATCTTCGTTCTACTTTTTCTAACTAAGCAAAATTTTAACACTGTATTTAGAATATTTACAAACACATAGATCATATACACAGCTGCACAAAAGAATGGGCCGGCGAAGTTATGTATTATGGAAATGTTGGATATTTTGTTTTATTACCTAGGTTTAACACATGATTTTTCTTTTTTTGATATGGAATTCTGAAATGCACTACAACATGATTTCTGTACAATTGGGGTGCGTTACAGTTGTTCTACAGTATAAGTGGTTGCAATTTCATTTTCACGATTGTTCATATTATCTAACACATTTCCTTCTTTAAGTTCTTTAAGACCCCTATAAAAAAAACTACTGCATAGCCTCCTATAAGATATGTGTTGTATATATTTTAAGTTATTGTTAATGAAACGTTTTGTATAATTAAAGCGTTTATCTTTTTTTTTTTTTTTTTTTTTTTTTTTTTTTTTAACTACGTGAACGACGTCACGTGTAACAGCTAGTATATTATAAATGTGAAAGTGTGTCCGAAAATTGGAATGAACTTGGCCTCAAAACGGATGGATTAATGTCTTTGAATTTTTGTATATAGATAGATTATTGGCTTGAAATGAACATAGGCTAATTTTTATTTATTTTATTCAAATATTCTTCTTAATAATTCAAAATTTCACTATTTTTCATACAGAATAAATTGAAAAATTTTCCATAATATTTAATCATCTTTCTTTTTTCGTTGCCAAAAAAATAAAAAAAAACGGAATAATTATTTATCTTCTGTAATTAATTTTCAACTGAAAGATTTTCACGTGATAAAACAAAATGAATTAAATAAATGGACCCTATTCTGTTTTACGGTTCGAAGTTAAAAACCGCAATTTTACCAATTGTGACGTCAGAGGAATACTGTTTTTCTTCTTATATCAGGCAGACGATTATGTAAAATTTCTTTTACACTTAGAGACTTCACGAGAATATAACTTCACACTTTACAAAAAAATAAATATTTTAGTAGTTTTTCCAGACATTAATCCGTAATCAAAATGAACCTTTTTCTTTCTTTCGATTCGAGGCTATACAACTCAATTTTTTACTAATTGTGACGTCACAGGACTACTTTCCATTAAGAATTTTAAACTTATCAATGTAACGTTATATCTGAAACAAAGTATAAGTTTTCAAGTTTTCATTTTAATAACACAATGTAATTTAGAGTAAGTGCTAAAAGAGACGACTGTGACATCACATATTAAAAATAAAATAAATATGCTCTGATGTTGTAATGAAATGAGATTGAATTATGATATCAAAAGTTATTATTTAAAGAAAATTAAGTTTATCATCTGAGCGTGGTTAGTATAAATATTTAATTTTAAAATGAAATAAGTTTTTTAAAGATTAAGTATTAAATAATTAGAAAATGTTAATAATTTATACATATCGTAAATAACGTAATGATCAATGAAAAATACTTTTTACCATTCTTAGAAAGTAAGAAAAACTCAACTAATAATTAAAAAAATATATTTTTGTTTGTTAATTCTTAAAATTGTTCAATTCTTCAAATATAAATAAAAATCACTTTAAAAATGTACTATCGGGCTTAAAATCTAAAGATTTAATGTAATTGTGAGAAAATACATTCTTTCAGTCAATATCTCAATTTCGCATAATGCGCTCGAAGTGTGCTGGAAACAGGTTTGTAAATGGATATTAATTCCACTTTTTTTTAGCTCTTAAAAAATAAAAATATACTGTCACTTTTAAGAATATTTTTTTACAATAAATTTCTATAAACTAGCGAGCTACGCCCGCTAGCTGGGCCACTTTTTCCAAACGAACCTCGATATTAAACAATATATAATAAACAAAAAAATTCATTAAATAAGCAAGTCTTAGTGTTCGAATCCTCAGCACAAAAAAAGTAAATTAAAGAGCTATGGTTGTTATGCGTCCATTATCCCGTTAAAATATGTGATTTCGCACAGTGGGCGGTACGGGCCCATCGTCCGAAGCCGGCCCACCGACGCTACGCGCCATGGTCGACATTGTACAGTTAAAAATATTTGGTTTGCACGGTTGGCGCTGCGCGTCCATAATACATTTTCTCGTATTTTTTGGATCATCAGAAGCAGACTTTTACGCAGATTCTGAATATGTAATCAGTTTTTTTCTACTTTAAAAACTGTCTGCATGGTGGTTTAAGAAAAAACGCGCAAAAAAAGTTTGTTTATTAAAAAGTGCAAAAGACTGCTATTAAAAAAAAATAAGTAATTTCATTAATATCACAAAGAACATAACTAACAAATAATTTTGGCAGCTCGTTTTCCGTTTGTAATAACAGAAATTAATATTAATCGCGTAAATCTTAGGTTACACAATATTCGTGTATGCTACCAAAAAGAAAAAGTATGAAAATGAGCTACAACGATTAATACTCACATACAGAATAAATATATGAATAGCCAGTTACATCTGAGATCCTCAAAATATTAATTAGCAAGACTATTACCTCTTAGTGAACATATCTTGCTGCTCTTAAATAGTTCTACTTATTATATTAATTAAACAGTGTTTAATATTTTTTTACCAATTACATTTTTTTCTCTTATACATTCTTTGACAAATTGACGGGAGAAAAATAGGTTTTCGGCTACTTCTTCATTTAGCCAAAGAGGAAAAGTTCCTGTTCTTCACCGCAAGGTAGCGCAGTGTTTTGCCTCAGAGATCCGTTTGACACCTGTTTGGGAAATAAGACGTTTTCCGTTCCGATTCCCGACCGGTTTTTAATTCATAACTTTTTTAATTTTGGTCCCACGGTCTCGAAAATGCCCGAAATGACTTCCCCGGAATTTTTCGAATCGATAGACACCTCTCGCGACTTCCAACTTGCCCGCGTTGCGAACTGTAATCGGCTTCAAGCAGACAGACAGAGGCTCACGGATTTTATTAGTATAGCCTAACGAGCTACGCCCGCTAGCTGGGCCACTTTTTCAAAACGAACCTCGATATTAAACAGTATATAATAAGCAAAAAAATTCATTTAATAAGCAAGTCTTGGTGTTCGAATCCTCAAGCACAAAAAAAAGTAAATTAAAGAGCTATGGTTGTTATGCGCTCATTATCCCGTTAAAAATATGTGATTTCGGACAGTGGGCGCTACGCGCCATAGTCGCCATCGTCTCGTTAAAAATATTTGGTTTTGCACGGTTGGCGCTGCGCGCCCATAATACATTTTCTCGTATTTTTTGGTTCATCAGAAGCAGACTTTTACGCAGATTCTGAATATGTAATCAGTTTTTTTCTACTTTAAAAACTGTCTGCATGATGGTTTAAG